>OW026301.1:28318556-29806176 GCA_932273695.1 Apotomis betuletana
TACGATTTATACCCGATCGAGTCAGTACACGATTGCGTTTCTATTAATTAAATGCGGTGAAGTGGTATTAAGGGTCTGGTATTTGAGTTATTCCACTTTCGCAATACCTGAGAAACCATGTCTTTCATAGAATATTTTATATTATTCTAATAAATAATAATTAGTGTTCCGTGCGCCCAAACACTCCCTAAACAGAGCAATGGCGACATAATCCTGATTTGTGGACACGACAGTGTCGCAACTGTAGCTGTAGCTACTATGGGCGCGGCTGGTCACGTTATGGTCAAAACGACTGTTTTTACAAATAAAAACAAGTCACTTATGCTTTTTTGGATCTGGCTATGTTGCGCTTAAAACGAATTGTTTTGATATAGAAAACCAGTCAGTTATGACATTTTAGATCTGGCTGCATTGTGCTCAAAACGAATTATTGTAACATGGAAAATCAGCCGGTTGTTTCCTTTTATGAAGTTATAGGTATTTTGACATTTGTATGGTGGTCAATACGATTATTTTAATATGGAAAACCATGCTATATGCCGTTTTGTGAAGGGAGCTTTGATATTTGTACTCAAGCATGAAGTCATGGAATTTCAATTACTCTCGAAATGAACAATCACAACAATTTCAAGGAGCTGCTCTACAACCAGACTTACATTATTAAAAATATGGATAAGTCTATATTTCTAAACCAGCGACCCACCGCGGCTTCACACGGGTGCAATGCTGATACTACATATACTATGCAAGTATTATACATTAATATAAATTGATATAAACCTTCCTCTTGAATCACTCGATCTATTGAAAAAAAACCGCATCAAAATCGGTTGCGTAGTTTTAAAGATTATTCTTATTGCGAAAGAAATTATACTTATTGCGAAAGACAACACGCTTTTTTAGAATCAGGCTTAATCATTAAAGTAAACCTTAAATATTTTCCCAGGGTATTAACGACAAGGAAAAACTAATTTGGAAAAATATTTGCATTAGGTAGCAAATTGAACTGCATAAAAATCAATTAAATTTGTACTAACGTACCTACTTAAATTCGCCATGTTGGTAGAATTTGAACCAATTCCGGCGGAATTTAACTAGATTACTAATAAAGGCAAACCGTTTCCATCTACAGACGGTAATCGCTCGATCTGCCGCGCCCCTGCCGCAGTCTAATTATTGTAAACAGTACACTGCAAATTGCAAAGGGAAGGACTTTTTCGGAAACTTCGTTACGCTATAGTTTCGGGATGTAAAAACATTTTGGACGGTTTTTTTAGAAATTATTTGTCACAGAAATAGTGACTCAGCAAATAAAATCGAATAAATGTTAACTAAGAAATTATTGCATTTGAAAATTGTGAAAATAAGCTTGATGATCGTACTACGGTTCATTTATGATTTTACTTAAATAAAACTGTGTAGGTAGATGATATAGCGGGTCACACTCACACGATTTTTTATCTGACCCTGACTACGAAGCTGTGACTAGTATTTTCATTCCAGGAACAGTCTAAGAGATATGCATATTTTGGACAGAAAATACTTACAGAAGCCGACAACAAGTAAGCGCTTATCTTTCTATATTTTTTTGAAAAGCAAGATTTTGAATAGCATGTCTTTACATGCTATTCAAAACAAAATACAAAATTATGAATTACTTTTGTGTTAACCTCCTACCTACTAGCATTCATAATTTGTAAGCTTGATTTAAGCCTTGTCAAATATACAGAACGTTTTAACGTTACTATTTAAATATAGAACTGCATTTGCTATGTGTAGCTAGCACATTAGACCTCAGAAGGTTAAAAATATATAAAATAAACTTCGTCAGAAAAAATATTTTCACTTAAGCTTTTGACGCGTAAGTTATTAAACTGGCTGCCATAGCTTATGCTGTGTGGGTGCGCCTGCGCATGTCTCGGTGTGGGAACGACAAGTGCGGCGCGTGACCTCCCCGGCCTTGCGCCGCCATAGCTCTAGTGACTAGTAATAGTAGCTAGTAATAGTAGCTATAGCTACTAGGTAAGTGAGGCTTTGTGTTCTAGGTGCTTTAATCGCACTATCTATCTAGTGATAATACCTTGTTGAGTTGTATAGTACTTTCTTTTCAAAACATTTAATGAAACTAAGCACAAGCGCTAGCAAGTATGTGAGTATCGAACGTAATAAAACGCCTTTAACTTGCCTGGTAAATGCAGCGATTGGAAAATTAACAGGTGGAAATTAATATAGAGATCTTTAGTACCTTACACCCTAAAAAAATTATAATAATTTTTTTCTGTACCTATGTAAAGAAATATAAGAAAATACATAAAATAACCGAAATTTACGACAACTATGCCTGCATAGAGTTGTAGTTTTCGTATAATCTGCAAAAATAAAAGCTCTCGATAATGTCAAGCTCAGACCCCAGACTAATGTCACCTATACATTGTGCCATAGTTTTGGAGTTACAACTTTTTAGGATGATTAAATTTTAATAAATAATTAGTACTAATCTAAAAAAAAAACAGCCTTTATATAGCCTTAAATTGCTCAGAAACAATTTAATGGTGAAATTGGGCGTTAATCCTATTTAAATTATGGTTTGAATAAAAAGACTTGAATTTCATTAAGTATTTCTGATTTAATAACATAAGAACCCTGAACCCAACTGCTCGACATTACTCCGTATCTATATGAACAGTATAAACCTTTTTCGACGCGACTACGCCATTAAAACAATTCACTTTTATCTTAATTTAAACGATTTCTAACCAAATAGATAAAAATTAACGCCCCATATCGCTACTACCAAAAACTCTTATTTTAACTAATTGAGGATGTGCAAAAGTAAGCTTATGTATTGTGAATAAGGTTTATATTGGAGATACGGTGATAATACAAAGTTGCAACGTGTTGAGAGGTGTTTATGATGCCATTTGTGAGCACCGAGAGTGAAAATAAAGCGGAACCACAGTTTGCGTGGAACAGATGAAACACTAAGCGAATTTCAAAATATTACTTATCCAATATGACACGTGTTATACTCTCGAGGTTTGTACACGTAATTAACACAAATTATAACGGGTCTATTGCGATATTCTTAATAATCATAATCTAACATTTTGGCGGGTTTGCACACGCTGTGGTCTCAGAAGCGCTTGATTATGAAGGTAAATAAGGAATATCGCGATAGACCCATTACAATTTGTGTTAATTACATATCCAGCCCGTCTAGCACAACAATTTGTTCGTGAGTCTGGTCTTGCGATATAGAATCACCTCTCACTCTCTCACAGTACTGTACAGAAAGAGATAGGTAGTGAGTCTCGCTCGAGAAAGAGTCGCGTATCAGTTGTAATAGAGCTGCAAGAAGAAGTATGCAACGAAGATTTCAGGCAAATCAATTGTAGTTTTAAATTGTTCGTCAATGTTAAACAATTAGAGACAACACAATTCAGGAGCAATGTGAGGTAAATTCCATACATGTGCGTAATGTTTTAAGGAGTTCTTTATTGAGGAGATCTAATAATTCCATCTCAACTCTGCTAAGAATTCCGGTTTTCAAAAAAAATATTAACGGTTTATTCACAGAACTCCGTAGAGTTATGTGGAAGTATAAAAAAATATATTCGTACATTTAGACTGGAGATTGGAGAATCTCCTCTTTTTTAAAGTCTTTTAAAAACACTAAAACACAAATACTTACTATGTGTATGTAGGCCTTATTACCATTAGAAATAAATAACGTTAAGAGCAAAGCTTGAAATAATTTGAAATGTAAAATTTAACATACATTTAAATAACTAATGAAAATATATTTATTTCGTTCCTAAACATGTATTTTTATCTTCAAATGACGAACATTGCTGAAAAAAAGGCACTTTATAATGATACCTACATCTTATAATTTATAAACAATTCATATGCCACTGACTTCCAATGACACCTGGATAATGCTACCAGTAAATTACATGTCATTATTTCCCTCCATAATCATTTCACATAATTAGCAATCATCCCAAGAATATTTTTCACTCACCTTAAACACCGCCCTTAAGCTACATTAAAATAAAAACGCCGTAAATGACATCCGAGAGCGTACAACATTATTCCTTTCTTGTGTAATATCCTTTGATATAGCTGTTCGTTGTCGGCTGTAAAAACGACACTAGCACTAATGGTAGTTAAATGAGGGTAAATTTATCGTTTTATTGTCCTTTATATATGACTCGGGGCAAAAAATAATTGTCGAGTGCAATGCTAGATTAAAAGGCGGTAACTCCACAAGAGTTGTAAAGGAAAATTCGTCTTTTTTGCGAACACAGCTCGTGGTATCATTTTGTGTGGCAATTACAGTTTTTTTGTTTTTAGTTGAGACGTCGCATTTCTGTTAAATTGCGTATGTGGCTGTGATTTTGCTTATTCTGTTTAATTTATGGCTTTTGTTTTTTTTTTTACATACAGTGTAAGTGTTCTTGCGGCGTTCTTTTTGAAATATGATCGTGAGTTTAAATGAGGTGTTTTTGTTAACAAATTACGATTGCGATGACCTAATTATAATTTTATTTGTTGTGTCGGTCGCCGCTTTGTCTATACAAAATAAGATTTTTCGTCGTTGAACTTAAAAGTCCGTCCCGTTTTGAAATATATTTATGCTATGTTACAGTGACGTAGCGTCCATAAGGCCAGATTCCCACAGACTTGCCCATTTTAGAAAACGTTGCCTACTTTGGAAAATAATCATCTAAATTGGCCTCAGCTTGCCCTGAGATTTTGTTTCACACCACGCTATGCTATTAGGAGATCGGAAACCGTTTTTTTTTGTTATAGTAAAACCAGTTCAAAGCCTTTATTACTAAAAAATCAAAATTCAAGTCTTTATTCTGCAAATAGGGCTCTAAATTACTGTTATAATTACATCACAATAATATTGATAGTAAATAAATGCAACAGATAAATAACTGGGCACACTTTACCGGGAGATGTATATTGTCTCCGGGTCCATTACTACAATACTCTTAACCCATAGTATCAGAGATGTAATGTCTCTATGCGTCAATATTAAAATACGAAAGAATAAAAATTCATAATAATAAGCTTACGACTAAGACAAAAAGGCGGTTTTGTATCCCCTAACTGCTATGTTATGTAGCTCTGCCAAAAGTGCGTCGTTGTAATTTTATTTGCACCTACACCTGTGGGCCTGTAGGGCTCTTTTCACTAATGTTTGTTATGAAACGAAAAGTGAAACGTCGGTCTGTTATTGACAGAAAAGTGTTCAAATAAAAGACTTGACTTTTAGATTCACTTGCAAATGTTACGTCATTTATTTGTATGACCAATAAAGTTTTATGGCTGGAAGTCAAGATTTCAAAAGGTTCATGTCTAATGGAATTCTACCTCCCAACCAGACCTTAAAACCTTCTTAATAAGGTGCTTTTTCAAAAGTCCTCAAAAGGGCTCTTTATTTGCATCATAACCGCTAATTTTGAAACTATCGTATCTTATACGAACGCATTGTTGTAAAAACAATCCTTTTCATTCAATACTAAGGTTCCAGTTTGAAGTAAGTTATATATTTAAAGGAAAGTTAGTTAATTTAATCATGTTTCTCTCAAAGAATTTGCGGTTTTCGGTAACTGCGCGGCTTCACAAAGGAACAAATAGTTTGTCTTGTTATATAAAATGATATGTTAAGATGTTGACATTTGTGAATATTTCACATATTTGATCAAGGTGCGGTGCGGAGGTCAACTTTTGTTTGTATTGTTACGTGTATTCGTTTGATGAAGATGTTGTGTATATATTAATGATTTGTCAAAGGTGTGATACGATCAAACATAAACAAGGTTTACCTACCTACTTAAAATTTATTATACTATTTGATGAGGTAATAACCTTTCTTTCTCAATTATTTTGACGACTCGGTTGGCGCAGTGGAAGTGCAGTTTTGTGTGATGAACTCAAATATTTGTTCCTGGGTAATGGGTGTGTTATTTATTTCCAACCAGAGTATGTTTACAGCACTCAGCCAAAACACACACACAATTATAACGCAAAAAATAATTTATTTGAATATATGGATACATTTTTAATGTCTTTAATTCTTCTCCTAAAAAAGACAAGAGGATTATATAAAAGACCCTGCCCCACACAAATGTGTATGTGTACACAAACATTAAGTCCTATGGTTAACTGATAGAAAATGCCTTGTGGCATGAAGTCCTCCATTTGTACTTTTGTTTTTGTATTATGTGCAATATAAATACTTGGAATAAATGAAATAAATAGGCCACGTAATGGTCCGGGTGCTTGCCTAAAATAAAATGTATCACATTACATTTGATGACGCGGTTCGCGCAGTTTATGGTGCACCTACCTACTGACCTGGCGGTCCTGATGGGTTCGAATCTCGGCCAGATATTTGTGCTTATGGGTCGTGGTTGTCTTATGTATTTAAGTACATTTATCTATATAAGTACGTATATCGTCGTATAGTAGGTACCCATAACACAAGCCTTGTTGAGCTTTATTTGGCACTAAATAGATCGATTTGTGTGAGGTTGTCTCTTTTGCAAGAAACATTGAATGTAGCTAATGAATGTAGTGAATTATTCCGAACTGTAGTGTGTGTAGTATCCAACGTGTAGTATCTCTGCTTAGCCCTATGGTTGACTGGTAGATAATTGGCATGAAGTCCGCCATTTGTACTGAGTTTTGTTTTGTGTTATAAAGTTAAAATAAATAAGTGTCAGTGGCCTAAGGCGACCTTTTCCCTCAATCATCGCCCTTATCAGTCCTTGTTCACACTTAAGAAAGTAGCACACAGGGCGCGCCGCGGATGCCTCGCTTGCGCAACGCTTTCACTGTGCCGCGGGCTTTATGCGTCATGTGGGTGTGGCGTCAGCTTTTATAATGCCGACATGACATAGGTATAAGCAGCGTCAGGAAAAAAAAATACGGATTGTTCTTCCTAAATGTAATTTAAATGAAACGAATGATATAATGTCGTTTTAGATCATTTCCAAATGATATAATATAACAAGAGACATTAGGTGCTAATAGCTATAAACCCTTGTTTGCTAGGTTAGGTTTGTCAGGTACCTTGCGTCCTTCAGGGTAGAAATAGGAGCCCCGCGAAGCGGGGATTTGTCGACGCTCCTGTTATTCAACATGATAACAGTATACTATTTAATAATTAGGTAAGTATAACAAATCATAATAATAAACCGTTATTGGTTAGGACTAAACAGTTGGATGAAATTAAGGCGTAGTTAGCGAGGAAATAAAAGCGATTGGAATAAGTTCCGTTGTGCGACAAAAATTAACGATACTATAAGGAACCTTAAAATAGAACCTTAAGGTACGTTATTGGAAGGTTAACTGTCGTCGCACAACGGAGATTTTGATACAAATCTTACTTGAGCGAGTTAAGGGTGAGTTAAGATGGTAAACTTTTTGGTCTTCACCCTTATATCAAACGTTATATTATATTAAATGACTATAACAATTTATTGAATATCAAGTGTAATGTTACTTTTTAGAAATTATATAAAACATTACGGACCTCTTTTCTCGTCGGTTAAAACAATCCTGAATCACATCACTTGGATGGTTTATTTACAGGCACTCGCTATCTTAAATTACTGTAAAATAATCAGTTTCGCAAATGTAAATTCATTAACCAACTCACCTCCACCTCCACTGAGCATTTCATTCACGTATGACGCCCAATAAATACAACCTGTCAATGAATCATGTCGATGTACACGAGTGACACAGTAGAGTGTATAAATACAGTTTCTTAACTTCAGAACAAACGTAAAACTGTTTGCTGTTCCGTTCGAGACAAAAAGGGATTTATGTTGGGATTGTTAACAAATAATTTTTTTTTTCAGTGTAAATGTGCAATATAATTTATTTTTTGTAATAATACAGTGAAATAATATACGGAAATGTATATTTTGACGACGCGGTTGGCGCAGTGGCTAAGCAACTGCCTACTAAGCCAACGGTCCTGGGTTCGAATCCCGGCAAGGGCAAATATTTGTGTGATGAACTCGAATATTTGTGCCTGGGTCATGGATGTTATTTGTATTTAAGTATGTATTTATCTGTATAGGTATGTTTATCATCGTCTAGTGTCCATAACACAAGCCTACTAGAGCTTACTGTGGGACTAGATTGATTAGTGTGAGGTTGTCCGATATTTATATTTCATAATTAGCAGTTTCAGTTCGCAAGGCGGATTTTTTCTAAAAAAACTAAAAACTCAAATAAGTCGACAACCATCAAATTTAGACCCCTAGTTTACTGGGCTAAAATCATTGCAAATGAGCTCTAGTATAACTCCCTTCAAGGAATAGGTCGAATTTCCAATCACCCTGTATTATTTCAATGAAAACAATACCAGCATTTTTTCGTCTATTAAAATACTGTCCAATCGATTTATGATACCTACGTATACGGCACCGATGGTGATGCATGTGGCGGCAGACGCTCGCCTTGGCCAAATTGCGGACCAGTTTCTGCCCCACGCCATAAATATACGCATTTTTATGCGTTTCACAATTCCAGTTAATTGCACATTACTTAACAAGTGGGTTAAAGTTTACTGCGAATGATTAACATTGGTTTTTAGGGTTCCGTACCCAAAGGGTAAAAACGGGACCCTATTACTGAGACTTCGCTGTCCGTCCGTCCGTCCGTCCGTCTGTCACCAGGCTGTATCTCAAGAACGGTGATAGTTGGACAGTTGAAATTTTCACAGTTGATGTATTTCTATTCCCGCTATAACAACAAATACTAAAAATAAAATAATATGCTGGGGGGCTCCCATACAACAAACTTGCTATAGATTATGGTACGGAACCCTTCATGCGCGAGTCGGACTCACACTTGCCCAATTTTTGCACTTGTGTTGATTGAAATTTGCACAAGAATCTACGATATCTTTTCTCAGTTTTCATGTAATTTAAGCGCAAAAATAATTGATTATGGAAAAAACTAAATCTAACTTTGTCTTATCTAAACATTAATAATATATTCATAATCATAAACTAGTAGAAGTAAATAAACTAGGTATAAATTTTTACTCAAGCTCTTTGTCGAAATATTCCAAAAACATAGTTTTTCTCTGAATAGAAGACCATTTCCTAGTTTTCCGCGTCATTCGCAATTTACCCCTAGCCAACTACAATAGGCCTACTAAGTAAACAAACAATAAGTCATAATGCGTTACAAACTCGGGGCAAAAAGTAACAAAAGAGTGGAGTAAAGGAACATAAGGAACGGCTGAAACGGCAAGTTATGGCTGGAAAGCGGGAAACGACGGTCACCGCCGTCAGAGAGGACCGCACTTTCATTCGTGTAACCTATCCATAGAAGTCTATTGTTTAATCAATCCAAGAAAATGCACTGAGTCTTACCCCATCAGACAATAGAGTATGTTGGTTTTACCCCATCTTCCTTAAACATTTTTTTATTAAAACGGCGATCAAAGAGCGATATCACAAAATATACAGATGGGAACAAAATTTACAAAAAAAAACTGAGTGTTATGCTAATATTGCTATAGAAATGCACTTATTCATTTAACCCATTATTTGATGAATAAATGGTTCAATATGCACGATTGCACACACGCACGCGCGCACACGCAGTCACGCACACACACACGCAGTCGAACGCACGCATATCCTATACTAAACGGCGCGTCATTTAGGATCTAAGGAACGATCAATAATCGTATAATTGGAGGTATATTAGCCACAATATCACAGAACAACATTACGTTTATGTCAAAAAGGGCTGACAATTTTGGTATGTCATTTGACACAAGTTAGTCGTAAATTTATCAGCTACTTTTGATGCTAACCGTACCCAGAAAAAGTTACGTTTCCACCAGAGATTTGTAGGGAGGGATGTGTTTTTGTTAACCAATGGAATAACTTAATTTACTTGTCCTTTTGGTACAGCTTAAAAATAAAAAAATATGAATGTTAAAACACAGTGAATTGGCTGTTTTAGCTAGACCTGCAATGAGCTATGTGCTCAAAGTACCCGGCAGACTGCGGTTAGCGCACGTCTCTCCGTGATGGAGTTCACACACGTTTCATCTATTCCAATACCACTATTTTACGATATATCAATGATTGTGAATAGGAATCTATCTAGGTAACCTGTGGGTTCCCCGTGATTGAAGCTCGACAACGTCTAAAGATCGAGAATCCGACCTAGATAAACGTAAAGTTTTGAAACGTATTTGAATTTCTGTTATTACTTAACTATTCAAAATTTAGCGAATTTTGTAGTGTTTCAATCGCGCGCTTCTACTTATAACGTAATTATTTTTTCACGATTTTACCTCAACGGAGCAATTCGCTATAACTGTCACCAAACAAGGGTCAGGAGTGCCTTTCCGATGAATGTAAAATTTAACTTCAAAAATCATGTATTTTAATAATTGAGATGCAAATGATGTAAAAGAGAAAAGCCGTAAAACGCTAAATATTGGCGTCACTTTAAAGCTCTTGAAGATAAGAAACCTATATGAAGGTTTAATCTGAATTGCGAATCCAGAAAGGAGTCATCAGAGGTGCGTTATGGCATGTCTGGCCAGGTTAGGGTAACGATGTTGCCCTGTCGTTGCCTCATTTCGAGTAATCATCACAGATATATTTGCCCATCCTGGCATTGCAATCCAGGAATGTGTGAGTTTATTTCGGCTTTCTTCTCAACAACGGTCTCCTCTTGGGAAATGCCGATAGATTCACAATCTGACTTGTAAAAGTGCCCTTGTGGCCTACTTACTGTATAAATTATTTCATTTCATTTCATTTCATTTCAGTATCGCCAGCTCCGTAGGAGCCAACCGCATCATCTTAAGGCCGTTCCCTGAGCCAGAACCCCGAGCCCCTCCTCAGGCCACCCGTCCCTGTCACATCACAGTCACATTTCAAAAGAATGACGGAGACAGAGCTTGCGGGTCGTAAGGCGATATCTTTTTTCGTAAGAATTTGTCGATGATTATTTATTTTAAAAATATTGGCTTCAATTATTGAAATTCGGAAGCTGTAAAATTACTATTTTAGTTATGATTGATTTTTCTCCTTTTTTTGTTTCATAGTGTCACGTAGAAAAAAAACAAGTAAAGTTGGAGTAAAAATTCGAATTGGAGGTTACTTTGGGAATTAATTGTATCGAGCGAAGTGTTATGAATCGTGTATCGAATGCTGTGTTATTAAAGATAATATAATCAAGAATGATATATATTTTTCCCTCGTTTACTAATATCAACGTTTCGTAGAAAAATAGGATAATTTTTGGGGTATTTTTGCAAATCTGGCTCAGGGAACGGCCTTAAAGGTATCATTCAGCCAGCAATCATCAGAGGTGCGTTATGGCATGACTGGCCAGTTTGGGTAATGACGTTACATCATTTCGAGTAATCAAATGACACTCAGTGCGCCGGCGCGCGGAAGTGTTCCCACGATCAGGGACGCTGATGATATGGTTTGGGATCAGGAAGGATAGGAATGATGATAGAGCTCAGTTGGCCGCCGCCGCGACTGATCAGCTCTCCTGAAGACGAATCGAGTAAACTCGAATTCTTTGAACTCGAACTCTTTTAATATGTTTGAGACTCAGGGTAGTTTTCTATGATGATAACGTTATATAGTGATCAACTTACACTGCATTCATTCTATGTTTTTTCGGGTCAGACGCTCGTTTTCTACTAGGGATAAAAAATTGAGAAATGACACACTTGCGAAGTGAAACAGTTGAGAAAAAATATTATGCAAAGTACACCGTTAAAAGAAAATCCAAATGAACAGAAAGTAGGTTTTGATACAGTAAACATTTAATTTATTTGATACAGAAAGTACACGAACGTGTACAAGATTAATAAATATCAGTACGAACTATAAAAGAAATATCACCTTAGATTTAATGCAACGAAGTATTAACATGTGAGAAATAATTTGCATTTCCATTTTATCAATTAGGATCGGACCTGCTATCGCCTCGGCTTCATCGAGAATGTAATTCCCTATTGAAGCATTCCTTTAGTTTATTTCCTCTATAAATCATAATTATCTCCATCGAAATGAGATGATAGTGAAACTAGTAAAAGCGAAAGGCGTTCAAAGCGACGACATATTAATGCATCAAACACGCCCACGCCGGGAGCGTCTGAATTGACCAATAAAACATATTTTAAGAGATTAGAAAACAAAGAAAACTGCAATCTATCCATTTAGTGATTTTCTTAATTTATTTTAGTTTCGGCGCGGTTTGAGTCTTTTAAAGTTTGGCTTTTACGTAGGTAACTTATACGTAGTTCTTTAATTTAGTTGTTATTTCATTTAAGTTTTTACGTACTTACTGCTTTGCTTTTATGACGTCGAATTAAAAAAAAGATATTCTGATCTGATGAAAACATAAAAATAAAATAATGTTTTTTAAAGTTTGGCTTTTACGTAGGTAATAACACCTTAACAGTTCACTTAGTGTTATTTCATTTAAGTTTTTAGATTTACGACATGGCAAAGCAGGCCTTTATGTCGTCGAATTAAAAAAAAAACCTGATTTGATGAAAACGTAAAAATAACAAATAATTTTGTCGATGCGGAAAATTATCTTATAATTTATTTGGTATAGCAGTTGTTACTTTGCAAATTAAATGCCAAAAAATAATAAATGGTGTCTAAAATAAGGAACTTCGTTAATTTAACCCAGATTTAAAATTTTCTAACCGTCAAGTATTTGGGATTGTTATTAAACAAACCTAACCTAACCTAATCTATAGGATGTTATTTGCAAGAATTATGATAATTATGTATGACTCCAGAGGAAGCGAAACAAAAAAGCGAAGTGAAAAATTTGACCAAAAATAATTCTACGAAAAGGCATTATACCCTTTTTATGGTACTCCCCTACTTGACCTAATAACGCAAGTGCTAATATTATTACACCTATCAACGTTAGCTCTAATTTTCATTAGCCCTAATGTCATTTCACTTAATTTTTATACCCTAATTAGTTGTTAGACCTAATAATCCAATACTCTAATAATGATTTGTACTATTGTCAACAATACTAAAATGAAATAACCTAATAATTACCGCACCTAATGATTATTAGACCTAATCATTACTGACACTAAATTTCAAGAGTACTAAAGATTATTTAACCTCTTTTTTACGTTAAAACAGAAAATAACGGATTTGGACAAATATCGAATTGGCTGAACCCCGAAAACTGTAGGTTAGGTTAGGTTTGTATTGTGACCACATATAGCGGAGCGAGCGAAGCGAGCGGAACGTCAAAAGATTCCCATGTACATCCAGAGTCTATGGCAATCCCGACTCCACGTGGTCTTGTCTGTCCCACCCCTAGAGTGATATTCTAAAACCGGAGGCGCGGAGGGAGAGCAGCCCTCGCCTTAGGTTTATTGATATATAGGTTTAATAAAATGTAGGTATTAGCATAATTAGGTATTATAATATTAGTAGTCTAAAAAAATCGGCTAAGTGCAAATTAGGGCTAGTGAAAATTCGGTATGAAGTAATTAGGCATTATGAAAATTCGGAATCCTGAAATTAGGGCTATTCATTAATTAGGATGAACGAAAATTCGGGTTTGTGATTTTAGGGTTACCAAAATTAGGGCCAATGAAATTAGGATAAAAGTTTTTCGGGCTATCGGAGGGGAACCCCTTTTTATTGCGGTAATTGGATACGGAATCATTGCTTATGGGCGTACTTTCAAAACTTATATTGATAAGATACAACAACTACAAACTAGACTGATAAAAAATATAGTTGATAAAAAGACCAAAAACAGCTGTGCGGGTAATAACTACATGGACTTATATAAAAAACTAAATATTCTTCCAATCCACGAAAAAATTAAATATATATTAGCAACAGAACAATTCAAAAGAACTGAATATAAGACTGTCCGAGTGTACACCCGAAATCTACGAGTAACGTCACGCCATACCTACACGGAACCAAAAGTAAATAATTATTATGGTAAAAGGAAAAGAGAATATTTAATACCCAGAATATTTAATTCTATCTTTCCGGAAGATGAATGCGCCACTAAAGGTATTTTTAAGAATAGATTAAAAAAGATACTATTAGATGCCCTGTCTTAGTGTAACACTTACTGTTATGGTTACTACCTACCTACTTAGTTTGATTCTAAAGAATCTAAAGTGTCTGGCAAATAGTTACCTACCTACTTTTAAGGTTAAGTGAACGTATTTTAAGGATAAGGATCCAACCCGCACAAAACAAAATTTAAAATTTGAACCCTGAGTTAAAGCTCACATCATCTTTTTTGTGTGGATTGGATCGTTTTCGTTAAAAGGCGTCCTAGTTAAGTTTAATGGTACTAATGTTAAAAAAAGTGAGTGCAATACTCGCCAATAAACTTCGTGTTTGGCGAAATTTGTTATAAAATGTGTACCATGCTTTTTTGAAATAAATAAATTAAAAAAAAAAAAAATTAAAAAAAAAATTTATCCATCTGACCACCGACTGGCCTCAGTAACACCAGATGGCAAATTACTACAGGGTCAAAGATGTAGCTCGCTAGTTCAGGATCACCCTATTCACTCTTGCCTTGAAGAAAAACAAGTATATACTCAAAAAGGCAAGTAACAAATGTGTATTAAATATGCTTAAATACCATTTGCTGCCGTATGTATAAGTACCTGATATTCTATCAATGCTACGTACACATTTGTTAATTCGTCCGAGTCTATTGACTCCGTGATGCAATGACTCCCATACAAATGCTGACATCATACACGACCGTAATTATATAATTATGTACATTAAGTATTATATTATTTAATATCGGGAATTCGTGTGAGCAATTCGGTCCATGATGAAAGGTGTATTACCCGGTCGGTTGAAGATATGAATTATATACAATTATGATAGATGGGTAATTTATAACTTGAGTTTATTTAATTAATCGAAATGAAAAAGTAACCGTGTACTGACTCGATTGGGTATTAAACGCATAAGTATTGTTTTGATATTCTTAAGAATAGCATCGGCAAAAAATTCAAATTACAGGGTCTCGGCTCTCAATACAACTTCACCGTATTTGTTGTCGAGACCCTGGGCCCGTGGGGTCCAAGTACTTGCTAATCGGCTCGTCAACACCACTGGTGATCACAGGGTTGGTAGTTTTCTCGCTCAGCGACTTAGTAGGTACTTATAGCAATACAGCGAGGTAGTGCTGCGTCTTTGGTACAATGCCACGGGGCCCGGGGCCCATTTTTGGAGATAGTTTAGTTTTCGTTTAATAGCATCTCAGACATATTTACTACCTACTAACTTAACCTAACATGTATGTACATTGGCGTTGCCATACAGCGAGATAACGCGGCGAGATAAAATTTGTATAGGCTTAGCCTGCGTGTATATTTTTGGTAAATTATCCGATATTCTTCCACGGACACCAAATACACAAATCCCCTAAAATTTCGTAGATTGCTTACGTTTTGGAGGAAACATACGAGAAAAAAACCTCGATTTCTATAACCCGGTTACGTTAAGTTTGGACCTCATTTGTATCTTGCAACTGACGCCATAGTTACCAGGTACATAGCTATAAGGTGCGAACTAAACGTAAACTGATAGGTAGTATGGGAACAGGACCAGTGATATGTCCTCTATAAAGGTGAGTATTCTAATGGTGTGAGTCCTATGAACAGATATTGGGTGCGCATTTTTTGTACATAACGATTGTCGATTGATTGTCATAACGTATTGTAAATCGTTAGCCGTAACTCTAAACTTTAACATTACAATAGTTTTGAGGGTTAAACCCATTAACATAGGTAAGGTTAGGTTTGAATAACAATTTTCAAAATTTATTTGTTTCAGAGAATACTAGATATAATGACTACGAAAATTATGACTAGTGATAATTATGAATAAGAATTTTATGTGAGCCAATATGGACTCACAGATATTGTATGAACTAAAGTAGAGTCTAACCGAAATAACTACGAAAATTATGACTAGTGACAATTATGAATAAGAATTTTATGCGAGCCAATACCACTGATAAAGTAGAGTCTTACCGTGTGTATACCTAACCTAGGTACGGCTAGGTGTACTAAGTACCCGAGTAAGTACTAAAGTGACACACATGTGGCCGGTTCCCCGCATTGCCTCACGGCGGACATATTGCAATTCGCAACTGCAATTCAATACCTTTGCTGTGCGTTTCTGCGGAAAGTGCCGCAATATGACTGACAGTTTGCGTTTTTATCTGTTTGATGGCACGTGACTTAAGAGGCCTTATTCCCTTTAAAATGCTGATTGTTTTAGACAATTTTCTCTATGATCAAACATGTTTCTTAACATATATGATGTTATTACCTAGAACAGGGCTATTAAGATTTATTGGTATATATTTGAAACCTACAATTTGAATTTTTCATAGATAATTTTTGTTTCAAAAACTACTCGATATTGACAAAATTCACACGGAAAATAGGTTTTTTTTACTTATTTTCGACTGCACGCAATGAAAGCATGAAATAGCTATGTTGCTACCTAGAACTCGGGAAAAAGTATTATTCACTTCAAAAATTTGGTTGAAATCATTAATATATTTGTCATAATATGAAAAAATTTTTTTAAAAGGAATAAGGCCTCTTAAGAAAGGATATTTATTTATTAAAAACTTTATTGCACACTAGGAGGTACCCGCAACTTCGTCTGCGTATTTTTTTCTTTATTGTAGACGTCTTTGGATGTCCAGCTATATATCCCTGTACCAAAATTGGTTAAAATTTGGCCAGCCGTTTCGACGTGATGCGAGGACAAAGGATATTATGAACACAAATTAAAATGGGTCTATCGCGATTTTTTTCTTATCACCTTCATAATCTAAAGTTTTGGCTTTATTGCAGATTACAAAAATATCCAAATGGCGGACTTAATATCATGAGGCATATCTACCAGTCAACCAAACACAGATATTGTTGCAGTTGTTCTGAACCCATCACTAATGTCATAGAAATGCTTATTCCTCTTTATAATTCGAATAATCCATTTTGTAAATGACGACAGAATAAATATAAGTAGATAATTATTGAAAACGACAAATATAGTATGTTTAAAAAAAGCAAAATATTTTAGCCATAAACGTGTCTACTAAACTTCGTAAAATTGG
The DNA here is from genome assembly GCA_932273695.1 of Apotomis betuletana. Lineage (NCBI taxonomy): Eukaryota > Metazoa > Arthropoda > Insecta > Lepidoptera > Tortricidae > Apotomis > Apotomis betuletana. The sequence goes on from OW026301.1 coordinate 28,335,753, forward strand.
AACAGTGTACCTAAATATTGAAATGGAAATGAAATGCTTATTGTTAATACTTAGTAGTTGTAATCATAAGAGTGGGAATCTGAAAACGTTTTATTTTTATATATTCACATATAATGAAAAAGATACATAAATCGCCTTGTAATGCTTCATCTGAAGCTTACCCTAACTCTAGAGCTATCCTGAGTCACGGGACCACCAAATTGTAATACTTATAAAGACTATCAGCTACAGAAATACATCCTGGGAACGCGCGCCAACTGAAATGTCTGCTAAGCCCTAAACTAAAGGAACTGGACCCACGCCTGCTTCACCCTCGTCTCCTACCTCTACTCCTACAACGAAGCCCTAAGAAAACTCTACTACAATTACCTAAGAATATCTTAACAGTAGCTCCCAGTCTTATATATCCTACAACTAAACAAATCTAAATATGAAAGGATCTTTATACAATTTAGTTTGAACTTTTCTTAATAACGTATGGCCAAAGGTGATCAGTAAAACCGTTGTGAACGTCTAGATTGGTCGGATCCTACGTTGTTGTAGTAACTCAAGCCCTTTTAAGAGAAATCTAACCGTGATGTGTCGCCAAGTGCTTCCGTACCCATATACTGTGCTATGCTACCATGTATTACCAAATAAATGTGTATTCTCTTACTTATTTAATGCAAGCTTCTCCTATTCTACTGCTACCTTGGTTCTTTGTACTAAATTGAGTTTCTAACTTAACTTAATGCTATCTATCCTCAAAATATAAACTGTTACTTCCTATGTGGGCTAGCCAACAAAATAGCTATAGTTCCTATAGCAGATTTCAATAGGAAATTTTATGGATACTCTTATAAAAGTTGTTTAATTCTATATGAAATATCAAATTCATTTAGACCATAGTCAGATATAGTTGAACTAGATTACATTAGGTAACAATAAAAATCAATATGTGAATCAACCCAAATATTATTAAGATTCCGAAAATGAAGGGTAATTTAGTTTTTAAAATTGCATGTTCTTACTCCAGAATGATTAGAAAACATATGTCTATGTACAATATGAAACTACACTTCATTACCAATCTATAATCAGGTGAAAGTTACAGGATCTATGAGATTTTATTATAAATTTAATTAATCTTAAGTTTTCATATTTGACAATATTAAATAAATTTTGTCATTACACCTTAATCTGAGAAGATGGTATACATCCCTTGAATAAACTATAGTAGAACAATCTGAAGTGGATTCTAGACCTATACAATAAATAGGAAGTCGTTATAATCTTCACAATTAAGACCTAGTAAAACCTAGATTATAGTAGGATGAAGAAGGTAACTTTAAGGTGTAAAAAAAAAAATATATAAATTTTTTTTTAGAAAATCGCCAACCCTCCTAAGTGTGTGAAGGAATAATACTGTATGCCTTAGCTATCTATTCTATTTTGGCAAAGCTAATTAAGACATACAGCACAGGGATGGACGAACCTTCACGCCTGGCTAATAACTTGTCAAACCACTGTGGGATCTCATCACATCTATGCATAACGTCCTACCTTAGGCAAAGTGTGAAGGATCCATCTTTTAGGGAAGCCCTTTGGCGCAAGCTTCATAAGTTAACTACACAAGGCCTACGCTAGGTTAAGCTACCTGCCTAACCCTACAACTTGCTAAATATATGTAATGATTGTAAAACTGGTAATTCAGAAAAAATAAAGTTATAATTGTATTTGTAAGAAGACTAATACACTACTTCTTCCTAGTAGGTTTGAACCCTTCTAATGAGTTCTAGAACTTGGTTTTCGTTTGACCATATTCATAAATGTAGTATATCCTTGAAATCATGAAGACTATTGTGCCCTTTCGTAGTATCTTTCAACTCTCGACCGACTTATTCTGATAAGGGAATTCTTTTACGCCCTGTGATATAAATTAATTCAATTCTGGGATCTGTGATGTAAATACGGGAACGAATAACTTTCATTATTGCTATCCATAAATCCCCGGCTTTTCTTAGCAATTTACACTTCAGATTCTCCACATCCAGTCTTAGGAATGCTTTGTATTTCCACACTATACAACGATCCACAATTTCCTTATCAAATTTATAATAAAGTTTAAAATTACTTCTGTTCATTGAAAAAGCGAATATCTACTGCCAACTGACTCAACTTTACCTCAGTGATGCCATTCTATCGCTTAAGCTATACCAAAGGTTCATTACTTTAAATCATAATCGGTAAATTTTATCTAATTATTCCTTTAATTTAGGTGTTAAATATCTGGTTGGCCTAAATAACTGGTTCCCTATTCCCAATCTTTACAAACCGCTACTAGACTCTGTTCTTCCCCTACTAACTTCCCGGGTCATAACCACTTAAGAAATTAATAGTTCAACCTCTTAACCACTATACCTAACAAGGTTAAAATAATTTGAATAAATGTTATGCTAGTTAATGACGATTGACCGATTGCTCAGTAGGTAAAGATCCCCGTCCTAATGTTCCTATTAAGGTGTACCTATCGCTAAACCCTGTTCCCTAGCTAATACAAAGAACACTAGAGACCTAGGTCTCATATTTATATTTAAACGTGTATGGGGCCTAGCTAAGCTAAACTGTAAGTTCGGGAGATTAACCCGAGGATGTGGCTAACATCAGTGTATTTAAGCCCCCCCCATGTGGCTAATGAGACGCCGGAAACATGGAGTAGCTTGCCCTAATATGTGTATATAAGCAGATATATAAATATATAGTTTATGAGACCGAGCCTGGAGGTCCGTTTGGCTTCAGCGAGCGCGGAAAGGCCCGCATGTCCATCACGTGTGGTCTTCGCTTTCACCAAACAAAACTATCCACACTCGTAGGCTATTCACTGCACTTATATATGGCTAGTGTCCGAATCGCCTAATTCGGATAAAACTAGAAGAGTCCGAAAGATATTCGTTTAACAGCCGCTAGGTTAAATATCTTTCGCCTGGTAACCATGTACCAAAACACTATTTCTGGCATGTGATTAAGCTTAATAGCTTTCAACCAACAAATCCCACCAAAATCTAATAAATAATTATAATCCCGAAGGATAATTTTAACTTTCAACAGAATTTCCCCTTTGTATTATATTAGTACCTTTTATTTTGCCAGAGGACAGTGTTACCCAGACGAAGTTCCAAACAAAAAGAAACCCCTCCTACTAAGCCCTTGCCTATTTATAACCAATATCCCCCGACTTTTCAGATACGCTAGTCATGCTAGACCCTTCAGGTAATCCAGATACACTAGACGTGCTAGATCTTTCAGATTATCCAGTCCTCCCGTATAACAACGATCTTTGCGTGTCTCGCGATACTCCCGACACGTCACGTGACCTAACCCCCGCCCTCTAAATGTTGTATATGGGATTTTGATTCTTATTCAGTCTAAATAAAGCTCAACTCCTCTGTTGTCAATTTGTGAATATCAACTTGCTATTTTTAAAGTGGTAGTATGTTTAGTTATAAGAATGGTTTTATTTGCTTCCGCAAACATTCACACTATTAGGTACTCATATTTTGCATTTGTATTGCCTATATCTACTAAATGATAATTTTAGTTTTAGCTTGATGACGTATGATGCTAATATGTTTTAAATTCGATGATGATAATGATGATGTGAGTATCACGATGATGATATATGTTTATATGATGGCGGGCACATGACGAGATCATGTGAATCGCCACAATCGCCCCCCTGCGAAAGTTTGAAGTGGATTGACATCGTCAAATAACGTAGAACTTCGCATTCCCCTTATTAAATTGTAAAAACAATTAAAAAAAATATATGTATATATATATGACAATTATTCTTAAAGCAAGTAACGTTTTGTGATAATCTTGGATATTCTAAATCCGTTAGTATTCGTACCCTTAAGTGTGTGTGTGTTTAAACCAATATTTGGAAAGTCACTTGTGTATTAAATCAGAATTCAAACCATAGAATAATATCATTGAATCGTGAATATATTTCTCCAAATCTCGACCACATCGTAAGAAGTGTTTGGTTGTGAGTCAAACAAGCCCTATTAGCTCGATTTTGCCTAAACACCTCAAACTTGACCTGCCCATTGCTCAGCCTCATTTGCGAATTCACATTGTACGAATTCTTCGATGAATTGACAAAACTCTCCTCAGACAACATAGCAAGATCTTTGGTATAGATACTGAATATTCATCCTTACTCCAATTCAATAACTGATTCCGATTTCAAATTCTTCTCCAAAATCACATGTGACTCTCCTTATTGGTGCGTGTATCACATCAAGAATAAACAAGCCAATTTCAGCTCTATAATCATACAATTGTGTTTTTTTTTTTTTTGTTCTTGTAAGACTATAGACTTACTAGTCGAATTGTGAAATAATGTTTCATTTCAAAATTATGCTAAGCAATACTATTATACCAGAGGTTCATACAAATATACCAATTTAGTTTCATCCTGCCTTTACGGACAAACCAAATCACAATTCTTTTTTTTTTTTTTAAATATACAGTTGGCCAATCTATTTGTTGACATGGGTGTGTGTGAAACCTGCACGTTCCTGCCCGTGCTCGTAGAAGGTTAGCCCGTAGGCCATGTAGAGTATTGTTTCGCACAAACTACCGCACAATCGGTCTTAAATCGAAACTTCGATTTACTAAGCCTAACTTCTAAGTATGTGCAAACCAATTGATGTCTTTAGAGAATACTCCCGTTCGTACCTCTAAAGATAGAAGACCCCCCGTTTTCGGTTCCGAATACTTTCGAACTTGGCTTGAATACATACAGACAACATCCAACTCAAAAAGTCCACTCATTCATTCTTTCATACATCGCACTACAGGCTCCTACATTCATGTTTCCGCATCGACTTAGTCAGAAGAACATCATCCATTTTGTATTCAAAATCCATACTACTTTACCTTCCTATAATATCCCAAGTTCCCCTTTACTTCTTTCATTAAAATCAAATTAAAGATTTTCTCTAATATAAATAATAAAATTGACCATCCACTTCACACATTTCGTATTTTTGTTATACTCTAATAAAACTCGTAATTATTTTATCCACCTGATTCAATTCACCCCTAACTACCTTTTTGAACTTATCGAATATCAATTCATTAAAGAACCCCAAAATACGTATTAATGGAAACGATCCATCCCACAAAACATTCAATTAAATATACTACTAACGACCCCTAGTGGAATTTACTTAAAACCATATTCGAACCTCAACTTTCAAATACCTATACCGCGCTACACCACTATGATTTCACTATTATCTTTAATATTTTCGTCTGTAATCGATTCCCTAATCGATCTCATCTTATTATCCCTATTGAATATTAGATTTTGATTGACAAATTACTGAAACACTAGTACTTAAATAATATATAAATGAAAATACACATTAGACTATCTTCTACAAATGCTACGTAAATCTTACGAACTAGGTAAGTGAATCTATGCCTTAATAATAGTCTACTATGTATGTCATCTTATCTCTTTAACCCGGCAACACCGTCTTACGACATGTCAAATGTCAAAATTTTTTTCATAACCTATATCTATTCTACGAAATGGGAATGAAATTACGAATAGAAGAATAATGAACAATAAAACTGATTGTTATGAAGAAAACTGTGATAAAATGAGTCTTTGATAATAAGGTAACTATTTTCTACGCTTGTTACTATGATCTGACTTAAATATTGAGCAAAGAAAAATCGTGTTGTAGTAATGTTATATTCAATGTTTGTTTTTGTTACAGAATCAAACAATTACGTTAACCTCCGCGCAACGGTTATAAGTTATTATCTCCAAATTTATGCAAAAATAATGAATAATTAAACAAGAAGCAATGTAGTCGAACTCCGCCACCTGAAACAGACTAACAGAATGTAAGTTAACAAGAGTTTTAACTGCGTTTGTTTATAAAATAAATCTTGATTCTTCTGTACGCCAATTTTTGTTCTTTTCTTGATTCTAATATCTTCTGTTTTCTATCACCTGATTACAATTTCTATTCCAGTTGAATTCGAGCAGTTTATTTATGAACTTAATTAATTTTCCTGAACTACTGTTATAAATGTTTATATCTCAAATTAAAGTATGTGGATGTACTGTATAATAATTGTACCTTTGTTTAATAACAAATAACATTTAATCTAACTTGTTTCTATAATTATTTATTGTACTTTCCAGATCTTTGGATTTCTACGGCAAACTCTGGTCCAACTCTACTATACATCTAAAATGTAACCCGAGTATCATGACTAATGTGAAATAAAACTTGACTGAGGATGTATATTTATTTACTTAAATATATAGGTCCACTTAATGAACTGAATACTTTAATAAAATCTGGTAGTAACATTACAGACATTTTTACTTTTCTTCAAAGATAAATTAAATATATATATCAATTGATTTTCTGTCTGATTCTATGATCATACCCTTATACTACATGTGAACATATATGTATGTCATTCTAATGATAATCTATAAGCTATAAATGTAGCAAAATTATTGTAATAAAATTACTTTCTTTTCATTTGTTTCATTATGTGTTAAAAAAATACTCAAAAGAGACCGCCCCCCGAGATATGAAATCACTAACACTCCTATTTTCCTTTATAATTACTATATTTAATGTTTCTATCAAGTCTTATAATAAGCTAAAAGATAAACATTGTAGATAGAAGCCTTACTACTTATACAAAGGTTAACATAATGACTGGAGTCATGTATCAGATCCTATTCTGAAACATTTCCTATACTGAACTAGAGCATATAAATAAAAACCACGCCCCCCCACCTTCTAAGACTTTAGCATCTCATAATCTATCCTTAATTTTATAACTTATTTCTCAACCCAACTTGAACTGACGTAGGTAAATCCTTCACAAACTCATATTTTCTGTAGTCAAGAACAATGACATCTCTATTTTCCCCTACTTAACTAATCTCCTACGATATCCCGACTTTATAACTAAAATTAATTTATTTAAATAATCATTCCATCTTGATATCATATTAATTACTGATAAGTGATAACAGATAACACCCTGTCACTTGTCAACTTGTCAAATCAACCTGCTTAGAAAGCGTTTTGTTCACTCAGCCTTGATTTTGTTTTTAATTTAAAAATGAATTACCTATTATAATTTTTCCCAATTATGTAAATTATGCATAAATAATATTAAATGTATCCCGAAATATCTCAATTTTATACTATATTAATAATATGAACACATTGAGTAAGGTTGAGTCTACGTGTCTGACTCGAACTAAAGTAAGTATATTATTGCTTAATATTATTATCTTATGTAACGTAATTTATTATCTAAACTTAAATAAACCACCTATTTAATTATTAATCGTTATTAAAAATAACCTTTTGTAAAGCGTTAACACAAACGTACGAATTTAATTGTATCTCAAATAATCCAATACCTAAATGAACTGTCAAGGCGTCAACTGTCAATTAATTATTATGTGACATATCTATTGAAAACAAAATCACGTTGTTCTAATATACTTCCTTTGTTTCAGGTACTATTACTATGTGAAATAAGAAAAATATCGTGTGTTATATCAAGAAGCTACTCTATTCACTATAATTTGTGTATTAATATGCAACAAAATGTGTTTCTTGACAACGCGCACAGCACCCATCACGACTAAATTCTCCTTTCCTCTCTCACGCCAACAAATTGTACCCAAAGGGTAACTAGTTCAAAACTCAAATGTTCAAAGATCCCTTTAACAAAAATGCCAGCAGCGACTCCACCAAAATTCCATGACGAAATAACAAAATGAGCAACAATTGTTGATCTACAAAGCACAAGGAGGCAGCACGGCGATCTGCCACGGCAACGACACGACGAACTACATTGGCACGGCCTCAACAATCCCGGACTGATCATATCCATGGTCAACGGCACAAAATTGTAATGCTTCATCTGAAGCTTACCCTAACTCTAGAGCTATCCTGAGTCACGGGACCACCAAATTGTAATACTTATAAAGACTATCAGCTACAGAAATACATCCTGGGAACGCGCGCCAACTGAAATGTCTGCTAAGCCCTAAACTAAAGGAACTGGACCCACGCCTGCTTCACCCTCGTCTCCTACCTCTACTCCTACAACGAAGCCCTAAGAAAACTCTACTACAATTACCTAAGAATATCTTAACAGTAGCTCCCAGTCTTATATATCCTACAACTAAACAAATCTAAATATGAAAGGATCTTTATACAATTTAGTTTGAACTTTTCTTAATAACGTATGGCCAAAGGTGATCAGTAAAACCGTTGTGAACGTCTAGATTGGTCGGATCCTACGTTGTTGTAGTAACTCAAGCCCTTTTAAGAGAAATCTAACCGTGATGTGTCGCCAAGTGCTTCCGTACCCATATACTGTGCTATGCTACCATGTATTACCAAATAAATGTGTATTCTCTTACTTATTTAATGCAAGCTTCTCCTATTCTACTGCTACCTTGGTTCTTTGTACTAAATTGAGTTTCTAACTTAACTTAATGCTATCTATCCTCAAAATATAAACTGTTACTTCCTATGTGGGCTAGCCAACAAAATAGCTATAGTTCCTATAGCAGATTTCAATAGGAAATTTTATGGATACTCTTATAAAAGTTGTTTAATTCTATATGAAATATCAAATTCATTTAGACCATAGTCAGATATAGTTGAACTAGATTACATTAGGTAACAATAAAAATCAATATGTGAATCAACCCAAATATTATTAAGATTCCGAAAATGAAGGGTAATTTAGTTTTTAAAATTGCATGTTCTTACTCCAGAATGATTAGAAAACATATGTCTATGTACAATATGAAACTACACTTCATTACCAATCTATAATCAGGTGAAAGTTACAGGATCTATGAGATTTTATTATAAATTTAATTAATCTTAAGTTTTCATATTTGACAATATTAAATAAATTTTGTCATTACACCTTAATCTGAGAAGATGGTATACATCCCTTGAATAAACTATAGTAGAACAATCTGAAGTGGATTCTAGACCTATACAATAAATAGGAAGTCGTTATAATCTTCACAATTAAGACCTAGTAAAACCTAGATTATAGTAGGATGAAGAAGGTAACTTTAAGGTGTAAAAAAAAAAATATATAAATTTTTTTTTAGAAAATCGCCAACCCTCCTAAGTGTGTGAAGGAATAATACTGTATGCCTTAGCTATCTATTCTATTTTGGCAAAGCTAATTAAGACATACAGCACAGGGATGGACGAACCTTCACGCCTGGCTAATAACTTGTCAAACCACTGTGGGATCTCATCACATCTATGCATAACGTCCTACCTTAGGCAAAGTGTGAAGGATCCATCTTTTAGGGAAGCCCTTTGGCGCAAGCTTCATAAGTTAACTACACAAGGCCTACGCTAGGTTAAGCTACCTGCCTAACCCTACAACTTGCTAAATATATGTAATGATTGTAAAACTGGTAATTCAGAAAAAATAAAGTTATAATTGTATTTGTAAGAAGACTAATACACTACTTCTTCCTAGTAGGTTTGAACCCTTCTAATGAGTTCTAGAACTTGGTTTTCGTTTGACCATATTCATAAATGTAGTATATCCTTGAAATCATGAAGACTATTGTGCCCTTTCGTAGTATCTTTCAACTCTCGACCGACTTATTCTGATAAGGGAATTCTTTTACGCCCTGTGATATAAATTAATTCAATTCTGGGATCTGTGATGTAAATACGGGAACGAATAACTTTCATTATTGCTATCCATAAATCCCCGGCTTTTCTTAGCAATTTACACTTCAGATTCTCCACATCCAGTCTTAGGAATGCTTTGTATTTCCACACTATACAACGATCCACAATTTCCTTATCAAATTTATAATAAAGTTTAAAATTACTTCTGTTCATTGAAAAAGCGAATATCTACTGCCAACTGACTCAACTTTACCTCAGTGATGCCATTCTATCGCTTAAGCTATACCAAAGGTTCATTACTTTAAATCATAATCGGTAAATTTTATCTAATTATTCCTTTAATTTAGGTGTTAAATATCTGGTTGGCCTAAATAACTGGTTCCCTATTCCCAATCTTTACAAACCGCTACTAGACTCTGTTCTTCCCCTACTAACTTCCCGGGTCATAACCACTTAAGAAATTAATAGTTCAACCTCTTAACCACTATACCTAACAAGGTTAAAATAATTTGAATAAATGTTATGCTAGTTAATGACGATTGACCGATTGCTCAGTAGGTAAAGATCCCCGTCCTAATGTTCCTATTAAGGTGTACCTATCGCTAAACCCTGTTCCCTAGCTAATACAAAGAACACTAGAGACCTAGGTCTCATATTTATATTTAAACGTGTATGGGGCCTAGCTAAGCTAAACTGTAAGTTCGGGAGATTAACCCGAGGATGTGGCTAACATCAGTGTATTTAAGCCCCCCCCATGTGGCTAATGAGACGCCGGAAACATGGAGTAGCTTGCCCTAATATGTGTATATAAGCAGATATATAAATATATAGTTTATGAGACCGAGCCTGGAGGTCCGTTTGGCTTCAGCGAGCGCGGAAAGGCCCGCATGTCCATCACGTGTGGTCTTCGCTTTCACCAAACAAAACTATCCACACTCGTAGGCTATTCACTGCACTTATATATGGCTAGTGTCCGAATCGCCTAATTCGGATAAAACTAGAAGAGTCCGAAAGATATTCGTTTAACAGCCGCTAGGTTAAATATCTTTCGCCTGGTAACCATGTACCAAAACACTATTTCTGGCATGTGATTAAGCTTAATAGCTTTCAACCAACAAATCCCACCAAAATCTAATAAATAATTATAATCCCGAAGGATAATTTTAACTTTCAACAGAATTTCCCCTTTGTATTATATTAGTACCTTTTATTTTGCCAGAGGACAGTGTTACCCAGACGAAGTTCCAAACAAAAAGAAACCCCTCCTACTAAGCCCTTGCCTATTTATAACCAATATCCCCCGACTTTTCAGATACGCTAGTCATGCTAGACCCTTCAGGTAATCCAGATACACTAGACGTGCTAGATCTTTCAGATTATCCAGTCCTCCCGTATAACAACGATCTTTGCGTGTCTCGCGATACTCCCGACACGTCACGTGACCTAACCCCCGCCCTCTAAATGTTGTATATGGGATTTTGATTCTTATTCAGTCTAAATAAAGCTCAACTCCTCTGTTGTCAATTTGTGAATATCAACTTGCTATTTTTAAAGTGGTAGTATGTTTAGTTATAAGAATGGTTTTATTTGCTTCCGCAAACATTCACACTATTAGGTACTCATATTTTGCATTTGTATTGCCTATATCTACTAAATGATAATTTTAGTTTTAGCTTGATGACGTATGATGCTAATATGTTTTAAATTCGATGATGATAATGATGATGTGAGTATCACGATGATGATATATGTTTATATGATGGCGGGCACATGACGAGATCATGTGAATCGCCACAGCCTATCCATACAAATATTATAAATGCGAAAGTGTGTCTGTCTGTCTGTCTGTCTGTTACCTCTTCACGCTTAAACCGCTGAACCGATTTAGATGAAATTTGGTATATAGATAGTTTCAGTCCCGGGGAAGGACATATAGGATACTTTTCATCCCGAATAAATGTAGTGTTCCCGTGGGATGAGCGGGTAACACCGCGGGGCACAGCTAGTAATGATTATAATCTGTAGATTGTACATATATAAGGTAGTGGGTATAAATGGGACATAGGTGTTAGCGCATGTTAATCTTCTTATCCAATTAACAATCTTGTGTACTCGTATCTTATTTACCCATATCAAAACAAGAATTTGATACTCATGTAAGATTAGGCGCTTAATGTACATTTCCACGCAAAAGAATAACGCAGTAACTCCGCATAAAATTCATACACAGTTGTTACGTTTTTAAGACGACCTCTACGAGCTCATTACAAAGTTCTGTACGGTTTCCTTTAAAACAAACAAGAACATAATTATACAAATAGTTCCCAGCGGTGGGACACAATGGGCACTCACGGGCAATTATTCTGAATGTGACATTATGTGCGGACGCAGGCAAAGCAACGTGCCTAACTAGTCGCGTGAGAGTTTACTTATATTTACAATTTAAAAAGCTATTGAACTTGGTTTTAATTGTCTGTGGTTAATCTTCCGAGCGAGCGAAGTGTCTCTATTTTAGGTTCGCCAAAATTTCTTTGTGTTCCGGATGTTTAGATGTTCGGATTTCCGGCTGTTTTCGCCAAAGGGTCACATTTCTCAATCGGTTCTCATCTGTGAGTAGGTTCGATAAGTATATATTTAGGAACAAAATAATTACTCAAAGAAAAATAATTATATATATATATTATTACATATTGCTTAGATTAGAGTGAAGTAGCAATTACCTTATAATAAGTTACGTATGCGTGAAATGCAAGTAATCTTCGGTATTATTTAATACAAAAAGCCCGAAGCATCGCCAATCAATTGAGTAGATAATTAAAATGAACTCAAGTGTAATTTAACTCACAAAAGAAATCGATGACTCATTGCGATAATGTTTAAAACAAAACAACACGAAGCGATCTAGGCTCGTACAAATAAAGTATAGTTCTGTTCAAATTGAGATGAAAGAATCGGTGACGATGCAAGACTAAACAAAAGAGTACCTACATCGCAGCAGCCATTCTTATGAGAGCTCTAAGGACGCATTCATCCAGGAAAGTTGTTAAGGGAGCTTGTGTTAGTTGAGCGGGCAAAATCGTATTCTGATATCTTAGGTACATATTTATATCATTTAACTACAAAAAAGGCCTTTGTACCTATATGCTATTTGTAATAGATGTATTTTTAACTGTTTTTGTGTACAATAAAGTGTTTACTTACTTACTTACTTAAAAGGCAAAACAAAGAAACAGTAAATAATATAAACATAAACTAAACAACAACCAAGTATGGAAAGGCTACAAGTAAAATATACTTGCTATGCTATGCTGTGCGTGGTGCGAGGACAGCTCTTTAAACAATAGATAAATTTACCTTATGCATGTTACCAGGTTCTTCGTAGATAGCTATTTTTATTCCTGGCTAGTTTTTGCCTGCGGCTTCACTCGCATTTAAACAAATACTCTTTGCTACGGTTATCATGCTTTTGATCGGGATAAGAAGTATCATTTATGTGTTAACTTCATGCAATTTCATCCAGCTGTTTTGGTGTGCAGGACTAACAAACATAAACGTATACTTACACACACAAACTTTCCCTTTTATTACATTAATTGGATTAAAATACGTATATCGCTCTTAGTTATATTCGATTGAGAAATTGCATTGTTAATTTTAATGTGTCAATAAAAATATCTTTGCTTTGCATCTAGTTTTTAAACTCATTTACATTCTGTGATACTATTTAATACATATGTTATAACATGATAAAAAAGACAAGATGGCTGTTCAACAGCTATGCGCTCTTAACAAGCACCGAGCTGACACAAGGAAGAGACCAGCGTACACTGGCGATACCACAATACCCTCCGTGATGTGAAGTGTGAACGATATTAGCCAATTAAACTGCAATCAAGTGTCAGGTATTGGCTCGGTTTGCTTTGTGTTCATCATGAATGAATTTCACGTGTAATCGATAGGCAATTTAAATAAAAAGCAATCATCTTTTTGTTGGATGATACGACGTGCAAAATTATAATTTCGACATTACAAATTTTACGTAGTCACGTCAGCAACTTTTAACTTCGTTTCCTAACGTCACGTCACTACATATTTAAATGCGAAAGTGATGGTTAGTCTGCCTTGGATAGTGACTAGACGCATTGTGTACGAGGATCACAACATGAAATAAGCTATTTGGAAGTAAATAAACTCTACTAGTACTGTCAATAATCAAAATCAAAAATTTCATTCTGTAATTTTAGGCCATAGGGCATTTTTACAAGTCTTGATCCGAATCTATAATTTCACCATCTCTCATCACGGCAAACGGTTGGACGAATTTCAAACAATTTTGGTACAGGAATAGCTGTTCCAGAGATGGTTACAGCACACTTTTTTCCTGACTATGGTAAAGAAATACACGAACTAAGTTGCGGGCACCAAGTCCTAGTATAATAATAAATGATTTCATGAATGCACAGGCCACTTCGATAGATGGACGGCCATTAGGACCCAGCCTAGGGCGCTACAGATCATTTTTTACCGACGCTAGAAGGGCGGGTCAAGTCATTGTCTATCTGTATTGTATGTATGTTTGTGCCATCGAAGGTTGTAGAACCAAATAGGTAGTGTATCCTAGCCATAAGGTTTTGATAAAAAACTTACTTTATTATAAGTACCTAAGTTTTTTATCAAAAACATTATGGCTAGGTTAAACTTACATATAGACACAATTCAGAGCGTGAACTAAGGCGATCTCGTAGAATACTTCCAAAGGATGTTCTTCCGAAATTTTACATATACGGAGTGCACGGGTAATGCTTGAAGATCGCAAGAATCCCAGGTGAAGTCATGACATCCTCCTACTACGCCTACTTAGGGGGTCCACCACCATTTTTTCTTTTGATCCAGTCCTTATTACAGCTGCAAGACACCGGCGCGCTCTTAGGTCGTCGTTACGATGGTCCCTCGTTGTCTTTGGCCCTAACACTATCACATCTGCGACACTTTCTTGCTTGTGATTAGTCGCGACTTGTCCATAGCTCGTCAGAGTGAACCAATCGGAGCAGAGCTACGGTTCAGTCTTAGACCTTTCCTAGCGGTGATCTCTCATCGTTTTTGGTGCCTAAAATATTAAATATAGCTGGGATTTAAAGGGAAAGACGCAAGGTAGGCCAAGCCGCGACAACCTATGCTATGCTAATCTATCATAATAATAATAATAATAAGGGTCCCAGCAGGGCAACAGCCACAGCAAACTTCTCCAAGGGGCCTCTACGTGTTGGATCCATATCCCCACGCAAGCCTTCCAAAAGACCGGGACGTATGAGCCCGAGATTCAAAAATGAGAAACACATAATAATAATACGATACTTTATTGCACACCAATAAAAGTTTACAAAAGGAAACAAGATGTTCATTATAGTATTCGTTGACCCCCCACCCGCGCCACCCCGCGCCCTCTTTCCCTCTCTTATGATGACATGGACAGACTGATTTGATGTGCACTCCTATTAACACGCGAGTGAGGTGCCTAATTAAAATGTGAATCCTGGAAACCTGTGCCGTGCCGTTATCCCGCGGGAAGCCTCCTGGAGCTCATGTCAGGTATGTGCACACAGCGACGTGACATATATATGATATTATTTTGGAAATTGTTTATCCCTTAACCCCAACTTGAACACAAGACAAATACAATTTATAAATAACGGTAGACAACAGGCGGTCTTATCGCTAAAAAGCGATCTCTTCCAGACAACCTTTGGGTAGTGAAATTGTTGTGTGAGTTAGATAGTGAACCAAGCAGAGCCACGGCACGCTCCCAGTCCTAGGCCTTCGTAGTGGTAGTCCCTCTCTGTTTTGGGTGCCCATACTTTAGATTTAGGCGGGATTTTAAGGGAAAAACGTGCGGTAGGCTAAGCCGCCGACAAATCATGCTATGTTAGCCTACCATAGGGAACCAAAAATAGCCACGGCACGCCCCTAAGTAGGCCTTAGTAGTGGTAGTCACACGTCGTTTTGGGTTTCCATATTTAGACTAAGGTGGGACTTCAATGGAGAAACGCGCCGCTGAGCCGCGATAAACTATGATATACTAACCTAGCGAACCAAGCAGAGCCACGGCACGCTCCTAGTCCTAGGCCTTAGCGGTGGTCCTTCGTCGTTTTTGGCGCCGTCAGCATCGTCGGCACAGGAACAATGGGCGCGCGTATCTGCCATCGCGCGTATTGTTAGCCTAATGGCGCTCGTGAGGATAGAGTTATGTCCGCTAATTGTACGCTTGTCATTATGGCAACAATGCGCGGCGTGCGGGAATCGGGGAACATATCTAGGAGGTCTGGAGAAGTGAATCGGCAAGGAGTAGACGGGATCACGCGTAGACTTGTGCTTTCGAAAACCTTCGACTTATTATTTTTTTATATTTGCATCGTGATTTTGAGAAAATTTCCCGTGTACAAAAGTTTAAGCATGCTCGGGAATTCCCGAAAATGGCACAATTTTTCATGAAGATAAATCTTCATTCGCTTTTTTCACTTTGTGTGTGACACGGACAGTTTTTGTTACGTGTCTCTCTCCATTCTTATATCAGAATTTATCCCGAACAGAATAATTTAAAAAATCATTATTATTGTAATTTGTTTCCGAGAAAAGTAGAAATTATGACTACAAAAATGATGACTGTTTGTTTGTTTTTAAAATGTCTTTATCGAAAAAACAATGTTACAATAGGTCATTTACATATTTAGTGTTCATTCCTAAATAGTAAAATCATGCACAATTACTTAGTTTACTGAGTTATTTACCCACTTTACCTAAAATGATGACTAATGACAATTATAAATAAGAATTTTATGTCAGCCAATATGGACCCGATTTTTTTTATTAGGTACTACTACTACATGTATCAAACCGTATCGACATCAATTGTGAATTATATTGCTGTGCACTCTTATTACCTATGTGTAACTTGTGTAATGTAACAGAACTGATTGACTGTTGAGCTTCTTTAAGCGTTTCTTCGCAACATGGCTACTCTTGGGAAACGTTGGTAAACTCAGAAACAGTACCTGTGCTCTACTTTTTGAAGTGCATTCATTCAATCTATTTGTTTAGAACTCAGATTGAGTAATACCGATAGCCCTTCGTAACATGGCAAATAGAGGACCTTTCAACAGTGTACGTGAGCTGCTTTTTACTGGGCACGAAATAAGTTTCTATTTCAAATGTCGTCATAATGATTCGTGATCTGAATGTTTGAGTACACGAATAAAAACTAACAATAAAAATAAGACCCATGAATGCCTTGATTTACATGCTCATACAACCATCGGGTTAAGAATTAGAATTGCAAAAAAATTATCAGTCGCAATTTCCACTTACGGTCATAAAATTTATCCTTTTTACCATTAGAACACAAGCAAAATAAAAATTTCATTTCCCAGATAGTACTTACATAACGTTTTGTTTTAAATTGTTATTTTCCGATCCATCATCCCACAGATATACAACAACACATAGATAGATATAACAGTCTTTATTGCACACCTCAACACGAAAGAAATACAAACACTGATATTAAAATTACACTAGAGAAAGACAACAGGCGGTCGTATCGCTAAAGAACGTCAGAAATCAGTAGGTGATGCAAAAATCTACGTGATGACTACACCAATAAAACTTACAAAGACATCGCTATAAACAGAATAAATGAACTATAAACATGCTCTAACATCAGATAGAAATGCTACTAAAATATTTGCCGTGATGTGTCAATGGATAACCTGACAGCGACGCCGCGTCAACGAGGATGGCAGATCCATTTCGGGTCCTTTATTTGCTACCGCGGACTTATCGCCGGCAGCGATCTATACCACTCAAGCATCGGATGATTGGAATATAGTTGCGAATGTATTATGAGGCGTGGCACAAGTTGTGAGAAGATTACTTTGGATGGTTTATTGTATTACGAATTGCGCACTTGAAAATTTCTGTGGGTATATTATATCAATAGAAGACGCTAGTTTGTATAGAAAAGTGACTTCTTTCAGTCTTCTCCTTTTTTTTTGTCCAAGTATCCTTACTCACAAGCTAAAGGTACTGATTCTGTTCTACTTAAATATGTGTTTCCTCCTATGGATGGAAAACGGATTATGAAGGGTCCCATGTTATAAGAATAACAAAAGAGTCCCATGTTATAAGAATAACATAAGCATCTCTCGGGCCAGCATGACAGTGTCAACTGACATGGCACCGTTGATTTCTTGTCAGTTACCATTGCGACTTGGTCTCCCCTGTTTGCTTACCATCAGGCAAAGTAGAGCCAGTATGTTGCATCATAAAAAAAACACGAAAACCTAGGGTGCCATTCAAAATGCATTACCATGATCCACTCTCCACAGGTTCTTGCTGACTTGAGTCGGCAAGAACACCCGGCCAGTATTACCGATCAGAACATTCTGACTGGTCAGCTGACGCCCAGCGTGTGTGTGACGATGAACCTAATCTATTCTTGTAGAACAAAACAAAGTCGGTGGGTCTGTGGCCAGACTGCCGATGTGCCTGACTTTCCGCATGGAAATTTCTCAATGTTTTCCATAGGAAATTTCTAATTTGAAATATTCTTGTAACAGTTTCCAGAAATTTCTAAAATATTAACCCAGCTCGCTAAATCTCGAGTCTTGAATCGGATAATATATATTTGGATAATGAAGGATAGTAAAATAATTTGTTCTTGTAGAACAGAACAGTCGGTAGGTCTGTGCCCTGCTCGCTGAATCTCGTGTCTTGCGCCAACCCCCGTCGCACGCGCAGCAGTAATCTCGCCCATCGGTCTCGTTTATTGATCACTCACACCTGCCGCGCGCGCGCATTACTCTGTAACACTATCTGCAGCAATATTTATAAGCGATGTCGTTTTGTCGCTGCACGCTATTTCAATGGACGAGTTTTTGCAGGGAATTGTAGAATCTGTGTGGTAGTGTTTTTTAATAAATTTAATATTACACCATGGAAGTAAAGTAATGAAATGAGTGATCTTAAAAATTAACTTTATCATCACATCATGGGCGAGTCTGAAGTTGATAATTATACAACAATACTTTACTGCACACCAATAAAAGTTTACAAAAGGAAACGAGACAAATACAATTTATAAATAACGGTAGACAACAGGCGATTATATTACGTTTATATAAAAAATATAATTGCAAACATAATATAATTACACACACACACAATTTTTTTTAAACTAAACTTTAAGAAACTTATGGTCGAATGAAACGTAACCTATTGGCTCGTAAACAATATTATGTATAATGTATATTCCCTAAATAGCTGCCATTGGGTAGGGTGCCTGAAAGGCTGACCGCGTTACTTTATAATAGGTACTACATCTGATTGAAAATAAAGTACTTAAATATTATAGAGTAGCTTCTGCCGTAGCTCCGCACGTGTTAAAACCTATGTACTATCACTGTCCTACCTATGGGAACCATTATTTTTAAAATCGCGTAAAAATGTACCTCTCTGTTCCTTTCATTCTATCCGTCCTGTTTATTGTAATAAATATTATATATTGAAGTGTTATCTGTGTTTTTATTTCTTTCTTCTTATGGTGTGCAATAAATAGTATTCTAATCGTACCTATCTGTGCTTTGGAGGAGGCCTTTGTCCAGCAGTTGACGTCTTTCGGCTGATATAATGATCTATCTAGATTTTTTAAGTGATAATAATAAATAATTAATAAGTAAATAGCCATGGCTACCACATTCCTCCCAGTATGTGCCAGTATTTAAATTAGCAATTGAATGTGAACATGCTCTTGTGCATGTAATCAGCAAATTGTGTGTCGTTTCCATTGCAAATTAATAGGTAAGTATAGTGCATCGTTGGGCGTGAAGAAAACACATTAGCAACTTTGTTGCGGCTGATTATTGTAGATAAAAATCGTATCGTTTATTCGAGTGTGACTTAACAGAATAAAACTACTGTGGTCACAAAAGGTCTAGATTGGAAACCATCAGCAACTTTGTACTAATCTGGTTAAAACTGATACTCGTAAACTACGAGATTTAGCTGTTCTTTATAATTTTTCCCATTGAGAATGTTACCTATATATCTGACTTCTTCGTATCTAGGTATGTCTCAGATTATTATTATTATTTAAGAGCCTATATTGTCCCACTGCTGGGCAAAGGCCTTCTTCCACGCGTCTCAGATATAATGATAATTTATCATAAGAGGAAATTGTGGTTGTAACATTCATATCATTTTAGTTTAACGATCACATTTCGAAAAGTAATGACTGACTGACATGTACTTGTACTTGTACGTCGCCACTTTAATAAATGAATACAAAAAGTATAGAAGCGTCGCGATGAATAACAGACAGAAGAGCTAGGAAAGAGGGGTCCTGGTCCGACACCTCTCTTCTCTTCGGCTTGCGTCTTACATTCCCTTAGGGCCTCTGTATGGCCATATCCGGACCTGATCAAAACCAACATATCCGTTACACTAGAACCCTTTATTCACTTGCAATGACCTTACGCAATAGGTTTCACAAGGCAACATACACTAGGCTAGACAATGCATGGTTCCCAGCACTTAATGCTCCTGTCCAGCACCAAAACGCCTCAAGTACCCATGCTTTTTTCACAGTTAATACCTTTCACCTTGGAAGGTATTGTGGTCCCACGATACAGGTTGAGACATGTGATCTAGATAGTTTCTGTGGATGTGAAATTTTGTAACTCAATTCCAATGGGGCGGATATCAAAGATAGTTTGGTTGATACATGTGACTTGTTGGTTTTGAGCTACAGAATTGGTGAAGCATGTGATGGGTCATCGTGAGATTAGAGTGATGAGTAACGTACATGGTATTGTGTAAATTGATGTGCATTGTGCAATTTGAACCATTTTGTGCATTGTTGCTCCAATATAAACTGTGACTGGCAGGCAAGCTCTTTTTAACCCGCCACAAAAAATACGGGCCTTATAACTTTAACATGTATATCTGTCTGTGGCATCGTAGCTCGCAAACGAATGGTCCGATTTGAATGCGGTTCTTTTATAATCGAAAGCCTTGTCTGTGGAGATGGTTTCTTAGCTGCGTTCAGTTAGAACGTGTTTTTTATTTTTTTTATTTTGATTTTAGGTTATCTTATTTTAAGAGATTTTCAGCCATCTGAGAAAATTAATAGGGTTTTGTAGAATAAGTTAGAATAACCCTGACTTAGATATAACTCGTAATCAGGGTGATAACTCACCTCGAAGCTGCTGCCATGCGTTCGCGCAATCCGACACCGCGCCTGGGGACAAAATAAGTATTCGTTATTATCTAGTTGCCCATAATTTCAGTAAATACATAACAGATTTTAAAAAGTATAATATATACAAGTGAACAAAACAACCTATATGAGTATGGTGACGTTTACTCTTCAAGTACACACTTTCCAAAAACAATATGATGCAAGTGACGCCTTTAAAGCAAGGTAACAAAAATATGTCTCAAAATTTTGTTTTTTAAATTGTTTTACGAAATAGCATATTGTTAATAGTAGCCTAATTAAAACTACATCCTTTCACCAAATAAGGAGCTGTTTGCGACGTTGCGCAAGAGCATTGCCGACCGGTTCCAAAAGCAAGTGCTGTGTTTCATAATGCGCGTACGACGGAGCTTTTTGGGGATAAATATGGTGTAAACATACTGAGCCATATGTATTGAAAAGCAATGTTAAATTAATACAAAACTACTTAATACCGATTTGTCCATATTAAGATTAGTCATAAATATTTCTTCAAAATAGTCTTCCATGAAAATTATGTGTTTATTAAGCCCCGACAAAAAAAGAGGGGTGTAAGATGTGTATCTGTGTGTCTTTGGCATCGTAGCTCCCAAAAGGATGGACTTATTTGAGTGCGGTTTTTTATTATCCAAAAATATGTCCGTCGAAATAGTTCTTAGCTATATTTGGTGGAAATGGACCAGTAGTTACAAGCTTTAATTGGAACGAGGGACAAGATCTCATTCAATATTGGAGCTGAGAATTCCAAAGTTTGTAGTTATGTTCAATTTTAGTAGCATTTTCGATAACAATCATTAAACGAGAGTCTTATGATGACCAATAATTGAATTGATGACATATTTGACAACACAGTCACTTTTTGACGATACGATTGGATCGGTTTGTAGACACCTGCCTACTGAGCCGGCGGTCCCGGGTTCGAATCCCGGCCAGGGCAAATATTTGTGTGATGAACTCGAATATTTATGCTTGGTCATGGTTGTTCTATGTATTTAAGTATATATTTATCTATATAAGTACGTATATCGTCGTCTAGTACCCAGAACACAAGCCTTCTTGAGCTTAATTTGGGACTAGATCAATTTTAGTGAGGTTGTCCGATATTTATTTATTTATTATTATTTATTTTCGGTCCTTCCAATGCGAGCTGTTACTCTCTCGCGGAGAATCCAGAAAGGAACCCCGTTTATTTACTTAAACGCCATCAGCATACGATTCATATTTTAAATATCTAAGTACATACCAACAACCGAGCTTTCCCATTAACAACTTTACAGTACTAATTAGGGCCGCGCACTCGCCATAAATCGTCTATTCGCGATACGAGTAGTCCGCGTGAGAAACGTCGCAACTTTGGAAAGCCGATAGCAAATAAATTAATTAACATTCCCCAGTGTGGACGCATCGAGAGTGAAACTCCGAACTTGGAACGTAATAGATCGGTCGTCGACCTCCGATAACGAAGCTCTGAGTGCGAATGTTTGACTAGTTACGTAAGTGAACAGATAACGTGTGTGCAATGCGTTGAATTGCGCTTTTGTGTTTGTAGTATTGATTCTGTTCTATCGGTACGATCTTCAACTGTTACAACAGATTCTGTTGAATTCCGTTTAATATCTTCATTATGACCTGTTTATATTGTTTGTTTATGGGCTTTTTACTTGAGTTTCTCCTGTTTTTGGAGTACGTTTTTGACCTTTAATTTGATGAAAGAGTCTTAGCTGAGTTTGTATTAAGTTGCATGAACTCCTTTACCAGATGGGGTTAAATATTTTATTCAGAGACAAGAAAAAGGCAAAGCAAAGTATAAAGTAAGTGTAAAGTATGACACTTTACCGTGGATTCGAGAAAAAAATACCTGGTTATTTGAGCGTTTTAACTATCACATTACTGTCCCCGCAGTATTGAAAAAATGACGAAGTCCCTATGATCGGAAGCGCCTTTTTCGGTTGGTGAAGGTTGTAAAAGTCACGGATTTTTACACTTTCTATAAAAATTAAGTCTGCTGCTTTTAAGAATTGACCAATATTCCGGAGATGGTAATGAGACGGTTAAAACACTAAAATAATATGTTTATTCTGTCTCAACTTGAAAATATGCAAATTAAAGTTTTTGTAAAAGCAATTTTTGATTATTATTCAATATCCATTCCTCACTTATTCAATATCCTGCTCGAATCCTGTTAGAAATCTCTCGGTCAATGTCACAGTCAACGCATTAGCATTCAACACCGCGGGTCATTTGAATGCGCACATGCATATGCATAGGGCAAATATTTCGCAACATCTGATAACTTATGAAGCAGATTATGCTAAGCAGGGATATTATTGGACTGGGGAATTCTTTCAATTTCGCTTTTATGCTGGTCCACTGAGAATTTGCGCAGTCTTTAAATTCGCTTTTCTACACATATAAATAATAATAATACTAAATAAATAATAACATCTTAAGAGACTCTCGCTAGATGGCTGGATCAAGGGCCAGATACAAAAGGCGGTACTCCTGGACACGGCGCGCATCGTCAGGAGGTTCCTCTCTCTGCAGCCCTAACCACCGGTAGCCTGGGCCCTGCCCCGCTGCCGGCGGCACCCTAGGTTAGGTTTTTTTTAGAATGTGTTTATATTTGTAATGTATTTTTTATATTTTACTTTTTATATAAATTTATTGTAAAAAAATCCTAGCCTAAGTATAAAAAGTATAAAATAAATGAATAAAGGGAATAATAAATAATAAATATCAGACAACCTCACACAAATCAACCTAGTCCCAAATTAAGCTCAAGAAGGCTTGTGTTATGGGTACTAGGCGACGATATACATACTTATATAGATAAATAAATACTTAAATACATAGAACATCCATGACCCAGGCACAAATATTCGTGTTCATCACACAAATATTTGCCCTTGCCGGGATTCGAACCCGGGACCGTCGGCTCAGTAGGCAGTTGCTTAACCACTGCGCCAACCGCGTCGTCAAACCTAACATAACATATAAATTTTAAGATTACTATAAAGTTACTTAAATGTATGGCATATACATGAAATTAATCAATAGTTAACTTAAATCAAAAATAATAGGTACTAACAAAACACCGCAAGAGCGAGCAAGCTAGCTGCATGCCTAGCATAACTGCGTCACGCGACTCTATGTCGCACGAAAAATACTATCTGTCACTTTCCTCTCGATATCGTGCGAGCAAGATAAAGGACGCTGAGTCATGTGTAATACTTTACATCAAAAACCGGCCAAGTGCGAGTGCGAAGACGTGACGGATGCTTTGTCACTTCTTTATCTCGCGATAAAAGCAACCATCAAAGACCTCCAGAGGGCCTATGATGTTGCGTTTATCTCGTGAATAAGTGACAAAGCATCCGTCACGTTTGGACAGGATGCGACTGTGAGTGACAGATGCTTTGTCACTTATTTATCCCGTGATAAAAACAACCATCATGGCCCCCAGGGCAGTAACTTACCTAACGCATAACAATTTCATCAAAATCCTCAAATGCAACCTCTGAGGTTTCATCTGAGTATGCAGCCTAAAAGCACATGGTTAAAGGAAAAAAAAAGAAAAAATATTTAATGTCTCCACCACAAAGTATACAAGTAATTTGTACAATAGTAGTAACAGTAACTATATTAAACTATATTATGACCTTATGAGTAGGCATATACCTACCTTGTGCGGTGGATACTGGTGCCCGAACTAGGCAAAACCTGTGTGTCAGGTCACCAGATATCTATAGCAACATTTTTAGAAAAAGGTTAAAAAGCTTGTTTTAATCGCAAAGAATTACGGTGTCCACGAGCCCCGGTCTATTTACCACGAAGTGCATCAGTTCGTTGCCCCCTCACAAGTATATGAAAAAAAAATCTGCAGTACACTAATTAATCGCTATACAACATTATTAATCAATCACGCGTTGCTTTCGTACCACTCGCTGCCATTGATCGAGGTTTTTGCGCTGTTCGTCTTGCGCACGCGTGGCGTCATTATCCACAAGATGGTCGTTAGACACACGAAATGGGGCAGGGAACTCGTGTAATTGTAGTGGTTACGTGGACACAGTCCTGCGGAAGCTGAGGATCTCGAGCGTGTCATTAGTCGGACGTTTCTACCTTCTTGTAGCTGCCGGAGATTCTAGCTTGATGCCAAGTGTGCATGAGTACCCAGGCAACCAATAATGCCAGTCCCAGCTTGTTTTCGTTTTTAGGGTTCCGTACCCAAAGAAATGGAATCCTATTACTAAGACTCCGCTGTCCGTCTGTCTGTCTGTCTGTCCGTGTGTCTGTTTATCTGTCCATCTGTCTGTATGTCACCAGGCTGTATCTCATGAACCGTGATAACTAGAAAGTTGAAATTTTCACAGATGATGTATTTTTGTTGCCGCTATAAAAACAAAAATACTAAAAACAGAACTAAATAAACATTTAAGTGGAGCTCCCATACAACAAACGTGATCGGTTGCGTTAACTTTGGACCTCATTTGTATCCGGCGCCATACATACCAGGTGCAAACTTAACTTAACTCGGCTAGTTAAGATAGGATAAGTGTTTGTACTGAACCCTTGGGCTCGCATTTGTCCGACTTACTTGAAATTGAGTTTCAGCTTCATAATAATAATGTATTGTCTCATAATTGTACCCATGCGCTCGTAAAAAAGCCCTTTCTTATATCGCGTATATTAATTATTTGAGCCTCCCTGAAGATTCGGCAGCTTTACAGTTAAAGGTTGACTTTTCAAATATTATTTTCTAAATAAATAAAAAATGTGCACATAATATGATGGTGCGTCTTCAGGAAAGTAGCAAATAATTATAAAATCTGCTTTCGCTTTCGAATCGATCCTTAGGCGAATATCTACGGTGAGAGCGTCATTTCTTCATTACTAATTCATCCGGCGTTATTCCGTATGTTTTTGAACTTGTAACAAATCGGGCTGATGTTAATTGATCATACATCATTCATGAATATGATTTGATGACGGCTTCTGTAGTAATTTAGGTTTCTAATTATTGTATCGACAACACGTGCTATCTATTTCAAAATAAGAATGTACATCTATTATACATCATCATAAATTTAAGAGTCAAATTCTTATCGGTGTAGCTGATGAAGTATGTAGTTGTCTCCATCTAACTCTATCCATAGCCACTTCCTAGACTTCCCTATACGACAAGACGTCTATCTTCTCTTTTATTTGTTTAATGTATTATTATTCATGACCTTCCTATTCCTCGCTTTCCTCAATCTTTCCTTCTATGATGTTATCTATACTATTATACAATTCTAGATATGTATTAAATATTAGTTTTCTATGGAGAGGGGTCTTGATTTCAGGAAAATAGCGTGATGTTGGATCATCATTTGTTTTGTATGGGCGCACGGCGCCGTATCAGCTTGGCGCCATTTGTTTTCATAATTTCCTTTGTCCTCTCATCACGCCGAAACGGCTGGACAAATGTTAACCAATTTCGGTACAGGGATAGCTGGACATCCTAAGATGGTTATAGGATACTTTTTACCCGACTACTGTATAAAAAAAAAACGCGTACGAAGTTGCAGGCACCTTCTAGTTTTTCAATATAATATCTTTTTAATAATTATCGTGCTAGGTATGTAATATTTTTTATGTACCTGTGCTGTTAACAAGTAATATTCAGACCTGATTTTTTGTTGATTGTTGCAACGGGTTGCAAAATAATGAAATGTAATGTACAAGAAAATAAACGACTTGCAAGGGATAATCTAAAGTAACATTTTGTAATCAAGGGACAGGCTGGTTTGCTAACAATCAACTATTCAAAGATACCAACGCCAGGAGCAAACCAATTCACGATAGAATAAGTTCCTATATCTTATTTACGTATCGGTTAAACTAAACGGCTATACGAGTAGGCAAGGTCAAGGCAAGGTCGTATTGAAAATTCCTAGCAGCCTGTCTGTTTTAAGGTATTCGAGTGCATTATCCCTACCGCTCTGGGTGAAAAAGCAAGTCAAGATGTTGCTATCTTATCCTTCTAACTCATCATTTGTCAGTTTCATTTAAATTCATAAAATTGTTTAAACTAAATTTGTCAGTTTATACGTTTTTAGCGGCATAGACAGTTGTATCTTTTTGTGCGTTAACTCAGAAGTTTTTTTTTTTCACAGCTTCCAGGGACTGTAGACTTGAGTATATGGTATTAATTTCAACTTGATACCTCCACGCCTTCCCGAGATAAAGGGTATTGACTGACAGACAGACGATCGGACGGACAACAAAGTGATCCTATAATGGTTAAGTTGTAAATGCAGCTTAAGCTTTAATTTTGAAGCCACCAGACTGAATACCAGCAGTTATGACACAGTGACAAGTAACCCCGCGGCGGAATGTCAACAACCCTCGCGCTGACCGCTGTTGCGTCATCACACGTGGTAAATACTTTCACTGCGCGCGCGCCGGCGTTGGTGCCGATTGTGCAGGGACGGTAAAAAGGCAGACACAATCTGAGAAGGTCAAACGCAAAAAAATGCCCAAAAAAGATGTAGGTACCCACTTCTTAAAAAGTCTCGTATATAAATAGTTTGTGAAAAGCGTGTGAGTTTAAATCTATGGACCCAAATACGGTAAAACAACCGAGAGGTCACATTATTTGATAATGGTAAAGAAACTGTTCGAGAAAAGGTAGGTAGTGTCCCGCTTCTTTTTTGTTCGTCTTGGCGGGAGCACTACCGTGCCCCCAGATTTAGTCGGTATTTATCAAATAATATGAGTCGTTATGTAGAATTCAGCACCGAGCGAGTCATCGTTGTTGCTTAATGCCACACACCAGAAGAATACTTAATCCGCAGGGTTCAGACCGTAATGCCGGATTAGCGTCTCTTATAACCGTTTCCGATAATTAAAGTCGTGTTATATAATGAGGCAAGTATGTTATAACTTGTATTAAGATAACAGGTATGGTTATTGGGAACAGTGTTGTTTATTTTCAATTACGTAGGTACGAGTATGATTTGGCTTTTACTTTGCCTTCGTTCTCTTGGTAACTTCCAATAAAACCTAAGTTTTGGAATCATGATGGAAACCTCTTTGTAAATTTTCTCATTTATTGACCCAAATGCAGCGTTGAACTCTAATATAAATAAATAAATATTAAGGAACAATCTTACACAAATCGACCTAATCCGAAATTAAGCAAAGTTTGTATGTACTACGGGTACCAGTCGACGCTATATATCAAATATAAATTAAAATATGTATAGATTAACATTAATTACGTAGGATGAAGTCGAGTTCATCATACATATATTTGCCCTGGCGGGGATTCGAACCCAGGACCGCCGGCGCAGTAGGCAAGTGCACTATAAACTGCGCCAACCGCGTCGACAAAATAGTAAACGTTGGTTTATATATGTTTGACAATCGCATAATCTGTGCACTTCTTTCGTATTATTCAACGTGAATGAGCCTAATAGGAATCGTAAAATCAGCCCGAGATAAGGAAATCTATCTGAGGACAACCAAAACATCATAGGTAGGTATATATAAAGCTTAAAACAAAAAAAATAAGTTAATTTCCTGTAATAAACGAAATTTGGAATTTTCTCTCGCTTGTCCGTCTCACACTTGTCCAGTTTACTTCATACTTTTCTTACACGTGGGATGATCTTAAACACCCGCGCGGGGTAGAACGTCGTAACTCCATACAACCGTCAATGGCACTTACGTTAGTTTTAAAGGGTGTTGGGGAACCTTGGGGCAGTATTCTAATGAGAATGTACTGTTATTAAATTTTCGTGTCGGAATTCAACTTTAATTGCTTACCTTTAATACGGTGAATAGAGACTAAAGTACTATGTGTGACCTTACAAACGGTCCGGTAGTTTTGAATTTTTGATATGTTGTCTAGGATGGTTAGTCAGTGTTTAAAATGCAAAATGCACAATTCCCCCCCCTCCGCGCCCGCCGCCATATTGAAAAAACCGGCACTTTCTTCATATTTTTGCTCATATCTTCCTTTAGGAGCATTTTAGCTAAAAGAAAGCTTCGACAATGTTATAGAGAGTTAAATTTACTACATTCTCCATTTTATATTTTTTTTCTAGGACAGATAGTTACGGAGATATCCACATTTAAAAAAACGTAAAAATCGCAATTTCCTACTGAAAAACAAACTTCTGGATTATATCTTCGTTTAGGAGCATTTTAGCTAAAACAAAGCTTGAGCAATGTTGTAGAGAATTAAATTTACTATAATTTACACTTCAATTTTTTTTTCAAGGACGCTTAGTTACGGAGATATGCACATTTAAAAAACAAGAAAACTCGAATTTTCCGCAAATTTCTCAAAATTCTTGGTTTAGAACGCTGTCATTCAGTTACGGACTAGTCTAGGACAAATTAAAACATGTAGGAAATATAATTGCTTATAAAACTCATGTCCATTTTTACATACATTTTCGGAAAATGTGACTTTATTTTTTACATATCTCCGTAATTATCTGTCCTAGAAACAAAATTTGAAATGTAAATTATAGTAAATTTAATTCTCTACAAAATTGCCCAAGCACTGTTCTAGCTAAAATGCTCCTAAACGAAGATATAATCCAGAAGTTTGTTTTTGAGTTGGAAATTGCAATTTCTTAAGTTTTTTTAAATGTGCATATCTCCGTAACTATCTGTCCTAGAAACAAAAGATAAAATGGAAAATGTAGTAAATTTAACTCTCTATAACATTGTCCAAGCTTTCTTCTAGCTAAAATGCTCCTAAAGGAAGATATGAGCAAAAATATGAAGAGAGTGCCGGTTTTTTCAATATGGCGGCGGGCGCGGAGGGGGGGGAATTGTGCATTTTGCATTTTAAACACTGACTTACCATCCTAGACAACATATCAAAAATTCAAAACTACCGGACCGTTTGTAAGGTCAAAATCCTTTATTCACTGAATTACTTGGTTGGAGTAATTCATCTAGGTTAATAATTGTCATGTTATGACACATAATTATCACATACCTACGCACACAAATGCATGTATATACACGCAAGCACGCACTCCTGTTTCACCACCCTACGCGACATGCTATGTTCAATTGTTTTGAATAGTGAGGATAAATTAAGATTGTTGTTTCAAACGCGTCTTTGAAACACCTCCGGCGGGCCTACGGCGGTTATCGAACGATAGCTTAATATAAGCATACGTCGATGAAATTTTATAATTTGCACTAATAATGATAATGAATAAGTGGTTAGGGCGCATAAACTCTCTCTCGCAAAACGTCCTTCCACCAAACTAACGTCCCATTTGCAAAACGTCCCTTTCTCGATAGGTCAGGTCCATTTCGCAAAAAAGTCACTTCGTGAAATCTAACCGAATAAGTTATTTCGGCACCGATCATTTGTGCTGTGCACCAGAATACTAAAGAAGGCAAACATTTGAGCAACTTGTTTTTGATATAGATAATCTTAAAAATTTAAAACAACCCCGGCATCAGTAGCTGGTCATCATGAGACCCTTTCAATGAGTGATATAGAAAATGCTACAAAAGTGAACATAACTACAAAATTTTGAATTCTTAGCTTCAATATTGGCTGAAATCTTGACACTTGTTCCAATTAAAGCTGAATATCTTGGAAACTACTGGTCATATTTTCGCCAAACATAGCTAAGAACCATCTCGACGGACAAGTATTTCGACTTAAAAAAACTGCACTCAAATTGGTCCATCCAGTTGTGAGCTATGATGCCACAGACGGACACACAGATATACAAATACCTTACACAGAAACACTACACATGTTAAACTTATAACACCCCTCTTTATTTGTCGGTGGTTAAAAAGGTTTACAAAACCGAATACCTATTTACCTATCACTATCACCGAAATTGAATGTCTCCATCATCGAGACACATTGACCGATTGTAATTTTTTATCTCTAAACAAATTTTGTAGTTTTTATAACTTTCTCTCTCTCCACAATGTCACGCGAGGTCGCACGTGCTTTACAAAACCAAACGTGATAACATTGTCAACAGGTTTATTCGTTTCTACGTCTCGAATTGTTAAAAAGAAATGTTATCACGTAGAAAAATCAAACAAGGACTTTTTATTTGAGACTCCCGAAAGAGTTTCTCCGGCAATTTAGATTATATTTGAAACCGGTTTAGAAGTGTGATAAAATAGAATATGACCGTGTTTATGTTTATTCCATTAATTTTAAGTCTCAACACTTGTGTAGGTAATGTAGGGTATTTTAAATTACCATATCTTTATCGTAAATGTTTTACTTTGAACACAAACTTAATTCGTGCTACCATCCTCAAAATGCTGCCCCGAAGGCTAGGCACGTCGTTGCGTGCCTGCGACCCCGAGACATCACTCGCAGCCCTAGTCGGCTGACAGTGCTCCCCAAGCCCTAGCCAAGCAATGATGCCAAGCCGTTTAGGGCTATGAAGAAAAACAAAGCTTATTCGCAAGTCTCTGGGAACATTAAGATGTAAGTGAACAATGATTTAACCGAAACAAGTAACAAACTAGCAATGCAGCATTTTAAAAAGCGGCATCCAACGTGCTGTTGCCGATTACAAAATAAATACTTAAACATGATCACTTAGACGTGATTGGTTATCCAAAATCATCAATTTAACGCAATTACGCCCATATAACAACCACAAAATTCGATCAAAACGAGAACCAATGGCAAATTGGGCAAGCATTAAGCTGAACTGAAGTGTCCGTATAAGGTGAATACACCAATAACCATATCGTTTAGCTTGCGCAAAGCTATATTGGTCAATGTGAACAAACATTTGATATTTGGAGGCCTTTCACTGCTGCCAACTGGCCGCTTGGAGACGGTGTGAGCGGGGCACAAGACACAGAAAATTTGCGGGAATGGTAAAGATCTTATTAGCATTTATTTCTATAAGTAACAAAAAACGTCTACTGTTGAAGACATCTTAAAAATTTAGGTACCTAAACGTTGGGAATGTGGAATCGAAAATAATCTGATCTACAATGTAATTTCCAGAACTGCCTTGTTAAATTAGGGTCATCGAATAGTACTTTACCTCTGTACACTTTAAGAGAACACATAAAGAGTGAAATACTATATGAAATGGGTCAACAATATTGTAAATGCGGTTTATAATAAAATCCTATCTTTGTCATCAAATTACATAATGGAACAAATAGGTATATGTAATTTCAATCAGGAACGTTAATTTCAAGTACTACGTTTAAAATTTTCACGGTCCGATTGCATCTGGTGCTGCCTACTGAGTCAACGGTTCTGGGTTCGAATCCCAGTAAGGGAAAATATTTGTTTGATGAACTCGAATATTTGTTCGTGGTCATGGAAGTTCGACGTAGACGCGAGTAAACGCGTTTCGTATGTATTTTAATAAGCCTGTTAGAATTTAATTTGATACCAAGTCGATTTGTGGGAGGTTGTCGGCTATTCATTCAATCATCTACTCTTATGTCTTGGACCAGCCGCACCACGTTAATGAGAATGTCGTAACCGTATCGCTCGGCGCCTTCAAAGAACCTCATTCGCACAGCTCACAGACTGTTGGTGGCTTCTATTGCTCCTGGATCAATGAACTAGAATTGTGCATCCCATTCTACTGCACTAGAAGAATGTGTATGCAACGGCCCTCCCCTGGTATGAAACCACGCCACTGGTGAATATTCTCTTCCTTCAAATTTGCAGAGCGGAAATTACTCAGAATTTTTATTTACTAACTTTTTGCCCCTCCGTACTCCGTAGCGATTTGACAATTTGGAAGGGTTTTGGAAATAACTCAACAAGCCACTTCAAAGCTTATAGAATTGCTGTTAAGGTGGTATGGCAACATTAATGATATGTCGTCGTCTTATTATGAAGAAAATGTTGGAGCCAGAAGACTTGCAGCGGGTACAGTTGAAAATACACAAATCTGTGCAATATATAATACTTTAACGATGACAGATGTCCGATGGCACTTCCGATGTTATTATTCGGAAGTCGATGTATGTTAGTTTGTATCTTTTTGTCAATGAATCCCAAAAATGACAACGATTAGCTCTAGGTCGTAACAGCCGTAAAACTGACGAACATTGTCCGGAATGTAAACCGTGCCAACGCACCGGGCTCCAAGCCGTAACTTATGCAATAGTTATGAATGAACTGTGCGGTACAAAAGGACGTATTGCCGGCAAACTTTACAATGCCATTTAAAGAGTCGATGCAGTCATTCCAGTATAAAAATAAGCATCTAACTTTTTATTTAACTTCCAGTTGAAAGGTGAGACAGTTACTAGTAGTAATTATAGTATATAAATAAATATAAATATCAGACAACCTCACACAAATCGTTCTAGTCCCAAATTAAGCTCAAGAAGGCTTGTGTTATGGGTACTAGACGACGATATACATACTTATATATAGTAAATATATACTTAAATACATAGAACAATCATGAGCATGACCCAAGCACAAACATTCGAGTTGATCACACAAATATTTTCCCTGGCCGGGATTCAAATCCGGGACCACCGGCTCAGTACCGTTAAATATCAGAATGCGTCTTTTTCCGAATGACAGTGTAATTAAATGCTTTATTCGAAATTCGAAAGGTAGAAATAATTATAGTTGCAATTTTCGCCACTGCCTTTAGTAACTTTGTAAAATATCATAACTTACAATGTTAGCAATGCGGGTCAGAAAGGCTTTTCAAAACGATATTTGCCTTAATTTTACTTAAACTGCTCGAGTAACTTGGTAAAGTTATGGCGTTTAAATGGGTATTAAGTTACGGGTTATGTACGATTGGTTCACAAGTTGGCATAACTGCATAATGTGTTGTTATGAAATTGACAGGTTGTATTACGGGCATTGTTTGGCGGTGGGTATTTTGTGGGTTATTTATGAGAATGGAACAATAATGTCTTGTGTGGTGTAGTATGTCGTAATTAACTTCAGTTGAGTTTCTTTACCTGTTTTGTTTAGCTTAGGATTATGACTCTATTCAATCTGATATGTCATCAGCTTACCCCGGGGTGCACGGATGCTTTGACGCCTACCTGTCGGCCTAATGTCAAATCATTTGTGCACCGAAAACCCCGAGGTTAACTATGGTCATTAGTCAGAGTATTCTTCTTTTGCCTGGCCCTTTCCCATTTTATTTGGGGTCGGTCCTCCGCACAGACCACCCCCACTAGACGGAGCATGTAAGGCGACCCGTAGGCGACCCGCGCGCACCAACGATATGGTACGGCAGAACATTAAAGTATCAACACGGCGGCCACCGTTTAGTTGCGTTCATGTTTATGAGGTCGCTCTACAC
This sequence comes from Apotomis betuletana, assembly GCA_932273695.1. NCBI lineage: Eukaryota > Metazoa > Arthropoda > Insecta > Lepidoptera > Tortricidae > Apotomis > Apotomis betuletana. The sequence goes on from OW026301.1 coordinate 28,370,084, forward strand.
GACTTAACACTACAATTTACCATGTTATTTATTTAATTTCTTTTTTCGTTGACGTACGCATGGATCATAAACATGGACGCAACTAAACGGTGGCCGCCGTGTTGATACTTTAATGTTCTGCCGTACCATATCGTTGGTGCGCGCGGGCCGCCTTACATGCTCCGTCTAGTGGGGGTTGTCTGTGGTCCTCCGTTATCATGTGTCTCCAGGCTGTTCGGTCCTGGGTCTTCTCTTTGTTCACTTGGGTTTCTTTGAGGTTATTATTTACTACGGACATCCATGTGATTGTGATTGTGATGGTCATTAGTCAGAGTAAACTCTCAATAAACATACCCTACCGTGTCTCGACACCTATTTCATTCAAGAAGATCATGTTGTAAAATTGCCAAAGGTGTCTCTAGAGCAAGCTAACTTGATATTTTGTTTCCGGATTAAATAGTTGACAAGAGTCCAGAGGGTCGAACGCTAAAATAGAACGTTGAAATTTTATTGTCCTCAAAAAATACATTATTTAAATATGTAGAGTACCTACAATGCTAATAAAAAAATCAATGCTGTAAAAGGGTGCATATTGTTTAATATTATTATTAAATATTGATCTAATGTAATCCATACTAATATTATAAATGCGAAAGTGTGTCTGTCTGTCTGTCTGTCTGTCTGTCTGTCTGTCTGTCTGTCTGTCTGTTACCTCTTCACGCTTAAACCGCTGAACCGATTTAGATGAAATTTGGTATATAGATAGTTTCAGTCCCGGGGAAGGACATAGGATACTTTTCATCCCGAATAAATGTAGTGTTCCCGTGAAAAACGGAATTAAACTTTGTATGGAGAGCAAATCATTGTAGTTGCAACAACTCCCTACATGTCATCGTTTTGACGTAAACTAATCTACCTACGATAGACCTTCACCAAACGCATACCAAACTATTCTTTGTAAAAAAACAATAAATTCTGATATGGGAACATGTATCCGCAAAATTCGATTAATGGCGTAATTTCAAGAATCAAATACATAAAATTTTACAAATTTGAATCAATCACATTTGATTTGACAAACGTCACACACCCATCTGGCAAGACATGTCAAACCAGTGATTGCAGAAGGGCTACTCCGATGTTCAAAATTTGACTGTCGAATAGTGCCATCCCTCTCGATCTCCTGTCAAGGTATATTTGAGTGAATGGAATAGCACTATACGAAAGTAAAATTTCGAACATCGGAGTAGCCCTTCAGGTAGGTATCACGTTCCGATACGCACATCATCTGAAAATAGTGCCTACGAGCTTTGATTATGTACCTCCGCTTGGTAACTGAGTATAAATAAAGTAGTAAATAACTCAGTATGCAAAGATACGATACTTAACATATATAAATAATCCTAATAATATTATAAACGAGAAAGTATTTACGTTCATTCCCATTTCATTCATTTTAATTTTAAACAATGATTGATGGAAGGTCGCCAGTGTTCGGAAATCGTCGTAAATAAACAGCCAATTGCTGAATTGCCTCTTTCTAACCCATAATTTGGCGTGTATGGCAGGGTGAACAAATTCTTTGACCATCTCTTTCCATATATATTATTTTCGAACCAGAATATTTTGCTCTATTTTACCATAACGAGGCTTGAACCAGCCTTTTTTGACCTTCGTCATCTTTTGTCAAATTAAGGGATAAAGACCGATGTGCAATATATGCCATGAGGCATTCTCTACCAGTCAACCTTCGGGCAAAGCAGAGAAATTGTGGGCGGTGCAACTAACTTAAACAAGTTTTAATAAATAAATATTCAGATAAATACATATATTCATATAATATATACACATATTATAAATAAATACAGATGAAACATACTAATCAGATAACCTAAGAATTCACAACTCTGCTAGCGTAGAGCTATAACCCTAATGTAAGCTGTATAAAGGCTGTGTAAGTGGCATGTGCTACTTGGGTAACTAACTAACGACCTAACTGGTCTAATAATTTACAAATCCATTGATTTGAAAGGATAATATAGAGGAAAAGAAAAAAACGCGTTATAACAAACATTACATTATATGAAAAATTAAGATAGATCAAAAAACCTTATATCAAATGGCGTGCGCCCGCTGTACAAGTCTTTTGATAGTGAACAATTGTAGCTTTATTAAATAGCGTTTATTAAATTAAACGATTATGTCATACATAAGGTAAACTAATAAACCAATTAACCAAAAAACAGTTGCCTGCGTCTAATAACCACATTTATAAAACCTGTTCACAAAAAAAGCAGTCGCAGGCGCGAATCCACTCATGCGCATAATCCATTACATAACCTTCTTTTTGTAGCACCAACTGATTACGGAGGTCACTGCGCATCCTTGGACGCAGGTCAACCGGCGAAAAACTATCGAAAAGCGCAATATACATTGCTCATTTTCTACTACGAGTTGGGTGAATTATGAAACAGATGGGTCGATGGATTATATGCCTATTCGAGTGTATCGAAACGTGAAATTTTGATAGTCGATTAACGGGTATTGGGATTTGGAAAATTTTTAATGTATCTGTTTTTGTTTTACTTGTTCGCATCTGGTTGTTTAGTGGTAAGTATTTTTAATCGACTCAAGAAATTTCTATTTATTTCTAAGCGATAACTTCGCCATTTGTGGACTTATATTCACATAAATAGAATTGTCTTTCCCAGTTTTGATTGCATAATAATTCTTCTTTATTTTAAGAGCTACGCTGACGTCTGTACCCATATAGCTCTCGTCAGCCGTTTCTTTCTTGGGCTTTCTACTTCACTTCTTGGCGTTCATGGTAAGACATGGTAAGGCTTTTCTTTTATTTGGCCAAAGTAAATGAGTCATTTTCAAAAAAGATGTACAAAGTTAAAGGCTTAATAAAAACAAAATTACGATCGCGTCTTTTGTGCTACGAAAGTTACTCATACAAACAATATGGGTAATTATCGTTACACAAAGGAACCAATTAAGTTTTGTTTTAATTAAAGGCCTTAACTATGTACATGTTTTTCGAAAATGACTTAAATTCGTCTTAGCCTTCCTCTGCCCCGCTTATCCTCAATTTTTCCTTCTTCTCGAGGAAAAAGTCATGTCAAGCTCGTATCATATTTCATATACTATTCTCTATTATTGTTAGGTATTTTCTCCTATTCTATTTAAGATATGTTTTCCGTCCGGCTTACACCTTCCAGGACCACATCTCAAACGCCTCCAGCCTCTTTCTCCCTGTATCTCTGTTCACGTTTCTCTGTCCATATTTATTTTCTCACATATATCAATCTGTCGGTATTTCTAGAATTAATTACAAGTATAAATTAAGACATTTGTTACTATCAATACAAACAAGAATTACATAACAGTTACAAAACATGCTTGCAATTTACATAACACCCTGTCCGAACCTGAACCTGTACCTTTCGTGTCTTCTAATTATCAATAACCAGAGTAATTACTTTCTAAACCGCGTTCTCACACATAAAAACGAAATCTATATAGGTATTACGTGAGAAAATGACAACTTTTCTTCAATTAATGTTTGATTATCATTTAATGATGTAGGCGGGTCTACCGGCCTTTGCAAAGGAAGAGGAGAGATAAAACAAGCAATAATTTAGAAAATGCTATTGTGAAAATGGTGGGTACACAATAATTATCAGAAAATTGAATCATCTACATACGAGTATAACGCCTGTAAAAATAAAGTCAAGTACAAAGCAGCGTGCACAAAAAGTTTGAGACAAGACGTATTTTAAAAACGACATTGACGTCTTACGATTAATTGAATATCACCCGTGTAAAACACATGTCTACTTTATCGGTATATAGGGTGGAACAGAGCGAGGGTCTTTCCTGTATGAAGCATTAATTAACCCTAGAAAATTATCTTGTCCAAAAAAATTATGTTAATATAATAACGGCGACCGCACAGTTTATAAGTTATAGGTTATAGCTTATTAAGTGTTGGTGCAAAACCTTGCGTTGAACATCTGTATTTGCAAATCATACCTACATCATCTGATGAAAATTTTACATCATCTGTCATTTTGAAATGTGCGTATCAATGAGCGTATACGCAGTAGGTAGACGTTTATTAAATAATAGTATTATCTTTTATTATTACAAGCACCTGGGACGATTTTCCCACATTATATCTTTATTAGCACCCTAATATTATAAGTATCATAATAAGTGTAATAAGTTACTTTTCACGCTTAAACGGCTGGATAAATTTTTATAAAATTCGATATTGAGGTATCTGAATGAACACATAGCCTACATTCATCTGATAAACTGTAGCTAATACCACGGGGCTGATAGTTATATACCGACGGCAAAAGTAGTAAACGCCAATGAATTCCCTTGGCGTTTACTACGTTTCCGCTTTTTGCCGTCGATATACTTCTTCTGTTTACACTGGCCCTTCAAAAACTAGCCCTTCCCGCGAGCCGCGCCGCGCCTGCGCCCGCGCCGGTCGTGAAATGTCGGCCCTTCACATTTTGCTCCAAATCGCCCCGCCGTGATTGGGTCATTATAATAATTATGTCTCCCAGTATCCGACGCAAAGGGATATTTCCGGGATATATACTCAGTTTACGTATGGATTTTCCAAGCCGCTATTTAGGTTAAGTACATTAAATTTATTATAAGCACAAAAAATGTACAAAAAGAAAAAGTGAATAATTAATGAGTGTTGATAACTATTGATGGCAAACGTCAAATTAACATACCTGTAGCCAGCCTGCACCCTGTATCTTAATATACAAGGCTTTATGTAATTATCTGAAATGTAAAGTAGAAAAGTCTATTTAAGTCATTTGCATAAACTTCTTGATAAATCTTTATTTATTACCTTTGGAATATGTGTTTATATGTTATAGCAGAAATATGACAAATAGTAGTAGGTAACATAGGTACTTATATTTTAGTGTTTCTTCAATGATGTTTTATCCATATAATAATCACTAAAAAAAGCTATCAAAGCCTGTTATCGCAACGGAAACGGAACTCATCGTTTGACCACACAGACTTTCACTGATCATCGTCCGATCTAAGAACAATACACTTGTCTCCTGCACACATAAAAGGACTTAACCACCAGGCTTTTCCTATTGACATAAACCCTTTTCTGATCAAAATAACACTAAAGCCTTGTACTGTCAACAAATGAACATCGTGATATAAAAATCAAATAAGATGGAACCAAAAATGGACCTCTGAACTGTTTGTTTAATGTTGAATGTTCCTTGGAGCAGGTTTGATGCCTCAATCAATAGATAAAGGGAAAGTAAACATTTGATTTGTTTGTAAGCTTATAGAGTCCGGTTTTGGGTTTATTGTTTTTCCTTTTTTATGTTGAGACTATAAAGTTGGAATAAGATTCTATAGATTCCACTTTATATTATAATAAAACGTCTAATACGTCATGACAAAAGACGAAGATATGTTAATAGTGTCGTATGAAAAGCAAGGCTAAAGTAACATAAAACCTAAGAGTTGCCACCATATACAAACATTACACCTTAAACTCATATTTTATATTAAAAAGAAAAACACACTCATATTTGAAAAATAAAAAAAAAACTAAATGTTTTTTTTTGGTGAAATGACAAAACAAGTGTCCATTATTTTTTCATGTTCTCCAACATATAGTGAAAGTAATTAATTATCAATTTGCTTGAACACATCTCTCTACAGAAGTTAGAGGGTTTGACCAATTTTCAGTACTTTGAAGGACAATTTGTCCTAACAGGTTGAATTTGGGCAGCTAAAAAAATACGTGTCTACTATTTTAGACTACTCTATAACATATATCAAAATAAATCAAATCGGAGTCGGCCAGTTGGGTACCCTTCCTTGCAAGTACGGCGCGACCGAAATTACGCGACTCAATTTACGCTCGTCTTGCTTCGCCCTGATGCTGGGTTCTCCACCGTCACTGAGGTATACTTGCTCGAATCTAAACGTTGCATTACTGACAACTGCTCGCAGTGATGCAGCACCTTTAGACGATACCCAAATGCAAGGGCCACGTGTCCATCGTGTGCCTCCGATATAGTTTCACTTTCCGCGCCCAGCCGTCGGCGTGGGATGCGCGTGCGCGGGTAATGGCAATTTTATGCTAATATTAGTTTAACATTAACCAGAATGACGAGTGGCTAAGCCGAGAAGAAAGTGATCACTATCATCACGGCAGTTTGAAGTAGTATACTGATTTACTACTTCAACCTTTATTATAGCAAACCCTTTTTTAGGGTTCCGTACCTCAAAAGGAAAAAACGGAACCCTTATAGGATCACTTTGTTGTCCGTCTGTCCGTCTGTCAAGACCCTTTTTCTCAGGAACGCGTGGAGGTATGAAGCTGAAATTTATATCAATTACTCAGGTCTACTGTCCCTTGAAGCTGTGAAAAAATCAAACTTCTAAGCCAACGCAATCAAAAGATACAGCCGTTTATGCCGCAAATTTTCGACACTTGCAAGGGAATCAAAACCTACAGGGTGCTTCCCGTGAACTCAGAATCTTGAAATTTGGTACGAAGCAACGTCTTATAGCATAGATAAAGGAATAATTACGAAAACCATAATTTTTTTTTTTAATACCTAACTTTGCACCTAATTTATATGGGGCGCTATACATACCAGGTGCAAACTTAACTTAACCACTTAGGGATGGAAAGTGTTTGTACGGAACCCTCGGTGCGCGAGTCCGACTCGCACTTGGCCGGTTTTATTTTTTAACAATTTAGACCGGTTTTGTTATAATAAAGATTGAAGTAGCTTTTTTTTTCTTTATTTAAAGAGCTTTGTCATTTAGGTGACGATGTGGCTCTGTAGGTGTTACATAAGTCTTAAATCTAAACTAATATGTACATTAACTTCTATTAGTATAGTCCTTCGGTGGGCGTTGTGTAGGATCTACTTAAGGAAAACAATACTGTTGTGTGGTTTTGAACCTTATTATCGTCCGTCATAAAAGAGAAGTATGCTTCGTAGAGTAGGACTCCGTTTATTGTTTTTTTTGGTGGATTATTAACTCTAAGGCCTTTACAAAAATACTCTAGGGTGCTCTGTGTCGGCGCGCGTCCTAACCAGCGAGAGCCCTAGATTTGAACATTTGCGGCCATTAGGCATATAGGTAATAGTACCTGTTGGCTAATAATGCTTTAGTAGGTTCTCTCGTATATCATCGGAATTGCACTTGCATGTCAGATTTCAAGCCAATGTGTCAACTAAAAGTGGGTTACGTTGAGTCGTTTGACCTAAACCCATATTTAAAAGACCATAATCTTAGCACTCCTATGGTTTTAAATTCAAGTAGGTTCTTTTTGATTTACAAAGTATTAGAGAAAAAAACAAGACAAAATAAAAATCTAATTAAACCTAACTTAAACTATTGGGACTATTATTTACATATATCCCCTAGGTGTCACTACTAATAGGTAGGGTGCCCATAAAGCTGGCCGCGTTACCTCGCTGGATGGCATGCCAATGCGTTACGCGGGGAACGATCCAGCCCTAGGTACGATCATCGGACGACCGGATAAGCAAATAACTCAGTAGATATATTGTAGCACCAAATAAACATACTCCTTACATGGTTTGAGTTAAGAAATGTATACCAAAGTGCGTCCTTTGGCATTACACCTCGAACTTGGCCTGATTTTCTCACGATTCGAGTGTTGGGTGGGACATCATTTCACTTTCTATCGGGTGTGGGAGTGCTCTCAACGACAGATTTATGCTAATATTTGTACAGCCTTACCGGACAGGTTGCTTGGTCGTTAAATGATTATTTTTATCGTTTGCGTTTGTTTTTTGCCTTTTGGAAGTAGAGCGAATTGTGTAATATGCCTGACATTTATATCTGAAAGGGATTTTAGTTAGCAGTCTCTTTTAAATGTTTCATTTATTTTATACGGTATAGCTCGAGAAGACACGACCTTTTTAAGCAATTGCAAAAGTACCTTATTAGGTATACTTATTAATATTTTCAGGTATTATTGACACTTGCAATTGATATTGATATAACATGTAAAGACAAGCAGAATATCTAAAATTTGTATATCGTTATAGTAAAACCGGTTTAAAGCTGATAAAAAAACAGGTTTTGGATCCCCTAGACAGAAGCAATACACTCAAAAGTGCTGTCCATCCGAACGCAGTTGGCGTGGTAATAGCTGATCATTGTAATAGCATTCAGAGATAAGTACTAGCAATACATTACCTACTGCACCTATATGATGTTAGAAGTCCAAACACAGAGTCCAAAGACCTACGGAAACCAGTCCTCATCACTTTTCCACACATAAACCGATTGTTACATTCGAAAGTTATAGAAAGGCTCATAACATAATAAAACTTGGAACCGAGCATTCTCGTCTCTGCAGCTAAGGCATTAAGCGAGCTGGATGGATTTACGACCCATATCGCCGACGTGCTTGTTATAGATAGTGAAAATAGTGCCGTAATAGGAAAATATGACGGCGATATGAAACTAACAGCCGGCCGATGACCCGAAAGGCTTCGATAGATACTGTGGTTTCCAAACATGTTTCACGTTTAGTTTAGATAGGTACGCTGTTCAGATTGATAAGAAAGTTGTAGAGCGGTTTGATAAAGAAGGCAGGGTTGGGCTACTTGGTGTTTTCGTTATAAGAACCTATATGTCCAACTGTGGGCTGTCATGGCAAATGGATGGCATGGCATTGCATAGATGGATAGAAAGGCTGATGATGAAGCCAATTAACGAGAGTGTTGTTTCGCCCTGATGTCGAAAGTTTGTTGTTGAAAGTTGTAAATTCATTCATCTATTGAGTCCACCAGACCAATGTCGCTTAAAGCAATTTGAAATCAAATGACACCTCATATGTTTTAAAATTGCTTTAAGTAATTTAATAGTAATATTTTTTTATTGTTTAATTTTTACTACTTACTTTAGCAGTACATTCTAGCCAAACTTTTAATAATGTACTTTATTCTGTAAGAAGGCCACAAGGGCATTTTTAAATGTCTGCGTCTACCGACATTTCACAAGGGGAGACCACTTGACTGTTGAGAAGATACGACGAAAGAAACTCAACAGGCGGTAATTTTTTCGGAAAATATAAGTATCTAATAACTAGTGATATCTACATTTATAATTTCACTATCATTTGTTTCGATGCGAAGACGAGCCTCTAACGCATGAGACACGACTCTGGAAAGCCTCCACTAAACCTGCGCATAATCTTGTCATTATGCTTCTAGAAACCTGAGTAATAGCGCATAGCTACAGTAATAGCACATGGCATCAGTTTAATTTACGATGCACCAGAAAGTGAAACTGCACTTTCCCGAGAGATTTGTCGTTCATAAAAGGACTGGGCTTTCTGATGGCTCTCGGTTTCGTAGGCTTTATATGGGCGCGGTTGGTGCGGGTCGCTTGGTCGTTGCGCGTTTGTTTGTTGACCGAGGGAGAAAAGCGTCTCCTTTTCGGCCTGGCCAAAAGTTCTTTCGTATGTCTGTATTTGTAGCCTTTTTATATTCTTCCATTTATGCAGTCGTATCGAATCTTTAAGCAATGGATGTTGCGTTGCAAGCAGAGATACTAGTAAATACTAATAATTTCATAGAGGCAGATGACGCATAAAGACCAGATTTCGTTTCTGAGGAGCTGCACTCGGCCAGGCTACAGGGCAATGCGCAGAATCAGAAGGACTATCTCTCTCGCTCTCTGAAGGAACGATTGAAGAGAGATAATAATGGAAATAAATCTAGTAACCGCTTAACGAATTGACAAAGTGTGTTCCGCGTAAAGCGTATAGGTTTGATCAACCGAGCAGGTGTCTAGCCTACATACCAACGGCAAGTGGAAACGTAGTAAACACCAAGGGGGGATATGGCGCTTATTACGTTCTTGCTTTTATCACCGAGATCGCCAGATGGCAGAGGAAGCTGTAAATATCGACTTTTCCCGCGAGCCGATCGATCGGCTACTTATTTCTATTATAACATACCTAAGATTCTTGTCGGAATTGATGTTTTTTGTAAGTTAATTAATGGAGTAAATTCTATAACGCAATAATAGTTTGAATTTTAAACGCCATAGTTACGTTGTGTCTTAGGTTAATGCTCGGATTCCGAAACGATCTCTACATCTAACGAGTACTAGCTATAACTACCCATAATTTTCTGTAAATATTTAAGACTCAAGCTCTAAGGATAGATGCCAATTTTAAAATACCTATTTAATCCTATAATTAACTAACGAAAGAGCGAGTGAAGCGTGTAGCCTTCCCCCCAAATTATTTGTAAATCTGAATCGCGGGTAGCGTCCCTGCCGATTGTGAAGATTTTTAAAGATGGCGTAGATATGGGGGTTTCACTCGTAAAAAAAACATATCAGCCGTTTAGTAAATTATCACGATGTTTATAGCTCACAAAGCCACTAGTTTCTAAATCGAATTTAGGGATTTAGCATGCGCCGACACTTCCCACGCCTGAACGCTTCCAGACGCTCTAATGCCAAAGGTTTTCTATTCAGCAGTAGACATTAAATGTCACCTTGTTTAGAAGATAAACGTTTTCTTGTGATCTAGTTGCGAAGTGAACGTCCACACACGCCGGGAAATGGAGCGCGGCATCGCGCGCGGTGCGCTACCGTCGCGACCCGCTGCGCACGCGACGGTAGCGCTGCGGAGCTGTTAATTTACCCACCCAGTAGCGTAAGTATCTATTATTTATTTATTTATAAAACTACCATTGTCAACTCGATGTAGTCGACGCGTTTGGCGCAGTTTGTAGACACCTGCCTACTGAGCCGGCGGTCCCGTGTTCGAATCCCGGCCAGGGCAATTTGTGAGATGAACTCGAATATTTGTGCTTGGGTCATGGTTGTTCTATGTATTTAAGTATATATTTATCTATATAAGTAAGTATATCGTCGTCTAGTACCTATAACATAAGCCTTCTTGAGCTTAATGTGGGACGTTTTGTGTTAAGTTGTACGATACTTATTTATTAAACTAACCAAAGCGTTTACAATGCAAAACTATACTTATTTTAGTAAATAACGTGTGCCAGCTCTCGGTAAACACGTCGGCGTCTTGTTCCAAGACGAGTCGGTTGAGCAGCATCTATGTTTTACCTTTAGACAAATTATAAAAACACGACGATCATTAAAATTTCAGGCTAGACACGAACTGCAGTATGATGCCGACTAAGAAGAAGTGATCTATGGAAAGCGTCATCAAAATAATCTAAGTATGTGAGCTACCGTCGCGGCCAGCTGCGCACGCGACACTAGCGGAGCTGTTGATCGCGCCAACAAGTGTAAGTAGGTAGCTACTTACTGCTACCATTCCTTTACACAACGACCAGATTGGGCTATACCTACAGCGGCTGCAGCAGATTGGGACCTACAACAAAATTTATGATCGCACTAACAATTGCAAGTAGTAAGAATATTCGTTTTTATATATTTTTTTCGTCTTTATTAGTCCAAGTTAACTTTTTATTAAGACAAGAGGCAGGTACTCGGGTTGAGTGTAGTTCGATAACGCTTTACTTGCTCTTCTGTTGTGACAATAATAACAAGACGACAATGACTACCCATGGCCATAACCTCGCGCTTTTAACGCTCGAATCTATTTACTTATATTCGATCTTTATACAGCTGCTGGATTGTCTGGTTAACTCATAAAAAACGTCATCAAAATTAATAATTGGTAATTAAAAATACTGTTTATTTTGTAAACTGCAAAAAATCTTTTGGACCGTCCCGCGAATTTCATTGCTATGAAAGTGGAAAGAGTTGAACCGCTGTAAAGTTGATCAAGCGTGCGCTTACTAGTGATGGATGCTATAGCAAGTGATATATCTGTTTAACAAGTGTAAGTAGACAAGTGATGACTATAAAATAAGTTACGCTGATCGCTCAGAGATGCGCATGAGATGGGTAAGTATTTATTTTAATACGTGTTGATTTATCTTTTTTAACAAGTGTAAATAGGCACGTAAATATGTATACTATGGAACGTCTTTATTCATCACCAATTCACCAATAGCATAACTGCACTCACTAGCTTGAAACAACACGTTTTTTTATATTAAAAAATAACTATGATTATGATACAGAATGTAAAAGAAATCAGTGTGGAATTTTCGCATTTAACTGTTCTTGCGCGAATGCAAAAACTAACCAAACTCATTACAATAATGCATTGTTACGTTGGTCCTTCTAATATTAAAGGGCACTGTGAAGGAAATAGAGCGAAGCATCTTTACCACCTTCCTAAAAGACATATATGTCATTGAAAATACTGGCGGTTACGACAATTCGGCGCGGAGCGGTGGATCAGCGCGCCGACGCGGCTGGCTGCGCAGGCGCGAGATGCTGCGGCTACTTGAGAAGCTGTATTTTGCCATTCATATACACGATACAATTTTTGTATAGGTATAGCCACGACAGTGCGAAAAGATTTTCAATACAATTGAACTATCTTAAAGTGATAATGCTTTTCTCTTAATTTTTGATGACCATACGATTGAAAATATGAATTTCATAAATCATTATAATTGTAACTACAAAGGAACGGGTACTACTGTAGTTGTACATTTTCATGTTCAAGAGAATAATCCTACTTTAAATTCATTAATTATTTTCTCTCTGTATAATTTCCCGGAATTAAATTTTCATTTCTTCTTGTCTATTGCTCATCGCTGCCATTAGATTAGATTACACTCGCGAGCAAAATAATTGCATCACTTTACATTTTTTCATCTGCACCTTATAATTTTGTAAACGGGGATCTTTAAAAAAAATATTTTAATAAAGTTTTGTTACCTGAAATCTAAGCTCTGCAAAAAGCTAACAAACATGAAAATTGACACATTATTTTTCACTTTATGAGCATTTTCTTGGTTTATGGGCGTTACCGCCCTAATAAGGGCACGAGTTGAGCTCCCTTTGTCGCCTATTTTACGGAAGTACAGGAGGGGGGGTTATCAGTCACTTATCAGAAGTCGACCGGTACACATTGCCCGCATATTTTTCCGTGAAGAATAACCTGAGAACATGGATACCACTGAAGCTGAAGTCGTCGCAGTCATCCATTTGCTGCAAGAGGGCCGTAGCCAACGTTCAGTAGCTGCCGAGCTGAATTTAACGCAATTTACAGTTTGTAGAGTCTACCAGTGGCTCCAGCAGACTGGGACCTACACTTTAAGACCAAAAACCGGCCGCAGAAGGTGCACATCGGAGCGGGACAACCGCTTCATTGTTACGTCAGCTCTCCGAGATCGTCACCAGACAGGCATTTCCCTTCAGCAGCAACTCCGTGAGGTCCCCGGAGTGACTGCCAGCGAGTGGACTGTCAGGAGAAGACTCAAGAAAGCCAACTTGAAATCGAAAAGACCTGCCACGGGGCCCAAGTTGCTGCCACAACACCGAAGAACACGACGCAAATTTGCTGCAAATCATGTGAACTGGACCATCGAGCAATGGACCCCAGTTTTCTTCTCGGACGAGTCCCGGATGTGCCTGAATGGCAGCGACAGAAAAGGACGAGTCTACAGGAGACCAGAAAAACGATTTGCTGAGTGCTGCATCTCCGAGAGAGTCGCCTACGGAGGAGGTTCTGTTATGTTTTGGGGCAGCATTTCTTACGACGGGCGGACCGAGCTGGTTTTCGTGCCTTCTGGAGGTCGTGGACGTGGTTCGAACGCTGCCAGGTACATCACCGAGATCCTGGAGATGCACGTTGTCCATTACAAAGGTATGTTTGATGAGGGGTTCATTTTTATGCAGGATAATGCCCCTTGCGATACCGCAGGAGACACCACCACCAATCTTGCCGAGGTGGAAATCACCACGATGAACTGGCCAGCGATGAGCCCGGACCTTAATCCCATCGAACACATGTGGGACTGCCTAAAACGTAGGGTTCGGAATCGGAATCCTGCTCCGTCCAATGTTGCGGAGCTGAAGGAAGCCTTGCTGAAGCAGTGGTATGCTATCCCTCAGGCTTAGAACGCAAAACGCCTGAATTGTGTAACAAGAGCTAGGGTTGGCAACACCAGTTATTAATCGGTAATAATAAATTCTATGGTTGTTAAATGGTCCTTTTATTCCCCATTTTCATAGAAAAAAATTCATACATTTCCGACAGCTCTCAGTTTTCCTAGGTTTTTCAGTCCTTGGACTGCAAGTTTCTTGAAAGTTCTTACATTTTCTACTGCGTTACATTGCCAGCTTTCATTTGGTACCTCACTTGTCAGTCTTGGGTAATAATTTACAAAGTTATAGGGTGCAGATGAAAAAATACAAAGTGATGCAATTATTTTGCTCGGGAGTGTATAGATTAGATTATATTTATTTCACACATATAGGGATACATTTATAAATTACATATAGTCAATTTACACGAATCTAAATGAATAATTTTCAAGCGCATCGTCCTGCCAGCCTTCCTTATCAATCCTGCCATCATTATTGCCTATCCGCCACCGCTTCCAAACGAGCTATGCCTATTTAGTCATTTAAGGTGGTTCACGGTGCCAATCCCATTTGGCATCCAATCGCAAGTTTCGTGGGAACGAGCGGTCAGACGTACGTGGAGCGATCCGGCCGATTATCCGTGCGCGGAGGAATGCTGATGAGACCACGTCTTTGCATCCACCCTGTATAGAACGGTGTATCTCACGGGGTTGTTTAATTCGATACGCCATTTTGTGTGAGCGTTGTAGATGAGAACGAGACCGCTTCTTTAAGCCTAGCCTCTATAAAACGTCGTAACTGATACAGATTTTGATGGCCTAGAATACCTTTTTTGTGAGTATGTAGAAAATATTCGGTATCGTAATATAATTAAGGCGTTAAAGGAAATGAATGGGTTTCAGTCCCATGTTGATGTTTCATTATTTAGTATTTTATTTGATGAGATCCCGCTATGCCATTGCAAACAGTTGGAAAATAAAACTCTCACTGCAAAATATATATTGTTGCCACTACAACTTAAAAATGTATACAAGTTGAGTATTTGTTCATAATTCCGTTTAGCATTGATGTCATAATTTATTGAAAGAAATTCGTGAAACGCATTAAGACAATTATGTACCTAACTAAAAAATTATATTCAAAATATAGTTTTGTCAAAATTGTGGTTTGGTTATCATCTGTGGTTATCATTAACACAAGTAAGTTCACCGAAGGGCAACCATTTTGTTAAATAAATTTAAACCATTTTGTGCAAAGGCGAAAGGAGGTAAATTACCTATGTAATAAAAAGATCGCAATTAAATTGGTTCGCTTGATACCACAGACAAAAAGTTGCGACTATGGGGGGTAAAAAGGAGGGGCGGTATCTATATACATCCAAAAGAGATCCAGTGAAAGGTATAAAAATGGTGGCGCTACTGTAAGTGGGTGTGCTGAAAGTAGTTGCGTTACTTAGCAACGGTTTGTTTTTTCTTTTTTATAAAAGTCATCGTGAACTAAATTATGCGTTTTTCTTAAACAAATTATTCTGGTAACCGAAAATATGTATTAAAATGTTTAATTCGGTAGCTTTTCATGCTATCTGGCTACTCTAGCGCTATTGCGGGCGGTATTGGAACTATTATTGACAGCTTACCGCTGGACTCTTTTTCAAATATCCTCCTATGAATACTGCTCCTCCTTTTTACCCTCCATAGTTGCGACGTTCCTTTTTGCGTCAATCGTCATTGCTTTTAATCATCGAATTAAGAATAATCGTATAAATTCCCGAGGAGCCAGCAAAAAGGTGCTTCAACGTCAAAATCGGTCATAATTGGCTGCAAATATCCGGTATCGATCCCTACATTGTAGGGGCGTTTATCATAACTGTCTCAGACGTCTGAGAGCGCGTCTGTGCGCGATGTGCGCGCGCGCAAAAAGCGCGGCGGAAGCGGCGCCGGCGCGGCTCGCGCTTGCTTCCGGCCCGGGGGATGCGCCAGGGCTGCCAACCGGCTAGGGAATTCAAATAGATTTGGATCCCAATTAGATTTTATTGGTTGATAACCAATTAATTAAGTCCATTAAAAATCGGAAGATCAGGAAGTTTCATTTGTATAAGTATTTGGAAGATACAAAATTTCATGAGAGATTTTCGTAACGTTATTATTTTTGTTGTAGATGATAAATTACATAATATAAGTAATTAGATTAGGTTAAGGCTGTTGATATCCCAAGAAAACTAAATTTCATCAAAATGTGTTCTACGTGGTAGAATTACGCTTGCAAACAAATTAAACTTCAAATTTATGAAGTGCAACCTATCTGTTACTTTCCGACGCACTTTAGCGCGCGAGAATGATGTTTTGATGTTATCTATTCCGTGACAAGCGACAATATCGGTAATCGAATTGTTGTTTTCGGCGTTTCTTCTATTAACTCACTCAGAAAAAACTCAGAGAGACAGAGTGGATACCAAACAACAACTTGTAACAAGTGCTAGTAAGCATCTTTGTAGCCTACTGAATAAATCAAATTACTTTATTCAACTCTAAACCCAACGCCTGCTTGCAGGCAGTATACCTACATGTTTAAGTAACGTTTGTACGTACTTAATAATAAGATCTGTTTTGTAAAACTGTATTCATGCAAATAAACAATTTTGAATTTCAATTTGAATACTTCTTGTGGCAACCCTACCGCAACATTTGATGACCGTTCATGGCTCTATCTCCTCCACTCGTGGTCTTTTTAGAAATTCCTCAGCCCAGCCTGGATGTAATCAACACGGAGCCGGCCGTACGTTGACTATCCAGTAAACACGATGTGCTGTGTATTTTCTGAAATTAAATATTATATCCGATCTCATGCAGGTCTACCTATAACTCAGCCTTTGAGTTGCCCGCCTTTGGACGTAGGCCTGTACCAAATATTTCCATGTCTTTCCATCTTTAGCCAATTTCATCCAGTTTGCTCCGGCTACTCGCATTGTATCGTCTACCCAAGATCGGGGGACGACCCTTTCCTCGAGTTCGGCTCTCTTGCCGCGACTGGTGACTGGTAATATTTGTTACGAGTCACAGTTTTGCGGAATATATCTTTGCTGGGCTGAAAAAAGAACGAGTGGATTCGAAAGAAAGCAGAAGATAATAGAGATAAATATTCAGGTAAGAAGAGGGACAGTAAAATGGAGTTAGTTTTATAAACAACGACTTTATCTTTTATTTAGTTATAAATATAGTTCAAAGTCAATATAGCATTCACGGGGTTCACCACATTCATCCGCACAGAATCGCGTTTTCGCTCAAATATCAGTACTTACCCGATTTAAGCTATCATCAAATACCGTATATCTTTATATAGTCAAGTCAAGTCAAGTCAAGTCAAAATATTCTTTATTCAAGTAGGCCTAGCTACAAGCACTTTCGAATCGTCAGTTACAGAGAGCAGAGCAATTTATTGATAAACTTATACTAAAAATAAAATAAAATAAAAAAACATAAAAAACAACATTATAGAAATAAAAGAAAAATCCTAAAAAGGATCGTCAACACATAAAAAAATTATAGAAATAAAAAACTAGAGGCTAGAATATTTCTAGAATAAAATTCTAAATGTCAAAAATTATAATAAAAATAGTTAAAATTAAAATATCAGTACCCTGATAGGTACTCGTTACAATAATTACACATAACATTGCGTGATTTTCACTAATCCCACGACACGTTATCATTCATGTAGTCTTGAGTGCTATAATAAGCTTTAGAAATAAGTTTACGTTTTACATAGTTCTTGAATTTACCAACAGACAAGTCAGTTACGCTTCTAGGAAGTTTATTATAAAATCTTGCACAGTTACCCATGAATGATTTTCTTATTTTATGGAGCCTAGTGGCAGGCACTGCGAGCTTATGCTTATTTCTAGTATTAATATTATGTATATCACAGTTCTTCTTAAAATTGGCAATGTTCTTATGTACATACATAAGATTCTCATAAATGTATTGACAATGCACTGTCATTATATTAATGTCCTTAAACTTATCTCTAAGCGAGTCTCTATGGTGCATTTTATATATCGCACGAATAGCCCGTTTCTGGAGAACAAAAATTATATTAATATCTGACGCACTGCCCCAAAGTAATATGCAATACGACATAATGCTATGGAAATAACTGAAATATACTAATCGAGCTGTTTTCACGTCTGTTAATTGACGGATCTTACTAACTGCAAAAGCTGCAGAACTCAGTCTATTCGAGAGATTAGCAATATGGGGACCCCATTGGAGCTTAGAATCTAATGTAATACCGAGAAAAACTGTGCTATCAACTAGTTCCAGTTCCTCATCTTTAACAATAACACTTGCTTGCTCGTGTATAACGTTACTCGTGACAAACTTAACACATTTAGTTTTTTTCTCATTTAACAATAAATTATTTACATTAAACCAATTCACTACTTTACATATAGCATTGTTTACGTCATTATAAGATTGTTGGTTTCGTGCGACTTTGAAAATAAGTGAAGTATCATCCGCAAACAAAACTATATCATGGTGGGTCTTTATGAGCTGTGGCAAGTCGTTAATGTAGATAAGGAACAAGAAGGGTCCCAATATTGATCCTTGCGGCACACCCATAGAGACTAATGACCCCGGTGATCGCTTTCCATTCACGTCAACCCTCTGTATTCTACCATTTAAATAAGATTCTAACAATTTCAGTGCCGATCCTCTAACTCCATAGTGGTGTAGTTTCCTGATCAGTGTCTCATGATTAACGCAGTCGAAGGCCTTAGATAAATCACAGAAGATACCTAAAGCATCTCGTGATTCCTCCCAGGCATCGAAAATACATTTTACTAGCTCGACTCCAGCGTCGGATGTCGAGCGACCCCGCGTAAAACCAAATTGCTTGTTATGCATTAAATTGTTCAAATTAAAGTGTCTTAATAATTGAGACAAAATTAACTTTTCAAAAATTTTACTAAATGTTGGTAGTACAGATATTGGTCTAAAGTTATTGGGGTCAGAAGTACTACCTGATTTAAATAAAGGAGTTATTTTACTATGTTTCATCAGATCAGGAAACTCACCGCAATCTACACTGTTATTGAATATAACTACTAAGTCAGGCGCTATGATATCTATGAGAGATTTGACAGCATGGACGGAGACCCCCCAGAGGTCACTAGTTTTTTTGACATTAATCGATTTAAACGCCTTTACTACATCTGAAACAGGTTATAAACCCCTTGATTTCTGTAGAGGGTAAGGTACTGGAACGGGTGCGTAAATATAAATACTTGGGCACATGGGTGGATGAAAACTGGGACAGTGACCTCGAAATAAAAACCCGTATTGAAATCGCCCGTAGTGCCTTTAATAATATGAAAAAGGTACTTTGCAGTCGCAGCCTCAAAATATCTTTGCGCACTCGTCTCCTGCAATGCTATATATGGCCCATAATTCTATACGGATGTGAAGCCTGGACCCTTAAAGAGCAACTCCGAAAACGTATAGAAGCATTTGAAATGTGGGCATATAGACGCATGTTGGCCATAAGCTGGACGGACCGAGTGACCAATGTTGAAGTTCTGCGTCAAGTTGGGAGGACAAGAGAATTAATGCAGACCATCAAAAGAAGAAAGGTTGCCTATTTTGGTCATGTGCTTAGGCACTCAAGATACGAACTTCTGCAATTGATAATCATGGGCAAAGTGGCTGGAAGACGAGCTGTCGGGCGCAGGAAGAAATCATGGCTGCGAAACATCCGGGAATGGACCGGAGTTACAAGTGCAGCGGAGCTTTTTAACCTCGCCAAAGACCGAGAGAAATATGCGGAGCTGACTGCCAACCTTCACTAGTTGGAGAGGCACTATAAGAAGAAGACTACATCTGAGGTACTGATATGTTCAAAATTAAGGTCTCTACTACATTCTGGGACGTTATCTTTTAACAAAGTAACGGCTGATGAGGGTGATGAGTTTAAAAACTTTGTAGTGGACACTGGTATATCGGTGAAAAAGTTTTCAAATTCTGTTGCTACATCTAAACTAGAATCTATAATTTTACCATCAATATTTAATTTAGGATCACTAATAGCATGCCTCGATTTACCAGTTTCCATATTAATTACTTTCCAGGTGGTTTTGATAATATCAGAACTAGTCTTGATTTTCTGGGATAAATAATTGCGTTTAGCAATATGACAATCCATTTTGAATTGCTTCGAATACTGTTTCACGTGTTCTTTAAATTCATCACTCGTATTAAACCGCCGCTCCTCGTACAAGGCGTACAGTGCTTGTCTGCGTTTGTGTAAGTCCGCAGTAGCCCATTCACTAAATACTGGTGCACCGCCAGCCACGACCGATTTGGAAGTAAATATTGCATTATAATATTTCATAAAAGTTGCAAAGAATAAGTTATACATGTCGTTAGGACCCATATCGGAAGACAAAAAGGGTAGCGCCTGAACTAGATTGTGTTTCATTCTTTCCACACGGTCCGTGGTTACCGGTACAAAAGTAATTTGTTTTTTCACGATATTTTTCCTTAATATCTCAAACACAATCAATTGGCCTAAATGATCTGATTCCAGTTTACTAATTACACTATGCGTAGAAGGAAGAATATCAGTGAAAATATTATCAATACAGGTGGCGCTAGTAGCGGTCACTCTAGTAGGCTCCATAAATACGTGGTGTAGATGAAAAGATTTGAAAGTGAGTGTGTTTAATGTTTCATAAAATTTAATTAAATTATTTTTGTTCACTTTTCCTCTGTTTCCAATAAGAATAAGCAGTGTTGTCTGTAAATTAACATTACTGTCGTTTAGAATTTGTTTTGAAATATTTTCAAGGCTACTATAGGGCAGACAATTGCTAATTACACTATGTCCCTTTAAATGTGAATTTAACAGCGGCCCCATGTTGGTTCCTGTCTCATCACAATACATGATAACACTTGGTTGTGAGTTAGGTGTGCTTGACATGTTGTTGAAGGAACTGTCATTGTTGGATTTTTGTGGTAAACTGGCACACAGGCTCGGTTCTAGTACACTAGTGGACAAATTATCACTCGCTTGTTTACATAAGCAGGACTGATTATTTGTCAGTGACTCAAACCGCTCTGAATTATAATTAATTTGTGATATCAAATCATCCATGGCCAATGAATATTCATGTATAATTTTTTTCGAATTGTCATTAATTATGTGTAATGACCTAATTGAATCCTCTAAACTTTGAATTTTGAGCTTTAATGTCTGTGTGTCAGTTTCATATTTTAACCTACTATTTTCTAACTGAGCACAATACATATCTACCTTATCCACTAGATTTACATTTAGTTTGCAGGATCTCAGTTTCTTAAAAAACAATTTGTTTTGTTTTGACAACTTTTGCACTTTCTTTATATACCTATTGATCCTTATATACTTTTTTAGTTTTTTACCGCTACAATTTACTAACCTTGTTATAGTGGAAGTATCACAATCAATGGCAGTCACAGGGTGTTCTATTGGAGCGGTAACCAACTGCGGGACCGGTCCAACAAGTTCTTCAAATAAGCTCTGGGTGTGAGCCGCTGCACTCTCGTGTTGGGCCTCCTGAAGCTCGATGATTTGCTCGTTGGCATCATGCAGCGCTCTCTCCAGTGTGTTGATCTGCTTTAGGGCCTGCTCGTACTCAGCGCTACACTCAGTGAACCTATCAACCGTCTCCTGAAGCTTGGCCCGCTCACAATTTAAATTATCATACTCGCATTCTAACGTACATAGTTCCTTTTTTAACTTATCTCTACTCTCAAGTACCAATAACAGTTCCTTCTCACTATCCTCTCTCTCACTCAGCAATTGTGCACACAACTCCTTGGAATTTTTTAATTCTAGTAATGTGATTTGAAGTTTATCAAGCTCCTGTTGTTTGCGAGCTGCGGCTGCTCTTCGGGTAAGCATTATAAATATGTATTAATAAAAAAAAAAGGAAAACAGAACAAGAAGATACTTAACAGGGAGTTGCTTACACAAGCTAAGTGATTGAGGTACTTACATGAAATAGTAACGCAAATATGTGCACACACTGTGTTCTAATCTTATTATTTGATAATATAAACACAAAAACAAGTAGATATTATTGCAAAACGAACACAGATTTCGAATTTATAACCTATAACGGTCAAAAATCCGAAGTATTGCGAGACACTTGTCAACGTTACTAAAACACTTCACTTGTTATGTATTGCAGTGAATTTAGTTGATAGAAAAATAAATAAATGAGAAAAACAACACATTCACTGACACACGTATAATTTATTGTTTAATGGTACAAAATTACGAATTTGTCGATAATTTACACTGGAGATCACTTCAGCACACGTTTTACACCGAAATCAAAACACACAGATATTAATGGGTTAAAATTAACAAATAATCTTAAATTTATATTTTAGGTTTTTCTAGGGGTTGAATCAAAATGATTAAGTTTCTCGCGACAAATCTAAGAAGAATAATACTGCAATTTGACGAAAACCAGTCAAAATTCACTCACGTGAAAGGATTTTGGCTGGGCTGAGAATTTTGACTGGGCTGGCGATTAAAAACGGTTGCATGAATTGTTGAAAGGCTGGTGAAGAGTGAGGTATGGCTGATGGATGTTATGATTATATTCGAAAAAATGCAGTAAAAGAAGATATGTGCCCGACGAACGAGGCTTTCGGAATTTAGAGGGTTAGTACGAACAAAAAAAGCTTTGTCCGCATTAAAAATCAAATAAGCATTAAGATCACAACTCGATACTGTTAATTAAAACTAACAATTAAATATCGAATAATTTTGAATTGGTTTTGGCCGAATATTACACTAAAATTAAATTATCCTAAATGCACCGAACCGCTCGAAGATGTGCGCGCACCAGTCGCGCCGTGCGCGTTGATGACACCAACCTTCTGTAAGCCCTCAAGGGCAGGACTCGTACATTGGACGGCAGGTTAAATAAACAAACCCGTTCAGGTCTGACGGGCACTGGATGGAGGACTGTGGCTCCCAGTCGCAATCAGATCGTGCTAGACGCACACACAGGATCACACGCCGGCCGGCAAGAGAACCAAGCACTCGGCGCACCGCTTGCAGCCGTACATGAACTGCACCGCACAGACCCTCAGAAAAATAAGGGAAGGGCTCCTTATGGGATCACAAAAACGTGGACACAAACTGTACTACTCGGATCGCAAAACGTGGACACAAACTGTACTACTCGGATCGCAAAACGTGGACAAAAAACTGTAGTACTCCGGTCAAAATACTTGAATACTCAAGCAATTATATTAATAAGATGCTTCTTGTCTCAAACTCAAAATCTCAATGACAATCCTTCAACCAATTCTTTCCTTGAAAGAAAACCAAAGAACGAACGAAATCTAATTTTTGAAATTCAAATTTAAATTTAAAAATACCAAAATGACAGTTTGCCAGACCTAAATCTATAAGTAAATAAGGCTACGAACTAACGAACGAAACTCGTACAATTGAGAATAGCGACACCTAACGGGAACGGAGCGAACAATTTCCGAAAGCATGCAATCTACCAAGTGAAACCAAAACTCATGCAAGCTAAGACATTAGAAAAAAAAGTACAACTCGTCTGTAACAGATGGCGCTGTGCCGTGATGAAATTAAATAAACAACGGATTAGTAAAAATAAACTCTTAAACCGTAGCGTAATGCTACAGTATATATTAAGATTACGACTAAAACTATTGAATGCACACCTAACAAGCTAAATATTACACGAAATACTATTAAATTAGCAATAAATAAGTGGGACCTAGCGAAATCAGCTGCTTATTCTTTGACAGCCAGTGTTGCCATCCGTTATATAGTAAATAGGCACCCTAGATTTCACGCTGATGACAATCGTCTGGCACGAATGTTGTGGCAAAAACAGCGTCTCAATAGCCGCTGATCTGTATGGGCATTGACATGGATTGTGGAAAAATAAGCATAATTACACTGGACTCATGCCATACAAGACACAATACAACTAAGGAGAAGTATATCGACTCAATCACTGAAAAACCCTTGGTACGGTTGTAGTGAATAATAGTTTTCCATCGTATTTTATCGGAAAAGTTCGTTTTAGCATGTTCTCTCTATCAACTTCGGTGAAAAAGTTGCGATAGAAATATTAAACCGAGCGTACTACAGTTAGAATTATACGAACCTTAACCTGCGTTTTTGTGTGCAGAATTGATAAAATAACATAATATACAACATATTCGCATTTTTATTACCCGTCGGCAATCATTACGATTAATTGCCGAATTCACGGCTGGTCGCGTCAAAGAAAATAAATTGCATTTTCATTTTCTTATTTTAGACTAACCTGTTTGACATCACGTGCCTCAACAACCTTGTTGTTATGTGTAATCGAGACTTTTTTTGGTTTCATCAACAAATAGTATATAAATGTATGTTTATTATCCATACAAGTTAATAATAATAAATAAATAAATAAATATTATGGGACAATCATACACAAATCGACCTAGTCCCAAACTAAGCAAAGCTTGTACTATGGGTACTAGACGACGATATACATAATATATAAATAAGGCTTATTATTTTCGCGGCGACAGAAAAATTAAAGAGCAGCAAACTATTTGCAACTAAAATAATAATTTGTCAGCGATTAAATATTTTGGCAATCATTTATATTAAATGAGCTTTAAACTAAGGATATTTTAAAATTCAAATAATGGCCGCTACTTTAAGGTAGCAGAAATAATAAACAAGATTACTGAAATCATAGGCGAGGTACTATAAATAATGACTTGGCGACTAATATTAGCAGAAGATCCGACTCGGCCGGGTTAGGTTAGGTTGTTTTTTTTTATATCCCTAAAAAGCGCTCCTTTTATTTTTTTTATGACCTTGATTTATTTTATATGCAATCTCCATTGAACAATTAGAGTAGGCCATTTTCAACTTTTTATCCGCTGTCATGTTTCCGCTTAATTAGTTAATTCAGTCGCCAAAACTCGATGCTAGTTTATATTGAAACAAAGCCAAAAATTGATTACTTAGCTGCTACTTTTTACTTTATTATTCTTCGCAATTAGTCGCCAACTTATTATATTTGCTACCCCCTTTAATTTTTTATAAATCCCTAAATCAGATTAATTTGTCGCCGCGTTAAATACATGCCTATAAATAACGTCCATGATATTCGAGTTCATCACACAAATATTTGCCCCGGCTGGGATTTGAACCCGGGACCGCCGGCCCAGTAGGCAGGTGTCTGCAAACTGCGCCAACCGCGTCGTCAAACGTCGTTACTTCATGTTTAAGCGTTTCGCGTCAGTAATGTCAATAGGGGGGGAAACATTTCCTTTTCTGAGGATGTCAATCGATCCTATTTTTTATTGGGCTCAAATGTATATGGAACTAAATACATTTAGAGTGCTCTATTAGTAAAAATATAATGTTAAAAAAGTTTGACATTTAGGCGTGCGTGCCGTGACGTCATCACCCGAAAGATAGAAGTATACGTGCGGAAAAATAACTAAACTGAACTGAAAAAACGCGTTTAAATACACGGTTGGTACAATTATTGTTTTGTTGAACTATGAGGATTTTGATAACAATTTCAAATAAGCTTTTAAACTAAAAAAAAACTTAAGATTAGCGTATCTTAGTAATGACATTATGCAAAGCTCTTTTATTACAACATGTTGTATACCTAATTCAACATCTACACACCTATTTAGACGGTAACAAGACGTTAACGTACTTGCAATATTTAGACCGCGGCTGGTATGATGAATGTTCATCAAGCTAATTGTATGTTAGTTTTATCTCTCGTTAGCTGCAAACCCGACGAGTGCTCGGATCTATAATCTTATAGTTTTTACAGGTGCGTCTAATAACAGAAGCAACAGTAATAAATCGTAAGGCATACAGTAGTTATGACTGAGCTGTAGCGGTGATGGATTGTGGTACTTACGGCTTTATTAAGATTCCAATGGTCCACACTTGTTGCACTCAACTGAAACAAACAAAGTTGAATTTAGAATATACTTTCAACGATACTTATACTGTGTGTGTAATATACACTTTTTTATTCTTATTTGGTGCTGTTTAATTACTTCCTTCTTCTGCAATTATTTGTTACTTCTGTCTGTGCTTCTGTATAAAGCTAAGTGGAAAATCCAATATATATGATTATATCACAATACAAAATATTGCGTAAAAACTTAATACCAAATGTCAAAAAATTGGGCAAGTGCGAGTCCGACTCGCGCATGAAGGGTTCCGTACCATAATATATAACAAGTTTGTTGTATGGGAGCCCCCCTTAAATATTTATTTTATTTTATTTTTAGTATTTGTTGTTATAACGGCAATAGAAATACATCTGTGAAAATTTCTACTGTCTAGCTATCACCGTTCTTGAGATACAGCCTGGTGACAGACGGACGGACGAACGGACGGACAGAGACGTCTCAGTAATAGGGTCCCGTTTTTACCCTTTGGGTACGGAACCCTAAAAAACAAAAACCAATAAATGTGAATAACAATCCGTTGAAAATGTTAAAGATCAAATTCTTTACGAGCTATCAAAAGTTCTCATACCTACAAAGGTATTAGAGGTCAAATATACGCGTGAAAGATTTGATAATGATCATCTCAATTCATAAGGTTATATAAATACTTCGTTTTATTCACTAAGAATCAAAGTTCTATTTTCGACAGTGTAGCCTATAAGTATAGTAAGTATAGGTACATAAAAAAATGTGTATTACGTAACTTTAAAATACATACAAGTTTTTCGACCAGCCGGTGAAAGTGTTCGAGTGTAGTCGATTAGAAATTATTTGTTTTATCCGAACGACGATTACAGAATTAATTGCGGACACGATCGTAATTGTAGTTGGGATACGGAGATTAATAACATCGTGCTTTGGAGTTAGGCAGAGATAGACGTATTTTAAAATGAACGCATCTATAAAATTTTCGAAATTATAACGTCTAAGTAAAAAACTCAAACACGTTTTTTTAAGAAGTCAAATTATATCAAGTACCTACTTTATTCTGCGAGTAGGCCTCAAGAATCGAGGACACGGCTGTTGAGAAAAAAGCCGTAAGAAACTCAACAGTAAGTACTTAAGTTTTTCGTAAATCATACATATGAAATATTATGTTATTAACGTATTGGTGGCCCAACGTGGCCCTTTAAATTGACAATATATCACTATCACGCAATTATAAGATGAAAAAATCATCCGTCAATTTTTGAGAACGGACATACGTGAGTGCAAGAGTAACGAATTATTTATAGTTCATTAATCGTGCGGTAAACGACATAAACCCAGGAGTTGTGGGTCCTAAATAGATAGCCTTATGTGTAAAGCCTTTCAACTAAACAATGCAAAGATTGACACCCAAACCATAAGGAAAAATTCCAAAGGTTATCTGGCGTTAGGGTGACGGAGATATAATCCAGTTCCAGACGTACCGAGTTCCGCTAGGTTACGCATTTAATTTTTTCTTTATTGATCTTTGTATCAATGGTTTAGTGTAGGATATGTCCACTTTGTGGTCTTAGTATTTTCATAAGTGCAGGTAACATTATACGTGTTTATACCCAAGCAGGGCCCATACTTACGCGTGACCTGCTACTTGCAAGCCCATTTCAGTTTAATTTCCCCAAATGAGCTTACCCAAGCACAGCCGACAACATACACTCCGTATTCAGAAGGTCGTAACTTTTATAGTTTTCAAATAAAATTACTTCTTTTTGTAGTTGAAGAGGAGCGTGGGTGCAACGGAACCACGTGCATTCTAATTGGACGTCCCCGGGCAATTAGGCAACGCTTGTTAACTGTACAGATTTATGTTCCCGAGTACAGTCAGTCATGACATGTGTACAGCCAGCTAGAGACATGTTATGAGAAAAGGTGACTGATTAGTTTATGGTTGGTTTATGGTAACAAAATAATAATAAGGAAAAAAATGTTTATTGTTTACCGTTTAAAATAATAATTTAATAAAATAATAGTTGATTTGTGCGTATATATTTATTTTTGTGGTATTTTATGTACGTTTATTTGTGACGTTTTCAATCAAAAGGGCCCACTTGGTCGCTCACTATAAGGACGTATTGACAGGTTATTAAGTATTAGATGCAAACAAATTTCTACTCTTAAACAAGCGACAAAGTGGGCCCTTTTGGCTGAAATCGTCACATTTATGTATTATTTTAGTAGTTTCTCTACAGATTCCATGATTACTTTTGCATCGCCTACGCATTTCTGACGTTTTTATTTAATTTCGCTACCCAAAGGTTGTCTGGAAGAGATCGCTCTTTAGAGATAAGACCGCCTGTTGTCTCTATTGAATGTTACTTGTAATCTGAATTTGTTTGTATTTATTTCCTCTGGAGGTGTGCAATAAAAAATATTATATTCTATGCGTTCAGGCATTACAATTCTCATGATCATTGACTAATTTTTATTTTGTTGTAATAATTGATTTAAAACACCCACGACTGTATGGGATTCCTACAGGTAACAAGGGAATCGGGGAGTATTATGATACACCACTGGCAACACAGGAACATCATCATCATTAGCCTGTTTCAGTCCACTGCTGGACATAGGCCTCTCCCATGGCACGCCACTGAGCTCGATTTTCAACTCTCGTCCTCCAGTTACTACCCGCTGTCCTACGACAGTAACAACACTGGAACGGATTGACAGAACCAACCAACCAATCATAGCGTGATGACGTCAAAAGTATCAGCTGTCACTCCTGAGTGTCATACCTTCTTTTCTTATACCATGGCTAGAAACTTGAGTAAACTAATCATATAATCTGTATGGCCCTGTGGTTGATTGGTAGAGACTAAAATTTATTATTGACTCCGTCTTTTGGTTTGTGCACTAGTTTAAATTAATTGAAAGAAAAGAAAGGAAGAAAGAAACATTTATTGCCACACCAAAAAAATAAAATAGGTACATAAATTGAACAATAAAAACATTGTCATTATATTGTCCACCCAAATTATTCCGTGCGACAAAAGGAGCGGACTCAGCATGAAATCAAAAAAATCAATCGTGAATTATCAGTACGATCCCACTGGCACCATCATAACTATGCCACATTTCTCAGCGGCTAACTGAGCAGTGTTCATTCAATGCCCTGAAATATGTCATAATCTTATTAGAATTAGGTATGTAGGCTGACATTGAAATCTTATTTTTTTCGGGTAAAGAAAAGGGACTACGGAACCCTAAAAAACGGGACCCTATTACTAAGCCTCCGCTGTCTGTTTGTCTATCTGTACGTTTGTCACCAGGCTGTATCTCATGAACCGCGATCGTTAAAATTTTCACAGATGATGTATTTCTGTTGCCGCTATAAGAACAAATAACAAAAAACAGAATAAAATAAATATTTAAGGGGGCTCCCATACAACAAACGTGATCGGTTGCGTTAACTTGGCACCACATTTGTATCCGGCGCTATACATACCAGGTGCAACTGCAAACTTAACTTAGCCCGGCCAGTTAAGACGAGATAAGTACTTGTACGGAATCCTCGGTGCGCGAGTCAGATTCGCCCTTGGCCGGTTTTTTTGCTTTTGTGGTTCGAAACCCTAAAAACAAAACTGTGACTAATGACAAACGTTAAAATTATGACAAACATTACCTACATTATGATTATGACTCGTTGTATTCGAAAATATATACCGCAGGCAGTTGCGTGTCAGTTTAAAAGTTGAGGTCAGAAGCCAAAAAGCTTATTGTTATCAGTTTCAATTAATTCTTGCAGCGAATCATCCTTGGGTCGGTGTCGCAACGGCGGGAGCTGCGGTCAGCGTGGGAGACTTTTGTGCGCCGTGTGCCACAAGTCAAAAGCTTTTGAAGCATTCTCAAGTAGCACACGGGGGTTAGCTTCATCTGGCAGAAATTTGTTTTACCGAAAGTAATGTTTCGCATAATGCTCATTTGGCAGAAATTTTCTGCCGCTTATACGAAAAATGGGTTACCCTCATCTGGCAGAAATTTGTTTTACCGAAAGTAATGTTTCGCATAATGCTCATTTGGCAGAAATTTTCTGACGCTTATACGAAAAATGGGTTACCCTCATCTGGCAGAAATTTGTTTTACCGAAAGTAATGTTTCGCATAATGCTCATTTGGCAGAAATTTTCTGACGCTTA
The DNA here is from genome assembly GCA_932273695.1 of Apotomis betuletana. Classification (NCBI taxonomy): domain Eukaryota; kingdom Metazoa; phylum Arthropoda; class Insecta; order Lepidoptera; family Tortricidae; genus Apotomis; species Apotomis betuletana. The sequence continues at coordinate 28,400,273 of OW026301.1, forward strand.
TACGAAAAATGGGTTAGCCTCATCTGGCAGAAATTTGTTTTACCGAAAGTAATGTTTCGCATAATGCTCATTTGGCAGAAATTCTCTGCCGCTTATAAGAAAAATATATTTTGAAATGTTTTTGTGTATCCCGGTAGATTAGGATAGGCTAGGTTAGGTTTATTTTATAGCTTTTCTGAAAAATCTATGGTATCAGTAGAATAAGAATTATGCGAAATGAGCATTATGCTAAACATTACGTTCTATAAAACAATATTCTGCGAGACATTAGTAAACCAGCACAGGGTTACCCTCATCGGGCTGCATAAAGCACTAACACCTATACATACAGCCATCATACAGTAGGTACAGTCGAGTTCATTTACATCTACACACTTACGAGAACAAAAATATCTGAACACAACCCTATTGTCAGGAGCATAAAGTCGTACACAAACGGACTGTACATAAACGGGTTTACTCACGTCGAACCCTTTTATGTAGTTTAATAGTTATATCCGAGACTCACGGTAGTTTTCTATGTAAAATAGCCATTATACAGCGTAGAGGTTATAATGGCTGTATAAACTTTTATACAGCTTGTTGGTTCCCGGGTTAACGTTATTAAAACTATCGTGAGACATCTGTAACAATTATAAAAAAAGGTTGAACCTCACGTAAAAATTGTGGGAAGGGCCAGACATGTTTCGAACTCATATGGAGCTCTTCGTAAGGGTACAGGGGGGCCGCGAGTCGCGTAGCAGCACATGAGTTCGAAACATGTCGGGCCGTTCCTGAAAACATTTACGTGAGTAGGTAAACCGTTTCTATAATTATTACAGATGTCTCACGATAGTTTTAATAATATAAAACTAATAAATCCATGGTAATCGCGTCTGTGGGACTCTTGCGCCGGTCCCTGGCCGTGCCTTACGCAAGTGGCGCACGCGACGCCGCAGTCGGAATTCGCGTCCGACCACCACCGGCTCAATTCGCACAGCCAATTTACGATCTGGGATTTGATGCTGTGTCGATTTTAAAGCCTTATGATACGGCCATTGTGTGGGAATCATTGTTGTATTATTTATTTGTTATTATACTTATATTTGGACGAGCGAAGCCTTTTTATCTCGTAAACTGTCTTAAATCATAGTGTACTTAATGTAAGTAGCGATTCGTTTCCTAACTAATATTAAGGAGCATCAATGATTTAATAATAACGCAATATGCAAATTCAATATGCCATTAGTAGGAAGTTTAAATATAGAATGCAAATGCTGAAATTGCTGAACAACGATTTAGTATTTAGCATCCTGAATCGAGTAACAATTACTTATTCCTCGTAGCTCTTTTTTTAGGCAAATTTATTATTTTAGGCCTCAGGAGCAAAGAAATGGTTACAGGCCCCATACTTTGTAAAAAAATGTTCCCGTTTCTGGTGCTAATAAACTGTAAGGTCACTTAATTGTGTGAAACAGTGCTCATTAAATTATTTGCATTTTTAAAATACATAAATGAAGAGATGTGATGGCTAAACGAGGGTTATTGGTTTAGATAATCCATTTTAAATCTTCAGCAAGCGTATGCCCAGACTCCGCAGTCCACTTAATATCATCAGACGACATAATTTAGTGTACCTTTTTGGTTGCCCACTTTTTTATATTCAGGGACAATCTTACACAAATTGACCGAGTCCCGATAGCTAAGCAAAGCTTGTGCTTTACGTACTAAACGACGATATACATCATATATAAATACAAAGATAACATCCATGAACCAGAAACAAAACATTCGAGCTCATCACACAAATATTCGAACCCAGGACCGCTGGCTCAGAAGGTAGGTCCACTACAAACTGCGACTACCCCGTCGTCGGTTTGAAAAAAAATTCATCATCGGTCATCGTCGTTAGAAACAATCATAGAACCACAAGTTGCCCTGCCAGCGCTTGACATGATAATCTCTAAGCTACACAATTATAACTGGTGTTACTATTAAACCAGTACCTAATTGTTTACGGAAGCCACTTATGTCACCAAACAAGCCACTGTAATGTATTCAGCGACAGTTTCCCAAAGCCTGGGAGCCGCGGGTGGAGTTATTGTTCTAAACAATTAGTTTGGCTGTTGCGTCAGTTTATTGTTAGAAAGCGCTGGAAAATTATGAGAATTCGACATTGTTTAGGAGGAGAGAAATTACCAACATGTGACAAACATGGGCTGTAATGGAAGATTAAGGTAGGAAGTTTATCTGCAATTTCTGCAAACTACCGTGGACTTAAAAAGAAGATTTGGCAGAGGACAGTAGCACTAGAAACTGCTTGGAAAGAGCTATAAAATAAGTTGGAAGCATTGGAAATAAATGTTGTGTTTGGGCTTGTAGGTTCTTCCGTTTAGCCTGACGCACAAAGTTGCAGGACGCATCTATAACATCTTTTCGCACAAGCTACGTACGGTGAAGTTCCTTGACGACTTAAACCCGAGTTCTTCCGCTGTGAAGATCAGGCTCACTTACTTAAGAAAACTTCCTTTGTATGGTTTTAAGGCTCCTTATCAGTTTAAAAATGCTGATTGTTTTAGACACTTTTCTCTATGATCAAACATGTTTCTTAACATATTATCACTTAACATGTTACTACTTAGAACAAGGCTATTGCGATATATTAGTACACATTTGAAACCTACACTTAATTTTTTTATTGATAATTTTTGTTTCAAAAACTACTCAAAATTGAAAATAAACACGCAGAAATCTGGTATCTTCAACTTATTTTCGACTGCACGCAATGAAAACATAAAAATATCTACGTTACATTCTAGAAAAAAGGGAAATCAGGGAAAATATCATTCACTTTAAAAAGTTGGCTGAAATTATCAATATATTTGCCATAATACAAAAAAGTACATTTTAAAATGTGTACCTAATGCCTCTCAACTTAATGACAACAGTGTAGACATTTACAGATATCTAAACTTTTTTCAGGCACGTGACCTTGCCGAATAACAAAAACAAATGACACTGCATTCGAAAACACGATTGATGAAACAAGACCAACATTACGTTATGTTCACGCGGGCATAAACAAAGACTAACTTCCAAACTACGAAACACACGTATAAAAACCATAATTGATGATACACATTTGTCAAAACAGTTCAAAGGTGTTCGCAATAATTGCGCAGACGCATGTTACGACACGGCCATACTGCCTACTCACGAGTCACGATACCAATACAAGCAGTATTTTAACTAGTTTACAGTCAGTTAAAATACAGTTTACCAAAAAACCTTAAGTATTAAAACTTAACTAAGCTATTCATACCCTATCTTAAATAGTAGTAGTACCTAGATAACTTACAGTCATGATAAAATGACAGATTTCGAAAGGACAACCGAAAGAGTTGGGTAGCTGACGACCAAAAAATCGGGATGTTTTTCAATGTCAATGAGTTTATGTTCAATCTTCTTAGCAGTATGGTCATGGGTCGTGATTATCGGCTATAGTGCAGAATGCACGGCGCCCTATAGTATTCTTCGACGATCTACAGAATAAGGTACTGAAAGGAGCAACGGGTTTGTAAACAGACCTAAGGAATTTCCTAGTGACATCAGACAAGTAATGCCGGTTAGATCAATCAATACCTATCGGGTTAATAATTGAAGACAAAGAGCTGACAAAGAAATGAGATAATTATGCACAATATTGTTTCAAAGAATCCAAGTCTGAAATAATTGAACGCTTCTTCCTACAGCCTCGTCAGTATAAGCCATAGATGTTTTTCTATTGAAATAATGCTTGATAATAGAAATAACAAAAGCTTTATAAACTACAGTATAATAATACGGGTTGCTACAGTTACTTTGCTGCATCATCTCTATAATATTTGCTGTTAAAACATACCTTCATACAGTGAAACATGGGACCTCTTCCACTTTTGAAGTAGGTTAAGAATGGATTAGTACAATTTAATAAGCGCCATTTCGTATCCAGCGTTTAAACACTGGTAGAGTTAATGTACTGCACTGCTTCTAATATTTTGACCGTGATGCTATGGAATGACAGATACAAATCACATCTACCGAGTTACTTTGATTTGTTATTAGGCACAGAATCATGGCTGGTCAAAAATGCCCACAGCATCTAATATAGTAACAATAATATACCTACCTATAGTTTTTTTATTTTATTTTAAAGCTTACGACAGTATTGACAGACAGTCACTCTTCTCCATCCTTAGAAACTTCCAGATCCCTGATAAACTTGTACGGCTAATTGTGGTTGCCACGGGTGTAAGTAAAATGCGGGTGAAGGTTGGAGGAGGGTTAACCGATGAATTTGACGTCATTACTGGTCTCAAGCAGGGAGATGCGCTGTCTCCTGTGCTGTTCAATTTAGCTCTAGAATACGTCATCAGGAAAGTGCAAATATTGGACGGTGGAGTGAGGTTGAACGGGCAGCATAAAATAATTGGATACGCAGACGACCTAGCCGTACTGGGAGAAAATAGCGTAACTCTTTGTGAGAAAGCGAAGGTGTTGGATGAAGAAGGCTCTAGGGTTGGTCTCAGGATCAGCAAAGAAAAGACCGAATTTCTACACATGCGGAGATATAGAGACGTTTTGGAGCCGAGAGAAAGTCTGGATGTAGAAGGAGTTACCTACAAAGGAGTGGAAAAATTCAAATACCTAGGATGCCTGATAAATGATAACAACAGTAGGGAACAGGAAATTGACTTTCGCATTCAGAATGCTCTACGGTGTACGGCGGCTTTGCATAAGGTCTTGGTGTCCAAGCTGATGCGTCGGAAGACTAAGATCAGAGTCTATAAAACAGTCATAAGACCTATCTTAATGTACGGATGTGAGGCATGGACACTCACCCTAAAAGAGGAAAATAAGCTTCTTGTCACAGAGAGAAAGATATTCCGCAAGATCCTGGGACCGACACGGAGGGAAGATGGTAGCTGGAGGGTCCGTAAAAACCAAGAACTGGAAGACCTAGTGTCTGAGCCAAATATTATTGGGGAGATAAAAGCAGCAAGACTCCGGTGGCTCGGGCATCTAGAGAGAATGCCGGACGATAGGGCGGTAAAAAGGGCGTATGTTGGACAGCCTTTAGGTCGTCGACCGGTCGGCCGACCGAGGTACCGATGGAAGGACGAAGTCATGAAGGACCTACGCGCTCTACAAGCAGGAAACTGGGAGGAGATTGCTCAAGACAGAGCGCGCTGGCGTCATTTCGTATCGGAGGCCAAGATCCACTTCGGGTCGCTGCGCCAGCGGAGTAAGTAAGTAAGTAAGTAGTTTATATCACGGTTTTGTCATCATGGCAAAACTATTTCTTCTTCGTAAATAGACATAATTTTTTTTCGAGATAGACATAGACATGTCACTCTCCAAAATAAAACCTATCTCTACACGAAAAATCACACCAATCCGTTGCACTACTATTGCAATAGAGAAATAATAATGACATAATGAAAATAATGAACTTTATTCTGCAAGTAGGCCACAAGGGCACTTTTACATGTCTGAGTCTACCGGCATTTCACAAGAGGAGACCACTGTTGAGAAGAAACGCAGAAAGAAACTCAACAGTAAGTCATTTTTTCAGAAAGCATAAGTACTATTACCTGTGCTATTACAATGATATGAACTTAACTAAAATACGTAGTTCTACAAGAAAACATATTAAAAGTGTATTTTAAGATATAAATGAGGAAAAGGAGATAGGTACCAATAGGCGTGCAAACATTCTTTTTTTGGGATGACAATCGATCCCATTTTTTATTGGGATCTCTGTAGGAGTAGGACTAATTATACCTACTTAGACTACTCTAAAAGGATTTATTGTTTTTTTTTGTTTTTTCCATGACATATTGAGCCAATTTATTCATATAACTATGGTATGTTGCATAATTCATAATCAGTCTACACCCCTACTTGCAGAGTTCAAATACTGTTTGAGATGGGTACAGGGTTATTTTTATTATAAGCTTAAGAATGTCCTTATTAATGACTGTAAAGAGCTAAAAAAAACAGGGATTCCTCAGGAGCTTATTTTTTAATGGAATTCGTGCATCTGACGCCTATTGACGTCATAAATTTCAATGGTCAAAAACATGCTAATTCAAACCACTATCTGTGTTTTTCAATCTCTGTTGATTTTGGAGCACTTTTTTTTTTTTTTTTGGTTTGGCGTCAGTGGCACGGTGAATTGCTTTGCCGCTTGGCGCTCGAAAGGTTAAGCAATATTATTACTTCAAAACATTCTTTAATATTATGGTAAATAATCAAAATCCCGTTACTCTCCTCAGCTTGGGTAAAAATGACGGAATTCTGGATGTCTAAATTCCCAGCTGTTCTCCTCTAGAAGATGCATTTTGTCCACCGATTTTCATAAAATTTTGCGAGCAGGTTCAGTAATTATATAGATTTTTTGTCGACCTTTAAAAATGGCGAAGGTTTGATAACGTAAAAATCTCCATATATTTGCCATTTTGAAACATGCTCGTGAGGTCTACAGCTCATGGAGCCACTATTGTAAATAAGTAAATATGGATAATGTAGCTATACAAACCTCGCGGCACAGAATACAAGTAGGTATACGTGTGATATCGGCACATTTTAAGGACACGCACGAATAACTGGTATAAAATACATTAGGTCACTGTTTCATCCACTTATCTTTGCAAACGAAATAATTACAAAATGCATGTAAAATGATAATAAGTATTACAAGTAATGAGCTGGCCGTGGAACGTGACATTCTCGTATTTGTCAACTTGTTTGTAAAAACAGCTAAATTACACAAAACTTTACCTTATTGAAGACAAAATAAGAATGTATACGACCGTATAATATGATTACTGTAATGGTCAACCTGAGCCTTAAACTTATGCGCTTGAATAACTCAAAAGTAAACTTTAATGTTAGGTCGCTAAGAGTTATTCCAAGTGCATTATTTTCATTGAGCTACAGTTGATTTGCTATGGAGGCCACAATGAAATTTGCACCATTTCTTTTTTAATGTTGCAGTGAATTCAATTTTCTGTTTATTTATGTTGTGGTTAGTCAGGTTAGCCAAATACTTGCATTGCATGTACCAATAATAGATTTGGCTGCTTAGTTGCAAGAAACAGTATCTTACTCCGTGGTTGAATTCGAAGTTTAAAAATCTTGCCAAGAAATGTTTACTTTAGAGATAGCTTATAGTCACTATGGACTCGCACAAACTCGAAGCACGCTAGGTGTGGCGTATAGACATCTTTATACAATAAAGTGTCCCCGCCACCTGCCCGCTGCCGCCATAACTATATCAGACGTCAACGGGAGCGGGCAGGTCGTGGTCCACAGTAAACCCGTTTAGGTTTTTTATTGGATCTATTCCCGCTCTGAAACCCTGTAAGTATGTCACACTAGGAAAACCAGGAAGCGGGCCAAGCACCACGGTGCTTGGTTCGTGGCGCGAAGTAACAGGCACGGATAAGGCCCTCTAAAAAGTTTGTGGACACCCACAAAAAAAAGGGATAAGTGCGAGTCGGTCGGGCTACAGAAACTGTACATAGTAGTTATAGTGTATAGTGCCATAAACCTTAACATTCAGGTTGCCCACCACGGTGACCCGCGCCTACCCCTTCGTAGTAAGTAAACCCTTCTTAGTTGACAGAACAGGTACTTATAGCACTACATGGTATACGAAAACAAACACTCCAGCCAGTGAGACTTTCTATACGTCACTGACTAGTTGCCGCTTTTTTATTGTAACAAAATAATTATAAGGAAAAAAATTTCGCCGCCAGTCGTACAAAAAAAAGCATTTATGCATTACAGTTGTTTGAGACTACATTCTATTTTGTCGTAATAAACGCTCACAATTTTATGAGATTCATACGGGGAGTATTATGATACACCACTGGCAACACAGAAACGCATTGACACAACCAACCAATCATAGCGTGATGACGTCGAAAGTCCACCTGTAATTCCGGCGTGCCACCCTGTTTTTTTTATACCATGAAGCACTCAAAGCAACCAAGCTTCATTATCAACTAAAGTCACTTTACCATAACGTGAGATCGAGGTCAAGTAGGTACTTGCCTTTATGGTCAAATGAAGTTATCGTGTTAACAATTATTTGGCTGCTGATTTTGAGGTTATCATAATAACGTGAAAATGGTCACACTTTTCATGATTCCGTTGCTGATTAAAATGGATAACTTAGGCATGGGAAAATAACAGATGAACCAGATAAAGATAAATTAAGTATGTTTATACCATCATGTGGCGATTCACATGATCTCGTCATGTGCCCGCCATCATATAAACATATATCATCATCGTGATACTCACATCATCATTATCATCATCGAATTTAAAACATATTAGCATCATACGTCATCAAGCTAAAACTAAAATTATCATTTAGTAGATATAGGCAATACAAATGCAAAATATGAGTACCTAATAGTGTGAATGTTTGCGGAAGCAAATAAAACCATTCTTATAACTAAACATACTACCACTTTAAAAATAGCAAGTTGATATTCACAAATTGACAACAGAGGAGTTGAGCTTTATTTAGACTGAATAAGAATCAAAATCCCATATACAACATTTAGAGGGCGGGGGTTAGGTCACGTGACGTGTCGGGAGTATCGCGAGACACGCAAAGATCGTTGTTATACGGGAGGACTGGATAATCTGAAAGATCTAGCACGTCTAGTGTATCTGGATTACCTGAAGGGTCTAGCATGACTAGCGTATCTGAAATGTCGGGGGATATTGGTTATAAATAGGCAAGGGCTTAGTAGGAGGGGATTCTTTTTGTTTGGAACTTCGTCCGAGTAACATTGTTTTCTGGCAGTTAAGGTATTAAAATTAATTCTAAGGGGAATTTCTATTGGGGTTTTGATTGTCTTTGAAACTATATTTGCCTATTGAAATTTAGTGGGGTTCCTGTTGTTTTAAAGGATATTAAGCTTAGCTACATGCCAGAAATAGTGTTTTGGTACATGGTTACCAGGTGAAAGATATTTAACCTTGCGGCTGTTAAACGAATATCTTTCGGACTCTTCTAGTTTTATCCGAGTTAGGCGACTCGGACACTAGCCATATATAAGTGCAGTGAATAGCCTACGAGTGTGGATAGTTTTGTTTGGTGAAAGCGAGGACCACACGTGATGGACATGCGGGACTTTCCGCGCTCGCTGAAGCCAAACGGACCTCCAGGCTCGGTCTCATAAACTATATACTTATATATCTGCTTATATACACATATTAGGGCGAGCTACTCCATGTTTCCGGCGTCTCATTAGCCACATGGGGGGGGCTTAAATACACTGATGTTAGCCACATCCTCGGGTTAATCTCCCGAACTTACAGTTTAGCTAAGCTAGGCCCCATACACGTTTAAATATAAATATGAGACCTAGGTCTCTAGTGTTCTTTGTATTAGCTAGGGAACAGGGTTTAGCGATAGGTACACCTTAATAGGAACATTAGGACGGGGATCTTTACCTACCGGGCATTCGGTCAATCGTCATTAACTAGCATAACATTTATTCAAATTATTTTAACCTTGTTAGGTATAGTAGTTAAGAGGTTGAACTATTAATTTCTTAAGTGGTTATGACCCGGGAAGTTAGTAGGGGAAGAACAGAGTCTAGTAGCGGTTTGTAAAGATTGGGAATAGGGAACCAGTTATTTAGGCCAACCAGATATTTAACACCTAAATTAAAGGAATAATTAGATAAAATTTACCGATTATGATTTAAAGTAATGAACCTTTGGTATAGCTTAAGCGATAGAATGGCATCACTGAGGTAAAGTTGAGTCAGTTGGCAGTAGATATTCGCTTTTTCAATGAACAGAAGTAATTTTAAACTTTATTATAAATTTGATAAGGAAATTGTGGATCGTTGTATAGTGTGGAAATACAAAGCATTCCTAAGACTGGATGTGGAGAATCTGAAGTGTAAATTGCTAAGAAAAGCCGGGGATTTATGGATAGCAATAATGAAAGTTATTCGTTCCCGTATTTACATCACAGATCCCAGAATTGAATTAATTTATATCACAGGGCGTAAAAGAATTCCCTTATCAGAATAAGTCGGTCGAGAGTTGAAAGATACTACGAAAGGGCACAATAGTCTTCATGATTTCAAGGATATACTACATTTATGAATATGGTCAAACGAAAACCAAGTTCTAGAACTCATTAGAAGGGTTCAAACCTACTAGGAAGAAGTAGTGTATTAGTCTTCTTACAAATACAATTATAACTTTATTTTTTCTGAATTACCAGTTTTACAATCATTACATATATTTAGCAAGTTGTAGGGTTAGGCAGGTAGCTTAACCTAGCGTAGGCCTTGTGTAGTTAACTTAAGAAGCTTGCGCCAAAGGGCTTCCCTAAAAGATGGATCCTTCACACTTTGCCTAAGGTAGGACGTTATGCATAGATGTGATGAGATCCCACAGTGGTTTGACAAGTTATTAGCCAGGCGTGAAGGTTCGTCCATCCCTGTGCTGTATGTCTTAATTAGCTTTGCCAAAATAGAATAGATAGCTAAGGCATACAGTATTATTCCTTCACACACTTAGGAGGGTTGGCGATTTTCTAAAAAAAATTTATATATTTTTTTTTACACCTTAAAGTTACCTTCTTCATCCTACTATAATCTAGGTTTTACTAGGTCTTAATTGTGAAGATTATAACGACTTCCTATTTATTGTATAGGTCTAGAATCCACTTCAGATTGTTCTACTATAGTTTATTCAAGGGATGTATACCATCTTCTCAGATTAAGGTGTAATGACAAAATTTATTTAATATTGTCAAATATGAAAACTTAAGATTAATTAAATTCATAATAAAATCTCATAGATCCTGTAACTTTCACCTGATTATAGATTGGTAATGAAGTGTAGTTTCATATTGTACATAGACATATGTTTTCTAATCATTCTGGAGTAAGAACATGCAATTTTAAAAACTAAATTACCCTTCATTTCGGAATCTTAATAATATTTGGGTTGATTCACATATTGATTTTTATTGTTACCTAATGTAATCTAGTTCAACTATATCTGACTATGGTCTAAATGAATTTGATATTTCATATAGAATTAAACAACTTTTATAAGAGTATCCATAAAATTTCATATTGAAATCTGCTATAGGAACTATAGCTATTTTGTTGGCTAGCCCACATAGGAAGTAACAGTTTATATTTTGAGGATAGATAGCATTAAGTTAAGTTAGAAACTCAATTTAGTACAAAGAACCAAGGTAGCAGTAGGATAGGAGAAGCTTGCATTAAATAAGTAAGAGAATACACATTTATTTGGTAATACATGGTAGCATAGCACAGTATATGGGTACGGAAGCACTTGGCGACACATCACGGTTAGATTTCTCTTAAAAGGGCTTGAGTTACTACAACAACGTAGGATCCGACTAATCTAGACGTTCACAACGGTTTTACTGATCACCTTTGGCCATACGTTATTAAGAAAAGTTCAAACTCAATTGTATAAAGATCCTTTCATATCTAGGTTTGGTTAGTTGTAGGTTCCGGAAGGCTAGGTAGTCGTTGAAGGGTTTCCTAGGGTGTCGTTTAGGAGTAGAGTTTAGTAAGCTTCGTAGATACATTTCAGTAGGTGCATTTTCTTAGTATTTAATAGGTAGCTCGTCGTCGATACATTACAATTTGGTGGTCCCGTGACTCAGGATAGCTCTAGAGTTAGGGTAAGCTTCAGATGCAGCATTACAATTTTGCTGCCGGTGACCAGGGATTATACCTCTTCCTGCCATGATCAGCATTACAATTTTGTGCCGTTGACCATGGATATGATCAGTCCGGGATTGTTGAGGCCGTGCCGATGTAGTTCGTCGTGTCGTTGCCGTGGCAGATCGCCGTGCTGCCTCCTTGTGCTTTGTAGATCAACAATTGTTGCTCATTTTGTTATTTCGTCATGGAATTTTGGTGGAGTCGCTGCTGGCATTTTTGTTAAAGGGATCTTTGAACATTTGAGTTTTGAACTAGTTACCCTTTGGGTACAATTTGTTGGCGTGAGAGAGGAAAGGAGAATTTAGTCGTGATGGGTGCTGTGCGCGTTGTCAAGAAACACATTTTGTTGCATATTAATACACAAATTATAGTGAATAGAGTAGCTTCTTGATATAACACACGATATTTTTCTTATTTCACATAGTAATAGTACCTGAAACAAAGGAAGTATATTAGAACAACGTGATTTTGTTTTCAATAGATATGTCACATAATAATTAATTGACAGTTGACGCCTTGACAGTTCATTTAGGTATTGGATTATTTGAGATACAATTAAATTCGTACGTTTGTGTTAACGCTTTACAAAAGGTTATTTTTAATAACGATTAATAATTAAATAGGTGGTTTATTTAAGTTTAGATAATAATGTACGTTACATAAGATAATAATATTAAGCAATAATATACTTACTTTAGTTCGAGTCAGACACGTAGACTCAACCTTACTCAATGTGTTCATATTATTAATATAGTATAAACTTGAGATATTTCGGGATACATTTAATATTATTTATGCATAATTTACATAATTGGGTAAAATTATAATAGGTAATTCATTTTTAAATTAAAAACAAAATCAAGGCTGAGTGAACAAAACGCTTTCTAAGCAGGGAGGGTATTCGACCAATTTTAGAGATATAATGGAGATCTCTCCTTTTCATCGCCATCCGTCACTTTTGACGTGTGCCTACTTGACAAGTGGCGATATCCCTAGAACATCGCAACTTCGTCAATTCGGACGCGCAAATTTTCGTTTCCTTTGTATGTGACGGCATAAATAACGGGTGCATACTTTAAATTGACCGCGTAGTACGTGAAATTAGTCCGTTACGTTTCGTTCAAAACAGAAATTTATATACATGAATAACATTTTTGACAATCATTATCGCCTTCGTATTTCCAAAATTGAGATGAGATATGTCACTTTTAAGCTCATCGCGTTTTAATGACAGTTCAAAGGCGAGATCACGGAGAGATGACTGTTATCTAACGGTGATCTGACGTTTGGCGATATCTCCAACGGCATTCTCGAATTGGGCCCCAGGTTGATTTGACAAGTTGACAAGTGACAGGGTGTTATCTGTTATCACTTATCAGTAATTAATATGATATCAAGATGGAATGATTATTTAAATAAATTTAATTTTAGTTATAAAGTCGGGATATCGTAGGAGATTAGTTAAGTAGGGGAAAATAGAGATGTCATTGTTCTTGACTACAGAAAATATGAGTTTGTGAAGAATTTACCTACGTCAGTTCAAGTTGGGTTGAGAAATAAGTTATAAAATTAAGGATAGATTATGAGATGCTAAAGTCTTAGAAGGTGGGGGGGCGTGGTTTTTATTTATATGCTCTAGTTCAGTATAGGAAATGTTTCAGAATAGGATCTGATACATGACTCCAGTCATTATGTTAACCTTTGTATAAGTAGTAAGGCTTCTATCTACAATGTTTATCTTTTAGCTTATTATAAGACTTGATAGAAACATTAAATATAGTAATTATAAAGGAAAATAGGAGTGTTAGTGATTTCATATCTCGGGGGGCGGTCTCTTTTGAGTTTTTTTTTTACACATAATGAAACAAATGAAAAGAAAGTAATTTTATTACAATAATTTTGGTACATTTATAGCTTATAGATTATCATTAGAATGACATACATATATGTTCACATGTAGTATAAGGGTATGATCATAGAATCAGACAGAAAATCAATTGATATATATATTTAATTTATCTTTGAAGAAAAGTAAAAATGTCTGTAATGTTACTACCAGATTTTATTAAAGTATTCAGTTCATTAAGTGGACCTATATATTTAAGTAAATAAATATACATCCTCAGTCAAGTTTTATTTCACATTAGTCATGATACTCGGGTTATATTTTAGATGTATAGTAGAGTTGGACCAGAGTTTGCCGTAGAAATCCAAAGATCTGGAAAGTACAATAAATAATTATAGAAACAAGTTGGATTAAGTGTTATACGTTATTAAACAAAGTTAGAAAGTTATACAGTACATTTACATACTTTAATTTGTGATATATACATTTATGATAGTAAAATGGGAAAATAGATGTAATTCATAGAAATACGCGTCTTTAAATGAAATAAAAGTAAAATTTTATCAATGACTTGAAACTAAATCACAGAATCGGCAGGTTAAGGGTTTGTTCCAGGCTCGCCTTGATAGTCAAAAATCTGGAACATAAAATATATTTTTTTTTATTGAAACAAGTTAGGTTAACATCACTAGTTACAAAACAAAGGTAGGAAATTTACTCTGCATTTATTGATTGAAGTAAAATATAGTACAGTCTCATACAATAATAAATAATGAAATCAGATAAAATAAAAGAAAAAAAAAAGGAGAAAGAAGAGATGCGTTATCATTGGTAGGAAATATTATTACCTACTCATTTGTTAGGACACTAAGGGTGTAATCTAGGCAGGTATAATAGCAGATGCAAACTTACCTAGTTTAAATTAATCTACATAATTTTCATGTTTCATAGTTGTGTTTCTTAAAGTATGAGCAATTTATCTAATCCTGAAAAAAAAAGAAAAAAGGGAGTGAAAAGTGCATTGAAACACTTAGTGTTAGATAGGTACACGGAAAAAAGGTAGTTAGGGGTGAATTGAATCAGGTGGATAAAATAATTACGAGTTTTATTAGAGTATAACAAAAATACGAAATGTGTGAAGTGGATGGACAATTTTATTATTTATATTAGAAAATATCTTTATTTTGATTTTAATAAAAGAAGTAAAGGGGAACTTGGGATATTATAGGAAGGTAAAGTAGTATGGATTTTGAATACAAAATGGATGATGTTCTTCTGACTAAGTCGATGCGGAAACATGAATGTAGGAGCCTGTAGTGCGATGTATGAAAGAATGAATGAGTGGACTTTTTGAGTTGGATGTTGTCTGTATGTATTCAAGCCAAGTTCGAAAGTATTCGGAACCGAAAACGGGGGGTCTTCTATCTTTAGAGGTACGAACGGGAGTATTCTCTAAAGACATCAATTGGTTTGCACATACTTAGAAGTTAGGCTTAGTAAATCGAAGTTTCGATTTAAGACCGATTGTGCGGTAGTTTGTGCGAAACAATACTCTACATGGCCTACGGGCTAACCTTCTACGAGCACGGGCAGGAACGTGCAGGTTTCACACACACCCATGTCAACAAATAGATTGGCCAACTGTATATTTTTAAATAAAAAGAATTGTGATTTGGTTTGTCCGTAAAGGCAGGATGAAACTAAAATGGTATATTTGTATGAACCTCTGGTATAATAGTATTGTTTAGCATAATTTTGAAATGAAACATTATTTCACAATTCGACTAGTAAGTCTATAGTCTTACAAGAACAAAAAAAAAAAAAACACAATTGTATGATTATAGAGCTGAAATTGGCTTGTTTATTCTTGATGTGATACACGCACCAATAAGGAGAGTCACATGTGATTTTGGAGAAGAATTTGAAATCGGAATCAGTTATTGAATTGGAGTAAGGATGAATATTCAGTATCTATACCAAAGATCTTGCTATGTTGTCTGAGGAGAGTTTTGTCAATTCATCGAAGAATTCGTACAATGTGAATTCGCAAATGAGGCTGAGCAATGGGCAGGTCAAGTTTGAGGTGTTTAGGCAAAATCGAGCTAATAGGGCTTGTTTGATTCACAACCAAACACTTCTTACGATGTGGTCGAGATTTGGAGAAATATATTCACGATTCAATGATATTATTCTATGGTTTGAATTCTGATTTAATACACAAGTGACTTTCCAAATATTGGTTTAAACACACACACACTTAAGGGTACGAATACTAACGGATTTAGAATATCCAAGATTATCACAAAACGTTACTTGCTTTAAGAATAATTGTCATATATATATACATATATTTTTTTTTAATTGTTTTTACAATTTAATAAGGGGAATGCGAAGTTCTACGTTATTTGACGATGTCAATCCACTTCAAACTTTCGCAGGGGGGCGATTGTGGCGATTCACATGATCTCGTCATGTGCCCGCCATCATATAAACATATATCATCATCGTGATACTCACATCATCATTATCATCATCGAATTTAAAACATATTAGCATCATACGTCATCAAGCTAAAACTAAAATTATCATTTAGTAGATATAGGCAATACAAATGCAAAATATGAGTACCTAATAGTGTGAATGTTTGCGGAAGCAAATAAAACCATTCTTATAACTAAACATACTACCACTTTAAAAATAGCAAGTTGATATTCACAAATTGACAACAGAGGAGTTGAGCTTTATTTAGACTGAATAAGAATCAAAATCCCATATACAACATTTAGAGGGCGGGGGTTAGGTCACGTGACGTGTCGGGAGTATCGCGAGACACGCAAAGATCGTTGTTATACGGGAGGACTGGATAATCTGAAAGATCTAGCACGTCTAGTGTATCTGGATTACCTGAAGGGTCTAGCATGACTAGCGTATCTGAAATGTCGGGGGATATTGGTTATAAATAGGCAAGGGCTTAGTAGGAGGGGATTCTTTTTGTTTGGAACTTCGTCCGAGTAACATTGTTTTCTGGCAGTTAAGGTATTAAAATTAATTCTAAGGGGAATTTCTATTGGGGTTTTGATTGTCTTTGAAACTATATTTGCCTATTGAAATTTAGTGGGGTTCCTGTTGTTTTAAAGGATATTAAGCTTAGCTACATGCCAGAAATAGTGTTTTGGTACATGGTTACCAGGTGAAAGATATTTAACCTTGCGGCTGTTAAACGAATATCTTTCGGACTCTTCTAGTTTTATCCGAGTTAGGCGACTCGGACACTAGCCATATATAAGTGCAGTGAATAGCCTACGAGTGTGGATAGTTTTGTTTGGTGAAAGCGAGGACCACACGTGATGGACATGCGGGACTTTCCGCGCTCGCTGAAGCCAAACGGACCTCCAGGCTCGGTCTCATAAACTATATACTTATATATCTGCTTATATACACATATTAGGGCGAGCTACTCCATGTTTCCGGCGTCTCATTAGCCACATGGGGGGGGCTTAAATACACTGATGTTAGCCACATCCTCGGGTTAATCTCCCGAACTTACAGTTTAGCTAAGCTAGGCCCCATACACGTTTAAATATAAATATGAGACCTAGGTCTCTAGTGTTCTTTGTATTAGCTAGGGAACAGGGTTTAGCGATAGGTACACCTTAATAGGAACATTAGGACGGGGATCTTTACCTACCGGGCATTCGGTCAATCGTCATTAACTAGCATAACATTTATTCAAATTATTTTAACCTTGTTAGGTATAGTAGTTAAGAGGTTGAACTATTAATTTCTTAAGTGGTTATGACCCGGGAAGTTAGTAGGGGAAGAACAGAGTCTAGTAGCGGTTTGTAAAGATTGGGAATAGGGAACCAGTTATTTAGGCCAACCAGATATTTAACACCTAAATTAAAGGAATAATTAGATAAAATTTACCGATTATGATTTAAAGTAATGAACCTTTGGTATAGCTTAAGCGATAGAATGGCATCACTGAGGTAAAGTTGAGTCAGTTGGCAGTAGATATTCGCTTTTTCAATGAACAGAAGTAATTTTAAACTTTATTATAAATTTGATAAGGAAATTGTGGATCGTTGTATAGTGTGGAAATACAAAGCATTCCTAAGACTGGATGTGGAGAATCTGAAGTGTAAATTGCTAAGAAAAGCCGGGGATTTATGGATAGCAATAATGAAAGTTATTCGTTCCCGTATTTACATCACAGATCCCAGAATTGAATTAATTTATATCACAGGGCGTAAAAGAATTCCCTTATCAGAATAAGTCGGTCGAGAGTTGAAAGATACTACGAAAGGGCACAATAGTCTTCATGATTTCAAGGATATACTACATTTATGAATATGGTCAAACGAAAACCAAGTTCTAGAACTCATTAGAAGGGTTCAAACCTACTAGGAAGAAGTAGTGTATTAGTCTTCTTACAAATACAATTATAACTTTATTTTTTCTGAATTACCAGTTTTACAATCATTACATATATTTAGCAAGTTGTAGGGTTAGGCAGGTAGCTTAACCTAGCGTAGGCCTTGTGTAGTTAACTTAAGAAGCTTGCGCCAAAGGGCTTCCCTAAAAGATGGATCCTTCACACTTTGCCTAAGGTAGGACGTTATGCATAGATGTGATGAGATCCCACAGTGGTTTGACAAGTTATTAGCCAGGCGTGAAGGTTCGTCCATCCCTGTGCTGTATGTCTTAATTAGCTTTGCCAAAATAGAATAGATAGCTAAGGCATACAGTATTATTCCTTCACACACTTAGGAGGGTTGGCGATTTTCTAAAAAAAATTTATATATTTTTTTTTTACACCTTAAAGTTACCTTCTTCATCCTACTATAATCTAGGTTTTACTAGGTCTTAATTGTGAAGATTATAACGACTTCCTATTTATTGTATAGGTCTAGAATCCACTTCAGATTGTTCTACTATAGTTTATTCAAGGGATGTATACCATCTTCTCAGATTAAGGTGTAATGACAAAATTTATTTAATATTGTCAAATATGAAAACTTAAGATTAATTAAATTCATAATAAAATCTCATAGATCCTGTAACTTTCACCTGATTATAGATTGGTAATGAAGTGTAGTTTCATATTGTACATAGACATATGTTTTCTAATCATTCTGGAGTAAGAACATGCAATTTTAAAAACTAAATTACCCTTCATTTCGGAATCTTAATAATATTTGGGTTGATTCACATATTGATTTTTATTGTTACCTAATGTAATCTAGTTCAACTATATCTGACTATGGTCTAAATGAATTTGATATTTCATATAGAATTAAACAACTTTTATAAGAGTATCCATAAAATTTCATATTGAAATCTGCTATAGGAACTATAGCTATTTTGTTGGCTAGCCCACATAGGAAGTAACAGTTTATATTTTGAGGATAGATAGCATTAAGTTAAGTTAGAAACTCAATTTAGTACAAAGAACCAAGGTAGCAGTAGGATAGGAGAAGCTTGCATTAAATAAGTAAGAGAATACACATTTATTTGGTAATACATGGTAGCATAGCACAGTATATGGGTACGGAAGCACTTGGCGACACATCACGGTTAGATTTCTCTTAAAAGGGCTTGAGTTACTACAACAACGTAGGATCCGACTAATCTAGACGTTCACAACGGTTTTACTGATCACCTTTGGCCATACGTTATTAAGAAAAGTTCAAACTCAATTGTATAAAGATCCTTTCATATCTAGGTTTGGTTAGTTGTAGGTTCCGGAAGGCTAGGTAGTCGTTGAAGGGTTTCCTAGGGTGTCGTTTAGGAGTAGAGTTTAGTAAGCTTCGTAGATACATTTCAGTAGGTGCATTTTCTTAGTATTTAATAGGTAGCTCGTCGTCGATACATTACAATTTGGTGGTCCCGTGACTCAGGATAGCTCTAGAGTTAGGGTAAGCTTCAGATGAAACATTACAATCATCGCGTCTACTAAATTGGATGCTCATGGATTAATGCTAGGACATAATTATCGTTTTTTTTTATCTTTATTAATTAGAAAGGGGTTTTGTCACACAGTGACTATGTCACCCCCGTTGAGATCATAATTATCGTGATCGTGATGGTGATAGTCTGACAAGACAATCCACTAACTATTTGTAATTCAGAATCATAACAATAGTTAAGTGACAACGACTATCTGATACTTTTTCCACAAGCTCCGTGGATATGCGAACTTGATATACAGTTGAGAATTGTGTCAAAAAGTTGAGGATCGAGCCATTTATAACCTGGGGAATTGACACACAACATAATTACGTGCTTTAACCATTATTTTGTTTATATTTTCTTCGGTTTCCGAGGATGTCACACATTTAAATAAAACGATTTAAACGGATTATATCGCGTATATTAATTATTTGAGTAACTCCCTGTCGTCAAAGGTTTGACAACGGTAACTGGAAAGCTACCGAAACGTCAGGGAGGCTCAAGTAATTAATAATAGTTAAGATGTGAGTGGGTTCCGTTGAGAAGGCAAACGTTACACGTCGTGTTAATAGTCTTTGCCGACCTTAATTACAACAGTAACGGTGTTATCGAAGCAGGCGACTATCTGCGCACGCGCAGAGCGATTTTTTCGCGATTAGTGCATTGGATTCCAGCATTTCTTTGATTCCATTATAACTACTGGCGTCGTTGATTTGGCTAGTGTTGTTGGCTAGTTGAGTTTATTTTGGCTTTCTTCTCAACAGCGGTCATTGGGAAATGCCGGTAGATTCACAATCTGACTTGTAAAAATGCATGCCCTTGGGGCCTACTTTCTGAATATATTATTTTATTTCATTTCATTTCAATAGGTACCGAAATGCCCTTGACAGCCTAAAATGAATACAGTGTCCCTATGTAAACAACCTACAGATATGCAGATGGATATTCCGGTGGGCAATAAAATGTATTTTTGTCGCATTGTATTAAGACCGAGATCTAAATTTTAACACGACTTTTATTCGTTAGCGGTACCTAGTACCTACTACGCCATGTTTTCGTCGCGTTCTATACGCATTCCAAAGGCCGTTTCCGATTAAGGGAAGCAAAAATGCCCTTTAATATTATGACTTAGTTTTTTTTTCTACAGTCAGTTACGTCTAGTAGAGTAACTGTGTCAAGTTTGGTTGAAAAATTCTTTGCGGTTCCGCAGAAAAAAAATAAAAACGGAAATAATGAAATATGGTTTTTCTCCAAAACTATTTAACTTTAATTAACTATTATTTTTTCATTCTGTAAAGCTTAGTCAAGTTCATGTTTTAAGTGAAAATGGTATCTCTATATCTAACGATTATGTAAAAAATTGGTAAGTCAAAATTTTAATATATATATTTTTTTACTTTTGTGAGAGATACCACTCTAATTGACATTTTTAAATAAGCCTTAGTTAACGTCCTGTAACACATATTAATTTGATGGATAAAATCGGAAAGCAAGTGTGTCAAAATGAAATAAATAACTGGGTTGGATTTTATTACATTTTATTAGTAAGCTATTCTAACACTTCCAAATAACCAAAGCATACAATACATCCTCTTTACAAATAAACAAGATTTGACAGTTAGTGACATTTGCCTTTTATTGTTATTGAAAATGTCATTATTTTCTAATAACATAAAAACTATGCATATATTAATAATTTTTGCTATTTGGTATATAAGCTTTACTTAACATTATACCAAATTATCAATTTAAACTAACTGTAAAATGGAAATTAAAAGACTTTTCGGGTATGACTTCATTATCTTGAAATTGTAATTACAAACTATTCTTTTTTCGCCACGCATTAATCCTCTTTCTACCGAAATTAAAATAAATACATATTATGACAGTAATAAAGATGAATTGTTTTTTTTTATGTAACATGACATTTCAGGGACATTAGAAAGATAACTCGTCTTTACAAAATGAATTCTAAAGCGAATGCAATCAAAAAAATATTTAGAAAGAAACCTACATCATTATATCACCTCACAATGATATAAGTAGCGATTTCGTATCTATCAGAAATACTTAATGAAGATGGTTCGTTGAATTTGGAATATGTGAAGGAAAATTCTAATATACTGAAACTGAAAGTCCAATCTCGCCATATTTCAAAAAAGATTTACAGATGCTTTATCGAATATGTCCCAAACAGCATTGGTGTTGGATCCATAAGGCGGCATTATTGTGAATGTGCCAACGGAATGCGAACAGTAGGGTGTTGTTCACACATTGCTGTCATTATTCGAGCGTTTGTTCCGAATCACTTTCGTGGTCACATTTTTGTAGAAGTGGCTGCAGATTTCGATTTCGTTTCTGGTTAGGTATCTAAGTTTACCGGACATCTAACAAATAAATATCCGAAAATACGCCCAATTCTTCCCAAAATATGTCCACGAAAGTGAAGCGGTTGAACCGCTCGAATAATGACCCTGCTATTGTTTATTATTTATTGCACGCAAGATATTATTTGTCCGAAATCGTTCGGCCTGCTGCAACTTTAAGCGGACTTTTTTTGAATCACGGAATTCACGTTACTGTCAATGAAGATAGCGATGAGGATTAGAATAAGTGTATTTTTTTTTTCATTACGTAACTAAAAAGGTGACATTTTCTAGCAAATGTCACTGTAACTGTCAAATCTTGTTTATTTGTAAAGAGGATAATTATGTTTTAGTTATTTAGCAGTGTTAGAGTAGTTTACTAATTAAATAGTAATGAATTCCAGCCCAGTTATTTATTTCATTTTGACACAGTTGCTTTCCGATTTTATCCATCAAATTAATATGTGTTACAGGACGTTAACTAAGGCTTATTTAGAAATGTCAATTAGAGTGGTATCTCTCACAAAAGTAAAAAAATATATATATTAAAATTTTGACTTACCTATTTTTTTACATAATCGTTAGATATAGAGATACCATTTTCACTTAAAACATGAACTTGACTAAGCTTTACAGAATGAAAAAATAATAGTACATTAAAGTTAAATAGTTTTGGAGAAACACCATATTTCATTATTTCCGTTTTTATTTTTTTTCCGCGGAACCGCAAAGAATTTTTCAACCAAACTTGACACAGCTACTCTACTAGACGTAACTGACTGTAGAAAAAAAATCTGTCCATTATCACGAAAGGGCATATTTTCTTCCCTTAATCGGAAACGGCCTTTCAAGTTAATTCGACGTCTGGAAGTGGGTTAAAATTGACATGCTCAAATCGAGCGTAAAGTGCCAATTACAAAAGTAACCATATTGAGGGTTCCGTACCCAAAGGCTAAAAAACTGGACCCTATTACTAAGACTCCGCGTCCGTCTGTCTATCTGTCCGTCTGTCACCAGGCTGTTCTCATGAACCGGGATAGATGCATTTTTGATAGACAGTTGCATTTTTTACAGATGATGTATTTCTGTTACCCCTATAGCAACAAATACTAAAAACTGTACAAATTACAATAAATATTGAATTACTAAAGGTATACCTATTTTAAATTTCTTAATTTTCGCTGTAAGTGTGCAGACACTTTATCAGTAACGAGAGATATTGCGTGACAATATTTCGATACAGCTCGAACGCATGCGCCAACATAACTACCTAAAAAAGCTTATTTAACTAAGAGATCCCCTGCACTTACGATCTTTCGTGAACATGTTGATTACACGTTAAAAGTTGCAATCGCTGCAGTATTGAAGAAATGCAGTCACGTTCCGATACATGCACGTGGTGCGAATTTTGTCGCGGATTGCGAACTGTTTTGAATTTGTGTTGATTTTAGATGATGCTATTTTTGTGGTAATTTACCAAAAATACTTTCTCCTGAATTTTAGTTGATTTTATTATATGGGTAATTACGTATTATAAAGGCGAAAGTTTGTCAGTGTGTTTATGTGTATGTTTGTTACTTCTTCACGCTCAAACGGCTGGGACAATTTTGATACATTTTGGTATGAAGGTAGCTGGCAACCTGGATTAACACATAGGCTACTTTTAATCCCGAAAAGTTGTGTTCCCGTGGGATGAGCGGGTAACATATATTTCTTATTTATAGGTACATAGTTACATATATTTCTGAGTCCACATAAGTATTTGACAGTCTAATGGTAATAATAACGTCCTATTTGTCACCTACATATATTAGGTAGGTATATTGCGTATGAATTGGAACAGTATATGGAGCTCTCATATTATATCACTAGCTCACTTCGATCCGAAGAGAGGTGGGTTCTGAACCCCCTCAAAGCATAGAATTGTTCAACTTTAAACTGTAGTATAAACATTTGGATTTTGATAGCATCGTATTTTATAATAGACTAGGAAGTAATAGGTGCCCGCAACTACGTCTGCGTATTTTTTTTATTTATCTTAACAGGGCAAAAAGTATCCTATATCTTTGAATGTCTAGCCCTGTACCAAATATTGGTTAAAATTTACCAGCCTTTTTGGCATTATGGAATTATAAATAAATTATGACCAACAGATAGCGGCAGACTGTCATGGCGCCGCGTGCCCATAAAAAACATAAGACGATCGTAGCGTAGCGCTATTATGATTTTTCCGAAAATGTATTTTCAATACAAGTCCATAATTTTATATCAGTGTAGATATTATCTAATTTATCGGCCTGTTATGATACATGTAGGTCATCGGTTTACATAATATCTTCCCGTTTTTCTGTCTCTCCCACGGCCCGGTTCACGCATGGCACATTGCGAAGTATATGGGTATTATTATCCTCGTACATGGTTTGACGCAATACATAGGTTTTGTTGTGTTATCTAATATACCTAATAGTATGTCACGATTATTGATTACATTGCTATTCCACTGACAACAAAGACTACTGTTTTCCTAAGAAACGCAGGTTACATCATAGTTGATATACTGAAATTGAAACACATTGGCTAGTTATAGATTACTCATGATTAATTTCATTAGTCTTTGACTTATGTCATTAATCTTTGAATATCCGTGTTGCGTCTCCCAAAGTCCCATCGCGGTGGAAAACAAAAATGGCTGCGGTCACGCGCGGTTCAGCGTTTCCGCTTATTGTGCTTTTCGTTCTGACTCATTAAAATTTAAACGTGTGTTCTTCATTAATCCTCTATTATTATCCTTTACCCAAGCTTAGATTACTCATGGCTTATTCTCACCAGATGTATGAATCTCCGTGTGTTCAGTTGGCGAAAGAGCCTATGCAGCCTAAACAGCAAATTTTTGTTCATAATATTTAAAATTTACAAACTCTTCAAAATCCTTTACTTTCCTCACTACTTGTATGACTCCGTGTGTTCAGTTGGCGAAACAGCACTAATCCCAAATTCCCATTGCGGTTGAAAACAAATATGGCGTCGGTCACGCGCGTTTCAGCGTTTCCGGTTATTGTACTTTTCTTCCTGCTCATTAGCAACACTTGTATTCTGCATTTATATTTAAACTAGAAAATACCAGTAGATTCGTCCGTTTAACCCAGATTTTTCATCGTCGCAGGCGGATAATTCAAATTCAAATTCAAATTCAAATTCACTCTTTATTTCGGACTTGAATCCATATATTTGTTAGTAACAATTTCTTATACCTATTGTTAGTAATAATTATAGTATCCGATATCCTCCAACTATCCCTATACCCTATACCAAAAGTGGTTCAAAAGCATCAAGACGTTTTGGAGTGATGGTTGCAAAGATATTGGGTGCGTAATCTTTGACTCACAATTAACAAATGAATAGGGTAGCGATTACCGAAAGATAAATCATTTTCTCTGTTTTGTATATTTAAGTGACAAATAGGAAGGTACATCAATGTTTACTACATTGATGTACACGACTGAACGCGTAGAACCAACGATTACCTATCGTTAAATGTTTATAGCAATGAATTTTCACTCAGTCGACACGTTTCATTCTTAGTCATTCACATCAACTAATAAAAAGCAACAAATCTAGAAAGAAAACATAATACAGCTTGACGTGTTGTGATTTGTAACTATTGTTGTATTCTGTGTGAAACATTGTTTTACCGTGTTAAATATTGCAGCCAGAATGTGGTTGAAAGTAGGTAATCGTGTTTAATATGAATGTAGTTTAGATTGATGTTCGATTCTTCATGGAGATTCCTACTCTTGAACAAACAAGTCATTTTCCAAAACGTTTTATAAATGGCGGAGTTCTGAGGTAGCAAACATACAATCCACAGACCGTGATACAATCGAATAACCTCTTTTTGAAATCGGTTGAAAAGGTCTAGGTACCAGCCGAAACTCAAAACTTACAGCGCGTACAGTTCCAAGAATAGATAGATAATAGTATTAATGCTTATTTATTTCAACAACCTTGATAGGTTGTAGCTTGATAGGTCCTAGTACATCACTTGTTCAAATTATAGCTTTCAAATAAACCTTCAAATAAGGAACCTAATTATTTTCGTCTCTGTAAAACAATATCATCTAAACCTCTCATTAAGTTAATAATACTCTGGAAATAATTACAATCAGACGAAATAGAATGACTGTCTCTCTAGACAAAGCTTCGACCTTTGCCGACGTTATAAAAACAAATTATTGTACACTACGAGTGAACCCGTATTGTTTTGTAGTTCACCGTCTAGCGTAGTGGGAGACAGTGGTGTCACTTATATACGACTTACCACTAAGTAGCAATCTTTCTCTCAACTTGGAAAATACTTCTACAATATTAGGGATAAACTTCATTTACGTCAGTCTAAAAGTTCGCTTTAAAAGGATATATATGTGGGAATAATAGGTTAATTTAAAAGATTTACCTTGCAACACTGCTTACTTTTATAAAAAAAGAAATGTCAGTCGTTAGAAGCCTGTAACAGCGCTATCCATGTACTAATTTGCATGTTAAGTTTAATACAGTTTTTAATTGTTTATTCGTTTGTTTTTCGACTACCATCCCCACATATAACTGCTCCATTTCCCATACTATCGGTTAAGTTTGCACCTTGTAACTATGGTGCCGCATACAAATAAGGTACAAACTTAACGTAACCAGTTAGTCAAATAGAGGTTTCGTTCTCGTCTGTTTCTCTCTCCAAAACTTAACCAAACCTTATGTAATTTAAGGAACTGAATGGGAAATAAATTTTCTGTTTCGAACCGTTTTGATTAAGGTCACCTGAGGCTATTGCGACTATGAGGCAAATGCGACTTTTGATGATATCATAGAAACGCAACACTTTATTTAATACTGCTCTCTATTTGATATTAATAGATTAGATGGCACTCTAGGCAGTAAGGGTATGGGTATGGGTGATCTTTAACTGTTGTGCATTTATGATATTATCATCAAAAGTCGTATTTGCCTCATAGTCGCAATAGCCTCAGGTGACTTATAGAATTTGTATGCTGGGTGTTTGCTTGCGGTGGAAAATTGAAAATCTTAGAGGTTGTATTTTCAGATTCCATTTGACACCATTTTCATCAGAAACGTATGAAAATTTTAAAAGTTATTGAGCGGAAAATTCGAACTTGCGAAGTGATTTCTTTGCTCGTGATCGTGAGTGTAGATGATAAAACGTATCCAAATAAACGGACCTAATCTTGAAACCACTGCCTCAAACTACACTGCGCTATAAAACACAAGCCCATTGTTCTGATCCGGAGAAAAATCATTCGCGAAAATGATTCTTTGTTTCGGCCCACAATACGAGAGGCCGGCTGTTACCTAGGGCTGTCCGGGTCACCCCGGATTTGTCCAAGTTTGGGCCGTCCAGGGTCCGTCCGGTTTTCAATAAGTGTCTGGGGAAAATCCGGACACTTATTATGTGAATGAAAAATAAAGCGATTGTATTTTAATTATATTATTTTCGGATACGTCCGGGGATAAAATGCGAGTTACGCCAAATGTCCGGGTTTTTTAAAGTTTTTGTCCGGATTCGGCGAATTAAGAGATGGCAGCCCTACCGGTACCTCTCATCCAGGCACTATCTTTAGGCTTTGTGCTAAGCGGTTTGGATGTAAATTAGAATTTAAACTAGAGATGTGCCTTTTGCGAAAATTTCAGGAAACTTTCCACATTTTGTATGGGAAATGAGAAAAGTTTCCGGAAATTTTCGGAAACGGCACATCCTTAATTTAAACTATTCAAGCTTAGTTTGACGACGCGGTTGGCGCAGTTTGTAAGCGAAGCTACTGAGCCGGCGGTCCCGGGTTTAAATCCCGGCCAGGGTAAGTATTTGTGTGATGAACTCGAATATTTGTGCTTGGGTTTTCTATGTATTTAAGTATATATTTATCTACTAGCGACCCGCCCCGGCTTCGCACGGGTCCTGCAATGCGAATACTGAATGGAAAGTGTTTCTCTACTATATTATGCATGTATTATACATATAAACCTTCCTCTTGAATCACTCTATCTATAAAAAAGCCGCATTAAAATCCGTTGCGTATTTTTAAAGATCAGAAGCATTTATTTATAGGGACAGACAGAAAGCAAGAAGCGACTTTGTTTTATGCTATGTAGTGATTATCCTAGTATGTATGTCGTCGTCTAGTAACCATAACACAAGCCTTCTTAAGCTTGATTTGGGATTACATCGATTTGTGTGAGGATGTCTGATATTTATTTAACGTACAACTATCTATAACAATCTAAACTTTAATAATTATTATGATTTATCAATAAGTTTTCTAATAATTTAAGATTTTCAGCATGCCATTACAATGGTGAATTGTGTTGTGCTTTTGAAATATTTGAGATACACGTACCACAATTCTAGTAAATAGTTTTGAGAGGCTATTTTGAGATTTTCGTTATAAACATTTTCAATTTCTAGTGTCCAGCCAAAAAAAATTTTAATTTCAAAAAATACTTAATTTCATCAAGCATATATTGTTCCAGTAATATGGCGCGGTATAATAAATAAATATTAAGGGGACAATCTTACATAAATCGACCTAGTCCCAAACTAAACAAAGCTTGTACTACCTATGGGTACTAGACGACGATATACATATTATATAAATACATATATAGATAACATCCATGACCCAAGCACAAATATTCGAGTTCATCAAACTCCTAGCCTTTGTCCCATTTTATGAGAATGAATTCTCAATCGGGGTCGGCTACCTAAATCCCAAGATGTGGCGTAGGCACTAGTTTTTTTACGAAAGCGACTGCCATCTGACCTTCCAACCCAGAGGGGAAACTAGGCCTTATTGGGCTTAGGTGGTTTCCTCACGATGTTTTCCTTCACCGAAAAGCGAGTGGTAAATATCAAATGACATTCCGTACATAAGTTCCGAAAAACTCATTGGTACGGGCCGGGTTCGAACCCGCGACCTCCGGATTGAAAGTCGCATGCGCTAACCACTAGGCTACCACCGCTTCAAATATTCGAGTTCATCACACAAATATTTGCCCTGGCCGGGATTCGAACCGAGGACCGCCGGCTCAGTAGGCAAGTGCTTACAAACTTAGCCAACCGCGTCGTCAAAATAACGTACTTATAAGATGAACAGAGAGACAAAGTCACACTATACAATGCTTTATTTCTAACGATCGTAACAATACGGATCCCTAATTGTACTGCAGTTTCACGGAAATTAAATTAAATCTCACCATCAACGAGACCGCGGGAACGCAAAAACCTCGATCTAGTAAAATAATCTCGCATCTCCCTCCCACACGCGTCCTAAATTCCCGACGTGTTGGTTTTCCGGCGTTTCCACGGCCCCGAGTGACAATCGACGCTTCCGCGCACGCGCGTACGATAACTTTGTTCACGTATCGTGTTGATCTACTTTAGAAGGCATGAAAAATGTTACATTGATTTCTACTCCATTAGTCCTGTTCCTTATGTCATTTGCACTCGATCGTCTGATCCCTGCTCATTATTTTTAATGTGGGTACTAGGCTTGGGACTTTTGGCTGCTCGCCGTGGTTTTCCAATCCATGGAGTCGTCATATGATAAAAAAATATATTCAAAGTAAAAGTCAAAGTCTAAAAATTAAATGTTTTATTAAATGTCATAATTTATGTTGTTACATTTTTAATGGGCACGTTATAATAGTTTGTAATTAATTTTATCATAAATCTATCGGTAATTTCATATTATACCAAGTGGTCAAAATGTTTCCTAATTTTAAGTTGCGAATATTATAGTTGTCAGTACGGGTAGTCTGTCACAACACAAGTACCTATCAAAAAGGATGCATAAAATGTGACCACTAAGGTATAATGGAGCATTCCATGATGTTGTAATCGACATTCGTACTTAATGTTAGGACTTTACAAGTTTGGTAGGTACTCTTTATATTTGAGTTATAGTAATTAATTACTGGTATCATCTTAAAGCTGGTATCATCTTAAAGCTGTAATGTGTACCTCATCATCATCATCTCAGCCATAGGACGTCCACTGCTGAACATAGGCCTCCCCTTTGGACTTCCATATATACCGGTTGGAAGCGACCTGCATCCAGCGCCTTCCGGCGACCTTTATAAGGTCATCTGTCCATCTTGTAGGTGGACGTCCTACGCTGCGCTTGCTGGTCCGAGGTCTCCACTCGAGCACTTTACGGCCCCATCGGCCATCTGCTCTGCGTGCTATGTGGCCTGCCCATTGCCACTTCAACTTGCTAATCCGGTGAGCTATATCGGTCACTTTAGTTCGTCTACGGATTTCCTCATTTCTGATTCGATCACGTAGAGACACCCCGAGCATAGCCCTCTCCATTGCTCGTTGAGCGACTTTGAGCTTTGAGATGAGGCCGATAGTGAAAGACCACGTTTCGGTGCCGTAAGTCATCACTGGTAACACACATTGGTTGAAGACTTTCGTCTTGAGGCACTGAGGTATGTCGGACGAAAAGACATTGCGTAGTTTCCCGAACGCTGCCCAGCCGAGTTGGATTCGGCGGTTGACCTCTTTCTCGAAGTTGGACCTACCTAATTGGACCACTTGTCCTAGGTAGATGTATGAGTCAACAACTTCGAGTACCGAGTTTTCAACAGAGACTGGGATGGGCACAACCTTGGCATTTGACATGAGTTTCGTCTTGTCCATGTTCATTTTTAAGCCCACCCGTTGAGAAACTCGATTGAGGTCATCGAGCATCATGCTGAGTTCCTCCATCGACTTTGCCATGACTACGATGTCGTCGGCAAACCGAAGGTGAGTGATGTATTCGCCATTGATGTTGATGCCAAGTCCTTGCCATTCCAGGAGCTTGAAGGCGTCTTCCATAACAGCCGTAAACAGTTTCGGGGACACAACGTCCCCCTGTCTCACGCCTCTTCTCAATGGAATGGCCTTTGTGCTCTGCTCCTGAACTCGGACCGACATGGTGGCGTTACTATACAAACACTTCAACACTTCAATGTACCGATAGTCAATATGGCATCGCTGAAGTGACTCGAGCACCGCCCATGTTTCCACCGAATCGAAGGCTTTCTCATAGTCCACAAACGCTAAGCATAATGGCAAGTTATACTCTTCAGTCTTCTGTATAACTTGCCGCAGCGTATGTATGTGGTCTATGGTACTATAGCTTCTTCGGAAACCGGCTTGTTCGGGAGGCTGGAAGTCATCAAGTCTATGTTCGAGACGGTTCGTGATGACCCTTGAAAACAACTTATAAACATGGCTTAGAAGCATGATGGGCCTGTAGTTCTTCAATAGGCTGTTATCACCTTTCTTGAAGAACAGTACCACCTCGCCTCTATTCCATGCTTCAGGCGTTTTGCCCTCGGACAAGACGGAATTAAATGTGTACCTAAAAGTCTAGTATATACTTTTGCTGTAATGTTTAAGACCTTAAAAAAATAAGACGTAAACCAAGCATGTCGTAATCGACACTCAATCAACCAAGTCCAAATCCTAAGTAGTAATTTCGAAAATTTTAGCAAATTATGAGACAAATATTTAAGTTTTTTAATATAATTCACAAATATAAAAACTACTTTTTTAATTCTAAGCAATATAAACAGTTACGCTCCTCTAGTAATTATATAAAAAAATAAAATGTACAGCATGTCGTAATCGACACCTACATGTTGTAACCGACACGTACGAATTCAAACAAATAGTTGCACATATTTTGGACAAAATATATATTCCTGCGTGTCGATTGCATGCTGTTTCTCTTTTAGTACTTCTCCATCACAATACTAAACATGAAATTTGGAAATTCCAAGTCCACTCCACTATCCACTTTTTCCCCAGTATTTTTTGGGCCATTTTGGTGTCTATTTAGTGCCTGTGATATATTATATTATTAGGATTCCGCACCTCAAAAGGAAAAAAAAAACGGAACCCTTATAAGATCTCTTTTTTGTGCGTCCGTCAGTCCGCCTGTCTGCCAAGACTATTTATCTCGGGAACGCGTGGAGGTATCATGTTGAAATTAAAACCATAATATATACGTCTTATTTATTTGTCTGAATAGTTTCAATTCTCTCACACTCCTTTTTCTGAAGTCTGGATCTTCAAAGATATTTTTCAGACGTGATTTTTTCAATCTAAGTGTGTTCAAGCTAAGATGTGATTGATCCATTAGAAAATTGGACAAATCAGGCTCGTATTCAAGTAAAAATAACAGTTAGTTTAGTACTTTAATAAAATCATTTCGTAAGCGACCGTTACCTTTGAAAGGGATAAAACTAAATAAACACGCAAATAACTAAAGTAATTCCGCTCCACAAGGTGACCCGTGACGAACACTGTTTAGATTACAGGTTTTGAAAGACATCTACCACCAAGTTCAGGTCATAAACTACAAAATATGTTCCTTCATGTCGTATTCGACAAGGTTCAGGTGCGGTTAGATTATTGCTAATTAACATTTTTGAAAAGGGACGTATAACATTTTATTTTATGTGGCAAATAAAAAAATAGAAGGCTGGTTTTGTTATAAAGCCGAAAGTTCACATTTTATAGTACAAACAAGCCTTATTATCCAATAAAGAAATCGGGATCATTTTCAGACTTTACACGACGATGAATTGTGCTGCTTAAACATTAGCTATTATTTAAAATGTTGTAATCTTATAAGGATAATGTTTATAGATATCAATAGATAATACGCCTGGCCGTAATTTGGCATTTCCGAAATAATGAAATTTGGAATAATAAATTAGACGAAATAGTTACCGTTTTTCATGGAATGCTCCTAATATGAAATTACCGATAGATTTATGATAAAATTAATTACAAACTATTATAACGTGCCCATTAAAAATGTAACAACATAAATTATGACATTTAATAAAACATTTAATTTTTAGACTGACTTTGAATATATTTTTTTATCACATGACGACTCCATGGATTGGACAACCACGGCGAGCAGCCAAAAGTCCCAAGCCTAGTGGGTACACACCACATTTTTGTTTAAATCAAACCATTGATGCAAAGATCAAAGCACAAAGACAAATTTAAATGCGTAACCTGGCGAAGGAAACCGGGATAGTACCTCTGGATTATCTGGAACACAATGGACCGGAAATCCAGAGGTACCGTAGTTCGATACCCGGTCTCTATCCCTATCGGCTGGTATAAAACTGATTGGCATTAACATCATTAGCTCTGAAAATATTAACTTTACAAGTTTTGAGAGTGATACCTCTATAATGGGTATTAGTAGGTTCGGCTTTGTTTTATAAAAATCTTGAAAAGTTATCTTTCAGAGAAAAGCTATATTTATAATTACAATGGAAAATAAATTAAAACTTTACATAATGAAACTTAATTAAAAAGAATCCCCCAGTACTGAGGCCGTCTGAGTCATCATCCCCAGCACGCTCGCCGCGTTTACCCTTTGAATGGCGAGGCTCAGTCTTTGAGCGAAAAAGGAGCCCGCTCTGATATTACCAGAGAAAAGTAAAAATTATAGCTAAGAAAATTATGCCAAATGACAATTCTGACTATCAATTTTATGTAACCCAAGTTTCCATCTTAAATAGTAAAGAATCTAAATACGTCAATTGCAATTCAATCACAAATCGTAATCCTAGTTTAACGTGACCGGCAAAAAGTAGACCAAAATCAAAGCTCGACTATTGCATAACGATTTGAGCATAACTCCTAATTAGTATTTATCAGCTGTCGCATCATAACAGCGCTTAAACGGCGGTTAGCTTAACCGTTACTTAAGCGACGGCTGGCCGGAAGCAAGAAACGTGCTAAGTGAGCTAAGAGTAACTTAGCCGTGACTTAGCCGGGTCAACTTCGGCGACATCAAAGATTAATGTAGAGGCGACAGTGCATGTACGATCGTGTGTCTTTAACTCTTGGTTATCAAGACTTTGATGATTGGTAATTAAGCGTTTCGACCCACAAGTCACTCGAAACTGAATAAGATCGCGTAAGAGCAAGCGAGACAGGCACAAAACGTGAATAACATTCTGACAGCTCACGCACAGTACGTCTTTTATGATAAGCAGAAATGTCCACGCACGTAAGATTTGACTTCAGGGTAAAATGACTTCAGGGTAAATTGAAGCCTTGAGTTTTTTTTAAACTACTCTTTTACAAAAAGTATACAATTAAAACTAAAACAAAAATACCAAAACTTAACGTCAGACATAATTTATAACTGCGATTAGTTTGTTTCTGATATGTATGTAATCAGACACGTGAAGCAGCACTATGTGTTCAAAATGATTGGTCAAAGTGTACTGGTCCTTGATATGATTACCAATATTTAAATACGTGTCGAGGTCGAGGGGCATAATACTGATGCGATGCGCTCATCAGGACTGCGCGTAGAACGGACGTCCGTTTGTTGAATAACTTCATGTTTGTCTGAGTTTGTAGGCATAAATTAACACGCCTCTATTATTTGGACAAGTCTAGTTAGTCTTTGACAGCAGCACTTATTATAGCTTTTTATGGCTTTAGAATACAAATATTCTTGTTTGTTTGGTTGCTATAATTTGTTTGTTTTTCTTTTTCAAACATGGTAGCAAATGGAAAAGACATTTCAAGTATCGGTATTTACCAAATGGTACGGAGCAAAATCAAGAGGATTTGCACTTTACGCATAAGCTGAGTCCATGAGCTCTCGCGATTAAAGGTTCTTATGTGAATTACGTAAGAGCGAGCGAGGCAGGTATAAAACTCGAATCGCATTCTGTCAGCTCACGCACTATACAATATGTTGTTATTGGAGAAAAATCTAAAAAAGGCGCTTGTAAAGGCTTCGTATCGAGTTGGTATCGAGTAGCTTTTATCGCAATAGGATCTCTCATTGTCTTTTGATGTTTGCAACAGTGTTGCAAAACAACAATGCACTGCTGTGTATAGGTACCTACATAATGTTACATGTAGGCTCTTCGAGGCTTAGGAAGGAGTTCGAATCATCGACGTTAATAAAACGCCCATTATGGTATTTTAGGGAATAAACTACAACG
The DNA here is from genome assembly GCA_932273695.1 of Apotomis betuletana. Classification (NCBI taxonomy): domain Eukaryota; kingdom Metazoa; phylum Arthropoda; class Insecta; order Lepidoptera; family Tortricidae; genus Apotomis; species Apotomis betuletana. The sequence goes on from OW026301.1 coordinate 28,435,264, forward strand.
ATGACGCCAAATGCAGGAGATTAAAAGGAAACATAAATTAAAAATTAAAAACATCTCCGAACAAGTAGCTGGTCATCATGAGACCCTAATTCAATGGAAAATGCTACTATACTTAATACTATACTTCTGCTTCAATATTGGCTTAGATCTTATCACTTTTCACTGTTCACTGTTCCAATTAAATCTGAATATCTTGGAAACTATTCGTTCTATTCCCACCAAACATCTCGACGGACATGTCTTTCGATTTAAAAAACCCGTACTAAAATTGGTTTCCATCCATTTGGGAGCTACAATGCCACAGCCAGATGCACACATACACAGTTACACATACACATGTTAAACTTATAACGGCGCTCTTTTTTCGGGGGTTAAAAATTGAGAACGGCTCATTTACAAACGGCATCGTCACCAATATCCGATATGTCAATAAAGCGTACTTAAAGCGCGACCAAGTTATCTTTCAAACAGTAAAATTTGGAACTATTACGACTGCAATGCTGAAAGTTCATACGATTGACAGTGTCTGCGTTCGAGTGCTCTGTGTGTGAAGGTTGTGGTGACATCCTTCATTTCACGGAAAAGTTGGTTGCACTACGTGTTGACTGTTGTTAGTTATAGTATATGCTAGGTCCATGCTGTTGACATACTATCAATAACAGACCTTATTGCTTTAAGCTATCTGTGCTATGGTCATCAGTCATCAAGTATTCAAGTCTTGCATAGATAAATCCGAAAAGCACTTTGTTTTACGGAAACTATCATAATAACGGATGGTGGATATTTGTATTACAAAAGTCGTAAGTCCGTAAAAGTTCCAAACAACACAATCCTTTTATTAACTTAGCAGTAGGTACAGAGGTCGATACGCATCAGTGACCTTAGACGACAGGTGGCAGGGGGACTTTTTGGGCATTTTAATCATGCCATCTGGGTTTATTTTGTCTCAATATTTTTTTAAATTGTGAATGGTTTGAGCCAGGAATAAACGTCGAGAAGTTTTTACTCGTGGGTATTTTGTTTGTCTGTCTCTCCATTAACAAGCTCCTACTCGTATAATTCCTCTAAATCAGGGGGCACACACCAGGCAGACGCAATGTTTTGACTCAAAAACCTCTGAGAATACACTACAATTGCTACCTATTCAGAGCACTTGTAGATTTTTTTATTTTTTATTTGTTTATTCATTTCATTTATTCAATGAAAAACATGCTACAGAGCTGTGCCCAAAACATTTGCACGGTATACAAAGTAAGGTAAATCAAATATACAAATAACACAATGGACATTCAAAGAAATAATTGAACCAAAATGTGAAAAAATAACGATAATATTTAACGAAATAAATAAACATATCTATTTTGCATCGCTCAATAGTCTCAATACAAACAACGGTAGGTAAACGTATATTTATATTAGTACAATTTAGGTAGGCGAGAACTTTTCTTCAAAACGCATCAACACTGTCAGAAACACATACACGTCTTGAGCTTCCAGCGTAAGGCGGTTTAGCATGGTTAACTTAGCTATAAATAATATATTTAAGCATTGCAAGTATACCTGCCGGTAGATGACACGGAAGGAAGAACAGCTTTAAGCCTTTTACATGTTCGACAGAATAGCCACTGTTGCGTCCATATAGGGTTGCCATCCGGGTTTCCTTGAATTTGTCCTAGTTTAGCGGGCGTCCGGAGTGTCCGGGCGTCCGGGCTTAACATTTTCATGTACAGTACGTCGAGAGACGTAAATTAGGTCGCTCGCGATGCGGGACCATGTTCGTGGATGGCGACTTTTATCGTTATGAAACTACCAATCCGTCCATAGCCGAACAAGATTTTAAGATGATGAAAGACTTTCCTTCCTTCCTTCCTTGTATAAAGGTACCTTAATTTTACTTAGTAAGTGGGCCATTTTTTTCTAAAGTTGTACACTTTTTTTTACTTTTCGATATTTTGGGTATTTTCTACTCAAAATCACGAGCTCTTTCGATCTAATTAGAAGACAAAAGTGTCCCAATGTTTGTTAAGGAGTGGGGAATATAACTTTAGAAAAAATGGCCCAAGTACAAAAAAAATATGGACATGTCCTTCCGTCCGGGTTCTCAGCTCCAAAATTCGGGTATTTCATGTTTCTTGTCCAGGGGGCCTATGATGGTTGCGTTTATCACGTGATAAATAAGTGACAAAGCATTTGTCACTCACACTCGCATTTTGCCAAAACGTGACGGATGCTTTGTCACTTATTTATCGCGTGATAAAAGCAACCATCATAGGCCCGCTGGAAGCCAGGTTTTAGAGATGGCAACCCTACGTCCATACGATACCGTAATTAATGACCAGCTCCTGCCTGAGACGTGAGTGTGCATAGCAACCACAGTTATAATAGTATTGTCTCAATAATCCGGATGATATAACATCTCGCGGTTTCCGCTATTGCGTCGGCCACCTTAGTTACCTAACGCAACAAATGAATTAATTGAATGCAAGTTTCTAATCCACGTGAGATGACGACTTATAACATAAGACGATAAAAAGGGTTTTAGCACTTAATTATGAATGAACTCTAATGAGTTTCAACTCTCAAGGAATTTGAGACAAATAAATGGAGACAAAATTTCTGGTCCTATTGTTCTGTTGATGGTGCAGAAAAAAAGTATGTATATATGTTTTTATTTTATGTAAATATTTAGGCACTTTGATGGATTGAAATAAACAGAAGACGTCAGATAAGCCACATGTAAATAAATGTATGAAGAGAATTAAAATGTGCTCCGGGCTCCTCAAAATTTGGTAAACGCGCGGTGCTATTTAGTTGAGTAGAGTTACTAAATAGTAGTAATGCTTTGAAAATTCTACGTTGGTTCTGTCGAAAAGAAACAGTATGTTTAAATAATAATAATAATAATGAATAATAAATATCGGACAACCTCACACAACTCGATCTAGTCCCAAATTAAGCTCAAAAAGGCTTGTGTTATGGGTACTAGACGACGATAAACATACTTATATAGATAAATATATACTTAAATACAACATAGAACACCCACACAAAGGTATACACTAAATAATTCGGAAGTTTTATAATGTTTATTTTTATGAAAATGTATTGCCTAAATAGCACGTTACAGTTTTTTAACTGTTTGTGACAAAAATCAAATTATGAATAATGAGAAACAATAAATTATTTTTATTACTCTGTGTAATTTTATGTTACGGCTGTCAAAAGCGGCTCATCGGCTCAGGCTCGTTCGGTCCGTTTCCTAACATGTCTGCTTCCTAAAGTGGCCTTCTTCCCACATTGACCGTTTCCTATGATGTCTACTTTTGAAAATGTCTGTTTCCTAAAATGTCTGCTTCTCAAAATAACCTTCTTCCCACATTGTCACGGCTCAGGCTCGTTCGGTCCGTTTCCTAACATGTCTGCTTCCTAAAGTGGCCTTCTTCCCACATTGACCGTTTCCTATGATGTCTACTTTTGAAAATGTCTGTTTCCTAAAATGTCTAAAATGTTTAAGGCATCCCAGGCATGCTTATTTCAAGTACTTCCGGAAACTACTTCTTGAATTCAGGGACAAAAAAGAAAACATTGTGAAAAGCAGACATTGTAGGAAACGGGCTTTAGAACACAAATAGTGGGCATTATAGGAAGCATACATCGTAGGAATAGGACATCACAAGGAACAGGTATTATTAGGAAGCAGGTCAATTTTCGAAACGGACATAATAGGAAACGATCATTTCAGGACAGTGGCATGATAGGAAACCATTTGCTGACATTATAGGAAAGAGTCATTTCTTGGAAGAAGACCAGTTTGAGAATCAGACATTTTAGGAAACAGACCGAACGAGCCTGAGCCGGCTCATCGTGGAAAAGTAGACAAAATGCATGGTAATGTAGAGTCATATAGAGTAATTTGTTTGATAATAATAATTGTCCATAATTTAATTAATAATTTTCATAGTATTGCTGATCGGAATATATCGATATCTTAGTTCAAACTCCTACTTATTTCAATTTTTGGCCAATGAAATTTAAACCACAATATAAATGTGTGCACTTAACGTCCTATTTAATTGCAAGTACTTTATCCGAAAAGTAAATAAATAAATAATAATAATAATAATAATAATAATAATAATAATAATAGTGAGAGTCGGTCAGGGTCCTCGTCTCCGGTGTGCCTTCATCGGCCGGAGTGGAAACCCAAGAGGACCCGTAGGACTCTCAGCTCTGGCTTGCCTTCATTGGCCGTCCAGAGAGGAGCGTTAGAGCTATATGCTCCAGGGGTGGAAGTGTTAAAGGGCATCACGCCGCGAGTAACTTCGGAGAAAGCGCAGCACACCTCTCGACACCCCTGAGCCCTCACGCTCGTGTTGCTTCCGGCCGTCTGCACGATGGCATTACGGGGCCCACCTAGTGAGGGGCGAGTCACCACCCGCCAGAGGTAACAGTCACATTGATGGTTACGGCGGGTGACATTTTTCTTTTGCAATAGCCCAAATAAATAGTCCATCCAAACTCCATTTTAATAGCCCGGTTTTTTCTTTTTCATACCAATGCAATAGTACAATCACCTGCTGGGACCTGTTCATGGATGTATCATCTTATTGATATGATCAGGAACGGGTCCCAGCAGGGCTACAACCACAGCAAATTTCTCCAAGGGGCCTCTACGTGTTGGATCCATATCCCCACGCAAGCCTTCCAAAAGACCGGGACGTATGAGCCCGAGACTCTATAACGAGAGACAAATAATAATAATAATAAAAAAAACCGCTGACGTTGACGGACGCTTTTTCTATCATGTATTTCATAAAATGTATTTGTAGATTATTTTGCCCTTTTTCTGTGCTTTTTTAAGAAGAACACCAGTGCTGCATAATGTTTTCTTATTTGTTTATATCTGTTGGAGCCTATACAAGACACATACTTGTATAAACGGAAAGATGTACATTTTGACAAGTGACAGATCGCACAAGGCGAAATCTATAAAATGAAACGAAATACACGATGATTACGAGATCACAGCGTAAAAAAGCGGAAACAAGCCACGCACGCCCACCACCATCACCCGCCCCGTCTTCCTCCACGCCATCGTCGTCGGGCGACGAGTTCGCCACTGCGCCCGACACCAGCGAGTCGAGCGACGACGAGCGCGGGCCGCCGCCCCCGCCGCCGCGACCACCTGCGCGACGAGGACGGCCTCCGCTGCCGGCACGCTTGGGGCCTACGGGGCAATCTGCCCCATCCACGGTCCCCGCTACCGGTGGTGTAGTGCGTCGCATGAGATGGTCTCAAGCCATGAATGAGAACGTCATGCGCGCCTACTATGGGGCTACAGAGGGAGGAACCAACCTGTCCGCGTACCGGGACAGGATGCTGCCTCTGTTTCTGAGTTTTGATCCGACCATCACCGTATCTGCGCAACGGCTATCCGATCAAGTGCGCTTCATCCAGCGGCGCAAGCTGCTGGACGACGCGACACTTGGTCGACTGCGCCTGGAGGTACTGGCCGCTCGCGCGTCTTCCACGCCGGCTCGGGATCCGCCTGCTACGTCACCGGTTTCGGTGCCAGCGCCCAACCTGGTGCCGGAGGTGCCGCGGACGGATCGCGATGCCGACGAGGAAGACTGTGCGAGTAGCGTCAGTACCCAGGCCAATGAGCAACTGAGGAGGGCTTTGGAGGAGGCGATTAGGCGCTATCGATCCGCACCTGACTCTAGGCCGCGATTACCACGCTTACCGATGCATAAGCGTAATTTAGCGTTAATGGGAGCCCTGGACGCTTTGCTAGACCCGTACCTTCGGGCTAGCGAAGACTTAGCTGATACCCACTCGATCATGTACTGTGGGGCCATCGCGGCGTGCCGCGTTGCTCGTGTCAGATTCCCGGACACTGACCGAGCACCGCGGACCGCCGGGGGTGTTCCTGCCTGGCAAGTACGGATCGAGCGGCGTATCAGCTCATTTAGGACTCTCATTGCCAAGCTAATCTGTTTTAGGGGGGGCAACAATCGCCCCCGTGTGATGCGCTACGTGACACAAGTCTTCGCGGGGACTGGCACCAGGCCCTGCGATTACATGGCATGTGTCACAGAGCGTATCGACTACCTAAAGCAGAAAGTTTATGCATGGGCAAGCCGTATTCGTCGCTACAGAGAGCGTGTGGATCGATTCCAGCAAAATCGCCTCTTCCAAAGCGACCAAAGGAAGGTATACCGAAAGTGGGAGGGAACCGATCAATGTGTGACCGACGGGCAACTGCCGGATCCTACTGCCATGATTAATTTCTGGCGTAGTATCTGGTCAGTTCCAGTCGAGCACACCGAGGGCGAATGGATGAATGTTGTCAGACGTGAGTGTGAGCCGATCGAAAACATGGGGGCTGTAACCATCAGCCCCGATGATGTGGGTTGTGCGGTCCGTACGACCCAGAACTGGAAAAGTCCTGGGCCAGACGGATTGCACAACTTTTGGATCAAGTGGTTTCGATCCTCACACGAACGCCTGGCAACACAATTTCAAGACGCCCTCGAGCTTGGTTCCCTGCCATCTTTCATGACTACTGGTGCTACCTTCCTGCTCTATAAGTCCGGTAGTACCACGGAAGCGAAAAACTATAGACCCATCACGTGCTTGCCCACTTTATACAAGCTCCTTACGTCCATTCTGAGAACGAAAATTAACACGCACATTGTTGCGAATAACGTTTTGGCCTTTTCTCAGAATGGATGTAGGGTTGGGTCCCGTGGTACTAAGGAGCTCCTCCTCATTGACACGACCATTTGCCAACAAGTCCGGCGGAACAGGGGGTCTCTCTCGGCCACCTGGATTGACTATAAGAAGGCCTATGATTCGGTGCCTCATTCATGGCTGGAGAGGATCTTAGAGCTGTATAAAATCGATACAGCTCTAAGATCCCTCTTAAGCTCGTGTATGAGGCAGTGGACCACAGTCCTTCGTCAACCAGGTGGCGGAGATGGCCCCCCTGGCCCGCAGGACTTGATAAGGATTGAGAGAGGTATTTTCCAGGGTGACAGTTTGAGTCCTCTGTGGTTCTGCCTAGCCCTGAATCCGCTCAGCACTCTGCTAAAGGATTCAGGACTAGGTTGCCGGCTTCGAAGAGGAGGTGAGGTCATTTCTCATCTGCTGTACATGGATGATCTTAAGCTGTATGCACCAAAACGCCAGGATCTGGTGGAACTACTGGAAGTAACAGAAACCTTCAGTAGCGCCATCAAAATGGAGTTTGGTGTAGACAAGTGTGCGGTCATGCATGTGCAGCGGGGGAAAGTCGTAAATTCCGCGAACTTACAACTTTCTGAGACAATGTCCCTCAGGTCTATCTCCGAAGTTGAAACCTACAAGTACCTTGGTATGTCACAGTCATTGGGTATTGCGGACGGAGACATTAGACAGGCGTTGAAGGAGCGTTTCTTTTGTCGTTTGACAAAAGTACTTAACAGTCTTTTGTCCGGTGGCAATAAGGCGCGCGCCTTCAACGCTTGGGTGATGCCTCTGCTCACTTACTCCTTTGGCATACTAAGGTGGACTCAGACTGAGCTGGACGCCCTGGATACGAGGGTCCGTCAGCTGCTCACTACACATCGCATGAGGCACCCACGCTCGTCAGTTATGAGAATGTACATCCCGCGTAAGTGTGGGGGCCGTGGCTTTTTAAACGCCAAGGACCTCCATAACCGCGAGGTGTGCAGTCTTAGGGAGTATTTCCTAAACAACGAGTGTGGGATTCATCGCGATGTAGTAGCAGTTGACAAAGGCCTCACCTCTCTCTCCTTAGCAAACGAGAACTGGCGCAGACCAAAGGTGCTAAGCACCGATGACCGCAGGGCTGTATGGAAGAGCAAGGAGCTACACGGGCGGTTCTACAAGGCCCTTACGGGGCCCGATGTAGATCTGCTTGCGTCGGTGAACTGGCTACGCTTCGGGGATCTCTTCGGGGAAACCGAAGGTTTTGTCTGTGCAATTGCGGACGAAGTAATGATGACGAACAATTACCGGAGATATATCCTGAAGGACGGTACGGTCGACATTTGTCGGGCATGCCGCCGTCCCGGCGAGTCACTCAGGCATATAATCTCCGGTTGTTCTCATCTTGCTAACGGCGAGTACTTGCACAGACATAACCAAGTAGCCAGGATCATTCACCAGCAACTTGCTCTTCGATACGGTCTTGTGGGGTCTGAGGTGCCGTACTATAAGTACGCACCGATGCCAGTTCTCGAGAATGGTCGTGCCACGCTCTATTGGGATCGATCTATCATCACGGACAGGACTATTGTAGCCAATAAGCCTGATATCGTGTTGGTAGATCGATCCAAGCGCCAGGCAGTGCTTGTCGACATCACCATCCCACATGACGAGAACCTCGTGAAAGCCGAGAAGGACAAACTCAGCAAGTACCTTGACTTGGCTCACGAGGTGACCGCCATGTGGGATGTTGACTCGACGATCATTGTCCCGATAGTCGTTTCGGCGAACGGTCTTATAGCGAAGAGTCTCGACAAACATCTTAAGAGACTCTCGCTAGATGGCTGGATCAAGGGTCAGATACAGAAGGCGGTACTCCTGGACACGGCGCGCATTGTCAGGAGGTTCCTGTCTCTGCAGCCCTAACCACCGGTAGCCTGGGCCCTGCCCCGTTGCCGGCGGCACCCTAGGTTAGGTTTTTTTTATAATGTGTTTATATTTGTAATGTATTTTTTATATTTTACTTTTTATATAAATTTATTGTAAAAAATACCTATCCTAAGACACATGATTAAATGAGTGAATAATAATAATTTATTTATTTCAAAAGCAGTGGTTACAAACAACACAAGGTTGAGGCTTCCCAGTAGGTATATATATACCTGTGTCGGGATGTCTCGCTCTTCCAAAAATAGAACATTAAACAATCCACTAATCTGTTGATTACAGTTCTTTTTTTTTTCTAACTTAGTTATTATCCTAACTTAAGCTAAGTTTTTTTAAGTGCTTATTGATTACATATCTAGTAGGTTTTGTTTTCCTTTGTTTTATTTTATTTTATGTTATGTTATGTTATGCGCGCATTTGTGTATGTGTGTGTATGTGTGAATGTGTGAGCGCGCGTGTGTGTGTATGTGCGTGTAAGTGTGAAGTGTGTGTGATAAGATACCGAGTGGTGTTATAAACTACATAATTATATATTTAACCATTATTTATTCATATATTATACTCATAGTTTCTACCTACAATAATTATACGTTCGTAATATTTTACTAATTTTAATATGTATAACAAATTATTTTTATTTATTATTTTTTTTACCGTACAATAATGTTACTTCTAGGTGATCAAGTGCTCGGAATCAGTAGTTCCTCAATTTCAATATAGTTAATTTTTTTTAACCATTCTATAAGTAATTCTTTACATTCCTTTGTTCTTAGGCTATATATGTGTAACTCATTGTTCATCTTGTTGTACAATTGAGCAGACTGTACATCATACTGCCTTCTTGCAAAAGCTGATTTGTTTTGGGGTAGAGGGGCAACTTTTGCAGCCCTCCTTCGGACTTGAGTTGGTGGCTGATATGGTAACATTTATAAATAAAATAATTAAATATCGGACAACCCCACACAAATCGATCTAGTCCCAAATTAAGCTCAAGAAGGCTTTGTGTTATGGTTACTAGACTAGACGACGATATACGTACTTATATAGATAAATAAATACTTAAATACATAGAACAACCATGACCCAAGCACAAATATTCGAGTTCATCACACAAATATTTGCCCTGGCCGGGATCTGAACCCGGGACCGCCGGCTCAGTAGGCAGGTGTCTACAAACCGAGCCAAACGCGTCGTCAAAACGACGAGTAAGTACGATTGTGCTTTAAGGTATCGATATAACAACAAACAACAACAAAAAATCCACTTTATTGCACACCTCAAATACACATGGATACAAAACATGAGAGATATACAGTAAACAAATTGACAGAGGTAAACAACAGGCGGTCTTATCGCTAAATAGCGATCTCTTCCAGACAACCTTTAGGTAGCGGAGTAGATCAACAGGAGTTAGAATTGAGTAGGTGATGCACCACAACTTTAAGCCACAAAAATTAACTACAAAAATAAAATAGTGTGTTATATGGTTTTTATAAGTTGTAGCATTGTCGAAGTGTAACACTTTTTTTATTAGCTTTAGGCAATTGTACACATTTATCCTTTTATAATTTATCTATAGTTTTTAGTATTGGAAATATGTTTCATGTGTGTAATTGTTTTCTTAAGTTATATAGGTAAGTCGAGTTGTAAGTACATTACAGCGTGTAATTGGGCCTAGTTTGTGTTGTGTGTTCAGCTGCGCGGGCGCTCTTTTGATACGTGTTGAAATCGCGTGGAGGATGGTACTGAGTATACAATATGAAGTCTGGGAGATTTAGTCATGTTACTCGTGTTCTTGATAACTAGTGTTTTTATTGTGATAAAACACATTGTCTAGTGATGAAATTTAATTTCGGCTCCACACAGCGAAGTTGGTCGAGGCGAAGTTGGACGAGGCGAAGTTGGACGAGGCGAAGTTGGACGAGGCGAAGTTGGCCGAGGCGAAGTTGGCCGAGGCGAAGTTGGCCGAGGCGAAGTTGGCCGAAGTGGGTTTCCGCAGCGAAGTCTCCACACTATCATATTCGCCCAACTTCGGTCAACTTCGCGATTAGTGTAGAGCTAGGGTAAGATGTAGGATACCTACTTGCCTAATTCAAATTCAAATATTTTATTTCAAATAAAATCTTATGATAAAATGTTCACACGCAATCAACTTGAAGATCATACTTTAGGTGGTAAATATTGATATATGTACATTATTGAAATATTGATTTACAGCAAAGGTTGGCAATCCCTTCCTGAAATCATCCCCTAATAATTCACACCGTCGCTCCCTCATAGAGTCATTTGAAACACTGCCACAAAAACTCATGCATAAAATCATATGATAAAGATATAAAGATGTTAAGGTCTATGATGATTACTAATTGATATAACATATTTGTTTAATGTCAATAATATAGGAACAAAATGTATTAGGTAATTTAGAGCATTATAAGTACTTAAACTTACCCTAACTTTAGGTTTTTTAGGAAACATTTAAGTTACGATGAATTTTATTACCTATACTTACTTATTATAAGTAAGAAAATGGTATGGTTCTCTAAAACACATAGGTATTAATATTAATCTTCTCATCGAAAATTATTGATTATATGCTTATAATATAATTCCTTGTAAGCAATTCATTAGAAATTAATTCGTATCACAACGTGTTTCGTTTCGTTGTAAAAATGTCACAGCATTTTATTTAACCTTTTGACCGCCACAGTCGGCTGTGGCCGTCATCAAAAAATCGTGCCCCTGACGCCACGTCGGCCACAGCCGTCCAAATTTAAATGATCAAAAACTTTGTAATTCTAACTGCTACAAGTATTTTTCAATCCCTGTTGATTTTGGGGCACATCTTTTTTTTTTACTCTGGCGTCAGTGGCACGGTAAATTGCTAGACCGCTTGGCGGTCAATAGGTTAATAAATTCACAGCAATTTAATTCACAGCATTGCAAATATGGAACTTAGAGCCATAATTTTGCAATGCTGTGATATATTATAATATTATTGGAATGATGTCACCGCACGATATTAATTCACAAAGTAGTCGACTAGATGCCAGTCGTGATCATTATTTACTTTTTATTCCCATTTCACAAATCGCTCGACAAATCACAGTAATCAACGCAAACTCAATCCAAATGTGTTCAGGCATAACGGCGTTACTGAGCTAGAACAGAACAGATAGACGGACATAACGGACCTCAGCGCCGCAATTAAACGCAAAGAAATCTAATTAAACGAAGTTTTCGTCGTACACAATAAACCTACTTAAATATTAAAAAGTACCGCAACTAAATAAATTAAACAATACATACAAACAATTACCGTCTTACTTTTCAATACTGTAAATAGCTTAAATAATTCTAGGACACACTATATCACATAAAAAAGAAGGATTTCAATTCATCGCTGTGTCGATTGCTTATTCAATAATCCTTTTTAATTCCCGCTATAAAAACAAAACACTATTAAGTTTGCAGAAAATCTTCGCATTTCTACGCAATAAGTAGTTAGTACGAACTTTTCAAAACAATTGCAATGCAACAATCCGTATCACCACTTAAAAAACAAAACAATCTCTATTCCACAGAGAATCCTTACAGAGGAGTCACTACGATAATAAAAGGATCAAATCAAATACTCACCAATAAAAATCACTGTTTACACACACAACACAACACAGCACGGTCACTTCACTCGCGGACGTGCGTTCGCGCGGAGCAGCGCGCCGTTATGCGCGCGCGCCGGTCGCTGGCGCTGGAAAGCGGTGGCCGCGGAGAAAGAGAGACGCGACACTGTTTTGGAGCTTTGTAGGAAACTGCAGTAATTGCGGCAGATGCATTCATTCATTAGATTATTTATTGTTGCCAATAAATACATCGGAAGTTAATTCTAAGTATGTGCATTGTGCTATTGTACAAGGGCTACAAAGCCTCAATGACTGAGTAAGTCTTAGTTCTGTGTACGATATTATATTATGCATGTTTTCTTATTGTTATGGAAACAAAAAAGTTTTGTGAGTTATAGATGTATTAATTAGCTTTATTTTGGGTAAACCAACAAAGTATTAGACTTTAAAGAAAAAGAGCAAAGTTCTGAATTGAGCTTTTCAGTGTCAAAATCGGAATCAAAATTCAAATGTATATTCTGTACCTACGAGTAAGTAGGCCACAAGGGCACTTTTAAATGTCTAAATCTGAATCTACCGGAATTTCGCAAGAGGAGATCACTGTTGAGAAGGAAGCCGAAAGAAACTCTATCCTTAAGTAACAAAAAAACGTGGCCCTTGTAAAAAAACATCGTCATTGTCATAATAATCCCCTGACGATTTTATATAAATAGCTTAAACCTGTGTTTGTTTGTGTCGTTTTTGGCTAGAAATGTTTGCATGCATTTTCATAATGGTCCGTACCCGTGAATGTGTTAATAATACTTACTTTGTCACTAGCTAAATAAAATAAAATAAATAATAATAAATAAAATAAATAATAATAAAATTAAAATAATATAAAGACAAACATACAACCCCGGTTGCGCGGTTGTTCTATGTCGATGTCGGCGGGTTGTCAACGGAGATGGACACGTTGCCGGCGACCCGGGGAAAGCGGCGGGTCAGCGGTTCGACGACGAGCGAACAAGCTGCGCTTACGCATCGCACCCGGTTCGGAAATGAAAACCTACGAGCCGGGAAGAGTAGCTCACAAGTTCACAACTCACAACACACAGCATGTTGCGATAACTATCATAGTTAGATAGATTGATAGATAGATTTAGAGATAAGGATCGTGGATGAGTTACTTTGGCTCTAGAGAAGTTCTCGAAAAAAACTTCTAACTTCCTAACCCAAAAAAGTTAAAAGTTACTACCTGAGAAGTAGCCCATCGAAAAGTAATCCATGCCATTAATAAGGTTTTTTTTTTTTTTTTTTTATCAAAGTAACCCGACGAGTAGTCAAAGTACCTCGACCTGATGGTACACAGTTTTCCGATGTAACATGATTGCGGCACCACACTACTCGCGAAACTGGCCGAGGTTGGGCGAACGTGGAGGGGAACTTCGCTGCGAAAGCCCATATTCAGCCAACTTCGCCTCGGCCAACTTCAGCCAACTTCGCCTCGGCCTACTTCAGCCAACTTCGCCTCGGCCAACTTCGGCAACTTCGCGTGTAGTGTAGAGATGGTGACGCTCCACTCAGCCCACCTCGCAAAGCTGCATCATTGCATCAGACCCTGTGGAGATTATAATTTACAATAATTCACATCTCTTGCTCAAAACGTACGTTATTTTAGCTTCGCCAAGAGGTCTAAAATTTTACTCATTGATTGTATCATGTCATAATGGCTTAGTTTAGCCCCTTGTCAAACAATCTACTATTTCCGCCGCAAGTCTTATAAGTGTTAGGAGTGGGACATTGCATCACGCTAATAGAAAAAAGCGAGATAAACTTTCCTCTCAACGAGATTTACGCCCGTCTGGGGCAAAGATGCTGACCAGTGTCGTATATGGACGATCTCTCGATGAATCAGCGATTACCATACTCTCTATTGGCCTTGATCCTGCGGTTCTCCCTCACTTGATATTCTGCAGTCGCGCGCGCAGCACGAGATGTGTACTAATGTTGATGCAGACGGAACATCTTTCATTCAAGGCTTGCGTGAGTTTTGTAAGTAAACGGAGATGACCGACTTTGATTGGGCGAACTCGAAATGCTGTGTTTAGGGTTTAGGTAATGTATGTACAAAATGTTACAGGGAAGATGCAAGGAATCTTCGCCGAGCCGCGCCTGTACATTGGCGTCAAGTAGGATGTAGGTACCTAGTTTGGATACTAAGGTAGAAATTCATTTATTGGTAGCTTGCGCATGACTTTTTAGGACTACGTTAAGATATACTTATTAAGTTAGACCGGGCGTACCTGTAAAACTTAAGTGTTAAAAAAAAACTTTTTTGTACTTATTGCTTTTTAACCTAACATAATTTCTAAACATCATGTTTGTTACTAAAAAGATATGGACTTAGTCTGAAATAAAATATACTTATGTTTGTTTTGCTCGTCTAGTATTTTTGCTACTTAGTGACTACATGCAACAAACAGATTCTTAATGATCAGTTAAAGAAAATATACGGCATTAGTATTTTTTATTTATGATTCCATAAATAATTCCTTTGAAACCCACTGTTACCCGTGTGTTGGTCTATTCTTTGAAAAAATACGAACAAATATACATTCATATTTATAATAAATATTCGTATTAATAATAATAACAAAAATAATAAAGAGATAAGGAATCTGACACGGTATGTGAGAACAGTGCGTGGCGAGGGCGAGTATCGCAAACAAAACAATCATTTCAGGCACTTTAGCACCCTTACAATGTAATTTGCACATATGAACAAAGTAAGTATGAACTAAGTACATCCTAAGTTAGTGCATTTAATATACAGGGTGGAACATAATGAGTATAATACCGTACAGACGGAACAAATGCCACTATGAGCTGAAGAGTGAATGAATCTATGCGACATGCGACATTGTAATCTGTGTGACAAGTCACTGTAATATTACAGATGGTTGTTCACTTCTGGTAATATATCACCGAGAAATAAGGAATCAATGGAACGGCGTTAAATACAGGGGCGGCTAGAAGGAAAAATGTTCAGAGCACGACGATGCTACCGTATCGACATGCATAGAAATAACAAACAAATTATCTTTGGTCGTGTGTTCTCGCAACGATCTCGACCGCCAGAAGTGGAGTGCCATTGGAAAAGAACGCATTAAACCCTTAAACCAAGAAAAACTGGAAGTGAAAATCGACCATGTACGGCATCCCAAAAGCCACGATCCCTCTGGCAGGAGTGTGCGACTTAGAACCATGTCAAAATCACTGTGAAGTGTCGACCTTCTGCATAATGAGGGACCATCCGACACTCACACTCGTATTTTGTCAAAACGTAACGGAAGCCTTGTCACTGTTTTATCGCATGATAAAAGCAACCATCATAGATCCGCTAGACTAGGCAATAGAGTTAGGGCCAAAACACAATTACAAGACACGACATCGCATCGTCGTACGAAGCGACATCGTGCCACGATGCGACGTCGTGAGATTGTAAAACGAATTTAAATTTTGCATTTTGTCACATGAAGATAAAGTTCATTTTGGATTTATGCATTTCCACGACACGACGTCGCATCGTGGCACGATGTCGCATCGTACGACGATGCGATGTCGTGTCTTGTAATTGTGTTTTGGCCCTTAAGGATTCTTGCGTTATATTGTGTCTGAGCTTCTCGATTACATAATCGGACAGTTATGTAACTAGGAAAGGGACAGGAGGTGTGAAGCGGCAAGAGACGGGTTCTGATTGTGATCAGGGTCTCAAGTTACTAAATTATTAACAGGAAAGGTAGTTGTGCTTAAACACATTAGAAATACTAAATTTGAAGCTGTGATTTTGATGCCTATGACTCTGTGATACTTCGATTCAGATTTCGATTTAGTTTTTTTTTTTTTTATAATAAATTTTTACATTAAAAATTATCCTAAGTTAATTTACATGATTTGATATAAATATTATGATCGTCAGGAGAAAACATAAAGTTAAATAATAATCATTCAATGAACTCAAAAACACCATCATAATAGAGCTACAACAGTAAAAATACAATCATCAAATACAATGTCAGATAAAACAGAGATTTTAAGTATGCACTATGAGTATGACACTATGAGGTGCCTTCAGTTGGTTTACTGACAAACGATTCATCGAATGTTTTTATTTATGAACATTTTATCTGAAGCATTTTCTGAAAGCGTAAGAAAGTCTAAAAGTAACGTATCATCATCATCCTCCTAGCCTTTGTCCCTTTTTTTTGAGAATGAATTCTCAATCGGGGTCGGTTACCTAAATCCCAAGATGTGGCGTCAGGCACTAGTTTTTACGCAAGCGACTGCCATCTGACCTAAAAGTAACGTATACTTAAGATTAATTATAACAGCTTTAATTAAACATATGGGATATAATACAAGTAAGTTGATTTTCGTGAGGGCTATTCAACTCGCCTATATCACGATTGGATGACATCACAGCTTGTTATTTCCGCAGACAGAGCAGTATCGCCCACGGGACGGGTGCCTAAATTGGTGCAGTTGGTGACAAACAGATCCAAACTGCGGACTTAGCCTTCGGGCCTTCGTCGTGGGTCTTTGTATTGATCGTAATAATTAATTCCGCCCGACGGGTTTACTCGTGTTTTCTTGCAACGATCTCTACCACCAGAAGTGGAGAGCCATTAATTTAAGATATCCCGCAAATAGTTAAAATTGAAATTCGTAACCTGGCGAAAGAGACGGGAATCGAACCCGGTACCTCTGGATTACCGATCCAGCGCGTTCCAGAGGTACCGGGTTCGATTCCCATTCTCTTGCGCGAGGATAGGTATTACGCATTAAAAAAAATCTTTGTGCTTGGATCTTTTTATCAATGGTACAATATAAAAATTACATATTTACGGGAATTCTCAATAAGTTGGACTTATTGAGAAATAAAGAAGAACCTAAAGAACTTCTAATGAATTAGGTACATGTTCCGTCAAAGTAGATTTTTTGTAATATTTATGAGAATAAATGACATTTTAAATAACATTATTTAGTGACACGGCTCGCGATGCGTCAACAATGTAAGATTATAAGTACAATAAATCACTAAGTAAGTAAGTATATAAAGACTGAACTTAAGAAGAAACATGTAAATTATGCTATTTCTGAAAAATGCTTGCCCTTTCATCAGGAGTACCGCAATTATTTTCGCAAACCACGCCATAAAAACCCCAGTGCCAGGAATGTTGCCTTCACGGTTCATACCAGCGCTAAAATTAGATAAACTTATGGTAAACAAGTTAAACTCTGCTAATTTAAAACGGACAAAAGAATTCCAAAACAAACAGGTAGGTAACACTTATATATCATGAAAAGACGTATGTGGCTATGAGGATATCTAGTAACATGTAACTTTCTTCAGCTAGGGGTAGGAATTCCTGTGCGACAATTATCTTTATGAAGCTTAAGGAACAAAGGGTCGATTATCTGCGAGTAGCTGAAGAAGCTAAATGGACGAATTAAATTGTTAAAGGGGGGAATGCTGCGAGGGTATGGGCTTGAGGTAAGGTTGGGGGGTTAGACGCTGATTTAAATGTTGTAGCGGCGTTGAATTGTTTACTGGATGAATGTAAATAAAAGGAAAACTTTACGAATATAATATGCTAGTTAAATAGCACCGCCTCGAAAGAAGCACCAAGTCGTACCGTTTTTGACAATGTTCCCCATTTCGTAAAGAATAGAGAAGCACATAGTGTACAGGACGAACTCGATGCCATCGTGTGCATTACAGATTATAATTTGGGTTTCTTGAAGGCTAGTGTTATAGGCTATTTGCTGAACCAGTGAGCGAGATTCTCAACTCCGTGGTCACTTACCATCAGGTGATACTGAAATCAATCGCCGGTCAGAACCATAAAAATCATATTATTTTTATTTAAAGTTAGATGATCACCCATGGATGGTGTCGTTCATGTTAAAATTGAAATATGAGGACGGTAGGTACGCCCAGGAACAATCGACGAAACTTCTGGATTGTTGTAAACTCGTTTAGAAATTGAGACGTATTTATAAAATAAACTCATGCAAATTGCTGCCAGGGAGTACAAGGATAGGATTCCTTTTAGTTGAACCCGTGTTTTAAAAATTATTTATTTGAATACGATAACTAGCCACCGCAATGGGCGTAAACATTGTGTATCGCGCCATCTAGCGTCAAAACCCCGCATGCTAATTGTGCGCTGCTGAAATATTTTGATACCATCGGCAGCGCCGGCGCATTTTTAGATGGCTTCTGTTTAGATTCCGTGTAGGGACCGTAAAATATTACACTAGAGTTAAAATATCTTAGTTTAAGAATAACTATATACCTACCTACGGTTTACATAAATTTAAATAAAAATTGATATTTTCACTGTGTGCATAACCCACATTGTCCACAAAGGTAGATCCACGCCTATTATGTGAAACGTGATAAAAACTAATGAACACTAGTGTAAAAGCGCGGGATTGTCCGAGTCCTGACTTCCTGGTAGCGCTAACAGGGTCCGAGGATCCGCGATGATCGATGCGCCGGCGCCGACAGATAAACGGGCAGACGCGGGTTGGTTATTAGTGGGAAGCGTTCACATTGCGTTCACATCATAGGAATACCCTTCCTCAAATCTATAGAACATCTCCCAGTTCCCACTAACGTTTGTGCAGCGTGATTCTGATTAGAACTATGAACGCTAGTGTTAGAGGCCTGACTTCCTGCTCGGTGCTAAAATTAGACATTGGCGTTTCATAATCTGATGGAATCTGGGAAAATCAACTTTTTGGCCAACACAAATTCGTCCATAACTTTTAAACTTCGTTGTAAAGTTTCACCTGTACAAGTACATTCTGCCGTCTCTATGGTTAAGTTTATGGTTTACGTAAAAGCGTTCAATATCCCAACTGTTTAACCCAATAAACACAAAATTTGTGTCTTAGAAGCCCGACTTCTTGGTACTTAACTTTAGGGACGTTCCCTCCCTCATTCCTTAGAATCGTGATCAAAAGATTTGATATCCCTAATCAGTTGTTCCCACCGGTCTCGATCCATCCTCACATCATCGCTAGATGGAATTTGGAGGAAGAAAGATACTTCTCTAACCTGGGGTTTTAGGGGATTGAAGAATAAGAAAAAATATACCTACCTTATAAAAGAGCGGCTCAAAAACGAGGAACCTGCTCCAGTATGGCATGCCCTTACATTGTTTTGTTGCGTTTCGTTGCCCCTACCGTGTGACCAGCTAATTAAATTGGCTCTGTAATAACATCTCACCCAATAAATCGCGTTTTGTTCCACCACTGATACCGGCGTTAGAACGTGCTCGAACTTTTTAATTTGATTCTCCGCGGCAAGGAATGGTTTGTGCTATCTCGACGTATTAAATTGTTTTACGGTCAAGTGTTTTATTACCTCTGTAATAAAAGATAGATAGATTGTTGTTGTTACACAGTTTTACGTATTTCCTCTGTTGTGACCTTTTGCAGAGTTAGAATTGAGAGAACTTTTACACGTTCAGTAGGTAGATATCCGTAATTATCGGCATTTCCCGATTTTCGGAAATACCCGAGTAGGTACAGATTACCTATCCTTGATGCCTACTAATCCTCTTCAGACATAACCCACTATAGTAAAAATGTTCGTGATTATATTAAATTAGTTTAAATAATAAATAAATAATAAATAATAAATGTTCTTTATTTCAGGTAAGTAACCCATTTAATTAGTTGGTTCGAACCGATGGCCGTTGCGGCAGAGAGGTTCTTGAGTGGCCACCGCGTATCGAAAGATGCAGCGTGCGAAAGGGCTCCAACAAGATAACCAACTACCTGGTTAAGATCGCCGGAAGTAGTTAGATGAGGGTGTATGACCGATCGATGAAGAACTTTGTGGGAGACCTTTGTCCAGCAGTGGACGTCTGTTGGCCGATATGATGTTCATATGCTGTAACTAATTATATTTTTCATGTAAGCCACGAGAAAAACTACTCAGCATTACTTCATTCATTGATCCACTTAGTGGTTCCTCGATTCCTAAAATCGTCTACGATTACTTTCCTCAGAGAAACCTGTCCAGACAATCGTTTGTACATTTGATTAGTGTATATTATGCACGCTCTCTTCACCGTGTGACATATATTACACAACTGCGAATGCTACCGTCGAATCGGGCGGCATTCCTCTACTTTCACTCGGTTTGGAGATAGACGGTTCTGCCTTTTGCGTTCGATAGTTGGGCTATAAAATTGGGTAAGGAAATTGGTTATCTTACGACATGGCGGGAAAACGACATCACATTTGCGGAGCGGCGTATTGGAAACTAATATCCGCGTAAAAGG
Source organism: Apotomis betuletana (assembly GCA_932273695.1). Taxonomy (NCBI): domain Eukaryota; kingdom Metazoa; phylum Arthropoda; class Insecta; order Lepidoptera; family Tortricidae; genus Apotomis; species Apotomis betuletana. The sequence continues at coordinate 28,455,887 of OW026301.1, forward strand.
CCCAAGGTCTAATGTCAATCAGACCCAGCTTATTCAACAGTTGTGTAGCCATAGCGGACCACGGTCCTAATACGTGTGTGTAAATACAATGCGTTAATTAGGGTTCCGTACCCAAAGGGTAAAAACGGGACCCTATTACTGAGACTTCGCTGTCCGTCCGTCCGTCCGTCTGTCACCAGGCTGTATCTCAAGAACGGTGATAGCTAGACAGTTGAAATTTTCACAGATGATGTATTTCTATTGCCGCTATAACAACAAATACTAAAAATAAAATAAAATAAATATTTAAGGGGGGGCTCCCATACAACAAACGGGATTGGTTGCGTTAACTTTGCACTTCATTTGTATGGAGCGCTATACATACCAGTGCGCTGTGCAAACTTAACTTAACCACTTAAGGATGGAAAGTGTTTGTACGGAACCCTCAGTGCGCGAGTCCGACTCGCACTTGACCGGTTTTTATACGTTTTTGTATCAACAAGAAAATATTAACCAAGCGAATTAAGCGTCTCGGTTTAAGTCCGAATTTCCGGCCGTTCTCGCTTCCGGGCCACATTTCTCAATCGATTCTCATGACATTTTGTGAGTAAGTTCGATAAGTACAGTACCCTTATAAATTTATGAAACATGTAATGTCTCATTTTTTTAAATGTGGGTACACCACAATTTTTATTTAAACCATTAATACAAAGATCAAAGCTTAAATAAAAATTGAAAAAGGAGCTACCTGGTGGAAGGGACCGGGAATCGAACCCGGTACCTCTGGATTACCGGTCCAGTGCGTTAGCCACTTCGCTACCGTCGCTCCACCTAGACCTGACGAGTTTGTATCTATGCTTTGTGTGTTGATCTTTTGCATTGTTTATTTGAAAGGTTTTTACACCTTAGCGACCTCTATGTGAATACGTTAATATTCACATCTTACCGCACCACTTTACAGCGGTGACCGAGCAAGCGAGAGAGAACGCTGTTAGTTTTGTAAATTTATGAAACATGTAATGTCTCATTATTTTAAATGTGGGTACACCACAATTTTTATTTAAACCATTAATACAAAGATCAAAGCTTAAAGCTTAAATAAAAATTGAAAAAGGAGCTACCTGGTAGAAGGATTCCCGATTCCCGGTCCCTTCCCCCAGGTAGCTCCTTTTTCAATTTTTCTTTAAGCTTTGATCTTTGTATTAATGGTTTACATACCCCTTACCATGAGATTACAGTGACCAGACTCACTAGAGACAGCGTTACCGAATTCTGTGGAGAATTGGTAGTTCTACAAAGTAAACCGTTTAAATCAAACTCGCGAGGTTGAAAGCTCAGTGAGCCACTAGCTAGTATTACATTTACAAAGAGGGGAAATCAAAAAGAAATTAAATTAAATGAGTTAATAAATAATAATAAATATTGGACAACCTCACACAAATCGATCTAGTCCCAAATTAAGCACAAGAAGGCTTGTGTTATGGGTACTAGACGACGATATACGTACTTTTATAGATAAATATATACTTAAATACATAGAACAACCATGACCCAAGCACAAATATTTGAGTGGATTCGAACCCGGGACCGCCGGGGCCGTTGACTTAACCACAGACTTAACTAATAAAATAATTCTACAGCGCCTACATTACTGGTAAGAGCAAAGCGTACCTAATGATGAAAATTGACCATAAATAAAAAAATAAAACAGTATTGAATAGGTACACAATATAAGTCCAGGGAGCGAAACTTTGGTGCCGATGACAGACGTATGACGTCAAGCTACATACAGAGTGTTTTTATTTAGATTATAGATACCAAATCAAATGACAACTTATTGGCATATTTATAACTGGCGAGAGGATTGAGAATGGATATTGCCCTGAATGTACGTGTTAATTGTATACATGTAAATTATATGCGTAGTGTAGTTTGAAATTTAAATGTAATTCTTCACGTCAAATTTTGGTACGCACTGGATAAATTGGAAAAACTCGATAAAAAAAAACACGCTTTGGACTAAAGTATAATTATACTCGTAGGGTTCAAACTCTTCCAAATAGTCCCCTGTATCATCTCCAAAAGTTCGTACATCGTTATTCCTACATGTAAATAAGAAAGAAGATGCGATTATTATGTTTGAACTTTAAGCATTCTGCATACTTCGTCATCCAACGAAACATTTGTTGTGTTGTTTCATTTACTTGAGGAAATTATTTTTTGTATAAATACCAAACATTTTTATAAACAAACAATAATGTTTATATTACCATTATTATAAAGAATCACTGAGGTGTTGCAATTTTGTTTTAAAAAAACATCCTATATGCGACTTTGCGTCATAATGACGTCACCGGCACCAAAGTTTCGCTCCCTGAATATAACAGTAAAGTTAAACAGCGTACCTACTAAACGAAAGGCATTATTTTTAATCTCAATTAAATAGAATTAGCATAACTGGATCTGTATTGAAAAATCTAGATCTGTTGTGTATTGTTAGGGCCTTATCACGCTTGCGATTTCCTAGCGATTTTTTTATGAAGGCGATCACGCAGCGAGTAAAGGAAACTCGCTTGCAAATCGCAAGACAGTGTGATGATACCCTAAGCAATACTGCTAAATTGCACACTAATTACTATCAGCTTTATTTGTATGACCCCACAATTAATAAAGCAACCGTTTAGTCCTGAATGTAAAATATAGCCGTTGTTCAAACAAGTGTACCCAACAATAAGTATTAGACTTGAAATATAGATTAATTAACATCATTGCCTCTATGATGACTAGGTATGATCTTACATCTTAACCACGCAAGTATTTAAGGCAAGTCATAGGCATTTGCAATGTAAATGAATTCTGTGCCAATTGGCAACCAGGCTCGGCAGTGGCACAAAAAGCGATATCAAAGCACCAACACCACTCATTATGTACTTTTTGCAGTTTGTTACACACATTTGGAGCGTACCACTCAATCATGTACTGTTATATTATAGCTTGTTCTTATTGCTGGAAGTTACAATAAGTATGTTATTGTAAAGAAAGTATTGAATGTACCTACTTAACCAGAGGCAGCTAAAAAAATAATAATGTACCTAGGTGTGGGCGACTAATACGAAGTTATTATTTTAGATGCCAAGTAAAATCTATCAGTTCAAGAAATTAGCTGCCCGGGAAAGAATAACACAAAAGGGCATTACTTATATCCATACTAATATTATAAATGCGAAAGTGTGTCTGTCTGTCTGTCTGTCTGTCTGTTACCTCTTCACGCTTAAACCGCTGAACCGACTTAGATGAAATTTAATATGGAGATAGTTTGAGACCCGGGAAAGGACATAACGATACTTTTCATCCCGAAAATATTTAGTGTTCCCGTGGGATGAGCGGGTAACACCGCGGGGCACCGCTAGTACTTACATATATTATTTCTATGTATATTGTATTGATGTGTTAAAATGTATTGACGATGGTTTAGGTACGAGTACCGACAAAGTTGCAAATCACTGTAGGTACCTAAGTTTGGCACATTGTATGTGTGGTTGGCACCTACTGAAAAAATATCGGAGCCATCTGCACGGTGACCGCTTACTGGAGGTACGCGTAGGTAAGCCCGACAAAGTGAACCAGGAAAGATCGCAAGAAATTTCCTATTCCCATACGAGTGAGCGAGCGAGTTAAACCAGTTGTTTTAACTAGTAGATAAGGACGACTCACGGCCAATCTTTCTGTTAACATTGTCCGGCTTATGATGATGATTTTTGAAGTGCCAGACAGTTGATTTAGGTTACCGAGTAAAAAAAAAACCGGCCAAGAGTATGTCGGGCCAAGCTCAGTGTAGGGTTCCGTAGTTGCTTAACCTTCACAATAGACTTAAGTTACGAGAAAGATTTCAAGCTCTATAAAAAGAAGCTAGCTCTATTATGAAATTTTGCGATAACTCAAAAACGGCTCGACTGATTTTGTTCAGTATAGTTTTCATTGAAAGTACTTATAACGCCTCATGTTCCTGAATTTTTCCATAATTTTTTGACCCGTGGTTGAAAAGTTAGGTTCGGAGCGAATATTTACAAAACTGCTGACTTGATCAAAAAATAATGTTTAGAGACCCCTTTTACTTTTAAAAGACCTATTCAACGACACCCCACATAGTAGTGTTGAAACGAAATAAAAAAATCACCCCCACTTTAGGTGTTCGAGGGGTACCCGAAAAAAAATTTAAATTTTAGTTTTTATTTTACCGTTTTGTCGGCGTGATACATACACATACTCATACCAAATTTCAGCTTTCTAGTACTAATGATCACGGAGCTAAGCCGCGGACGGACAGACGGACATGGCGAAACTATAAGGGTTCCTAGTTGACTACGAAACCCTAAAAACTCGATTCGAATTTTGTTCCTCACATGATACTCACATGTGATGTTTACTGTAAAATCCAGTCAGTAAGAATCTACGTAGAAAGGAACGTTAAGCGTGGTTAGTAAGTTTTCAATGGCGACGTTTTGACGTGTTTAAGCAATCGCGTTCTATCATTGGTCCGTTTTAAAATAACGGTATGGAGAACACGATAACATCCATTAACAAACAAGAATATTGACTGACAATTGACATCAGATTATTTGTAATAGGGAACAATTGTCAGAAAATAAATATATTATGTTAGGAAAACCTAATGTAGCGAAGCTTATTTATTGTTTTTCCCGTTAGTTATTCTATCTGGACTCGGTGTGATTATATCAAACAATTTACTAGTACATTCGGTATCTTTAAGTTGTATTAAAAATGGATGAATTAAGTTGTAGTAAGTTTTATCTTAACCTATTTTGTAGACTGCAAAACTAGCAAGTTATTAATAAAATTACGTGCGTTTCACAGAGGAAGTCATGGATATGAGTGATGTGGAACACTCTGCTACAGATGATCACAAGGAAATAGATGACAAACCCAAGAAAAAGAAACGAAGACGGCGTGAGATTGATATGGTGAGTGTCATGGCATTTTGTATGAAAAAACTAATTGAAACTGTTGAAACTGCTACAAGCCAGAACATAATTCTTGAAAAGTGGTCTTATCTCCTGAAAGTATGTATTTTACACAGGACTTATCTGAAGAATATAATGATTTTCATACATCAATGAAATAATCATTCACTATAATATAATTTCGACTATGCAGTTAATGCAGTGGCAGTGTAGCTGCCTACTGAACCGACAGACCTGGGTTCGAATCCTGGCAAGAGCAAATATTCAACTCTAATATTTGTTCCCAAGTCATGGTAGTTTTCTATGTATTGAGGTATATATTTAGCTATGAAAGTATGTATATTTTTGTTTAGTATCCATAATACAATCCTACTAAAGCTTACTTTGGAACTAGGTTGATTTGTGTGAGGTTGTCCAATATTTGTTTAATTATAATGTGCTCCGATTCCTCAGATCAAGCTCTCGGACGATGATGAATCTGACGATGACCGAGTGCCTAAGAAAGTTCATCGCAGACTGAGTCCTGGACCCGTGTCTAGGGAGCCTCGTACTTGTGTACTTAAGGTAACATTTCTGAGCATCACATAGTATGTATATGATGTCTTATCTTAAGAAATCCATACTTCCATACTAATATACTAATTATACTAATTATACTAATAATATTATAAATGCGAAAGTGTGTCTGTCTGTCTGTTACCTCTTGATGCTTAAACCGCTGAATCGATTTTGATGAAATTTGGCATGGAGATAGTTTAAGATCCGAGGAAGGACATAAGATAGTTTTCATCCTGGAAATTATCCCTAAAAAGATTGAAAAGTGAGTAAGTAGTGAAGTGATTGTTTGTAGTTTTCATGTAAATGTTTTGGTGTAACTATACTGTGAATTTACGTGTAAATTAATAAATAAATAAATAAATAAATAAAGTAATTCATGATGACATTGATGACCCTGTAGGAAATGTAATTATTAGACCAAAAGCACAATTGCTCTTACATTTGCTTATGCGCTTTTAATAATCCCTTTTATTCATTAAGGTGATTAGGTGGATACGTCGATTTCTATCGTGTTGTTCGAGGTTGCTTCCATACTTCCAAGTTCCACGCGGACATAGTCGCGGGCAAAAACTAGTTATGAATATTCCTATGTATCTGTGCCATTGCTTTTTGACAAAACCTGTGGTGGATACATCTATTTGTGATGGGACAAAACCTGTGCTGTGGATGTATTATGAATCTGATATCCACCAACCTGCTAGTTGTAAACTTCATTTCAAAAACCTTAAACTACTAAACCTCTCCTCCCTGTACATTTTAGAAGTCATCATGTTTGTACGTAAAAATTTGCATTTATTTAATTTCTGTCAGAATACTTGATGCCACTAAAACCTTGAACGACTGGAGGCTAAGTTAGAGATTTATAAAAATGGCCCATACTATAGATAGAGTAATAAAAATATATAACAAGATACCTACCAGTCAATATAAAATCTTTAGAAAAAGATTCTGCCATTATATACCAAATAAAACATATACTCATAGATAAAAACATTTAGCAAGTTCACATGAAGTCCCAATAATGTTCCAATATTTCTATTTAATGGTAAATTCAAAGTATAGCTAAAAGGCATTGCGAGAAAAATTTAAAACTATATACTTTGCTACACCCTAAAACGATGTATAAAAAGACTAAGGAAGTTGGGGCGCTCGTGCCATGGTCCCGAAGATGCTGGCAGCATTTGTACTATGTTTTTACATTTCAACAGCACATTCGTATTCTTCCCCAGGCCTCTCAAAAACGGCGTCCACTCTCACGACTCCTGGAACAGTTGCTCCGTAACCTGGAGAAGCGGGACCCTCACCAGTTCTTCGCATGGCCGGTGAATGACAACTTCGCACCAGGATACTCCGACATCATCCGCCGGCCCATGGACTTCTCCACGATGAAGCAGAAGATTGATGATAATGAGTACAAGTCGCTCAACTGTTTCATTGTAAGTAGCATCATACTACAATGAATATAGCTCCAAATATGAAGGGAAGAAATTGATACAAAGATCAAAGCTCTAAGAAAAAATTAAATGTGTAACCTGGTGGGAGAGACTGGAAGTCAAACCCGTAGCTCTACATTGCCAGTCCAGCGCGTTAACCATTCCGGCACCCTAACCTCAAGCAACCTTTCGAATTTTTACTTATGTTTTTTGTATCGATCTTTGCATTGTATATTTGAAAGGCTTTACACCTTAGCGACCTCTATGTGAATACGTTAATATTGACATCTTACCGCACTACTTTACAGCAGTGAATGAACAGGCGAGAGATGGCGCTGTTATTTATAAATTTATGAAACACGTAATTTCTCATTTTCTCATGTGGGTACACACCACAATTTTTGGTATTCCCTTGATTTGTCTAATTTTTTTTTGTCTAATTTCAGTTTGTCTAACAACTTTTACCATAATGAACATTTTGTCTAAAGTCATTATGTATAATATAATTTCTCATAATCGTTATTTTGTCGAAACTCGTTTTGCCTAAATGATCATTTTCATAACTCTTGTTTTGTCGAATATTATTTTATCTAAAACTCACTTTGTCGATTCTTATTTTAACTAATCATTACATAGCCGAATAACGTTTTAACTAAAAAGTTTTTGTCTAATTTTGAATTATCATAATATTAACCTTGTCGATTTTTATTTTGTCTAATCAATAGGTACATAGCAAAATTAAGCAAAACGAAATTAGGCAAAATGTTGTTAGGCAAAACAATGTACAGTCACCATCAGATATATTGCAGCATATAAGGCGTTCATAAATATCTGAACATGTACTATAACGCCTACTACTAGCTTGTTTATTCAACTATTCGCGTCAGAATGCTTTCTTGCATGGAAGTATATTCAAATTTAGCAGTTAGTAGGTTAGGTTAAAGATCGAAAACTGTAGGTTAGGTTAGGTTTGTTTTATGACCATGGATAGGGGAGCGTGCGAAGCGAGCGGAGCGTCAGAATGCTTACTTGCATGAAAGTATATTAAAATTTAGCAGTTAGTAGGTTAGGCTAAACACCGAAAACTGTAGGTTAGGTTAGGTTTGTTTTATGACCATGGATAGTGGAGCGAGCGAAGCGAGCGGAGCGTCAGAATGCTTGCTTGCATGGACATATATTAACACATTCGCTACCGCGTAGCGCTACGGGCTACGCTCGTAGCCGATAACATGGGATAAACCGTATGTAGCGAAAACTTACTACGAGCAGAGCGCCCGGCTACCGGGTTGTTGGTGTCGAAAGTGTTAAAATTTAGCACATAGTAGGTTAGGCTAAACACCGCAAACTGTAGGTTAGGTTAGGTTTGTTTTATGACCATGGATAGCGGAGCGAGCGAAGCGAGCGGAGCGTCAGAATGCTTGCTTGCATGGAAGTATATTGAAATTTAGCAGTTAGTAGGTTAGACTAAACACCGAAGACTGTAGGTTAGGTTAGGTTTGTTTTATGACGAGGCAATAATTAAATTAGACGAAATAAGATTATGTAAAATAAGTATTATACGAAACGAATATTAGTCTAAACAAAAATTCGGCGAAACGAAATTAGGCCAAAAAATTGTTAGGCAAAATATGTTTATATGAATAAAAAATTAGGCCAAATAAAATTAGACGAAATAAGATTATGTGAAATGAGTATTATACGAAACGACTTTCACTCAAATGAAAATTAGGCAAAGTGAATAGTTATGCTAAATAATATTAGTTTAAATGAAATTAGGCAAACCGAAATTAGGCAAAAAGTTGTTAGGCAAAACAAGGTACAACCACAATTTTTATATTAAACCATTGATACAAAGAAACACTCAACACATTGAAACAATCATGTGATCCTATTACGAAACTCGCCTTCGGCTCTTTTCATAAAACAACTCGCGTTTTAATACCTAGTTATGTACAGTTACATACACTGTTGTACAGAGCGACTTCAAGGTGATGTGCAACAACGCGATGAAGTACAACAAGGCGGGCACGGTGTACCACAAGGCGGCGCGGCGGCTGCTGCACGCGGGCCTCAAGCAGCTCACGCCGCAGAAACTCCGCCCCATGGGCGACCTGCTCACCTACATGTACGAGATCCCCATCAGGGAGCTCGGCTTCGACATCGGCAAGATGGATGTGGTGAGTCGCACGTTGAACAACGACCTACAGGAGGAGTATCGAGCAGGACGTTGGTCACGTCTCTCTCTCTCACGTTTATCGATCTCCCCCTCTCTCTCTCTCTCTCCCTCTTTCTCTGTCTCTCTCTTCCTCTCTCTCACGTCTCCCCCTCTCTCTCTCTCTTTCTTTCTCTCTCTCTCTCACACGTCCCCCCCCCTCTCCCTCTCTTCCTCTGTCTCTCTATCCCCCCCTCCCTCTCTCTCTCTCTCTCTCTCTCTGTCTCTCTCTTCCTAGCCATTGACAACATTTAATATTTCGCCTGGTGACAACAAAAACTCCTAAAATTTCTGTCACTGCTCTTCAAAATCTCGAAAGTAAGTAGATTGACACTGAGATATGAGCTTTGTTTTAAGTAGGTTTGGTTGTCAACAGACGATTTCTAACAGGTGGACATTAATATAGAAATCGAGAGACCGTTGTGTCGTGTACACCCTAAAACATTATTTGAATTCATTTTTCTGTGTAAAATATAAGAAAATACATAAAATAAACGAAATCTACGACAACTATGCCTGTATAGAGGTGTTGTCTTCGAACTAGACGCGAAAAAAATAAGCTGTCAAAATGTCAAGCTCAACGTCTTTAGTTTTTTTTTATTAGACACCAGACCAGACTAAAGTAACCTTTCCATTGTGACATAGTTTTGGAGTTACTACATTTTAGAATGAGTAAATTTTAATATATTATTAATGAAATAATTAGTTATCTTAGGAAAAATATAAATAGTAGATTGTTAACCAAGGGTAGAAAGTAACCCATTGCACCTGAGATATTTCTGGCGCTCGAACGAAGTGAGAGCGCCAATAGTTCGAGGGTGAAATGGGTAATTTCACCCGAGTTAAACACTCTACTTTTCATTTCGACTGCGAGGAAAATAAAACAATACACGCACATAATAAACAACATATGTCATAAGTGAGTTTCATTCTTCTTCTGCAAACTTTCATTCTTCTTTTTTTAATAGATAAAAAATAGTTAAGATATACGTACCGCCAACATTTAAAAAGTTATAAAAAAAACAATCCAATGGTTTCAATCTATCTAACCTTTGGAGACCTTTTTTCAATGGCCACTTACCACGGCCGACTAGATTGTACCTAATTTAGTTGGTCACGACGTGCATCTAGAAGGCAATTATCTTTGACTCCGTGGCAATAAAAAAAAATTACTTTCCACCCTAGGGATGGAAAAGCTATTTTCCACCCGGCTATCTACTCATGAAAATTACACTTTCCGAACAGGAGAGATGAAAAATAATAATTACGTCCTTTTTCTCAGCGAAATACAGAAATGTAATAAATATGAATTCTTGTCAACTCTCCCACATGGCGGGGGTCAGCTTTCTTTACTTTACTTCTCCACTTCGCCCTGCACTCGACATTATCTTCGGATACTTGATACCTTTTGCACAAATAACAATGTCTTTCCACTGCATACTAAATTTGAAAAAGATAATTAACACCCGAAATGCGGAATAAATAAATTTATAATTTAGTGTGATTTTTGAACAATATATATTGTTTTTAAAACAGGCCACACACTTACGCCCCCATTGTCAAATCAGTGGGTAGATGACAAAAATTTAAAGCTTGTAAACTGTCAATTACATTAAAAAATTAAACTTAATAAACGTGTTGCATTTTTGAGTAAACAACGCAACGGACAATCTTTGAAATAGCGGTTCTATAATAGTGTATTTTTATAGTGTACTTTCAACTGTGTTTAGTGAATATGAGTTTCAAATCGCCGATCTTAAGAATAGTGAGTTACTGTTATTGTTTCCACGGTTGATCAAATCCAAATGTAAACAACTATTTAACAAATTGTTTTAAACTTACACAATTTTCATACATTACTGTAAGAAAACGATTCTTAATCGCATTTGCGTTTGTTATAATGACTACTTAACAAAAATAATAGTATATAAATTATTTATTTGCAAAATGGGACCGTAATGTTGAATACAATAATTTTTCGTAATGTAATATTTTATCTAATGTAACATTTCTTTTAACACGTTTTCTAAAGCTTATAAAGTTTCTAACTAACGTAACAGAATCCAAGGTAACCTAACCAACCTCATCTAACAATTTACAAGTTTATAGATTTGAAAGGAAATGAATCAAAAGAGTAAAATGGGTTATACCAAACATTACATTGTGCGAAACGTTGCATTAGGTCAAAAAACGTTATATCAAACATCGGGCACCTAAATAAAAACTTAATTAATTAGTCAACTATCTAAAGCCCGTATAAATATACTGTGCTCGAATATGACAGCGAACTTAAGTGTAGTTTTATGTATGGACAACTGGATTCTTGTGTTATTTTTATATGTGTGGGTTGAACGAAACTAAATTGACAAATATAGTTGTTATATGTTTTATATAGAAGCGAAAATTAAATGATTTGATCGTGATTTGAACCTACGGTGACCTACGGCCTTGATTCGTTTGAGTGTAGCACATTGTTACTATCGATCTCCCAACTTAATTTGATACGATGGTGTTGAACATAAAGACATAATTCTTACGCTAGATGACTACGACGCCGCCCTAAGGCATGTAGAAATAAAGCAACTGTTTGAAAAATTCGATGCTTTGGGTAGTGACTTTGATAGCATAATTGGTAATGCACCAATCTGGCCCAAAAAACTGTGGGGACATGGGTTCAAATCCCGCTCAAACCATAATTTTTATTTTATTTTTTTGCTTCTATATGAAACCTTTAGTTTACGATAGCAGACGTTTAATAAAAATTGATAGTTGTTATAATTGAAAAAAGATCTATACCTGATCACTTTCTGCCATGCAGCCGCTTAGGACGTACGGGCGAAAGGTGAATGTCTACACATTACATACAGTTGCACAAACCGCCATTAGTTTAATGCCATATTAGGATGCGTGCCGCCAATTTATATGCATTTAAACTGACAGTAACGTAATAAAATATAACAGCATGCAAAATAATGTGACATTCAAATAAATGAAAGCTTGTGAACTGGAAATTAGTAGTGGATATATTAATGGAACTATATTCGGCACGCGCAAAGGCACTAAATTGTTTCTTTCTATTTATTATTGTGGGGATGTTAAAATCAAGCACAAAATAGAAAAGATGTGGTAAATCTATGTATTTTACTATGTACTATGCGTTGTGCGTGCCGAACACGGCCCTGTGAGATAATTAGTTTTGTTTTGCTTCATCGTGTTTACAGTGATGCGCATTTGATGCATGCGGTGAAGTGTTAGGTGTGAGTTGTTGGGTCGATTGTGCTCTACATTTCAATCCCACTTACTATACAATAGCAAAAGATTTGTAGAATAGGCGTGTAGACATTTTTTTGTGAGGTTGGCAATAGATTCTATTTTTTATTGGGATCAAGTGTCTGTATGGGACTAACTACACTTAGACTGAATTGACCGTCAAAGTTCACATTCCTAATGGCTACCTACATGTGACATCATTTGTGGGTCATCATCATCATCCTCCTAGCCTTTGTCCCATTTTTTGAGAATTAATTCTCAATCGGGGTCGGCTACCTAAATCCCAAGATGTATGTGGCGTAGGCACTAGTTTTAGTTTTTACGAAAGCGACTGCCATCTGACCTTCCAACCCAGAGGGGAAACTAGGCCTTATTGGGCTTAGGTGGTTTCCTCACGATGTTTTCCTTCACCGAAAAGCGAGTGGTAAATATTAAATGACATTCCGTACACAAGTTCCGAAAAACTCATTGGTACGGGCCGGGTTCGAACCCGCGACCTCCGGATTGAAAGTCGCATGCCCTAACCACTAGGCTACCATCGCTTTTTTAATGTAATTGGTTATTATGAAATGTGACATCATTTGTGGGTGTGGTACCAATATTTGTATGGAGACAATAAGTAATTATCACATAAGTAATCGTACAACTATTTTTTTGTTAAATTATGAGGATTCTGAAAACAATTTCAAAATCAGGTTGAGTTGAACTTTGCAAATAGTATTGATATATATATATTTTTAATTTTCGTCCTAATGTCTAAAATCTTTGTAATAATTAGACAAGGTGCACAATCGACCCAGCTCTCACTTTAAAGCCAGCATGACCTAGCTACCTATTATTCTACGCCATGCCTCCACTAACCAATTTGGTCAGCAGAAGGTGCTGAAGCGCTCCAGCCCGATCAAATCGGGTGGCTCCGAGGCTGAAGCGGCGTCCGATGGCGCCGAGCGACAGGACTCCGGGGACAGCGTTAAGCTGCAGATGGAAGCCGCTAGGGAGCAGCACAGGCGACGCTTGGCTAAAAAAGGTGAGTACTTATAGCCTAGCAGAAAAAGCACTTCAACCCGGTCAAGTCGGCTCTGATCAAGTCGGGTGGCTAAGAAGTCGGCTACTGACGGCGCCGAGCGTCAGGATAGTGGCAAGCTGCGTATAGAAGTCGCCAGAGAGCAGCACAGGAGACTGGTTGGGGAAGGTCCTTATTACCCAATCAAGCCGGGCGATTCTGGTCAAATCAGGAGGCTCCAATCAAGTCGGCCGACACCGATCAAGTCGAGATGTCCCAGGTGAAAGCCGCTAGGGTGCAGCACCGCAGACGGCTTGCTAAGAAAGGAGTCCTAATTTTGTACACCAGCAGAACTAGGAGCTCCGCATAGCGGGGCTTCATTGAATATTTAATTGTAAATTTGTATGTTCAAATTTTGTTTTCCGTCGTTTAGTTGAATATTGCTAATTTTATTAAACCAAGATCTCACTCCATATGAAATGAGGGCGGGCAGGAAGCCGAATACTGGGCCCATAACCTAATAAAACTGCAAGCTTGTTCGAAACAGACTAACTTTTATTCGTTAAAAGCTGACACTACACTTTAAGTACATCACTCAAGAGATGCCTCTAGTATATCCTACCAAGCGTCGGTCCGACCAAGCGATAGTGGCGCTACAAACAGCTTTCGTATGTCAATAATATGCATACATAATGCATACAGTCTGACACAAAAGAGTAGAAATTAAAAAGTGGCAATACTGTATTGACGTCCCCGTTTTATTAAATTGATTAGAAAGGGACGACACGACAGTATTGCCACTTTTTAATTTCTGCTCTTTTGTGTCAGACTGTACGTCATATATTTGCATTATTAAACGTCAATAGCTATTTGTCATGCACAAATTCAAAACATTGTTTACCGGAATGCTGCTCAATCCTTCTTTCTTCTTGCGAAATAAATACTGAATCCTATTGAAAAAACTTGACTTATATCACTGGGAATAGTTTTGGCTTTGTTATGCAAAAATTACTTAAAAATTGCGGAATATTTAGTCCTGATTCCTTTTTGTTTACATCACTGACATTCACCGGCTTTTAACATCAGTTAAAGCCTGACCAGAAATATATGAGGATTGTCAAGAGGGCGATATTTATAAAATTTATATGGCAACAATTTTGCAACCAATCGCAACCCACTATAATGACATTAGTTTAAATACCTGTCAGTTCCACTATGTTAACCTCGTAATATCATTTATATATGCACTCTTTACCTGACTGTTTTTCGTGTAGTTAACACGTTTACACTTTATTTATAATGTTACGTTCACGACTGTGAATGGTTTTCGTCATTTTCTTTGGATAATTTTAAATATTTGTCTTTTCAAGAAACCAACACGAATGACATTGACAGTGTTGACAAACCATCATAAAATCATTGCCAGTGTTAGAAATTAGTTCCAGTGAAATCCGTAATATGGCGCACCCTCATATATATTTCTGGTCAGGCTTTACCAACAATCTGTCGTTGCCAGTAAAATAAATTAGTACCACTAAAATCCGCATTATTCATTCATCCGATTTGATTTGATTTGATTTGTATTGTAAAACCCCTGGGGCTATAGCATAGACAATAACTATAAATAAATATTAAATAAATATTAAGGGACAATCATACACAAATCGACCTAGTCCCAAACTAAGCAAAGCTTGTACTATGGGTACTAGACGACGATATACATAATATATAAATACATATATAGATAACATCCATGACCCAAGAACAAATATTTTGCACAAATATTTGCCCCGGCCGGGATTCGAACCCGGGACCGCCGACTCAGTAAGCAGGTGTCTACAAACCGAGCCAAACGCGTCGTCAAATATACTATAATGTTATTTTATTTTAACAATGTTGTGTCCAGCCTTCCCCAACATGGACTCAGAGGGCAAGACGACGCTGAACCTGGTGACGCACACGGTGGACGCGGCGGCGCCGGCGGACGAGCGGCCGCTCACGCTGGGGCAGTACATCGGCAAGCTCACGCAGGGCACCGGCACGCTATATGGTACACACTTACATTATCATTATATGGTAGTAGTAGCAAGACGACGCTGAACCTGGTGACGCACACGGTGGACGCGGCGGCGCCGGCGGACGAGCGGCCGCTCACGCTGGGGCAGTACATCGGCAAGCTCACGCAGGGCACCGGCACGCTATATGGTACACACTTACATTATCATTATATGGTAGTAGTAGCAAGACGACGCTGAACCTGGTGACGCACACGGTGGACGCGGCGGCGCCGGCGGACGAGCGGCCGCTCACGCTGGGGCAGTACATCGGCAAGCTCACGCAGGGCACCGGCACGCTATATGGTACACACTTACATTATCATTATATGGTAGTAGTAGCAAGA
The DNA here is from genome assembly GCA_932273695.1 of Apotomis betuletana. Classification (NCBI taxonomy): domain Eukaryota; kingdom Metazoa; phylum Arthropoda; class Insecta; order Lepidoptera; family Tortricidae; genus Apotomis; species Apotomis betuletana. The sequence goes on from OW026301.1 coordinate 28,471,725, forward strand.
CGACGCTGAACCTGGTGACGCACACGGTGGACGCGGCGGCGCCGGCGGACGAGCGGCCGCTCACGCTGGGGCAGTACATCGGCAAGCTCACGCAGGGCACCGGAACGCTATATGGTACACACTTACATTATCATTATATGGTAGTAGTAGCAAGACGACGCTGAACCTGGTGACGCACACGGTGGACGCGGCGGCGCCGGCGGACGAGCGGCCGCTCACGCTGGGGCAGTACATCGGCAAGCTCACGCAGGGCACCGGCACGCTATATGGTACACACTTACATTATCATTATATGGTAGTAGTAGCAAGACGACGCTGAACCTGGTGACGCACACGGTGGACGCGGCGGCGCCGGCGGACGAGCGGCCGCTCACGCTGGGGCAGTACATCGGCAAGCTCACGCAGGGCACCGGCACGCTATATGGTACACACTTACATTATCATTATATGGTAGTAGTAGCAAGACGACGCTGAACCTGGTGACGCACACGGTGGACGCGGCGGCGCCGGCGGACGAGCGGCCGCTCACGCTGGGGCAGTACATCGGCAAGCTCACGCAGGGCACCGGCACGCTATATGGTACACACTTACATTATCATTATATGGTAGTAGTAGCAAGACGACGCTGAACCTGGTGACGCACACGGTGGACGCGGCGGCGCCGGCGGACGAGCGGCCGCTCACGCTGGGGCAGTACATCGGCAAGCTCACGCAGGGCACCGGCACGCTATATGGTACACACTTACATTATCATTATATGGTAGTAGTAGCAAGACGACGCTGAACCTGGTGACGCACACGGTGGACGCGGCGGCGCCGGCGGACGAGCGGCCGCTCACGCTGGGGCAGTACATCGGCAAGCTCACGCAGGGCACCGGCACGCTATATGGTACACACTTACATTATCATTATATGGTAGTAGTAGCAAGACGACGCTGAACCTGGTGACGCACACGGTGGACGCGGCGGCGCCGGCGGACGAGCGGCCGCTCACGCTGGGGCAGTACATCGGCAAGCTCACGCAGGGCACCGGCACGCTATATGGTACACACTTACATTATCATTATATGGTAGTAGTAGCAAGACGACGCTGAACCTGGTGACGCACACGGTGGACGCGGCGGCGCCGGCGGACGAGCGGCCGCTCACGCTGGGGCAGTACATCGGCAAGCTCACGCAGGGCACCGGCACGCTATATGGTACACACTTACATTATCATTATATGGTAGTAGTAGCAAGACGACGCTGAACCTGGTGACGCACACGGTGGACGCGGCGGCGCCGGCGGACGAGCGGCCGCTCACGCTGGGGCAGTACATCGGCAAGCTCACGCAGGGCACCGGCACGCTATATGGTACACACTTACATTATCATTATATGGTAGTAGTAGCAAGACGACGCTGAACCTGGTGACGCACACGGTGGACGCGGCGGCGCCGGCGGACGAGCGGCCGCTCACGCTGGGGCAGTACATCGGCAAGCTCACGCAGGGCACCGGCACGCTATATGGTACACACTTACATTATCATTATATGGTAGTAGTAGCAAGACGACGCTGAACCTGGTGACGCACACGGTGGACGCGGCGGCGCCGGCGGACGAGCGGCCGCTCACGCTGGGGCAGTACATCGGCAAGCTCACGCAGGGCACCGGCACGCTATATGGTACACACTTACATTATCATTATATGGTAGTAGTAGCAAGACGACGCTGAACCTGGTGACGCACACGGTGGACGCGGCGGCGCCGGCGGACGAGCGGCCGCTCACGCTGGGGCAGTACATCGGCAAGCTCACGCAGGGCACCGGCACGCTATATGGTACACACTTACATTATCATTATATGGTAGTAGTAGCAAGACGACGCTGAACCTGGTGACGCACACGGTGGACGCGGCGGCGCCGGCGGACGAGCGGCCGCTCACGCTGGGGCAGTACATCGGCAAGCTCACGCAGGGCACCGGCACGCTATATGGTACACACTTACATTATCATTATATGGTAGTAGTAGCAAGACGACGCTGAACCTGGTGACGCACACGGTGGACGCGGCGGCGCCGGCGGACGAGCGGCCGCTCACGCTGGGGCAGTACATCGGCAAGCTCACGCAGGGCACCGGCACGCTATATGGTACACACTTACATTATCATTATATGGTAGTAGTAGCAAGACGACGCTGAACCTGGTGACGCACACGGTGGACGCGGCGGCGCCGGCGGACGAGCGGCCGCTCACGCTGGGGCAGTACATCGGCAAGCTCACGCAGGGCACCGGCACGCTATATGGTACACACTTACATTATCATTATATGGTAGTAGTAGCAAGACGACGCTGAACCTGGTGACGCACACGGTGGACGCGGCGGCGCCGGCGGACGAGCGGCCGCTCACGCTGGGGCAGTACATCGGCAAGCTCACGCAGGGCACCGGCACGCTATATGGTACACACTTACATTATCATTATATGGTAGTAGTAGCAAGACGACGCTGAACCTGGTGACGCACACGGTGGACGCGGCGGCGCCGGCGGACGAGCGGCCGCTCACGCTGGGGCAGTACATCGGCAAGCTCACGCAGGGCACCGGCACGCTATATGGTACACACTTACATTATCATTATATGGTAGTAGTAGCAAGACGACGCTGAACCTGGTGACGCACACGGTGGACGCGGCGGCGCCGGCGGACGAGCGGCCGCTCACGCTGGGGCAGTACATCGGCAAGCTCACGCAGGGCACCGGCACGCTATATGGTACACACTTACATTATCATTATATGGTAGTAGTAGCAAGACGACGCTGAACCTGGTGACGCACACGGTGGACGCGGCGGCGCCGGCGGACGAGCGGCCGCTCACGCTGGGGCAGTACATCGGCAAGCTCACGCAGGGCACCGGCACGCTATATGGTACACACTTACATTATCATTATATGGTAGTAGTAGCAAGACGACGCTGAACCTGGTGACGCACACGGTGGACGCGGCGGCGCCGGCGGACGAGCGGCCGCTCACGCTGGGGCAGTACATCGGCAAGCTCACGCAGGGCACCGGCACGCTATATGGTACACACTTACATTATCATTATATGGTAGTAGTAGCAAGACGACGCTGAACCTGGTGACGCACACGGTGGACGCGGCGGCGCCGGCGGACGAGCGGCCGCTCACGCTGGGGCAGTACATCGGCAAGCTCACGCAGGGCACCGGCACGCTATATGGTACACACTTACATTATCATTATATGGTAGTAGTAGCAAGACGACGCTGAACCTGGTGACGCACACGGTGGACGCGGCGGCGCCGGCGGACGAGCGGCCGCTCACGCTGGGGCAGTACATCGGCAAGCTCACGCAGGGCACCGGCACGCTATATGGTACACACTTACATTATCATTATATGGTAGTAGTAGCAAGACGACGCTGAACCTGGTGACGCACACGGTGGACGCGGCGGCGCCGGCGGACGAGCGGCCGCTCACGCTGGGGCAGTACATCGGCAAGCTCACGCAGGGCACCGGCACGCTATATGGTACACACTTACATTATCATTATATGGTAGTAGTAGCAAGACGACGCTGAACCTGGTGACGCACACGGTGGACGCGGCGGCGCCGGCGGACGAGCGGCCGCTCACGCTGGGGCAGTACATCGGCAAGCTCACGCAGGGCACCGGCACGCTATATGGTACACACTTACATTATCATTATATGGTAGTAGTAGCAAGACGACGCTGAACCTGGTGACGCACACGGTGGACGCGGCGGCGCCGGCGGACGAGCGGCCGCTCACGCTGGGGCAGTACATCGGCAAGCTCACGCAGGGCACCGGCACGCTATATGGTACACACTTACATTATCATTATATGGTAGTAGTAGCAAGACGACGCTGAACCTGGTGACGCACACGGTGGACGCGGCGGCGCCGGCGGACGAGCGGCCGCTCACGCTGGGGCAGTACATCGGCAAGCTCACGCAGGGCACCGGCACGCTATATGGTACACACTTACATTATCATTATATGGTAGTAGTAGCAAGACGACGCTGAACCTGGTGACGCACACGGTGGACGCGGCGGCGCCGGCGGACGAGCGGCCGCTCACGCTGGGGCAGTACATCGGCAAGCTCACGCAGGGCACCGGCACGCTATATGGTACACACTTACATTATCATTATATGGTAGTAGTAGCAAGACGACGCTGAACCTGGTGACGCACACGGTGGACGCGGCGGCGCCGGCGGACGAGCGGCCGCTCACGCTGGGGCAGTACATCGGCAAGCTCACGCAGGGCACCGGCACGCTATATGGTACACACTTACATTATCATTATATGGTAGTAGTAGCAAGACGACGCTGAACCTGGTGACGCACACGGTGGACGCGGCGGCGCCGGCGGACGAGCGGCCGCTCACGCTGGGGCAGTACATCGGCAAGCTCACGCAGGGCACCGGCACGCTATATGGTACACACTTACATTATCATTATATGGTAGTAGTAGCAAGACGACGCTGAACCTGGTGACGCACACGGTGGACGCGGCGGCGCCGGCGGACGAGCGGCCGCTCACGCTGGGGCAGTACATCGGCAAGCTCACGCAGGGCACCGGCACGCTATATGGTACACACTTACATTATCATTATATGGTAGTAGTAGCAAGACGACGCTGAACCTGGTGACGCACACGGTGGACGCGGCGGCGCCGGCGGACGAGCGGCCGCTCACGCTGGGGCAGTACATCGGCAAGCTCACGCAGGGCACCGGCACGCTATATGGTACACACTTACATTATCATTATATGGTAGTAGTAGCAAGACGACGCTGAACCTGGTGACGCACACGGTGGACGCGGCGGCGCCGGCGGACGAGCGGCCGCTCACGCTGGGGCAGTACATCGGCAAGCTCACGCAGGGCACCGGCACGCTATATGGTACACACTTACATTATCATTATATGGTAGTAGTAGCAAGACGACGCTGAACCTGGTGACGCACACGGTGGACGCGGCGGCGCCGGCGGACGAGCGGCCGCTCACGCTGGGGCAGTACATCGGCAAGCTCACGCAGGGCACCGGCACGCTATATGGTACACACTTACATTATCATTATATGGTAGTAGTAGCAAGACGACGCTGAACCTGGTGACGCACACGGTGGACGCGGCGGCGCCGGCGGACGAGCGGCCGCTCACGCTGGGGCAGTACATCGGCAAGCTCACGCAGGGCACCGGCACGCTATATGGTACACACTTACATTATCATTATATGGTAGTAGTAGCAAGACGACGCTGAACCTGGTGACGCACACGGTGGACGCGGCGGCGCCGGCGGACGAGCGGCCGCTCACGCTGGGGCAGTACATCGGCAAGCTCACGCAGGGCACCGGCACGCTATATGGTACACACTTACATTATCATTATATGGTAGTAGTAGCAAGACGACGCTGAACCTGGTGACGCACACGGTGGACGCGGCGGCGCCGGCGGACGAGCGGCCGCTCACGCTGGGGCAGTACATCGGCAAGCTCACGCAGGGCACCGGCACGCTATATGGTACACACTTACATTATCATTATATGGTAGTAGTAGCAAGACGACGCTGAACCTGGTGACGCACACGGTGGACGCGGCGGCGCCGGCGGACGAGCGGCCGCTCACGCTGGGGCAGTACATCGGCAAGCTCACGCAGGGCACCGGCACGCTATATGGTACACACTTACATTATCATTATATGGTAGTAGTAGCAAGACGACGCTGAACCTGGTGACGCACACGGTGGACGCGGCGGCGCCGGCGGACGAGCGGCCGCTCACGCTGGGGCAGTACATCGGCAAGCTCACGCAGGGCACCGGCACGCTATATGGTACACACTTACATTATCATTATATGGTAGTAGTAGCAAGACGACGCTGAACCTGGTGACGCACACGGTGGACGCGGCGGCGCCGGCGGACGAGCGGCCGCTCACGCTGGGGCAGTACATCGGCAAGCTCACGCAGGGCACCGGCACGCTATATGGTACACACTTACATTATCATTATATGGTAGTAGTAGCAAGACGACGCTGAACCTGGTGACGCACACGGTGGACGCGGCGGCGCCGGCGGACGAGCGGCCGCTCACGCTGGGGCAGTACATCGGCAAGCTCACGCAGGGCACCGGCACGCTATATGGTACACACTTACATTATCATTATATGGTAGTAGTAGCAAGACGACGCTGAACCTGGTGACGCACACGGTGGACGCGGCGGCGCCGGCGGACGAGCGGCCGCTCACGCTGGGGCAGTACATCGGCAAGCTCACGCAGGGCACCGGCACGCTATATGGTACACACTTACATTATCATTATATGGTAGTAGTAGCAAGACGACGCTGAACCTGGTGACGCACACGGTGGACGCGGCGGCGCCGGCGGACGAGCGGCCGCTCACGCTGGGGCAGTACATCGGCAAGCTCACGCAGGGCACCGGCACGCTATATGGTACACACTTACATTATCATTATATGGTAGTAGTAGCAAGACGACGCTGAACCTGGTGACGCACACGGTGGACGCGGCGGCGCCGGCGGACGAGCGGCCGCTCACGCTGGGGCAGTACATCGGCAAGCTCACGCAGGGCACCGGCACGCTATATGGTACACACTTACATTATCATTATATGGTAGTAGTAGCAAGACGACGCTGAACCTGGTGACGCACACGGTGGACGCGGCGGCGCCGGCGGACGAGCGGCCGCTCACGCTGGGGCAGTACATCGGCAAGCTCACGCAGGGCACCGGCACGCTATATGGTACACACTTACATTATCATTATATGGTAGTAGTAGCAAGACGACGCTGAACCTGGTGACGCACACGGTGGACGCGGCGGCGCCGGCGGACGAGCGGCCGCTCACGCTGGGGCAGTACATCGGCAAGCTCACGCAGGGCACCGGCACGCTATATGGTACACACTTACATTATCATTATATGGTAGTAGTAGCAAGACGACGCTGAACCTGGTGACGCACACGGTGGACGCGGCGGCGCCGGCGGACGAGCGGCCGCTCACGCTGGGGCAGTACATCGGCAAGCTCACGCAGGGCACCGGCACGCTATATGGTACACACTTACATTATCATTATATGGTAGTAGTAGCAAGACGACGCTGAACCTGGTGACGCACACGGTGGACGCGGCGGCGCCGGCGGACGAGCGGCCGCTCACGCTGGGGCAGTACATCGGCAAGCTCACGCAGGGCACCGGCACGCTATATGGTACACACTTACATTATCATTATATGGTAGTAGTAGCAAGACGACGCTGAACCTGGTGACGCACACGGTGGACGCGGCGGCGCCGGCGGACGAGCGGCCGCTCACGCTGGGGCAGTACATCGGCAAGCTCACGCAGGGCACCGGCACGCTATATGGTACACACTTACATTATCATTATATGGTAGTAGTAGCAAGACGACGCTGAACCTGGTGACGCACACGGTGGACGCGGCGGCGCCGGCGGACGAGCGGCCGCTCACGCTGGGGCAGTACATCGGCAAGCTCACGCAGGGCACCGGCACGCTATATGGTACACACTTACATTATCATTATATGGTAGTAGTAGCAAGACGACGCTGAACCTGGTGACGCACACGGTGGACGCGGCGGCGCCGGCGGACGAGCGGCCGCTCACGCTGGGGCAGTACATCGGCAAGCTCACGCAGGGCACCGGCACGCTATATGGTACACACTTACATTATCATTATATGGTAGTAGTAGCAAGACGACGCTGAACCTGGTGACGCACACGGTGGACGCGGCGGCGCCGGCGGACGAGCGGCCGCTCACGCTGGGGCAGTACATCGGCAAGCTCACGCAGGGCACCGGCACGCTATATGGTACACACTTACATTATCATTATATGGTAGTAGTAGCAAGACGACGCTGAACCTGGTGACGCACACGGTGGACGCGGCGGCGCCGGCGGACGAGCGGCCGCTCACGCTGGGGCAGTACATCGGCAAGCTCACGCAGGGCACCGGCACGCTATATGGTACACACTTACATTATCATTATATGGTAGTAGTAGCAAGACGACGCTGAACCTGGTGACGCACACGGTGGACGCGGCGGCGCCGGCGGACGAGCGGCCGCTCACGCTGGGGCAGTACATCGGCAAGCTCACGCAGGGCACCGGCACGCTATATGGTACACACTTACATTATCATTATATGGTAGTAGTAGCAAGACGACGCTGAACCTGGTGACGCACACGGTGGACGCGGCGGCGCCGGCGGACGAGCGGCCGCTCACGCTGGGGCAGTACATCGGCAAGCTCACGCAGGGCACCGGCACGCTATATGGTACACACTTACATTATCATTATATGGTAGTAGTAGCAAGACGACGCTGAACCTGGTGACGCACACGGTGGACGCGGCGGCGCCGGCGGACGAGCGGCCGCTCACGCTGGGGCAGTACATCGGCAAGCTCACGCAGGGCACCGGCACGCTATATGGTACACACTTACATTATCATTATATGGTAGTAGGAGGCGCCTTGGGTGTCTAGCTATCCCTGTACCAAAATTTAACACTTCTATTATAATTATGTAGGTACTAGGAGGCCCTTGGGTGTCCAGCTATACCTATACCAAAATTGGTTAAAATTCGTCCAGCCGTTTCAGCGTGATGCGAGCACAAAGGAAATAAACAGATGGCGCCAGGCTGGCACGGCGCCGCGCGCCCATACAAAACAAACGACGATCCTGCATCACGCTGTTAAGATTTTTCCTGAAATCATGACCATAGAAAATTTATAATAATAATAATACATTTATTTCAATACAACAACATTTTTTACAATAGCATCTTTTACAGAGGGTCCTTAAAATTAGAGACTACTTCCTAAATAGGTGAGACCTGAGCTTTAGGTTAAACAGTGCTCCTTGCCATATAACCGCACTGATGTTAAAAACATTTAAACCAAAATTTACTTAGGATTTACACAAATTTGTAGCTTACTTAATACTTATGTTATATATATATATATCTGTGGAATAATAATATACTTAAAATTAGCGTTATTTATGAGAGTGAGTGATTACAAAACTCATGTGAAGCATGCATGAAACGAATTGCTACATTTAACTTCCACGCTTATAATAAAATCGGTATTTGCATTTACGCGCGAGTACCTCCCTAAAGACCTCTCGATGCTGCACAGTTTTCTGCGGACTTGGGTTTAGTTTCAGGGCTTAGATGAGAAGTGATTCCATAAAATGACCCAAGGGTATAAATACACAAAAAAAAAACAGAAGGTTAATTTCTGTATCTCATATTTGCAGCGCCTCGCGAAGACCGGCGAAACCTGGTTAAGGGGGTAAAGCCGCTGAACTATGGCCCCTTCAGCTCGTTCGCGCCCTCGTACGACGGCACCTTCGCCACGCTCACTAAGGAGGAGTCACATCTGCTCTACCACACTCTGCGTAAGTTAAGTTGTCACTTCATCAGCTGGGACGAATGAAGAACTCAAGACAAAACCATCTAAAGTTCCTAGACTAATATTCTAATAATATAATGTGTTGTTCTCAAACATGCAATGAAATGCTGTCATGACGTGCGTTATATAAGGCTTCGAAGTATCACGTTTCGGGCGGGACAACTCGAGAGAGCTGTAAAGGAATTTCATACAAAATTGAAAACGAAGTATTTTTTGAAACATGGGCGTCTGTGTTCATGAACAGGCTAAACAGCTGAATTATATATATTTTTAGTGGTTTTTTTTATGTTTATTTATTGCATATGTTTGGGAAAAGCACTATACATGCCTAGCCGTGAAAAGGGCTTGCCGGCTTCGTATCACTATCCTACTCACTAACTTACTCACCCGGCAAACCCTTCTTTCAGTAATGTACTATATTTTGTATCGCAGCGTCGGAGACTGGGCAGGGCAACGAAGAAATGCTTCGCTTCGCTCCAGACTCGCCCTGGAACCTGTTCTACGACATGGAGGCGCTCTTCCCGGACAGGAAGAAGGAGCAGGAACAAGCGCCTAAAGAGGAACCGGTACGTAATGTAGCGAGAGACTCGACCACCACGACTAATGATTCCCTGGACACTTTTGGCGAGCATCAGCTTCAGTTATACAAGACAAAACTGATATTACTAAGTCAAATTATAGTATAACGGCGTAAACATAAAAAAATACTAATACATTTTGAGTTTTTGTTATTTATGACTCGTAGGCACGTTTGTTGTATGTTATAGCCCAACAGGGAGTTTTACAATCCACGCCATATAGCGGATTTTTAGTGGTACTAATTTATCTAACTGGCAACGACACATTTGTTGTAACTGACGTTGAAAGTTGGTGAATGTCACTGATGTAAGCAAAGAGAAAACAGCCAAAACCAAAACTATCCACGGTGATGAAAGTCAAGTTTTTTTCTTCAATAGGATTCATTTTTTGTTTCGCTAGAAGAACAAAGGATTGAGCATTCCGGTAAACAATGTTTAGAATTTGGTTAATAACAAATCGCTTTTGCCGTCGCATAATGCAGATATATGACGCGTGCACATTATTGTCATATGAAAACCGTTTGTAGCGCCACTATCGCTGGGCCGGACCGACACTTGGTAGGCTATTTTTTTTTATTTTTTTTTTATTAAGAAACAAACAGTCTTAAAATAATATAATATTAGTATTGTCATAGGACTAGAAATAACCTTAATTGTAGACCTATAGTTCCATACATAATATTATAGTGTTGAAAATTTTACAGTACTCTGACCAAAAGAAATAAATAAAAAACAATTTACTTAACTATAAATTAACCAATTAAATCCAACAAAATTTTTATATAAATCTGGAATCGTTTACTACTATTTTGAACTTAATTAAAACTTAAGACTTAAGAAATACTCACACACACTGAGTTTCCAATAAAGAAAATACACTTGTTTTATACTTTGCCAACGAACTGCCAAACAAGCCTTCATACATTTCTCATACTACATACTCAGTAAGCTTTTGGAAAGTCTTCTCGTATATGACAATTTTTGCCATCTCACTAACTAGAAACGCAACTTTCAGGACATATCATCAGTGAAGGTGGATGTAGAGCTTTTGCCATGTCACTAATTAGAAACGCAACTTTCAGGACATATCATCAGTGAAGGTGGATGTAGAGCTTTTGCCATGTCACTAATTAGAAACGCAACTTTCAGGACATATCATCAGTGAAGGTGGATGTAGAGCTTTTGCCATGTCACTAATTAGAAACGCAACTTTCAGGACATATCATCAGTGAAGGTGGATGTAGAGCTTTTGCCATGTCACTAATTAGAAACGCAACTTTCAGGACATATCATCAGTGAAGGTGGATGTAGAGCTTTTGCCATGTCACTAATTAGAAACGCAACTTTCAGGACATATCATCAGTGAAGGTGGATGTAGAGCTTTTGCCATGTCACTAATTAGAAACGCAACTTTCAGGACATATCATCAGTGAAGGTGGATGTAGAGCTTTTGCCATGTCACTAATTAGAAACGCAACTTTCAGGACATATCATCAGTGAAGGTGGATGTAGAGCTTTTGCCATGTCACTAACTAGAAACGCAACTTTCAGGACATATCATCAGTGAAGGTGGATGTAGAGCTTTTGCCATGTCACTAATTAGAAACGCAACTTTCAGGACATATCATCAGTGAAGGTGGATGTAGAGCTTTTGCCATGTCACTAATTAGAAACGCAACTTTCAGGACATATCATCAGTGAAGGTGGATGTAGAGCTTTTGCCATGTCACTAATTAGAAACGCAACTTTCAGGACATATCATCAGTGAAGGTGGATGTAGAGCTTTTGCCATGTCACTAACTAGAAACGCAACTTTCAGGACATATCATCAGTGAAGGTGGATGTAGAGCTTTTGCCATGTCACTAATTAGAAACGCAACTTTCAGGACATATCATCAGTGAAGGTGGATGTAGAGCAGCTGAAGACGCTGTCGGAGCTGGGCATCGACGTGGATTTCCTGAACGACGTGGAGGACGACATCGCCGCCTCGCAGCACGACTACGGCATCGCTACTGCGCTCAAGCACACCTGCGAGCTGCTGCAGAAGTTGGAGAAGGAACAGAAGGATCGGTAAGTGCAATACATAAACCTGTCAGACAGACTAGGGCTTGTGCACAAATCACGTGAGGTTCAATAGGGGGAGGGGGGGTCACGAAAAAATCACGAAATATCACGTGGGGGGAGGGGGGGTATAAGGAGACCTCACGTGTATTTTTCAATTGTGAACGAACTAAGAAAAAATCGATATTTTTTCTCGATTTTGTTAAAAAATAAATCTTCACTTGTTAAATACTTCAAAATAGCGAGTCTATTTTTCGAAATTTTGGTGGAAAAAAAATACACGTGAGGTAGTGAGGGGGAGGGGGGGGTAGCAAAGAACCTCACCAAATATCACCAGGGGGGAGGGGGGGTCAAAAAGTAGCCGAAAAACCTCACGTGATTTGTGCACAAGCCCCTACTTACTACTTTTCAGATACCATCTTTTTATTTCTATTCAACAGCGGTCTTCTCTTGGGAAATGCCGGGAGATTCACAATCTGACTTGTAAGAGTGCTCTTGTGGTCTACAAATACAAATACAAATACTCTTTATTGCACACCTCCAACATCAAGGAATATACAACACAACATGAGATACATTAAAATAACAGGCAGAGGTAAACAACAGGCGGTCTTATCGCTAAATAGCGATCTCTTCCAGACAACCTTCAGGTAGCGGAGTCTACTTACTGAATAAATTATTTCATTTCATCTTCTTTCGCCAACTGAAAATGTTACACACTTTCTTCCGAAGAAAGAATCGCAAGGCGCATCTTTTCTCAGAACTGCGGGAAGGCTAGCGGATACAAGGCTAATTCCCGCGATACCAAAGATGCACTGAAGCGTTATATGCGGATAGTCAACTTTGCTCCATCGCATTGAGAAAGCGTTGGCACAAAGGTGCGTACGCATTTGAGGCAGCCTCGGGTTGAGGCACGCACGGCTCGCCCATTTGCTCAAATGCAGCTCGCGAGCAGCGCGCGGCGAGCTTGTGCCCGCGCTCAAAGGCGCCTCAGTGTGCGTGCAGGAGTGTAATGTGGACGTGTATCCGAGCGTGTTTTGCTTGTCAAGTCAAGTTTTGACTTGTCAATTGTCATTGCGTACGGCGCCTAGGTTTGCTGGTATTTACAATACAATACAACAATACTTTATTGCACACCAATAAAAGTTTACAAAAGGAAACAAGACAAATACAATTTATAAATAACGGCAGACAACAGGCGGTCTTATCGCTAAAGAGCGAACTATTTACTTATAATTTACAATTAATACGTTTTATAACTGTTTCATCCACCACCGAGGACATTTATTCGATGATGATTTACTATAAACGCAGCAGCAGCTGTTATTGCGTCATACGCCATTTTGTGCGATGCACAAAGTCGGCTCACCGCGAGCGCGTTGCCTCACCCGAGCATAAAATGTGCTAAAGTTTTGCTCGCGAGCAGCTCGCCGCTCGGGGTGAGCGTGCCTCAGGCCGAGCCGCTCAAATGCGTACGCACCTCGAGATCGGCCGAAGTTGAGGCGCGCGGCGGGGCACGTGCAGGCCTTCCAATTAAAAAGAAGCGACGCGAGACCGTGCTGTCGGGGGCTGAGGCAGTGAGGCACATCCGTTGCTAACTGCAGCTGTGGCAGCGGTGTGCGGTACTTGTGTCTCGCTCACTCGTATGAACTTTATAAGTTAATTAAGATTGTCTTTTTCCAGACTATCGGCAACGCCGCCGTGGCACCTGTCCCTGGCAGCGCGAGCGACGGGCACGGAGCGCGAGCTGGCGCGGCAGGCGTGCGGCTGGCTACGCGGCATGGCGGCGCGCGTGCCGCCCGCCGGCCTGGCGCCGCAGCGCAGGCTGCGCCAGGCCATGGGGGTCACGCTCGACCATCTCGGTAACCTGCCCTACATAGATACAGGCAGGCGTGCGGCTGGCTACGCGGCATGGCGGCGCGCGTGCCGCCCGCCGGCCTGGCGCCGCAGCGCAGGCTGCGCCAGGCCATGGGGGTCACGCTCGACCATCTCGGTAACCTGCCCTACATAGATACAGGCAGGCGTGCGGCTGGCTACGCGGCATGGCGGCGCGCGTGCCGCCCGCCGGCCTGGCGCCGCAGCGCAGGCTGCGCCAGGCCATGGGGGTCACGCTCGACCATCTCGGTAACCTGCCCTACATAGATACAGGCAGGCGTGCGGCTGGCTACGCGGCATGGCGGCGCGCGTGCCGCCCGCCGGCCTGGCGCCGCAGCGCAGGCTGCGCCAGGCCATGGGGGTCACGCTCGACCATCTCGGTAACCTGCCCTACATAGATACAGGCAGGCGTGCGGCTGGCTACGCGGCATGGCGGCGCGCGTGCCGCCCGCCGGCCTGGCGCCGCAGCGCAGGCTGCGCCAGGCCATGGGGGTCACGCTCGACCATCTCGGTAACCTGCCCTACATAGATACAGGCAGGCGTGCGGCTGGCTACGCGGCATGGCGGCGCGCGTGCCGCCCGCCGGCCTGGCGCCGCAGCGCAGGCTGCGCCAGGCCATGGGGGTCACGCTCGACCATCTCGGTAACCTGCCCTACATAGATACAGGCAGGCGTGCGGCTGGCTACGCGGCATGGCGGCGCGCGTGCCGCCCGCCGGCCTGGCGCCGCAGCGCAGGCTGCGCCAGGCCATGGGGGTCACGCTCGACCATCTCGGTAACCTGCCCTACATAGATACAGGCAGGCGTGCGGCTGGCTACGCGGCATGGCGGCGCGCGTGCCGCCCGCCGGCCTGGCGCCGCAGCGCAGGCTGCGCCAGGCCATGGGGGTCACGCTCGACCATCTCGGTAACCTGCCCTACATAGATACAGGCAGGCGTGCGGCTGGCTACGCGGCATGGCGGCGCGCGTGCCGCCCGCCGGCCTGGCGCCGCAGCGCAGGCTGCGCCAGGCCATGGGGGTCACGCTCGACCATCTCGGTAACCTGCCCTACATAGATACAGGCAGGCGTGCGGCTGGCTACGCGGCATGGCGGCGCGCGTGCCGCCCGCCGGCCTGGCGCCGCAGCGCAGGCTGCGCCAGGCCATGGGGGTCACGCTCGACCATCTCGGTAACCTGCCCTACATAGATACAGGCAGGCGTGCGGCTGGCTACGCGGCATGGCGGCGCGCGTGCCGCCCGCCGGCCTGGCGCCGCAGCGCAGGCTGCGCCAGGCCATGGGGGTCACGCTCGACCATCTCGGTAACCTGCCCTACATAGATACAGGCAGGCGTGCGGCTGGCTACGCGGCATGGCGGCGCGCGTGCCGCCCGCCGGCCTGGCGCCGCAGCGCAGGCTGCGCCAGGCCATGGGGGTCACGCTCGACCATCTCGGTAACCTGCCCTACATAGATACAGGCAGGCGTGCGGCTGGCTACGCGGCATGGCGGCGCGCGTGCCGCCCGCCGGCCTGGCGCCGCAGCGCAGGCTGCGCCAGGCCATGGGGGTCACGCTCGACCATCTCGGTAACCTGCCCTACATAGATACAGGCAGGCGTGCGGCTGGCTACGCGGCATGGCGGCGCGCGTGCCGCCCGCCGGCCTGGCGCCGCAGCGCAGGCTGCGCCAGGCCATGGGGGTCACGCTCGACCATCTCGGTAACCTGCCCTACATAGATACAGGCAGGCGTGCGGCTGGCTACGCGGCATGGCGGCGCGCGTGCCGCCCGCCGGCCTGGCGCCGCAGCGCAGGCTGCGCCAGGCCATGGGGGTCACGCTCGACCATCTCGGTAACCTGCCCTACATAGATACAGGCAGGCGTGCGGCTGGCTACGCGGCATGGCGGCGCGCGTGCCGCCCGCCGGCCTGGCGCCGCAGCGCAGGCTGCGCCAGGCCATGGGGGTCACGCTCGACCATCTCGGTAACCTGCCCTACATAGATACAGGCAGGCGTGCGGCTGGCTACGCGGCATGGCGGCGCGCGTGCCGCCCGCCGGCCTGGCGCCGCAGCGCAGGCTGCGCCAGGCCATGGGGGTCACGCTCGACCATCTCGGTAACCTGCCCTACATAGATACAGGCAGGCGTGCGGCTGGCTACGCGGCATGGCGGCGCGCGTGCCGCCCGCCGGCCTGGCGCCGCAGCGCAGGCTGCGCCAGGCCATGGGGGTCACGCTCGACCATCTCGGTAACCTGCCCTACATAGATACAGGCAGGCGTGCGGCTGGCTACGCGGCATGGCGGCGCGCGTGCCGCCCGCCGGCCTGGCGCCGCAGCGCAGGCTGCGCCAGGCCATGGGGGTCACGCTCGACCATCTCGGTAACCTGCCCTACATAGATACAGGCAGGCGTGCGGCTGGCTACGCGGCATGGCGGCGCGCGTGCCGCCCGCCGGCCTGGCGCCGCAGCGCAGGCTGCGCCAGGCCATGGGGGTCACGCTCGACCATCTCGGTAACCTGCCCTACATAGATACAGGCAGGCGTGCGGCTGGCTACGCGGCATGGCGGCGCGCGTGCCGCCCGCCGGCCTGGCGCCGCAGCGCAGGCTGCGCCAGGCCATGGGGGTCACGCTCGACCATCTCGGTAACCTGCCCTACATAGATACAGGCAGGCGTGCGGCTGGCTACGCGGCATGGCGGCGCGCGTGCCGCCCGCCGGCCTGGCGCCGCAGCGCAGGCTGCGCCAGGCCATGGGGGTCACGCTCGACCATCTCGGTAACCTGCCCTACATAGATACAGGCAGGCGTGCGGCTGGCTACGCGGCATGGCGGCGCGCGTGCCGCCCGCCGGCCTGGCGCCGCAGCGCAGGCTGCGCCAGGCCATGGGGGTCACGCTCGACCATCTCGGTAACCTGCCCTACATAGATACAGGCAGGCGTGCGGCTGGCTACGCGGCATGGCGGCGCGCGTGCCGCCCGCCGGCCTGGCGCCGCAGCGCAGGCTGCGCCAGGCCATGGGGGTCACGCTCGACCATCTCGGTAACCTGCCCTACATAGATACAGGCAGGCGTGCGGCTGGCTACGCGGCATGGCGGCGCGCGTGCCGCCCGCCGGCCTGGCGCCGCAGCGCAGGCTGCGCCAGGCCATGGGGGTCACGCTCGACCATCTCGGTAACCTGCCCTACATAGATACAGGCAGGCGTGCGGCTGGCTACGCGGCATGGCGGCGCGCGTGCCGCCCGCCGGCCTGGCGCCGCAGCGCAGGCTGCGCCAGGCCATGGGGGTCACGCTCGACCATCTCGGTAACCTGCCCTACATAGATACAGGCAGGCGTGCGGCTGGCTACGCGGCATGGCGGCGCGCGTGCCGCCCGCCGGCCTGGCGCCGCAGCGCAGGCTGCGCCAGGCCATGGGGGTCACGCTCGACCATCTCGGTAACCTGCCCTACATAGATACAGGCAGGCGTGCGGCTGGCTACGCGGCATGGCGGCGCGCGTGCCGCCCGCCGGCCTGGCGCCGCAGCGCAGGCTGCGCCAGGCCATGGGGGTCACGCTCGACCATCTCGGTAACCTGCCCTACATAGATACAGGCAGGCGTGCGGCTGGCTACGCGGCATGGCGGCGCGCGTGCCGCCCGCCGGCCTGGCGCCGCAGCGCAGGCTGCGCCAGGCCATGGGGGTCACGCTCGACCATCTCGGTAACCTGCCCTACATAGATACAGGCAGGCGTGCGGCTGGCTACGCGGCATGGCGGCGCGCGTGCCGCCCGCCGGCCTGGCGCCGCAGCGCAGGCTGCGCCAGGCCATGGGGGTCACGCTCGACCATCTCGGTAACCTGCCCTACATAGATACAGGCAGGCGTGCGGCTGGCTACGCGGCATGGCGGCGCGCGTGCCGCCCGCCGGCCTGGCGCCGCAGCGCAGGCTGCGCCAGGCCATGGGGGTCACGCTCGACCATCTCGGTAACCTGCCCTACATAGATACAGGCAGGCGTGCGGCTGGCTACGCGGCATGGCGGCTGACGTCATTTCAATGAAAACCTTTCATTGTACGCACATGATAAAATTCAAGTCAACGTCAAAATGCCATACAAAAAAGTATCCGTCACAACTCCCACCCCACCTACACTAAAAATCATCCTATCGAGTCTGTTATAAAAAAGTTATTGTAAGATGAATCAACGCATTGATTTTGCTCCGAACTTCCGAACATGCCACCCTCACCGAGTTAATGCGGAAGAGTGCACCACGGTACGTTGAAAAACTGTAGGTAGTAATCGAACGGTAGTTATTGCGCCGTGGTGCGTAGAGAACTTTACCAGCAGAGCTAGCATAGTGCCTCGACTTCGCTTGACCCGCGACTCAGCGTCATCTATCACGCTCGCACAATATTGAAAGGAAAGTGACAGGTAGTTTTGACGCGCGTCAAAGTCGCGTGTGACAGTTACGCTGGTGCTGGTTAATAGGCTATTTGACTGATGTTGAATTCTACAGCGTACTGTAGTTATATGAATAAAATTAGCTAAATATTTCACGAAACAAAGAAAAAAAATCCAGAAACATATATCTTTTTTGGAAATATGTGACTTCAAAGGTACGCAAATTTTATGATATTTTTTTTTAATCCAAAATAAATTTTGAAAATGTTTTCAGAATCCTCATAATTTTACGAAACAATAATTGTATGACAACTATGAACTTAAACGCACTCTTTCACGGTGAAAATGACAAATTTCTTAATTTTTCCATACAATTATTGGTACTTATACCGGCCTGTGACGTCACTAGCCTGACGCGTTTTGTATGGAGCGTTTTTACCGCTACGTAGGAATGTTGAACTTTGACGGTCATTTCTGACTTTTAGAGCAGTTTAAATGTAGTCAGTCCCATATAGACATTTGATCACAATAAAAAATAGAATCGATTGACATCCTCAAAAAAAATTAGTCAACATGTCTATTATAGTGTTTGTGTTGTCCGCAGACACTCCGATGGCGGTGGACGACTTCGAGCTGGAGCACGCGTCGGACCCCGACTCGCGCTCGTCGCACGACAAGTAGCCGCGGGCTAGCACTACCGCCGACACTACAATAGAAAAAATTGCCATTGAATCCTACTATACTACGATTTCTAATTCAAGACCAAAAAAACTACCACAAGGTTGCCACTACAATAAAATATTTTTACAATAGTAAAATCCTTTTTCTTTTTTAATCACACTAAGATAATTTATTAATTGGTAATGGCTATGTTTTAACAAAATAATTAGATATTTAATTATTACAATAAATCGAGAGGAGATAATAAAAACTTAAACATCGGAGATTTTTGGTACAAAATCTGGTACTGTACTTGTAACACTTGAGGCCTTCAAAACATGTGGTGCAATCATTTAGAACCTAAAAAACAACCTCAGATGTCATTTAAATTTTGTCAATTTTGACAGTGACGTATCTGTCGTAGTTTTTTTGGTCTTGAATTAGAAATCCGAGTTTAATATAACAATAAGCCTAACTGTTGTTGCAGTTAGGCTTACTGTTATGTCGGTATGCTTAACTGTTATTGCAGTTAGGCTGACTGAAATGTCAGTGGGATTCACTGGATATTGTTGTCTCTCTTCAGCCTTCTCGCCCTACTGAATAGAAAGGAATAAAAACTTTGGACTGAATTAGGTATCAAGTATGACTTGACACAGCGGGGGGCTATGGGATAATTAAATGATAAAATCATCTGTCACTCCTCAACAGAGTGGCGAATGGTTTATCGTTTGTCGATCGAACGATAAACGCGATACAGGGCCCGCTGGGTAACGGCGCTAGCCTAATTACTAATATAAAGATAACAATAAATAAGATAAGAAAAAAAAAATGTTATTTTATTTTAGTGAGCTATAGAACCCCCAATTTCATATTCGGAAAGATCATTCTTTCCTGTATTGGATTTCAAACTTCAGCCTTTATAAAATAACGAAAGTATGGCAGTGGCTTGCCGGCTCCACATACATAGCACGACGTAGTTCCGACTCACTCTAACGTATAACTGCGTCCTGTAGGTTTGCCGTTGTTTGCCAAGCATGTGGAGCCGGCATGGTTTAAATGATCTGTATCTGCAGGGATCCGCGTCTACGCACGAAGTAGAATGCGGAAGAAAAAGTAGCTTGAGTTGTAAATTGCTTAACCCTTTGACCGCCAAAGACGGCAAATCACGTCATCGGTAATTCGTGCCACTGACGCCAACGACGCCTATTGACGTCAAAAATTTCAATGGTCAAAAACATGCTAATTCAAACCACTTTCTGTGTTTTTCAATCTGTTGATTTCGGAGCACTTTTTTTTTGTTTGGCGTCAGTGGCACAGTGAATTGCTTTGCCGCTTGGCGCTCAAAGGGTTAAGGAAAAAAAAATTGCCGCCAGTCATACAAAAACTAATAATTATGCATTACTGTTGGTCATGTTCTTTGACTAAATTTAATTTTAATACACTCACGATTTTATGAGATTCGGAACTCTGGGAGTATTATGTACACCACGGGCAACAGAAACGGATTGAGAGAACCGACCAACCAATCATAGCGTGATGACTGATGATGTCGAAAGTCCGCCTGTCATTCAGGAGTAGTATCCTTGTTTTCCTATACCATGAGGTCATCTAGTGAGTGGTGCAGCAAGCAATATCTACGCATTCAAACGATTAAACTAACAGACTAGTTAGTGATATTGTATACTAGGTGGCAGCACTATGACTACGAACGAATGTTACCAACAAAATTTAACAGATGGAGCTACTTGTTACTAATAAAATCTAGGCAAAGTTAAAGAGTAGGTATTGAAGTAATAGAATTAATGCATGATTAATAAATATTTACATTAAAGATGGTACGGTGTTGCACGCGACTCTTTGTCACGCGAGAAACGATGCATGTCTCCTTCCAACACTGCAAGCAAAAAGAGTGACACTGAGTCGCGCGACACACGAGTCGCGGCAAGATGTTCTAACCTCGGACCCGAGCCGAGGGTCCGGTGAGAAAATATAAATATTCCACAAGTTAAATTGCAACGTCAGTACCTTTAACATGAGTTCATAGTGACCGTACTTGCTAGCGAATGCGTCAACGATTTATATATCATCACTACATAGTATAAAACAAAGTCGCTTTCTCTGTCCCTATGTCCCTTTGTATGCTTAAATCTTTAAAACTACGCAACGGATTTTGATGCGGTTTTTTTAATAGATAGAGTGATTCAAGAGGAAGGTTTATACAATACAATACCACAGTATAATAAAGAGTACTAACGTACAGTATGGACACTCCCTGCCTCCCCCCGAAAGTGCCGCCCACCCGCGCTCGGTTACCTCGCAGTTACCGGCTGGCAGGGACGCGACGACGCGGTGCGCAGAGCCGAGGCCACGTGTAATATTCAAATATTAAACAAATACTTTTGTAATGGGCGTGTGTTGTGCTGTGTACGGTTGTTTAAGCTCTATAAACAACAAAAATAAAAGAAAGCTCTACAGATTCCCATTGGATGAATCAAGGCATGTACATACCCAGTTATTTTCAGTGTTTTATGTTTTAGTAGAAAACCAACTTACAATAGGTACTTATGTTTAGTATTTTTTTTGCCCTATCCGTTTTCGACCTAAACCTATCAGATCACACTGAAAACAACACAATATATCGCCGGTCCCTAGTAAAAAAGTCGGATCTACAAAATTGCCATTTTCGTTTTATTGCGTTAATGCTTATTAAATACATTAATCTTTAATCGTACATTTACAGATTTTTCAAAATTTCATTATTTTCACGAATAATCAATGTCAAAAATGTCGTATCTTATACAGTGTCCATTTAATATTGTCAGATGTGGTACTTCCGACTATGTTAACTGGGTTAGCTGAAAAGTTTTGTGTAGTATGTGGCACTTCCGACATTACTATTCGGAATTTTAAGGGTACCTTATGTCGTATGTACCACTTACGACATTTTATTACGGAATATAAATTGTATCTTGTGTCGTATGTGACACATCCGATGTTTTTTGCCGGAAAATATATTCCAACTTTGGTCGCATGTAACATATCCGACATTTTTTCACGGAAAATAAATTGCAGTGTATGTCGTAACTATCACAATATCTTTGGATGCTTTAAATTTTGTCTTATTGTTTGAATATTGCAATCAACAGTTTGAATGAAATTGGGTATTTAGTAAACTTATTGATGGTTTCGAACGATAAATAATAATTGGGAGATGTTTCTGGTGAATGTGGCAACTTCAACCAAGCTCCTGATAAAAAAATAAATCCGTCTGACTTCTGGTTCTTCTGAAGGAAAATAACCAGAATAAGAACATAATGAGATAACGATTACTCGTGGCAATGCCGAGAACATTTCAGAATGTGTGTAATTAAATGTACAGTTAAATAATAAGTAACGGCTCATGACTTCTTCTTTAGTCGAACACATATTCCTGAGAATCGTGATCACTAGATTTCATATCCCTTATCACTTTTCTCTATTGGTCTCAATTGATGGTCGCCATCACCGCTTGATAGTTCTCTTACTTTTGGTCAGTTTATCTAAGTCAGTAGGAATCTAAGCTCTTTACCCCACGGTGAGAGTGGAACTAATCTTTCGAAAGAACTAGAAATATCCTTAATGGTGCTTTCGAACTCATAAATTAAAAGAGGCGATAAGTATGTTTCTGCATTCCCTTGACGATGCCACTTATTACCAAAGGTTCAACAATAGATCTCAGTCTTTAATTTGTGATTTGCACCAGTCCAATTGCAACGTGTTTCTAGGCGAGGTTGAGATGTCTTACAAACAGTTCCAAAGGTCAGGTTAACCCGACACTAATTTGAATAAATCCTAGATAGCAACCTATACAAGGTTGGTATGGCTATCAAATAACTTAAAAATGCAGCGGATGATGCTGGAGCGCATAGGCGTATCTAGGGAGTTGCCGGGTGGGCCGTGCCCACCCCAGTATGGTCTAATGCCCACCCCAGGATTTTGGGTTACCGATAGAAATTCATGGCTTCATCTCTTAGGATATGGCCAGGCCCCTCCCTAGGCCCACCCCAGGCCCCCACTGAAAAATAATCTTAGATAGCGATGTCTAAGATTCTGAAAGCAGCATGGTAAAATGGTAAAGAAAACCCTGTAGAATTTATTAAATCATGTTATAATCGAAGGCAAAACGATAGGAGCATGGCCGAAAAGTGTGGCATGTATACTGCTCATCTTCAGGGAGGTTTATATGACCCTTCTCATAAGTTACAGACCCATCTCGCTTATGAATCATGACTATAACCTGTGTAGTCGACACTCTTATCACGAACCGTCTCGCACGCAGGTTTGACGACTTTCATCCCCCCAACGCTGGTAACCGCTAACCCTAGAACCCTAGGTACCGTAAACCACGTCCATATGTATATGTATATGTACTTCCATTTCTTTGTACTATTAGAAGGCTCTCGATTCGACTACGACTTAGTTAGACGGTGCTGCGGTCTCTCAAGTAGTACTAATGTCTCCAAAAAATTCACAGCTGCATAGAAAGATTAATTCAATTTTTTGGTTTTTGACGGACTAGTATCAATATCAAAAGCAAAGACGTCAGCCACCTTCTCTCTTCTGATGATATCGTCGTAGTAAATGACTAGTCATTGCTGAGGCTCTCAAAGATCTTGGAAAAATGCTCAAAGACTTCAGTCGTCTCCCAATAAGTGTATCTTAAAATGAACATTAAAAGACAAAAATTATGTTAATATTTTTTTTGATATCAAACTAACATAATTAAAAAACAATATTTATAAATTTTATTATACTGGGTAAAACCGCGGATTTTTATACCACTAAAATGTCGTATCTCACCACAAAACACTGTGTACAATCCAAATATAATTGTAGTAAGTGACACTTGCGACATAAATAATAATGCAATATCCGATTATAAAAGTCGTTAGTGCCACATCCGACTAATTACTGCGAACCATATCATGCAAAAAAGTCGTATGTGGCAGTTATGACAGGATATCGGATGACAATTTCCAGGTAAAAAGGTAGCATGTCTTATTTCTGGCATTTCTAATAAATAATTTATAGTTTTGTTTACACATACTCTAAAAGTACTTAATAATAATAACTTTGGCCAAATTTCGTAACAATAGGACTTAAATTGACAATTTTATACACAAAAACGTCTTTAAAAAACTTTAACTGCCTCTCCTGGAAAGTAGTCATTTTGCAGATCCGACTTTTTTACTAGGGACCGGCGATATATATGAACAAAAAATCATGTTTTCAACTTACGTAATATTTTGGTGGCCTGAATTTCCTTACAAAAATTTAGTTACTTCGTTTATACTGATTCAAAATAGGAAACTATTTGTATAAATCGAGCTTAGATACCCACCTTACAGCGTAATATGATTCTTAATTCTTCCTAATTCGCGCAATGAGTTTTTAGTCATTGAGGTTATCGAATTTGAACGCGGGCGGAATAAGAAATCGTAGATTAACATTACTTTAATTATAAGCACACAAAATTAATTCGACGCCGCTATTACAAGGTCATCTCATATTGCTGCACATTGTGTTCCCGACTCGTGCGTTCAAAATGGCAGCAACCCTAGCATGTCTTATCTCACTCACACAAGCATGGTACGCGTTCACCTACACGAGCTTAGACTGTGTGCGTAGCAACGCGTTTCTTTCATAGGGTAGACCGGGGGCAGTAGTAACAGTTTCTAAATAATGACCCAGAACTCAGAATCTAAGGACACTACGTAAAAATCGCTTAGAATGTAATATTCTAGTCTAATTGGCTATCGGAATCTAGAGAATAATGTTTATTTGATGGCATCAGAATGGTGCAAATTGAGTTTTTGTTCATGAAGTCCTTGTATTACAATTGACCCCTAGTACGGGTCAATTGTACCAGAAAAACAAAGGTAAATAAAACCCAAAATAATGCAAAAATCAAAGAGTATTTATTGTTAATTTCTTAACACGAATCAGTCTGTTACGTTACATCAGTCTTAATTATCGATACTCGTATTTAGACTAGACAAAGCTAGCATTTCAGTTGAACTACTCGTAGTATGTATTTTCCAAGTTTTTGAAACATATTATGTTGACTTAATATAAAAAACACTTATGGGTGCTCATAGCACACCTTTCCAGTAATAGCAACATCTCAATACAACAAAAAATATCGAATTATTTAACAATTACTAATCCCATACAGTTACAATTGACCCCTGGTACAATCAACCCCATTCATCACAACAAATTATTTTTAAATAAGTAGGTACCTTGTATTATCCGATTTAGTAGAAAAACAAATAACATTGCGGGTATTGTAATTTATTTAGATCCCGAAGTATCGAAATGAATCGTGGGGATGAATCATAGATATAAATTAAAATACCCAAGATGTAACTTGTTACAAAAATATTTTATACTTATCAAGCGCTTAAATCGAAGAGATCAATCATTATTCGTTATCATATCAGTCAAAATATAATCAACACACATTGTCCAACATTTTGTTGCATAACATAAATACAATATCTTGCCTCATCAACTCCATAAAAATAGGTACGACGTACCTACTAGACCTAAACTATAAAAATAAAACATTTAAAACATAACGTCATGAATTAGTTAAACTCTAAATCTGCTCTGAAAACTCAATTTTAACCGCCGGCCGCCACCGTGAAAAAATAATAATGTAATATAAAAAATAGAGTTAGAATCAACGGTAACTAAATAATTTCCTAAGAAATTGCTACTACTCACAGTTATGGCAAGTGTATCTCAATTCTTGTAGAGTACAATCCTCATGAGACCATAACTTACATTTTTCGCACTGAATCCAGGTTTCATGGGATTTACTTTTACTATAAGGTTCTGCACAAACAAGGCAATACCACTCTTGTTCTACTACCATATCAGTGGTTTTGTTGGTATTATCGTTCTTTTTTGTTTTCTTGCCTTTTCCCTTTCCTTTGTCCTTTTTAGTATTTTCTTCGTTTGATTTCAAGGTCTTAATATTTTTGTTCACATTCTTTACCATTTTTTTTCTTTCACGTTCTTTGGCTTCATCTTCAATGATAGCCTTTTCAGGAGTATCAGTATATATGGTTGACTTTCTTGTTTTTCTTCCGCGGTTACTAGTCTTGCGAGGAGGTGCCTTCGGCAGCGGGCGGACTTGTTCAGGGATGAAATGTTTAGAAGATGTTGAAGGTGCATCTAAACATTCCAGAGGATCTACAACTCGCTGAGTTAGAAGATCGAAGGGCAGGACTACCTCTTCGGTTTCTTGTAGATCCAGTTGATTAGGCAAGGAGTGTTCTCCAGAAACAAGTTCAGCACTAGGATCATCTTGACGTAGTCTAACTTCTGGAGTCAATGCTGGATTGACTGAAGGGGGATTGGTGACTTGTCGCGGTGTGATTTCCGGTGAATATTCTCTTATTTGGTCCCTTCCTGGAGTAATGCATGCAGTGATCGCTGGATCTTGAAGGGTGTTGGTCACATCAGGCGCAGGCCGATCGGTAACGAATGACGGCCCAAAGTCACTGTCGTCAAATATGTTTCGGTTGTACGGAAAAATTCCAGATACTCGGAAACCTGCCTGTATGTTCCGTGGTGTGAATGCTAGTGGAAAAGCAGATGCCACTATCTCCGGTATGTTGTAGATTGTCATTGTCTGACCAGGATGGGACCGCATCCACGCGTCGCACTCAGTATTAACGTATTTTTTAAGAGGCCCATAAACAGATCGGTCAAGGGGCTGGAGTTTATGGGAACAGTGCGGCGGAAACGAGAGCATTACAATGCCATGATTTTTACAATAATCCAAAGCGTTTATGGATATGTGGGACCCGTGGTTGTCCAGCAGCAACAAAACTTTGCTGTCTTGTGTAGATTTTGTATGGTGTTGGAAATGCTGAAGGAATATTAGGAATTGGGCTTCTTCCATCCATCCAGAAGCATTGCCAGCTCCTACAGAGCCAGGTGGTCCGTCCCTCACGAAATGGTCTTGATATCTCAGGCGCGGGAATATAAACATTGGTGGCAAAGCATTCCCTAGTGCGTTTACAGATGCCGCAACTGTAACCAGTGTGCCGCGTTCTGCAGACGTTAATGCGCCAACCTGCCGTGTTCCCTTTCTAGTCACAACGCGATCGGGTTTCTGGACAGTTGTGATCCCGGTCTCGTCCATGTTATAAATGTTTTGTGGCTCATAACTGTCCCTATTCATAACCTTTTCTAGGTTATCAAAAAATAAATTGACATTCGTTAAGTTAAAACTCGTGGCTCGAGTCAGACTTGTAGCTTGAGCACAACGAATCGATAGCTCTGAATTTCGCTTGAGAAATCCCGAAAACCAATCTGCTCCGGCCATCTTTTGGCGTTCCCATGAGTCGGGCACTTTTAATTCATAGTTAATTGCAAGGTCGTACGCCAATCTTTTGACCTCTTTAGGAGTAAGGCCGTAATAGATGTCAGCCGACTTTATAAGATATTTGACCATGGTCTTCTCCTGTTCCTCTGAAAAAACTTTTGTGGCTGATCTGTAGCCCATTGTAGCTTCTTTTAGAGGGTCTTTTCTTTTATTTTGGTACCTTAGCAGAGACACATGGCACAAATCAAACATTTTGGCTGCAGCTCGTACTGTTCGCCCTTTTAAAATTTCCTCATAAGCCTGTTCGTACAATAGGAGATCCTTCGTACCTCGATCTGTCTTTCTTGGTCTATTTCGCGGCATCTATATAGGTAAGATAAAACAAAAAAGGTTATAGGTAGTGAAATAAACAAGGTATATATGTATTTATATAGGTAAGAGAGAGTAAGAACTGTGACAGCTGCCATATTGATTGTTTTAAAAAGCTAGTCACCAACGTTAATCCGAATGAAATAAGAATTCAAACGATGTCTCATATGTTAAAATCTGGTAAGGGTTCTAAAAGTTATGATGGAACAGAGAAACTCACATACATGCATAGGTATATAAATAAATAAAATAAATACTTAAATATCAGACAACCTCACACAAATCGATCTAGTCCCACAGTAAGCTCAAGAAGGCTTGTGTTACGGGTACTAGACGACGATATATATAATACATATACATTAATATTAAATACATATATATAAATAAAACATTTATGACCCAAGCACAAATATTCGACTTCATCACACAAATATTTGCACTGGCCGGGATTCGAACCCGGGACCGCCGGCACAGTAGGCAGGGTCCTACAAACTGCGCCAACCGCGTCGTCAAAATGACCTTGACCATGAACCTTGAAAACATTACACGATTTTTTTTAGCAGTCGTGTAATCGATTCGGGGTCAATTGTAGCACGGGGTCAATTGTAACGTTACAATTGACCCCGAGTGTTGTGGTACAATTGTCCTTTTTTACTCCCACTCACTTAACTTCACAAATCTCGATTTCTATATCTAACTGACCCCCAAACCGTCACACATCATAAACTTTAATAACTAGAGAATCACACTTCATTAAAACTTTCACACTACAACTATTTAATTACAAACACTAGTACAAAACGTAAATCGTAAATATTTACCTTGGTTAGTCAAAAATATAAATCGTTTTGTAGCACGTGCGTCTCGCGCGGCACCGAGTCGCCGACTAGTGAGCAGGTTGAGACACGCTCAAGGCACACTCGTGTATACAAACACATGCATATTTCGATGTAGTTGTAGAGTTATAGGCGATGGTACTATTGACCCGTGGTACTATTGCCCCCGGTCTACCCTACATTTGATCGCCATTGTCCGAGGTGTGACAATACAATACAAGTACTCTTTATTGCACACCTCATAAAATATACAGGAGAAATACAATGCAAGAAATTACAATTAGAGGTAAACAACAGGCGGTCTTATCGCTAAAGAGCGATTTATATGTATAATACATGCATAATTTATCAGCATTGCACCCGTGCGAAGCCGGGGCGGGTCGCTAGTAGTTCTATAAAGGAACCGCTAGGGGCGCTGTACTATTCTTCATAAAAAGCGTTTACAAAGTCGCTAGCGAGTACGGTCACGTTAACTCATAGTTAAGGGTACTGAAGTTCGGATAGTTGGGCTTCTTACTTAGGTATTAAGCTTTTAGCAAAACGCTGTTCTCCACGTGACTTTAAACTTATGGTTTAGAATCATATCTAAGTACTTCTACAGTCTACAGTAGGTACCCAAGTCAAAATAGTAAGTGAAGGCACAACCTCCATTTAAAAATCTCACTAGTCATCAACGATTATCCCAAATAATTACCTAACCAGGTTTTTTCAAGTTGATCGACTAGCTGAAAAGCACGTATGACACCTATTATTATTATTATTATTAAGCCGAGAATGGCAGCACGAGGCTTTTGCCAATGTCAGTTATGCGGTTATGCAGAGGCGCGTTTTAATTCTGCTCGATGCCAAGTTTTGAAAAAAGCAAGAATATAATTTATATAAGTAAACAAAACAAAACAGCCAATAGGTAAACAAATCATGACACCTATTACGATGTATGTTTTTTAACTCTCGTGTGTCAGTGTCATGTGGTCATGGTTGTTGGTCGTAGCACGAATGAATTGTACTGAACACTTAATACAATACAAGTAGGTACTCTTTATTAAACACCTCATAAAACATACAAGAGAAACAACGCAAAAATTTGAATTAGAATTTAGAGGTAAACAACAGGCAATTTATCAACAACACCTTCCGCAATTTACAGGTTAACACAATAAATGTTAATGCAGTTCATATTTCATTGGACCAGACAACACACTAAAGAATAATACAAAATACAGATCATTTCAGCAAGTTAGATAATCGCCCCGGCGCGTGCGCCGCGCGTGTGAGCGCGTGCGAGCCCCGAGTCGCACGAGGCTACTACTCATTGTACAGTTGTTGCACAGCTCTAAAACGACACATCACCGATAACCACAACTATTACACTTACTCCCTTTCGACATGAATTAAGTCTACAATCATTGCGAGGGCGCGGCAACTCTATAACGACGTATTGTGTGCTACTCTGAACTGTACTTATGACGTTTAGTCGATTTGCGAGCAGTTAGTGGGGGCCACGCGGAAGCTATTGTCATTGATTGGGGTCATTTATCGTGGGATGTCATTGGCAGGTGTGAAATTTGATTCGCGATCACAGTTCGATTGATTAGGTCTAGATACTTCCTTATCCGTGGATCAATCGAATGGTGATCGCTTCGCGAACGGTGATAGTTTTCACATACCTACTCAGGTAACTAAGGCGTAGAGAACAAAACGTCGCACTAATCAGTACCTAATAGTCCTCAAGTCGTGAAATACTTACTTAGGTAGAATATTTATGTTGCATGCATGCTCATTTTAGATGATTTTAGTAGCTAAAATATGTTAAAACAACACTTAGGTATATAGTGACACAATCACCTAGGCTTGTGTGGTCCAATGGTTAATTATAAAAATTTCGTTCGATGCTTGTGGAAAAAGTACAGTCACCAATAAAGGCTAATTTAAAAACAAAAGTTTGCAACCTCTCCTAAAATAAGGACTTCAAACGTCAACTTTACTTGGCTTAAACCGTATTATTTTTTTTGTAGGTATTATAACGCCTATATCTTTTATTGATAAAACCGACACCTTTGAACAGAAAAGAAAATCCTGGTTAGTCACTTTAAACATCATGCATGCAATTCACAAAGTATATCCGCAACAAGCTTCGTCCTTAGTTTGTTACGAAGACCAAAATTTACTCGACTTTGGTAAAAAACACTGTATAACTTACGCAGATAATAATGATGTTGGCTTTCCTTCAATTAATGAAGCATTCTTTCAGGGACGAAAGGTAAACTCAGTAAGTAGGAAACTCTCCCTTCGCGCAGATTAAGTTGCTAATACGGTAATAAAACACTAAAGAGGCCTTATTCCTTTAAAAAAAAAATTTTTCATATCATGACAAATATATTGATCATTTTAACCAACTTTTTGAAGTGAATAATACCTCTTCCCGAGTTCTAGGTAGTAACATAATTATTTCATGCTTTCATTGCGTTCAGTCGAAAATAAGTTGAAAAAACGAATTTTCTGCGTGAATTTTGTCAATTTCGAGTAGTTTTTGAAACAAAAATTATCAATAAAAAATTCAAACTGTAGGTTTCAAAATATACCAATAAATCCCAATAGCCCTGTTCTAGGTAGTGAAATAATATGTTAAGAAACATGTTTGATCATAGAGAAAAATGTCTAAAACAATCAGCATTTTAAAGGAATAAGGCCTCTTAAGGCTCTATTTTATCGTCCTTGGATTAGGCTAAGGTCGGGTCAGATTAAACATTGTGTCAAAAATATGTAAATACGTTTTTTAATAAAATCTTTTTTATTGATTCTGTTTTTAATGTGGAAATACCACATTGCAGTAGATCACATTATTTTTTTCATAATTTACCTTTGTGTCAATATGTATGTAATATGATTGATATAAAAAAATGCTTGATTCCCAATTTTATTCCGAGTCAGTTTTAGGCTGGTTTTAGGTTTTTAGTTTTATTTGTTGCGGTCTTGTTTTATCTGTCCCTTCTGAATCAGACACTCATTTTAGAAAAGAAGTATGAAACACTTAAGTACTTTACTTTACAGTACCTACATACATAAAGGGCGGTGATTTCATAAATGTTCTAGATCGCGGGTGTTTGTGGCCCGAACCGAACGTGAGGCTTTATGCGATCTGGGGCTTTACGATTTACCGCCCGTGGTTTGTCTACAGTTTTACGTCTTGCCTAGGCCACGCAGTGAGATTTTCTCCCCTTTAAGGCAGAAAATCCCCTATAGGATGCTAAACGGCCTGTGATGTAAAAAAAATTACAGCCACCAAGGACTCGGGTTTTATAGAGGGTCCGAATTAAAAACGAGCTTCACCGATCTGTTTAATAGATGAAAAGCAGTTACCTATTTTAAGTCAAAAGTATGTATATGTTGCAAACATATATCGGGAATGGTTAGCCTGAAAAAATACTGGACAAGCTAATGATTTAAACCATTGATACATTTTTTTTTCTTTAAGTATTGATCTTTGTATCAATGGTTTAAAAAAAAATGGTGGTATCCAAAAAAAATGTCTTATTACATGTTTAATACAATTTATAAGCTATGATTTAACTATTTATTGTACTTATGTGCCAGTGAACAGAGCCGCCCACGACTCACGCGCCTCACGCCTGGATGGCCTCACGGTAAATTCTCAAAGCCCTGTAACATTACAAAGAACTATAACATCCTTCAATAAAAACGACCAACATAAACGTCACATCAAACGAAACATGATTCAACCTCCACTTTATAAAAGCAAACAAAAGCAGATACTCAAAATAATTACTCGTATGCGAAAAAACGCAATAAAAACCCGGTCACCCTCACTAAACCTTCTAGTAGAAAAACAGCCAAGTGTCTCAGCACTTCCATAGAAGTTACGACGTTTTGGGATTCAACAAAACACACCCCCATTTCACGTGGGAACGTGTCTCCTCTACCACATTAAAACTATCCGTCGTACGGAATAAAATGGAACCTATGTTGTAGACTAGGGGATGATGAAAACGCAGTGTTTAGTTGGTCTGATTGAAACTAAATCCTCCGTAATGTGACCATTGTTAATGTTTGCTTGCTTAGCTACCGAGGACTATAACATAACTGTGATTGGTGTTCCCTCAGGCTTTCGTAGGTATTCATATTACGTTATTAGTAGGTAGATGAAAATGCGGCAGTAGTTAACTCTGTTGGTTTGTCCATTTTTCAAGCAATTAAGTAAAGAGCAATCAATTTAACTGATTTGACGACGCGGTTGGCTCGGTTTGCGGACACCTGCCTACTGAGCCGACAGTCCTGGGTTTGAATCCCGGCCAGGGCAAATGTTTGTGTGATGAACTCGAATATTTGTTTCTGGGTCATGGATGTTATCTATGTATGTATTTATATATTATGTATATTGTCGTCTAGTAACCATAGTACAAGCTTTGCTTAGTTTGGGTCTAGATCGATTTGTGTAAGATTGTCCCTTAATATTTATTTATTAAGTATTTATTATGTTTTAAAATGAATGTTTTTGTGGAATTAAATGTGGCTTGCGATATTTCCGGAGCGATACGAACTTCAAACCATCAAGAAAAGAGCGTACTTCCACTTGAAACTCTTGAAAGGCCGGCAACGCACTTGTGACTCCTCTGGTGTTTCGGTGTCTATGAGCGACGGTAATCACTTTCCATTAGTCGATCCGTTTGCTCGTTTGACCAAGCAAGCGTTTGAAAAAGCAAAAGTCAGTCACCTACACTGGTAAATATTGAAATGATAACGTTAAATAAATTAAGACCTGTAGGCCTATGATGGTTGCGTTTATCACGTGATAAATAAGTGTCAAAGCATCCGTCACGTTTTGACCAATTGCGAGTGCAAGGGACAGATGCTTTTTGTCACTTATTTATCACGTGATAAACGCAACCATCATAGGCCCCCTGGGCTTTTTTCGGCAAAATTAACGAAGATAATAAAAAAATAACTGTCATAATAATAATAATTCATTATTAGGTTGAAATTTTGCTACGTGAGACAAAATTAATGCCTGCGATAAATTAAAAAAATTAGAAATCCAGAGAAAACTCGGCGCCTTTAATTTATTTCCACTGTTTACCATTCCAGCCGCGGTTGGATAGAATCCACAGCGCCGGGGGCCAAGGTTCGACCCCGGGGTAAACAGGGGCCCCTCGGCAAATACAGACTAATGAGATCCCACGCTGCCGGATTAAATATAGTTATTTTAGGTTGGGTTGGAGGCAAACAGGGCGAAGTTTGATTGTGGTTGTGGTTTGAGATTTTTTGATGCCAAGTGTCAGAAGGCAGATTAAAGTCATTCGGGACAGCCGAGACATGAGAGCCGATGGGGCAAGCCCACCTACCATATCGAAATGTACAGGTGTTGTACTGCTGCTAACGCCATCTTACAACGACGCAACTTTAGTTACTTGGTAGTAAGTAGTATCTCGATGAATACCAGAAAGTGCAAATGGATAGAGTGGGAAATAAGTAGCCTATGACTAATAGAGATGTAAAATATAGGCCACAAGGACACTTTTACAAGTCAGATTGTGAATCTACTGGCATTTCCCAAAAGTGACCGCTGTTCAGAAGAAAGCCGAAAGAAACTCAAATAAGTCAAATAAATCATACTTAAAACAATAATTTATAATTTATGGTATAACTAAATACATTGGTACACGTAAAGGAGATGTATAGATTCTCCAAATCAATGTTAAGTAAGTAACTACATTTATACAAAATTTCCAGAGATTTATAAAATCTCTAGGCGTCTTGACATGCACTAAGATTCACTTAATTAAATTAATTATTCCACATGTGCCGATCTCGAGAACATTTCCCGGTTTCTGTGAGAAACAAAAATACTTCGGAATTTTTTATGCGGACTCATCAAGTCATCCTGTGTGGGAGACTGAATTAGCCACTGGTGACCGATCCAAAAAACGCATATCGTTACGGTCCCACCATCGCACTTGACACCCTCACAATACCACCACACCACCTGTCCCAAACTCCCATCGCTGCAGACAACGGGTTAATCCCGAGGGCAAAAACCCACCCTTTGTTGTTCTGTTTTTTTCCTGTTCTTTCGCGTGTGACTGCGGTGGGTTATTTGCAAAAGCGAGTTTTATAAGGCGTGCAGAATCACAGAATGGAATTGAACTTGTTTGTTTTGATAACCATCGGTGGAAGACAGCTTTTGGTGTGGTCGCCTGGAGGTGTCTTAGTCAATGAAAGGTATTTTAAAGGTAGATCTTTGATCTCTGTAGGTACCTATTTTCTAAAAAAAACAAACAAAGCGGATGGGGTAATCGAAAGGTCGAAAGGTTAAGACGTTGGACCGGTAATCCAAAGATACCGGGTTCGAGTCCCGGACCGGAACCGGGTGTGGACAACAGCGCAATATTTTTGTTTCTTTGCGTGTTGATATTTGTACCAAAAATGTGGTGTTAATTTACCCACATTAAAAATCATTTCAAAAGACATAATGTATACCTACCTAAGTAGTTAATTGTTTCGTCAAAAAAAATTAGGTAAGTATATTATTTCACTAGAGCTAAGAGAAAAAATTGAGCAAGTGCGAGTCCGACTCGCACATGAAGGGTTCCGTACCATAATCTATAACAAGTTTGTTGTATTTATTTTATTTTATATAAAACCCCCGGACGTCTTTTGGCTGATGATGATATAAAACCCCCTTAAATATTTATTTTATTTTTAGTATTTGTTATAGCGGCAATACAAATACATCATCTGTGAAAATTTCAACTGTCTAGCTATCACCGTTCTTGAGATACAGCCTGGTGACAGACGGACGGATGGACGGACAGTGAAGTCTCAGTAATAGGTCCCGTTTTTACCCTTTGGGTACGGAACCCTAAAAAACTACCAATAGCACTCCTTATACGCAGCTCGGTGCGGGTGGTTTAATACTTATGCCGCTTATGTTGGTCAGTGGAAAAATCTGCCCAAGGTACTTAATACATCAGTTATTAGAAGCCATCCAAGCATCACAACTGGACAAAGACCTCTAAGATCTCCATATCAACCGGTGCCATTGGTCATGCGGCGCCCTCATCCAACAGCTAACTGCGATGGTGACCAGATCTTCGGTCCTCCGTGTTGGGGCATCCCCACGCCACACCTTTCTGCCCCAACGGCCATTGTATTTCCTAACGCGCCCCACTGCCACAATAGTTATTTGTGCAACAAGAGAGCAAAGTTGTTTTTTGTTACGAGTGCTGATTTTGAGTCCCAAGCAAGCGAAGGATTCTACGTTTGAATCACGAGCGTA
The DNA here is from genome assembly GCA_932273695.1 of Apotomis betuletana. Taxonomy (NCBI): domain Eukaryota; kingdom Metazoa; phylum Arthropoda; class Insecta; order Lepidoptera; family Tortricidae; genus Apotomis; species Apotomis betuletana. Next base: position 28,507,579 of record OW026301.1, read on the forward strand.
GCGAGTGATTCTATGTTAGAATCCTGAGTGTAGCGAGGGACTCAAAAGCACGAGATGCAAAAAACTTTGCTCTCGTGTAGCACACACAACTTTTCACCTCATCAGCGAGAACATATTATTCGACATTTTGTGCTTTTTCTTCCAACGTATGTTTATAGTCTTTGTTGCTGATTTCAATAATATTATTAATCAGAAAATAGATAAGTGCTGCTTAAAAAGGAATAACAATATAATTTAATTGAAATTATAATCAACCAATCAACACGGTTATTGTCATTATTTGATTAAATTGGAAGATTTAGCAGATACATGACGTATAAACAAAATCTCGTAATATAAAATGTATTTATAAATAAAGTAAAAATATTAATCAATTAATAAAAATTGATTAATATTTTCTCAAACATGCTCGGAAATGCATGCGTTAATGTCCCGATATGAGGACATGAAGTTTCTCGTTTATGGCTCCCTACATTACTTCTTGGCCTTAGGCCACAAAAGTTAGTATGAAAATCCATTTTTGTCCGCTGCTCTAATTTTTTAAATTTCTATACTAAAATTAAATTGGCAAAGGAAAAATTACATACAGCCAACCACCTCCACAATCTGTAAGCATAATTGCGACACAAAAAATTTATGGTACTATATTTATGTGCGGTTAAACATGGTTTCGGTTTCGGTTTCCGTAGGGGCAGGTCCACCACTACAAACAATGCCAATTTTATTGACTACGCACTTCACCATATGGATGACTCTCGGCAGGTGGATGCTGCCTATTTCGATTTCCAGAAGGCATTTGACTTAGTTGATAACGACATACTTCTAAGTAAGCTGTCGGCGTTCGGTTTCTCTCCGCATCTTCTGAAGCTATTCAGAAGCTACTTGAAGGATCGGAGGCAGTTTGTTCAGCTGTCGCAGTATCGTTCAGATGAGTTTTTCACAAGGTCTGGCGTGAGTCAGGGCAGCACGCTTGGACCAACGCTTTTTCTGGTGATGATCAACGATCTGCCTTCGGTGGTCAGTAGTGTCAAGTGATTATTGTTTGCGGATGATTTAAAGTTATTTCATGCCATTAATTCACCATCTGACTGTAGTGTATTGCAGCACGATATAGATGCTGTAATGAATTGGAGTCTAGACAATCGTTTGTTGTTTAATGAAAAGAAGTGCAAAATTATAACATTTAGTCGAAGCAAATCCCCACTAGACTGTGAGTATTTCCTGGGTAGCGAGGTTATTTTTCGCGTCCAGACTATTCGTGACCTAGGTCTAGAATTGGACACCAAATTAGATTTTCACAGCCATATTCGCTCTACAGTAAAAAGTGCTAATCAGACACTGGGTTTTGTAATGCGCATGTCACCACAATTCACTAGCACAACCGTACCAATTGTGTTGTATAATGCTTACGTGCGTAGCAAATTAGAGTACAATTCTTTAATATGGGACCCTGTTGAGGAATCCTATAAACTTTTAATAGAAAGAGTTCAACGAAAATTTGCCCGTCACCTTTACAAAAAGCAATATGGATACTATCCTTTCCTGTATCCATCGCTTTTTGTCACCGGTATGGTTGGGCTTAACACTCTAACTTGTAGGCGGAAACTGCATCTCGCCGTCCATTACTGTCTTCTGCTGAGGGGGCAAATCGATAATCCAGTGGCATTGGAAGGCATCAGACTGTTCGTCCCCGAGCAGTACGTGCGCGCGGGGCGCCGCCGTCGCCCGCTGTTCGCTGCGCCGGCGGCGGCGACGGCGACGCACACGCGGCGCGCCTGCAACGCGCCCTGCGCGCGTGCGCCCGTGCTGCTCAACCAACTCGTCTTGGAACAAGACGCTGACGTGTTTGCCGAGAGCTGGCACACGTTATTTAATAAAATAAGTGCTTGGTGCTTTTAGTTGGATTAGAGTTGTATTTTAAGTATTAGTAATTTTAAGTTTTGCATTGTAAACGCTTTGGTTATATACTGTTAGTTTACAATTGTAGTTTTATAAATAAATAAATGGTGCTCAAATAGCTGGATCAAATAACATATTTAAAAAATAAAAAAGGTGGCACATTGAAAATCTTTTTTTCTGCTTATTCGTATTTCGTAGTGATTATAAAATAATTTTAACAGACATAAAAAATACTTCTAGTGATGAGAGTGACGGGGAACTTATGAACAAAGGATGACGGGGAACTTTATGAGGAGGCAAATTTAGTCATGCAAAATATGCTACGGGAAAAAAGTAAAAACGAAAAATAGTTTTGACTTTTTTCCCGTAGCATATTTTGTTTTGTTTACTTGATTATCTAGTAGTTATTTTAATTTTAATATTTCCTCACATCGTTTGAGAAAAGCACTATACAAGCTTCGGCCGGAACAGGGATTGCAGGACTCGTTCTATCTGGCCTCGTCTTCGACTCGGCCATCTACCCCAAACTCGTCCAGCAATCCCTTACTTCACGGCCTCTGCAGTAATGTACTATTTTACTCGTAAAACACCAAACAAAATAAATGCAAAAGAAAATAACAATTACAATATGAACTCGATATTTTTTAAGGTACGTTTCGAATATGCATCTATGATAAATGGTGAAATTAGAAATTATTATTATATTTACAATAAGTAATAAGTTGTAATCTTATTTTATTTGAGCAATGATCTATTGTTTTATATAAAAGGCACAATAATTTTAATATTTGGTCGTTAAATAAAAAAATTATAAAGAAAAAAAAATACGTTGCAATTAAAACTTTCGGGTGTTTTTAATGAAATTTTTGGTATAACGCGTATCCGAACTGTTCTCAATCGAGGTCGGATTCGAAAATCGAATTTCAAATTGATAAGTTTCCATCCCTCTCTTTTATATACCTACATATGAAAGAAACAGAGTGCATCGAGATTCAAATGATTAGAATTTTATAATTAACCTTTGGCTGAAGAATGTCAATTCGTGGTCAGATATTGAAAAAATTAAAAAGCTAGTTTCTACTCACGCTCGAAACAAAATCGCATTTTGTTCACTGTTATCTGACAGCAAAATCGCCATGTTTGAGCTGGTGAGGTGAAAAATTAAAATGATTATTTTTCCGTAATCAATCACAGCGCGGAGAGCTATTAGGGTTCGCATTTGTCTCCTCAAAATATCTTCCGCACATTATTTCGTTTATCTTTTGTACATTTCCTCCGCAATTTCGCGGCGTGGGCGCGTGACCTTTCGATATTATGTACCTACCTATATGACAAAAAGATAATAAATAAGTCTGGATCATTATTATCGTGTCACCTTCGTAATAATCTCGTTGCGAAAACTTGCATTCTTTGAGTAGTTTTCTATATTCTTAAATTACTTAAATGTCTTCCCCGAACTGCCTTATTTCTACGCTCTCCTCCGAATCAGAAAATCTTTCCGATTGTTATACAAATGTTGTAGTGTAGAACTTTACCTTAGGTTTGATTTGTTTTGTAAAACTTCTGAAAAGATTACGGAGAAAAATATTTATGAAAAATTCAAATAATATCCAAGTGCGGCTGCGGCTGGCGACGCATTTGTAACTGTTCTCGCTAACGACTTAGGTACCATCAGGCCTTTATACTGTGATCAGGTGACCGTATATATGCTCACAAGCCTACACCACCCTACACTTTTCATAAAAAAGTAAGATAACTAAATACTATTATACGTACCTAAGTAGATAAGATATCTATTCTCCAAATCTCCACTGGGATCAACGGGAGATCAAAAAGGGGTTTAAAGTAAACGTTAAATGATTTGAATAATGTGAAATGATAAATTCAGATTTGAGTTAGTGTGGTTGGAATTTAAAACTTCATCAAATTCTAAGGATTGTGGCATTAGTTAGTGCCCTGGATTAATTAAAATTCTGTATTTTAATCGTACGGTGGTTATGCAATCGATTTTCCTTACTGAATTGTTAAATATTTCACAAACTAAAGTTCAGATTAGAGTGATAGGTACCGGGCCCACTTGAGTCTTCAAAAAAATAGTTGGGTTGTAGGTAATACGTTTACCTATACCTAAATTATTCGATGAATTTCAAAGACATTGAACATTGTGTTATAATACAGTCTACCTATTGGTATACAAGAAATTCCTAGTTAATTTGAAAGAGTGGAAAATTCACAACTCTGTGGACAGTCTACGATATGCAATTTAAAAGCAACAAGGGCTACGCTAAAGAACGCGCCAGCGTTCCAAGGTGTCGTTCTACCAAGCTTGGAGCTTTTTTCGGGCGAAACGGCGTGTGTTCGTAGCCAGTCGTAGCGTTGGGCACACACATTTAAAAAAAACAATATTTTCATAATATTTCTTGTAGACAGAAATATGTAAAACCAGACTAACGTAAGTATAATTTACAATGGTAATGAGCGTATTTCGGTTTCGTTTAATTTTTTATTTTATTTTTCTTTAATAGAAGACCAACAGCTTTGTAACATACAAAAATAATCTACAGATAAGATACATTTAGTGTATAACAGGTTTCCCTATCAAATACAAGGTATGAAAACGGGTTTGCTTAACCTAAAATTATTACTATCAATCCAAAAGGTTAGGTGTGTGTGTGTGTGTGTGTGTGTGCGTGTGCGTGTGCGTGTGCGTGTGCGTGTGCGTGTGCGTGTGCGTGTGCGTGTGCGTGTGCGTGTGCGTGTGTGTGTGTATGTGTGTGTGTGTGTGTGTGTGTGTGTGTGTGTGTGTGTGAGTGTGTGTGAGTGTGTGTGTGTGTGTGTGTGTGTGTGAGTGTGTGTGTGTGTGTGTGTGTGTGTGTGTGTGTGTGTGTGTGTGTGTGTGTGTGTGTTGTTTTGATTGCATTTTTTAATTTATTTTTACTATTAAGTACAAACGGATCTATGTCGCTATTCGACTTAGGTGTAAAATACTTGATCTCCGCTATAAGATCTGGACAATCAATATCCCCTCTCACAATATCAAATAATAGCCCCATGTCGAGCACAACTCTTCTGTCTTCTAAGCTCATCAGACCATGTCTCTGACAACTAGTTTCATAATTAGCAGATGTATATTTTGTTCGGTAGTTAAGATACCGTAAAAACCTTTGTTGTAATTTTTCAATACGCGATATGTATGTGATATACTGTGGAGACCATATACTACATGCATACTCTAGGACACTACGTACATAAGCAAAGTACACCACTTTAATACAATTGACATCTTTAAACGCCTTGCATATTCGCATTACAAATCCTAAATTTTTATAAGCCTTATTGATTATACTATCAATATGATCGGACATTAGCATTTTACTATCTAATAGTACGCCTAGGTCTCTTATAACCTGGACTCTTTTTTGTAATTAAAAGTCCGCAGTAATCTCCTTCGCATGGAGATTTAGTTTTAGTGCAATCTAACTTTGCAAAGTGAACAGAGGCGATGACCGAGACACATCGAACTTTGTAATGGGTTTGCAATTAATCATCTTGTATTAATAGGCTAGTAGACTCATGTTAATTTGTTTTGAACTAGGATTAAAGATAATATTTATTATAGTAGGAGAGCCGAAGAGGGGATTTCGGGAGTACCTAAAGCGCGGCAGATTAATATATAGGGGGATACCTTGTACCCAGTTAAGTACTTCCACCAAATATGAGCCTCATATGTATGGCCGCCCGTCAAGGATAAAAGATCAGATTAGTAAAAAAAAATTGTTCATCTGAAATTCTCGAGCGCGTCAGATTAAGGTAGGGTGAGTTAGTTACATGCTAAAACGTGTATATTCTTCTAATCTGACAATTTAAAGGTGACGTAAAGAAGGCGGAGGGCTACAAAGTTGTAAAAAAAAACTTCATATCGACATTCTCGAGCGTGGCTAATTTTTTTTTTATTTAAAAGGGAATGAATCTGTGATAACGGAAAATATATAATCTGACGATTTCCACTAGCCGAAGTAACAAAAATTCATCGTAAAGTTTAATGCGTTCAGTTACGTGATGCCTGTATTCCACTCTGGTTTCTGTTGCCATGACGCCATGACAGCTGATCATTTTGTTTAGAACACTAAAGTTATTAAATATTTATAGTTGCCGGCAACTTTTAGAACAAAAATGGCGGATTTGCGCATGTACTTGTACGTAAATCGGCTACTGCACAGTCAAGATTATGCTCTAAAAGATTCCCGCAAGCTGTACTATGAGCGATATTAATATAAAGTGTGTATTTTGTGGTAAAACTACTTTACAAAAAACAATTAAATTTACATTAGAAACAGAACGAAAATGTGTAAATATTTTAGAATATAGATACCGCTAGTCTTTAAGTATTTACAACAGCGGCAAAGTATTATGGAATATGACAGTGCATCGGAAGTTTCTGGGAATAGCTCCGAATCACATGCCAATGCTTCTGGGGAGTGCTCCGAGTCACATTTTCCTGTTTCTGGAGAGTGCTCTGAGTCACAAGTTTCAGTTAATTTTTTCTATTGTCAGATTAGGCGAACCCCGCCAGATAATCGTCAGATTATGAGACAGCACGTCTAGGGCATCAAGATGAACCATATATATCTTAATCTGACGCGCTTGAGTATTTCAAAATAGCGATTTTTTTTTGCACATTCTAATAATAACTGCGAGTTTGCGTCACATCTAAATCGTCAGATTATTATATAAGAGCTTTTTTTTAGGTTCACTTAACATCCCCTTAGAAAATCTGACGCGCCCGATGAAAACATTTTTTTTTTCATTTTCAACCCTCAAGTACGACCAACCCCATCATGGAAACAATCAGTTTAACATGCGTACATCTTTAAAAATGTGTAGGACATGGATGCTATCAATATCTGACGCGCTCGAGTATGTCCATGCAACAGTTTTTTTTTACATTTTTGAAACTCTGTAGCCGCTCTCCCCACCGATGAAAAGGTATATCTTATATGACATTTTTTAGGGTTCCGTACCTCAAAAGGAAAAAACGGAACCCTTATAGGATCACTTTGTTGTCCGTCTGTCCGTCCGTCCGTCTGTCAAGACCCTTTTTCTCAGGAACGCGTGGAGGTATGAAGCTGAAATTTATATCAATTACTCAGGTCTACTGTCCCTTGAAGCTGTGAAAAAATCAAACTTCTAAGCCAACGCAATCAAAAGATACAGCCGTTTATGCCGCAAATTTTCGACACTTGCAAGGGAATCAAAACCTACAGGGTGCTTCCCGTGAACTCAGAATCTTGAAATTTGGTACGAAGCAACGTCTTATAGCATAGATAAAGGAATAATTACGAAAACCATTTTTTTTTTTTTTAATACCTAACTTTGCACCTAATTTATATGGGGCGCTATACATACCAGGTGCAAACTTAACTTAACCACTTAGGGATGGAAAGTGTTTGTACGGAACCCTCGGTGCGCGAGTCCGACTCGCACTTGGCCGGTTTTTTTCTTTTTATCATCTAAGCTTCGCAACCCAATAGGTCTCTATGACGCTCGAGTGAATCCCGAGTTAGCATCGTGGCCTACCCTACTATTAAAAAACCGTACAAAATGTCAACATCAAATTACAAAATAAGTCAATTATTAAATACAACAAAACATACAAATCATCTGAACTAATGTTTATTTCATATAGAATTTTGCATAGGAAGCCTACAAATATCTATTTTTCAGTTTTTAAAAGTAGAAAATGGCTGAAAAAGTTGTATTTGAAAATATGGTTTTTAATCTGTATTTTGGAATGCTCAAAACGTTGTCCGCCATTTGCGCCCATGTTAGTGACGTCAACGATCCCGTAGAGAAAACTGAATGGCTACTCCGATGTTCGAAATTCGACGAATTCGATATTTTTAAAATGGGTGAACTAGCCTATTAAAAGCGCCCTTTAAAATGTCACTGCTTTGTGTTGGGCAGCTGAGCTGTACTTGTACTTAATTCAGTCTGATAGTCAGACTATCGAAAAATGTTGGACACGTATTTTGAAAATGTAGCACGGCGTGACGTCACGCGGATCTTTAACTGATTATGTTCGTATTTTTTTTTATTAATTGGCAATATTAAAATAAGTTTTTATTTGATAACCTATCTGACGGTACAATTATAATGGTACCTATTGTTTTAGGGAACTAGCCTATTGGTATTGGGGGCCCGAGACTGGAGAGTGGTGGATGGGACATTGCTCGACTTGCAGCCAATTCTGTATGTCGGACCCGTATAAAAGGCCTTATTCCTTTTAAAATGCTGATTGTTTTAGACATTTTTCTCCATGATCAAACATGTATCTTAACATATTATTGATGTAACTACCTAGAACAGGGCTATTGGGATTTATTTGTATATATTTGAAACCTACAGTTTGAATTTTTCATTGATAAATTTTGTTTCAAAAACTACTCGAAATTGATAAAATTCATGCGGAAAATTAGTTTTTTCAACTTATTTTCGACTGTACGCAATGAAAACATGAAATAGCTATGTACCTATGTAGAAAAGTAAGGGGGTTAAAAGGGAAAATTATTATTCACTTCAAAAAGTTGGTTGAAATTATCAACATATTTGTCATAATCATAATAGGTTTTTGTTTTTTAAAAGAATAAGGCCTCTTATAGAGCCCGCGCAGGCTAGGACCCGACGGGCAAATGCTAGTTCGAAGGTGAGATTTGGACGTCATTTCGCGACCAGGGCGTCCGCGTAGCAATTTTCCGATGCCGTGGTATGACGACGCTGGCGTTCAAAAGGTAAAAATCAATGGGTTAGTAAAGTTTAGTAGATGTGTTAAATTCTACAGCATACGATACTGTTCTTATATGAGCTCTATGAGAAGATTAGCTCAATATGTCATGAAACAAAGAAAAAAATCCTAAAAACAAAAACAAAAAAATATTTGACTTCAGAAATTTCACAAATATTTTGTTTCTTTTCTTTTATCCATAATACCTAATATTGAAATTCTTTTCAGAATCCCAATAATTAGCAAAACAATAATTGTACTATAACCATGAACTTAAACGCACTTTTTCACGGTAAAAATGGCAAATTAGTTATTGTCTCCATACAAATATTACCTAGTAATGAAATGACGTCACAACGTAGGGTGAAATTTTTATGGAGCGTTTTTATAGCGTTCAACATTCCTACAGAGGTAGGAATGTTGAACGTTGACGGGCATTTCTGACTTTTGGAGCAGTCTACGCACAGATGAATAATACCTATGTAGAGTCTACGTGTAAGTAGTTAGTCGCACTCGCATTATACCTACTCGTAGACATTTGATGCCGATAAAAAATAGAATCGATTGACATCCTCAATACTGGATAAACATTATTTTTTAATATACGGTAAATTGCCTTTTCAGCAGAGGTATTGATGCTACTCCCATTTCGGTGTCATCTAACCATCATCTCATTCCATGTATGTATTAGTAAAATGTAATTTAGGATTGTGAAATTCAATATCCACTAAGATACCTTAGCTCCATGTCTCGCGTAACCAAACAATGCCGACAAACCCGATCAGTATCGCAGTTTGCCAACAAAAGATCCGAGATAAGGTCGGATTGACTCCTTCTGACACGGGATTACAAGGTCGAGTGTATTCCGTAGATAATTGTAAAAAATGTCGTTTTGTTCTGCCGTGGGAGACGCGAGCGGATTACACAACTTGTCATTGTGTAGGTATTATAGTTGAGCTTACGAGTTGTTTCAAATTGGGACCAGTCAAGCTTGGGGAGCGATGACAGTTTTTGTCATTGTCATTCATCAGTTGGACTTCTCGCGCACACTTTGAAAAAACAGCAAGCACGAGCGAAGAGGTCCGGTTTACTGATTGACTCCAACAGCACACTGATTTCGGCACGCCGCCAGCGCGCAAACAGATTTTACCTTTATGACTTAGACCTATAAACCTGAGCCATTTTGTCTAAAGTTGAACCCCATACTTTTATTTTATTTTGGATATTTTTGGTATTTTCTACTCAGAATCAGAATCTCTTTTGATCTCATTAGTAGAAAAATAGTGTCCCAAGAATGTTCATGAATTTTTTGTTTAAAAAAAATTAGTTGCAATATTTTTTCGTTCCATTCTGTTACCATTTGCATAATATAACCAACTATACCGGTAACGGAATGGAATGAAAAAATATTGCGTCACATTATTTTCTCCTAATTAGATCGAAAGAGCTCGTGATTCTGAGTAGAAAATACCTACCTTAAATATCCAGAATCTAAAAAACGTGGGGTTAAGGTACAACTTTAGAAAAAATTGTCCACCGACACGAATAATGGGTTATCCACGTAGGCGTGCGGAATCCCGAATCCCCTTATTCTTATTGCTAATTCTGTAAACTGAGCCATTGTCATATGGCGGAGGCTTACCGATCTTTTGTGCCATTTTAATACGATTTTCGACTGAATCTAAGTCCTCTTGACACGGCAGGGGCTTTAATAAAAAAGGGCATTTGATCTCTTGAAGTAAGTAGAAAACCGGCCAAGTGCGAGTCGAACTCTCGCACTGAGGATTTCGTACAAACACTCCATCTTAACTGGCCGGGTTAAGTTAAGTTTGCACCTGGTATGTTTGACGCTGCATACAAATGAGGTGCAAAGTTAATGCAACCGATCACGTTTGTTGTATGGGACACCACTTTAATATCCATTTTATAATATTAATTATATATAATTTTGAACTCGCCGAAAGTCAAACATAGAACCCTGTTAATTATTGAGCCAGCGTTGTGTTAGTACGGTGTAAGTACCATTCGTCGCTACCAAAACGTAAATAGTTATGTTTATAATTCTCTGCATTTGTAGAATACGCAGTAACCTTGGCTAACTTTCTTGACATCCCACTTCTGAAATAAGCTGTTCAGGGTGGTTGAGGACATGTAGCCAGCCAGACAAAAGCAACGTGCGTGGTCACGCGCCGCCCCATGCCCCACGTATAGACGTGGACATTTCCTACACAATAACTTATTGTCAATACAATGAGTCTATTAATAAACTAATGTTTATTGCGTATAGTATTTAGCAAAGGAAACCTAAATATATATATTTAAATTCATAAAGGTGAACGATGGCTGAAAAAATAGAATTTGAAAATATGGTTTTTAGTCTGTATTTTGAAATGCTTAAAACGTTCTCCGCCATTTTCACTTAGATAATGACGTCATCGATCCTGTAAAGATAACTGAAAGTCTACTTTGACGACTTCAAATAGTGCCATCCCTCTCAATTTCCTGTCAAAGTACATTGGAGTGAGCGGAATGGCACTATACGACGGTCGAATTTCGAATATTTACAGGTAATTCTACGTCACGCCACAGATTAGCAAAAGGCAAAAATGCCGGACGGCGTTTTGACTGTTCATGAAAATTCTAATTTTCAATTGATTAAAATTTAGCTTTCTAGCTTTCACAAAAATACAAGACATTTTTTTAGAGCTAGTAAGATCATTATTAACCATTTTAAATATATTTCAAAACTGGGTACTACTAGCCTATTGCATGGCCAATTTATAAGTGTGTCCATTCATAAATGTCCATACATTTGTGCAACCCATAGTACATAAGTAACAACCAATATTATATCATCTACCGCTTTCAACTATAAAAAATACAAAAACTCTTTATTGCACACCTCAATCATCAAGAAATATACAACACAACATGAGATACATTAAAATAACAGGCAGAGGTAAATAACAGGCGGTCTTATCGCTAAATAGAGATCTCTTCCAGACAACCTTTAGGTAGCAGAGTAATTGAAAATTAATGTTTGAAATTAGTAGGTGGTGCAGAATAATAATAGGACTAAATAAACGACTACCACAAAAAAAACAACTACAAATAGGTAACTACCTTAATCTTATAAAAACAAAATAGATTTATTCCAAATTTAGACAATGCTTGGAACGTGTCCCAGCATACGGGACTCCAATTAGGGGTCCGTAGCAATTAGCGTTTTATGGTAATGGGCATCGGACGTTCAGACCAATTAAGGGCTTAAAGGAGGCTTTAAAGGCTAACTATTACAGTTGATTTAGGTATTGAGAAAACTTCAATATTAACGATTGTAATGGCTCAGTTTCATTGGTCGATAACTCGGTCGATATACCATACCGCATGCGGTATTACAACTAGTGAAACTCACAAGTCGATAATTCGGTCGATATACCGCGTGCGGGACTCCCCGCATACGGTATAAGGACCAGTGAAACTCATAATGGCATACTCACTATGGCAATGTACCACATCCCGCATGCGGGCCCTATCGACCAATGAAAACAGTTCCCCGCATGCGGGCCCTATGGCATGCGTTCTGGAAATCTCCCGCACCCCGCATGCGGGCCCTATCGACCAATGAAACTGAGCCATAAGGAATTTCCATGGCGATTTTTGTTTGAGGATAAAAATCGTTTTTTTCTATTGTGATCAAATGTCTATATGGGACTAACTGCACTTAGACTGCTCTAAAAGTCAGAAAGGACCGTCAAAGTTCAACATTCCTAATACGGAGCGCTAACTATACAGAAATTCGTTTAACAAGTTGAAATCTAAAATCAACGCCAAGAACAGATTTCTCTATCTCTTATAGTTCGTGACCTCCCTACTAACCCATTTGGATTGATCACCCTGTATAGTTTGCCGTGACGCCGTAGTCTCGTTTTTACCGACTGAACTTACTGGAAACTGGTTTCCACAAGGTTGAAACCTTGAAACTGTCTCAGTGGGAATTTTCGGTGTTTATGAAATAATAAAACAGAGAAAAAACTAAAGACATGTAATACAGATTCATACACAAGTCAAAACAAATTTATATTCATTGACTTAAATTATCTATATCTATGTGTACGGGTTCCGTACAGGGATATTCTAGGTTTTAAAAAACTTAGATAATGCGTAAAGAAGAGCAAGAATTATTAAAAGCAATAATTAACAGTGAAATACCTATTAACAATAAAATATATTGTATGTACAGATATAGTGCAAAATGCTCAACTATTTCACCGAAATTGATAAAGAAAGCGTGCTGAAGCATTTTTTCCAAAGATAAACATTATACACTGTGTACTTATATAAGGGTTCAACCACATTTATACGCACGCATTCGGCTTAAACTAGTCAAAAAAACATTAATGTCAATGCAAAAGCGAATGTTAGGGGTGGCCTAGTGGTTGAATGTACAACAACATTCAAATTAATCTGTGTTAATGTGAAGCCACGTGCCTAGATGTAGGCACCAAAAGAAGACGTTAAACTGAGTGCAGAAGGCCTGGTTGAAGTCAGATCATAACGGAAGTCTGTACAAAAAAGTACAAATCAAAAACTAAGAATGACAATGTAGTGGCATTGACTTTGCGTAAACTCTTTAACCCTTTGACCATCGTCATCGGGAATTCGTGCCACTGACGCCAACGACGCCTATTGACGTCAAAAATTTCAATGGTCAAAAACATGTTAATTCAAACCACTATCTGTGTTTTTCAATCCCTGTTGACTTTGGAGCACTTTTTTTTTTGTTTGGCGTCAGTGGCACGGAGAATTGCTTTGCCGCTTGGCGCTCTAAAGGTTAAAGCACGCTGAAGTTTCACGATGGAATCTCAATCAGTAAAATACCCGCAAACTCGATATTCCTCTACACTCCGGATTTTAATTAGGCGAACTAACTTGACAGCTCAAAGTGTTGTCAGGAATAGAAAAAAAAAATAGTGATTGGTTTATGTCGATACAAATATGTCGATATAACCTTAACAATACATCCATAGACACTTAATTACGTTGTAATACGGTTTATATTCGTTTAAAAATGTACAGTTATCAGTGTATTCGATAGTACTATGGAACTGTCAAGAAAACAAAAAGGCGGACAGCGTTCTTAGCGATGTCCTAAAATAAAGTTCGTTCGATGTAAGTATTTTAATAGCAACCGTTTTTTTATTATTGATTCGTGTAATAAAATTATTAGTTAGATTTCAAACACAATAATTCAAAATTTATGAAATACGTAATGTCTACTTTTTTTTAATGCTGTTTAACTAAACCTCTGGTAGGAACTGGTTTTTTTTTAATTCTTTAAATTAGCAAGGAAAAGCGTGTGATTCGTTCACGACAATATATATTAGTGTAAAGATTATAAAAACAACAGTTGCTAGGAAACAAATAGCAGAGATATAAAAAGAAGTATAGCATAGACAATGAGTCCATGCTCACGTTATCAACCTTCTTCTTAACATAATTATCGATATTAACAACACTAGCGAAACTGTGGCAACATTCGTGTGCAATGAACTGTCAAGTTAGTTCGCCTAATTAAAATCCGGAGGGTAGGCAATGCGCAGTGTATCGCTGCGCTCACGCTCCCTGCTCCAAGGCCTCCCTCTCCGTCTTCTGGGCCGCCCTCATCTTGTTGCGGCGCGCGCTGCGCTTCTTGCTGAGCGGGATGCTGCCTGCCAGTTGCCCGGACTTCTGCATGGCGACCAGCTTGGCCGCTTTGCCCTGGTGACCATTAGTATTTTGAATAGACTTATTTTTAGCCCCCAACAAAGGAGGGGTGTTAATGTGTGTGTTACATAAATAAAATAAATACAAAGAAAACATGGTCGAATTGAGAACCTCCTCCTTTTTTGAAGTCGGTTGAAAGGAAGCATGAAGCTTCGGATTTCCAGTCCATTGCTGTTTTTAATAGGTTTTAAGGACCGTGACAAGTGTTAGAGCATATTTAAAAATAGCAGATCTTTTTGCCGAAGTGTTTTTATTCGGTTGATGAGTTTTATCAGCACGCAAAATGCCAACAACTGAAGCATACGTATTTTCAATTCAGTTAATTATGTGATAAAGTGGATTGTCATTATAATCACTACAGTCGCTTCCTGCTGTCTGTCTGTCTGTCCCTATGTATGCTTAGATCTTTAAAAGTACGCAACGGATTTCGTACGATTCAATCAATAAATTAGGGACCGAATTATATGTATGTATTATGAATATAATCAAATATAATGCATATTTATATTTAATAATTAGATGTAAATAAATTAAGCTTGCATATATCTAACTTTTGGAGACATTTTTTCAATGGCCACTTACCACGGCCGACTAGATTGTATCTAATTGAGTTGGTCACGACGTGCATCTAAGATGGCACTTATCTTTGACTCCGTGGCAATTAAAAAAAATTACTTTCCACCCTAGGGATGGAAAAGCTATTTTCCACCCGGCTATCTACTCATGAAAATTACACTTTCCGAACAGGAGAGATGAAAAGTTTAGATGTATATACATGCATAATTTATCAGAATTGCACCCGTGCGAAGCCGGGGCGGGTCGCTAGTACAGTACAATTTAGAACCTTTTTTGAAGTCTGTTGAAAGGAAGCATGCACTTACCTTGGCCTCAGCCTTGGTGACCTTGGTGTTCTGCTGCGTGCAGTACAACACGTTGAGGCGCTTGCTGTCCAGCATCGAGTGGTGCTTCGACAGCGCGAGCTGACGAACGGTATACATCAATTATACAAAGAAAGAAAATTTATTTCGCTGCAATACGGTGTCTGACTATAGTCAATATTGTGGCATTAAAACCACAAAGTAAGTAAGCTACAAAAATAAAAATCCTAAGTAAATTTTGGTTTAAATGTTTTTAACATCAGTGCGGTTATATGGCAAGGAGCACTGCTTAACCTAAAGCTCAGGTCTTACCTATTTAGGAAGTAGTCTCTAATTTTAAGGACCCTCTGTAAAAGATGCTATTGTAAAAAATGTTGTTGTATTGAAATAAATGTATTATTATTATTATTAAAAAAACCACTAAACACATATTAAAAAATACGCGGAACCAACTAACTTATGGACGTTATACTATTTTTTATTGTACAATAACTAAAAAGACGTGTTTTGACTACTGCTTTTTATGACGTCACATTTCTGTATCATCATAGAAGCTTCATAATAACAGATCGTTTTTGACATTTCATAAAGAGTAGCTGATTTGAGTTGTCATAAAATACCGTATTAGGAGTACATATAACATGAAATTACAAGTCATCATTTGTCCCATTTTTTTGAGAATGAATTCTCAATCGGGGTCGGCTACCTAAATCCCAAGATGTGGCGTAGGCACTAGTTTTTACGCAAGCGACTGCCATCTGACCTTCCAACCCAGAGGGGAAACTAGGCCTTATTGGGCTTAGGTGGTTTCCTCACGATGTTTTCCTTCACCGAAAAGCGAGTGGTAAATATCAAATGACATTATATAGTATACATCAATTATACAAAGAAAGAAAATTTATTTCGCTGCAATACGGTGTCTGACTATAGTGAATATTGTGGCATTAAAACCACTAAACACACATTAAATAAGTTTCTGTCAAAAATGACATTTTAGTGGCAAGCTTTTATAGCCGACTGTACTTTTCTTTGAATATCCATCAAATGCTCACTGAGACGATTCTAAAGAGCCCAAGCTCGGTAGGATTGCTTTTTCTATTATAGAGTTTCTATGGCCACCTTCCGGCTCCATCATCAGATCAGCCCCATGGTACCATATTATTGTATTGTCTTCAAAGTTAAGTAAGTATGCAAAATTTCAGCTCAATCGGTTGACCATATCTGCTTCAAAGTTGAGTTGCAAGATTTCACCCGAACACACATACTTTAAACATACCATGCAAGTTAAATAAAAGCTTTAAAAAATTGGGCAAGTGCGAGCCCGACTCGCGCATGAAGGGTTCCGTACCTATACATATATATAATCTTTAACAAGTTTGTTGTATGGGAGCCCCCCTTAAATATTTATTTTATTTTATTTTTAGTATTTGTTGTTATAGCGGCAATAGAAATACATCATCTGTGAAAATTTCAACTGTCTAGCTATCACCGTTGTTGAGATACAGCCTGGTGACAGACGGACGGACGGACGGACGGACGGACGGACAGCGAAGTCTCAGTAATAGGGTCCCGTTTTTACCCTTTGGGTACGGAACCCTAAAAATACGCGGAACCTAATAAACTATCACTAACTTTTGGACGTTATATTATTTTTAATTGTACAATAACTAAAAAGACGTGTTTTGACTACTGCTTTTTATGACGTCACATGCCTGTATCATAGAAGCTTCGTATGTTTGTTACTTCTTTTCGCTCAAACGGCTGAACCAATTTTGATAAATTTTCGTATGAAGGTAGCTGACAACCTGTATTAACATATATACTACTTTTTATCCCGAAAAAATGTAGTGTTCCCGTGGGATGTGCGGGTAACACCGCGCGGCGCATGTATAATGTATAATAAACTTACCTCGTAGCTCAGTTCGTCTGCCAACTCTAAGTAAGCTATGGCGCTCTTTTTGTCCTTTCTCAGTTTTGGGATCCGCACGTTTTTGAGTCGGGCCCCTAGGTCAGAAAAGTGTTCTGACAGCTGGAACAAAAAGATAAAGATTAGAAGAAATTCAGATAAAAACCACGATTCGAAAATTCGAAGTTTTTTTTAATTATATTTAAGTACATATACTTATCGTGTTCAAAGTCCACAGACGACTGTTGACCTGATGAAGATCGCTAGAGCCCATGCGCAGGACCGATTTTGGTCACAGAAGAGGCTTATGTCAATCAGTGGAAGTGTTTTGACTGATGATAATATCGTATTCATCAAAAATACCGACCAAGTGTGAGTCTGACTCGCGCACCGAGGGTTTCATACAGACACTAATACCATCTTAACTGGCCGGGTTAAGTTTGCTCCTGGTATGTATGGCGCCGCATACAAATGAGGTCCAAAGTTAACGAACCGAACGTTTGTTGTATGGGAGCCCCACTTATATATTTATCTTATTCTGTTTTTAGTTTTTGCTTTTATAGCAGCAACAGATATACATTATCTGTGAAAATTTCAATTGTCTAGCTACCACGGTTCATGAGATACAGCTTGGTGACAGACAGACGTGCGGACAGTGGAGTCTTAGTAATATGGTCCTGTTTTTACGGTGTACTTCCTTTTCGCCGAATTATGTTTCGCAAACGTTTCATTTCGCAAAAGTTTCATTTCGCCAAAAGCATTTTTAACTGAAACTGTAAACTATTTCAGATTGTTGTAAATATCATCGTTTAGATTAGGTTAGGTTAGGTTTGTTTTATAACAATTCGAAATAGTTTACAGTTTCAGTGAAAAATGCTTTTGGCGAAATGAAACTTTTGCGAAATGAAACATTTGACGAAACGTAATTCGGCGAAAAGGCAGAGAACCTGTTTTTACCTATTGGGTGCGGAACCCTAATAAAGACAGCGAATAGAAGATAATGACGGGCTTTATTCCACATTCACCAAACCTACCTTTTCCTTGGTAATGTCCACCGGCAAATTCCCCACAAACACCACATATCTCTTGGGACCTTTAACTTTCTGTTCCTTCTGTTCATCTTCTTCCTTCTCATTCTTTTCAGGATCCTCGTTTTCATCAGATTCCTTTGTCTTTAGTTTCTTTTCCTTCTTTTCTTTAGGTTTCTTCTTCTTCTTCTCACTAAGATTCTCAGTCTGCAGCGTGGTTCTCAGCATGTTGTACAGGATCCTGAGTTTCCGGAGGTCCGGGTCGGTCAGTTCCGGGGTCTTCAGGACGGCCTGCATGCGCGCGTGGATCGCGTCCGGGAGCAACGTCTCCGAGCTGCCCTTGAGGCTGTCTTTGAGAATTTGCCGTATACGGCCTAAAAAGTAAATAAATAAATAAATATTAAGGGACAATCATACAAAAATCGACCTAGTCCCAAACTAAGCAAAGCTTGTACTATGGGTACTAGACGACGATATACATAACATATAAATACATATATAGATAACATCCATGACCCAAGAACAAATATTTTGCACAAATATTTGCCCCGGCCGGGATTCGAACCCGAGACCGCCGACTCAGTAGGCAACATGTTTTAGTAACATCGAACTAAAAAAATATTTGAAGCAACTTGCAGGTAGTAATAATCAAAACACTCATCCCAGATGCAATATACCCAATTTTTTAACGACGCAGTTTGTAATGCCAGGTGCCTACTGAGCCGGCGGTTCTGCGTTCGAATCCCGGCCAGGGCAGATATTTGTGTGATGGACTCGATTTTTTATTCCTAGGTCATGGGATGTTATCTATATATTTATATATTATGTATCGTCTAATACCCATAGTACAAGCTTTGTTTAGTTTGGGACCTGTTTGGGACTAAGTCGATTTGTGTAAGATTGTCCCTTAAAATATATATTACACAATACACATGTACTTGATATACGCAATGTCGCATTAAAGCAATGTTCATAAATTACGTCATAAATTTTTGATGATATTTGACAAGGATCCTGGAAATTTTTGGGTAAAACGTGAAAGAGCAGAAACACAAGAAGTAGGATCACACATTCACCTTTCTGGTTATTCCTGCAGTTGACGGCCAGGAACCTCTTGACCAGGTCCCCGTCTCCCAGCACCGGGTACCGGGCCAGCACCTCCTCGGGCAGGTTCAGGTTGGAGACGGTTGTGCTCGTCAGACCGTCCTGGAACAGTGCGAGTAATTGTAGAACCAGTCCATACCTCACACCGAACACACATACATTCATTATCATCATCTCAGCCATAGGACGTCCACTGCTGAACATATGCCTCCTCTTTGGACTTCCATATATACCGGTTGGAAGCGACCTGCATCCAGCGCCTTCCGGCGACCTTTATAAGGTCATCTGTCCATCTTGTAGGTGGACGTCCTACGCTGCGCTTGCTGGTCCGAGGTCTCCACTCGAGCACTTTTCGGCCCCATCGGCCATCTGCTCTGCGTGCTATGTGGCCTGCCCATTGCCACTTCAACTTGCTAATCCGGTGAGCTATATCGGTCACTTTAGTTCGTCTACGGATTTCCTCATTTCTGATTCGATCACGTAGAGACACCCCGAGCATAGCCCTCTCCATTGCTCGTTGAGCGACTTTGAGCTTTGAGATGAGGCCGATAGTGAAAGACCACGTTTCGGTGCCGTAAGTCATCACTGGTAACACACATTGGTTAAAGACTTTCGTCTTGAGGCATTGAGGTATGTCGGACGAAAAGACATTGCGTAGTTTCCCATATGTCACATACATTATACTTTATTAAATAACCTAAATTAAAAACAGCCCCGGCACAAGTATCTGGTCATCATGAGACCCTCATTCAATGGGTGATATAGATAATTGAACATAACTACAAAATTTGGAATTCTTAGCATCAATATTGGCTGAGATTTTGTCACTTATTTCAATTGAAGCTGAATATCTTGGAAACTACTAGTCCTATTTCCACCAAACATAGCTAAGGTAAGGACCATCTCCAGGGACAAGGTTTTCGATGAAAGAAAACCGCATTTAAATCGGACAGATAGACACACAGGTACTACACATGTTAAACTTATAACACCCGTCTTTTTTGTTGGGTGTAATATAACATTATTTTGTTTAAAGGATTTAAAGAGGATATTAAAATCTCATTACCTTTGCCGTTGTCTCATCGCCGCCTCCACCTGCTTGTTTATGGAAAGAGCCCGGAGCCAGTAGCTCCATCCTCAGCATATTGACGAGTAATCTCACTCTCCTGAGATCGTTCTCCGACAGCTCCGGCGTTTCGAGGATACTCTGCGCGTGGCTGTGGATCGCCTCTGGTAGTTCCGCGGTTGGGGTTTTAAAAAACTTGTTTCTTAATTGTTGGCGTAGACGAGCTAAAATAAAATTATTTTTAATAGATAGCCGAAAAAGATTATTATTTGAGAGCCAAAAAATTATAATAATCAGTTGAAATTTTCATATATTAAAAATTGAAACAAGATAAGGATAAATTTGAGTGTCAGCACTTTGCACTTAACTCCTCTGGCACCACTCAGTGTCGGACACCAGTTGGATTATGATCACATAAACTATTGTTGCATGTACTCACTTCTAAGTTGCGGCTTTAAACTGACAGCCATGAACTTCTCAGCGACGGCCTTGTCTGTGAGCAGCGGGTACTGAGCGCTCAACTCCTCCGGCACGTCTTGGTGTCGGATGTCAGATGGATTCTGTTCACACAAAATGTGCCTTAATCATTTTCTTAGTATCAGACAGCAGTAGAAGTTTCAATGCAAGCCCAGTGGTTTGATATGTACAGGGGCTCTGTTATCTAGAGAATAAGTGTAGTACAGATCATTGTGAGCGTGTTATAATATTATAATTATAATACTTATACTGCTGACTGTACAGATGGCTACAACATATTATAAGTAGTAACTTTTTTTAAATGTAATACCATCGCTTAGAAGCCTCACACTAATCTTAATTTTAATATGAAAGATGAGAATGTGTAATTAACATGATTATGTGCGACAGTATTGTTATTCAATAATAAGTTTCTGTCAAAAATGACATTTTAGTGGAAAGCTTTTATAGCCGACTGTACTTTTCTTTGGATATCCATCAAATGCTCACTGAGACGATTCTAAAGAGCCCAAGCTCGGTAGCATTGCTTTTTCTATTATAGAGTTCCTATGGCCACCTTCCGCCCCATCATCAGATCAGCCCCATGGTACCATATTATTGTATTGTCATCAAAGTTAAGTAAGTATGCAAAATTTCAGCTCAATCGGCTGACGATATCTGCTTCAAAATTGAGTTGCAAGATTTCACCCGAACATACATACTTTAAACATACCATGCAAGTTAAATAAAAGCTTTAAAAATTAAAAGTACAATTTTTCACGTGGAATAATAACATAGATAAAAACTAGGGACACAATCGCTTTTTTTGGAATATTTGGAAAAAGCTGTTCTTAACTGAAACCACTTTTTTTTTATTGTTTAGGTTTCACTCACCTTCTGTTTCTTAGCTTTCTTAGGTTTATGTTTGTTCCCATCATTTTCACCATCTTTCTCTGCGGATTCTGCAAGCTTGTGTTTCTTGGCCTTCTTGGTTTTTACTTCTTTTGATTCACTTTCATTCAGTTCTTCAGTTGTTGTTACAAGAGCCTTGTTTTTCTTAGCTTTTTTAGGTTTAGTTTCATTCTCTTCACTTTCAACATGTTCTGTAGAGGTTTCTAAAACCTTTGCTTTCTTATTTTTCTTAGTTTTAGGTTCAGTTTCTTCACTTTCATTTATTACGTCACTTCCATTATGAACCTCTTCTGTAGACACTTCTAAACCTTTTTTTTTCTTATGTTTTTTAATTTTAGGCGTTCTTTCTTCACTTTCACTTAGTTCTTCAATGGGCAATTCAAGTACCTTAGCTTCATTATCCTCTGCATCTACTGTTTTGGATTTACGTTTGCGACTTTTTGGTTCTCCCATTCTGTGAAATAATCATATTTAATAAAAAATTGTCATTCCAAAAATTATATGAGGATAACACGGTTGCGTTAAGTTTGCACCTCATTTGTATGTGGCGCCATACGTACTAGGTGTAAACTTAACTTAACCGCGCCCTACCAGTCAAAAATGTATTTATTTATTTTTTATAAATTAAGTTACTATCGAAAGTTTATTATTTAAAATATTGCATCATATTTCGCTATGGAACCCTAAAAACTGGTATGGGAAATGAATTGGGCATCATCTAGTTACCTGATAATGACACCAAACTTGACTCAAAGGTCCAAACTAATCTGCCAGAATTTATTTTCTGAGCGCTGGGAGATCTGTACTTTTAAAGAACATAAAGTCATGTTTCTTGTTTCACGGCTGCCTAGAATTATGAGCATAGTTCTATCCTTATGCTATGACTATGAAATACATTCATGCTCTAGATTTATGTTATTGGTAGTACTTGAATATTTTTTAGGTAAGAAATTTTGATGTAGGGCCAATCAATGTACAAGATTATAACATTACACCTAGCACCATTTTTTATGTTTTATACTGTGATGGTGGCAAACAAGCATGCGGCGCACCTGATTTTAAGCAGTCACTTGTTTCAAGTTCATACCATATTTTCAGGTTTTTTTGTAATCTGATGAGTGTTGTGGTGGACACTATTTTAAAAATATCACCACCTTATTACAATGCAAGAATTAAATCTTAGCGCAATAAGTTTCTGCCTAGCTTATTATAGCGTGAAGCTGCAGCTAAATCAGTATATTTTGTGTAACTTACTAGCTTAACAGGTTTTCTTTTAAACATGACTTGAACTGTAACAGGACTGTTTAGCCCTCACTACCAGTAGTTGCACTTTGTGTGGGAGTATAACCCGCTAATGGGATTATCTTCGCGCCACAGGAGTGGTAGCTTAACAGGTGTATTGCTATACTAGAACTAGCTTCACGCATCCCGGGCATTGGTATCTGGTGACATGTTTAGAAGCCCAGAGGATGTCAATTGCCTCTGAACAAGGCATATTCAGAACTTTTTAAAAGCGTGCAGCATATAACACTTTATACTCTCTCGGTTTGAACACATAATTTAAACTTATTGAACCGGGTCTATCGCGATATTTTGATTTTTGATTTAGCATGCAGCATGACAATTTGTAGGTTATGTTTATGTTGTATTGACTCTGATTTAATCATTACTATTAGAAATGACAAACAAACCTAGTTTTATGAATGAAATAATGTTCAGCAATGATTTCATGTACAGTAAATTTTAAATATATTTAAAAAAAGAACGTACCTTGATGCGATCCGGTTTTTCTCGATTTGATGAAAAACTATAAATCAACAATATGTGAAACTATGTGAAGAAGTAATACAACCTGTAATGGTTTTTGTCTGTACGTTCGATCCGACACAGAAGTGATTTATTAATTTTATCAATTAAAATGGTCCAGAAAACACGCCAACAATTTGAAGTTTTTATTATAATCTTTTTTAGGAGCGTTCAAACATTACCCCGCGACTATGTTAAATTATATAAGACGGCCGAGTGCAGTGGTTTAATGAAAGTCGAATTTAAACCAGTTTATTATCATTGTTGGATATATTCATCATAAAAGCAATAATTTACTTATGTCGTTAATTTTTGATTCGATTTGATGAATTTTATCGAGTGAAATACGAAATATTTAGTTTTGATATCCGAACGCGTCATTGCTGACGTTTAGTTATCTAATTCTTATCGCAAGAAGTATGGAGTGTAAAAGGGAAGGAGCAGCATCATCACATCATACATTCAAAAGTGTCATCTGAAAAGAGTTAAGAGGCCTTATTCCTTTTAATTTTTTTTTTCATATTTTGACAAATATATTGATAATTTCAACCAACTTTTTTAAGTGTATAATACTTTTCCCTGAGTTCTAGGTAGTAACATAGCTATTTCATGCTTTAATTGCGTGCAGTCTAAAATAAGCTACTAAAACTAATTTTCCGCGTGAATTTTGTCAATTTCGAGTAGTTTTTGAAACAAAAATTATCAATGAAAGACTCAAACTGTAATCGTTTCAAATATATATCAATAAATTCCAATAGCCCTCTTCTAGGTAGTAACATCAATAATATGTTAAGAAACATGTTTCATCGTAGAGAAAAATCTCTAAACAATCAGCATTTTAAAAGGAATAAGGCCTCTTAAATGGCAGCACTAGTGTTGCAAGAGAGCTAGGTTAGTTTTCTGTTCATACAGATCAAATCTGCTACTTTTTATGAAAGTCAAAACGCTGTATTAATAGTTGGTACAAAATCTATACTAGGAAAGCACATTATGTCGGAAGGACGGTGATCCGTTTTCCCCATTCTAATTTCATCATTTAATGTAATTATTTGAACGATTTTCAATAAACAATTTCTGATAAAAAATACACCATAATCAATCACGAGTCTCACAATGTTTTGACATCGCAAAGAGTTGAGCTACCTCTATAAGTTGAGGTTTAATATCCTGCAGTTTATGGACAGTAGATAGTTTCACTTACTCCACCTAGTCTAGCGCCGTTTGTGGAACCTTTTGGAACTATTATTTACTGCTTACCGCTGGACGCTTTTTCAAAATATTCTCCCATGAAATTAAAGATGCTGCTCCTTCCTCCTACACTCCATAGCAAGAAGTATTAGTTTAGAGTTTAGGCGGCATATTTGAAAAACTTTTGAATAACTTTTAGTTTTCAATGAGGATTACTTGAATTGTTTCGTTAAGTTTTATTTTTAATAAATCTTAAACTCACTTCTAACAAAATAAAGTAGTTACTGTTAATCAATAAATAACTTTAGTTTAAATATATTGGTCGGGTAAATTAAACGATGTAGTAATTTAATTTTTAAATACTTATACTTTAAATATTTATTTTAATTAAATCACAAATCTATGGTTTTCCGATTTTTTTCACCCTTGGTCCTTGGGAAATGTATACTCCGGATATGATTAAAATTTTTACTCGAAGCCGCCACGCGTTCCCGAGATAAAGGCTCTTGACAGACAGACGGACGAATGCACGAAGGCAACGAAGGTACAACAAAGTGATCTTATAAGGTAAAGAGAAGATAATCACTACGTGTTATAAGGGTTCTGTTTTTTCCTTTTGGGGTACGGATCCTAATAACACATATTTTGTGGCCTAAATTTTTCATTTTATTAGGGTTCCGTAGTCAACTAGGAACCCTTATAGTTTCGCCATGTCCGCGGCTTAGCTCCGTGATCATTAGTACCTACTGAAAGCTGAAAAGTATGAGTATGTGTATGTACCACGCCGACGGTACCTTTCGTACACCTAAAGTGGGGGTGAATTTTTTTCTTCGTTTCATCTCTAGTGTGTGGGTTGTCGTTAAATAGGTCTGTTAAAAATAATAGGGGTCTTTAAACATTACTTTTTGATAAAGTCAGTGGTTTTGTAAATATTCGCTCTGAAAATAAAAAAATAGTGTCCCCCCCTCTACAACTGACTTTTCAACGGATCAAAAAAACATGGGGAAATTCATGAAAATGAGGCCTTATAAGTACTTTCAATGAAAACTATATTGATCAAAATCGGTCCATCCGTTTTTGAGTTATCGCAAAATTTCATAATTTTCTTTAAAAGGA
This sequence comes from Apotomis betuletana, assembly GCA_932273695.1. NCBI lineage: Eukaryota > Metazoa > Arthropoda > Insecta > Lepidoptera > Tortricidae > Apotomis > Apotomis betuletana. Next base: position 28,533,485 of record OW026301.1, read on the forward strand.
TTTAAGTTGACTTCCAGAAGGTATTTATTTATTATTTATTTAAACTTTATTGCACAAAATACAAAAGTAAGAGTACAAATGGCGGACTTAATGCCATAAGGCATTCTCTACCAGTCAACCATAGGGCCAAACAGAAACTAGCAGTTGGTGCAGGATCATAAAAAGTCGTGGCTAAAAACGAGACAAAATTCAATAAGTTTGATATATATATATTAACGATATACCTATACATACACATATATGCAATACAATACACATACATAAATACAAATATATATATAATATAATATATATATATATATATACATACATATGTACCCCTGTAAAACACCATATAGACAATCAATCCTGAAATTCTTTGGAGAGATGTTTGCGCACCATGCGCTTGAAGGAGAATTTGCTCTGAGCTTTCCTAATGGAGAGAGGGAGATCGTTCCACAAACGAATTGCTTGAATCGCAAAGGAATTGGACATGAAACCAGTACGGTGAGAAGGAAGAGTGAGTTTGAGAGTTCGGGATGAGCGCAGCTCGCACCCAGGCCGAGCTGTTAAAAATATGAATTTAGATTTAAGATAGCCCGGGGTTGCTGGATCAAACAAAATTGAGTAAAGAGTGCATAGAATTTTTAATGACCTGCGTTCCCGGATAGGGAGCCAGTTTAGTTGACGGCGAGAAGCAGATACATGATCATACTTCCGGAGGCCAAAGATGAATCTTATACAGTTGTTGAGCAACCGATCTAGCTTACTCAACAATTCCTGAGTGATATTGGAGTAGCACACATCAGCATAATCAATAATGGGAAGTATCAACGTTTGGACAAGAAGAGTTTTGGTACAGACCGGCAGAAAATGCTTAAACCTGTAGAGTGATCTCAAAATGTTGGTGACTTTACGACAGACTTCAGACACCTGGGGACTCCAGGTTAGGCTACTATCAATAACCAGACCCAGGTTTTTCACTGTGGCTGCGAAAGGAACAGCAACATCGTCAAAAATGATCGGTGTCAAGCAAGTAAAATCTATGAGAGATAGCTGCCTAGAGCTGCCGAGTATAATTGCTTGACACTTGGTAGATTAGATACTTTAGGTAGAGGAATGACATGGGCATTGTTAACTTTTCGGTGTATTCTGGGGTTTTTCCTTCGCTGTGGCGTAATGCCCATGTCATTCCTCTACCTAAAGTATCTAATCCCAGTTTACTTAAAGACTTTCGCATACTCTCTCCGTATGCCGCCCTGTGGAACACCAGAAGCAAGTTCGCACCAGTCAGAAAGAGTACTGCCAGCACGGATCGCCTGCCGACGATCTTGAAGGTAGGAGGAGAACCACTCCGCCGCCTTTGATGAGATGTTTAAATGATTGAGTGTAGCAAGCAGAAGGTCATGATTGACGGCATTAAAAGCGTTAGAGAAGTCGATCAAAACCAGCACAGTTAATTGAGTAAGCTCCATACCTTGCCTCACGTCTTCAACAACCTTCAATAACGCAGTAGTCGTACTGTGCCCAGGACGAAAACCAGATTGTAATGGGGAGAGTAGCTGGTTAGAGTAGACGTGAGTTGAAAGCTGTCTATGAACAACAGCTTCCAAAACCTTTGATAGAAAAGGGAGTATGGAGATCGGGCGAAAGTCTTTAAGTAAACTGGGATTAGATACTTTAGGTAGAGGAATGACATGGGCATTACGCCACAGCGAAGGAAAAACCCCAGAATACACCGAAAAGTTAACAATATGAGTGATAACTGGAAGAATGCATTCCAAGATGCTGATTATCATCAGCCTGCTTAAGTTATCATGTCCGACTGCGTTAGATTTAATCGACAAGATAATTTTACGGATCTCGTCATCGGTAGCTGGAGTGAGTGAAAATAAGATTTTAGAAAGACAGGGCAGGGCATTAATATAAGCGATACTTTGAGCTTTAGACGAAGGGTCTAAGTTAGAAGGTGTAGCGAAATGGGAGTTAAGGTCGTTTAATGAAAAAGAAGAAAGTGGGTTATGCTCATTTTTAGGTTTACCAATCCCAAGGCTTTTTAAAAATTTCCAGGTATTAGCTGGAGAAGAGGAGACAATGTTATCGTGAATAAATTTACGCTTTGCTGCTCTCACCATCTGATTACACCGGTTTCTGGCAATTTTATACGAGTCCCAGTTTTCGTCGCAACGATTGCGTTTGAATTTGCAAAATGCTCGATCCCAGGTAATAAGTAATTACTTTGGCGTTTACGACCTTTTTACAGAACTTGAAATCTTTCTCGTAACTTAAACCTCGGGCTTAAAAACGCTGTTTTAAGCCCGTCTCTTGTGAAGGATGAGCAACTACGGAACCCTACACTGAGCGTGGCCCGACATGTATTTTCAGTAATTGTATTTATATCGGCCACAGTCATTCATACACATTACGCGAAAATTACAGCCCTGTGACTGTGACAGACGAACAGACAGACATGGATATAGAAAGCGGAGCGGAGGCTTAGCAATAAGGTCCAGTTATGACACTTTGGGTACGGTACTCCAAAAATAGGACCTCTGTACATTGAAGATACTAATACTTATTCATTAAATAAGTGAATTTTTATTTAGAGGTTGCCGTGTCAAGTTTATTTTTCGTGTGTGTAGGTTCGTACATAGGTATCCAAGTGTCTTTGGGGCCAGATAAAGCCTAAAAGGCTGGACTGATTTCATATTATTTTCCGTACCTACTGGTACTGGAATACTTTTAGATAAGACTGAATCTAAATCCGGCCACAGAATTAATTGGACGTCAGGATTTTTTGAGTACAGCACAAGTTTTAACGATTACGTATTTCTAATTAAAGTGTCTTTTTAGGTAAGACCTAGTACCTCTACCTACTATTTTCCTCTCAAACATATTCACATCCCATTCGATTCACATCCCTGAGCCAGACGGAATACCAAAACCTGCAAAATGCATACCTAGGGCGGTAAATTTGTGAATGACCCCGACCGCAGGGTCCGCAGGTGTTCACCTCCGCCTCGGACCATAAATATGCGATCTCGGGCTTTACGAATTACAGCCTGTGGTTTGTCTAAAGCTTTACATCTTGCCTTGCCCAGGAAGTGAGAGAGAGAGCAGCGGACAGAAAATTCCACTTTTACGGCCTACGACGTAAAAAGTATTACCTCCATTCAAACTTAGAATTTATTTTATAAAGGTATTCAGGTTCGAAGCCTAGTTAAGCATAAAAGCGATACTAATAAGTGTGTAATAGTATTTAATGGGAAGGTAAATGTTGGTTTAGTTAGAAGTCTAGATAGTACCTACTTAAGTGGAATGTTTCACACGAAACAGGCCAAATAGATTTCTCGTGTAGGTAAAATAGAGTGGAAGGTGGAAATGCACGGTTTCTGAGAGATGTACTAAATAATAGGCGACGCGCAAACAGCAAGTTTCCGCTCAGTTAGGTATAAGTAAATGAGAAGTATTCTTTTATTCAATATTTTTCTACACGTACTTTTTGTAGATAGGATAAGTGTATAACTAATCAAGTTTCTTTCTCATAGAAACTTTATTAAAAACTAGGGTGTATTCAAACCTAATGTAAAAAAAGCACTTAAGGCGATTGTAATTCAACTGGCTTTTTACCCTTATTTACCATATAGCGAGTTAATCCTCCCACGCTCCCATACAACCCATGCATCCCCCTTCGTTCACACCAATAACTCGGAATAAAATTGCATTTCCTAATTGCTGCTTCGTTTTCCCACCGCCCGCCTGACACGTGGCCATTCTACCCCACAAAATTACAAAAAATAACCCATTTTCAACCCTATTTTCATCTGTATAGAAACTGTAACTATTGTCGGAAATGACAACTAAAAATTTACGCATAGCTCAAACGATATTTGATTTCCGGTAACGTTTTAGAAAATCCTATTGCTATAAACACAAAGCTTAAAATAATAAACACAAACGCTAAACGCAAAATTGCCAAATTTGATATTTACAAATAAGAATTCTCTATCACAACAACCCTTATTTAATTTCAATATAGTCGAAAATCGTTCAGTTTAGCTGTAACGTATAATAATCTTTCTATAGGCGAGTGCATGCTGCATACATCCCGCGCGGCTTAAAACCAAAACGCATTTACTCCCCAAACGCACCATCGAAGTTTGTCCCGTTATCGCTTTACATGAAGGTTGACAGTGACGGGTGGGTTTGTCTACGCTAAATGTTTTTTTTTTTATAAATGGCCGAAGGGTGCCGGCACACGGCCGCACGCGGCGGCGCCACACTCCGCGACGACGGCGGCGCGCGCGCACGTCGCACGTGCACGCAAGAGCTAGATAAAGACGAAGGAAACGTGAATTGACCTACTTACGAACGTGACCTTTAGATCTTGTGCGATAATTTTTGAGACTTTGATTGGTTGAGTGACTTTCAGTGAACATTTTTAAAAAGTTCGCGGGTGGCAGTTTTTTTTTTCAATGCAGTTTAAAAACTTTTGTGATTTAAAAAGTTTTAGTAAACTTGTGAACTTATTTAGACATCAATCGGAGTTGTGCAAGTTGTAATTTCAAAACTTGCCGAAGTTACAATTAGTGAAAGCTAACAAGAAAAATAACAACACGCTAAGTAAGTTTGTGCTCGTGAAAATTACCAAAAAACTCTTCGTAATAAAGCAAAGTGAAGTTTTCGCAAAGTGACAAACTCTCCAATAGTGTCAAGATTTGTGACTTTTCCAAACTGCCACCGAACACCATGGACTACCACCACCGCCACATTGACCCCGCGCTGCAACAGCAGCAGTGGGGCTACTGGGGCCCGCCCGGCCCCACCGGCCCGGCCCCGGCTCCGGCGCCGCCCGCGCCGGCTCCGAGGAGCAAACGGACGCACTCTGAGAGCGAAGATGATGCGTTTTCGGAGGAAAGCAGCAAAGACGCCACGTGAGTACCTTGCCTTAATTACCCACTTGATTATGAAATACCTGTAACTATTGTGAAATTCGCGGCAAAGTCAAGGAATATGTGCACATGCCTCTTTCCCACTGGGCACTTTACGCGCGTGCCCAGGATCCCCAAACCTAAAATAAACTCAAATGGTAGAAACCATTATTTGAGTAATGTAGAATGAATAATGTAATTTGCCATACAACAAACCATTTCAAAGTTTTCATCAGTCCCAAAGCATTTATTTAATAATTTGGACTGCTTGTTTCGTTCTTGTTGATGAAACATCTTAAAGTTTTAATCCAATTTCCATGTCGTGTTCCAATTTATTAACCTGATAAAAGACTTGAGGCTAATCGCTTTACTGACTTCTCTATTTACGAGTACACCCAAATGAAACATACCTAATCGTAGATCATTTCAGTTTTTACCAGAAGTTTTTTTATTGTATTTTTTCTGAGTAGCTTTAGGCAATTGTATATACTTATGTTAGGAATTATCCTTTCTTTTATATTTAGGTATCTACACTGTGTTTTAGTATTGTAAATATGTTTTTTGTGTTTATTTTAAAATAAACTTTTCACCCGTCACCCCTTTCTTAAGGTTTTGAACTACCTTCGAGAAATTAATTCTAAACGTTAAAACCACTGTTAAGCCCAAGACGTAGTTAGCAAACTTTAAGTTGCTGCTTGTTTTAAAGTCAAGTTGCTAAACTGTAAGTTGTTATCTCAACAAACACACATTTTGTGTTCAGATCATACCTACCCTCTGCGGCTTTAAATAGTTTAAATGTAAGGATTAATTAAATCTCAAGAACTATCTCTATATCCCGGTTCTCTCTACTTGCTGCGGTTGCAGTTTACTACTACTTGAACTTATTTATATAGTTGGTAGAACTTAGTCTTATATTAAGCCTTGAACTTACGAGTAGTTTACACAAGCAACATGTTAAGATTAAATATATTATTGACAAGACGAAGATATGACTGTGAGTATTCCTTGGATATTTTTTCGTTGTTAGGAAAACATGGGACAAATAATTCGGTGGACATCCATGTTCATTCAAGCGACGAGGCGTTCTCACTACTCTGGTTCGGATGGGTTCAAAAAACTGATAGATAAACATAACAAACACAAACACAATTGTAATCTGTCCCTTTTTCGCCACCTTATTGTTAAATAACAAAGGAAAGAAAACACATTTTGCCCGGTGTAATGGAAGCCTAGATTTCTTAGAATGCTTTCAGCTAGGTGTCGATAAGATTGTTCATTGTTCTACGCGTGTACTGTAAGTACATAGAGTGCTACGACTGTAGAACACTACAGACTACGGCGCTACGCAACTACGTCTACGGTTATCTAGAGTTTCTATTGTTTTATAATGTTTAGCTTGTTGTTCGTAGCAAGTTCGTAGCACACTAACCAGTCTAATGTGAAACTTAGCGAGTTGGTGATGTAGTTAAGTATTTCTAGATTGAATATAAACTGAAATTAAATACTATTTATAAGTAGATATATAAACTCAATTGTACGATAAAGTAAGTAAACACTTTATTGATTTTCTAGGGGAGAAAATCTCGCTTCCTGGCCAAGATGTAAAACTTTAGACAAACTACAGGCAGTAATTCGTAAAGCCCCAGATCGCATATTTACGGAACACACACCTGCGATCTAGGCATTCACGATTTCACCACCCTAGGTATTGTACTATTTGCTGTGATGTCTGGGGCACGGTATATTGGTTTAGCCAGGTTTAGCTCTTGGCGCTCAAAAGGTTAAACAACACTGCTCTATGACATTACTAGCTTTTGCCCGCGACTACGTACGCGTGGAACTTGATAAAAGGGATTATTAAAAGCGCCTAAGCAAATGTAAGAGCAATTTGTGTTTTTGGTCTAATAATTACATTTCATACAGGGTCACCGCACCCCAACAGAAATGTTCACTCACTTTTCAATCTTTTTAGGTATAATTTCCAGGATGAAAACTATCAGGATAGTCCTTCCTTGGATCTTAAACTATCTCTATGCCAAATTTCATCAAAATCGATTCAGCGGTTTAAGCGTGAAGAGGTAACAGGCAGACAGACACACTTTCGCATTTATAATACTTATGTATTCGTATGGATTAATCGGTTAGTGCATTTGGCTGTTAATTATACTTACAGAAAACTCATTAAATACCGAATACCTACTTTTCAAGACTCGCGTATCATACTTTAGATTTGTGTCGAGAGTCGAGATTTGAGATCTTGTTATTTCAAGATCTCATTGGCCTAATTTTGTATGGGGAATGACGAAAGCTTCCAGAAAATTTCGGAAACGGCACTTCACTATTACTCCTAGGTTGTGACAGATTTTTATCCAAAATAAAATGTATGATTTTTCTTATTTTATAAATTGGTGCACAGGTCTCCCGGCGGCGACTCCTGCCAGCTGATGACGCGCAAGCGCCGCCGCGGCGTGATCGAGAAGAAGCGACGCGACCGCATCAACACCTCGCTCACCGAGCTCAAGAGACTCGTCCCCGCCGCCTGCGAGAAGCAGGGCAGCGCCAAGCTGGAGAAGGCCGAGATCCTACAACTCACCGTCGACCATCTGAAGATGCTCCACGCTAAAGGTAAACGAAATTTTCGGTTACTTGGAGTTAGGGTAGCGAAGTGGCTAACGCGCTGGACCGGCAATCCAGAGGGTACCGGGTTCGATTCCCGGATTGGAGTCGCGGCTAGATATACTAGCCTTGCTGGCCGAGGCAAGACGTAAAACTTTAGACAACCCAAGGGCCGTAATTAGTAAAGCCTCAGATCGTATATCTATGGCCCTCGCCTTCGGTTCAGGCCACAAACACCTACGATTAGGTCCAATCACGAATGCAGCGCCCTAGGTATGTAATGTACTAACATTACATATCTGAAATATTAATACACACAAGGAGACGTGTTTTATGATACATAGATATCTTACATTTATTCATAATTTCTTTTAAGACTCTATCAATTATTTGGTAGTACTTAATTCAAGTTAATAGTTTCCCACTAAGAATCAAACGATACACTTTTGCTCAAGCTGGAAAATCTTGATATTCCTCAGTTGATTAATGACCAATTGAAGACAAGTAGTACATACCTGCTACGTGCTAAAGGTTATTGTAAAATTGAACTACTGTAACTTGAATTAAGTACTACCAAATAACTGATAGAATCTTACACAGAGATGATGAACAAACATACATAAAACACGTATCCTTACGTGTGTAATATATTAATGTTTCTCGGGGACGTATAGCCCATAATACCTACCTCTTGAAATCGGCACTTGACTAAAACGTTTAAAGTCTAGAGCTTAAAAAATTCAAGCACCATGTGATATCCGGATTCTCCAAGATATCGCTCGGAAAACACCGCTATCCGAGCCATTTAGTCCCCAGACCTGTCATTCACTCGCCCATTCACTCAACAACTCATTTCCGTTTCCTCCAAATCAATAAAAGATTCAACGGTTGGGTAAAAACTAAAACCTTTATAATATCGTAAAAAAGCAAAAGTAATTTAACGGTCCCTTTATCCTGTCTTTTGCAACTTTTTGCCGTAAAATTTACTGTTACTTTTTAGTCGCTTTGAAGTGAAATTGTTAGCGAAAGTAAGTTTATTTCCATTATTCGTGAATTAATAATCCTATTGATACTGCTTCGAATCAATTAGTTAATGCATTGTTTTGTGTTAATTTATTCAATTAAAATTGTTGTAATTGGCAGACAATGCCATAAATATCGTAGCATTAATCTAATTTCTGTAATATTTATTAAAATTAACAATTCCCATTGTAATGACTCCTGAATTATGGACGAAAAACGTACTTTTACAGGTTGAACAGACAATAGAGAAGAGGAGAATTCTATTAACTAAAAATAATTAAATAAAGTAAGTTGCTTCATTCTGATTTCAAGATACCAATCAAAATTACACATCCCACTTCATCGCCTGAACTTGAAAACTTAACGACTTTTGATGTTTAAATTAAATTAATATTATAAACATGCCCAAATTTAATCATTATTGCCGTAAATATTCTTCATAATAAAATATCGCCTACGCAGACTGAAGCTACAAAATTACTCAGCTATTTAAAACTTTCATTGGTATGTCTAATATTATCTCTAAAGCTGCTTAATTTGAAGATTAATCTGTGGCCGCTGGACCGTCTTCAGATTAATTTTGCGATCTTTGACAATCATTCTTATGTTTAAAGGATCTTGAGCATACTGTATGGTGATCAATTTTACCCAAAGTAGGTACCTACATTTGTTCAAAAGTTCTTCCAGAAGTAAAAAAGTCGGGGCCGGGGTTCACTTTTATCTCAATATAAACATCAGATATGTGAAAACAGTGTTTAAGATCAGAGTCAATGTCAAATGTGGATTAAGAAACTTCAAAGCTCGAACATCCAAGCTCGAAAATGAATTGTTGACAAAGTATCTTAATAATTTCCGCAATGTCACAGCGTTTCACTGAAAAGTCGTTAAAACTAAATATAACAGCGCCATGGCTTGAAATTGAAAAAGTTTTTTTGATCAACTCTAGAAGGCTAAAATAGGTAACCCAAATACTAAACATTCCTTAACTATCGTGCACTACCACTAACCCAAAAGCTTACATCGTGCTTCAAAATGACGTAACCGCCACTAGTTTACCAATTACTTATTCCTTATTATATGAGTAGTACTTGCCCGCACGCATTCGGCATAGATGCGTGTACGCAGTTCCGCGTTCCCACGCCTCGCTTCCGCATCCGACAGGTGGCTTCGACCATTCCACTCCACCTTACAAAAGGTCTTATATGCCATACCATCGTTACTTTTATACGACGTTTTGTGAGGCGAGGTGTCACCGAAAATGTTGGTCAAAAGTAAACTATGTGAAGTCCAATACCCATTTTTTTAGGTGTCGTTTTGCAAAACTTGTTGTGTGTTGAGATTTGATGCGGTTTACATGGTTATTGAAATTATTGTACACTCATAAGGACTTGATTTGTAGGCCGGTACCATGTCACAGCAATCGATTAATTTTCGTTTTCCTTTCTTGTGACTATAGGTACGAACAACCTGTTCATTGTGACAACGTTCTATGTCTATTATACTTCAAACTGATTGAGAATAATTTTGAAAGTTTATTTCCTGGCAAATCTACCGTCTAAAGATTCGAGAAGGAATCTTAACGAATTAAAATGAAATCGTTCTTTTGATTCGTGTCATTGTGAATTAAAATGGAAATTAAAACAAATGAATAAAAGAAAATAATTCTCAAAAGTAAATTACCTACGAAACATAATTTAACAATTATAGAATTTGCTCTTCCTTCGACCTGTTTAACCGATTCCCGGTAACATCAACCCGCACGGGATGCGGTTACCCAGATTTCGCCGTTTGAGGTCTCGCTCCGGTAGATGGCATAATACACGTGTGTCATGTAACATACACATAAATTGTCTTTATGGCCTTTAGCGGTTGGTTTCGGTTCAGTTACGATACGTGTAATACTATTCGCGTTAAGTGAATTCCATTAAAATATTGTAGGTATACGTTATTTTTCAATTTCTCTCAAATATCATGAGCATAATATTGTTTTGCATCTTTATTTTTATTAAAAGACGCTGACGCTAGAGGTCCCTAGTGGAATTTATTAACGAACCTTCATCACTTGCTTAATTCCCTTATGGGTAGAAATTTGAATTTAAATGCATGAGCAGGAATGGTTACGCATTTAAATCTAATCCCAACGATTCTAGTATGGGATAGTTTTTCTTATTAAATAACTAACACGAATTTCCATCGACACAATGATTAGGTACCTACTTCGTTCAACTCCAGCTAAATCGCCGATTTGAAATCAATCACACTTCAGACCTCAGATCCATTTCAAAGACACCCGGCCACAAATTAATTCCATAATCACCAGCGCGCGAGGCCACAAAAACCGGCCACATGTGGGCACTTCCTGGTCGTTTTTGTCCCGCCAGGTGTCTGTACCTGGATACGGGAAGGTCTATTAAAGGGCCATCGCGGTCAACAATGAGTTCATTAAAGCGGCAAACCGTTTTGAATGCGTTTAAAGTTACATTTTGAGGTTTAACTTTGAGATTTGTTTTTTTATTAAGATGCTCTTTAGTATTAGAGAACTTGAGAACTTCGGAGTCGATTGTTTACTTAAGTTTTCACACGAGTTTTTAAAATTAGATTGTGGTCGCGACTCTTGCCAGACTTTCTGTAGTAATTGAGTCAGAACTTTCGAGACCTTGCTGGTCTGCTTGCTGTACCTATGTGCTTATTATTTTTAAAACTGTATTTATCTTACTACAAAAGTTCTCTTCTATGTTCGACAGCTGAAAATGGCTATAAAATTTACGTAATATTTTTCTAATTTAGCCAAATATTTTTACCGATTTAATTATTGCTTGCCTCTACCTACTCTTTGACAACCTTTTACTCTTATTAAAACTTTCGTGAGACTTATTTAGTTATTGTATTTTTCAGAGGCCTTATTCGTGTTAATATTTTTTCATAATACTTATTACAATTATATTGATAATTTCAACAAACTTTTTAAAGTGAATAATACTTTTCCCTGAGTTCTAGAAAGTAACATAGCTATTTCGTGCTTTCATTGCGTGCAGAAAATAAGTTAAAAAACTAGTTTTCTGCGTGAATTTTGTCAATTTCGAGTAGTATTTGAAACAAAAATTATCAATTTAAAATTTAAACTGTAGGTTTCAAACATACACCAATAATATACTTAAACGGGTTTACTCACGTCGTAGAAGTCGAATAACGCTCGACATGTTTCGAATCGGTACGCGATTCATCATCAGGAGAGACGACCAGTCGCGGCGGCGGCCAATCGAACACTGCGGGCATGCGCCCTGTCCGCGCGGCTGCTCGACGCGGGTGTCACCGGCGGAGGCGCAAAACTACCCTCATCATCACGCACAATGCCAATTGTCGGGTTGCACACAACACTCACTACGTCATTTGCTAAGGTCTCGTCCACACTAACCACCGATGTAGTATCCAAAACCGTCCTCCAACTAGGGGGCACTGACCGAGATTAACCGAGATTGTGGATGGTCAGTGCCCCCTAGTTGGAGGACGGTTTTGGATACTACATCGGTGGTTAGTGTGGACGAGACCTTAGCAAATGACGTAGTGAGTGTTGTGTGCAACCCGACAATTGGCATTGTGCGTGATGATGAGGGTAGTTTTGCGCCTCCGCCGGTGACACCCGCGTCGAGCAGCCGCGCGGACAGGGCGCATGCCCGCAGTGTTCGATTGGCCGCCGCCGCGACTGGTCGTCTCTCCTGATGATGAATCGCGTACCGATTCGAAACATGTCGAGCGTTATTCGACTTCTACGACGTGAGTAAACCCGTTTAAGTATATTAATACACCAATAAATCTCAATAGCCCTGTTTTAAGTAGTAAAATTGATAATATTTTAAGAAGCATATTTGATCATAGAGAAAAATGTCTAAAAAAACAATCATCATTCTTGAACGGATAAGGAATCTTAAGCGGTTAACACTCACTGATGAAGAGCTCCATACGAATTCGAAACATGTGGGGCCGTTCTAGACAATTTCACGTAAGTAAATCGCTTAATACAATAGCCTTTTACCCTTCCGACATGCCGAGTTCATGATTTCAATCGCTACAAATTCGGACACACCCCCGACCCCGACCATATTGCTATCGTTATCGGCGCGGACTCGAACCCAGAACCCACCGTGGGAGCGCGGCGCCCCGCGCTGTCCCATTCAGGGGATGATAACCCTCCCTTGCAAATTGATTCATGGGAAAGTCGAGATTACCAGAGGGATTTCAAACTTGTATGGTAATACTTTTTATTGTACTTTTTTAATGCTAACAAGTGGTAAATAGTAGGGGTGTATGCTCAACAGGGAGACATGAGGCTTGTAAAAAAGTAACAAGTTGTAAACACGCATGCTATCTACTTACTTTATGAAAAGTAGAATGCAGCTCTAGCTAATGACACTAAAGCTAAATCCATCATCATTCATGTAATACATGATTTACAAAGAGAGCTGAACCTTTGGAACCAAATAACCTATGCAGTATATTTTCGTATGAGTAGTTAAATAGTCATAGTGATTTAGAGTATAATTTTAATAAGCCTAAATGCCTATGTTACCTTTTTTAGATTATTTCAATTTGACATTTTACACTTATTTAATTTTATTTTTATTTTTTTTTTATTGCTATCAATACTAAATAAATTTGCACACTCGCCTGCAAGCTAAATACATATTACATATTTTATTTAGGTACCTATACTGTGTCTATACAAAAAATAATTAAATATGTCTCACGAAAGTTTTAATAAAATTAATAATTTGTGAATCTGATTCTGATTTGTGGATAACTAGATCTCTATATAAATTATAAGCTTATATGGGGTGAATAGGAAAATTGGTATGTCCAATCAATAGCTATATCCTATGCCGGAACTAATTCTGTCTTAGAAATATGTAGGAACAAATACTAATATAGAATTGAATTATGTAGGGAAACCTTATTACCTCAGCTCCAGAACTATTAATAGAAACCAATATACGACTTGATTTGGTCCAAATTATTGTCCGAGGAATATCACTCAGGAATTCTTATTATTAGATCAAAAATCCGTTATTCGGGAAAAATGTATTTTACCGTAGTCTTTGTATCCCATTTTCTTTCTTTGATTCGTTTAAAAGTAATTAAATAAAATTAATAATGTAAAAAACCCCCGACATGACAACCAATAAAAAGAAAGAAATAAAATCTACGAAATGTGCCTATACAATGAACAGTAGAAAAAGAATCCAAGCTTCGTTGCGTTCGGGGGACCGCTAAGTACCTAAATGAAATGAAATATATTTTTCAACGCAGAATTGCATGTATGCATTTGGGCTTACCACTTTACGATTTTCAGTACATTGCATTTCATTTACTTAGCGGTCCCCCGACGCAACGAAGCTTGGATTCTTTTTCTACTGTTCATTGTATAGGCACATTTCGTAGATTTTATTTCTTTCTTTTTATTGGTTGTCATGTCGGGGGTTTTTTAAATTATTAATTTTATTTTTATTTCATATTTTTTAAAGAAACGGAAGTTTCGTCACGGAATTTTCTTCTTTGGACACAATTTTTGTTTTACACCGTTTATGGTCCAGGGTTTCCAATCTTTCGTCGAGCTTGATCCTTGACTACATGTAGGTACAACAGGATCCCAAGCCAGTGGTAATGAATGCCGTCTTCTCTAAGATTGAAGTTAGGATATATTTTGATTTCAATAGCCTTAAGCAACATTCTGGGAAAAATCGTTAAAATCACACTAGTTAATGCTTATAATGGCAAAATGGCGAAGTTATTAGCCAAGACAATCAAAATATACTGCATGAGTTACAAGAACCTGCTAAAGCCAGGTCGCTAGAACCAGGTTTCTATTCTACAGGATCCAAATACGGTACGGGTGGCTTACTTAGCTCCATAAAAATTGCAGTTGGTGCTAGGTAACTTGACTTAGTTTTGAGAGACCTAATACTCATCGATACCCCACACCATGGGATAAACATCCCCACTTTTGTTACGTGTAGGGAAGGTACACAAAAAAATGATTTAAAAAATGTATTCAACCTCTACCTATGTCTCTGAGCTAAGCTGTGGACAGACTGACACAAATTACAAAATCCTTAAAAGCTGTTATTCACTTAGGCAAGAGTACTTTTGTACGTTAAAATCTTGCAGGGTGTTGCTATTTGTGACCTCAATCAAAGGAACCTGTTCAATAGTCCTAATAACAATTCAGCTTTAGCAGAATTCCGAGAGCTCAAAACAGTGACCCAGTACTGTGACAGAAATTATAATGAGTCTTTTTGTCAAAAAAGTTTTTTTGAGAATCGGTTTTATTATTGACTGTTCTTTCTTACACAAATGTTAATTGCTCATCAAGAACAATCAGACGAGCCCAAACACCATGGGTTTATCTTGTGCTGTTTAGGAGTTCCTACGGCCATCTTCAGCTCCAAGGTACAAAATTATTTTTGGTACTGTCAAAAATGTATTAATCTGTTGATTACGCCAATAAAACTTAACATTTTAGAAATTCTTGGCTTAGATCCTTTCACAACTAGCTGGTCATCATGAGACCTTCATTTATTGAGTGATATAGAAAATGCTAATAATACTTAACATTTAACCAAAACTTTGGAATCCGTAGTTTCAATATGGGCTGAGATCCATTAACAACTACCTGGTCATCATGAGACCTTCATTTAGTAAGTCATATAGAAAATGCTAATAATACTTAACATTTAACCAAAATTTGGAATCCTTGGCTTCAATATTAGCTGAAATCCATTAACAACTAGCTGGTCATCATGAGACCTTCATTTATTGAGTGATATAGAAAATGCTAATAAAACTTATCATTTATCCAAAATTTGGAATTCTTGGCTTCAATATTGGCTGAGATCCATTAACAACTAGCTGGTCATCATGAGACCTTCATTTATTGAGTGATTTAGAAAATGCTAATACAACTTAACATTTTAACCAAAATTTGGAATCCTTAGCTTCAATATTGGCTGAGATCCATTAACAACTACCTGGTCATCATGAGACCCTCAATTAGTGAGTCATATAGAAAATGCTAATAAAACTTAACATTTAGTCAATATTTCGAATTATTGACTTCATTATTGGCTGAGATCTCGTCACTTGTTCCAATTAAAGCTGAATATCTTGGAAACTACTGGTCCTATTTCCACCAAACATAGCTAAGAACCATCTCGACGGAAAAGTCTTTTGATTAAAAACCGCACTTAAATTGGTCCATCCGCTTGGGCGCTACGATGCCACAGACAGATACACAGATACACAGATACACAGATACACAGATACACAGATACACAGATACACAGATACACATGTTAAACTTATAACACCCCTCTTTTTTCGTCGGGGGTTAATAAAAGCTTTTGCTGTCTGGCCTTTTTATTCTGTTACCTTTTTTTCGGAAAAATATAAATAATAACTAAGACACAATATGAATGAAATTGTTCTGTGTTTTATATAAGCCCCGTTGTTTATAAAAAGTTAAATTATTGTTTGTATTAATAGTAACATTTTATAACCGTTTTATTCGATAAACACTGCGTTTATTTAATTAATGTTATGGTGTTAACTTTTGAACTATAAACGCTTTCTAGCCAATGTAATTCGAGGAAAAAGTCACTAATTATTAATGATTATGATGAGTCAATATACCTAACTGAAATTCATCAATGAGTTAACTTGACAAATGTACCCACCCAACTTAGTATGCTATTATTTTCGATTCGAACTGTAGGTAGGTACCAATAATACTATACTAACTGTAAGTACTTTAAAGGACCCTTGACCGAGACGGCAAAGGTATTAGGGTAAAGCAGGGCTAAAAGGAAATGTCCATTGTTAACAACGGGAAACCCTACCCTTTCTTTACTTTATACCCACACTTAGGGTTTCCTGTCAGAATATAGGTAACCGAGTTCCTATAATGTGGGTACAGTTAGCATCAAAAGAAGCTGACAATTTAAGATACTGACCGCACCTACTGACTATGATAAACGTGTCGGTCAACTTTAAATTTGACCTAAACTTACGTGTCAGAGTTTAATTTAAGTAATTAAATATAATTAATCTAAATAATAATATGATAAAAGATTTTGTTGAAACGTAAATCTTACGAAGAAGTATTTCGTTCGGTTTACCAACCGACACATTAGATTCAGTGTAGTAAAAATCATCTTGCTGTTTTTTTTCTTCATATTTATTACTTATTACAAAGCGTGTAAGTATTCGAAAGTATTCGTAATATAAGAAGAAATTATGATTTGACCTAAAACGGTTTGAGATGACTTCTTACATACTAACAATTCGATTCCGATTTATCGTTCCCCATCCTTTTCCTATTTAAAAATGTTCTTAATCTACATCGACGAACGATCACGCGTCAATTCCATACAATGACGAGAGGAAATTATGCGGCCTCGCCTCGGGCTCTTATTGATTCGGTATAAAGCACAGGTTCCGATGGAAATATTCTAATGCAAGGGTTGTCACACCTGCGCGGAAAAAACAAATAGTAGTAGAGGAAGGAAGGACGAACAAAGATGAAGTGATCTGTAATTTGGGTTGGATTTAAAAAAACTGTATTGTCATAGATATTCGAATAAGTAGGTAAGTAAAAAGATTCGAGATTGAAAAAATTATGAATGTTTGAATTAATTATACTCTAGTACTTCCTTCAGGCACCTTTAGGCTTATATAGTAGCTTATTAATAGTATTTTATGCAAGCGTTGCATAATGAAGGTTCTTAAAGTCGAGTACCGCGTTTTACTCGGCAATAAGCCTCGTGGCCTAAGTAAGGTACGAGATTTTAAGACATAATTATGTAACTATTACGGTTCCCCTCCGTTAGCCCGAAAAACTTTCATCCTAATTTCATTGGCCCTAATTTTGGTAACCCTAAAATCACTAACCCGAATTTTCATCATCCTAATTAATGAATAGCTTAATTTCAGGATTCTGAATTTTCATAATACCTAATTACTTCATACCGAATTCTCACTAGCCCTAATTTGCACTTAGCCGATTTTAATGACTACTAATATTATAATACCTAATAATGCTAAAACCTAACTTTTATTAAACCTATTTATCTATAAACCTAAGGCGAGGGCTGCTCTCCCTCCGCGCCTCCGGTTTTGGAATAACACTAGGGTAGGACAGGCAAGACCACGTGGAGTCGGAATTGCCATAGACTCAGGATATGTACATGGGGATCTTTTGACTATACATTGTCACAATAGAAACCTAACCTAACCTACAGTTTTCGGGGTTCAGCCAATTCGATATTTGTCGAAATCCGTATTTTCTGTTTTAACGTAAAAATAGGTTTAATAATCTTTAGTACTCTTGACATTTAGTGTCAGTAATGATTAGGTCTAATAATCATTAGGTGTGGTAATTATTAGGTTATTTCATATTAGTATTGTTGACAATTAGTACAAATCATTATTAGAGTATTGGATTATTAGGTCTAACAACTAATTAGGGTATAAAAATTAGGTGAAATGACATTAGGGCTAATGAAAATTAAAGCTGACGTTGATAGGTCTAACAATATTAGCACTTGCGTTATTAGGTCAAGTAGGGGAGTACCAACTATTACATACAATACTTTTTATACCTACAAGCAAAACGCAGAATTTTTTTTTTTACTTTATTCGTCATTTCCCACCATGATTTTTTATTTTTGATGTACCTTTATAGATCAACTCAAACTGATTTCTTTAAAAAAACATGATCGCGATGGTCATGTTAGTAGCGTGTAAGTATTTTTTATTTATTAAATATGCTGATGTTCTCCTTTTGAAATTAATTTGAGCAGAGTAGAGAGATGTCTTTTGAATATTAAAGTTCAGTAGCGTGTACCATGGATTTTAGAATTTTGGTACAGGTTAAAAAGTGCGTTGTTGTGATTTTGTCTGTACAATTATAATTGACAGGTTACGCGAGTATAAAAAAAACATTTTTAAAATCATTTCATTTCATTCGATATTTAAGCTAGACTTCTGTCTGTTATTAAGGGCGGTTATAACGGTAAAATTTGCCATTAATTTTCATTTTCAGTAAAAAGTCTTAGTAGAATTCTAGGTAAGTATAAATCTTTCGAGAAACTTGAACAAAAGGCCAAATGAATAAAAAGTCTCGCTTAATTGGCCGGGCTTGTTGTTGAGTTGGGATAATTAACTTCCCAACTTGACAGACAGTCGTCCTCGAAGGTAAGACCTACTTAAATCATTTCGAGTGTACCTTTTCCATACGCTTTCGCGAATTCTGCAGGTGAACTTTAGTCGAAAATTAATGTCGAATACCTACTTATGTACGTATATTATAACTTCACATAAGGAACAAACATTTAACAAGTGATATTGTTTTTACAATTATCCAATACCATAATAGGGTCGCCCGAATATCTAACTTTAATTTTTATTAGAGAAAAAAACAAGACAAATTAAAAAGTATATACTTAACTAAACCTTAAGAAACTTATGATCTAATTAAACCTAACTTAAACTATTGGGACCTAAACTATATGTACATTCTGCAGGTATCTTGTTGATAATCAAAATAGAATCTGGGTTGCTTCAGGGCACTTCTAACATTTCAACTGCGTTTAGTATGTTTATCAGACGAAATTAGAAGGATTTTCTTTAGTAAATAATACGGAAATATTAGTTGCATTGACAAAGTAATTTAAATGGAAATTGAACGTAATTTCTCAAAGTAGGTATCAGCAATAATTTGATTGCACGGTCAATCACTTCAAAAGTTATCTACATTAAATAACATAATAAATTAATAATAATAACAGTATAGAATACCCTTATAAACTATATCCATATATACATATTGGTAGCATAAATAAATGTCTATCTTGCAGCATCTAAAGTTGGTTCAGTAAGCAGTTTCCATTTCATAAATCCAAACCACCCTGGCCCGGTGGCTCAGTGCCGTGACCAACACACCAGACCCCCCGGACATCAATGAACCTGTTTTTTCGCATACCACATTCCATTGATGGCAAGGGGAGCGCGGCTCATCCTAGCCTGGCCATCCGTCCGGAAGACGTCCGGAAATTTGAGGGTTCCCGTTACACCGCCGTTCTCTCACCTCTCTTTTTAATCTACAGTTTAAGCTATTTTTATCCTTTTCTTGGACTTGTTGCGTAAGGGCGAAGGGTTGAATGAAGTTCTTGAATTCGATTTTTGTTCGTTTTCTTTTGATATGCAAATTCTGGTAACATCTGCCCGGAATCTTGTTAGTTAAACAATGTAGACTTTCTATTTTAAAGAATTTGTTTGACGGGGCTGTTAATGTGGGCTAATAAAATCAGAAAATCACTATGACACTGCCGTAGTCCCTTATTGCTATTCTCTGCTATATTAGATTAAAGTGCTTCCTAATGCTATATTCTAATTAGGTTAGGTTGTTCGTTTGAGCATGAGTAATAGCGAGCATATTGACAAAACTTTTTGGAAGAGATCGCTATGTAGCGATAAGACCGCCTGTTGTTAACCTCTGTTTATTTTTTTACTGTATATCTCATGTTTTGTATCCCTGTGAATTTGAGGTGTGCAATAAAGTATATGGTATTGTAATATGGTATTGGTTTGGTGGCAAGGATCACAGATTAGATCAAGATTTGGAAACTTAAAGCTTTGTTTACAAATTTAGTTTCTTGTTTCATTGCTTATCTTCCTGTCTTCTTGTTCCAGGTCTAGACACGTTCGCCTACGACCCTCAGCGGTACGCCATGGACTACCACAGCATCGGCTTCCGAGAGTGCGCCGCCGAGGTCGCCCGCTACCTCGTCAGCTGCGAGGGTCTGGACATCCAGGACCCCCTCCGGCTCCGCCTCATGAGCCACCTCCAATGCTTCGCAGCGCAGCGGGAGCTTGCTGCTAAGTCGGCAAATTGGGGATATCCTCAGTACCCTGCGACTCCTGTCGCGCAACCTCAGCAAGGATACTCCGAAGTGCGGCATGAGCCAACGACATCCACGGCTACGACGACAGTCGCTGCCCCCATGCCGATAGCGGCTCCTTTATCAGCTCCTCCGAGCTACCCTCATTACCCTGCCCCTCCTGCGCCCCCCGGCCCGCACCCAGCCCCTCCGGTACCCCACTACCCGACTCCATACCCCCACCATCCGACGCATAACCAGTACTCACAGAATAGCTCCAAACCTTATAGACCTTGGGGCGCGGAGTTAGCTTATTAGGTAATTCTGAACATGCAGAAATGCATGTATATTTTGAAAATGTTAATGCACAAATTTACTCCATATTGGAGTCGGTGGAATAAGAGAATAGCACGCAATATACGACTGTTTCATTGTCAAAATGTATTATGTGGTTTTATCAACTACGGCTTACGTATATCTAAATAAAAGTTTGTCTATAGAATTTATCGATACCCGGGAAACGTCGTTTCGATATGATATATGATACTTAATACACTTATTCTATAAGTGTAGGTCTTCAAAAACCTATAATTGAATATTTTTAAGGCTTCTCAGTGTGATAGGATGGCCGAATTGTGACGCGAAGAGCCTCACAATCAGAGCATCCTTACGCCACCCACACATTTTATTCCCACCCGTGACACAGAAGCTTAAATATATTGAAGTACGTACAAAGACATTTTATTGGCTAAGTAATACTCACTTTGATGTGTCTCTAAAATATACTTTGAATGAAATATTATACGGATTCAGAATTAGGTACACTTGTTTGAACTATCTATATACTTTCAGTAACGCCTGTTTATAATCGAAATATTTAAGCAAAAAGTAGGTATGAAATATTTTATGTTTTGAACTCACTTCTTCTCATCCAAATGTTTTTCGCTTAATGATAAGTATCTGCTTATCCATCTTTATAATTTCTCAGTGTTTTTTTCTTATGAAACTAGTTGTTGGCGATCTCAGAGTTTACTAGTTATAATATGTTTGAGACTGTACTGTACTAATAGTATAGGAGATATACGTTAAGTTGCGTGATAGTAATATAGTATATCATAGGTTTACGAGTCACTAGATTATTGGGACCAAATGTGAAGCTTTAATTTTATATATCGGCAGTTGTTCTGCTTTACTTACAAGTAGGGAATGCAAACCGGTTAATTTTTGTAATATAAATTATCGGATAACCGTTAAATTACCGGTAATTTGTATAGAAAATTTTATCGGTTTGCATTCGCTACTTTCAAGCCATACCGAAAAAATATATGTTTTAGATAAGTCTGACTACGACCTAATTAGTTTTATCAACTGTGCGCCAAAAATAAAGCTGAGTATTTTTGAAAATGTATGAAAATGCCTAAAAGCGGTTGTGAAAAAGCTTTTATAGTACTTAGTGTGATTTGATATGTATATATTGAATACGGACTTACATTGGGTATGTCCATTTTGTAAATTTTATTTGTAAATAAATGAAAGAATTAAATTATTTTAACAAATTATATCATCTTGTTTTATTCTACTTACTTGTTATTATTTGGACACCGTTATGCAGCGACGTATCATGTGACACTTAGAGTAACTAACAAGATAAGCTTTATAGATTTACTATAAATCTAATAAGTATTTGAACTGTATATAATATTAAGTATTTAATTTACTATCGCATGATTCGTTTTAGCGCAACGCGGTCTTAACGCGGTTCATTTATATGATAGTATCTTCTAAGTACTTACCTACTGTATTAAAACTAATATGCACGAACAAAGGTCTAAATCTACTTTAAAAATTCAATTTGTGCAAACTTATTGTTAATCAGTTACAGAAACTTGAGCAAATTGGGATGTTGAAACTCTAATTTGAAAATAGAATGAGGTTTATATACATACTTACTACGAAATTAAATGAATCGTTTCTGAAAATGAGTGGAACCTGCACTTAGTGGATGAAATCCCACGTGTATCTTCACGTATAAACTCCATCATAAACTCCAATTTGAAACTGAATAGGGAATATTAATTTAATTCTAATACCTGTATTGTAAGGTAACCTCCACCACCCGTGGAGTAAGTGCCACTCTGGCAGTGTCACGCTATAGATCATCCCGCCACCATCTTGTCAACCGACCAGATTACAGCGTTCCTGTTGATATTTCTACCCTATTTTAATTGTTTTCGTAAAAAATATGTATTTACATTTGCTTTGACTTTTCAACGGTCAAACCTGCACTTAACGTTACAGTTACATGTGGAACGAATTAACCCCTATTTAAGTACTTATTTACAGTTTACGGAACCAAAATGACGTATAAAGTTCCAAATGACATACATTCATAAACCCTTTTATTTACGATCCCATACTCTGTTAATAGTCTTCACATGACTTATGTCCTTTTACGGTATACTTCAAAATAAAACTCTAAAACCATGCATATCGGGTCCATTTTCAAGGAGGCTAGTAAATGGAAATAGACTGTTTATGGTAATGTATGTTAGTGTAACTGACCACAACGACCTCGCCATTTGCTGGAAGCATAAATCGAGATAGCCATCGCACAGGTGCAGGCGCAGTTAAAAACAACCCCAGATGTGCGACGGCACGTTATGATACCACTGATGTAAGTATGCTTTAAAAAAGTACCCTGTACCAAATGGTATCCTATTAGGGAAATTCAACGTTCGTTTAATATTAAACCAACATTGAAAAGTGTAATCAGCCATAATGTGAAATGAAATGAAATGAAATGAAATGAAATGAAATGAAATGAAATGAAATGAAATGAAATGAAATGAAATAATTTATAAACATTAATTTATATAAACTTGGTAGGTAGTTAGTACTTAAAGTAGCACTTCCTTACAACTCTGTTATCCTAAAGTTATTTTTTTTATCTACTAATTAAGGAGCTTTGATCATTTTGATGAACATGCCAGCACCAGCAGGCCTAATAATCCTAAAATTTTAAATTGGTAATATGCAGATACACATTATCTACCAAACGACATGAAGCAGTAATTATAATTCTTATTTTTTAAATATGTCCGTCATATGGTCCACTTAACATCTGCAAACCAATAACACATCACTTACGTCATTACAAAATACGGTATTTTACCGCAATTCTAGGGGTCGAGTATGGGATATCGCCACCCCTACGTTTCCCACGTTCCCCGTCCCTTTCCCTCCCGCACTCTAGAACAGTTGTCTCGCTCTCTACTTCCGTAGAAATAGGAAGCGCGGGCGCATTTCAGGGTTTTTTGCGCGAGCGTGTGTGCGTCGTGTGTGTATGTGTTGGAATGTATGACTTTGTAATTGAAAGGGTGCTTTTATTTGCGTTTTAATTGACGTTAAAGTAAGACAGGTTAGGGTGATAGGGAAGCAGGTATTTTGCAGTATTAGTGACTATGAGTAGATAAAAGAATGGTATTATGTCAGTGATACTGATATTGTAAAAAAATGAACATGGACAAGACGAAACTCATGTCAAATGCCAAGGTTGTGCCCATCCCAGTCTCTGTTGAAAACTCGGTACTCGAAGTTGTTGACTCATACATCTACCTAGGACAAGTGGTCCAATTAGGTAGGTCCAACTTCGAGAAAGAGGTCAACCGCCGAATCCAACTCGGCTGGGCAGCGTTCGGGAAACTACGCAATGTCTTTTCATCCGACATACCTCAGTGCCTCAAGACGAAAGTCTTCAACCAATGTGTGTTACCAGTGATGACTTACGGCACCGAAACGTGGTCTTTCACTATCGGCCTCATCTCAAAGCTCAAAGTCGCTCAACGAGCAATGGAGAGGGCTATGCTCGGGGTGTCTCTACGTGATCGAATCAGAAATGAGGAAATCCGTAGACGAACTAAAGTGACCGATATAGCTCACCGGATTAGCAAGTTGAAGTGGCAATGGGCAGGCCACATAGCACGCAGAGCAGATGGCCGATGGGGCCGTAAAGTGCTCGAGTGGAGACCTCGGACCAGCAAGCGCAGCGTAGGACGTCCACCTACAAGATGGACAGATGACCTTATAAAGGTCGCCGGAAGGCGCTGGATGCAGATCGCTTCCAACCGGTATATATGGAAGTCCAAAGGGGAGGCCTATGTTCAGCAGTGGACGTCCTATGGCTGAGATGATGACTGATATTGTATCGGACTATAGCATTAATCCTGCTATTGTAATAGAAGGGCCTTATTCAATAGGCTAGTTGACCCAGTTTCGAAATATATTGGAAATGGTTAATAATGATCTTACTAGCTCTAAAAAAAATGTCTTGTATTTTTCTGAAAGCTAGAAAGCTAAATTTTATCAATTGAAAATTAGAAATTTCATACACAGTCAAAAACGCCGTCCGCCATTTTTCCCTTTCGCTAATCTGTGGCGCGTCGTAGTATTACCTGTAAATATTCGAAATTCGACCGTCGTATAATGCCATTCCGCTCACTCCAATATACTTTGACAGGAGATCGAGAGGGACGGCACTATTCGAAGTCGTCAAAGTAGACTTTCAGTTTTGTTTACATGACCAATGACGTCACTATCATAAGCGAAAATGGCGGACAGCGTTTTAAGCATTTCAAAATACAGATTAAAAACCATATTTTCAAATTAAATTTTTTCAGCCATCTTTCACTTTTATGAATTGAAAAATATATATTTAGGTTTCCTTTGCTAAATACTATACGGAATAAACATTAGTTTATTACAATTTGACATGAGTCAACTAGCCTATTGACATACTGATATGGGTACCAGGTTTAGCCATTTGAGCGATGAATCGAACAAAATGGGGAATGAAATTTACGATAAAAGTTTTTATATTGCGAATAACCCATCTCGTTCCTAGAAAAAAGTTGCAAATGTCTGTCGCTTAAAAAAATATGATAATGTTTTTTTTTATAGCGGCACGTCATTGTGGCTCCACTTCGCCTGATGGTAAGCAAAAAGGGGAGCCCAAGTCGCAATGGCAACTGAGGAGAAACCAACGGTGCCAAGTCAGTTGACGCTGCCATGCTGGCCCGAGAGATGCTTCTTCACACTTCGTTTGAAGGGTCCCAAGTTATAAGAAGGAGGAAACACATGAGCCGGCAAGGAGTTCCATTCTTTAATAGTTCGTAAATATACGTAGTAGTAGTAAATATACGGGCCTGGGCGGTGCGGCAAGAGGTTCTAGGACTTCTAGGTTAGTAACATCATCATCATTATCGTAAAAAGAAAACATCTGTCCAGCGGGGCTAGCGGGGGTATCTCGACGCGACTTAGCATCACCTGTCTTGCTCGCAAAGTATTCACAAGAAAGTGACAGGGTAGCATAGGTATGTCGCGCGACAAAGAGTAGCGTGTCACAGTTATGCTAGACGAGCAGATCTTCACTTTTTAGGGTTCCGTACGCAAAGGGTAAAAAGGGGACCCTAAGCCTCCGCCGTCCGTCCGTCCGTCTGTCTCTCTGTCTGTGGTCTGTGCGTTTGTCACCAGGCTGTATCTCATGAACCGTGATAGCTGGACTGTTGACATATTCACAGATGATGTATTTTTGTTGCCGCTATAACAAGAAATACTAAAAAACTGAATAAAAAAGTATTTCAGGGGGCTTCCATACAACAAACCAAATTTTTACATAAGTTTTAAAGATGTCTCACGAAGGTTTTAAAAACAATATTAGTAGGATATTGTCTAGAATAATCTCGTAAAGCAAACTTGTTAAATATCATTAAGGACTTGTCAACACGGCTGCTGGAGCGCGGAATCACTTCCTAGAAACAGAACTCCCTTTGGACTTAATGAGATACCATGGTTAGATAAACGGGAGGAAAGAAGCGATTTCGAGATTTCTTAATTAATGTTGTTGTTGTTACATAAATAACGGGAAAAATATCGCTTAACGGTATTTGTCTTTAACTTTAAACAATTACGATTATATCTCAATTTAAAAACAATTTTTAACACACAATTCAAACCGGTACTAAATGCTTAAAAAAGCCATTTTAAATGTTTACAATGAAGCAAAAACTTAAAAATAATATGGTTTAGTCAGTGTTCGAACTTCCGTCTCCAACGGCTTTCCGGGCCAACACGGGCGTCCTACCTATTGGGCCACTGAACCTGATGCGAGAGCCATTGGATTTTTCAACAAGTTGCTTCTTGCATGCCTTAGGGTGGTAGCGCCAAGAGCCTTATTTACCAGTCACTCGCCTCTTACATAAGGTAAAAGGAAATGTTATCAATATAAACTGAAAATATATGGGCATATATTATACTACATTTTAAAAAAATTGTAGCACTCGTGAAAAAGGTGAAAGATTGTGGGGTACATATCTTTGTTCGTGAATAGGTATTTTATGTTTGAGCGTATAATAAATACGCCTAGAAACTTAGTCAGCGCTAGAAAGTGAAGCCAGTTTTGGTGAGCCACGGGCTAAGTTTGGTCCGTAGGCATCTGTCACAACGTCAACGTGGCAATGCAACACGTCTCTGTAGACACGCACACATAAAACCAAAACCGGCTTCATCTTTCACAATCCTGTTGTATGAATACTTTATTTCCAGGCGTAAATTCAGCATAAATTCTAAGGAGAGCTTTAAACCCTTCGAATTGCCACTTGTTTGCCAGGTTAGGTTCATTAGCAACCTTGCGTCCTCTCGAGCGGAAATAGAAGTCCTGCGATGCGAGGCTTTCGTTTGCTGGTTCCCGTTATTTAACATTATAAAAGTATACAAATTAATAATAAGATATAATTAGACTAAAACAATTTATTATCACTTCTTGACAATTTATTGTACATCAAGTGTATGTTAGTTTTTCTGAATTTATGTAATGTTATTACGTACCCCGGGTAAATAGTTATCAGCGATTACTAACCATTTTTACTTAGGTAATAACTAATAAACAAAGGGTTAACCAGTTTGGGTTGTCGTAAAAATATCTGTCAAAATACAATAAGCTTCCACTAATAAATACGTAATATTTCACCACTAAGTAAATATAATCCTCATAATTAGTAAAATTTTGAGTTCGAGCTAATTCACAAAACTTGTTTTTCCTGTTTCGGGATTTGCTCCGTTTCGCGCGGCCATTGTATGGCTTTTGTATGGAAAACTTGTATTGAATATCGAGATGTATTGAGCTTTGTGTAGGGTGACAATATTTGTCAGAAAATAATCTATAGTCCCACAGGGAGTTTCAAAACCCACGCCATATTGCGGATTTTAGTGGTACTAATTTATTTTACTGGCAACGACAAATTCTAGGTAACTGACGTTGAAAGTCCGTGAATGTCACTGATCTAAACAAAAAAGAAACAAGACTGAATAGGGTAGTTTAGCCGGTTTCCCGGCCCCCTCTGGTTTTCGGCCTCTACGCAGTAAAACTACAATAACAAGGAAATTTTACCTCACTCATTCAAAAAAATACTGTTGTCACTCAAATTCGCTTAACACTGACGCCTCCTAAATGTTTTCGCTTAATAACGTTTCAATTGGCTCGCCAGTACGCCAACGCAATTTAGTCAGTGTGAGTGGTGTCAAAATTAGTGAAAAAAATAGTGCGCGCCATTTTCTTCAAAGTAAGTTAAAATGTTGATTATTTGGTTTTAGAAACATTGCTTTGACTTCTATACGCTCTAGAAGAGTTGAAATAATGTCATTTATATTCAAATGTATAAAATATGTAACAAAATCCTTTCAAATGTGATGGCCGGATGACTAGATTGCATTTCGTAAAATCATTTACCTTCCGGCCTCCGGGCCGAGAAATAACTTGAATACGTATATTATTAAATGATCAAAATCGCTATTAAATTCAAATCTATTTAATAAACATCATGTCAATTACAAATTTGGATACTATCTCTTTCATGTATTTAGGTGCCGGCCGCATGTATCTTAAACAAATTAATGATTTAAATCAGTTTATGATTGTTTGTTTTTGGCGGCCGAGAACTACATTTTGAATAACTAGTTTTCGGCCTAGGTAAATGATAATGGCCGGAAAATAGAAACGATTAATTTAGTATTCGGCCGGTAAATAAAAATTATAAAGGAATGGCCGAAAATAAGTCTTTTAAAAGCGAGTTTACGGCCACTGCGGTTAACATGGCCGAGCATTGGTGGAGAGTATTGTTTGTTTTCGGCCGCGGTGACAGAAAGCGGCCGTAAACTAAAACAAATTTAGTTTTTCGGCCCTACTTTATCATGCGGCCGAAAAACAATTTGTATGTGTTCCATTTTCGTCCCTATAAATATAAGACGGCCGAAAGTCGACTCAAATATTTTTAGATGTCGGCCGTATTAATCCAGTAAAAAAAAGGTTGCAGCTAATTAAATTTTCCATAGATTTGTACTTTTTTGTTTTATTGAATATGAAAACCTATTGTTTCTCAAATAAGGGTAATTTAAAATATAAATAACAGTGGCCGAGAACTGGCTAAATAAACGGCCGTAAACCAAAACAAGCGGCCGAAAGCCAACTTAGTAGCTACTTTCTGATATTTTATATTATAAAAATAAAACTATAGGATTCATGGCAAAATGTGATACGAAATAGGAAACTACAATATGTCTAAGATTCGTAAATAATACTTAGACTAAGGTTTGCTAAATATATCGCCCAATAAATCCACCTGAAGTCAAAATTTTGCTTACTAGGCCGAAAACCGGCTAAACTACCCTATTCCGAAAATTTCAAGTAATATTGCATAATAAAGCCAAAACTATCCACAGTGATGAAAGGCAAGTTTTTTCAATAGGAATCAGTATTTATTTCGTAAGAAGGACGAAGGATTGAGTAGCATTCCGGTAAACAATGTTTTGAATTTAGTTATTGACAAATCCTTGACAAGTAGCCATTGAGGTTGAATAATGCAAATATATGACGTACCTATGCACATTATTGTCATATGAAAGCTGTGTGTAGCGCCCTGGGTCGGACCGACGCTTGCTTAGGCTATATATATGTTTCACTAGAATTGGACCTTTTTATATCTTACGTAGACCTGACAACGCCGCTAGGGACTCGACCGAAATAGTATAATGTGACAAACGGGATTACTTTTCCGAAATTGGCTGTGGACCGTTTACCCGGGCCTGTGTTCGACATATGTCAAAGACAACCTCGCTTATTGGACCTAAACTATATTTCGGGCTACTTACGTAGCGTGAAAGAAACAATTTTGGATTATTTTGACATACTTTCCCATCACATATATCGTATATTCAATTCATATAAGCTTTTTTTAAATGACGTTGTCGTGTGCGATTACGATTTACTTTGCTTTTGCATGTCTTTCTAAACAGGGGAAATGGGGAATACTCATTTTGAGTTTGAGTCTTATCCTAAATGGGGAAATTACCAATTTTGAGCATGTTTTTAGTTCGTAGAAACTTATTATTATTATTATTATTTATTTATTTATTGCAATACCATGGTTATAATTACAAGATGTTAAAAGATTGTTAGTGTACATGGTTACCCTGATAGGGTGTAGCAATTTCTTAAGAATACATTTATTTTAAAATAATCAATGCGTCAGATAACATTATCAACATTACTTGGTCAAGAAAATTAACTATGTGCTCACGAAACTTATTTGTCAAGTGTCATTTTAGATCGATCAGTCACTACAGTGTCAAAACTTATTTAAGAGACAGATAAAAAATACATGGTCCTAGTTTATTAACAAAGAATTCGTTTAAAGCACTCTCTTCTAACTCCGTGCTCGCTAGCGACAGTGTAAACAAATTGTATGGAGAATAATACAGCGGCTCTAGCGGTTACTTTGCAGAACCACAATTCTCCATACAAATCGTTTACGCAGACGCTAGCGTATGGTCACTGTAAACACCGTAAGGGTGGTCACCCTAATGACCGAAGAGCGAAGACACAGGAAACCTGTTTGTCACATTGTGCCATTGTCCACTACTCAATGACCGCTTTGCCGAAACTAACTGAAATGTCCATAATTACTCCAAACTGGTTTTCATATATGCGATTATAATATAACACATATTCGTGTCACTAAAAGTATTTGAAAGAAAGTGGATGGACAAGTCGCACCCTTGGTAAAACAAAGCCACATCTGCAAAATGTGTACTTTACAGGAGAGCAGTTTTAAGATTCTGCAAGTGATTTTTGCTGATAACATTTTTGCGTTTCGTCGAATTGTCATATACTTTTGCATATAGGTTTATATTAATGTAATCAATTAAATGTGTTATGTCCCATTTAATTTAACGCATTATTTTTCAAAATAATGTAACGGATGTGCACATACGGCTATTTATTACCAAGCATCAGCCGACGTATCAGCAGATCCGTCATTATTTTACAAAAATCTACGTGACGCATGTGCACATACGTCTTTTTTTTATGAATAACCCTTGAAAGTATGAGGTCGTATATGTGTAAAATATTATATTTCTATAGAATCTGAAAGATTTAGGTATCTGTAAATGAATATTATTTCAAGTGAACTTATTTTACCGAATTATTTACTTAAATAACTAGGCAGTAATCAGTAAAAATACTGTGGTTTGGTACTAGAACACAGTAAGTGCAAGAAAATAAAACAATGTTATTACTTTTAATACATATTAACTTTTTATCGGCATGATAAGGTATCATCACCCACATAATATTTTCCATAAAATATGTACTCCACAAAAAAAATAAGCGTTAAAAACTGAAACTAGTAAGTAACAATTCGTTCATACTAAACACTATATAAATATTATTTGTGAAATACCCGTACTTGTATTATAAAACTTAATAAACGAATAGATAATATTGAACTTTTTGTTAGTAAATAGTATATACCTACAACTGCAGCATTTTTGTAGCAGTGTTAAGATTAAGAATGACTATAAAGTCCGATGCGGGAGTGACAATGATGAAGATTGACATTTCAATAAAGGGTCGTTAGATGATCGAGCTGGTGAAACAACCCTCCTCTCATTATGGTGTCTCCTCTCGCGTTTTGCGGCTAAAACCTGAAACCAGCTTTGATTTCTCAGTCTTACAGTCTTCGGCTAAAGACTTTCTCCACTTACTATGCTCGTCGGCTAGAGTTTCCCAGTCTGCTGGGCCGATGCCAAATGCCGGCATTGCTCGCTTAGTGCAGTCCTTGAAACGCAACATGGGCTTCCCCACATTTCAGGGTACATATATACACAGTAAGCGAGTGGCATCCATACGGTGCACATGCTTCCCCAGCCACCACAATCTACGCTGTTTAAGCATTGCAGTAATGCTGGGAAAACTGCGTGACTTACAACACTCATACGTGACCCTGTCTCGCCAAGTGATGTTTAGACTGCTACGAAGGCACCGCAAGTGGAAAATATTCAGCCTTATTTCTTACTTGGCATACGACGTACTGGTTTCAGTTCCACACAAAACTATACCTACTCAGAACACAAGTTTGAAACACAAACACTTTGGTCTTGATTGTCAGATAGCGACTATAGTCTAGACTCCTGCACTGAGCTTCCCAAACATTGTAACCGCTTTACCAAGCCGGCTCCCGATATCCACATTCAGCGACAGATTGCTTGACAAGTGGGATTGATAGATAAGGGAACTGATCAACAACATCAAGGGACACGACACTATCCAACAAAATAGTTGGTTTCTGGTGAAAACCTTGCGCCAGAACAACTGTCTTCTTAGCATTAATGGACATGGAAAAGAGAGAACAAGGGTGTGCGAACTTATCAAAAACAATCTGTAACTCTTGGGAAATGGTCTTGGGCAACGAATACGTTTACGACGAGACCTCAACAGGGAAAAATTAAAAAGTTTCTGCTCTTGTGTGTAAAGTGTATTCCCTAAACTAAAGTTCCCAAATGCAAAATGCAACCTTCAGAAGCAGGGAAAAAGATTTCGAAAAGTATCGGTGGCAATACTCGGCCGCAGTCCCCTCCGCATGTCGAACAAAGCAGAAGTCCGGCTGTCATGAACAACAGCACCGTGCGTGGAAAGATTTAACTAGGTTAAAAGTTTTGGTGGACATCTGTCGAGAGCAGGGCCTTCCTTCTTATCTTTTTCTGCTTTTACTGTTACAAGCACATTATATGCTAGCAAGTTAGTAGTAACAGGTTATTTTTTCGCTGATACGGTCGGGTAGAGCAGATTCTTCTAAGTTCGCTTTGTCGAAGATTTCCTCGTGTCCCAACATTTCGAGATTAATTTAGAAAGTTCAAATAACGAAAAGAGTAATCACTTCTCTAAAAACGGCATCATAGAAATAAATAAAATATGATAAATATGTTAAGATCTACAAATAAGTAGATTTTATGAGTAGGTAAAGTTCGTACAGTTCATATAGGTAATAAAAATAGAATACGATAAATTTAATGGTTTAAAATGGTCGGAATTACAGGTAAGGCATTTAGTTATTACATATTAATAAAACGTTAGATTTTTTTTACAATAACATGCTTTTTTATACCTTCAAACTTTTTGATAACGACGCATCTTAAACTACGACCTAAAATAACGCAACATGTTACGATGCGACTATGAATAGTTTGTACAACAACGACGCAATTGAATATACGACCATAATTTAAAAAAGCAATTAAATCACCTTAAACTCTTCTTATAAGATTATGGCAATATTGCCTATCATGTTTGTTAAAAAAATATTAATTAGTTAAAAATCGATAAATAACGTCGAATGTGATCATGCGACTGGCTATTTAATCTCAATAATTAGAACTCAAACAGTCGTATGTGCACATATGATTGTTTATTACAAGATAATTTTCTTGACCTGTAAAAATTACTTATCATTACCGGTTTCGTTTTCCGCATCCATTCTCGCCGATTTAGATCCAAAACGCAACGCATGATCACAGTCCGGTAACACCGACGCATCTGACTTTACGACAACGCGAGCGCCGTTATGCACTCACAGGAACGACGTCAAAAAACGACGCATACGCATTTGTACCATTATTTTACGTCGCCTCTTCACTTGCGTCGTTTTCCGCTTAAAATATCTCAGAAACGAAAAAAGTTAAAATTATAAAAAAATTCTACCGTGTAGAACGCATAATTCTAAGGATATTTCCGTAATAAAACCACTTTTGACGCAAAGTCACATGTTGCATTATTTTACCAAGGGTGCGATTAGTTATTTGCAAACACGCAAAGAGAGTAATACAAAACGCTTCGTATCAACTTTGTAAAGAGCTGTATTATGGATTTTTAAGCCGATAAACATGGGAAGGTTCGCATGGGGACGTTTCAGAGCTAAATTATAAAGTAGAAATAACAACCACCCTCTTTAAAAGTTACCTAAATCACCAAGGATATGGGGCGCTGGTAACTTGTTTGGTCCGTATTGCTAAGAGGAGCATCGGAATGCAGGGTCTGGAGTTCGAATCCGGGCAATCACGTTTTAAATACTATCAATGAATTTTTAAATCATAGAAATCACGGATATCAGATGGTATTTGGTCTATAAGTGGCAATAATTTCAGTGAATATCTCGAGAGCTCCGGAAAAGCTGACAATATGAATTTAAATTAATGCGTAGTTACTTAGAGTACTGACTGCCCAATTATCTCTGATTCAGGTTCACCAAAATTTCATTCGTATGTTTGGATTTCCAGCTGTTCTCGCCTCCAGGCACCATTTCTCAAGCAATTCTCATGAAATTTTGAATAGGTTTGATCAAGACGATGTATTTTTTACAAGCTTTTATTTAACTTGCATGGTATGTACCTATGTATGTATGTAAGTATGTTTGTTCGGGTGGAATCTTGCAACTCAATTTTGAGGCAGATATCGTCAACCGATTGAGCTGAAATTTTGCAAACTTACATAACTTTGATGACGATACAATAATATGGTACCATGGGGCTGATCTGATGATGGAGCCGGAAGGTGGCCCTAGGAACTCTATAATAGAAAAAGCAATCCTAGCAAGTTTGGGCTCTTTAGAATCGTCTCAGTGAGCATTTGATGGATATCAAAAGAAAAGTTCAGTAGGATATAAAAGCTTGTCACTGAAATGAATTTTTGACGGAAACTTATTCATGATTCATTTATTAGATTTTTTTTTAATGTCTAACTAAAAATGTAAAATTTTTGCCATTTCAAAATCGCGCGAGGTCTATAAAATTCACAAAGCCACAAAACAAGTAACACAAAGTCCCAATCAATAAACGAAGAAAACTGCCTTTCTCCCAGAGTCCTCGAGATGTTTGGCGTTTAGTGAGATTCATCCATCATTGTCTGCCTGGCAGGGAAGGTACTTAGGCACGTACTGTACGCGGCAGCCGGAGGACAGGCGACAAGCTGATTTCAGATTGATATCCATTTTTAGGCGAGGAAAATGTTACAGGTCAGTGGATTTCAGTTTAGTATTATTTGTGGAAGGTCTATATATGTTTATTTTTAAAATGCCTTTATTAGGTTCACTTGTAACTTGCTAGGTAGAGTTTTAGTTCGTTACAATGTAATCAAATCTTGGAAGTCAATTTAAGCCTACTTTTAATTGTTGAATATCGAGTTCACGTGACGATACAATAATTTGGCATCTTGGAGCTGTTCTGATGATAGAAACAGAAGGGCTCATTTGATTGGTCTCGAAAAGCAATTAACGATTGAAAACTTGACACAAAATCATTTTTGTTAAAAAAACATTTTACTTTACAAATTCGAGCATTTCAATCGCCTCACTTTTGTAGCCATCGTTATCGATTATCTAATATCTGTAGATTTTTAGGCATTTGAAGCTATTTTGTAGAGATATAGGACTTCTAAGAAATTGTCTGAGACGGCATTCAAATTTCTAGACATTTATATACTTAAAATTATCTTCGCACTAAAATTATGCCCCTTTAAAGTGATTTCATTTTAAATAAAACTCACGTCGTGTAAATCGAATATCACTCGACATGTTTCGAATCGGTTTGCAATTCAGGCACCCATCAGTCGCAGCGGCGGCCCATCGAACTCCTAATTTTTCTTATTTCCATGAAATCTTTACTGTAAACAGCAATTTCTGGTGTAGCGTCTCTAAAACCACCAAAGTGAAGTTAGGTACCTACGCTTAGTGGACATAATCCGGTCGAGTGGCAGACTTACCTTCACTTCATCCCCACTTGACAGGCTCTCACGGATTTTGCTCTTTCTTAGCAAGAAAAGGAACAGTCGATTTAAAGATGTGCTCTGCCTGAGAAAAAGCCACGACCTTATTTGCCGCTGTACAATACAATACAATACAACAACCCTTTATTGCACACCAATAAAAGTTTACAAAAAGGAAACAAAGCAAATCCAATTTATAAATAACGGTGGACAACAGGTGGTCTAAACATACATTATTATATTGCTTTGCTAATCCGCGATATAATAACGTGTCCGATAATTTGTGCTAACCTGTTATACTTATTTGCGTATTTTTTCATGCATACATGCATTTGGTGGGACTATTAAATTTGGTGGGACTATTAAATGCATGTATGACGCAAATAAGTATAACGGGTTAACACAAATTAACATGCACGATATTATATCGCGGATTAGCAAAGCAATATTACTATTTTAGTTTTACATTACATGTTTCATAATATTTCATTATTTTCAATCGTTATTGGTTCTCTGGTTGACTGAATTTGTAAATATAAGTACCAATAGTAAAAGATATTGAATCTCCAAATATTGAAGCAAAATCACAATCGGAAATATCTCGCTATTCTCTTCGAGAGGATTTTATCGGATAAAGTAAATGTTTTCCCGTAGTTTCCTCTTCAGCGCCTACGGCTGTCGTGAGCCGGGTAACGTGCTCAAGTGGGGACAGAACACTATCGAAGTTCGTCTTTCAATAATATTGGGTGTGTTTAGGTGGTTTGAAAAAGCAATACAGTAATAATTATGAAAGGATATTGCCCATAATTATGAAGGATATTATAATTTTCATGGTATAATATGTACTCCTAATTGCAGCGAAATAAATTTTCTTTCTTTCTTCTATATTCTATGAAATAAACGAGAACATCTACGAGAATGTAAAACAGATTATTATATCAATGTTTTTTGTAAAAACAGGATTTTAATAATAAAACGACATATTTATAAATATTTGACGACGCGGTTGGCGCAGTTTGTAGGGCACCTGCCTACTGAGCCGACGGTCCCGGGTTCGAATCCCGGCCGGGGCAAATATTTGTGTGATGAACTCGAATATTTGTTCCTGTGTCATGGTTGTTATCTATATACATAATTGTATTTATATATTATTTACATATCGTTGTCTAGTACCCGTAGCTTTGCTTAGTTTGATTTGTGTAAGATTAAATAAATAAATAAATAAATATTAAGGGACAATCATACACAAATCGACCTAGTCCCAAACTAAGCAAAGCTTGTACTATGGGTACTAGACGACGATATACATAATATATAAATGTGTACATATATAGATAACATCCATGACCCAAGAACAAATATTTGCACAAATATTTGCCCCGGCTGGGATTCGAACCCGGGACCGCCGATTCAGTAGGCAGGTGTCTACAAACCGAGCCAAACGCGTCCCTTAAATTAATTAATTTATTTTAGATATTTTTTAAAGAAAAATGTAATGTGATCTACTACGATGTAAGCAGGACTCGAACCTGCGACCCCACGTTTCCGGCGTAGTGCTCTATCAAAATATTTATAAAAATAAAAACGTGGTATATTGCATTAAAAATAAATTGAATCGATAAAAAGATTCTATAAAACCAAGACGACATATACTTACTCAGACGCCTGCCCGTTGTTATCACCCATCGTAAACCGACCTGGAAAGTGACCTATTATTTTGATTTTCTTCTATTAAATTAATTGTGTTCAATCTGATAATCATTTCGATCTATATACGTCGACTGCTTTACCCTTACCACGAGTTTATAGTGACCGTGCTCGCTAGCGACTGCGTAAACGATTTATATGGAGAATTGTAGTTGTATAACAATACAAATAATAATAAACAATACAATTGTAATATTTTCTTCGGTTTCCGCGACTGTCACACATTTACAACGGTATCTGTAAAGGTACTGAAACGTCAGGGAGGCTCAAATAATTAATATACGCGATATAATCCGTTTAAATTGTTTTATTTAAATACAATTGTAGTTATACAAAGTAACCGCTCCTAGGGGCGCTGTACTTATTCTCCATACAAATCTTTTACTCTGTCGCCAGCCAGTTCAGTCACGTTAACTCAAAGTATGTGTTGCACTTTTGCATTTTGCTCCCATCTGCTTCAGTGAAACAGCAGTTTCCTTGCTATACGATAAGAAAATCATAGTTTTAAGCTTATTGACTGGCACAATCATTCTATCTATCGGTTTATCAATCACAATCATTGACATAGCCACTTTTTTGTCATTTTTGTTCGGGTCTGTGGCTCTATTATAAATAATACCTCAATGATCCCAATCTTTGAACTCTTCCAATTTTTATCATCTCTTTCTATTTCTAGCTACTGTATTTAAACACATCTAGCATAAGGCTGAAATGCAGAAAATATGTACCTTTTGTCCACTTTTCCATATCATTTCTCAGCTTTCTTACGCCTACACCCATACAAAATGTACGAAAAATTTACAAAACTGACGAAAATTGTCTCAGCTTTAAGGTACCTAAGTAGTTACATAATATTTTCTGCATTTCACATGCGACTCTTTATCGCGCCCCAAATGTACTTGTTACTTTCCTATCAATACCGTGCGAACAAGACAGCACAATGAATCGTGGGACATGCGAAGTTGCGGCAAAATAAGCTAGCCCAGACAGGTCAGACTGAATTAGGGTAAAATACTCACCAACCATAAAATGCCGAACAGAAGAGATACCTTAATGTCCTTTTGTTAATACCTGGTACTACCGCTCATAGGTCGTTGCCGCCTGCCCATTAACTTCCGAACCCTCCCAATGACCCAAATAAAACACGTAAATAATTAAGACAGCAATTTATTACATTCCTCCTCATTACGGCATGTAAATGGCTTATTTAGATTATTTACAAATATGAAAGCTTACATTTCGTTAGCGCAATCACGAAATTGTGTCAAAATAATACGAGTAACACAGCGAATAAAGTACAAGGAATGATTTTCCTTATGTACGACGTTATACATACAGGCAGCTCAAGAGAAAAGTGAGACACAATATTGTAGAACAGAAATTTAACTTTTTTCTACAGCTGACTGTACAAGCATTCATGATCGGCTGGCCATTGCCAAGATTTAAAAGATACTTGTGAGGAGCTCTTATAGGTACACTATGGTGATGGAAATAATTGTATCGCAAGTCTTGTTTCTTTCTTGAAATAGCCTACAACTAGTTTACTGTGTTTTTATTATGGAATGGGAGTGCCCTTATACTATGTGGCGAACCACGAAATCGTCAAAAAACTGCTAATTAAAAGTAAATTGATATTTTATTATCCGAAACGTATGGAACGGCTGATTTTTTCACCGGGTTTCGTACTTGACCCCACAGTAAAATTTGCTCAGTGGGACCCCATCAGCCCTAGGCACTACCACTCAATACTAAAAACACGCCGACCATGTACCTACTCGTAGCACAATACACGACACGCGTCCTACAACGAAGGGCATTAACTTAATGGCTAAGTAATAAAATTTAATTGAGATCAACGACATAGACTATATATAAAACTAATTATTACCAACGACTGTTCAGTCGTGAAATGTCTACAACTGTAGATAACATTTCAATAATTATTTCAATACCTTTTGTTATGAGAACACGAGTGCTTTTCATTCATGGTTCAAACTCTCTGTAGACATACTTTATTGGATGGATAAAGTAAGGCCAGTGAGATAAAATGATAAACATTAATTAAATATGTTGAAGCATCGCTTGATGTCCCTCGAAGCTTAAATGACAGCTCTCAGGCGACATGTCTCGAGTGGACCAATCACGTTCCTCAGATTGAAATGCACGTCTTTTGGGCTTCACAAAGACACAGTCTGATTGGTTCTTTTCTGTTCCGTTCAGAGGACAGGCAGCCTTATATTACAAGGTTAAAACGAGGGAATTCAAGTTGACTTAAATTATTAACTCTGTAAATGTTTAATATTTTTCAAGTTTTCAATACCTTCAACCTTTAGTTCTCAGTAGGTTCTGTCGTTTATAAAAGAAGGCAAGTACATATATATCGTACTACGTATACGTAGACTACAGAATAATCTAATTGTATTGAAGGTCAGTTTTCTATAGAGAGGTGTCATTATTTCAGGACAATTTTAACAGAGCGCGATTCAAGATTTGTATGGACTCGCGACGCGAGCGGTAAAGCGCCATCTGTTGATAAAAATGTATTTTTCCGCTCATCACGCTGAATCGACTGGACGGATGTTAATCAACGGATGTTAATCAAAAAAAAATTGCGCGCACGAAGTTGAATAAAATGGAAGGCGGGCGCCTCGTATTACAATATTTTATAGATTGAATGATCTTAATGAAAGTTGTCAAAATGTCAACATAATGGAAGCTCAATTTGAAGAGTATTTTAGAATAATATTATGATATGGTTTACGGCTTTATACACTAATAATATGTAACTATTATAAAATATAACTAACTTAATGATATCACACAAACTTTGGTAGACGCTGTAAGCTGCACAAGCTTTATAGGTAGGAATGTGGCGGATAAGACACTCAACTCAAAAATATCCAAAGAGCAGCTAAACGGCTTTTAGGCTGTCTGTCCCAATCACAAAATAGCCCAATCACATCCCTCAGATTTAGGGCTGCCATCTTAATTCGCCGGACCCGGACAAAGACTTAAAAAACAATCGCTTCTTTTTTCAGTCACATAAAAAGTGTCCGGGACACTTCAGTGGGCAGTAATAGAACTGGCTTCAGATATTTTTGAGTGTGTTGTTTTGATAGATATGATAGCAGGTATAGTTAGCATGTGTTACATCGCGATCAAAGTGATAATTTGCATTTGAACACACGCTTTCATGTTCAAGCTTGTCGAATAAGCTTGTTATATTTGATTTGAAATCAATAATCACATATACGACATTATTTCTACTCGGATGGTAAAAGTAGGTACAACGCTAGCGAATTTACAGAATTTCGCAATAGTTACTTGGATATAAACATAATTGGATTTCATAGTTATATTAAATTGGCTCTTTGGAATATTGACAGATGTTAGGGAGAGTTGTGAGATTAAATCTAACGTAGACTTAATTTGATATCTCTACAGTAAACAAACCTCCCTATAACAATATGAATAACATTGCTATTATATTAAAGCTAGAACATAAACTAAAACACTAATATCATACAAAATCTACGGTCTTTGGCTTCGACTAAAACTAATTCATAAAGTGCTAACCAACTCCAGGCTTTCATTGATAAGGTTCTGCGCTCGCTCCTCCGTGCCGTCCATTTCCTTGTCTTCCACATCATAATCTAATAGCGTATATTCTGTTCGGATACTGCTGGAATCCTCGCTGTCGTTGACGTTGAAATATGTGACTGTGGCGTAGCAGACAGGCGCTCTGGCGGGGCTGCTTCTTGCGGACTCATAGGCAGAATCTGATCTGGCACTGCAGTTAAACCCGCACTCGTAACTCTTAAGGCTTTCGTTGCGTGAGCTGTCGTAGCTGTTGCAGCTGCTGTATCCATCGAAGCTTTCGTTAGGGGTGGGTAGCGAGGCCCGGCAAGGGCAGTAGCGTTGGATGTCGATCTCGGAGCGGGCGTCGACGGTGCCGCTGTATGATGGTGAGCGGACGAGAGGTGAGATGCGGTTGCGGGCGCTCTTGCGGCTTTTGCTGCGTTTGAACAGTTTGAAGGCCTGTAACAAAAGAAACATATAATTTAGAACAAGGATCATGATTGTGCCCGCACTAACTTTGAAGGAATAAATGATATTAAGGGAAAATATATCGTGTCTAATTGTAGACGGAAAAATCACCGTGGTGATGGTGACGCAGGATGTCGCAGTAGGATATATGGGCACATATTTATTTATTTATCCAATCTCCATTACACAACTGAGAAACAAATCGTACAAAAGGCGGACTTAATGCCATTGGGCATTCTCTACCAGTCAACCACAGATAGGTAAGTTGTGGGCGGTGCAACTAACTATAAATTAAAGAACGTTTCATTTCAATTTGTATTTTGTACATC
Source organism: Apotomis betuletana (assembly GCA_932273695.1). Lineage (NCBI taxonomy): Eukaryota > Metazoa > Arthropoda > Insecta > Lepidoptera > Tortricidae > Apotomis > Apotomis betuletana. The sequence goes on from OW026301.1 coordinate 28,575,195, forward strand.
TCAACGTTTTTTACCTAGACAGATATGTACCTACATTATTTTACTGGTATAATAAAAAGGCTTAAAAATTTACACGTTTCAGTTTTACTCCACGTTTTCAAAGGTTAATTCGCACATCAAAGTGCTTTACTGACAAACCATAGAACTTAAAGCAAAATGGAGAGTGCCTATAAACTGTTTTGTGGCTAGTAAAAACTTAGAATAGAGTCAGACAGCGGAGCGACCGCCGCCATGAACCGTGTCATAAAAGTGAGACTTCAGAAATATTTACGGGTAGAGCAGTTTGAAGTTAAGGGTGTGTTCTCACTGATGCGGAGCTGAGCGGAGCGGACAATGTTTTGTTTAACCAATATAATAATATCTACTCGTCACGCGTCAGTCGAAATGCGATTGGTGAAAGCTTGGTCCACCCTGTCCAGTCTGTGTCAGTGCAATCGCATTCTATGCGTGCTAGTCTGAGAATAATTTAAGAGGATATATGTATTATATTACTGCTCATTTTTCAGTTGCCAATCGTAACGTTTGGCATCTGAATAGCAAGGAAATGTCATATATCGGCCCTGTAAGGAGGTTAGTTCATAAATAAGTAATAATGCAACCTTGCTGTTTTGTATAATTATAAATTAAGTGTTCTTATTGAATAAAGTAGTCTAAATTCAGCATTCCAATTATTGAATTGCTCCTCCAAGCTCCCGCACCATATGGCCACCTTGCCTTGGCACCACAGCCCGTTTCGATTTCGCTTATTATTATACAATTATGTGCCTAGTTTTGGCAAAAAATTCACTCCAAACAGACGACGAGTACACAAATTCAAGTAAGAAGCGGAAAATCGAAACGGTTCGCGACACAGAAACTATCCTTCTCACTCAGAAAAATTCGTTACAATTGGTTTAGTTTTGGAGGAGGAAACAGTCAAGAAAGAAACCACGATTTCTTGAACCCGGTTACGTTAAGTTTGAACCTCATTTGTATGTGTCGGCATAGTTACCAGGTGAGAACTTAACGTAAACGGACGATAAGGAACGGTGGGCAGTGGTATTACCTCTATAACTAGTATAAAAGGTTTCGCAATTGCGTTTTATCTGCACGCCACGTGTGATGTTTCACATGCTTTGGTAGGCGTAGGCTTTATCACGATGGGGTCACCTTGAGTTGCGTTTTTGGCGATTTCCTCTGTTTGTATGGAGAAATTATTGACTGAGAATAATTACTGCAAATTAAATTATTTCTTGAAAGATGGTTATGAGCTGATACTGATACTTTTTAATTTGCGTCTGATAGTCATCATCTTCCTATGCTCAGCTGATGATGGAAGGTATAACTCTATCCTTAATGTTTAGGATTTAGGAGATAATTCAAACGAGATGCATGCAAACAAGACCTCCCCGATCACCCCGCTATATGTATTTTATTTGAATCAATGAAAAGAAATAAATTACAAATAAGAACCGACTTCAAAAAAAACTTAACGACAAATATAACCCGTTCATGTCTTAAGCTATAGTTATTATTACTGTAAAATAAGTTATTATTCAATAAATATCTTATCTTATCTTATCTTATCTTATCTTATGTACAGATTACATTTGAATCACCTTTTGAAGTCGGTTTTTTTTTTCTTTGTTTTGAACGAAAGTAATTTTCAGTGGCATTTATTTTTCATGATTGAATACTGAACTAACTCAGCCATTACACACCACAGCATAAGCGTATAACCACAGTATAACTATACTAAGGCTATAGCAAACCTAACCTAACCAAGTCAAAACTTGTACTCTACATATCTCTACATAAAGACTTAACGAGTGAACCCACAATAATAAGCGAACCTGCAAATATAGTTTAATGACGTTGCTTTATGAATACCCGAGCTTTATTAGGAACGCTATAATCAAATGAAGTTCTCAAACTAGTCGGAATTCGGAATTTAATAAATAGTTACCCTTCAAACTTCCGGCATCTACCCGAGTCCCTGAATTCCTAACTATCCCTTTTGCGGTCAATATCTGTTATACTTGTGCGAGGCAATTGAGGCTTTCATTCAAGTAGGTACCTAATTTAATTAGGATAGGATGCTCTATCAGTCGCTTTGTAAGACAAGAATCCTAATTGGATCGGTAATTTGATCGAATTATTGCGGACATACGGTCATTTTAAAGGTATATAGAGCTCATCGCTTAAGTAGAGATACAGTGGTATTGGCTCTGCTATATGTCACTAGTTTTTGCCAGCGGCTTCGTTCGCATTAAAATATTTACTATCCTTGTTTTCCCTTCCCCTTCTGCATCGCATCACCTACTCACTGTGTGATTTATAGGTACTAATCAACTCCACTATCCAGACAACCTGGAAGAGATCGCTCTATAGCGATAAGGCCGTCTACCGTTATTAAAATTATTGTTCCTGTGTATTCAATTTGTAAACTTTTTTGGTGTGCAATAAAGCATTTTGTATTGTATTGTATTGTATCCTACAGGACCCCGTCTTTTCCGGATAAAAGTAGGCTTGGTGTTAAGTTAGGGTATAAACTACCTCTCTTCCAAATTTGGTGGAAATCCGTCCAACCGTTTCAAAGTTAAGAAATAATAATGAAATGATGAACCGTATTCTATGTTTAAGTAACAAATATTAAAGAAACACTCAAAATTTAGATTTTATAATATTTGTAGGATTAGATAAGTAGAAAAATAATTAGGTATTTGACAAAAATTTCATTTTTGTGACAAGCTTTTATAGCTGACTGTACTTTTCCTTGAACATCCATCAATTGCTTACTGATATGATTCAAAAAGGCCGCAGCTCGGTAGATTTGCACTATTACAGGCTTCCGTTCCTAGGGCCACCTTCCGGCTCCATCATCAGATCAGCTCTACGTCAATCGGAAACCGGAAAGTGGGTCAAATTTAACTTGCAAAATTCCATTACAGACTGTTGTCTGTCCCGTTGGACAGGTGAAAGTAAATAAAAGCTTGTAAAATAACCCCATATTTGTGTCCCAGATACTAAAACGAAGCCATACAGGGGGTCGCAGTGTCATAAGTAACTAACTAGGTTAATCGAGTCCAGTTTAATTATTCAGTGTGTATCGTACCGACAAATAGGCAGCTATCATTTATCAACTCGTAAAAAAGGGCCAAGTAATTGGGCTAACTGCGCAGATATTGCTGATATATGAGCTTGATATCAATGCGGTTCTGTGTCAATTATACCGCTGATATGTGAATAATGTGCTCATATTTCATAACAGATGCTATACCGGACTAAAGTTCGTTAAACATTGTATCATCGTCATTATTAGCCAAATAACATTCACTGGGTGGGTAAAGGCCTTCACCAAGGATCTCCGTGGGCGGGCACTGTTCTGATTCAACGTTACCTAGGATCTGCTCCAATCACAGACAACCCCCACTAGACGGAGCATGTAATTGTAAGGCGACCCGCGCGCACCAACGATATGGTACGGCAGAACATTAAAGTATGAACACGGCGGCCACCGTTTAGTTGCGTCCTTGTTTATGATCCATGCGTACGTCAACGAAAAAATAAATTAAATAAATAACATGGTAAATTGTAGTGTTAAGTGGTGTAGAGAGACCTCATAAACAAGGACGCAACTAAACGGTGGCCGCCGTGTTGATACTTTAATGTTCTGCCGTACCATATCGTTGGTGCGCGCGGGTCGCCTTACATGCTCCGCCTAGTGGGGGTTGTCTGTGGCTCCAATGAACGTCTGGTTGCTTCCTACCCTTACTATGAGATAACGTGACCGTATTCGCTAGCGACTACGTAAACGATTGTATGAAAGTTTGTAGTACTACAAAGTAACCGCTAGGGGCCCTGGACTATTCTCCATACAAATCGTTTACACAGTCGCTAGGCGAGTACGGTTACTGTAAACTCATGGCAAGGGGTACTGGATGTCCTGCGTCGCGTGAATCCGAAAACTTATTCCGAACCGAAACATCGAATTCAATCAGTATTATGACTCAAGTGTATATTTTCTCCATTGGCCATCGGTTAATTAATGCTCTTTCTAATCTAGGCGATTAGGAAAGAAGTGTCCTTGTAAGATTATTTGTGGGTGTGACTATTCAGACATATATAAGTAAAACACTTATTCTGATGGAATAGTTGTAGTTCGAAGTCTGAATCAAGGCATGACCCACGCAAAAAATGCTTAGAATAACAGTAATAATAAGCACAGGTGTCAATGTTTATTTATAATTCATAAAACAAGTGATAATATTATTATAAGCATTACGCACGAGTGACGTATACAAGGATATAAATACGCAATACGCAATGAGTTACGACGTAAAAAGATCACATAATTACATCGAGATAAGTTCTCACGGGAGCCGCCAAAACTGCTTAATTCATCGGACAGATATAGAGGAAAGTTTTTATATTATTACGTTATTACATAAGTTTTGTTAGTGGGTAATTTGTTCAGTAACTTCCTCATCATGAGTATGGTTTGAGTCAATGTTTTTAACCACCAGTCTTGACGCAGACTAGTGATTAAAGCCATTCATTGACATAATGTGACATTCATTCAACTAATCTAAGCTTGACGTAGGTAGTATCATATTTAGTATTAAATTTATATTATTATACCTCGACGAAGTTTTCTGGCAAAGGTCTGTAGGTAACAGGCTACAGTGGAAACAACTAAGAAGCTGAGAAAAGCATTGTATTAAATTGTACTTCTAGCACTCACTCTTACAACTTTACAAGAGAGATACAAACGCAGATATCCTTTTAGAATAATTAACAACATCTAATATTTTTAATACTAAGATTGTATTGCTTATCTGTATTCCGCTTAGAATTCGGACTTAATCACTGTTTTTATATTTTGCCTGAGATTACTAATTATTTAAATATTAATGTATTAAAGTTAACTAATTATAAAATGTAGTAACTCCAAAACTATGGCACAATGACTGTATAGGTTACTTTAGTCTTGTGTCTACTTAAAACTATTTAAACCAAAATTATTTATTTTTTGCGGATAGGTCGAAGACTACAACTCCATGCAGGCTAAGATTTCGTAGATTTAGGTTATTTTATGTAACTCTTCCAGACAACCTTTGGGTAGTAGAAAAAGTCGAAGGATACATTTTGAAAGGTCAAAGGATACAAAAAAGAACCTCAGCCATCAAATAACATTTGTTAATCATCAAAAGTAAGTCAAATTGCATACTAAAACTGGCAGGTACTTTTGATGCAAACTGTACAACAGGTTAATTTAGATCTGTTTTACAACAGTCCTAAACAGTTACTGAGAAAATGTTTTGTATAAAATTATACTTTTACGAAGTAAAATATTCCAAAAACGTTTGTCTGTAACAAAAACAGGAGTAAACCCAATTTCAGTACCTACCGCAAAGTTTTAATACACGCAATGAAACCTCGGCGTAGACATATTATAAGTACTGTAGGTACATTTACTCGTATGTATATTTGTACAATATTCCGCACGCTAGCCTGTGTGTGCAGGGGAGGCCGCCGGATACTCTATAACGCCACGACACTGTCTGTGGCGTCCGTGGTGTCCAGAATAATCCGACTGAGTCAGGAGGTTTATCTTTTTCGCGTAGTGTCATGTTACTCAGGACGTAGTAAAAATTGGAAACGATGATAATTTAGATTGAATTATTTTATTTGGGCGATCATCACGAAAATTGAAGAAAGTATAGGTATTCGCAGCGCTTATTCCAAAAGCACTAAATAAAAAAAATATGTTAATAGCATAGTCTTTAGTAGTAGTACCTAGTTTACTATTAGTACATTATTTTAATTTAGGAAAAATACATAAGTATATGTATAAGTAAACCTTAGGAAAATATAGTGATATGACGCCATTGTTGTGTTTGTAAAAACGCAGTAAATAGTAAAATATTATTATAGTGTTATGATTAGGAATGTAAATAAGATAAAGTTATCGTTTTATATTTTGCATATAAGATTAAAAATTAAAATATTAATAATCTATAAATAATATTAATATATTATAGCATTTCTTTAGTATATCTTAGTTCACCTCTAAGATTTATTTATTTTAAAAAAGCTTTATTTTTTATAACAGTTAATATAGCCTTCGGGTGTATGTATACCTGTTGAGATTTGTGTCTCTCTGGTTGTAACGGCAGCTCTCAGGAGGCGACAGCTGCAAGCTATGAGAAACCGAAGAGTAGGTATTCTAAATAAATAAATGCCGTTGACGTGAACAATTTATATATCGTAACAAGGACACCGAGCGACGAAAAGCCTAGTGGTCAGGTAATAGCAAGGACCCGGCGACGGTGCTGACGGGGCTAGTACGTCCCGTGCCTGTCTCACTCAAGTCAATGTCGGTCAACGCGTAAATATACGGGGTTTCATACCTTACCTAGGCATAGTACGCATACCAAACAGGATATTTAAGGAAGAACTAGATTTTTCCACGGCGATGAATCGACTGTATTCCATAATAAACAGATCTAAATTTTATTATACATTTCAATCGGCTGATGATATCTATATTTCACTATTTTCAACTTCAATGATGTGTATTTTAATCTTTTATTAATTAGAGAAAAAAAAAACAACATACTATAGTTTAGGTCCCAATAGTTTCATTTAGGTTTAATTAGATCATAAGTTTCTTAAGGTTTAGTTATATACTTTTTATTTTATGTGTATTTACATTTAATAACAACAAACAAAGCCCTATAATTAGGTATATGAATTTAAAAATACGTTTTCACATCTTTCCGAAGCTGGACAAGCAACAATCAGATCGACCATAATAATATAATGTCCGGAATAGACAATCAATTCAGGGGATATAATTGAGATAGATATTATACCAAAAAATATATATTAACTATATAATGGCACAGCGGTACAAATCAACCACAATGTTAGAATATACCGAGGCAAAATGTTTCCATTCCAAATAGTGATAATATTTGATGTGTAGAATATATTATTGGTATATATATGCTATCGGGCTTGACTTTGACCTGATTCTGTCCTAAATTGTGCCCAATTCGTGTTGGGTTTTGAAGGAATAATAATGAGGCTTATAACCTAATATATTTTTTTATTTCACCTTGGCTCTAAGGCATTATTAGGCGCCTTTGTTATTTAGGTACTGATAATATTTCACAATCAGATCTAATAATTTACGTTACTTGTACACGCGTGATATTTGAGACATAAACACAATGTGTACCTTGAACTGTGCGATAAGCAGTATGTGACTAAAATAAAGTTCATTGGAATCTCTGCTTATAACCTAATATATTTTTTTATTTCACCTTGGCTCTAAGGCATTATTAACAGAAAGTAAATGCCTGCTTGTACTGTGGACTGGCCCAATCTGCAGGCTTAATTGTAATGGCAATTCATTTAATATATCTGATTACAAATATTATCCCTAATTAGAAGATGAATTATGTTAAATTGCAGCTAGAGAGATACAAACAAAAAAAAGTTAAAAGGCCTTATTGATAATTTCAACCAACTTTTTGAAGTGACTCTTCCCTGAGTTCTAGATAGTAACACAACAGCTATTTCATGCTTTCATTGCTTGTAGTTGAAAAAAAAAAACAGTACTGCGTACATTTTGATAATTTCGAGTAGTTTTTGTAACAAAAATAAAATTATCAATGAAAAATTAAAACTGTAGGTATTCAAATATATATATATTTACCAATAAATCGCAATGGGCCTGTTCTAAGTAGCACCAACATTGATAATAGGTAGGTACGGTAAGAAACATGTTTGATCATAGAGAAAAATTTCTAAAACAATCAGCATTTCTAAACGGATAAGAAGCCTGATGGTGCCATTCCGAAGGCACACATGACAGACTTTAACACAATCAGAAATCCCTCTTTTCTAAACTTTATGGAATACTCGCAATAACATCTGGAAAGTTAACGTCCCTGCCAAATCAAGTCTCTTGTAAAGTTGTAACACCGCAGTGCCAGCAGAAGGCAACGACTTCGACATTAAAGGGCTATCTAATCTAATATCGAATGTAGTGCAGAGAACTCTGACCTCTGTCCTAATCGCATCCAGGGTCGATGGTTTCCCACTTTCCCATCCGGGAGCGGCGGTCACTTGGAAAAATTTCGCTTTCTCACATTCACTGGGATTCAGGTTGGGGTTGGAATTCTAGTGGCAAAATTGAAATACCTTCGCCTTACAATGAAAAAGAATCGGCTTTTTCCACTTTTCTTGGTGTTGTATTCAAGATGTTTTTCAGAAAAAGAAAAAGTAGGCAAACGACCTCACTTAGATGAGAAATTATTACTTAATAACGTAACATAAGCAACGTAATATTGTACCTACTTACACTGTACACTTGTTACTACCGACCTTTATAACGCCACCAATTGAGCCTTAGATTAGTATTTTTTATTTTACTATAACTTCACTATGATGTAAACATCATATCTAAAAATCAAAGCAATCCGACACTAAAAAGTTTCAGTAATTACTGGGATAATAAGGCCAGAAATATAGATCAAAAATATTCCGAATGGCTTCGAAAAAAGGATGGTACGCCGTGCCCTCAGATATAGGTATAAAATAACACTCGTTAGGGTGAATTAAAAAGTTATTTGAACTTTGTAGTTAAAACTCTTCCATAACAACGCATCATGCTTATTTTTACTGGCTAACCTAAACTGAAGTAATAAAGCGTTAATCAAATCAAATAGTTTATTCTGCAAGTAGGCCACAAGAGCATTAATTACAAGTTTAAATCTACCGGCATTATAGTACCGTAGTTAGTATAAACTTTATGATAGTAGGTACTTTAGAAGGCGAGGATGGAAATATTCATGCAGGTCGAATTCAAGACCTACTAGATTTCCAAAACCGCAATTTTCGCAATTTGTTGGTTATATTAAAGTCTTATATTCATCCACTTATGGATGTCATAACATGCCTGAAAATGTTAATCTGACTCATAAATGATTACAGAAGATGCCTACAATACAATACAAGTACCTACTCTTTATTGCACACCTCACGAAACATACAGGAGAAATACAACGCAAGAAATTACAATTAGAGGTAAACAACAGGTGGTATTATCGCCTGAAAGCGATCTCTTCCAGACACCCTTTGGGTAGTGGAGAACTTGAAAATTTATTTTGTTACAAGGCGGTGAAAAAACAGAAAAGGCCTACGGGATAGTAAATACATTTTATTTTAGGGTTCCGTTTCTAAAGGGCGTTAGCGGGGCCTGTATGTTTGGAACTGCGATAAGCAAAGACTTCACGTACAGTAGACGCTATAAACGAAAAATACAAAAAAAAACTAAAAATGGGTTTCCATAAAGTGTTAATGGTAAACAATACAATCAATAAAAATCATTTTGATTTCTCATATATTACTATGTTCACTATAACCTAACACTATAGGAAAGATTTAAAAAAAATGGTATAAAACCGTTCGTACGCGAGTCCGACTCGCCCTTAAATTAATTTTCTCCAACTAAAACAGAATAAGAAACAAATTAATCAGCAAGAAGTAGAAAACTCGTAGCAACACACACACACACACACGCACGCACGCACGCACGCACGCACGCACGCACGCACGCACGCACGCACGCACGCACGCACGCACGCACGCACGCACGCACGCACGCACGCACGCACGCACGCACGCACGCACGCACGCACGCACGCACGCACGCACGCACGCACGCACACACACACACACGCACACACACACACACACACACACACACACACACGCACACACACACACACACACACACACACACACCTTTGTTCCGTCTCCGTACAGTCAAGTGTAAATAAAAATATGGAATGATTGAACCATCTCAAAAATATACCTTACAACTTACAACATCGTCAATTAGATATAAGTTTTGATTTAGTAATATAATAGTTAAAAAACTTCTTTCTTTCTTTCTTTCATTGTGGAGTGTCTCCAGACTATCAACCATCGTCTTACAAAAAGTATTTGAATGCTTTGAGCTTATTTCCAGAAGAGATGATTATAATGTGGAAAAACTACTGTTCACTGGGAAAAGGCTTCAGGGCCGCAGCCCGATGCGTTGGTCTGACCAAATCCGCATTGCACTTGACTCCAACTTCCACGACGCACTCAAGGTAGTCGAGAGCCGTGGAAGGTGGCGCAACATCATTCGGAGGAAGCTGATCCATATATGTCACGACCCTCAGCAATGAGGATTACGATGCACGGAGAAGCTCGTTGTGGGTGTGAGATAGGCTGTGATGTTTCACCGATTTCTTAAGGGTTTCTTTTCAAGTAAGTAAAACTATTTACAGTGCCAAAATTTCGACTGCAAAGGCGTAAACTCTTAAAGGATAGTTCGCGGGAATCTCTTCCAGACAACTGTACTCTAGAAGCGTGATCCGAAATAATAATTACGATGGACTTATGTTAACTACACCGCTAGTGCAAATGAATTTCTAATTAAGGTTTATCAGGAAAGCGTTGTGTTTCAATCATCTCATTTGTTTTAAGATCACTTCAAAAGAAGGTGGGCTAATTGGCCTATATTGGCGACGACGCGTTTGGCTCGGTTGGTAGACACCTGCCTACTGAGTCGGCGGTCCCGGGTTCGAATCCCGGCCGGGGCAAATATTTGTGCAAAATATTTGTTCTTGGGTCATGGATGTTATCTATATATGTATTTATATATTATGTATATCGTCGTCTAGTACCCATAGTACAAGCTTTGCTTAGTTTGGGACTAGGTCGATTTGTGTATGATTGTCCCTTAATATTTATTTATTTATTTATATGACCAATAAGGCGATATGTCACTGGATAGCTTATTCTAAGTTCTAAAACGTTTACTATGGCAGGAAGTGAATAAAGTTGTCGTTGCATAAAAAATAGTTTGAGTTAAAACGTTATTATGTAGGGGTTTTCGATACTAAGTTCCTATATCGCTTTATTATTAACTTTTTTTACACAGCGATTTGAGTTTTTCCGCCATAAAAAGAGTTGTATAATATAAAAAAAAAACCTTTCCAAATATATATGGCTTGTCGTTGCTGGTCCATAGGCCGGAGTCGATCCATACAAATCTGCCCATCCTCATTAAAACACATACAATCATGCTAGCTATTTTGACAATTGTGTGACAGTTTGTGAGTGTGTATTGTGTATCTACGTTTGTTATTAATTCTTCACGCCAAGACGGCTTAACGGATTTGAAAAGAATGGAGATACATAGATTAGATCCTAACTTAATATATGTGTTATTTTTTATTTTCTCGAAAAAAAGGTACGGTTCGCATAGGATAGTGTTAATGTTACAACGCGAGCGAAGCCGCGGGCAATAGCTACTTATACTACAAAGATTTAATATGCTAGGTGTTTCAAACAAAAGGTATCTAAAAGAGGTACCTATTACTTACATTACAACTCAAAAGATCAAAAACCTGTGCCATGCCTAGCTTTCTGACCGGTCACTGAAAACTACACAAACACCTGTACCTAATAGGAATGAAACAGGACGCAACGTGCAGGTTCTGCCAAGAGACAGAAGAGACTGCTATGTTCATCCTTTGCTCCAGTTCTGCACAAAATAAGTATCCACTTAGGGCATAATTTTGTGTCTTCAAAAGAGAAAACAACTCACTACCCAAAGAGTCTAGGAATTCCTGGACTCAGCGGGCCTCAGCAATGAACTCTAAGAAATGGCTGGAGATATTAACGCTGGTAGATACAGCACACAAAAGGCCCAACGCAACTATAATATTAATAAATGCTACGTGTTCATAATAGAGTTCCTATATAGTATTACTGAGAGTCCAACGTCCATAAGCCATAATAGAGACCGTACAGTATCAATTGCAATGAAGGACCGAGAACGGCGCAATAACTGCGGTGAAAATGGGATATATTCCTATTCCATTCTGTAAATGATCTAAGGTCTGCTGATCTAACTGTAAGTATAATGGCAATGGGATAAGGGCAAGTACTGGAAGTCTTACATGTCAAAGTACTTTAGTATTCAATTGAGAATTAGATAAACGCTTCTAAAAATGTTTAAATGCAGCGTGGGTCGGCTTCCGACTAGATAGGCGGATGACCTCGTGAGGGTAGCGGGGAATCATTGGATGCGGTCTGCACGGGATCGCACTTAGTGGCGAGTCATGGGGGAGGCCTATGTTCAGCAGTGTACGTCTGTGGCTGATAGATAGATAGATAGATAGAAAAATGTTTAGGTAATAAGCGGCTTATAACCCTTGCGATGTTGCACGGGCTGTGCCGATCACCAGTAAAAGTAGTGACTACTTAATTTAGTCATTTAGAATAAGTGAAAGACTGCAATCAAACAACTGCTACCGTTTCCGAAAAATAAACTTCTGTCCTGAGAAGTCCTGTATTTTCCAAAACAGTGTCGAAGTTGCGTCACGTCAGTGCCGCTTCTAGCGTGAGTAAAATAGGAATAAATAACCATTTTATTAACTCCCGATATCTATTTTATCTTCTAAATAAAGCCCACGTCCGATCTAGGGCATCTCTCCTAGATTTAAGCCAGTACTTTATATAGTCTAGACTCGAAGTAGGTCAGTCTACAGGGGCGCGGGCTACGCGTTGTCAGCAAATTGGCAATATTTTGCCTGACCCACGCGACTGGCACATATTGGCACAACCCTATGCTGATATTGCATATTGTGTAGTGTAGTGTATACACAACGGGGTAGACTACAAAATTGCGTTTTGCGGTGTATTCATTTCTTGCCATGTCTTGAGTCAAAGTAATTAAGCAATTATGATATAAAGTATATGGCTTTTATTGGCTTTTATACTTCGGTAAAATGCACGTTTCCTGAAAGATAACGAAGAAGAATGTCTAAATTAATAAGTAGAACTAAAAAAAATGATATTCTGTCAAGTGTTTGGGGTTTTCGCTATATAATAAAGTTTTTGATAATAATTTTAAAGTTGAAAACTTCTTGTTATTTTTTTGCAACAGTGTGTTACACGTTATTTAGAATACTAAGGAGAGAAAACAATAAATACTGCGAATACTAAAGCAAAGCTCTACGACTTTTTTATAACACGTTACCAGAAGCGAGGTCAGTTACACAATAGGGCTGCCTCGATCAGCGCGCCGGAGCAGTCCAATCAAGCTCTGCTGTGATTTGATTTTTTAACTCGCGCTTGTCAACAGATACAGTTTTACCGCTCGAATCTTTTGATTGCGATGATTTGGAAGTTTAATTTTTTCACGGTTTCAAGGGCTGGCAGGGCGGAGCGAAACCTCTTTTCTGGGGTGTTTCTGAGAATAATAGTGCTGCGTCAGACAGCCAGATCGAGGCGTGCCTTTGCTACGGAACTATAAAAATAAGCTCCAAACTGTCAACACCGAAGCAAAAGCTTGTAACGCTAGCTACTTTTTTACAGCTAGTGCTTATACCGGAGAAAACCTCTTTAACGTGACGTTATTTACACAAAAAATGGAAATGCGATTTCTGGAAACCTCCACTTGAGGCTCTGCGTCTAAGAAGTCGCGGGTGTTGGCGTCCCAGCCAGCCTGTCTAAACAAACACTTATCTCCCACTATCGCGACAATAACTCCTCTTATCGAGGCGCATTCATATTTACTGTTATTGTTGTTGTCTGTCCGTTCGCTCCAGATATAATGCCAGTAAATGTGTCACGTTGATTGATGAATCTTTGTGTCATTCAATTTAATGCTGGAGAAATATCATATAGCCTTGTGCTTGTAGTTATATATAATGTATAGTAATTGCAACAAGTTTGTCCACGTGGAAGGAAATAAGGCATAACTCTTGTAGTGGTTTAAAAAATAACATAAACGGTGGGCATCCACGGATGTTTAATGGATATGCAAACATATTGAACAATGGTACGGTAATTGTGTCGATGAGGTGGATCGCCGTCAACGAATGTACCAGGAGGGCAGCAGTTCGAGAAGAATGGCGTCGCATTGTAAAGCAGGCCATGAGGCCACAAAATCAACGACGTGACGGCCACGACCACTCTGGCAAGAGTGTACAGCCAAAGAAGAGACAGTCATTGTATTAAGCGGTTTACACTCTCTTGTTTTTTCGATATCATTTTAAGTAATCAAAATGACGTTTGTTAAAATTCCGTAGGTATACAACAACCGACTCACAGGATTCCACGGTTGAAGTGGCAATGGGCAGGCCATGTAGCCCGAAGAATGGACGGCCGTTGGGGCAGCAAAGTCCTAGAGTGGCGACCACGTATAGGAAAGCGCAGCGTGGGTCGGCCCCCAACTAGATGGACGGATGACCTCGTGAGGGTAGCGGGGAATCATTGGATGCGGTCTGCATAGGATCGCACTTTGTGGCGAGTCATGGGGGCGGCCTATGTTCAGCAGTGGCCGTCTGTGGCTGATAGATAGATAGGTATACAAGCATTACCTTAGTACTTAGTACGGAAAATTAAAAAGTAGTCCTGTCATTGACAGTTATTAAGGAAAAAATATAATATAAATATCTCTGAAAAACTTAATGATCAACTAAGCGCTAGCATAACAGGTTTCGATGAATATATACACAAAATAGTATCATATGACTATTATTTACGAGTATTATGTATATTATTGACACAAACACACATACAGTACGCTGTTCTTCAGATATCCTGATCTGGATCCACGGAAGACCAGCGTCGTGGTACCCACAAGTGCTATGATAACTATATGCTGAGTGGATTCCATTTTTGCAGCATGATACCATTTAGCGTACTTATTAGCTACACTAGATAAGTTAAATATCACAAACTAGATGTAATTTGTTTGTTTAATGTTGAATGTAATTACTAATTACTTTGCAAAATAAACGTATCTCCTTCTTCTTCTTCTAAATTCTCTATATCTTAATGCAGGAAGGGCCAAGGAAGGGCGTTCGAAGCCAACTTAATTCCGCGGCTAGGTTATGCGATGTCCCGGCTTGAATAAATTAATTATCCCGTCGTCTATCGGATCGCTTTATGAAAAAGCCAATTTGTCCCGCCTTTGTGGGCCATTATAACTTTCCGATTATTTCGTAATATTACAGGATTTTCGTATCACAAAAGACGATTGTGGTTGGCTCTTTAAACATTATTTTGATGAATTGGCGACTCAAAAGATAAATTATAACATGTTTTGTCATTATAATGTATACCAAATTGCCTCTCGCATAAATTAATATGTATACATTCAGAATTACTGAGCAACACAAAAAGAGCTGGAATATTTTTTTATGTTTTTAATTTGCCTAATACAATACAGTACAATATAATACAAGTACCTAAATTACAGTTAGAGGTAAAACAACAGGCGGTCTTACTGCTAAAGAACGAGCCCAATATTAATATTATATGCACGTTGTTAAGGTTTTATATTGTTATATTATTTTAAGGTTTTATATTGCTTTCTGTTGTTGTTTAAATCATAGATCACGTCAAGCTGGTTTTTCACTCATTCTGAGTTTTATAAAAATTCCTGTACACACGTTTAATCTTTATAAAACAAAAACGAAAAGGGTACTTTTATTTCAAATTTCTTTTTAAATATAGGCAAATATTGATACTAAAGAACAAACGAATTGAAACAAAAAAGAGAGAGGCCATGTACGATTATACCGTTCTTTATTTGAATATTCAAACAGTAATTTATTTTAACGTTTGCCAGCGAAGCAGAGACAATAAAAGGGTAATAAACGACGCGGTTTATATACCGAAAAGAGAAATAAATATATTTTTTATCTTTACATATACACCTGCCTACAGCTAAATAAATGAATTACACCAGCTAAATGAACATTTTTTTAAATGTTTTTTGTGCTAATCTTACTTAGAGACGTGCCGTTCTCAAGAGGACCATTTTTTCTAAAGTTGTACACCCCACTTAATTTTTTTTATTTTCGATATTTTGGGTATTTTCTACTCAGAATCACGAGCTCTTTCGATCTAATTAGAAGAAAAAAGTGTCCCAATGTTTTTTCGTTCCATTCCGTTACCATTTCCATATAACCTGCTACAGCGGTAACGGAATGGAAAAACAAAAAATGTATGAATATTTTGGGACAGTTATTTTCTCCTAATTAGATCGAAAGAGCTCGTGATTCTGAGTAGAAAATACACAAAATAACGAAAAAAAAGTGGGGTGTACAACTTTAGAAAAAATGGCCCAAGAACGTTTCCCGATTTGTACGAGAACGGCACATATCAAATTCCACTAATATTATAAAAACAAAAGTTAGTGTGGTGCGTAGTTCATGACGAAACGGCTAAACGGTTTTGCGTGAAAGGAACAGAGATAGTTTACACCCTAACTAAACACATAGGCTACTTTCCATTCCTAACAGTATTGTTCCCGTAGGATAGTGTATGCTATTTCAAAAACGCCGCGTGAAAAAGCTATAGTCACTACATAGTATAAAACAAAGTCGCTTCCTGCCTGTTTGTCCCTATGTATGCTTAGATCTTTAAAACTATTACCCAACGGATTTTGACGCGGTTTTTTTTTAAATTGATAGAGTGATTAAAGAGGAAAGTTTATATGTATAATACCTACATGCATAATTTATCAGGGTTGCACCCGTGCGAAGCCGGGGTGGGTCGCTAGTACCTTATAAAATGCTCTGGAGGATCGCAGGATATTTTTACAGCATTTCCTTATATAATTTCGAATGTCTTTATTCTTTCGTTTGTATAATAGGCGTAACAAACGCGCAACGTTTAGTAGCTCCTCTTAAGAATCACTGACGGAACATTTCTCCTTCATATTTAAGCTACTCAAGATAATAACCATTAAATTCGGATTTGCTTCGCTAAAAATAAAAACAAGTCTCGAATCCTGAAATTCAGGTAATGAATTATTTACTTTAGAAGCAATAGGGCCGACTGGTTGTAAATTCAGTGGTAACATCCAACGTTTTGATTCTAGGGTACGGCAATTTGGATATATGGAGGAGGTGTTTTTTATTAAAATAATTAATAAGAGTTTCTTCAATTTACAAAATTAATATTTTATGAGCAATTATTGGCAAAATAATTTTAGATGGCCTAGTTATACCAGGTGGGTCCTGTAACAGAAGCAAAAAATTAAAACAATTAAAACGACCTGGAATATTTTGATTTAATTGACGGCAGTAATTAATATTACATAAAACTTCTTTTCCATTGTCCATAGATATTTGACGACGCGGTTGGTGCAGTGGTCAGGCAGCTGCCTATTGAGCCGGCGGTCTTGGGTTCGAATCCCGGCCAGGGCAAATATTTGTGTGATGAACTCGAATATTTGCGCCTGGGCCATGGATGTTATTTGTATTTAAGTACCTATGTATTTATCAATATAAGTATGTGTATCGTCGTCTAGTGCCCATAACACAATCCTAATACTTAAGCTCACCGGGACTAGATCGATTTGCGTGAGGTTGTCCGATATTTATTTATTAATAGATTTACACTTAAAACGAATACGTAGATAACTTTTCCCGCACTTGGCCGAGTTCTTAAACTCCGTATTGCGTAGAAACAAAAATACGCTGGATCCTTTAGTATGCTACGCCGCCAGTCAGAAATGAATAAATAATGCTAAGAAAACACAGCTATCTTATAATTTATGCAAGCCTAAAGCTATCTTTACGGTTCCAGATCCATCATGGTTAATTCTTTATTTTTTCAATCTCTCAAGTTTGTAGTAACGTCTGTTTTAGGGAACGTGCACGAACACAGCAGCACTGTAACTCAATTGACAACATATTTCTCTCATATTTCTAGAAGGTGGAAAAGAAATATAGAGAGCTAGCTAGGAATATTGTTTTTATTAAAGCAGGAACGTCTGTTAGCGTAAACCAAATATTTCCAATGTAGCAAAATATTGAAACATCCTAAATTCCCCGCCGGAGCCATTGAATTTTTCAATTTTTCGCGTCATTGTATATTTCACAAAACTACGAAATACTTGGGAAGGATCATTGTGACTTACTTATTTCATTTTACTTGGTTCTCAAAGAGGATACAATCTTCTAGAGTCAGACCACGCTTATTCTTCCAAGCAAACGAACTGTCAAACCATACAAACTGACTCACTTTGTATAGTTTGACAGATCATTTGTTTCGAAGAGTTATCGTGGTCTGACTCTACTTCAATATAAAACTATCTTCAAATCATAAACTCGTTTCATAGTACATACAAATACATGAAACAATCCCGGTTGCGTCAAACTTCTACAAATAAAATGCCCTTCCGCTTCTGGGGCTTACCATTATCTCACACACACACACACAAGCACACAATTCTCAAACGTTATCGCTTATGCAAATAATGCCAGCGCGAGACACAATGGGATTTAAATGTTACATTATAGTGCTCGGAGATAACATTCCGACTCAAATATTCGGTGGATTTGACATAATAGCCTATGAAACATGTTAATGTCTCATTATTTTTAATGTGGGTACACACCACATTTTTTAATATCAAACCATTGATACAAGGTATAACGCCTTTCATATAAACAATGCAAAGATCGACACACAAAACGTAAGGAAAAATTCGAAAGGTTGTCTGGGCGTTAGGATGGTGGAGAGGTTAACACGCCGGGCCGGTAATCCAGAGGCACTGGGTTTGATACGCGGTTTTTTCCGCCTAGTTACGTTTTTCAATTTTTCCGTGTGCTTTGATTTTTGTATCAATGGTTTAAAGTTAACTCAATTGTTCGTACTGGCTTTCAAAATTACACTGAGTAGGAAAGTAAGGATTACGAAATAACACATGCATGTTAGAAATAGTAATACGTTTACGCGATACGTTAAAATAATATTACTTTGCGGTGGTCTCCCTAATGTCCCCGTTCAACTTTGTCGGTATTGGCAATTTGTAATCTTAGATTCTATTTGTTTTGTCAAATTGTTGTTTCTGTTGCTTGTTTGCCTCGAAAATAATACAAATGGGAGTATCGTTCAATCAATCATTTAAAAAAAGTCAGTAGATGATAAAATTAATAACAATTGTAAGAGCCCAGCACCTTCACCAATTTTTTTTATAGTAAATAATCTCACGAAAAATATTATTTAAGTGTATGCTGCTTTATTATTATTGCTAATTTGATATGTAAATAAACACGCATTACTCTTTGCCCCCTACAGTTGCCTTCAGACAAAATTACCACTTACCAATATCGTCATTCGTAATTATTTGGATGACAGAGTGCTCATTTACCTTTCTCTTTGGCCGACTGTTCACAAACAAATGTCAGAATAGACAAGTGAGAGAGCGCTAGGGGTGTTTTCAACAGGTGGGGAACGAAGAGTATTCCCGTCGGGAGCATAACGCACTGATGCGAAACCGAACCGCGTTTATGGGACAGGTGCGAGTAGGGTGACCAGATGTCAGGAATTTTCCTGACATGTCAGGAATTTTAGACCTATGTCAGGAATGCGGCCGGAAAAGAGAAATGTCAGGAATTTTCGGCAAAGAAATGAAATCATAAAATTTTATACACTGTAAACTTTTATTTTTAATCACAACAACAAAAAAGATAAAGCCACAAGTTCTTTGGAGTTTTATAAATTGTAAGTTATAAATAGTCGTAATTTTCTTTTCACGATATAAACATAAATCAAATATTGACAGCACTATTTATCACTTCCTTAGGTGATGTCTGAAATTAATTTCGAATGTAACGTACTTCATGTACGTAGGTATATTATATGTATATATAAGTATATATATGTAAATTATAAGTTATATGTGTATGTATATTTATTTATTTATTATATATATTTATATTACAAATAATTCAGATGTATGTGTAAATTAAGTTTCTTAACCAGTTTCTTGCACTACCTTTTTAAAATGTATCCTCCGACTTTTTCTGCTACCCAAAGGTTGTCTGGAAGAGATCGCTCTTTAGCGATAAGACCGCCTGTTGTTACCCTATGTATCGTTGCTTTATTTCTTTGTTATGAATCTTTTTCATGTGGTGCACAATAAAGGATATTATTTATTATTGACAAATTAAACAATTTCAAAACAGTGTCAGGAATTTTGGCCGAAAATCAGGAATTTTGTCAGGACTTTTGAAATTTGTATCTGGTAACCCTAGGTGCGAGGGGGATGGCTGTTGTGGCAAAAAGTTTTGTAAAGTGACCTCGTAGTAGAAATACCCCACGACAAGTTCGATCGCCGATCTGATCAAGATCATAGGAAACTTTGGTTTAGGGCACGACCAGTTTTTGTGGTGATTTTTGGAGATCGTCCAGCAGCAGTCTCGACTAATATGAATAGCCTGGAAGTATGAATTCTTTTTTTTTTTCGCTTTATTGTAAGCATAGTACCTATGGATTTGGTGAAATGTGTTTTTACATATGAGTTATCACTTATCACAAAACCTCTAATTAACAAGAAATTAATCAAAATAACAAACACGTTTGTAAAATAAACCCAAATGGCGATAACGGCGGGCGATTCACAGTATTCGTGACTAACAAAACATCAGTATTAATTGCTTTATCACAAAGGTAATTAATTAATTAACACTTTTAATTACGATATTAATCTAGATTGCACACTTGACCCACGTACCAATAAGGTGCATTTTAAAGCTCGCTTCAGTATGACGTCTTTCATTAACTGGATGGGTGCATCACAACGGTTATAGGGTATTGCATAACTAATAAAACTCCCGCATACTCGATATTGGAATTCCTGAATGCCCTTCCAGTACATAATCATACATCATATACCACATAATATATGATATATGATTACTAAAAAATGTACAAAATTTTGCAACAATTATTATGGTAGAAGATTAAATAATTATTTGGTTCCAAAGACATATAGGTAATAAAATTGATTGGTTAAGGGACGAAAGAGAGTTATATAGCAGAAATGTTGTCAAAAATAGCTTAAAAATGATATTCTTGAAAAACTGCCCTAAGACAGGTTTCCCAGATGTATTCTTGCTTCCGTGACTGAACTTTAAGGTTAATCTGTTAATATAATTATAAGGTAAATATGTAAGTGTTAGGTGCATATAGCTAAAAATAATGTAGATGAGCGCGATCTCGCCAACAAACTGTGTCGAGTTAATTTCAGTTGCATGCAGTTATGTAAACCTTTTTTGGAAACTAATTAAAAACATGTGCATTACAGTAGACATTTTTGTTAGTAACGGTTGTTTATTAATTTGCATAATGTCTAATCGGTTCACGTTTTTAAATACCCAATAATCACCAAGTAATTTGAAGTATTTGTGCCGTTACTCATTGAAAGAATGACAACAGCTGTTGATACAGATTAACATTCCGGTGTTATGTTGTGAAGTAATTGACATAACAATAAACAAGTAATCGGTGATCGATGTTGTGAGATATAACTCTTAAATATAACTGTTGTTCTGTTATGTTATGTAGTGTTGTTTATGTTTCAAGAAATTCATTCAACAACGCGTGTATTTCAATAAATTGTAATTCGAGCACCTAAACTAGTGCATCCTAATTACCTGAAAGAAAACTATTGATAAGAGAATACTTAGTTAAATAAATCAACCAATCTAAACGACATTGGCAAAAAACATGTACTTAGTACGGGGAATAAATAATAGAGAATCGGCTCGAACACTAAAACCTTTTCTAATCAAACAAAAACTAAGACAAAAGGCAAAAAAGGATTTTCCAAAACTTCAGGTAACGGATCGTTTTGATATTTCGAAAAACAGAAGCCATTTTGAAAATCAATAACTATGTTTTATAGAAAATAAAAACGTAATAATAATCATTATTTCACAAAAAAAATATCGTCTTCAACGAAAAGAACTTACAAGAACATTCAGGCTGACTATAAATAATACATAAATACACCGAAATTGTAGAGTAGGGTTGTAGGTATTTTTACCAAACATAGCTGAGAACCATCTCTCGGACAAGGCTTTCCATTCCTACAAGAAACCACTTTCTACTAGCTACGATGCCACACAGACACACACTAATATAACACCTCATTTTTTCGTCGGGGGTTAAAAAATGCAACTAAATCGAGAACCTCTTTTTTTAATTTGTTGAAAATGAATCATAGACTCACCTTCAGCCATCTCCTGCGGGTCTCCGTCAAAAAGTCAGACAACACCATCGTCAACACTTCACTCAACAAGTTCGAAAGTTTCAATTGCGTTCGAACGAATGCGTCGATGCGTCGGCGGCGGTCGAGGACGTGCGGTCGCGACCGGTGCGTCGGAGGGAATGGGCCCTCTGGCCGAGACGCCCCCGACGCTCCTCTGTGTACACTATACATGCTATACAACAGTTCCATAAAGACGTATTCGTATGGGTTTTATGTTGAGATACGTTATTTTTGCTTAGCGGATATTAGTTGGGGTTTTGTTTTGTGTGTTTGTTATCAGATTGATCAGACAGTTGAGGTTTGAGGTAACATACCTACATATTTGGATTAATATCCCGTATATTACTTGATGTGAGTTACCAACATTTTCTAAAGCTTTACGGCTTTCGTTTTCTCGGGGTATTTTTTTACATTTTCTCCGGTAAAGTTATGCATTCGTACGAATTATTAGTTTTTATAATCAGAATTAAAAATAAAATATGTGTCAAAATATTGGAAATGCTTAAAAAAAAATTTTGGGCAAATCTGTGCGCATGTTTAAGTACCTAGATCTGTTTATAAATTGTTTATCGCTTTACGTGTAGGCGGCACTTAAGGTACTTACTTAAATCTTTAGAGCTTGGGAGAGCAATATAAACTTTTTTGAGGATTAGGTTAAGTGGTGTTTATATTTCGGTTTGGTGCTTTTGTTAGATTTGAAAATTTTAGTAATTATCTAGAAAAATGAATAATGAACTTAGTAGATATTGTGAATTAGTACTAGGTACAGATCACTCTTTAATCCTGTCATTGATAATATTCCTGCGTTTCCACAGCCTCGTCTAGTGTTTGTTGTAATAATGTGTAAAAACCTTGTAAATCGACTCTTCCCTTGTTTTTAATCTAGGTACAAAAAACTGCTTTACCGCACTTGTTGTGTAATGTAGACCCTGGGAACGGCAGGGGCGACTGGCGACGATTATCAAATTATGCGCGCCCTGAGGGACGCTACTTTTGCCGCGGGGCGATTATTACATTACCATTTACGAATGCATTCATAGTGTCGCGTGGCCAGTGTACGTGGGGACTTATCATATATCCTTTATGATTTTATATTTTATTTAATAAACTTTATAAATTTATGCAACACTAGCTTTTGCCCGCGACTACGTCCGCGTGGAACTTGGAAGTATGAAAGCAACCTCGTACAACACAATAGATATCCATATCCACCTAATCACCTTAATTAATAAAAGGGATTATTAAAAGCGCCTAAGCAAATTTAAGAGCAATTGTGCTTTTGGTCTAATAATTACATTTCCTACAGGGTCATCAATGTCATCATAAATTGCTTACTGACTTTTCCATCTTTTTAGGGATAATTTCCAGGATGAAAACTATCCTATGTCCTTCCTCGGATCTTAAACTATCTCTCTAATTATAAACAAAAATAAAATAATGTAATATGGAATATGAATCTAGCCTAGCTGATTCACACATTTTTTGCATGCCACATGTGGCAAATTGTGCTGTTCTGACACTTTTTATGCATGACCTTTATGTACCACAATTTGAGCAATAAATAATTTGAATTTGAATTTGAATTCTCCATGCCAAATTTCATCAAAATCGATTCAGCGGTTTAAGCATGAAGAGGTAACAGACAGACAGACACACTTTCGTATTTATAATATATTAGTATGGATGTAATCTCATTTTTTTTATGTGACGTACACCACAATTTTTAATTTAAGCCTTAAATACAAAGATCAAAGCAGAAAAATTGAAAAAGGAGCTACCTCTGGGAAGAGACCGGGAATCGAACCCGGTACCTCTGGATTGTTGGTCCAGCGCGTTACCCATTGCGCTACCCTAGCTCCATGAAGATCTGACGATTTTTTCCTTATACGCTTTGTGTGACGATCTTGGTATTGTTTTATTTGAAAGGTTTTTCACCTAAGCGACCTCTATGTGAATATAATAAACTTTATTTAGAATATACGCCATGTTTATAACTAAATATGACATGACATTCACAATGTATCTTGCGATTGTTGAAGTGTGTATTATTTATGTATTGAATGAAACTGTATCTAAAATTACTGGAGACGCGGTTGGCGCAGTTCGTAAAGAACCTGCCTACTGAACCGGCGGTCCCTGGACTCGACTTCGAATCGTTATTCATCGTGGTATAAGAGCTTTATTACCGGGAATGGTTCCGGAATAAACATTAGTCGTAACAAAATATAGGTATATCCCAATTTAGTCTCAGGCCTTACTGCTGGCTGTACTGAGAAAGATTATTATTTTCACCGCCTCCCCCTATTCAAACCCTTACCACCCCTTACATTGATACAAACGGAAGCCCTGTGGCTCCTAGAAACTTATTTCGTCGAATGTTTCATCCCGCCGAAAAATAATTTCGCAGATTTTTTCTTCTAAATTCTACAACAGCTCTTTTACTTTCCAGGCTACCTTTTTGTGGAACTCTCTGCCTGTAGACTTAAAACGTAGCCAGTAGAACATGATTTGTCCCTTCTTTAATATTTGGTATTGTGACCGACATGAAGTGTGGTAACCACGCTGTGGTTCGTTACTAATATTATTTTATATGTAGTATACGTTATGTATGTTTAAGTAGGTTTATTTGTGCGTATATATATATTTTTTGGTATTTTATGTACGTTTATATCTATATTTTTTTGTAGTTTTTTCTACAGAATCCATGATTACTTTTGCATCGCCTACTCATTTCTGAGTTTTTATTTAATTTCGCTACCCAAAGGTTGTCTGGAAGACCGCCTGTTGTTTATCTCTATTGAATGTTACGTGTAATTTGAATTTGTTTGAATTTATTTCCTGTTGAGGTGTGCAATAAAGAATATTCTCTTCTATTCCTCTGTGTCATACATTTTTCCAAATATAAATAAATAATTTTATTGTTAAGGTTAGGTTAAGTTTGTTTAATAACAGTCTCAAATAGTTTACGGTTGCAATGAAAAATGCTTACTACGTAATGTTTTTTCGGCGAAATAAAAAATTCGATGAAATATTATGTTAGGAGTCAATACAAACACAAGCCTGGTAAAGTTCGGGCTTACTTGAATATTGGCCAATTTATTAGTAATTCCGTTTGGTCGCCGGCCCAAATATTGACGGTTAGGTTGAAATATTCGGTCAGCATAAATAAACCAACCTAAGCTAACCTATCCAGTGTACGAAACACAATTTTGCGGGCCTTACTATTTACTCAAATTGGTTCTTTTAAGGATCAAAGAACATTACACTTCAGTTTCAAGTCATTCTTGAATCACTCAAAAGCATTTGAAAATATCTTACGAAGAAATAAACCAATTTAACGCGTCTCCTATATATTTATATGTGAATTAAAATATAGATATGGTCCCGTAAGGTAGCTTTTTCATTGTGTTTGAACTATATACATGTATAATTTGTAGATAAATCTAATTTAGTTTAAAATGTATGATAATCATGGGGGTAAAACTCTACGGTCTTCATAATCAAAATGTAATATATATATATATATGTTTAATAAATGGAATCATAGAATTTCGTGTAATAAAAATACAATTAAATAAATGTATCGACTTCAAAAAATTTACTGAAATGAGGAAAATCTTGTCTATGTGAATAATGTATTTACTCCTTTGTATCTGAATGTTAATTGATAATGTCTCAGTGATTTTAGTTTCTTATATATTAAATACTCATGTATCTTTTCGCAAGAACATGTATTTAAATATGGTCAAACCAGTTCATTACCAAAATGCATACCTACATTACAGATTTACGATATCGAATAATTTGTAACCTTGAATTGTCCTTAGTTGCAGTGGGTACTGAATATGTTCATTATCAGCTGTTGCTTTCTTTTTTTACCTATATTTTATATGTTTTTTAACTTAATATATGTAATTATGTTCTATGGATATATTTATATGATTAAAGTACAATAAAACTAAACCTAAAAATTTAAAATTAAACTAAACAAGAAAAAATATATGTATTTACATCAGGTACTAAAATTAGTTAGTGGTCTGCGCTAGCCGTAAATATTTTATTCGTTTATACCTATTCATTTATATATATTTCTCTATTTCCCGGCTGGCACTAACCTCAACACAATTTACCCTCTGTTTTAACGTTGGTTAATTACAGAAACACATTTGAAGTAACCCTACTTCAAATGAGTGGTTCATTAGTTTCTAATTATTTTTATCTATTATCTATTGTGAATGAAACAAACATCTTACAGATACTCTAAAGCACAGAATATAATAATCAGCAACAAACGAACAACTTGTTACTTTCATTAATTAAACGAATTACGAATTTCGTGAAACATTTCAGAGTTCAAGGCGAATAAACGTCCTCGACTCGATTTGTTTATTACAATAATTAACCTCGTGTTGACTAGATACTTAATTAAGTACACGTCAAAAGTACTCTCAGGTTCATATACCAGGAATATAATATAACTAAGCTTTCACGCGACCTTGTCGAGTAATTTTATTAAAACTTTCATGTGATGTTTCATCTCAAATAAATGTAATAATGCGGTTTACAATCACATGAAATTTTCAGAAAGAACTCCATACGAGTTTGAAACATCGTACCGTTTTCCTGACATTTCACGAGAGTTTAAACTGCATATATATAAAAATAACTTCATCGAGTGATAAGCAAAGTACCTGCTTATCCAGAACATATCATCTGGTGCTGAGCCGTAATGGATTTTGGTCTCCGTAATTGAACTGTGTCCCAGTCCCTCCCAGTCTGTCCTGTTCAGCTTCTCACGAACCGCAACTGGTTCCTTGAAGCTACCATGGTCCACCTGGACGTATTAAATACGCTAGTTTTCTCAGTCATCACGTCTAGCATAACTGAGACACGCGACTCTTTGTCGCGCGACATATACTAGCTGTCACTTTCCTTTCAATACAGTGCGAGCAGGACAGATGATGTTGAGTCGCGTGACATGCGAAGTCGCGGAAAGATACGCTAGCCATACAGAGTAACAAAAAACGAACACTTTCTTAGCACGTCATGGGCCATGACCATGACATGATTCATGGCACAACTATAAGAAGAAAATATATAATTTTCTAATTGATGACCCACTTCAGCGTTCAGCCGCACTATCGTGAACATCTTTTGTTGTGTGTGTACTTATTTTTTTCGGTATTTCTGGACATTTGGTAGAGATCCGGGACTTCTAATTAATAATCTGAAATCCCAGTTAAAATCTCTAGGCATTATCATAAATTCGTGTCCACTAATGGTTCGGAAACACTCGAATAATGCAACCCAAACAACACTGACCTAGTTCGTTTCGTTCGTTCATTATCACTAGTTCATTCAAAAATATCTTCTTCAGACTCATCACCTTTGGATAGAGTTAAAAAAAATATCTATGAACGAACTTATCGGTATATCTTTTTGCTGCTAACTGTACATACGCGTAAGTAGAATACAATACAGGTCGTGTTTCGGTGAAATTAATTGAAGCGTCTAAAGGAATGTCTCCATGCCTACACGACATTAATTAACATTTACATTCTTTGCTTAGAACTTTACGTATGAATACACGCAGGTAATCCACAAACGAGTGCTTTCAAAATTAAAGTACCTATACGAAATTAAATACAAATATGGAACCGCGTCCTGAACCCCGCGCAAATAAAAAGGTTTCAAATTAGTGTTTGTGTTAAGGCGGCCCCTTATCCGTTTAAAAATGCTGTTTTAGACATTATTCTCTTTCTTAACCTATCATCAATGTTAGGTATACTTAGAATAGAACAGGGCTATTGTGATTTATGGGTACTAATATATTTGAAATCTACAGTTTGAATTTATATTGATCATTTTTGTTTCAATAACTACTAGAAATTGACAAAATTCACGCAGAAAACTGTTTTTTTTTTCAACTTATATTCGCAGCGAAAGCATGAAATAGCTATGTTACGTTCTAGAACTCGGGGAAAAGTATTATTCACTTTAAAACGTTGGTCGAAATTATCAATATATGTACCTATATGTCATTTTTTTTTTTAAAGGAATAAGGCCTTTTAAGGTATCCATGCAAGCATCGTTGTACGACTCCGTTGCTTATTATTATTATTTTATTTTTATTTATTTATTTGGTTCACCAACAATTGTTTACACTAAATACTTACAATGTAACACAATTTCTGCCATTATCTAAGTGTAACAATCACTTATAGGTAAACACCGCATGCGTTTTATTATAAAATCAATTATCATTCAGTTACATAGCTCTATAAGTTGATTTTCGGCTTTCGTCTTGTTGCGGATTTTTAGTAGTAAGTACCTACTCATTTATTTTTACTGGCAAGGAGTACTTTCGGTAACTGACGTTGAAAGCCATCGAATGTCACTGTTGCGAACAAAGAGGAAACATTTTTTTACATTTAAAAGCCAAAACAAAAAGTTTCAAAAGCATTCAATATTTATTTCAGAAGTATAACGAAGGATTGAACAGCATTCAGTTAGGTAAACAATGTTTTGAAATTGTTGACATTGTTGAGTGCTATCGATCGTGCTCCTAAATGACATAAATTGGAATTATAAAGTTAAAAAAATAAATTGAATCAGGCATCACTTTCCGGAAACCCATATCAATCAAAACAAAAACATTGCTTTGCATATTCGCTATACGATAACGTGCCAAACAATAGGTACCAACTCGTTATACATATATTTTTGCCTCCCACCGCGAAAATAAAAGTATATACTTACGTTTACACTAAACGTAAGTATAAGCAGGGACAAACTGCATAGTAGGGCTAGAGCATCCCCAAACAACCATGTCCTTCAGACAATTTATAAACGGTACAGAAACTTTCTCGACAACCTCCTGTTTAACTTGAAAAATGAATACCAAAGTAAACAGCTGGCAGAGGCTAGGGACGACCCAAAAAAGTTATGGAAATCAATAAAAAACATCTGTCATTATCAAACCAATTTAAATTCCATAAATGAGCTGACAAACTTATCCAACTCACCAAAAGACTCCTTAAACATTTGTAATCAGCATTTTGTCACGGTCGGTCAAAAACTAGCTACAGACATCCTTCACAAACTTTCTGAAACTCAGTCATCATTAGCTTCTAAAGTAAAATCCTGTAATTCTCCCGTTGATTCCTTTTTTATTCTTCCTACCAATGTCAGTGAAGTTGATAAAATTATTTCAAAACTAAAAGTTGATAGCGCTCCAGGTCCGGATTCGGTAAAACCTCTCTTCATAAAAGAAATTAAGGACGTTATTATTGGACCGCTTACTGACATTTGTAACTTAAGTCTGGCTTCGGGCTGCTTCCCGGACCGATGGAAAATGGCTCGAGTATCACCCATTTACAAAAATGGATCCAAGAAGGACCCTAACAACTATCGCCCGATATCTCTTCTCAGTATATTTTCGAAGATACTAGAAAAGATAGTGAATTCCCGTCTAGTCGCTTTCCTTGCCAAAAATAAAGTTCTCTCAGATAACCAGTACGGATTTAGGAAAGGAAAGTCGACCGAAGACGCAGCGATTCACCTCTCTAATAAAATATCCAGTCTTCTTGATAGTGGCGATAGATGTATTGGCGTATTCTTGGATCTCTGTAAAGCTTTCGATACTGTTTCAACTTGCATCCTACTTAGTAAGCTGAGTGCCCTAGGCGTGAGAGGGGTGGCTCTCGAGTGGTTCCGCAGTTACTTGTCCGAAAGACGTCAAGCTGTGAAAGTTAATGAGCACATAAGTGACGAGCTACCAATTTCTTTTGGGGTCCCACAGGGAAGCACCCTAGGCCCTACGCTGTTTCTTATTTACGTAGATGATATCCTCAAACTGAATCTGGACGGTGCCGAGGTAATATGTTACGCAGACGATACTGCCGTACTTTTTCACGCTAAAACATGGGATAAGACTTATAGCCTTGCAGAGCAAGGACTGTCTGAAATCAGTACTTGGCTCGATATTAATCTACTTACCCTCAATGTAACGAAATCTAACTTCCTAGTTTTCTCAAAAACATCTGTTTCCTCCGCACATCTAGCAAGTAACCTTACAGTCCACACAAGTAAATGTTGTAAGCGCGTCAATATGTCATGTTCTTGTAGTTCAATTGTGAGATCCGATAAAGTCAAATACCTGGGATTGGTAATTGATGATCGACTATCCTTTAAACCACACATCCTAGCACTATCAAACAGGGTCAGGAAATGCATATACGTTATGAAGCGACTTCGCCACTGTGCCTCGCAACATTTACTTCGTGTGGTATACTATGCACTCTGTCAATCCATTCTCCAATATGGTATATCGGTTTGGGGTAGCACCCCCAAAACCACTCTGCTTTTGCTGGAGAGAGCCCAGCGTGCAGTGATAAAGGTGATGCTTCAGAAACCTATTATTTCTCCAACAGATGCTCTTTACCGGGAAGCAAAACTTCTAAGCGTGAGGCAATTATATATCCTTAAAGCAGCAGCTCGAGCACATTTAATAGCCTTAAAGTCACCTACTTTCGCGCAACTTTTGACCAAACGTGTATTTAGAATCCCCCTACCTAATTACAGAACAGTTTTTGCCAGGCGCTCCCCTGACTATATGCATTTCCTTATTTATAACAATATATGCAAAGTGCATAAAATTCAACATTGTACCAGTGGTAAGATGCAAGTGATTGTGAAGAAGTGGCTACTGTCAATATCGTATCACGAAACTGAGGCCATACTTCTCGCTGGCTAGTGGCAAATCTCACACACACACACACACACGCCAACACACACACACACACACACACACACACACACACACACACACACACACACACACACACACACACACGCACCCGCGCATCTGACGCTTTCGCATCTGACGCATATTGTAACGTCGTATCGTTTAGTTTTAAATCATTTGCAAACTGTTTCGCACTCCAGGGTCCCAAGATACAGGCTCAGCCTAGTTTGGGGTCCGCCAGGTATCTCACTGTATTAATGCAAACCTGTGTAAAAGCAAATAAACGATTTTTATTTATTTATTTATTTTTATTTTACGTAAATAAATGATGATGATGATGATGATGATGTCAGTTTGCAGACACCTGCCTACTAAGCCGGCGGTCCCGGGTTCGAATTCCGGCCGGGCAAATATTTGTGTGATCTCGAATATTTGTTCTTGGGTCATGGATGTTAGTTTGGGACTAGGTCGATTTGTGTATGATTGTCCCGTGATATTTATTTTATTTATCTATTTTAATAAAACACAATGTGATTTTAAAATGTATTTTCCTATTTTAATTTTATGACGTTCGATGATCGTAAAAGGACGTATTCACATGAAATAAGACGGAAGTTGCGTCCTTGTAATATGATGAATATCTACACGAATAGTAATCTAGAATCACGCATCAGATTTGCATGGCAAGCAAGGACAAAGTGCTAAAGGTTTCCTCTTCTTTGGCGTAGGTATTTGTATGTCTAAATTATTATTACGCGTAATATTTCATGATAAGAAGGAAAACGTCACCTATACAACATATGGAAATGAAGGAGTTGGCTATGGATAGGGATAGATGGAGACAGCTACATACTATATCAGATACACCGACAAGACTTTGATTCTTAAATGTATGATGAATATTTGATGCGGCTACAAGTACCTATTGTTGCTTTCCTGTAACATTTTGAAATAAACCCTACCTTTACTTAAGTAACCTGCAGAAAAATTATGAGAATTAAAAA
Source organism: Apotomis betuletana (assembly GCA_932273695.1). Lineage (NCBI taxonomy): Eukaryota > Metazoa > Arthropoda > Insecta > Lepidoptera > Tortricidae > Apotomis > Apotomis betuletana. The sequence continues at coordinate 28,607,077 of OW026301.1, forward strand.
TTCACTAAAACAATATTCTTATCACTTTTGACAATTCTTGAGTAGAACTATAAAACAGTCCAATGTCCAATGTTTAAAATCTAGACCCGTATAATCCAATGTATAGTCACAAAAATTACAAATTTCAGCCAATACCAAACCAATTCGCGAGATCTTCAGATTACAGAGCCACTATTCTAGATTTTTATTGCATGTCACCCTAGGAAAGCAGCTTAGCACTCACTTCAGTACTTAGTTTACAAAAATGAATTATTCAGCGCAGGGAGCGGCCTTCGCGAGATGGTGAAAAATATAGGTTATTAAGAACGTGGCAGCGTACTGTCAGGGTCCTAACATGCCGTAATATTGGAGCCAGGGCCTGTAAAGAGGTAACAGTATTATTATCGAAGGTGTAGAATGGAACGTGTTCAGAAAATGTGTAAGAAACCTAAACAATTAATACCTAAACGCGAAAAATCTAAATGTATTTTTCAACAAATGAAAAAAAAAGATAATTGTCGAATAGTTTTTGTTGAAACAAAAATTGGACTGACATTTGTAATAAAGCAGCCGTTGGAGACGCAGGTGCGAACCCTGCCAGACATATGAAATTTTAAAATTTTTCGCTTCATTGTAGCAGTAACGTCTGCTTGCGTAAACCTAATGTTACAGTACTTTTATCTCACGAGCGCGGGTGAGCCATGTTTGTGTGAGTAGATGTACATGCACATTGGCTCTGTGTGGGTGAGCTCGGGAGCGAACAGTGCCGGCTCACCCACACAGAGCCAATGTGCATGTACATTACTCACACAAACATGGCTCACCCGCGCTCGTGAGATAAAAGTACTGTAACATTAGGTTTACGCAAGCAGACGTTACTGCTTTAATAAAAATAATTAGACTAACACTTAGCGTTTCAGATAGGTAACCGGAGTCAGGGTTGTGCCGGAGCCCACGGTATTATTATGGAAGGTGTAGGAACGTGTTCAGGAAATATGAATTATTATCTATTTCAAGATAGAACTATTAAAAAGTCGGCTACTTAGGTGCGAGTCAAACTCTCAACACTCCATATTGCTCTAACGAAAAGATAAACTATACTGAGCTTAACTTTACCGCTGGAAAATTGTTTTACCCACTGCTTTAAAGTTATACTATTTTTTTTATGATTTCATAACAAATGTATAGTTTTCAGATTTTTTCCTATACTTGTAGTATTAGACGGTATTGCTTGTTTTTTAACTCGATACCTCCACGCGTTCCTGAGATAAAAGGGTCTTGACATAGGTACAGTACAGACGGACGGACGGACAACAAAGTCCTCCGTTTTTTCCTTTTGGGATACAGAACCCGAAAAAGAACTTAAAACGTCCAAATTATTCCTTTTTGAATCGTTTAAAAAAAAAACATGTACTAAGTTAAGGGCTTTAATTAAAACAAAACTTAATTGATTCCTATGTGTTACGATAGTTACCCACATCTTTTGTATGAGTAACTTTCGTTACACAAAAGACGCGATCGTAATTTTGTTTTTATCAAGCCCTTTAACTATGTACATTGTTTTTTGAAAATGACTCTTTTATGGTTTAATTATTTTTATTGAGAACGAATATGTCTTCTGATGCCGATCCCTCAATAATTAAGGTACCTTATAGGTACACAAGTACAGTCGAGTTATTAAAATGACTAAAAATTTGATCAAAAGTACATACCTAACTCGTCTCTATTGTTAACGGCATAGATCCGTAGGTATTCAGATATTTTTGATCAAATTTTTGCTCATAAATTTAAGAACTCTACTGCCCTACATTGCGTACCATCTAAAAAGTAATTGAATATTATGCTAATTTAGGGTAGACCGGGGACGATTTTAACAGGGTACGTTTGTATCAACGCGAATTAAAAAGAGAAATGAATTAGGAAAGACTTCGGAAACAGAGATTGTTGATGAGCTGTTGTATCAAGACTGACGAGCAAAAAAATAAATAGAAATAGAGTGAATATTTCTAAGCCGAGACCATTCGATACTAATTGTAATTAATTGTTTTATCTGTAACTACTTCGTTTTATTGTTTCTAGTTATGGCAGCGTAAATGCTCTAAGATGGCTACAATAAAACGAAATCATAATAAAATACGAAATATGTCGTACACTAATGGACGGTAAATAAACCTATTAACTATATTTACGGATCAACGTGTAGTTATATCAAAAGATTATTCAGTTCTACTTAACGCAAATCAATTTACTAAGGTTTTTACGACAATAGTAAATCACCACGTCCTTGGACGGCGACTTTTATCTTCAATGAACTACCACTTCGTCCACAGCCGGACATTTCAAATCGGTTCTGTGTCATACAAAGCCTGTTGTTCAGGTTACTATGTACAAAAACCATGAGCTTCTGTTAGAAAGATAAGATATGATGCAGGGGTAATCGATAATCGAATAGCAAATCGATTATAAATCGAAAAATGATTTAACAATGGTCTGTTAATTTCTTGCCTATTTACCTATTATACTTTTCCGCTTTGCCCTAAAGGTTGACTGGTAGGGAATGTCTCATGGCATTAAGTCCGCTTTTTGTACGTTAACTTTTTTCTTTTGTGCAATAAAGTTTTAATAAATAAATACAATATTTATATATGTTTTAATATTTGTTTTGATGTATTTCTGTTTTTGTGTACAATAAAGTGTTTACATACATACATAAATACGCTTAACTATGTTACTCCAAAATGATCAGGGGGCGATAAAATAAGTCAACAAAGATATTTAAATCATTTATTATAAAAGCTTGGATCAACATTTTAATCCCAAACAATCGCAAACAGCCTTGAAGCAAAGATTAATAAAGTTTAAAATCTGTGGTCTTATTCAAAACCAGCTCCAGTACCTTGGTATTGAAAAGTAAGTTACTTTCTTTTTGCCTAGAAACACCGAAATTTCTACCAATTTTGTGTTAATCCAAAACGATGTATATGTCATTGCAACGCCTGTGAACTTGTGTCCTTTTATTAGTATTAAGGCGCAATGATAGCTCAGGATTAGGAAAAGGTGGAAATTAGTATCGAAATCAAAACAGCTGGACTTTAGAAACGCAAAATATTTAATTGACACAAGCAAGACAGAAAGATGACGAAAGTAAGGAACAAAAGCAAACATCAAAAAATCAATAATAGACAATATAAAATACAAATAAAAACTAAGTATGTACAACCTCAACATTCCAGCCCCTTGTGTGCGAGAGCACACAAACTAGCCAGGCTAGGCAACGCCTTACTTCATATGCCCAGCCTGATTAGTTTTTTGGAGGGCCGACGAAGGAGACCACCCGGTGTGGCTACGTCCACCACCCTAACAATACCATCCCTGCCAGGGAAGGTTGCAGCAATGCGGCCTCGTGGCCATACTCCTCTGGGTAGATTCTCGTCCACGATCAACACTAGGTCGCCGATGCCCAAACTGCGCTCCCTGTTCTCACCTACTTGTCGGGGCTGCATGGTCGGCAGAATCTCTCTCACCCAACGATTCCAGAAATGGTCAGAGAGTCTCAGAGCTTTCCTCCAGTCAGCTCGTCGAAGGAGATCTCGGTCATCCAAAGTTGCGGGCAAAACCTGGTTAGAGGACGAGCCAATTAAAAAATGAAAAGGCGTCAAGGTCTCCTCGTCTTCGGTGCTAACAGGGACGTGAGTCAGCGGTCGAGAGTTGACTATGGCCTCAGCTTCGTGCAAAAGTGTCGCTAGGACCTCTGGCTTTGGCGCTCTTTCGCGTAGGGTAGCGTTCATCGCAACTTTGATGGAGCGGACGAGCCGTTCCCAACATCCGCCGAAAAAAAGAGCAGCAGCTGGAATAAAATTCCATTTTATGCCTCTGCTGGCAGCAAAATCGTTGATCTGTGAACTATAGAACTCGCGCAAGATTCGGTCAGCGCCAATAAAACAAGTGCCGTTGTCGGAAAATATTGTATCAGGAGCGCCTCTTCTCGCAATAAAGCGTCGCAAACTCATTATTGCCGAATCAGCAGAGAGGGAATCAACAATTTCAAGGTGGACAGCTCTAGATGTCATGCACGTATACAGGGCTACGTAGCGCTTTTCCTGTCTGCGACCGATCGTGGTGTTTATAGGGCCGAAATAATCCAATCCGGCGTATGTGAATGGGCGGCGGTGGTGAGCAAGCCGTTCTGCAGGAAGTTAGTATCGAAATCAAAACAGCTGGACTTTAGAAACGCAAAATATTTAATTGACACAAGCAAGACAGAAAGATGACGAAAGTAAGGAACAAAAGCAAACATCAAAAAATCAATAATAGACAATATAAAATACAAATAAAAACTAAGTATGTACAACCTCAACAATTAGTAAAATGGAATTTCCTCCGGGCGAGTCCTTGCGACGCAAAGCTGATAATCTGTTTGTCGAATTCGTTTAGTAAAATACAATCCTTTGGGTTTATCCTTCAGGGATGGTACATAGTGACAAAATGGCAGCAGTCTATTGACTTCAAAAAACGTCTATTAGACTCCCGAGTTCCAGTGAGCTACATATTATTCATCTGTGGTTCCGATGTCCTACACATAGCACATAAACTTCCATTAATAACTTCCGTTAACTATGGCTTATTATTTTCGCGGCGACAGAAAAATTAAAGAGCAACAAACTATTTGCAACTAAAATAATAACTTGTCAGCGATTAAATATTTTGGCAATCATTTATATTAAATGAGCTTTAAACTAAGGATATTTTAAAATTCAAATAATGGCAGCTACTTTAAGGTAGCAGAAATAATAAACAAGATTACTGAAATCATAGGCGAGGTACTATAAATAATGACTTGGCGACTAATATTAGCAGAAGGATAACAAACTTTATACTAGGTCGATGCAGAGTCAGCCACCGGCTAAGCTTGCACCATAGATTGGAGCGGAGTTTTTTTTTTTTTTTTCGAAATTTTCTCTTCGTCACGACCTAGCGAAATTTAATTTTTGCATTTTAAAACAAAAATTTCTAAAATCGGTTGAGAGCTCGCTGAGATCTGCGCATTGTTACAAAGTCCATTCGAGTCGATCCATGGGAGCTTCGCTCGCTTCGCTCGCTCCGCTCCAATTAGTGGCAACTACAGGTCTCAATGTAAAAAAGCATTTTGGGCTTTGATTTGCTGGCAGCTTAAATATTAAAATGGGTACTATATAAAAGTAATGGGGAGTTATTTTTTTAGTACGCTACGATAAAATAAGCATTGCATTATCATAAGACTTGCCTCAGAACCGAAGCTGTCAACCCCGATTCCACGTGGTCTTGTCTGCCCTACCCCTAGAGTGTATATAAAAAGCCGGAGGCGCGGAGGGAGAGCAGCCCTCCCCCGCCGTGACAAAGCTCGGGAGCCGTGCGGAGTACGGGCGACCGTGCTTTGCCACGCAAGGGCGGAAGGGCTGCACTTCCCGCAGCGCCGGAGCTAAGGCAGAGTCTGACACAATATCCAAAAAATATTGTCGGTTTAGGAGTCCATATCTCGGTAATTATTAAGTTTAGAAAAAAGTTGTCCATACAAAACACGTTTATTTTAACGTATTCTATACGATAGAATCATAAAAAATAGGTGTCAATATGACATCACACCTGACTAAAATTTTCTGTCCAAAAAAAAATTTCACTTTTTTCATCCAGCCCCCCCCTTCTCCACTCCACCCGTAACCCCCCCCAACCAAAATTACATTGGGTCCCCTTTCGTACACATTGACCAAAATCAGAGCCACTAAATAAAACTATAGACCAAAATTATTATTTATACATGCAATTTTCAACTTTGATTAAAGCTCTTATAAAGTGTCGCACAAAGTATTTTTTTATGACCTTGATTTATTTTATATGCAATCTCCATTGAACAATTAGAGTAGGCCATTTTCAACTTTTTATCAGCTGTCATGTTTCCGCTTAATTAGTTAATTCAGTCATATTCAGTCGCCAAAACAATAACTCGATGCTAGTTTATATTGAAACAAAGCCGAAAATTGATTACTTAGCTGCTACTTTTTACTTTATACTAGTCTCCGCAATTAGTCGCCAACTTATTATTTTTGCTACCCCCTTTAATTTTTTATAAATTTTGATAAATTTTGGTATGAAGGTAGCTGATACCCTAGATTAACACATGGGCTACTTTTAATCCCGAAAAAAAATAGTGTCCCCGTGGGATGAGCGGATAACACGCGCTCAAATCAAACTGACTAATTATGAATGCTGGTAGTAAGGAAGTAGGAAAGGCACGTTCATGATTTATAGGTGGCAGCAATGTAAATGTAAATTTCAAGTAAGATGAGGTTGACGATTCAGGTTGGTCGCACGAGTTAGCAGCACTGCCTTCGTTGTGCAAAAGAACGTCCAGGAACTATAGGTAGCAGCACTATTAACGTAAATGTCTAGGTAAAAGATTCGGATCGGTGGCACCAGTTGGCTACCTTCGTTGAATAGCTTACGCAGTCTTCTTCTGAACATTGGTATGCAAAAATATTACTGCACTTAAAAACAAAACATCAAATACTTAAAAACTAAAAATATGTACAAAGGCGAAGTCAACTTGAGCAAATGAGACAGAAAAGTAGGTATCAGAGAACTAGTAAACATGCATAAGCTTATACATACCTATAAATCCAGGATAGTAAGTGCTCATATTGTTGCTCTTTCAGTATTAGACTTGCAATATCAGTGTATTGACTTAAACTTACACGATTTTCACGCAATATTATAACAAAACGGAACTTAATCGCGGCGCCGTAAATAAAATTAATACACACCTTTTCGAACGCGACCTGCGTAGCAAAAACAGCTGAAGATTGAACACTGGATACAATTATTATATTGTGTGCCAGCGGTATTTCCGTAAATTTCTGCGAATCTGTCATTTATCCGACTTGGAACACGCACGACACGTGTAAACTTGAGTGGAAAAAACATGGCTCAGAAAAACGTAAACTCAATGCGACATTTTTCGGAATTTCAAGTTATGGCAATTAACTTAAGATATATTTTAACTGACATTACTATAAAACAATCTGAAATGCCATGTTAAGTATTTGTATAAGTACTTTTTAGAATTATTAGAACCCAACAATCATGACGACGTGGTTGGCGCAGGTCCTGGGTTCGAATCCCGGTAAAGGTAAATATTGATCAACTCGAATATTTGTTCCTGGCTCATGGATATTCTATATAATTAGTTAAGTATATACATCTTCGTCTAGTGCCTATTAACACAAACCTAATGTTTACTAAACCTTACTGTGGGTCTAGATCGATTTGTGTGATAGTACGACTTTTTTTATTGTTAGCTGCGTCCCACGGTGTTGCCCGCTCGCTTTTTCAGGATAAAAAGTAGCCTATGTGTTAATCCAAGGTGTCAGCTACCACCATACCAAACATTATCAAAATTGGTCCAGCCGTTTAAGCGTGAAGAAGGAACAAACACACAAACGCACTCACAAACTTTCACCTTTATAATATTAATGTAATTTATTTATCTGTAAACAAAAAAGATTTTACAGTAAGCTCCATCTATTGGTAATTATAATTTAAAAGGCATAATCTGGATTCTAGAATGATCATTACCATCCCTATGTCTTATCAGCATTCATCATGAAGCTATAATGCGATGGAATAATATGAAATATATTAGATAAATAAAATGCCAATGTTTGTCACGGTCTAAACTTGGTTTTCTTTATTTATGTATACTAGTTGGTGTCGATAAATATAGGAAATATTAACTTGAGTTTTCAGACCATCTATTATTGCTGCGGATAAGCAGATGTCGTGGGTTCGATTCCCACCTCCAATAAGCTCTGTTCTTTGTATAAGTACGCTTATTGCTGAGCTTATTTTACCATGACGCTTCTTCAAAGAGTTTCTTAAGTTTACAGGCTGTATAGTTATAATTATAGAAGCAGGCATAATTAATTATACTTAATTAAATTATGAATTTATATGAATATATTTTTTTAAATAAGCATCTGCCCCAGTTTAACTATCATTCTGATAAAGTCAGCTCTTCTTAATTCAAATTAATAATTTTAAGTACCATAGATACAACTTTTTTTAATGTTAAATTTAGTTCTCTCTTCTGCTGTTACATGGTCAAATCATTTTAGTTAAGAACGATGAAGTCGACGAACACAAGCCCTTAAGGCAAAGGTTCACACCTAGTTTAACGGATGTAAGCTTCGTCCACATTATACCGACCGAAAAATATTATATTCAGCTATGGAACGCTCCTAATGTACAATAAAGATTTATGTATTTATATAACCTCTGGCCTCTGTATTAATATTCATAAAAAGAAAAATCCTATTATTCTCACGTTTTCCCAGCCAGTCGTGCAACAAAACGTGGCCAGGACATGACTCAGTCAGATCGCACGGAGATTTCGGATACGTCATGGAGGCATGCGGCGTGGGTGGCTCCGAGGGACTCTTTTAGATGCAGATAGAAAGCTACAACTCACTCAACCCAGATAAGATTAGTTATGTTCTTTGTGCATGTACTTAACGTGTAGCGGGGGTCCTCGGGTTCATTAATTCCGTTGTTGTACCCATAGGCGTATCTAAGATTATTTTTCAAATGGGGCCTGGTCATGGCCTATGAGTTGAAGTCATAAATTTCTACGGGTACTCCAAAATCCTGGGGTGGGCACTAGACCATATTGGGGTGGGCACGGCCCACCCAGCCACCCCCCTAAATACGCCCGTGGTTGTACCTTGTAACCTAGAATGTTTCAGGCTAGAAATAGTAAACGTTTTGTTAGATGATATTGATGAGAATGATAAGCAAGGACTACCAAACAGTGTCCACTGCCAAAAGCCATAGCTAATAGAGCTAAGAATCTCTCCTTAAACACGACGGACATTCGGATTATGTGCCCTTGTTTTCATGAAAAACTAAAACATACAGGCATGTAGTTGAGTACCCTGAAAATTATTAATCATGTATTCCTAACGAGAGTTGGTAGTATACATATATTTATATAGTTAATTTATATTTTCTCAAATCGATACGACATAAAGTTTCAAGTAGAAAACATTCCGAAACAACCCCAGGCGTCCACGACAATGAACTTTCCACTCTTTTCCGATTCTTTGGCCACGGGATTAGTGGACAGGGCACGTGGCCCGTTCCGTGTTTCATTGTTTACAGCCATGTGATAAGTAATGGAAAAATATCAGAAAATCAATTATTATTGGGATAGAAGTGGGGTGTCAATGTTCGTATAAAAATTATGAAATTAACTTGGGAAAAGTTACGGGAAGAAATCTTGTCTTCAATGCAATAAACTCCTTCTACATATTATTTTAAAGTAGAAGGTAAAAGGATCAAAACAGATGGTATAAACAGCATACGACCAATGCGTCGGTGGTCGAGTGGATGAGATTTAGGGCACCATCAATTTATCCTTATATCAATAAAATAAATGTGGTGTTCATGCATTTACTCATTATGAAAAGCATTTTAATCATAAATATATGTTTTGAAAACCGGCCAAGAGCATGTTGGGCCACGCTCAGTGTAGGGTTCCGTAGTTGCCCATCCTTCACAATAGACGGGCAGCGGTTTTAAGCCCGAGGTTTAAATTACGAGAAAGATTTCAAGCCCTATAAAAAACCGGCCAAGAGCATGTCGGGCCACGCTCAGTGTAGGGTTCCGTAGTTGCCCATCTATTGTGAAGGATGAGAGGTTTAAATTACGAGAAAGATTTCAAGCTCTATAAAAAGGTCGTAAACGCCAAAGTAACTGTAATTACTTATTGCCTTCTGGAAGTTATCGATTATACGCACCAGATTGAGCGGAATGTTTTAATGCAGTATGGCACTTAACTAATATGTGTAAAGTTCGAAGTGTAAGGACATCGCGCGGCACTTACGTCATTTTAAAGTAAATTGTTAATTTTTGCGATAACTCAAAAACAGCTCAACCGATTTTATTCAATATAGTTTTCATTCAAAGAACTTATAAGGCCCCATCTTCATGAATTTTTCCATAATTTTTTGATCCGTGGTTGAAAAGTTAGAGGGGGGGGACACTATTTTTTTTATTTTCGGAGCGATTATTTACAAAACTGCTGACTTTATCAAAAAATACTGTTCGAAGACCCCTATTATTTTTAAGAGACCTATTCAACGACGCCCCACACACTAGTGTTGAACTGAAAAAAAAAATCACCCCCACTTTAGGTGTTTGAGAGGTACCCGAAAAAAAGGTTTTTTTTTTTAGTTTTTTTTTTACTATTTTTTTGACGTGTTACATACACATACTCATACCAAATTTCAGCTTTCTACTACTAATGATCACGGAGCTAAGCCGCGGACGGACAGACAGTCGGATATGGCGAAACTATAAGGGTTCCTAGTTGACTACGGAACCCTAAAAATGCACAACCGTTTGCTTCTGGGTATTGGTTTCTGTCTCATTTTTTAATGTGGGTACACCACAATTTTTATTTAAACCATGAATACAAAGATCAAAGCTTAAAGAAAAATTGAAAAAGGAGCTACCTGGTGGAAGGGACCGGGAATCGAACCCGGTACCTCTAGATTACCGGTCCAGTGCGTTAGCCACTTCGCTACCCTCGCTTCACGTAGACCTGACGAATTTTTCCTTATGCTTTGTGTGTCGATCTTTGCATTGTTTATTTGAAAGGTTTTTACACCTTAGCGACCTCTATGTGAATACGTTAATATTCACATCTTACCGCACCACTTTACAGCGATGAACGAGCAAGCGAGCTTCCACCAGGTAGCTCCTTTTTCAATTTTTTTTTAAGTTTTGATCTTTGTATTCATGGTTTAATTAAAAATATTGGTTTTTTGTTATGTATTTTAGTATAAATGGGACCCCGTGATCTATATTATTAGTAGTCATTAAAATAAATAAATAAATATATTAAGGGACAATCTTACACAAATCTATCTAGTCCCGAACTAAGCAGTGCTTGTACTATGGGTACTAGACGACGATATACATAAAATATAAAAACATAATTAGGTACGATATTTTGCTCAAAGGACGCAACCTTTTATTTTTTTTAATAAGTAATACTACACATCTGGGAATCAGAACCGACCGAGTGAAAAAAAAAACTTGTATTTTTATGACGCCAATCGATAGAGTAAATGGCAAAGAATAATTCTCCTTTGGTAACACAATAGGAACATAGGAACACCGAATTTTTTTACATTTAAATTATTATTATATGCCTCGTTGAAAATGTTCATACAAATTTTCCGTATTTTTAAAAACCATTACTATGAGCAAAATATCTTGGCTAAAATATTTAATGTAATTCCCCTCCATGTGGCAGCCGTGGGACACCCTGTATAGTGTATAGATAACATCCATGACCCAGGAACAAATATTCAAGTCCAATCATTCATACAATAAATTATATATACATTATATTACAGTACATTTATATACGTATAACATAAGCCTAATAGTCCCTATACGACTTTAGTCTGATATTTATTAGGCACTTTCAAGACCCTTTAATTTGCCGTTGACTGTACGAAACGGATTTTTTCCCCTATTGTTCCATTGATAGTGGTCACGTGTACGGCTGCGTGTCTTTTCTTCCAGCCATGTGACAATGGAGCGGTTTTAAAACGTGGACTTTTCTCGAGAAGTCTCACGCTGTCGTCAGTTGTGGTGAGGTGGGCTGTAGACCGCGGGCTACCGGACTTGAGAGACAGGTTTATTTTAGTGTCTAGAGAGGGCGCTGTTGTTTATAAATTTATGAAACATGTAATCTCTTTTTTAGGGTCCCATACCCAAAGGGTAAAAAACGGGACCCTATTACTAGGACTCCGCTGTCCGTCTGTCTGTCACCAGGCTGTATCTCATGAACCGTGATAGCTAGTGTTTATTTTCACAGATGATGTATTTCTGTTGCTACTATAAAAACAATTACCAAAGCAGAATAAAATAAATATTTAAGGGGCTCCCATACAACAAACGTGATCGGTTGCGTTAACTTTGCTCCTCATACGTATGCCATACATACCAGGTGCAAGCTTAACTTAACCCGGCCAGTTAAGAAGGGATAAGTATTTGTATACGGAACCATCGGTGGGCGAGTGATACAAAGACCAAAGTACAAACAAGATTGAAATGCGTAACCTGGCGAAGGAGACCGGGAATCGAACCCGGTACCTCTGGATTACCGGTCCAGCGTGTTAACATTTCCACTACTCCAACGCCAGATAACCTTTCGAATTTTTGCCTTATGCTTTATGTGTCGATCTTTGCAATGTTTATTTGAAAGGCTTTACACCGTAGCGACCTCTTTGTGAATACGTTATTGCGGCTCCACACTACTCGAGCAGCCGAGGTTGGGCCAATATGATGGTGGGTAGAGGTACTTCGCTGCAGAGACCCATAATTCGGCTAACTTCGCCTCGGCCAACTTCGCGAGTATAGTGCAGAGCTAGGGTTAATAAAGATAAAGATAAAAGATAAGATAATATGGAATGGGAAAACCCAACTTCTTACCTTCCAGCTTGGAGCTCGGCATCCGATAAATTCTCGAAAACACGTTAACATTTAGTCGTTAATGGTTTTTTGGGAAATGTTAATGGTTACGTCAATCACGAAGCATGCAGGCCAGGCAGTCAGGCGTACCTAGAAGTTGGATGTATTACGCACAAACGATCCAACCCACAAGCCGCTGATAATTTATAATAACTAACCATTATGTCAATAAGTTCAAAATTCAATTTTTAAAGTCAGTTTTTGAATTCAGTTATCACATGGTTAACATATTCACTGCCAGCAACGCATATTATGTGTTGAGCTACATACAGGTTTGTTTCTAAGCTCGCTCCCTGTTAGTGAATGCGTAAAGACCTGTATAGAGTTTTTGACGACGCGGTTGGCTCAGTTTGTAAGCACCTGCCTACTGAGCCGACGGTCCCGGGTTCGAATCCCGGCCAGAGCAAATATTTGTGTGATGAACTCGAATATTTATTCTTGGGTCATGGTTGTTCTATGTATATATAAGTAGGTATATATTTATCTATATAAGTATGTATTCATCTAGTACCCATAACACAAGCCTTCTTGAGCTTAATTTGGGACTAGATCGATTTTTGTGAGGTTGTCTGATATTTATTTATTTTATTTAAGACTTTAAATAGAATGGCTCTGAACGGGGAATAAGTATGTCATAATTGTGACAATCTTATTGTTTATTGTGGTGTAAGAGCCCTATTCCCAGAATAATGACGCGGTTGGCGCAGTTGGTAGTGCACCTGCCTGCTGAGCCGGCGGTCCTGGGTTCGAATCCCGGCCAGGGCAAATATTTGTGTGATGAACTCGAATATTTGTTCCTGGGTCATGAATGTTAATTACCTATATAATTATGTATAATCATCTACCCATTACAAGCTTTGCTTAGTTTGGGACTAGGTCGATATGTGTAAGATTGTCCTTTAATATTTATTTATCACTTAATGTTTTGGAATTAACGTAGGTCGTAGAAAACTGGCATATCCCGATTCTACATTGCTTTGCTTCCAAAAGACTAAGCTCAAACTAATACTACAATGTTCACAACTGTTGTGCTCGTAGTCTGTAGTCGCTTGGAATATGAACAGCGCACGCCAGTGTACCAGCATTAAACTTATTTTATTTTTGTGTCCTGGCAACTCTGTCAGCGCAATGTGGGTCAGGTCGTGCAGCGTCTGCAGACGATGGCTTTATTTAGTGCACTCACAAATGTCGTGAGGGGAATAAAGTAAATGCAAATTCGCGTTTCAAATCTTAACATACTCTTGAGTAGAATTGAGTTTCATAGTGAATAAAATTTCAATTTCAATACTTGTAGAAACTGTCTGGAGAGTTTGTTAGTATAATTGTGCACGAGCATATGGATCAATAAAAGGCAACCACGATGATGATAACGACTCCCGAACAAACAATTTTCCAAATAGGATTATAAATATAAATGACGGAGTTGTGGTAACAAACATAAGAAAACCGGCCAAGAGCATGTCGGGCCACGCTCAGTGTAGGGTTCCGTAGTTGCTCATCCTTCATAATAAACTGCTTTAAGCCCGAGGTTTAAGTTAAGAAAGATTTTAAGCTCTATAAAAAGGTCGTAAACGCCCTAGAAACTGTAGTCACTTATTACCTTCTGGAAGTAAACTTACGACCTAATAAAGAAAAAATATGAAATTTGGCGATAACTCAAAAACGGCTAGACCGATTTTGTTCAATATAGTTTTCATTGAAAGTACTTATAAGGCCTCATTAACATGAATTTTTCCGATTTTTTTTGATCCGTGGTTGAAAAGTTACAGGGGGGGGACACTATTTTTTTATATTTACAAAGCTCCTGACTTTATCAAAAAAAAATGTAAGAAGATCCCTATTATTTTTACAAGACCTACCTATTCAACGACACCCCACACACCGGTGTTGAAAAGAAAAAAAAACACCCCCACTTTAGGTGTTCGAGAGGTACCCGACCAAAAATTTTTTTTTTTTATTTTATTTTACCGTTCTGTCGGCGTTATACATACACATAAAATAAAAAATAAATAAAATATAAAATAGCCTTTTATTTCTTGCAAAAAAAAATAGTAAGGTTTACAAATAATATTTACAGCAATATTTTTTTATTAAAACATTGATTTTTAAATAATTTTTATATTTAGTTGGAGCTACAATTAAAATGTCAATGGTAAGAAAGTAATTCTCCATAGATTACATATTATCTTGATACAACATTTTGTCTTAAAATTTATAATTTCAATAATTAAAAAGTAATAAAGCAAATTTTTTACGTTATCATATTGAAAAATAAAATCATTGAATAAATTGCATGCAAAAGATAATAAAATAGTATTTAATAAATTGTATAAATGAATAATGAATAAAATAACTAACATTCTAATAATTACAATAATTAACATTCCTATAAATTATTTAAAAAAACGTGCGAGAACCCCTCATGTGAGGGTGAACATAAACACACTCATACCAAATTTCAGCTTTCTAGTACTAGTGATCACGGAGCTAAGCCGCGGACGGACGGACAGACGGACAGACGGACATGGCGAAACTATAAGGGTTCCTAGTTGACTACGGAACCCTAAAAATTCTAAATTTAAAATACTATTTGGTCAGATTGACACCCTCATTTGATGAGTGGCATAAAAATGATACTAACCCTGAATATAACTACGAAGTTAGGCATTCTTACCTTCAATATTTCCTGAGATCCTTTTTATCTAAGCTGAATATCTTAGAAACAGCTGCGGTTATTTTTATCAAACATAGCTAAGAACCATCTTAACAAACGAGGCTTTCGATAAAAAAAACGCATTTCAATCAACTATCCGTTTGGGCGCTATGATGCCATAGACAGACACACTTTTTGTCGGGGGTTAAAAAACAATCGAATTGAAAACCTCTTTGTCGAGTCGATTAAAAAAAGGTTGTGTTTTAAAATAAAATGAAACGAAATAATTTATTCAGTGGCACTGTGACGCAAGGGCACTTTTACAAGTCAGATTGTGAATCTACCGGCATATCCCACCAGGAGACCGCTGTTGAGAAGAAAGCCGAAAGAAACTCAACTGTATTTTTTTTTTTCGTGAATATTTTTTTTTCCGTGCGTACTCCCGGTAACCTACATAATATTTATAATAGAGCGATGGTATCGTGTCAGGGTTTCGCAATCTGGTCGTGGCGGGCAGAAGGCGATTAGATTAAGTGGGTCACCTGCGAAGGCCGATGCGCTGATAACGGGATCGATGGAACGGAGGGGTTATGGTTTTTAGGGTTCCGTACCCTAAGGGTGAAAACGGGACCCTATTACTAAGACTCCGCTGTCCGTCTGTCTGTCTGAACCGTGATAGCCAGACAGTTGACATCTTTACAGATGATGTATTTCTGTTGCCGCTATACTAACAAATACTAAAACAGTATAAAATAACTATTTCACTGGGGCTCCCACACAACAAACGTGATCGGTTGCGTTAATTTTGCAGTTCATTTGTATCCATGCATACCAGGTGCACTGCAAACTTAACTTAACCCGGCCAGTTATGTTGGGATAAGTATTCGTACGGAGCCCTCGCGAGTTAGACTCGCAATGGACTCGCACTTGGCCGACTTTTACTAGCATTTTGCGGCGGTTTCGGCCGCAGTATCAACGCACTCGCTGACGGACCATTGATATACGCAACCATTTTGCCTATGGGCGACGGTAATCGCTTTCCATAAGGCGGCGATCGGGTTTAGTATACAAACAAAACTCTTCTTGATTTTCAAATGAATAGTATTCAAACGATATAAGTACTTACGACATCAAATGGCATGGCCAAATACGTAAACATACTCAGTAGAGGACTCTAAATTGAATTTCTCCTTCATTGATCGGATTGAAATTTCAAAGAACTCTAATTTAGACTTGAATTATTCTGCATCGACTTTCGTTCGAAATAAGAGCGCTTACACACCGTCCGATCGAAAGTCACTCTTTTCATCATCTCAATAGAAAAACGCCAATTGTTGAACAAAAATGCCAAAATCCTTCATGATAATAAATAAAATAAATAATAGATAAATATCGCACAACCTCACACAAATCGATCTAGTCCCAAATTAAGCTCAAGAAGGCGTGTGTTATGGGTACTAGACGATGATATACGTACTTATATAGATAAATATATACTTAAATACATAGAACAACCATGACCCGAGCACAAATATTCGAGTTCATCACACAATTTTTTGCCCTGGCCGGGATTCGAACCCGGGACCGCCGGCTCAGTAGGCAGGTGTCTACAAACCGAGCCAAACGTGTCGTCCATGATAGCCAGATCGTGCATTCAACTTCCCACAACCCTCAGCGGATCCTCAGTCACAGACTAAAGTTTTGACTCTCTTATTTCATAGAAACCTGTCCACGCTCCAGTTTATCAGGAGCCTCGCTGTACTTTTCAGTAAGGGAGGTAGCATAGCGACTTTTTGCAGCGATTCAGTAGCGATGCAGTCGCAAAAAGGTCACGATACAGTCGCAATCTGGCCTCCCAGACTACTAGCCACACTCACTCAGGCGACTATGACCCTTTCTTATGATTCCATAAAATAATTTCCCTGACCTTTTTTTTTTAATTAGTCGTTAGACGACTGGCAGGGAAGAAATGCGGTAAAATCGCAAAATAATAATCAAGTTTAGTGGCGTGGTTTTCATAGAACCTAATTCCTACTGGCTTGCCTATTTAAAAAAAAACTTGGGTATGTTAATGTACTGTATGTAACAGAAATAAAAAATTAAATCATCCCCGACACAAGTACAATGGTCATCAATGAGTGATATAGAAAATGCTACTAAAAGTGAACATAATTACATTTTTTTTAATTTCATAGCTTCAATATTGGTCTAGAACTCGTCACTTGTTCCAGTTAAAGCTGAATATCTTGGAAACTATTGGTAAATATTATATACAAGTTCTAAGTAGCTAAGAACCATCTCGATGGATAAGAGTTTCGATAAAAAAACCGCACTCAAATTGGCCCATCCGTTTGGGAGCTACGATGCCACAGACAGACACACAAATACACAAATACTTATCCTCTTTTTGTCAGGAATTAAAAAAAGGCGTGTGCAAGCCCTCTAAGCTTACACAACGCAGCAATAACTGCGAAGTCCGGTTTGTTGAGCAGAACACTAACAATCTATATTCAATAGAAGGCCCACTGGGCCGACGTGACTTGAATGTTAACCCGGAGCAGGGCTGACACATCACTTTTTTATTTTTGAGGTGATTGGGTATATCCAAATATTACTTTTCTTCTTCTTCGTCAGTTTCACTTTTGGCAGAGTGGTCGTGGTCATCATTTCAGATGTCGGTGGCAAGCTTCACAACGCGCCGCCATTCTTCCCTGATAACCGCCTTCCTCGTGCATTCGGTAGTGACGATGAGCCGATAAAACTAGCTTTTGTGTGCGTGACACATTCATTCGATTCTTATCATTATCACGTACCTGGTTAAATTTTGCGCTGTGTGTAAACGTTTAGGCAAACATATCCCTATTCGAGTTGAGACATTGTCATCTCTAAAATGTTTTCGTCATAACTCTTTAAGCTTGTGTATTCCTGTATTTCACTCCCTTGTCATTCTTTCGTTTGTGGCAGTGCTTATTTCAAAAAAGTATGTTCTAAAGTAGTTTTTTTAGGTGGTATTTCATGGTAAATTTTTATTTTTTTGTCTTTTCACCCGTTATAATATTATAATACTTACTTATTTCACTTTTCTTTTCAGTCCATTACAATGCGGATATTGCGGAATAATTAGTTTTTCATCAATTTACAATAGATATTTATTCAAAAAGTACTAATTTACTTTTTAATTTTGACACAACCCTAGCATAGTCCAGTTTTATTTAATAATAGAAACTTTTGTCGATAGCTGTTGTAGCCCGATTCCAGCACAATTTGGACAAACTTCTCACAAAGTTTCCACAGATTGTGGGTATTAATATCGCAGAATAAGACTACAAATACTACAATAAACTCATTGTTACGAAACTAATCAATTCATTATCCGTTCAAGGTTATAATCTCCAAGTTTGTTGTTTCAGCGCGAGTAACTTATTAACACTTTCCCGGGCAGTACATCGAGAGACGTTTCATGAGTTTAGCTCATAGGCCATGGCCAGGGCCCCACCCAGGCCTGAAAGACTTGAAAAATAATCTTAGATACCTACGCCAATGCTTTTTATATAAGGCAAATTACATGTGTGTGACGCAGGAATTTTCAAAATGTTCATGTGACCGTGTTAATGTAGGGTAGAATGGGGTAATGGGGATCACTTAAGCAAGAATTAAAATAAAAAAATTAAAATAAACAAAATCTTTATTGCAACCGCCTTATAACATAATATACTTAATTGCCTATCATTTGAGATCAGTAATTATCACATTAATAATCATCTTTGGGAAATATGAAAGTTAAAAAAAAAACTGTTTTTGACTCCCATTGCACTGAGGTAAGGGTAATTGTGGTCACCTTGTGGGCAATAAGAATCATCAAAAAATCTAACACAAATCTCAAGTATCAGTTGACCAGGAAGCTTTTGTGGTAGTTCTTTGTCGTACTTTCGGCATCTAAAAGCAAAATAACAAAATTATCTTGTGCCTTTTACATTGCGGGAAATCTTGGTCACCAGCGGGCAATGGGGGTCAGGTTAGGTTAGGTTCGACCCTCATTACCCACAAGCACTTTCTGAAGAATTTTTTTTTAACACAAAACAAATACTAACAATACTCGTGATTTAAGTATAAAATCGTTACACTGAATGCATGAGTAAACGCGTAAAAAAATGTGATACAAGTAGATCAATAATTATAATACTTACCGTTTATTGTGCGTCTGTGAAAATTTACATCGGCGTGCCGCAAAAACAAAACACACCTCTCGTTTCAAAGGCCGTTGCCATACCGGCGCGGCGCGCTCGCTGCGATTATGGGGGGTCAAAGCGGGGCAGGGATGGCCGTAAACGCGTTTCTAGTAGTTGTAGTTTTTGAGATTTGTGGGTGACCATCATTGCCCGCTGACTCCCATTACCCGGTCTTCCCCTATGTATAGGATGGTACAGTCATTCGAAGTGCTGTATGACATTAACATCACGTGTTGAGGACAAGCATTATTAGGTACAGTCGCCATCAGATATATCGCAGCATATAAGGCGTTCATAAATATCTTAACACGCCTCTTGTTGATTGGGCTATACAGTTACAGTAGGTACATGTTCACATATTTAAGAACGCCTTATATGCTGCGATATATCTGATGGCGACTGTACCACGCACCGCAACAACGGAATATCTTTATCTCAACGGAACGGAAACGTACATTCTGAGAAAATGTTTATTACCTAATCTGTATTTAATGGAATTAAAACGATTGAATTATTATTAAATGGAATTACTCCATGTTCTCTCTCCGTCTTGTCCTACCTAATGTCCTCTTTTTGATATCCTGACCCTTTTTAGACCATCATATTTTCATAAGGTTCTACATTAAGACAACTGTGACTATTTCTCAATTTTTTCTTCTCTTTTCTATTTTCCCTTCAAATAATTTATTCGTTCTCAATTCACAAGTATGTAATTGAGGTAATTATTTTTAACGCTATACCTACTGATACCCAATTTCCCTAGCTAGAGTACCAAAGTAACTTATATACTTATTAAGGATGCACTGCATAGTTTGCATTGCGTAGGAATTTCTCAGCCACTATGGCCATTCATGTAACTATTTTGTTTGTGTATGAGCCATCACGAAATCAGAGCCGCCCCACATCGCAGTCAACACAGCCGCGGTCAACACCATTAGGCGATGACTTGGGCGCGCTCCGATACTCCACACGATAAACGTCGTAAGAACGTGAACACTCAAACATTTTTGCGACATTTTTGTTTTACAGCATTTTACTAAATATTTTTGTCTACTGCGCATTTGGTACGATACCAACTTATCTGTTCAGTTGGAGAAATGGGGAACTAACTACGCCGCGTGAATTAATACTAACGTTGTCCCGCTGTTTTGGCCATATTATAGCAAATTAAGTATTATTTCAATATATGTATGACACAATCTTATTACTTGCCAAATATTATGAACATAGATTAGATTAGATTAGATCATTTATTTCACGATAAAAATTACATTACAAATTTGCTTAATGTCAAAATTATACGAATTAATATCATGATCGTCAAAAATAAGGCAAGATTAATAATACGAGAAAATGTTTACAATGTCAAAATAAGTTTAAAATAAAAGGGAAAGTCAACAGGTAGATAAAATATAAATAAATGAATCTAGTATCTCCCAATAAGGATCGTCATCAAATTAATAAACACTAAGAATAAAATTAAAAATTAAACAAAAATAATTTACACAATGTCAAAATATAACAGATTTCCAATACAAAAATAAAATAAAATAAAATAAAAACACAAGAAATATAAAAATAACAATAAACAAAATGTCAGTTTACAGAATACAAGCATATTTTTATTATAGTTTGAGTTCCATGTACTCGTTGACCGAGTACAGAGGGTTTTCCAACAAAAGGTTTCTCAGCCGGCGCTTGAATGTGTTGTCACATGGTTCGTTCCTTAAATCGGCAGGTAAGTGCTCGAAGTAAGTCGGACCTATGACGCGCGGGTTCTTTGCTGAAAGTGCCATGCGGCGAGGCACCGTTCTAAGGCGCCCAGTAGAACGAAGCTGTTTGCCTTTGACGTTTACACGTGCAAACTGTGCAATATTTGTCTTTACAAATAACAACACTTCGAACAAGTATTGAGAGTAGTGTGTCATTATTCGCTGCGACAAGAAAAAACCACGACATGGATCCCTAGGCTTGGCTCCAACAAGTACACGTAAAGCAGTTCAACCTGTTGTGTATTAAACATACCTACATCAGACAAATATTTTTACAGATTTCCACAGTTATAACAATAGTCGTGATCAGAAAGGATAGGATAGAATCAAGTGCGTGAATACCACCATATCAGCCGTATCAATGATACGGGGCCCTCAAGCCACGAGGGCGAGGGCCCCGACGTGTTTCTACCCTCGGTCGGCGGAGCCACCCACCAGACATATTTTGATTTTGAAGAACTTTAAGCTTTTAGCTTCCCGTTGACCTCACGGAAGCTCAAAATACGTACGTTATCAATGGGATGAGTGATAATAAGATTAATAAGCAACTCGTGTGGGACTGTGCTGATCATCAAGAGGTAGACTAAGACATTGTTAAGCAAGTGTCTGGATAGGCTATACATCAGTTTACGTCGACGCTGATGTGATGACGCCGCCGACTGAACAGATAACTCGGTCCTTCTGTATCGAGCACACTGAACCCTGTGTAACCGAAAGGTGCCGAAGGCTATTTTCGTTGAAACTGGAGTAGGTAAAGTATCTGTCAAACTTTTGTTTGGAATGGAAAGAAAATATTACTTCGAACGGAATTTGGGTTATTATTAGGTTCGTCTTGCTGCGTCATCGACGTAGTCGTGAACCACAGTAGATATTTGTTTAACGTTTTACCCAAGCGAAGTAGGTACCTACGGGTTTTCGCAGTGAAGTGCACACAATATTCGCCCAACTCCGGTCAACGCGAGCAGTGTTGAGCCGCAATTACGTTTGTCTATGTCTCTCTTCTCTCATCCCCAAATGGGTGATTATATGAGCGTTTTTGTTACCTACCGTCTTATTTTAATCGGAATAATTGAGTGTTCCCATTTTGTCCATTAGTTACGTCTCCAATGACTCAAAATACTGATAAACAGAAAGTATCGACGGATTGGAAACCACGCCGTGTTTTTACGCGTACACAAACACTGCGACGTGTTGTCGGCGTGATTGGGCGTGTCGTGTGTACACGCTGTAGGTTTGTGTACAGAGTGCGTGTCTGTGAACAGTGTACACCCATCGAGATTTTAGCCGGTCTGTTATTGCGGTGGAGGAAAATATACGGAGAAAAATGAATCCTTAGATGACATACTTTTGAGTTTCTTTCAGCTTTCTTGTCAACAGCGTCTAGGGAAATGATGGTAGATTCACAATCTGACTTGTAAAAGTGCCCTTGTGGCCTACTTACTTACTGAATAAATTATTTCATGTCATTTCATTATTGAATCATACTTTCAATATTTTTTGCTGCATACTTTCAATATTTTTTTAGTTGCACTCACATACCTGCCGAACCATCTTCCCAAAATTTCCCATTTATAATATCAAAGAGTTTCAAACTATATTTTAAGATATTTGATACACTTTTTGATGAGATAGAGGCTTGTTACTGTGCCAACGTGACTTAGGTACTTTTTTGTGTAGGTATAAGTCAATCATAAAAGTATTTCCATAAAAGCCATCTTCCACGCAAGTTAAATTTTGTACTAATACGCACCACACCATAATGAACTAACATTCATATCGGCTGCAAATTTATCACGACTAGAGATGTGCGGTTTCCGAAATATTCCGGAAACTAGCCTCAAATGAGGAAAGTTTATGTAAATTTTCGGAAACGGCACTTCACTACCGGGTACCTAAATACAACTATATACGCTGTAAAGGCCTAAAGGGTATATAACACGTGATACCACAGAATACTATAATCACTCGGGAGTTGTGAAGTTTACCCTGTTTTAGCCCCCGGGGCCTAACTTGGCCTCGGTTATTATTAAACCGCTCGTGTGGTCGCGGGCGGAACTACTGCCTGTCTAGCACAACTACGCTTCGCGACTCTTGTAGCGTGACTTAGCGTCACCCGTCACTCTCTCGCAGTGCTGCATGGAGAGAGATAGGTAATATATCTCGCGCGAGAAAGAGTCGCATGTGACGCATGTCACAGTTGCGCAAGTTTCTGGCCCAATTGGTTTAGAGATAATTCGCTACACGTGTTATGAAACGATTTATATTTTATTATGTCTGGTTTTAAAATTGTACATTATTACTCTCCAACGAAAAATCATTTTCTACATCGGTTTATAAATGACGGAGTTCTGATATAACAAATATAAAAACTGGCCAAGTGCGTCGGACTCGCGCACCGAGGGTTCCGTAAAAACACATCCCATCTTAACGGGTCAAGTTTGCGCCTGGTAAGTATGGCGCCAGATACAAATGAGTTGCAAACTTAACGCAAGCGAACATGTTTGTTGTTAAGGAGCCCCCTTAAATATTTATTTTATTCTATTTTTTAGTATTTGTTTTTATAGCGGCAATAGAAATACATCATATTTGAAAATTTCAACTGTCTAACTATCACGGTTAGTAGCTTGGTGACAGACGGGCACACAGACGGACGGACAGCGGGTCTTAGTTATAGGGTCCCGTTTTTTACCCTTTGGATACGGAATCCTAAAAAGAAACCTAATTGAGTACCTTTGTCTGTTTAGGAAGAACGAAGTTTCTCTCCACAAAATATATATAAAGCAAGAAAAGTGCTACGACGGAGGTGCTACGATTCGTTCGTAGCAAGGCTACGAGTTGTTGCTATTAGTATTATTATACCTACTTTGAATATTTTATACATTAAAGAAAAAAGTATTCAGGATTGGTAGTAACTACGCAACTACTTTCATAGTAAAGCTAAGTAATTACGCTTGGTTTGGGCTGAGATCAAAAAAAAATAACGTTTACAGATGACTGTTTAGACAAATTCATTTTTGTTATAGGTGACTTATATTTATAACAAGGAAGACACGTATAAAATGTTTGAATAACGTAGTATTGGTATCATTTATTTTTCTTTTGCGTTATTTTAGTAACCTTTACATAACACGGAAAAAGGAAAGCTATTTATATTATAACATCAACAACAACAACAAGATACCTACGATATTTATTCGCAAAGAAATCTCTGAAGGTTAGGTAAGTTAGGTGGATGATTTATGATATAGCTCACAGGATTGTATTGTTATTTAAGTGCCGTGAAATGAAAGATTACACTGATCAGATAATTATTATATTAATTTATCCTTTTTAATTGAACACTGGGAAGCAAGTATACGTCCGTTCAAGTTCAAAGAGGGTAAGCAGAGAATTGCCATAACAAAAATGTGATTAAGTGTTACTACGTTTGAAATTCGATTTAATACTATCGATTTACATTCGATTGGTCAGATTGATTTTTGTATATTTAGTGATTGATAAAACCAACACGCCCCCTCAGAAAATTAATCACCTATTTATACAATTCACATATATTATCAATTCAGAGATCGTATATTACTTCCGAGTGTATGCTGGGAAATACATAATATGATCCAACATTTGTTGCAAGGATTAGGGAAAACCCAGAAAAACCTAATCAGATCATTTAAATTTAATTAATTAATCATATTCATATTATATGATATTTTAATTTACTCCTGATAGTTGATTATCAATAAAGAAAATAAATTCAAGACAATCTTCAATCAGTATTTAGTACAATTATTTATATAACACCCATGTTGTTTCTCATCGTTTGAAAAGTTGTTGCAGGCAACGGCTTCGTCAAAACATCGGCCAGTTGAGCACCTGTAGGAACATGTACCAATTTTACTACATTATTCTGAACTTGTTCTCTAGAGAAATGATATTTGATGTCAATATGCTTTGACCTTTTATGACAAGTTGGATTGTTCGCTATACTTATGCAGCCGTTATTATCTTCAAATATACAGATTGGATCAGTAATTTTTAAATTAATACTGTTAGCAAGAGACTTAAGCCATAATGCTTCTTTAACTGCTTCGTACAAAGCCATGTATTCAGCTTCAGTAGACGACGCTGCTACTGAAGCCTGTCTCTTTGTGCACCAAGTAATTGTGCATTGCTCAAACAATTGAAATACATAACCGGTAGTACTTCTTCTATCGCTACTATCACTGCCACCCCAATCAGAGTCGGCATACCCACTTAAAAGGTTTTTATAGTTACCCCTTTTGTAGGTTAATTTTAAATCTGTTGTACCCTTCAAATACCGAAGAACCCTTTTTAGGCATTTCCATAATTCTAGATTATTATTATTTGTATACCGACTTAGTATGTTAACTGAAGCACTTAAATCAGGTCGGGTGCATAACATGAGATACATTAAACAACCTATGAGGTTACGACAAGGTGCATCATAGCTTGTTTTTGAGTTTAATGCCTCATAGTTTAATTTGGCTTCAGTGGGGGTAGACACGGGATTGCATTCACTCATGTTAAATTTACTCAGTATTGTTTGAATGTATGCACTTTGATCAAGAGTAATGGTATCACTGTACCTCGTTACTTTAATACCGAGAAAGAACTTTATGTCTAGATCCGTCATTTCAAACTTAGTTTTTAAATAATTTTTGAAATTATTCATTGTTTGAACATCAGCACATACTATAACCAAATCGTCAACATATAGCACAATATATATATTTTTACTGATATCCCCTTTGTCTAAGATATATATACATCTATCAACTGACGAATTTTGAAAACCTTTTTCCTTAAGTGATTTCTCAAAGACTTCGAACCAACATCTTGCAGCCTGTTTAAGTCCATACAAAGCTTTGTTTAATTTGCACACATAATTATTTTTATTTAAGACACCGTCAGGAACTTTCATATATATTTCTTCTTTTAAGGTCCCATTTAAAAATGCCGTCTTAACATCCATGTGATGAATTAACAAGTTATTTTGATTTGCAAAACTAATTATAAATCTGAAGCTAGCTATTCTAGCAACCGGTGCAAATGTTTCATTGTAATCCGTTAGGTATTCTTGACTAAAACCGCGAGCGACAAGACGAGCCTTATATCGTAAAGGCTTTCCAAATCCGTCACTTTTAATCGTAAAGATCCATTTACAATCTACAATATTCTTATCCATAGGACGTGGCACAAGTGTCCACGTGTCATTCATTTTCAGTGAGTTTAATTCATCCCTAACCGCCTTCTCCCACTGAGGCCTATCGGCAAGGGTTTTAATTTCATTAAATGTTTTGGGTATTTTACTCGAGATTGACTGTACATTATACAAATTATCATCAATTTCGTTATATGATACTGGCGTACGACCTTTAATCCTCTCACTCCTCCTAGGTGCATCTAGATTTGACACATCATCATTTACAGGTAATGTCTCAGAGTTTATCTCAGATTCGAGCAGTTCATTAGAATTTAGTTTGCGAATTTTACTTGGACTGCCTTGCCCATCAACTTTCGAACCCGTTGATTTAGGAGTGTGTGTATCTTGAGACTTGTTTGATACTGATTTTGGCTCAAGAGCACTATCAGTTTTGTCCTGGGAATATTCAGGTTTACTCCCTTCTGGCTTTGGCCTGGACTTAAGAAAACTTGTCTCATCCACCACAACATCCCTGACAGTTACACACTTTTCGCATTCTGTGTTCCATACTTTATAACCGTTAGGCTCATAACCTACCAAGATGCCTTTCCAAGACTTGTCATCAAATTTAGTTTTACCGGTTTTATTATGGACAAACACAGTTGAACCAAAAACTTTAAGGGTTTTGACACTAGGTTTTTTATCGTGCCACATCTCATATGGTGTTTTTGACTGGTTTAAAGCTCTCGTTGGTGTTATACTGATTAAGTGCACCGCAGTTAGTACTGCTTCACCCCACAAACATTTACTCAATTTAGCACCAGCCAGCATAGAACGAGCCTTTTCTGTTATTGTCCTAACCATGCGTTCAGATACACCATTTAATTGTGGAGTCCTAGGTACTGTTAAGTGGTAAGTTATGCCCTTTTCTACGCAATAGTTTTTCATGTCGGTAGATAAATATTCTCCACCGTTATCGCAATACAAATTGACCAATTTGAGATTAAACTTGGCTTCACTTTTTGCAACAAAATCCTTGAATGCTGAGAATACGTCTGATTTATAAGTTAATGTATACACGACGCAATAATGTGTAAACTGATCAACAAACAAAACAAAATAATTTTTGTTGTCAGCTGTAGGTGGAGTGATAGGACCGCAGACATCTGAGTGCACAATAAATAATGGCCGCTTAACATAACTTTTATCTTTAGCCTTATTAAAGGGTAGACGCGTCTGTTTCCCATTTATGCAGGCCTCACACAAGCTATCATCTGGGACAACTTTTTCAATTTGTTGAATATCTTCAATCATATGATTCCCTTTTAATTCAAGGAATTTATTCTTACTAATGTGACCTAGACGTTCATGCCATAATTTGTAAGAAACACTGCTGCTCTGACATACTTGGGAAACAGACTGATTAATTGTTGCAGGTAGATCAAAATCTAGAATAACTAAATTCCCTAAAGATTTACCTTTCATGATGATCTCACCGTCCCTTGTGACGCTGCAGGACCCATCAGGATCAAATACTATTGTCAGGCCAGCCCGCTGCATCTTAGTGACCGAAAGCAGGTTGTGTGGCACTTCCGGGCTGAACAGCACGTTCTCCAAAACACCAGGGACACCGACATTGCTGATGACATTGATATGGCCTCGTTTTGTTGCTGAAATAAATGCACCATTTTTAGCAATAGACAATTTCACAGGTGTACTTAGAGTTTCGCATGCAATAAAAAGATCATCCCTGTTTATAAGATGTTCTGATGCACCAGAGTCCAATAAAAATGCCACTTTATTTGGATCATTTTCTTGCTCGTACTCGCCAGTCATGAATGCAAAGCCTGAGAAATCATTTGACGTCGATGCTTCTTGATTTAATTGAACGTTTTGTATTGTTCTTGTCCTGTCCTGGTTGTTTTTCTGGTTTATGGTCCTTTTGAAGTAATAGCAGTCGTTCTTAGTATGCCCTTTGCGACCACAGTGATGGCATTTCACGAACTTAGATTTGAACTTTCCTTTAAACTTTTTATTATTTTGTCGCGGGTAGTTTGGTGTTGGATGTTCATCGCTAAATTTACGTTTGTTACTTGTTTCACCTTTATTTTGAACATGTAACACTTTTATACTTGTATCACAACCTTCATTTTTCAATTTAACTTCTTGGTCTAGCAGCCTGGTTTTAACAAAAACCAAAGTTAAGTTATCTTCGGACAAAGTTTCTATAGCCGTTATAACACCGTCATACGATCCTGGCAGGGTCAGTAACAAATGGGCAACCTTATCCGTCTCGTCTAATCTCGCCCCGGCCGCAATCAATTCCGTTATCAAATCATCGAATACAGTAAAATGTTTTACTAGGGTCATGTCACCCTGTAGCTTTAAACATAACAGTTTTTTTCGTAAAGCCAATTGCGTTGCTAGACTTTTACGTTCGTACAACGCATCAAGATTTTTAAACACTTCTTTGGCTGTATTTGTGTCATTTACAAATCCAATATAAGAATCCGATAAGTACTCAACTAGGATGTTCTTCG
This sequence comes from Apotomis betuletana, assembly GCA_932273695.1. NCBI lineage: Eukaryota > Metazoa > Arthropoda > Insecta > Lepidoptera > Tortricidae > Apotomis > Apotomis betuletana. The sequence goes on from OW026301.1 coordinate 28,635,987, forward strand.
CCACTCGATTGTTGTACTCCCAGTCGTCATTTCGAATTGCAGGAATGTCGTTGTCAACAACATCAATCACATCTAATTCACTCAGCAACGATCGCATTCGAAATTTCCAAATACTGTACTTTTCACCATCAAAAGGTTTGATGTTCCGTTTTTGTTTAAACTTGTCCATTGTTAACGGTTATGAGTTTCACTTTATACAGATTTTAATATTTACACTTTTAACAACGACTACACTATTATTTAAAGCTGGACACCATAACCTATTGTTATTTAAGTGCCGTGAAATGAAAGATTACACTGATCAGATAATTATTATATTAATTTATCCTTTTTAATTGAACACTGGGAAGCAAGTATACGTCCGTTCAAGTTCAAAGAGGGTAAGCAGAGAATTGCCATAACAAAAATGTGATTAAGTGTTACTACGTTTGAAATTCGATTTAATACTATCGATTTACATTCGATTGGTCAGATTGATTTTTGTATATTTAGTGATTGATAAAACCAACAGATTGCACGGTTGAAGTGGCAATGGGGGGGCCATATAGCTCGGAGAACGGATGGCCGTTGGGGCAGCAAAGTCCTGGAGTGGCGGCCACGTACAGATGACCTTGTTAGGGTCGCAGGGAGTCAATGGATTCGATCTGCATAGGATCGTATTTTGTGGCGAGCTATGGGGGAGGCCTATTGTCAACACGAGCTGTTCTGCAACATGTTCTACCTGCGGTACCTGTGCGACACGCACAAGTTCCCCGACTGGCCGATCCCGGAGCCGGTGAGTGACGTCACACCTTGCTAGTCTGGGGCTGATAGATTGCCGTGTCTAGTTGTTCGTCCCTGATATAATTATAATTTGTCACGTGGTCCAGTTAGGTAGAAGAATCAGGGACTGGGCTGCATATGGGAAGCTACGCCACACATTCGAGTCGCCACTGCCCCTGCAGTGCCTTAAGTCCGAAGTCTTCGACCAGTGCGTCCTTCCGGTTGGTATTCACAGGGCTGGTACGTGTACACTAACAAAAGGGGAGTCCTTTGATTTTTAGAAACTTTGGTCGAATGAATCATTTCGCCATTATTCCTCTGTAGTTAAACATTTTTCATAATTGTTGCAAATATTACCCTATTGATTAGGTTAGGTTAGGTTTATTTTATAACACTTTCATATAGTTTACAGTTGCAAAGACTGTTATTTTTAAGTGATTTAAAGGACATTTTTTGGATCATTTACACAAGCCCAAGTGCACTGGCGCCGGCATTCCCAGAACACCATTAAATATAGACGCATTAGTAATATTTATCTAATTGAAGGTACACAGAGTTATCGTTGTCTGTCTGTACTCGGCGGACGAGTGCCCAGTCACGTACTAATAATAATATCAGACAGACTCACACAACCGAACCTAGTCCCTATAGTCCAAATTAAGCTCAAGAAAGGCTTGTATTATGGCTAGTAAGCGGCGATATAGGTACATACCTATACTTACATAGATGGATATTCTATGTATTTACGTATTTATTTATCTATGTATGTAAGAATGTATGTATGTATGTATGTATGTATGGCACAGGGTAAAGCAGCTGCCTACTGAGCCGGCGGTTCTGGGTTCGAGTTCCGGCAAGGGCAAATATTTGTGTGATTAACACGAATACTTGTGCCTAGTTTATGTATTTAAGTATTTATTTATGACCCACGCACAAATATTCGTGTTCATCACACAAATATAAATAATCTTATCGATCTTTTATCTCAACTTGAGCAAGCGGGGTGAATTCTATATAGGGAGCACCTATCATAAAAAAAAATAGAATAAGTAGCAAGCAAATTGATAACAGGATGTAAACATTGATAATTAATTTCCCTCCCAGAATATCATGAATAAAATTTTGGGGGATATAAATTGATGTGTACTTTCTTTACAAACATAATAGGTAAATAATTATTTATCTGTGTCAATCATGCTATTTCATTTCAGATCTTTATTGCATACTGAATAAAGATCAAAGTAACCATTTCAACAAAAAAGCGGAAAAGCCCCTAATTTTCTTTTAATTCTAGGGTGAAAACCAAAACCACACATCGAAGTGTCAACATTACGTGGGAAAGCGCGCGCGCGCCGGTCCCACGGCGGCACGTGCCAAATCATGTTGGCAAAACGACTTAAGCGCCATACAAGTTCGCATCACATATGGCTTTTCTACAATGGTATTTGTCAACGCAATATTTAGAAAACGACGTAAATGCCGTAGAAACTCACCACACTTATGACTTTTCCGCGAAGGCCGGTGTCACTTACTGCGAGCAAGAACGACGTAAGTGTCGTAAAGCTTATGTGACTTCTATATTTTTATCTGATTGCGCCACTATGCATCCCCTTATAGTTCACAATGGCGGAATGGTGGCTAAACAAATTCAGTCTTTAAATTAACTTGATAAAATTGAAATTGCATTGTTGTTTTAAAAAAAAAATGTAAACTGTGCATTGGGGTAATCGTTTGAAGCAACGATTGAGAAGTCATTGAACATGATTCACGCTTACGATTTTATATAGTTTGTAATTAATTATGAATCATAAAGCTTAGTAGTTAAAGTAGAATTTTCGACAGGGTACATTATGTACAAAGATCACTTGGTTGATCATTTAGAAGCCCATATCAAAAGGGCTGGGAGTAATGATTTTCAATATAAATTTATAGCCTATCATTATAAATTTAATCAATAAGAAATACGGTCCCTATTATGCTCAACGTGTATGTACCTACAAGATTCAAATCTAATAATATTTCGCTGTTTCAGTTGGCGTTGTGTAAGATCCACTTAAGCAAAACAATACTAATTTGTGGTTGTGTACGTCAATTATCATCCGTCATAACATAATAATTATGTATAATATAATATATAGGTATTTTTGTAGTGTGTGCCGTTTCCGAAAACTTTAAATAAAGAAAGTTTCCGGATAATTTTGCAAACGGCACGGCATTACTATATTTGTGCATTATTATGAATAAATGAGTATGAGTAAGTCGAATTCTAACGCCATTAGTAAACAGTTTTAATAATACATTTACTATGGATATTATTAATGTGATATATTAGTATTCTACTAGATATGTATCGTACATGTATGTATATTCATAATTCATAACTTGTTTATTTTCGTCAGTGCTAGGGCAACGTACGCTAACACATGAAAAATAACATTTTAATAACCTTTGCTTCTACTATTAGTAGAAGTGACTTGCAGTACCTACCCATACTACATGTAGGTACATTCATTGTACATGTACAGTCTACAAGACTAATCATAGTTCACTACTGAAAGTTATGTGAAACAATATTTTAAGCCAGTAATTGTGTTTATATTTGGTTGGTTGCTTAATATTTGTTTAAAATAAATTTTGTCTGCTTTTTTATTTATTTATTTAAGGATTACCAACAGATAACACATCAGACTATAACATAGTATAAGTACACAAAATACAAACAAAGGATGCTTATCCAATTATAGGTAACCACGCCTAACATTTGGGTTATAAAATATTGAATACAGATCATCCCACATAAAAAAGTATAACTGACCTCTGCGCAACAAGTTTGACAGCGCTTTTTTTATGTGGGATGTTCTGTACACATTTTTCTTTCATTAATTGCGAAAATACGAGGAGGGCCAAATAAGTTGGAACCGGTCTTACCGCATTTATTTATAAAAAAATTATTGCACAAAACAAAAGTCAGTAGAAATGGCGGACTTTAATGCCAAATGGCATTCTCTACCAGTCAACCATAGGGTCAAAAAGAGATACTAGAGGTTGGTGCAAATCAGAAATCTCAATGTAAAGAGTGCATTCAGTGTACAAATAAATCGTATTGTAAATGAAAATTTCGGTATTACCTCAGACAGTAATATTTACTTTGAACGCGTCAACTGTAGCTAATCAAATATTTATTTCACTCACAAAATGAAGTAATTAAATATGCTAAGTAATGGAAAGTAAACACAAGTACTGAAGTGGCCAGTAATTAGCGCTGCCGACGAAACGGTCCGCGACCGACGAACGACGAATTTTAATGTTCATATTCATATTTTGCCGTCTAACGCTCAATTATTAAAAGTGTTTCTACGTCAGAGTCGAAAACAACTAATTGCTGATGGTAATGAAGCTACATGTGTACTTATTTATTTACTGACTTATGATATGAATCATAACACAATGTGTCGTAGGTACCTAACCTATGTAATGAAAATAGTATTTTCATTAGTGTCGTAATTAAGACATTCATGTTAATTTTGTAAAGTTATTAACGCTAGACTAAAACTCTAACTAATATTTACGGACACTTTAACAAAAACGCGTCAAAAACCAGAATAAGATATAATAATAAAAATATATTTATTTCGGACAAGTATATTTGCTCGACTTGGCGGGGGCACTGCCGTGCCCCCAGATTCATAGAGTGATAAGTAACAATGACAACTTAAAAATAGGTACCTACAAAAATTATTGTTCGTTACAAAAGAAATTCACCGTCACTCTTTATTTACTTCATCCAAAAAGAAAATATGGGCAATCAAACCTAGCCGCTATGGCACTTGGGATGCTGTTTGAGCTTTGCCTAACCCGAGTCAATCGTGAAGACATTCTTTTTTCTCATGATGGCTATTCGGGCCTCAGCAAACATACTTGATGCACTACACCAACCAGGCAGTCCTACTAGCATCCTAACTGCATTATTGTATTGTACACGAAGGGCGTTATAGGCTCGTTTCGTATACCTAACCCTCACGCTGCTCGAGTACTATAATTGGCTATATGCATTGAACAGCGACACCTTTACATCCGTAGAGTATCGAGCAACCTAATATAGATAGGTAATTCGAGTGTTCAATCGGTCCTACCGATCTTTTATCAAAATTGAACATTGATTTGTTTCAACAAAACTCTCTGATATTTCATGTATATATTTATTAAACTATATTGCATTGCACAAAAGGAAACTTATCGTTCGAAGACGGACTTAAGCCATGAGTGTAGTAGTAGGAGGACTTGGGTACGCAAGTGATGTTCGAGTCCATAATAAAGAAAATATATATGATTTTATAATTTAATTTAAACTATATTGCACAGATCTAACAAGTATAAATGGCGAACTTAACGCCACAAGGCAATTTCTACCAGTCAAGCATAATTTTTTTTCTTTCTAAACCCCTTGACAAAATCTGCATCTTTAAAGCAACTTCAGGTTGTGAGTGTTCCAAGATTTCCAAGCTTACATTATGTAATATAATCACATACAAGCCTCCAAGTAATTACACAGGATTAAAATGACTCAAAGAGCCGTCAATCTTAATACTCGACAAAGGGCAGCTTATCAACAGAACTGAGTGCGATGCTGAAAAGCAATTAAACATTTTTGTCTATTACAAATACTATCTTCCAAACACTCGCATCTCACTCAAAACATTAATGAAATTTTAACTGTTATCACGAAGCAGCAAAGTGTGAATTCCAATTCAAATATCTGCGGGATAATTTGTTTTGAAAGGTTTTTAGTTTATAATAAACATATGAGCGTGGCTGCCGCGTGCGAGACACGTGCCTTTACAAACCTTTATGCTAGATGAAAAGCAACCTAATATTGGACACAATAAGGGGGAAGCGTTGATTACTATATTTTTAAATAACATACACGCGTTTGGGTTTAGTTTTCTGTACGGTAAGAAAAGCACTGTCAGCTAAAACAGGGAGCCAATTCCATAACTAAGTAAGTTAAATTAGGTTGTAGTATAGTGCTTTAGTTGGCGTTGTGTACGATCTCATTAAAGAAAACAGCACTATTGTGTAGTTTTGTACCTCATTATCGTCCACCAAAAAAGAGAAGCGTATTTCATAGCTAAGGAGTTTAAGATAAGATAAGATAAGATAAGATAATGTTTATTGCAGAAAAAGCGTTAGTTACATGTCTTAATATTATGTTAAAGTTCCACCTTTTTCGGCTGTCTTCATACAGCATGCAATTGTATATAAATGGGTAGGAAGGAATAATTATTACGCTAATCTTTTATATTTACAGTTAAAGCAAGGTTAAAGGCATCCAAACCAATGTGCATCAATAGTACCAACATTATAATATATGTACATATATGGTCAAAAAAGTAAAATTAAAATATAAATCACAATTAAGAGGCCTTATTCCTTTTAAAATGCTGATTGTTTTAGACAAACATGTTTCCTAACATATTATTGATGTTACTACCTAAGTAGAACAGGGTTATTGGGAATTATTGATATTATATATTTGAAACCTAGTTTGAATTTTTCATTGATAATTTTTGTTTCAAAAACTAGTCGAAATATGTCGAACTTGACAAAATTTACGCGGGAAATTAGTTTTTACAACTTATTTTAAACTGCACGCAATGAAAGCATGAAACAGCTATGTTACTACCTCGAACTCGGGGAAAAGTATTCACTTCAAAAAGTTGGTTGAAATTATCATTATATTTGTCATCATCATCATATATTTAAGAGCTAAGCTCTTGTCGGTGGAGTAATTTACAGCTTATTCTACATTCCTCCTTCTCTTTTACATCTTTATACAATGAAACATTTATTTTTTCCTTTATTTGCTCCATATATGTCATTCTCGGATATATATTATATTTGTCATTATTTAAAAAAATAAATAAAAAAGGAATAAGGCCTCTTAAGGACTTTGCCAAGAGTTAAAATTGCTCTATATAGTAATCGCGTTTACCTGACTATTTAGGGATCTCTTCCTGAGGACGTCTATCAAGGCAACTTTAACTCTTTATATATTAATTGTAAATTCAAATACTTTGTATTCTTATTGTATTCTCCAAATTGTTTCTAAAATGCAAGAAATAAATAGGTTCTTTTATTCAGCTGTGCCCGCGGCTCCACCCGCGTGGAATTCGGTCTGTGTCTATAATACCTCACCGTTTAAACCTTCCCTGGACTATGACAAACATTTCAAAAGCAGCTATATCTGCCCTGCCGTTCTCGAGTTATATCGAGACAAACAAACAGCAATTGATTTACTTATTTTATTTATTATTGTAGGTGCATAGGGCAAATCGCTAAGGCCGCATCTACTTAACACTAAAACATGTGACAAATTTGATATATCAGTAACTTTATCTTATCAATCAAATATTCACAAACTCCCCAAGGCACATAGTCTCGAGTCTCGTGCGAGACGACCCTGTGCCCTTCACGTCCTGCCCCGCTAGCATAACTGTCATACGCGACTCTTTTTCGTCCGATATATTCGTATCTCTTTCTGTGCAGTACTGTGAGAGGGTGACGGTTGACACTATGACGCGCGACAAGACTCGCGAAGCATAGTTGTGCTAGACAGGTTGGTATCATATGTCACTCGAGTCTGGGAATTAATATTAAGTTTTCAACGAGAGTTACGTATAACGTAAGTCTTTGGAGCACGTGCATTTTTAACCACGATGAAAAAAAAAGCATTTATTTCAGACAAATTAATCAATATATTGTTAGTATTACAAAAATAACTTAAATAACTATGAGAGAATGAAACTTAAATAAAAAGAGGGGTGTTATAAGTTTAACATATGTGTATCTGTGTGCCTGTCTGTGGCATCGTAGCTCACAAACGGAAGGAGCAATTTGAGTGTGTTTTTTATCGGTCGGTCGGTCTGTTCGGTCGGTCTGTTCATGCTAGCAAGGGCCAAATTAAATATGTAGGAACCGCATACTAGTGTTAAATTAAGCAAACGTGAGAAACTTCATCCTGTACTCGATTGAAGTTATTCAATGTTGATTTTAACTTTTTGAACTCTTAGAGACTGTATACATCTCTAAGAAACAGCTTAGTATAGTATGACACTCCGAGACTTTATACATCTCTGAGGAAATTCAATAATTTTAAAATATTTTATTGCATGTTATGAAGCCTAGAGACCATATACATCTCTAAGAAATTTAGGTTTAATAATTATTTTCTATTGTAAATTATTCACGTTGACGCCTAGAGACCTTATACATCTCTAAGGAATTTAATTAATTAAGTGATTATATTCTATTGCATGTTGTGACACCCAGAGACTTTATACATCTCTGGATATATTTAATATTTTTAATTTATCGTTAAATTTTCATTTTAATGTTCTTATTTAACATTGATTTGGAGTATCTATACATCTCCTTTACGTGTACCAGTGTAATTAGTTATAACACAAATGTATTATGTAATTGTTTTAAGTATTATTAACGAAAAAATGACTTAATGTTGAGTTTCTTTCGGCTTTCTTCTCAACAGCGGTCTCCTCTTGCGAAATGCCGGTAGATTCACAATCTGACTTGTAAAAGTGCCCCTGTGGCCTACTTACTGAATAAATTATTTCATTTCATTTCATTTCATTTCATCGATAGACTTGTCCGTCGAGGTGGTTCTTATGTTTGGTGGAAATAGGACCAAGGTTTTCAAGATTCAGCTTTAATTGGAACAAGTGACAAACTCTCAACCAATATTGAAGCAGAATAATTCAAGAAGAATAATTCCCCGTGGAGATTCTTGGGGGAGGCCTACACACAAAACAACGTAAAGACAGCATTAGAATGTTGAATAAATGTTCAATGCAAGATATTCACACTAACAATGCAAATTATGTGTTGGAAAAATAAATTCTTAAGTTAAGTACCTACTTAAAAGAAATTACAATATCTCAAAATCACCAGATATCTGCATCGCTCTAAGTGCATCGCTCACAAACGAGGTCACCAAAATCTGAACTTCTTTTCCTAAATCACGCTTACACACCGCAAAACCCCCGCCTTTTCACACAACACGCTAAAACAAAACTAAATCAAAAAGATATCACTAGGTCCCACCGAGACTTGAACTCAGATCGCTGGATTCAGAGTCCAGAGTGCTAACCATTACACCATAGGACCTATGCAGTAGCGCGCGAATCCCGCCGCCGCCTGCTGCTGTTTTCGATGCATCCGAGAATTTCCAGGCTACGTATAATTGGTTTCGCGTAAGGCTGGGTGCTCAACGAGGTCATAGAAACTGGATAACTGATCTGGATCAGGTTTCGCAGTTTGTATTTGTATGCAGCATTTTTTAAGGATGACAGGCTCTGAAAAATTAAAGCGGCAATATATTGCCTCTTTTAGTGTAGAGGTGGAAAAGTTGAAGAACAAAAACCCACAGATTTTATGAGACAATCAGGGGTGTAGGCAGACATTTTGGTTCGAAAGCAGTACCACGGCGTGACTTTCTGAAACTCTACAGTACTACTCTTTGCGTGGACAAAGTATGTGAACTAGAAGTTAAAGAATAAAGCCAACTTGCATCCTCTAATATTAATTTCAGTGAAAAAGTTGAGTTAGAAATAGGTATAGACGACTTTTCCGTACAAAATACGATGGCAGTACATTATGCATTATACTACTGGTATCTATGGAGTGATATCTGCGTCTCTATCTATGTCGATTATTACTTATACAAACACAGGAGTTAAAAATGCTTGAAAAAGTTTATTTATTCCCATTCAAGAGCAGGCAATGGTACGGGCGTTACGGCGTAGCACTTAGTAGCGTTTTCCAGCCATGTAGCGACAACCTGCGCGTACACCTCCCACCCTAACGCATACAAGTCGCTATCGGCCTCAGATGTGTCGTTGTCGCTTTTGCTAAACAGAATGAATGCTTTTTATAAATTACCCGCTTTGTAAAGCAAGTTTTCAAGTCATCCAGTTTCTGAATTAACATCGACTGAAAAGAGGATTTTATAAGAAACATTTAGACAATTTATATGACGGCCTCGCTCGTGTAACATCTCTTATCGGCTTTCAGTTGCAGTCGATCGTTGACCGGTAACCTTATTAAACAGAGCCATAAGCAGTCGATTTGTGTACCTACGCGTGTGTTTGTATGAAATAATCGACATAGCTGGATAATAATAATAATAAATATTAGACAACCTCACACAAATCTATCTAGTCCCACAGTAAGCTCTAGTTCCTCTGGTAGACTTGTGTTATGGGCACTAGACGACGATATACATACTTATATAGATAAATACATACTTAAATACAAATAACATCCATCCAGGCACAAATATTCAAGTTCATGACACGAATATTTGCCTTTGCCGGGATTCGAACCCAGGACCGCCGGCTCAGTAGGCTTTACCACTACGCCAAACGCGTCGTCAAAATAGATAGTTTAGTTTAGATGAATCCTCCCGTGTAGTCCCGGCCTAGTGCACCCCGGCTTTCAGTTGCAGCTATCATCGACTGGTAACTGGTCAGCTTCTTATCGCCATTAGACCATAATATGAGCGTAAACCACAAGATAATAGAGCCTTAAGCTGTCGATCTGTTTACGCGACGAAAAGTTACGTTACAGATTTACGACACGTTCAGAGTTTCTCGTTGGGTTAATTTCTCAATCATTTTGAGAAATTAACCCTCCTAAACTTAACACGTTCAGCTCCTCAGGGTTATGTTGGCAAAATCATTTTAACAGAAGCCTCCATAATGTACCTATATTTGTGAAATTGACACATTATCATGGGCTTGGTGGAATTGGATACTTTCGCACCTTCTTGAACTTATAAACCACGCGAAAACTGACATGACATACGAGTAAGCCGCACAAGTTCAGTCGCGCGACTGCCCACTGCGTTAATCGCACAATCGAGACCAATCTCTTTTATCTGTACCCGTACCATGAGTTTACAGTGACCGTACTCGCTAGCGACTCCGTAAACGATTTGTATGGAGAATTGTAGTTCTACAAAGTAACCGGTAGGGGCGCTGTGTTCTCCATGCAACGGTCACATCAACTCATGGTAAGGGCACTGTATCGCACGCTTCACGTGGAACGGTGAAAGGTAACGTCGCTTTTAATTACGCAATGTTTGCAAGCTCGCAGAAGCGATGGAGCGCATGTGCTTCATGTTCTATAAATACATACGACCTATTGGATCTGGGATGTTAATATGATATTCGTTGAAATGAGAGTAGGATTGTGTAGAGTATTTTGTAATTAAGCTTATATATACGCTTCATTTAATTATCACAACAAAATGGGATTTAATCACAATACCTTTATTAATGGGAAATCAAACCTGTTTCTATTCATTATTTTGGGTCATTAGTCATTACACCGAAAATAATGAATAAAAATGATGGGTGATTTATAGCTAAAAGAGCAAAAACTTCACTTAATAGTAAATATTGCTCTGTTGGCTATAAATCACCAAAATAGCAAGAAAATGGATATGAATGAATGCGTTAATAATAATTATTGCATTGGATTCTTAAAGAGGCATTATTTATTATTTTAAGCCTATAAGTTCACCGGCTTCAGAAAAGCACATCGACCTTTCCTTATAAAATCCAAACCATTAATTTTTATAACAAACAAAACATAAAGGTGGATAATAAATAAGTCTCATAAGCATAAATTGACGAATCAATCTTTATTATCCATCTCACGCCATCGTCTCGTACAATAACTTCACTTAAGTATCTACTGGAAATCTGAAAGTATTTAAGAAATGTGGCCATTGACCGGGCACTGCCTGTGATGAAAACATGCCATGGAAAATTTAATAAATTATCTTACATTTCTTTTTCAGGGTCGACGGTCGTAATCACCCCATTCCTCGAATTCTAATATAACAATATTGAAACAGAACAGGGATTTATTCATAATAAAACAACAGATTAACAATTACTCATTAATAATACGTCTATCTAAATATATACATTTATATTATACTAGCTGTGCCCGCGGCTCCGCACGCGTGGAAATCGGTCTGTGTCAGCACATGTTTGAAAAAAGTTTGCACCTCTTTCCTAAGTAGCGCCATAAGATTCAGGTGCAAACTTAACTCAATCGAGTGTAGAGGCGACCCCCTTTTATTGTTAAAATTTTTATACTTGTCTATAATATGGCCGGGTTTTTTTCGACAGATTAATGAAGTTATCATCAAAATCCGTTCAGCCGTTTTCACGTGATGCGCGGTCAAATAAACAAACAAACAGATAAACAGACAACCAGATAAACAGACAAAAATTCTAAAAACTGTTGGAACGTATTCTGTTATTTTGATTCTAAGTAGGTATCTATCATCATCTCAGCCATAGGACGTCCACTGCTGAACATAGGCCTCCCCTTTGGACTTCCATATATACCGGTTGGAAGCGACCTGCATCCAGCGCCTTCCGGCGACCTTTACAAGGTCATCTGTCCATCTCGTAGGTGGACGTCCTACGCTGCGCTTGCTGGTCCGAGGTCTCCACTCGAGCACTTTACGGCCCCATCGGCCATCTGCTCTGCGTGCTATGTGGCCTGCCCATTGCCACTTCAACTTGCTAATCCGGTGAGCTATATCGGTCACTTTAGTTCGTCTACGGATTTCCTCATTTCTGATTCGATCACGTAGAGACACCCCGAGCATAGCCCTCTCCATTGCTCGTTGAGCGACTTTGAGCTTTGAGATGAGGCCGATAGTGAAAGACCACGTTTCGGTGCCGTAAGTCATCACTGGTAACACACATTGGTTGAAGACTTTCGTCTTGAGGCACTGAGGTATGTCGGACGAAAAGACATTGCGTAGTTTCCCGAACGCTGCCCAGCCGAGTTGGATTCGGCGGTTGACCTCTTTCTCGAAGTTGGACCTACCTAATTAGACCACTTGTCCTAGGTAGATGTATGAGTCAACAACTTCGAGTACCGAGTTTTCAACAGAGACTGGGATGGGCACAACCTTGGCATTTGACATGAGTTTCGTCTTGTCCATGTTCATTTTTAAGCCCACCCGTTGAGAAACTCGATTGAGGTCATGGAGCATCATGCTGAGTTCCTCCATCGACTTTGCTTTGCTGCTCTACTACCGGGAGGGCGCCCAACAGTCCCAAGGCGGTGTCGGGTTTCTCGTTCACAAGTCCCTCGTTAACAACATAACTACCATCGACAGTGTGTCGAGCAGGGTGGTATACCTAATACTCAGAATATCCAAAAGATATTCGTTGAAGGTCATTCAGGTATACGCACCGACCTCGTCACATTCTGATGAGGAAGTAGAGGCTATGTATGAGGACGTAAGTAGGGCCATACATACTTCCAAAACCTACTTCACTGTTGTTATGGGGGACTTCAATGCAAAGTTGGGCAAGAACAGCGGTGATGAGTTGAGAGTGGGGCAATTTGGATACGGGCAACGGAACCCTAGGGGACAGAGGCTGGCCGACTTTCTGGAGAAAGAGGAACTCTTCATGATGAACTCTTTCTTCCAGAAGCCGCCTCACAGGAAATGGACCTGGATAAGTCCCGATGGTTCCACGAGAAACGAGATCGACTTCATCATGACCGACAAGAAACGGATTTTCAGTGATGTGTCTGTGATCAATAGGGTAAAGACCGGCAGTGATCATCGAATCGTAAGAGGCACACTGAATATCAATGTTAAACTGGAAAGGTCCAGTCTGATGAAGTCTACGCTCCGACCTACTCGGGCCCATATTCAAAACCCCGAGAGCTTTCAACTCGAGCTCTCCAACCGCTTCGCTTGTCTGGAGAACTTTGCCTCAGTGGACGAGATCAACGACGGGCTAGTGGAAACTGTCCACACGGTAGGGTCTAAGTTTTTCAGACCCCGCCGTAAAGATAGACCTCAGAAATTGTCTGATCGAACCTTAAACCTCATGGCTGAACGACGCTCGCTACAGTTGCAGTCTCCCGATGACGCGAGGTCATATAGGCAGCTTAATAGACGTATATCGAAGTCCTTGCGACATGATCTGCGGCTCTTTAATACGAACCGTGTTAAAGAGACCATTGAGCAGAACAAAGGCTCCAAAGTGTTCGCAAAGGACAAGTCTATTGGACAAAGCCAGCTGACCAAGCTGAAACGGGAAGATGGCAGCATAGCGTCGACCAAAGCAGAGGTTCTAGGCGAGATCGAGAGGTTCTATGGTCAGTTATACACTTCAGTCGCAAAGCCCGTTGACAGCTTGGTAGGCGATCCAAGAGCCAAGCTGTCCCGACAGGCGCTAGTACTTTTTCACGAAAAACTTTATCACGAACGACTTAATCACGAAAACTTTATCACGAAAAACTTTATCACGAATAAACTTTATCACGAACGACTATATCACGAAAACTTTTCCACGAAGACTTTATCACGAAAACTTTATCACGAAAAGACTTTATCACGAATAAACATTATCACGAATAGACTTTATCACGAAAACTTTATCACGAAGACTTTATCACGAAAACGTTATCACGAAAAATCTTAATCACGAAAACTTTATCACGAAAAATCTTTATCACGAAAAATCTTCATCACGAAAACTTTATCACGAAAATACATGTTTATGAGCTTAAGTAGCGGAGTCCCTCGTATCCATTTTTCTGACACTGCGTATTATACGCAGACAATCTTGTAGAAACATTACGTCCTGTTTCTCCTATGTAAGCCTTGCCACACTCACAAGGTAAAGATGGCAGACGTCACTACTTTGAAAAAGTCGTCATGGGTGTCGTTTTCTAGGTCTTTGGGGGTGAAAATTAAAAAAATGGCATCCATTTTGGAAATAAAGATGGCGGACGTCACTTTTTTGAAAAAGTCGTCACGGGTGTCGTTTTCTAGGTTGTTGGGGGTGTGGATTTCAAAAATGGCATCCATTTTGGAATTAAAGACGGCGGACGTCACTTTTTTGAAAAAGTCGTCATGGGTGTCGTTTTCTAGGTTTTTGGGGGTGTAGATTTCAAAAATGGCATCCATTTTGGAATGAAAGATGGCGGACGTCACTTTTTTGAAAAATTCGTCACGGGTGTCGTTTTCTAGGTTTTTGGGGGTGCAAATTTTAAAAATGGCATCCATTTTGGAAATAAAGATGGCGGACGTCACTTTTTTGAAAAAGTCGTCATGGGTGTCGTTTTCTAGGTTTTTGGGGGTGTAGATTTCAAAAATGGCATCCATTTTGGAATGAAAGATGGCGGACGTCACTTTTTTGAAAAATTCGTCACGGGTGTCGTTTTCTAGGTTTTTGGGGGTGCAAATTTTAAAAATGGCATCCATTTTGGAAATAAAGATGGCGGACGTCACTTTTTTGAAAAAGTCGTCATGGGTGTCGTTTTCTAGGTTTTTGGGGGTGTGGATTTCAAAAATGGCATCCATTTTGGAATTAAAGATGGCGGACGTCACTTTTTTGAAAAATTCGTCATGGGTGTCGTTTTCTAGGTTTTTGGGGGTGTAGATTTCAAAAATGGCATCCATTTTGGAATGAAAGATGGCGGACGTCACTTTTTTGAAAAAGTCGTCACGGGTGTCGTTTTCTAGGTTTTTGGGGGTGCAAATTTTAAAAATGGCATCCATTTTGAAAATAAAGATTGCGGACGTCACTTTTTTTAAAAAGTCGTCATGGGTGTCGTTTTCTAGGTTTTTGGGGGTGTGGATTTCAAAAATGGCATCCATTTTGGAATTAAAGATGGCGGACGTCACTTTTTGAAAAATTCGTCATGGGTGTCGTTTTCTAGGTTTTTGGAGGTGTAGATTTCAAAAATGGCATCCATTTCGAAATCCAAGATGGCGAACGTCACTTTTTGAAATTGGTGTCGATGCGTGTAGTAGTGATATCAACCATTTTTAATTCTAAAATGGACTCTATTTTTGAATTATGCACTGCCAAAAACCTAGAAAAAGAAACCTGAGAAATATCTCCGCCAGTTTTAATTCCAATTATTTCATTTTGACGACGCGTTTGGCTCGGTTTGTAGACACCTGCCTACTGAGTCGGCGGTCCCGGGTTCGAATCCCGGCCGGGGCAAATATTTGTGCAAATATTGGTTCTTGGGTCATGGATGTTATCTATGTATATATGTATTTATATATTATGTATATCGTCGTCTAGTACCCATAGTAGGTACAAGCTTTGCTTAGTTTAGGACTAGGTCGATTTGTGTATGATTGTCCCTTAATATTTATATTTATTTATTTATTTATTTATTTTGAAATCTACACCTCCAAAAACCCAAAAAACTATGACTGAAAAAAAGTGACGTCCGCCATCTTTATTTCCAAAATGGATGGAATTTTTAAATGTACACTCATAAACCTAGAAAACGACACCCATGACGACGTTTTCAAAAAATTATGTCCACTTACTTTAATTTCAAAATGGATGCGATTTTTGACATCTACACCCCAAATAATCCAAAACACGACACCCAAGACGATTATTTCAAAAAATGACGTCCACCATCTTTAATTCCAAAATGGATGCCATTTTTGAAATTTAACACCGCCAAAAACCTAGAAAGCGACACCCATGACGATTTAAAAAAAAACCTCCCGCCGTCTTTAATTCCAAAATGGATTCCATTTTTGACATTTACACCCCAAAAACCTAGAAAACGACACCCATGACGACTTTTTCCAAAAGTTACGCCCGCCATCGTTATTTCCAAAATGGATGCCATTTATGGAAACTGCATCCCCAAAAACCTAGAAAACGACACCCATGACGACTTTTTCCAAAAGTTACGCCCGCCATCTTTAATTCTAAAGTGGATGCCATTTTTGAAATGTACACCCCCAAAAACCCAGAAAACGACATCCATGACGCTTATTTCAAAAATTTACATCCACCATCTTTAATTCCAAAATGGATTCCATTTTTGACATTTACACCGCCAAAAACCCAGAAAACGACACCCATGACGATTATTTCAGAAAATTACGTCCACCATCTTTAATTCCAAAATGGATTCCATTTTTGACATTTACACCGCCAAAAACCCAGAAAACGACACCCATGACGATTATTTCAGAAAATTACGTCCACCATCTTTAATTCCAAAATGGATGCCATTTTTGTAATGTACACCCCCAAAAACCTAGAAAACGATACCCATGACGACTTTTTCAAAAAAATAACGTCCACCATCTTTAATTATAAAATGGATGCCATTTTTGAAATCTATACCCCCAAAAACCCAAAAAACGACACCCATGACAATTATTTAAAAAAAATGACTAAGATATTGCATGTACTGCGACATTCATCAGCGCAGGGTAGGGGACGACAAAAAGAACCGAAAAGCAAGGACTACTTACTAACAAAGAAAAACCAGCCAAGTGCGAGTCTGACACCCTCCGAGCGTTCCGTACAATTTTTTACTTATCTCGTACCAACTTAACTGTTCGGGCCCTGTTACATTAAGTTTGCACCTCACTTGTATGCGGCGCCATACGTACTAGGTGTAAACTTAACTTAACCCGGCCATAAATAAATTTATGAAATTATGACACATTTAATGTCTCATTTTTGTAATCTGGGTACTCCACCATTTTTATTTAAACCATTAATACGAAGATCAAAATTCCAATTCAAATTATTATTTATTTCGGATCAGTGATCCATAGATAGTTAGATCAAAGCTTAAAGAAAAATTTAAAAAGGAGCTGCCTGGCGGAAAAAGGACCGGGTTCGATTCCCGGTCTCTGATGGTTTAACCCGGCCAGTAAAATGGAAAGTGGAAGTGTTTTTATGGAATCCTCGGTGCGCGAGTCATACTTACTCTTGGTCAGTTATTGTGAATAAATATCTGTATCAGTACCACAAACGATAGGTTTCCGAATAGTCTTTTCGTGATAAAGTCTTTTCGTGATAAAGTCTTTTCGTGATATAGTCTTTTCGTGATAAAGTCTTTTCGTGATAAAGTCTTTTCGTGATATAGTCTTTTCGTGATAAAGTTTTCGTGATAAAGTCTTTTCGTGATAAAGTCTTTTCGTGATAAAGTCTTCGTGATAAAGTCTTTTCGTGATATAGTCTTTTCGTGATAAAGTTTTCGTGATAAAGTCTTTAGTGATAAAGTTTTCGTGATTAAGTTTTCGTGATAAAGTCTATTCGTGATAAAGTCTATTCGTGATAAAGTTTTTCGTGATAAAGTCGTTCGTGAAAAAGTTTTCGTGAAAAAGTTTTTCGTGAATAAGTACTGACACGGACGAGCCGTTTAGAAAGCTCCTTAAAAATAACTCTAGCGCTTGGACCCCACGGACTCAATTGAAATAGTATGTTGAGGATTTCAATCTAAACATATTACTTGTAATTTACGCGAATAATTCATCTAGCCACCTATATAGAAATGGCTGAGAAATGGTAATTAACTGAATAATACATTTTAAGCTTATTAAGTACAAAGGTACTTAATAAAACAGTTCCATAACTTTCTAAAAGATTTGCTTATGATTAAACTAGAAAACTTTTTTTAAATTCCTCTTAACTTTTCTTCATTATTATAATTCGTGTAAAAATAAACAGAAAACGCAAGTAGGTGTAATACAATCATCATAATGTGTTATTTTTTACTTAATATTTGATTAGATTACATTTTAAAAGTTGACTTGTGAAATTGATTGATTTGTAATCATAATTTGAACGTCAAGTGATGAACGAGTGTAATCGACGATAAACCATCGATCATACGATCGACGAGCCAAATGGCTACGCTCTAATTCCATTATAATGTGATCACCCTTCCGCTGTTGTAATTGACAATTGTAGCGATTAATCATTTATGTGCTTATTAAATTATTTATTGTTGAAATATAAAATCAATATTTTATTCGTATGATTGCCAAGTTGGTATGAAATTCATTTTCGCAATCTTAGGAAGTTTACACTCAATCAAGGGCTCTGTCAATGGCGGCTACCTGATACCCTGAACAGCGTAAAAACATTGCATTGCAGTAATAATGTGACCTAGTGTTTAAGTTTATATTGTATTTATCTTAATGGTTTTCGTTTTGATGCCTGAAATAAATAAATTTAATTGAATGGAAGGTGGAGAGCAGTGATCTGATTTGCTGCTTGGCGGGAAGTTTAAATGTTTAGCCCTTGTGTTATCGACAGAAGTGACGATTTTACCCAGGGATAGTGACGCTAATAATAATAGCTTTCATATATTATGGAAATAATGTGCATATGTCATATAAATATATGCATTATAAATTGTCCGTAGTAAAAAGCTACAGTATGCGGTTCTTCAAGAGGGGAGTAAATTAGGTTCATAAAGGGTCGGCAACGCGCGCGTGATGCTCCTGGCGTTGCAAGCGTTCATAGGCGGCGGTAACTGCTAAACATCAGGCGGGCCGCATGCTTGTTTGCCACCGTCGTAGTATAAAATAAAAAAAAAAACATACAAATTCAAGATATAGTTTACCGGAATGCAGCTCAATCCTTCGTTCTTCTTGTGAAATAAATATTGAATCGTATTTTATAATAACTTGACTTACAAGTAATAAAAAGCTGTACCTATACTTGAAATTTTCGCAATATTTAGTCCCGTTTCTTTTTTGTTTACATCAATGGTTTTTACTGATTTCCAACGTCAGTCACCAAAAGTTTGTCGAATGCCTGTAAAACGAATTAGGTAGTTTGCATTAAAAATTCGCAATATTGCGTGGGATAAAAAAGGACAAAAATTCCATAGGGAAGAAATTTGTTTGTACCTTTATACCATAAAACCGTGAACTTTTCAGGATTTATAAAATTACGCACATCCATACCTCCATACCTACCTAAGAGAACTAATTTTGTTTTCGCAAAAATGAAACTAGTATTTTATGCAACCGTTGTATAAGAGGGGGCAAAAAACGCGAGTGGCATGGGTTACGATGTGAGCGTAGCGAAGCATCGTAAGAAAGATACCACGAGCGTTTTTAGATCTACTTATACAACGTTGCATACAATACTTTTTCTACGACTCGACATTTCATAAATAAAATGCAAATAAACAACAAAGAAAATAATTACATGTTCCCGCTCGGAATCAACAAAATTAAAAAAAAAATAGTCTGATAAACTTTTTTTTTATTGACGTCCATCTGTCAGATAATATGAACTTCTACATAAAGGTATACGTTCACTATACTAAACATCTGTCAAAAAAATATGAACTTATACATAAAGGTATACGTTCACTATACTAAACATCCATGCACTGTCTGACAGGCACTGAAGATAAAACTTTTTTTTAAGTTGGCAGCAATGCCTTAGTACCTACAATAAGTTTTTTTTTTTAATTACAAATTGTGTGAATGCAGCTGTTTATCTTGTAATCTGTGGTACTAAGTGATGCTTTTTTGGCGACATTATAACATCGTTTAGCAGTGTTTTTTTGGGCAATAGAGTATAGACTTTTACAGACTTTCATAATTTATGTCTTTATATTAGAGTTAGTAACTATATAAATGACAGAAAAAAGTACTGGAATAGAAAAAATTATAAAACACATTCTAATCGTTTTTCGATCCTGTTTCGGTCACTGAGCCAAAATAGTTAGTTAGTTAGTTTTTCGATTATAAGTAGTTATAAATGTATAATCATTAAATTACACGATAGACAGATAACCCTTTGCAACTTAATTTTGGCTGTATTATTCATCTTGAATTAGGTAATAGACAGATACAATTGATTCAGGCACATTTATAAATGAACATCGTTTTGTATAATACCTACTTATAGTTGAAACAGGCCAACATAATCTAGGCCAAGTCAGCCTGCGACTGAGCTTGACAAGGGTATAGAGTGAGGCCGGATTGTCTGTCAGATTACATTGCAAATAAACTGACGAAATTTGACCTGCCGAACAGGTAATTGAAACAGCGGCAACTATTGAGATTAACTCACTAATCTACTCAGACTTTCGCGAAGTTCAAATAAAATAATAATACTACATATCTATCGGCAGGATGGACCATGAGATGGAGATTTCGTGGAAATTAGTCATCAAGGAAGTCTGATATATTATAAAATTCCTAATTGTAATAGAGAGCCTACGTGTAGTGGTGTGGTCACGACGTTAAACAATGTTTTTGGAGGCTTGATTTCTTTTTAAGTTTCTGGCATCTGGTCGGATATGCCGATTTTGAATTATCAAGTCGTCCGTAAAAGGCTACTATCAAAGGCATTAAAAATTTTATTTAGAAATAAAGGACATGATAAAATCTGTCAATTTCTGACCCCGCGCGTAAGGGACATTGTTACCGCCTATAGTTTTGTCCGCCTGCCTCCAAAGATGGCTCAAACTGTAGCTTAATTCAACCTCGAGATTATTAATTTTCCGTTTCTTGAATAGCGAGCTCAAAAAAGTTATTGTAAAATTCTCGATCCAAGCCAGCGAATTTTTTTTTTTATTTTGACTAGAAAATCTCAAAAACTTACCCACCGATTTTGGAAATTCAAATTGCACATAAAGCCCTCCGGCAGACGCACATTTTGACATATGGCCCATCTGCGTATCCCTCATATTTTCGAAACTGCTAGCAAATGTCACAATCTCAGAATTCGGGGCACTATACACGAGAAAACATAAACATATTCAATGTTAAAACATAAATAATTTATTTTCTTTAGTCTTTGCAGTGGTGTCTCCCAATTCAGTTGACGACAAACAATTGATTAAAGCATTCTTTTACGTTTTAATTGTAATCTCAATAAGAATTTGCCTCCCTACACGACAAACGGTCGACCGCATTAAATTATAATCGACAGTCCACACGGCCCATCGCACAGAGTTACGAGCGCAAACATGTGCATATTAATATTATTAATAATCGTTGCTTGTGGTCTGCACTTGATTTACTGTCGGTCTGTGCTGTTATAAATTGTAAGCACTGGCTGTTCATGCCTGATACATTGTGGTGCCAATAGGGTTCGGTGATAGGTGGCTGTGAGGAGGATAATGGCTTCTGAAAGGTGCATGGTATATATAGTCGTACCAAAAATGAATGCTAGAATAAACCTAATATTAAACACTAGCGACCCGCCCCAGCTTCGCACGGGTGCAATGCTAATAAATTATGCATATATTATACATATAAACATTCCTCTTGAATTACTCTACCTACCTGTTAAAAAAACCGCATCAAAATCCGTTGCGCAGTTTTAAAGATCTAAGCATACATAGGGACAGACAGACACGAAGCGACTTTGTTTTATACTATGCAGTGATAATGAATAAATGTGGTGCTCTAAAATATTGGCGCCTGAAGATCATCAGTTGTTTTATGTTTGTGTCGGGTCTTATTCATAATTAAGTTTCCTTATAATTAGTTTAAAGGAATATTTTGAAGCCTGACATTTTGGAGGGGGTCACAAAATTGCTTTTTTTATTCATTGTAAATCTTTAAACTATTTTAAATTTTGACGTGTACCATTTTGGGGAGGATCACGTCCCTTGAAAGTACTTATAAGGCTTCATTTTCATGAATTTTTCCATAATTTTTTGACCCGTGGTTGAAAAGTTGGAGGGGGGGGGGGGGGCACATTCGGAGCGATTATTTACAAAACTGCTGACTTTGTTAATAAAATTATGTTGGGAAAATATTGTTAGTAAAATTATGTTGTCCCTACTTAACACTAGTGTTGGAACGAAAAAAATAAATCACTCCCACTTTAGGTGTACGGGAGGTACCCGAAAAAAAGTTTTTATTTTACCGTTTTGTCGGCGTGATACATACACATACTCATACCAAATTTCAGCTTTCTAGTACTAATGATCACGGAGCTAAGCCGCGGACAGACAGATGGACAGACGGACATGGCGAAACTATAAGGGTTCCTAGTTTACTACGGAACCCTAAAAAATGAATACAAGAGTTCAGCTACCTGCGTCATTGCACAATGTGGACACTCGATGATATTATTTAGATTAATCTTTTTCGTACCACTTGCGCACAGTGGACCAACACAAGTCAATATTATTGTAATAAAATAAAGTGGATTGCCATGAATGCCGCAATGCAGTGACCATACCGCTTTATTGTTCAACGATTAGGCCTAGCCCCAACTTTGATAATTCTATCATAATGTTAGCACCGTATTGTTAAGGATTAGAGTTTAATTTTCATTGAAATAATTTGTGTTCTATTCAACTTTTTTCCAACTTAACGTTTCTTGTAGTTGGGTCAGTTATATTATTCTGGCTTTTGTGACAGGTTTGACAAGATTTTAGGGTCTCTCTCTGTAATCAAAATGTGTCAACGGAACGCTACGAGCTGAAGATTTGCTGTACTTTAGAGCTCAAACTTTTAAAAAATCAACGGGCACAGGGACGTAAAGATAGTTTTCTCAATGTTTTATTGTATGTTGCACAACAGAAGGGTTCCTAATATGTTCGAAAATCAACGATAGTATAGTGACGTCCCTCTCAATCTCCTGTCAAACCATATTTGGGTGAGCGGGACTGCACTTGCGGGATTCATTGGCATATTTGTAAGATGCGTACAGACTATGAGCTCTCAGATTGCGACTCGGGTTTTGGTGCAAACTGAGAGGTCCTTATCTAGATCGTGTAAAAGCGAGCGAGACAGGTATAACACGCGAATGGCATTTTGACAGCTCACGCATGGCTCACGTACTGTTAGGGATGTGTTTTGTTGGACGAGGGGTGTCTGTTAAGTGTTATGGACTGACCATTGACTGACCGCGGCAAGTGTCCAGCGTAAATAGAAATTAAGTGGCGATCCATTTTGCATTTAGGACTGATGGCGCGATACGGGTTTAATTGGAATTGATATAATAGAGATCACAAAACTCTATGTTTCAAATTGAGTTACACTCTTAAGTCAAGTGTATTTTATATTATTTAATAATTCAATAGTATGACTGATATCGTAAACCGTCTTTCAATGAACCTACTTGCACTTAAAGTACTTTTGAATTTTGAAGCTGTTAATATTGCAATTAAAATAAAACTATAGAATGCCAATCAGGCGCAAATTTACACGGTGATTTCGTTAATGTTGCAGATCGCAGCTGTTTGTAGCCGGAACTGAAGGCGAGGGCCATAAATATGCAATTTGGGGCTTTACGAATTACCGCCCGTAGTTTTTTTAAAGTTCTGTTTTATGTCTCGGCCAACGCGGGGAGAAATTCTCACTTCGGCCTAGTGTGATGTAAATAATATTACATCCCCAAGGGGATAAATGAAAACTGCATAATCATAAAACTGTAGTCATAAACCACATATATCCTGTAATCAAATAATAACTCAATCCACACGTTATGCAACAATTGCAAAATTTACCGAATTTATAACTGGCAACAACTCGTAAATTCATAAATGGAAGCGCAAATGAAAATACAAAAAGATATGCACACGCCAAAGAATCTATGACGTTGAGAGAGAGTTTATATTAGCACGTTCTGACGTAATATGTAGGTGGGTATTGTGTAAATTTTAACAGAATTAATCGGTAATCGAATTGAGTGGTCAGCGTGAATGGCGGTTGATTGTTCGCTATTATTGCGCCCCCAAATTTGAAAATGATTCCAAATTTAAATTAGGGTCTGTTCTAGTTAATAGTTAATCGTTTGTTTCATTTACTTCCAGTTGGCCAAATAGGGTAGGTACTTACCTCTCCTCTCCACTAACTGCACTCGGGTATTACGGTATTCATTTTATAGAGTCATCGTCATCTTTTAGTTTAACTTTTTCTAAAAAATCATTAAACATAGTTATTAAGGCATTTTGAATTGTTTCTTTTTTGGCTTTAATTGTTTCAACATTAACACCTTCAGGTCAGATAACGTTTAAGAACGGTTAGCTCAGCAGAAAAATATGTAGGTATAGTGAAAGTAAAAGTAAAATATTTGAGAAGCCGGCAACATATTACTCTCCCAAAAAAAAGTAACTGGTGTACCTATTACTACCTACATTCATTGACAACATTACTATTTATTACCGTAATACTTATGTATTAACCGGAGCTTAAAAACCGAATTCGCAAGGGAAGTTAAGGTGTAATCTTTTCAGAATACCACTTTCCGTTTAACTAAGTAACCTAACGTTTAAAATCTTCAGATAAAGTGATGCCTGATGCACATTGTAATCTCCCTAAATTGAGCAATTGTATAATTCCAAACTTTTTATTCTAAATGGGTCAATAAGAATTAAAATTAACATTCATGGACGCTCTTTTATGGAATAGAATAAGAAACATTATGATTGCACGCTTATAATTGCCCTCCGTTGATTTGTGACAGACGTGTTGAAAAGTTGAAATTAATTGTTCATAGAAGTCCTATGAAGTCGATTGTTGAGTGTAAAGTTGACGAGCGAGCGACAACCGCGACAAATTTGTATAAATGTTGAAAGCATTCAATAATAAATTTGAACTACTTTTTTTTTCATAAAGGGCATAATTTTTTAACTTAAATGTTACTTTTAATTGTTGCTATAATTAATCAAAAATGATAAACTTAATACCTAGATGTATATTTATTTCAAGCTCGATTTAGTTGCAAAGCTCGAAATCCATTTAAGACGTACATAGATTTTAGTTTATTTAGCGTGATTTAAATATAAAACGGGTTTCTCCTTATTAATCCCAAGTTAATATTCGAAATGCGAATGTCTGTCTGTTTTGCTGACGATTATAAAAAATCGTCCGTTCTAAGATTGGAGTGTGTTGTGTAAGTTGTGTTGGACTGTGGAGGATGGAATTTACTACAAAAGGTGCATCAATCATCTATGGATTTACTAATTGAATGTTGCCACTCAATTTTATTTAATAGTTTTATTAATCCCTTCATGGTGTGCATTTGGTCTAGTTGGTCCCATTGTTATACAACTTATAATAACTTTGTTTCGTTGGCGTCGGTCAACGGAACGAAGTTATGTTATACCTACGACAATGGGACTAACCTAGAAACTATTATGCTCTTTCAAACAAAAAAAGATTTTTCCAAATCTGTTCAGCCGCTTTCGAGTAATTCCCAGATTACTAAATTCATAAAAAATAAAAACAAGCTCCCCGACGAACTGAGAACCTGACATGAACCTGCTCCGTTTTTTATGCCGGTAGAAAATAAGTTTTCTCAAACATGCAAGGAAATTTCGTCACAACACGTGCGTTAAAAGTTAAAACAGACTTCGAAGTGTCACGTTTCGGGCGGAACAATTCGAGACGAGAGAACTGTAAAGGAATTTCATACAAAATGTAAGGCCAAGGCCGGGAAGTAATTTTTTTTGGTTTTCCGTAGTCAACTGTCTTCTGTCCGTCTGTCCGCGGCTTAGCTCCGTGATCATTAGTACTAGAAAGCTGGAATTTCGCATGAGTATGTGTATGTATCACGCCGACAAAACTGTAAAATAAAACATAATTTTTTTTTTCGGGTATCTCTCGTACACCTAAAGTGAGGGTGATTATTTTTTTTTCGTTTCGACACTAGTGTGTGAGGGGTGTCGTTGAATAGGTCTTTTAAAAATACCTACCTAATAATTATAATGTCTCCAAACATTATTTTTTGATAAAGTCAGCTGTTTTGTAAATATTCGCTCCGGAAATCCTACAAATAGCGTCCCCCACTAACTTTTCAAAAAATCATGGAAAAATTCATGAAAATGAGGCTTTATAAGTACTTTCAATGAAAACTATATTGAATAAAATCGGTCGAGCCGTTCGTTTTTAAGTTATCGCAAAATTTCATAATTTTCTTCAAAAAGACCTAACTGTCATACTGCATTAAAACATTCCGCTCCATCTGGCTCGTATAATCGATAACTTCCAGAAGGCCAAAAGTAATTACAGTTACTTTGGCGTTTACGACCTTTTTAAAGAGCTTGAAATCTTTCTCGTAATAGGTTTTTAGTAGACCCAGTTTAGAAATATATTTGAAATGGTTAATAATGATTTTACTAGCTCTGAAAAAAATGTCTTGTATTTTTGTGAAAACAAGAAAGCTAAATTTTATCAATTGAAAATTAAAAATTTCATGCACAGTCAAAAACGCCGTCCACCAGTTTTGTCTTTTGCTAATCTCTGGCGTGACGTAGAATTACCTGTAAATATTCGAAATTCGACCGTCGTATAGTTCCATTCCGCTCACTCCAATATACTTTGACAGGAAATCAAGAGGGACGGCACTATTCGAAATCGTCAAAGTAGACTTTCAGTTATCTTTACAGGACCGATGACGTCACTATCATAAGCGAAAATGGCGGACAGCATTTTAAGCATTTCAAAATACAGATTAAAAACCATATATTATCAAATTCAATTTTTTCAGCCATCTTTCACTTTTATGAATTGAAGAATATATAATTTAGCTTTCCTTTGCTAAAAACTATACGGAATAAACATTACAGCTAAGTAGTATATTACAATTTGACATGAGTCAACTAGCCTATTTAAACCTCGGGCTTAAAACCGCTGTTTAAGCCCGTCTAATGTGAAACAACTACGGGCAACTACGGAACCCTACACAGAACGTGGCCCGGCATGCTCTAGGCCGGTTTTTTTTAAACATGGCGTCTGTGTTCATTCAACGGGCTAAACAGCTGATTATGTCTTTTAAGTGGTGTATTTCATTGCATATATTATGTTTGAGAAAAACACTATGCCTACATGCCTTAGCCGTGAAAAGGGCTTGCCGGCTTCGTATCACTATCCGGCCTCCCTACGGTCGGCCATCTATACCTGCTCAGCCGGCAAGCCCGTATTTCCCGGCGCGTCTGCAGTAATGTACAGTGCGACACAAAAGAGTAGAAAACGGATGATAAAGGAACTACAATTTTTCATACAAAATTGTTACCATATTCAAGCACTTTACGTCAAAAATGTGGCAGTTGCGAAGGAAGTGGCGCCCTCATTTATTTTCTACTCTTTTATGTTGCACTGTACTATTTCCCAAACATGCAATGAAATGTTGTCATAACGTGCGTTATAACAGGCTTCGAAGTATCACGTTTCGGGCGAAAATACTCGAGAGAACTGTAAAGGAATTTAATGAGTGTACTCGGGTAATTCCGAAAGGAGGGTATTCCGAAAATGACTGATATTTAATAAACGGGGTAACATTTTTTGCGCTAGCAACACTTCTTCTTACTGTAGAAGTGTACTGAGGAAGTGTTGCTAGCGCAAAAAATGTTACCCCGTTTATTAGATATCAGTAATTTTCGGAATAACCCAACTTTTATTTTAGGTATTGCATAGGTTTGAGAAAAGCGTTTTATGCGTAGCTGTGAAAATAATAACTGTAGCTAGTAACATGTAACTGGGATCTATAAACCCGTGGTTGTGTTGTGTTGCGTGTTGTATCCTAGTTCTAAGTGCGTAAAAACAAATTCATAGGTACTAATATAACATTATTTTCAGCATCGTTACGAAATCAAATACAGCAGCCTTTGTATGTACATATTATTATTATTAAACAAGTTTTAAACTTTTGAGCGTGATATGCACTAAACTACATTTTAGTGCCATCTGTCGGTAGAGTATTGAGAAAAAGTTAAACAATTCTCGCTATAGAGGACACTAGTGGAGAGAGCAAGTTTAATGAAGTATTTATTTATTTATTGGTATTATCACCATTTGACAAACACAGTCATGTAAAGCCATAAAGCAATAGCACGAAATATTCCTAAAATTACTGGTATTTTGAAGCTAGCTTCATCCGATGTATCGTATACGAGAATAACAAAATACATGTTATCAATTTAGATAATTATTTTTGTTTCACTACAAGCAACGGAACGCAAACCATCAGTCACTGTCAAACAAAAGTCAAAACTGACGTCCAATGAAATCCGACCGCGCAAATTACGGAATTCGTATCGATTTTCACTGCCGTAAATATTAAAACTCGACCTGTTGTAGCTTTATAGCATTCCAAGTTATTTAACTACCCTCGCCTCGATGTCAACACAATCGAAAACAAAAGCCATGCCTTTATTAGACTTGAAAATGTATGTGCGAGTTGTAGCGGCAGTGTTTTCTGTGAGTTTCAATGTATTTATTTTGTGATATTTATTATTTGTACAGTGTTCGTTTGTACAAGGTTGTTGACTTACGAATTAAGAATATAATTAGCTTAAATGGTAGCAGATTACGTTTCGTGGAGCGAGACCAAGGGGGGCTACATAAAGCGGATGTTTATTAAATTTATTTGATTGCAGATCTCGTCTTCAACTGCGTTTGTGATGTCTCTGCTCCGGTTATTGAAGCCGGAATTATTCTATTTAGAGCCATTGTTCGGTAGTGATTTGGGTATGTATCTTGTTGAGTGGTGTAGGAATTATAGTTAGTTATTTGCAAAACTTGATTAAAAATTATAATAATATTTTAGACTGCACAACTTGACCTATTTTTAAGGGTTCCGTAATCAAAGAGTAAAAAATGGGACCCTATTACTAAGACTTTGCTGTCTGTCTGTCTGTCTGTCACCAGGCTGTATCTCATGAACCGTGATAGCTAGACAAATGAAATTTTCACCGATGCCGCTATAACAACAAATAATAGAAACAATAAAATAAATATTTAAATGGGGCTCCCATACAACAAATGTCCGTTGCATTAACTTTGCACCTCATCTGTATGCGGCACCGTACATATGTGCAAACTTAACGCGGCCCGTTAAGATGGGAAGTGTTTGTATGGAACCCTCGGTGTGCGAGTCCGACTCGCATTTGGCTGGTTTTTATTTATTACATTACAACATGCAAAGATGTAGAAAATTATTGAATTTTCAACATCTTTGTATGTTGTAATGTAGATCAACAAATTTTGAAATTTTAATACATATATCCTAATAAGAAATTATACCCATTACCATATCATTCAATAGTCTTATTTTTCAGGCATTCATTACTTCATCTCTGGCCTGATGGTGGTCACAAGTGCCATCGGTTTCCTGAACAGCTGTATAGTGATGAACCGCAGCACCGTGCTGAACACAGGCCGGAACATAACGACCTGGTTGTTGCTGGACTCGCTCTTCGAGACCAGTCGGGTGGTGTACGTGTTTGTGTCTGAAGTGGTGCTGAAGGGGAAGGGCCCGGTGCAGCTCTATGACTTGCTGATCAGCGCTGCACAGTATTGTGAGTATTGAGACTACAGTCGAGTTCATTTACAGAGTGTGGCTCATATTTTCCGAAAATCATTTTTTCTTCGTGGCAATTATTCCGTTCCCATGATTTCCCAGTGTAATTTTTTCCTAATATTTTATTTTCTATGGGCATTTTCTTCCGTTCCCAAATTTTCTCAGTAGTTTTTTTCCCCAGTCACCTATTTTAATAGTTTGGTTTTTTCTCTTCCCTTTCTTTCCATTCTTTTAAATATCTAGGATACTTATTTTTCTTCTTACTATATTTATAGTAAAAAAAAAACTAACCTAACCTAACCCGGCCGAGTCGAATCTGCTCTGAAAGGTGATTGATTCACCTCAACCTATTCTCAAACTTTAAATGAACTTACCTTTCAGAGCAGATCCGACTCGGCCGGGTTAGGTTAGGTTAGTTTTTTTTTTTATATCCCTAAAAAAGAGTTAACATTTAAACAAAATAATATCGATATAAAATATGACTACAAATATGTGGATAAGGAATAATTATTTTTTGAAAAAAGGGTTCTAGTTATTTTTAACGTTGGTATTTAAAAAGAAGATAACATAAGAGGATCGGAAAAAAACTATTTCATGATTAAATACCCATGGAAAATTATATATTCGGGAAAAAAGGCACTGGGAAAATATGAGAACGGAATAATTACCACCAAGAAAGAAGGTGACTGGAGAAAAGTGACACTGGGAAATCATGGGAACGGAATAATTGCCACGAAGGAAAAATTATTTTCGGAGAATATGAGCCACACTCTTTCTGCCCGCGATCCTAACCGGGTCGTCGGTCCACCTTGTTGGAGGCCTTCCTACGTTGCGCCTTCCAGTCCGCGGTCGCCAATCAAGAACCTTTCTGCCCCAACGGCCATCGGTTCTACGAGCAACCGCCCATTGCCACTTAAGTTTGTCGATTGTATATCTACAACCTTGGTTCACTTGCGTATCTCATCATTTCGGATTCAATCCCGCAAGGAAACTCCGAGCATAGCTCGCTCTATTGCACTTGGAGTAACTTTGAGCATTTTTATGAGGCCTTGCAATAACTTGATTATTTTTCTTTCCAGTGTTGGACAGCTTTCTGTACTGCCAGATGATACTCCGGCACTAGTACAGGTGGATAACTTGTAGTTTTAAATTATCATTCAGTATATAGCACTAGACATAGATTATAGATTAGTGAAAACCTTCCAAAACATGTTAATGGCCAGGCTATGAACATAGTTTATTAATTTTCTCAATGTTATGATCTGAAATGTATTTTTCTAAGATGTGATGTGATATGTATGAAGATAGGGAAAAGATGAAAATTTTCAAAAATCTTGAAATTTTGTTTCTATGTAAGGATTAATCAGTATTGTAAGAGGATTGTTTCGTAGCTTAATTTTATTTAAACTTAACAATGAAAATGTTTTATCTCGCCGACTTAGTTTGTCGCGCGAATCAGCATCCTGTCTTGCTCGCATGGTATTGAAAGGAAAGTGACAGGATAAGTGTAGAACTTATGCTAGTCGCACGAGCGGGCTAGCATACTAGCCCCGCTGATACGGTACAGCTACGGCGACATTGATATAAATTTCGAGATTTTGGATAATCTTCATCCATTCCCCATTGTAGGCCACAAAACTGTCATGAATATAATATGTATAAAATGTTTACAATGAAGCGAAAAATAAAAAAAAACGGTTCAGGCAGGGTTCGACCCTGCGTATCCAACGGCTTTCCAACACGGGCGTCCTACCTATTGGGCCACCGAACCTGATGCGAGAGCCCTTAAATTTTTAACATTTCATTGTAAACATTTGGTTTACGTTTACAGACGTTACTGCTTTAATAAAAAT
The DNA here is from genome assembly GCA_932273695.1 of Apotomis betuletana. Classification (NCBI taxonomy): domain Eukaryota; kingdom Metazoa; phylum Arthropoda; class Insecta; order Lepidoptera; family Tortricidae; genus Apotomis; species Apotomis betuletana. Next base: position 28,667,743 of record OW026301.1, read on the forward strand.
AATGAATATATAATATACCTACTACTCAAAATAATACAAGGACCACGTTATTTTTCATGCAGATTTTAAACTCCTTAATCACAACATGACCTTATTAAGTAAAGAGTATTAATTTGTTATTTGAAATTACGTAGTTTTAACTCAATAGGTATCTTTATCTATTGGGTTTTGAAGGCAAAGATCCCTTTTTATACTCGCAGACTTTAATCTGTCAATTATAATTTACGCACTTTTTAATCCTGTAACAAAATTCTATACTCTATGGTACCCGCTACAGAACTTTAATATTCATAAGACATCTCTCTACACAACTCTAATAATTTCAAAAAGAGAACATAAGCTTATTTGATGCTCACTGATTGGTTGAAATTACTTGTCAAAAAAATTCACCAATCACGAGGCACCCGCCATGGCCATCGCAATCATGTTTTTTTAATAGGCCAGTTTTAGTTGAACGAAAAAGGTTACATCAAACATAAAAAATCATATTGGAGAATGACGATTAAAGTAAAAAAAAAAACTGTGTTTTGGCTCGTATAAAAAGTATTGTATGCAATAGTTACACAATTAGGTCTTAAAGTCTCGTACCTTACATAGGCGTACTCGACTTTAAGAACCTCCATTGTGCAACGATTGCATAAAATATTAGTAAATTTTATTGCGATCTGTCAAATTGTAAAGTTATAAAAACATTTTCGAAAAACCATGGTAAAGAAAAATTAAGGACCTGCCGCTTTGTAGATCCTTACAGCAAGGACTATCGAAAAAAAATCATGGTCTTCCAAAAATTTAACATAGCCTATTGTGATGTTCCCTTCTCAGATTGTATATGGAAATGTACCTAAATTTTGTAAAGTGTGCATAATTCATGTTTCAAGGGCTGATGTCACTGAAATTGGATTTGTAATTACTTATAGTTAAATGAATTGTTTCTTTTGTTATCTGAAATAACATGCCATACGAATAATAATAATTCAAGTGGACCTTATTTTCTTTTGAGGGGCATACCTAAGTATCTATTAACTAATATGACATGTCGAATTTGGCCTTACAATCAGGGCCGTCTTAAACTAGGCTGGGGCCCTTGGGCACACAAGAATTTGGGGCCCTTTTGGAAAGTAAAAAAAACGAATTATAATAAGATTTTTTTACTAAGTATGACCATTTATTATGTGAGAGAAATTGTCGGTCCTTCGGGGCCCCCTGAGAATGTGCCCTTATGGTAAAAACGATATTGCTTACAATAGTTGATCAAATGACTTTTATGTAAGTGAAGACCAAATGGCCGCTGAGGTCCCGTTATGGAATGAAGAAACAAGTAACATTTAATTAATTACCATTGCAGGTCAATATTTATTTTGACTGTATTATTGGATTCTCGTAGCTACTAGGTTTCCTGGGGACACCCCGAAGTTGCTTAATATTTTAATATTCAAAGAGCTTAATATGCAAATTTTATTATTGTATTAGACATACAAAATCTCTACTACTAAGAGCCAGCGCACACTACCGCTTCTTGTGGACGTGACAGTAGGTACAGTCAACCATATTGATTCCTAGGCCATTTCGTACCTTGTCAGTTGTCATTGTGACAAGGTTCTATAGTGGCCTAGAAATCAAATTGGTTGACTGAATCTCTCTTTTTCTCACTTCGAGCTTGGAAAAGAGACAATTGTACTGTGGCGGCCACGAGAAACCGTAGCCCGTAGTGTGTGGAGCCACTAACGGTGGTGCCACGAATTGGCGCGACAGCGGCAGCGGAGCGCGGTGTGTGTATCTCGCTCACTCGTATGGCCGCCGCGATCAAATCTCTCGCCCAACCGCTCGCTGAGCCGCTGGTCGCGCAAAGTCGAGGCATCTCCGTAAAACCCGCAGGTATAGGTTTCGCTAGAATATGTTTGAAGGAAAAACGGCTATTCTAAAATCTGTATGACCTAGAAGTACCTATTTTTAGTTGCTAAAATTTACTCTGAAAATTAAGTTCTTAATTTTAAACTTGGCATGTTACGTATACTTTAAATGTTTAACCATGTTTTTATTTTACTCTATTCTAGTGGGTAACTTGGTGATTTTCCATACCTACTTTAATAAAACTAGACTTTTAGATTTAGGTAACTTCAGAAGCTAAAAAAAGTGAGATTATGTAGGGTACATTATATTCCGTTGTAAAATACTGTGATTGTAAACATATTTAAATAATGGAACAGGGTGAGCAGTCGTGTTCAATGGCCTCGCTAACGCTTTATTGATTGTTTAACCTTTAAAAAGACAAGCAAACGAAGGTAAGTGTCGTATAAGACAGCCTGCACCTTTAGCATAACTGTCATACCCGTCTCTTTCTGTGCCGTGATGGCAGAGATTGACGGGTAGCAATGTCGGGTGACAAGAGATTAAATCTGAGAAATATGATTCTACTATTTTACGCATCTGCGCTCCGCTCGCTTCTATGGACAGACAGCCTAATCCGCGGTAAATTTTAAAATTGGATCTATCTCGTCGAAAATATGTTTGGACCCACAATAGGGAACTCACGATAGGGATTGCAAACCGGGAATGGCAAATGTTTGTATGGAAATTAGCGGTAATATCCATAGAAAATTTTACCGGTTGGCATTCCCTAGTTCACGATCATTCTCCCATTAATTTGAACTGGCGCCAGAATAAGTGTGTAGCGATAGTCGTGGATTGTAATTTTGTAATAAGTCTAACAACGGCCCAAAAGCGTGCTGCGGATACGGGAGTTACCAATGTCCGATGTTATTATTTTACTAGTTCTTGTAAATTAAATTAAAAAAAAAGAAACTAGAATATTGGGCAGCTATTGTGGTGTAACACTAAAATCGTTGTTTAATACTTTCACCCCAAATGAAACCAAGGTAAATAGGTACTCACGTTATTTTCTATCTCGTAGGCACCACTTGTAGACATAGACATTAAATTAGAATAGCAAGGATTTTATTAAATTAATCACTTTCAAGGCGTATATTCCATTAGCCTTATTCCTTTAAATATTACCTTATGAATAACACGCTAAAATCATTTAAAAATACATTTTAAACCACAGAAATTTAAGTAAATAGCTGCCATGTGATGTGCTAACATACATACTATGAGTATTATTTTATTAGGTGTATAAGAAAAAACTCATCGAATATGATCGACTGATGTATTTTAATAGCTTGGTGTAAATTATACACTTTTAATTTGAATTATATTGTCTATTTGAGGTATAATGGCTTAGTCTAATGTTGTTTTGGATTATTTTAAAGGTGTTTAGTTTAAATTACTTATTTATAATTACCTGTTCCCACCAATCAAGTCACAAGTTTAATCAATTTAATTGGATTCGCAATGAAAAATCATTTCTAAATTCTAGTCAAAAACGTTTGGTGCTTTTCAGTTCCCGATAAGATTGGATTGTTACTTTTTTTTAAGTGTGTCGGAAATGCCTGTACGTAATACTGTAAATAGATGAACACAGGTTGTTATGGAGGAACAATAAAACGTATAGCTCTACAAGATATTGTTTTATTATATGTATGTCCTAGGTAACTTTTCCAATAGTAAACATTTATGGTTATGGGGCATTCACCCAGAATATTTAGTATTTATGCAAGTTGTGCTTATAGGAGGGGTCATAAAATGCGAGTGGCATGGTGCGTGGGTTGCCTGAAGCTGCCTCGAGTATTTTTGACAAAGTTATTCAACATTGCATACACCACCAAAAAGCATGCACTGCTCTTTGGAGCAGTACCTAGACTATTACACAGTTACAAGACCTACGAAATGTATGTCTATAAGAGTTGGAGAGTTAAATTTGATAACTTTATAAGTCATGAAAAACAAAACTGTAGTAGACAATGTCTATATGTTATAACTTGGTTTTTGTATTGATAGTGAATTTTTGGGCTTTCTGTATGTTATTAAAGTGACTGCCATAGCCGTTATATGCCCGACAAAGTAGACGTTCTAGTGGAACGCCCCCTATGTTTATGACTATCCTTAAGCCTGTTTTATTTTCCTAATAAGGTCGAAATGCATGAAGTGACTCTCACTCACATACCTACTACGAGAGGAACCTATTTTTTTTTTAAAAGCATCATACGGACTTTACAGTTGGTCTTGCTCCTCAGCCTTGAGGGAACGAAGTAGGAGACGAGCATGTCCACGACACGACCCTCATTTGTTTATTGTATACAATATTGGGTATAATAAGAATAAAACTACAAAAATATCATCATATCTTTTTAATCAGTGAATCTGTCCAAAAATATAATGCGTACAGCTAGCAACGCCTAATCAAGTGCACTTCCTAACAACTGTCGTTCCCTTATAAACGTTCCACAGCGAGCGTAAATAAGAGAGTAACACCTCTGTACAGCACCGGAGCGCGCAGTCTGTGTCTGCAACTGTCGTTTTGTACGTATCTACTAAAGATTAGTAAAATACAGTATTTATTTGAAAAATAGATATCCGGAATCGATCTTCTATAGATGATGGAATGGTCAACATTGATAGTTTCTACATACTACTTGGCGCCAAATTGTATAGTATTTTATGCAACAGTTGCATCTATAAGAGAGGTCATACTTTAGGTAATAAAAAGATGATGCTAAGAAGAGTATATAGTATGAATAGGTAATATTACGAGTTACGAGGCATATGAATAATTAAAAACAAGTAAAACAAAGATTAGAAAAGTTTAAACTTGTGATGGTCAATAAAATTTATTGAGCCTTACATTACAGTCCGACCAATAAGAATAGAAATTAAAAAGTGGCAATACTGTGGTTTCCTCCCTTTCTAATCAATATAAGAAAACAGGGACGACACTACAGTATTGCCACTTTTTAATTTCTACTCTTTTTGGTCGGACTGTAATTGCATTAAGAACCCAAGCAGCACACAAGCTATACAGCCCTTAAACAACTAATTTAAGCTGAATAAAGGTTATATAAACGCTTAATACAACCTCTGTGCTACTTGGGAATGTACCTATATGGCTTTTAAAACGTTGACCTGAAATGAATTATAAAAAAGACAGTTGCAGACACAATACATCATTAATTCATTATACCTACATATTAGTTAAAAGCACCTACCAATGTGGGTCCTCATCAAACGACACATTGACAAATACCAATGAGCCCAGAGCACAGTACAGATAGAATGTTGAATAAGAATATTTTAGTGTAGATAATTAAACTCTACTTACAAATAAAACGATTTGTTCCGTGAAAATAAATAAACCCAAGTATTATACTGATAATGTTATTAAAACTATCGTGAGACATCTTTACTAATTATAAAAACGGTATAAACTCACGTAAAAAATTGTCAACACAACAACAAGATTGTCTGAGCATATACGCAGTGTCAGAAAAATGGATACGAGAGACTCCGCTGTTGCGGAGCATGTTGTCGAGGCCGGTGCGTCCCATTTCGTACGTTTCGATAAGGCACGGTTGTTGGTTCGTGAGAAACGCTGTGTACAACGGAAGATACGTGAAGCTATCGAAATTGGACGGCGCCCGAATTTCAACCGAGACGGTGGTTGGGCTCTACCTCCGGCATGGAAACCTGTGATTCCGGCGTTAAAAAACATCTCGCGTTCAGACAATGTCGTTGATACAATAAGTCAAGTGTGCGTGGTATCAGTGGGTAATAGTGAAGATGCAGTGACAGACAGTCCAGTGGTGACAGCGCAAGAGCCCTGCCCTCCCCGCGCCGCGCTATCTGCGCGTGCGCAGAGGGCGGCAAGAAGAGCGATCAAAAGTGCAGTGGGTCGCGAGTCGCGTAGCAGCACGGATAGCTGATGAAGAGCTCCAAATGAGTTCGAAACATGTCGGGCCGTTCCTGACAATTTTTTACGTGAGTTTATACCGTTTTTATTATACTGATACTAATTTAATTGGGTCTATATTAACGCATAGATTTTTTTTTCTTCTAATGTTTAATTTTGCCGAAAAATCATTCCGTAGAAAGCATTTTTCTTTGCAACCGTAAACTATTTGAGATTGTTATAACCTAACTTATGAAATAGGATGAATTTTCAAAAATTATGGCTACAGAGGAATACAAATTCTGCGAAATGATTTATCGACTAAATGAAACATACGAAGAAATAAGTTCTTTCCCTCGCACTCATCAAGTATAAAACATGTCCCTTTTATGACAAACGTGAAATCTTTCTATAGCTTTTGATATGTTTTACTATTAATTTTTTTAATATAAACTCTGCCTGTAATGTGCTCGAAGCTTCACAACTGAGCTTTCATAAGCATTCCGTCTCAACAATAAACATCTCATGAACAACGAAACGCCTACGCTATTTGTTCGATATCAGACCTTATGAATATGACAGGATGCATTTTGGCATGGACCCTAAGTCCTAGTTAGGTTAAGGTTGGTATTGTCACGACATTCGAAACTCACGACTAAGGCTCAAATTTGTGCGGTCCGTTTTCTAAAATGTCTGCTTCTGAAACTGGTCTTCTTCCAAGAAATTACTTTTTCCTGTAATGTCAGCGAAAGTCTTCCTATGATGACGCTGTATATGAATGATAGTTTCCTATTATGTTCGCTTCGAAAATTGTCCTGCTTCCTAAATGTCCGCTTATTATGATGTCTAATTCTTACGATTTCCTATATTTTAGGAAACAGACAGTATAAGAAGTAGACATTATATACAGCGTGGGAAGAAGGCCATTTTGAGATGCAGACATTTTAGGAGTCATACACTCTCAGAGCTCAAGATAGAGAAAATTGGAAATTGCTCCACCGACAAGAGCCTAGCTCTTAAGTTTATGATGATGACACTCTCAGAAGTAGACATAGGAAACTGACAATGTGGGAAGAAGACCAGAGAGAGGCACACATTTTAGGAAACGGACCGACCGAACTTCAGCTTCAGTCACATTGGTCAATATACAGGTATTCCATATACGTCGACTTAGGAGTGTCACTAGCCGTTATACTACCTGCACGCTGTTTAGGCTGCGTTTCCACTAGAGATGTGCGAGGATGCGTAGCGAGGGATATGTTTTTGTTAACCAATGGAATAACTTAATTTACTTATCCTCGCTCAGCGCAACTGATTCTATTGGTTAACCAAAACACATCCCTCGCTCTCGCTACGCATCCTCGCAATGGCGGAAACGCAGCTTTATCGAGTTAAAGACCAATGAAACTGAGCCTTTAGTTACATATCGATTTCGACTTTAAATAGGTCGTTTCAAATGTTATGACACATGTAAATGCAAAACAACTAGACTTCCAACATTCTTAAAAGGTCTCATGTAAACAGAAATCAGCAACATCTTAATGATATTTCAAAACTACTAAATTACATCCGACATTGCAACCGTCACTTCAGCATGACTACTTCTAATTTAAAATTCAGGTCATGCTACAGTAACGCACATTGTATGCATTACTCTAGCATGGCTAGAAAATCGTCTGAATTATTTTAGTGGGTTAGTTATAAAAGTAGTCTTGCTAAATTAGGTTTATCACACGTGTATCTATACTAGCCAACAAACCAACGCGTCGAAAGCGGAGCCATCGCTCAAGCAAACCTCCAAACAAAACAGTACATATTATATTACTATGCTTACCCTGTACAATTACAAAAGGAAATAGGCCCAATTTCTCAATACAATAAATTACGATTGTAAAGTTTAAAATGTATCCAGATAATTTCGTTTAAACCTTAAAAAAATATTTGTATTCGTACTTGGCTAATACTTTATTTGTGGAGTTATTTTTAATGGCACGAAATTAACTATCTTTGGGTTCGCATCCAACGGTGAAAAAGGAGGCGAAATAATGTACATGTACAATTTCATTCGCAAACATGTATTATGTCTTATTACAATGTGGTCCCGAAAGATCAAAGTTTATCCATAATTACAGAACACTGAATTAGAAATTCTGAGATATTCCATTTTATAACACAGGTTCCTGTTACCTCGCCTCCCTTCACAGCCGTGCCTTCTCTAATTAAATAAAACAGATATGCCTAATATCTTATACCTATGGTCGAAGTACGAAAATACTATGAATATAATATTTATAATGGCACTTCTAACTTTTGTAATTCACAAACGAAGGTTTGAACATTAATGAGTGCATCAGATTCGAAGTACATAAATTAGGAAAATACGATCATTATCTCACTTTAAAACCGACATCTACCTAAACTAAACGTTTGCAAGATGACTGTCAGTTCAAATCTGGCATGTAATTTTTAAAGTGAGACATATTGTATTCCAATTTACTTAGGCCTTAAATTTTGGAACCATGGAACTTATGAAGATAGTCACAGGGTGTATTTATTCTAGACTACAAGATGATCATAAGATTAGTGTAGTTTTAAATCGTATATCTATCTGAGATTACGATTAAGCAAGGTATTGACTTTATATCTGAGTTTAACTAGAAATACATTCTGCTGTTTTATATCCCACTAACGAAACTACCCAACCTTCGAATCTGTTAGTAAATTCATGAAACTCACAACCAACTACTGAAAACTGTACAAGAGTGGATATAATCTAATATTTAATATACAATCGCGAGACGATAATAATTTGAGATCTAAATGTATAAAGGAACTAAAATAAAAAAGTTACTTAAATTATTCTACATATTAAATAATATAAACAAATATTTATACTACTAATGCTTACATTAGTGTGATTAAATTATTATATTTAACAAAATGCAAACTGCGAGTAATTTTTATTGTTTACGTGTTGTTGAGATATTAACAGTCACGTTTACTTTACTTATAATTTAAATAATAACATACGTACTAAAAATTAGACCAAAAGAAAAGCTATCTACACATATTGTCGAAATACACTAAACTATTGCGGTGCTTCTCCCTCAAAGCTGTGAAGAAGTGAGACGAATATAGGCCGAAATTTTTACATTTTAGCGTCGTTGATATTGGCTTGAACTCACGTGAACACACGAGTATTAAAATACATAGAATTCTACAAATTATGTATTTGGAAACAACTGCAGGCCCTATGATGATTGTTTTAATGCTCAATAAATACATGGATCATTCGTCACATGCTTGTCAGAAAGTGTATTCTCGTTCATCTATCTCGTAACAAACGCGACCATCATACGCCCACTGTTTTTTTTTTTATCGCTGCTTTTTGAAATTCGCGCATCCCATTGATCGAGTTATGATAACCATAGAGAGTATAGCGAAATCAGAAGGAAAACTATGAAAGAAAACAGTTTTACTTCATCAAGCTTTTCATACAATTTCATACAATTCCGAGACTACAAATGATTAAAAATGGACAAATAATTGTATTTTTATAAATAAATATACGATCGTTATAAAATCGTGTTTTGTAATCGGGCTTCTAAACGGGCCATAGTTTACTGCAATTTGTGGCCGGCAACTATGGTCGTCCCTCTCTGACACCCTACGCTAGAGCAAGATGCAAATAATGGCCGGCCACAAATTGCAGCAAAACATGGCCCGTTTAGAAGCCCCTTTATAAAGTCACTGCTTTATTAAATTGCTCGTGACATTTCATTAGTACAATAGAACCGAAGAGTGGCAGTGATATTATGTAACTGTTTGTTACATGTGGTTTAAAGTAAATTTCGATTTTCTTCCGAAATGTTATTCAGTCAAACATGGATTATTCAAAATGTTAAAAGCGATTACTGAAGTTCATTTTAGACATTTTGGCATTGTTATAAATAAGCAAATATTATACCAAAAATAGGCTTTTTGAATGCCAATATTTCCTCGAAGAAAATTCATTTTTCCAATTACTGGCATATTAATTTATAAACTAAATTCATAAATGGAAAAATACTTGCAGGCCTGCGATGACATTATGTTTCAACAATAAATCTTTTACAAAATATATTATTACTGTATTAGGCTAAACTGCGACAAAAATATGCTATCAAAATATACTAAGAAAGACTAGATTATTTTTCCAGTAACCAATGTACATTTTGAAACTTAAATTCTAAGAATGTTAAAGAGTTCAAAAGAAGCTATTGCAAAGGTTTCTTGATATACTATTCAAATAAAAAGATCGTTAAGATTTTTTTTATGAATATCATCATAACTATAACTTACTTAAAAATCGCCAACAAAATTAAAGCTTACGACGATATTCATTGCTACGCACAAATGACAAAAATAACTAAATGTTTCCCGTCTGTCTCTCGGAAATGGTTGTTCGTTCGTCTTTTTTATCACTCATAGAATTGCGATGGCGTTTATAGTCGCCAAAAAATAATAGCCCAATCATACCAAATCTAGCACCTCAAGTACCTTTCAATAAGTATGTAAATTTGACACAGTATGGTCTTTTACACAGTACTGATACTACTACAATAGCAGCCTGAGTAGTGCTAGTGTACTGAATAGTCAGTTAAAACCCCTTAAGCAGCTCAAGTTTATGTTTTCGACATCTACGAAGATGAAAGCCTTGTTCAATATGTCACACTAATATTTTTTTCAGTACTCACTTTCATTGTCTTTTCGGTATCCGTTTTGATGTCGTTTGCTCTTGAACTTAAACAGTGATACACATAAAAACTAACAATAATTCACATTACTATATTGAACATGACAAACAAAGTATCCTGGTCACGGCACCACATTGTAACGCACCCCCGTCGTCAATAGTTCCTATTACTAACATTATCTTGTGACTTTCTGTACTTGGCTAGAAATAACCACATCCAAACAGATCTTAAGCAAAGTCAAAGTGTAACTGCTTCAATCAAATTTGACACGTCAACACAATATTCGTTCGAGAGCACAAATTCTAAAACAGTTACGTTAACGCTGCACATTCCAAATATAACAGTCCATTCAATATGTTGAAAGTAACGGAGCTCGCTCGCGAGCACAGGCCGCACTATCGAAAAGTTCTTAAACAGCCACTTTAACGCTTCCAAGTCCACAGTCCATGTACCAGTCCCACAGACCACCCCCACTAGACGGAGCATGTAAGGCGACCCGCGCGCACCAACGATATGGTACGGCAGAACATTAAAGTATCAACACGGCGGCCACCATTTAGTTGCGTTCATGTTTATGAGGTCTCTCTACACCACTTAAGAGTCCGCAGCAAGCTCGATTCTTCATACAAACGTAGTTACGTCCTTATTTTAATATAACATGTCACATTATCATGAAATTCTCTAAATATAATGAGATAAGATATATCTAGGGCTAAAACTAGTTTATGACTCTTGAAATGTTAATAGAAAGAAAATAGAGCGAGTACAAGTTTTGCATTTTTAGACCCCAGAAAGTTGTTCAGTTTGGCGGCATACTACGACCAAAATATAGTTTAGATTGAAGTCAAAACCTATTTCCGGTGTCGATTAAACTATGCAGTTTGATAAGAAAAAAGATTTATCAAAATTGATCTCGTAGTTTTAAAATGAGAGCGTAACTACGAAAACCTTAAAATAAATTACAAAAAATTGTTGCGAAACTGCAGCGAATTACTCTAGCGCGGGGAACGGTCCGGGGGGGGCGGCGGTAAGCACCGCCCTTATCATAGCTACTCCTAGCCAGCCTCGCGCAACTCTCAAGGTAAAAAACGATCGACAACGGCTGTATGAAACGGAGGTGAATTTTTTACCTAAGTTTGAAAGAACGTTGAAACCTACAAAGCATTAGATAATTGACGACAATCGAATTTAGGCGGGTTGTACTTCAGCCGCCATTTTTGTCCGCCATGCCATGTTAGATGACGTTTCTATTTTGTTGTGTAGTCTGTCACTTCTGTCAAGGTTCTGCGATCTTTTCAAATAATTCAAATTTCACAAATAATCTAATAATTTGCATTCTTTGGGTGTAGTGGTCGTCTAGAAGGTACACAAGACAATCACAATTGCAAAAATGAGTGGATTGAAAAGGAAAAAGTGCGAAATATGCAGAATGAAAACGTGTCGAATGGACGGTCAAAAAAGACTATTCATGGCAAGATTTCCACCGTTCGAAGATCGGTAAGTAAAAAATATACTTAATTACTGCGTGTTATAACCATGTTAATCGTAAGTTACATTGAAAACTTGGTATTTCGGGTAAAATAATACATACCCTTATACGTATGTAAACAATAGTGCTGTATGTAAGTTTTATCGATAATTTTCATTTGAAGTGAAAAATACCTGGGTAAACACGGAATATCTTTCTTCAAGCAAAAGCCTATTGGTATGTGTACTTATACAAAAGTGTGCACTTGAATACAGCTGTTAAAGCCGTCTCAGATGAGAGGATAAGACATTATTATCACTACTTTTTATGCCAGTTTGAGTTAGATTATGGTCACAGAAATATTTTACGAAAAATCTTCAATGGACTATGAATGGTACGGTTTCATCTGGACAAACAGATTCATTTTTACTCTGTAATTTTCTGTTTACCCTGTATTATTTGTGTTGCAGAACTTCCAACCTGGAGCACAGACTGGAGTGATGAAACGGCTTTTTTCGTCTATGTTTATCAGCAAGCCAAGCAAAGTTTGAACGAAATAAAATTATTTGCACACTTGTTTTTTTTTATGAAGTCAGTAACCTAAAGTAAACCAAATGTTTACATTGAAGCGAAATATTTAATGATTTAAATTACCGGAAAGCCGTTGGAGACGCGGGTGCGAATGCGAACCCCGCCTGAAACATTTTTTTTTAATACCGATATCGATATCGATAATTCGATAATTTGTGTAACATGTGACATCCCTATTTTGTTCTTGATGTTGGCATTATGTCATGAGTTGACACTGACACTGATATCGTTTGCGGCTTCATATTGGCAGTATGTTTCACCCCCGTTTCATACTAATGCGAGTTCACGCTTTTTGTATGGCACTCCCGTCTCTTAAAACGTAGTGATTACATACTCTTTGCTCCTAGCGCGCTCTCGCTTTACTGCTAGCGCCCTGTCTTCCTCTAGGTGAAACAACAACATTTTAAAGCGTAAGCGCGCGATCTCAACGCGGAGTTGAGCGGACCTTGCTGCGGACTCTTAACACTACAATTTACCATGTTACTTATTTAATTTATTTTTTCGTTGACGTACGCATGGATCATAAACAAGGACGCAACTAAACGGTGGCCGCCGTGTTGATACTTTAATGTTCTGCCGTACCATATCGTTGGTGAGCGCGGGTCGCCTTACATGCTCCGTCTAGTGGAGGTTGTCTGTGACCAGTCCACAGCCTATTCACTCCGCCACTCACAGCTCCCAGGGTCCGGGCTAGAAGTTCTGCTGGCGCTTGCGCTTGAGGTCGATGGCGTCGAGGATGGGCTGCCGCTTGTGGTTGTAGCGCGCGCGCAGCTGCTCTATCTCCGCCTCCATCTCCGAGTCCAGGCGCGCCATGCGGGCCTCCAGCTCCGTCACCGATAAGAATGTTAGCTGGAGAGAAATACGATTAATTATAAAAACGGTATAAACTCACGCAAAAAATTGTCAGGAACGGCCCGACATGTTTCGAACTCATTTGGAGCTCTTCATCAGGGGTAGCTATCCGTGCTGCTACGCGACTCGCGACCCACTGAGTTCGAAACATGTCGGGCCGTTCCTGACAATTTTTTGCGTGAGTTTATACCGTTTTTATAATTAGTAAAGATGTCTCACGATAGTTTTAATAACATTAGAAATACGATTGTTGGTAAAGTTTTAGTGTAGCAAGTGCGTAGTAAAACTTCGTTTATTAGGTAAAGGAAAATAAAATCTACTCTCACTAGAATAAGTAAGTAGGCCTCCTAGTAGTACTCATAAATTAATAATTCAGTGTCTCTTGCGTGCGACTTATGCGACTTTTACGAAATAAAGACCCGGTTACTTATGAAATGGACTTAAGTCCCTGTAGTATCCGTAATTGTTATATTAACAGCGTCAAAACTATTTACACTACCGCAAACTACCGCTTAAGCTTTAGCTTGATACCGGGACCGGTAGTAATCAGTGTCAAGCAGTAAATAACTACAGTTCAAAAATACGTTGCCGTTAATATGTTATTCACCAAAATATGTCTTCATCAATATTAAATTACAGAGGAACCACAAACTGTAACTTAAAAATTGGTGCTTTAAATACACGAACAATTAAAGATTGTTAATCATGTTATTGACTCAATACCATGGAAAAAACAGGTAAATGGCCACGTTAAAACCTTCTGCAAACCTCTTATTTAGTTTACAAAGGGTCAACATTAATGGTCATTTGCATATTTCAGATGGTACCACCACTCGCATGCGGCACGCTACGCAAGCCGTGCGGACTTACGCAACTTGGTACCGGTACCGATACTGGTGGCCGCGGTACCGGTGGCCGAGGTACCGGTAGCACGCAGTACCGGTCAGTGAGTGGTGTCGAGCGGTAGCAGGCTGACCACGTGCAGTTGACTTACGAATTCCATGTTGCCGTCTTCGACCAGCGCTCGCTGGAAGGCCAGCGCTCCCGCCTCGCCCACCATACCTTCCACTCTGAAATTAAATAAATATTCGTTGCTATGGGAATGATTGGCTGAGATATTATCATGGTGTCTTTATTTATGGTATAAAATTGATTTACAATAATTTTAATTCGGAGTAGCATTACTTACGACACATTTATAAAGTATGCTCTGAAGGTTATCGAATTTTCGATAGCTATAATAGTCGTTAGGTACTACCGGCTATGTTAAATTGCATACTAAGATTTATGGGAACCCTTTGACTCATAGAAACTTATTTAGTCGAATGTTTAATTTCGCCGAAAATCATTTCGCAAAAATGTTATTCATCTGTAGTCATACATGTTTCATAATTCTTGTAACTATCATCCTATTGATTAGGTTAGGTTAGGTTTGTTTTATAAATATAACAATCCCAAATAGTTTACGGTTGCAAAGATGAATGCTCTCTACGAAATGTTTTGTCGGCGAAATGAAATATTCGACGAAAAATAATTCTAGGAGTCAATATAGACCCAAAATTTACAGCTACGTTTGATGCTGATACTTGACAGATCCATCCCTCAAGTAATGATAGTTGACCTCTTTCTGACTAGCGGATATAGCTTCCGTCGACACATGTTAAGGAAAAAAAGAACTCTTCTCGAGCTTAGGCCTTTTAGTTTACGGATTCTCGGTTTTGTTTATACACAAACGATCCACTAACTCTGCAGTTAATCAGTGTCGTTGCTGCTATACCTAGACCGACCAACTTAATTGCAAATATTATTGAGATCTTTATCTTCTATTCGGCAACGCACTTGTGACTCCTCTGGTGTTGCAGGTGTCTATGGGCGATGGTGATCGCCTACCATCAGGCGAGCCGTATGCTCGTTTGCCCCTTATGACATAAAAATTGGGCAAGTGCGAGCCCGACTCGCGCACGAAGGGTTCCGTACCTATACATATATATAATGTATAACAAGTTTGTTGTATGGGAGCCCCCCTTAAATATTTATTTTATTTTATTTTTAGTATTTGTTGTTATAGCGGCAATAGAAATACATCATCTGTAAAAATTTCAACTGTCTAGCTATCACCGTTGTTGAGATACAGCCTGGTGACAGACGGACGGACGGATGGACGGACAGCGAAGTCTCAGTAATAGGGTCCCGTTTTTACCCTTTGGGTACGGAACCCTAAAAAAGAAATCGACCACATACCTGACCGTGTCGTCCGGCAGCCGCAGCGGGCCGGTGAGCGTGCCGTTGGCGGCGCCGATGTTGAGATGGTTCACTTCCTTTTTCTCGAAGTGCTCGAGGAATAGTGGTCGGTATTTTGGCCTGTTGGTGTCCATCGGATCCGTATCGTGACCTAAAAAGACATATTTCTATTGAAAGACACACAAGGCTCGTCGTAAACATCGGTAGAAAATAAAACCTAGCACCTAAATTGAACAATATTTGGCACTTCTTTTTTTTAGAAGTAATATTATTAGTTTATGTAGAAACAGTCTTACGTGTACTGTGGTCACATTATTCATAGTGTCACACGGCATTAACATGTCAATACTGGCTATTGTAATACAAGTTAACCAAAAATGTATCCCTAACCCAACTAATTTCGGCAGAAGAAGTCTGAAAGGACAAAATGATAAGTCTACTAAAAATACATGCAAGCCAAATTGTGCCCGAGAACTTTATTTCACATCCCAAATCTATGGGAAATAGTGGGCCTTATCCTCTACGACTCGAGCTCGTGGAATACATATTCCACGGTACAGTCTGTGAGCTCTGATTGGGGTTTGGGAAATTGTTTCGTGTACAACTGAAAAAAAAAAAATTCAATGAAGACTCACGTTTCATGGTGGCGAGGTCTCCATCAGGCTCGTTGATCACCATGGTGCCCAGGTCGTGCGTGAGCTCGGCGGTTCCGTCCCGCGTGGGAACTAGGGTTCCGTCGTCGCGTTTCTTCATCGTCGCCTCGTCGTAGTCACCCTGTTCAAAATAAATAATTATTTATGATATAGCCTATCGAGTGTCGGTACAACCCAGGGATAGTGACGCTACACTAGAAACAGCTTTCATATGGCATTTATGCGCATACGTCATGTATTTAGCGTCAGTAGCGATTTGAAACCATTATTGAAGGAAAGATTGAGGGAAGGAGGAAGAGAGGAAGACCTAGGAGATAGGAGAAATCAAGGAGAAAGTGGACGGCGTGTCGTATGAGGACATCAAAAAGAAAGTTGAAGATAGAGAAACATGGAAGTTATTTCACCGACAAGAGCTAAGCTCTTAAATTTCTGATGATGATGAGCGATTTGTCATCAACCAAATTCAAAACATTGTTCACCGGAATGCGGCACAATCCTTCGTTCTTCTTGCGAAATAAATACTGAATCCTATCGAAAAAAAAACGTGACTTTCAGCACTGTGGATAGTTTTGGCTTTATTATGCAAAAATTACATGATTTTGCGGAATATCCTGTTTCCTCTTTGTTTACATCAGTGACATTCACTGAGCTGGCGGTTCTAACCCCAGCAAGGGCAAATATTTGCGTTATTTGTCCGTGGATCATGGATGTTTTCTATGTATTTAAGTACCTACATATGTATCTATATAAGTATGCTTATCGTCGTCTAGTGAGCATAACACAAGCCGACTAGAGCTTACTTATGTATATAAAACAGGCGTCTATATTTGTAAGAGAAACCCTGAATATTTTGATACGCATAGTAGTCGGTACCCCAGATCGACTAGACATAGAGACAAAATACACTTGCCAAGGGCTAAATATAATATGTTTAAAAACAATGCTCCATGTATGTCAGTACAGATTTATAATAAATTACCTAAGGAAATAAGAGAATGTCATCCTAAACTATTTGCAGGAGCTCTTCATAAATGGCTTTTATCTAATTGTTTCTACTCTATAAAAGAATTTTTGTCTGGCAACAATTAATATGAAATTTCATATTTATTTAAGTTAGTTTATATCGTAACTAGAATATCAATTATAATATAAAAATTATTTATAAATAAGCAGGGTTAAATTCAAAACACATTAAATGTTTGCATGTCTCTACGGTAGAACATAAGCACTTACTGTTTACTACATCATCTAATGTACCTACTATGTTCTTGCAAATAAACATTCATTCATTCATTCATTCATTATGTATTTATCGAGTACTCACGGCGGAGACGATCCTGCCGTCGGGCGTGACGGTGGGCGCGTGGCGGAAGGCCTGCGTCTCGCGGATCTCGCGCGCCTCCGCGATCATGCTGCTGAGGATCGACGGGTGTTTCGCGTTGCCTGCGTACACAACAGTACATTACATACAGTCACAGACAACCCCCACTAGACGGAGTATGTAAGGCGACCCGCGCGCACCAACGATATGGTACGGCAGAACATTAAAGTATCAACACGGCGGCCACCGTTTAGTTGCGTCCTTGTTTATGATCCATGCGTAAGTCAACGAAAAAATAAATTAAATAAATAACATGGTAAATTTTAGTGTTAAGTGGTGTAGAGAGACCTCATAAACATGAACGCAACTAAACGGTGGCCGCCGTGTTGATACTTTAACGTTCTGCCGTACCATATCGTTGGTGCGCGCGGGTCGCCTTACATGCTCCGTCTAGTGGGGGTGGTCTGTGCATACAGTCAAAGCGGTGGTAGCCTAGTGGTTAGGGCATGCGACTTTCAATCCGGAGGTCGCGGGTTCGAACCCGGCCCGTACCAATGAGTTTTTCGGAACTTATGTACGGAATGTCATTTGATATTTACCACTCGCTTTTCGGTGAAGGAAAACATCGTGAGGAAACCACCTAAGCCCAATAAGGCCTAGTTTCCCCTCTGGGTTGGAAGGTCAGATGGCAGTCGCTTGCGTGAAAACTAGTGCCTACGCCACATCTTGGGATTTAGGGTAGCCGACCCCGATTGAGAATTCATTCTCAAAAAATGGGACAAGGCTAGGAGGATGATGATGAGGATGATTACATACAGTCAACCAATTTGATTTCTAGGCCACTATAGAACCTTGGCACAATGACAATGATATGAGATTTGAAGCGGCTTTCATATTGACGTTCACTGTGACAAGGTACAAAATGGCCTGGGAATCAAATTGGTTGACTGTACCTGGGGCGGCGAATCGTGAATGTCCCAGATCGCAGATGTTTGTTGGCCATAAATATGCGATCTGGGGCTTTACGAATTACTACCTGTGGTTTGTCTAAAGTTTGACGTCTTGCCTTGGCCAGGAAGTGAGATTTTACGTATATGTCGCAAATACCAGTTGACATAGTATATACTTATCTATATAAGTACATATATTGTCGTCTAGTACCCATAACACAAGCCTTCTTGCGCTTAATTTGGGACTAGATCGATTTGTGTGAAGTTGTCCGATATTTATTTATTTATTTTATAACAAGGCCTGGCGTGGAAAGCCTGCAAAAACAGAAAACCAGGTCGCACCAAGCTACTCACGCCAAGGGTATTGAGAAAAAATATGATTTACTTTAGTTTAAAGGTTTCTATGACAACATTAGCAGCTAAATGTTTGAGAAATGATGTACAAGCGTCGGTAGGAAGTTAGCATATCCTAAAAGATATACGATGGTCCAACATACCGATAAACTCGTGTGTTAGCAGGTATTCCGCCGTCGCTCTCTCCTCCGGGTTCTTGATAAGGCACTGCGTCACAAAGTCGATGAATTCTGGGGACCACTGGTCTGGTTCCCTGAAATAGATAACTAAACATTAACCTTAGTTTCAGCTTTGGCGGTGTATACTTAGGAAGTACATCACGTTTTATTGGCAGAATACGGTGTTTGACTATAGTGAATATAAATAGTGGTATTGAAACCACTAAACATACATCAAAAAATACGCGGAACCAAATAAATTACCACTATCTTTTGGACGTTCTACTATTTTTAATTGTACAAAATCTAAAAAGAAGACGTTTTGACTACTGCTTTTTATGATGTCACAAGCCTGTATCATCATAGAAGCTCCATACTAACAGATCGTTGTTGACATTTCATAAATAGTGGCTGATTTGAGCTGATATCAAATAACGTATTAAAGATTCTTAGTTAAACTCCTGGCCAAATGAATAGTGATATGAGTGGAGGTGACAATGAAAGAAGCAAATATAAATGGTGTGACAAGAACACACAGTTTGGGCTTAGTAGTTTGGGACTAATGAGAGATTCGCGTAATTCAAAGAGTCTAATCATTAGAGCATGCTGCAACGTTAGGTTGGTCGCTTGGAAAGGTGGAATATGAGTATGTCCGCAAGGGCTGCTCCTAGAACCCTTGGTATAGTACAAATTATTTAAACTAAGCTCATCCACTTACCTGCATTCACAATGGCATTGTGTCTAATACAATCCTATCTGCTTTTGTTCTCGTAAGCGCCAACCAGTTACAAAAAAAGGTTAGAACTACATTGCGTGGATATTGAATTTTCAACGTTATCCTTGTTGAATAGGTTTAAAATGGTGGAGAGTTCATAGTCCTTTTTCAAGAGAATACGTTCTTGTGGAGAGTCGGACGGTTGTAAAATTCCAAAAAAGTTATGATTACCATTATTCTGTTAGTGTATTTTGTAGTCTAATGTCCAAGGAAATAGAGCCGATAATCTATATTAACCTTCCAAGGTGGTTACAATCTGCTTTTACTACGAGCTCGCTATCTTAATTTGTGGTTAACCACTCAATGGTATTCAGTTTTTAAGTGGATGAGCTTAGCTTAGAAAATTTGTACTATACTGCTACTAAAGAGCAGTGGCGAGGGAAACGTTGAGCTACTGGTCTGGGCGGGTCCCCTACAGCGGGCGGTAAGGGCTTGTGCACAAATCACGTGAGGTTTTTTCGGCTACTTTTTGACCCCCCCTCCCCCTTGGTGATATTTGGTGAGGTTCTTTGCTAACCCCCCCACCCCCTCACTACCTCACGTGTATTTTTTTCCGCTAAAATTTCGAAAAATAGACTCGCTATTTTGAAGTATTTAACAAGTGAAGATTTATTTTTTAGCAAAACCGAGAAAAAATATCGATTTTTTCTCAGTTCGTTCACTATAGAAAAATACACGTGAGGTCTCCTTATACCCCCCTCCCCCCACGTGATATTTCGTGATTTTTTCGTGACCCCCCTCCCCCGTGATTTGTGCACAAGCTAAGCAGGGCAGCCGACCTGAAGGAGGGCGGCGGCTAGTCCTAGTAGGGTTCTAGGAGCAACGGTAGCTCCTAGAACCCTACTACTACTACTACTAAAGAGCAGTGGTGAGAGCAGTAGCGTGGAGGGGACAGCGGGCGGTAAGCAGGGAGCAGACCTGAAGGAGGGCGGCGGCTTGGTGGGGATCATGAAGATGGCGCGCATGGGGTGGATGTCGCCGTAGGGCGGCTTGCCCTCCGCCATCTCCAGCGCCGTGATGCCGAGCGACCAGATGTCCGCCACGCAGTCGTAGCCGATCTGCAGTGGTGAGAGCAGTAGCGTGGAGGGGACAGCGGGCGGTAAGCAGGGAGCAGACCTGAAGGAGGGCGGCGGCTTGGTGGGGATCATGAAGATGGCGCGCATGGGGTGGATGTCGCCGTAGGGCGGCTTGCCCTCCGCCATCTCCAGCGCCGTGATGCCGAGCGACCAGATGTCCGCCACGCAGTCGTAGCCGATCTGCAGTGGTGAGAGCAGTAGCGTGGAGGGGACAGCGGGCGGTAAGCAGGGAGCAGACCTGAAGGAGGGCGGCGGCTTGGTGGGGATCATGAAGATGGCGCGCATGGGGTGGATGTCGCCGTAGGGCGGCTTGCCCTCCGCCATCTCCAGCGCCGTGATGCCGAGCGACCAGATGTCCGCCACGCAGTCGTAGCCGATCTGCAGTGGTGAGAGCAGTAGCGTGGAGGGGACAGCGGGCGGTAAGCAGGGAGCAGACCTGAAGGAGGGCGGCGGCTTGGTGGGGATCATGAAGATGGCGCGCATGGGGTGGATGTCGCCGTAGGGCGGCTTGCCCTCCGCCATCTCCAGCGCCGTGATGCCGAGCGACCAGATGTCCGCCACGCAGTCGTAGCCGATCTGCAGTGGTGAGAGCAGTAGCGTGGAGGGGACAGCGGGCGGTAAGCAGGGAGCAGACCTGAAGGAGGGCGGCGGCTTGGTGGGGATCATGAAGATGGCGCGCATGGGGTGGATGTCGCCGTAGGGCGGCTTGCCCTCCGCCATCTCCAGCGCCGTGATGCCGAGCGACCAGATGTCCGCCACGCAGTCGTAGCCGATCTGCAGTGGTGAGAGCAGTAGCGTGGAGGGGACAGCGGGCGGTAAGCAGGGAGCAGACCTGAAGGAGGGCGGCGGCTTGGTGGGGATCATGAAGATGGCGCGCATGGGGTGGATGTCGCCGTAGGGCGGCTTGCCCTCCGCCATCTCCAGCGCCGTGATGCCGAGCGACCAGATGTCCGCCACGCAGTCGTAGCCGATCTGCAGTGGTGAGAGCAGTAGCGTGGAGGGGACAGCGGGCGGTAAGCAGGGAGCAGACCTGAAGGAGGGCGGCGGCTTGGTGGGGATCATGAAGATGGCGCGCATGGGGTGGATGTCGCCGTAGGGCGGCTTGCCCTCCGCCATCTCCAGCGCCGTGATGCCGAGCGACCAGATGTCCGCCACGCAGTCGTAGCCGATCTGCAGTGGTGAGAGCAGTAGCGTGGAGGGGACAGCGGGCGGTAAGCAGGGAGCAGACCTGAAGGAGGGCGGCGGCTTGGTGGGGATCATGAAGATGGCGCGCATGGGGTGGATGTCGCCGTAGGGCGGCTTGCCCTCCGCCATCTCCAGCGCCGTGATGCCGAGCGACCAGATGTCCGCCACGCAGTCGTAGCCGATCTCCTGGATCACCTCCGGCGCCATCCAGAACGGGGTTCCGATCACGGTGTTGCGTTTCGCCATTGTGTCCTGGAAAATATTTTGGAAGATAGTAACCTGATGCTTTGAGTGCGCTGAGCTGAAGAGGTGACGAATTACCAAAGGAAGACAAGAAGTAACAAGCTTCGAGGTGTACGCGTTTACATAACTTAAGAGGCCTTATTCCTTTTAAAATGCTATTTGTTTTAAACATTTTTCTCTATGATCAAACATGTTTCTTAACATATTATTGATGTTACTACCTAGAACAGGGCTATTGGGATTTATTGGTATATATTTGGAACCTACAATTTGAATTTTTCATTGATGACTTTTGTTTCAAAAACTACTCGAAATTGACAAAATTCACGCGGAAAAATAGTTTTTTCAACTTGTTTTCGACTGCACGCAATGTAAGCATGAAATAGCTATGTTACTACCTAGAACTCGGGGAAAAATATTATTCACTTCAAAAAGTTGGTGGAAATTATCAATATATTTGTCATAATATGAAAAAAATAAATTTTAAAAGGAATAAGGCCTCTTAAAATGTGTTGTGGAGATTGTAAAACCGTCATAAGGAGAGGATAATTACAAATGTTAGGATACGATACGATGACCTGTTCGTTAACCTAGAATTCTATCACCCATATAAATACATCGTTATTTTTGCTGATATTTTTCTCTTTGACTGTCGAAAACACAAGGGTCGGTAACTTTAATGTCGCGGTGATTCTTGTGTTCATTAACAAGTCTTACAGGACTGATCAGTTGGTTGTGCAGGTACTTGAACCGCTTGAACATGTCATATAGTATGGTCGCTATCCTCCGAGGAGGGACTCTTGGCTGGATGAATCTACACTCGGAATCTACTTGGGAAAGAAAATAAATACTCACAGTAAGCTGTCCAGCGACCCCGAAGTCAGCCAGTTTAGCGTGACCCTCGGTATTCAGTAAGATGTTCCCCGCTTTGATGTCCCTGTGGATCTTGCGCCGCCGGTGCAGGTACTCGAGCCCCTTGAGCGTGTCACACAGTATGGTCGCTATTTCATCCTCAGAGAGGGTCTTCTTGCGGAGCCTCATGATGTCGGAGACGGACCCTGCGCCGCAGTATTCCATTACGATCTGGAATTCAAAGAGGGTTTCAGAATTATAGGTTACTAGCTGTGCCCCGCGGTGTTACCCGCTCATCCCACGGGAACACTAAATTTATTCGGGATGAAAAGTATCCTATGTCCTTCCCCGGGACTGAAACTATCTATGTATATACCAAATTTCATCTAAATTGGTTCAGCGGTTTAAGCGTGAGGTAATAACAGACAGACAGACAGACAGACACACTTTCGCATTTATAATATTAGTATGGATTGGTAAGGCGAGCCTATTTTCATTCGTTTTCAGTGGTCGGGTTGGCTTGTACTTTGGCGTGGAAACATGCTTTTAGGCACACCTAGTGATAGAGCGGCCTATCTGGTTTACCAATTAAAAACTTGTATTTACTTTGTAAGTATATGACCGTTTAACAGAAACATTTTCTATAGGTTTTCTATATGACTGTTTAACAGAAACATTTTCTATAGGTTTTCTATATGACTGTTTAACAGAAACATTTTCTATAGGTTCGATCCGCCATTTAAAAACTAACCTTATGATTTTATTAAAAACAATGGAAGAAAGTCTAGTCCACACACAACTATTACATGAGATTTTTTGACACGCAACAAATACTGTATATCCTCTTTCATTCAACACAGCGCGGCAACGAGTGATGCTATGACGCTATTTGGAAGCAACTGTATCAAAAAATGAAATGATGCTCACCCAGAGGTCAGTATTCTTGAAATAGCTGCCATAGTATTTGACGACGTAGGGGCTATCGCACTGCTGCATGATGCTGATCTCCTTGATGATTTCTTGGAGATCCGTGTCTACCGGGACCTGCTTGATGGCCAGCACCTGCCCGCTTTCTTTGTGGAGGGCCTAGAATAAATACAAACACGTTTGCATAAGTCACGCGTATGATTACTTCAGCAAGAAAGCTTCAGGCATTAGTTCTCTGATGAAGTTCCTTAGAGGACTACAGTATAGAGTTCTTAAATAAGGGAGTGAACAAGTTCGTAAAGGATATGTGTATGTGTACAATACAAGTGCAAGTTATACGGGATGAGACGGTATTGGCGAAAATAGAGTCTTACCCTCCATATCGTATCAACTCCATCAGCATTTCATGTGTAAAGTAAATTTGTTCCTTGACTGGCATAAAGACTAGCGTAGCCAGCTTTGAGTTTAGGTGTCGCACTAAAGATGGAATCGAGAAGTAAAGATATGGTTCACCTTATAGACGCTGCCATAGGACCCTTCTCCGAGCTTGCAGATGATGTCGAACACCTCCTCCGGCTGCCGAGTGAGACTCTCCTCTGAGAGCTTCTTCAACTCACTGCAACAAACAAACAACACTCAATAACCATTTTGCCGGGATTTATATAATCTTAATTGTCTGGGGCGAGTCAGGCGAATTGCTGATGAAGAACGTTTGCCAATTTCGGATTCAAGCGAGGGTTATTTAAAAATAAAATGCTACTCATATCTAAAACTCTCCGTATGTGTTAGGCGTCTAAAACTTTTTTAATCTTCTAGATATATCGACGCTTAAGAATCAATACAAATACAAATACATTTATTGAAAAACCGTCTAACTATACCGTCTAACTAACATTTAGTTAGTTAGACGGTATTGATTCTTAAGCGTCGATATATCACATACATATTAGAGTATCAATAAAAAAATATTCTAGTAACATAATAACTAAAACATATCAATTACAAAACCATTCTGTCACTTGTCAACCTTGATAAACTTCCCTGATTAATAACAAAAACATCGCGTTACGAACCCAAGTTCATTGGCCGAGTTCCAATACCAACCATACAGAATAGTAACCCAGCCGACTCTCATCTCGCGGAACATACAACACAGATAAGGAGCCCTGCTTAGAGGAAATAAAATTCTATTTAAAAACTACGTATACGTTTTAAAAGAGCTTGTGAAGACTAGAAGAGTTGTAGATTGTTTCATTCGAATAAAGTCGTATTTTTTTTAAATCAAAGTCTCTTACTAACAAGTTAGAATAGTTTTTGAGACGATACGAAATTGTGTAACATACGTCGTGTAAATACTGAAACGTATAGGTATAATTTTTCAGTGTCAACGACCAGCTATCACGAAGGGCCTCCCCTTGTAGCTGTCAGTTTAAAAAGTCTTAAGTACCCACAGGTTTCACTGGAACTTAAGGCATTTTTATTGCACGGCATAGTGCCCTATTATTCAAACTATTACAACCTCCTGTATTACGAGTGGTTACTTGATGTACCCATTTATGAGGGCAGCCATAATGTTGCTCACGAAAGGGTGCCTTTGATTCAGAACCGCTTTCTCGATTCATTCATTCTTAAAATTCCTATAGCCTTTAAGCGCCGTACCGGAAATTGAGTACCTTACGTAACCATGTCCTGACTTGATTTATCAGTAGCCTATCCAAACATCAACACTTTATATATTCGCTTATACTTTCGAATATTTGTAATATTAGTAGGTAGATGAATTAAAGCATGTACCATGAATGGCAAACTATGTGCACATTTCGACGTCATTTGTTGTTTTGTTACAAGACTATAACCTATATTATCTGGAATACAATGAAAATATGACATATTCTGTAATCAAGATATGATATTTAGAAAAATTATGTTTGTTCAACATTTGAGTCCATTTGAGTACTACGATTTGGGGTGGTCAGCTTCACAGCCATGAGTCCATCAGCTGCACTCACATGTACGTAATTAACGTATTCACAAATATCTTGAAATAATTTATATTCCTAAAAAACTGGAACTCACGCCAAGAAGTTTATGAATGCGTTAATTACATGAGTAAGTACTTTATATTTACCTACCTTGGTTCCGTTCAGATTTTATAGCTGAGCCGGTTCATCAAAATACATCGGAATATCCCTGACGGCCAAATTAAATTTAACAACCTATTAACTTTTGATTTATATTCACGTTACATTTCTAAAAATGGGCAAGTGCGAGCCCGACTCACGCATGAAGGGTTCCGTACCTATACATATATATATATAATCTATAACAAGTTTGTTGTATGGGAGCCCCCCTTAAATATTTATTTTATTTTATTTTTAGTATTTGTTGTTATAGCGGCAATAGAAATACATCATCTGTGAAAATTTCAACTATCTAGCTACCACCGTTGTTGAGATACAGCCTGGTGACAGACGGACAGACGGACGGACGGACGGACGGACGGACGGACGGACGGACAGACGGCGAAGTCTCAGTAATAGGGTCCCGTTTTTACCCTTTGGGTACGGAACCCTAAAAATGTAAACGAGCAGTAGTCTGTGATGCTGATGCTATAAGTAGGAAATAGTATAGAACTCAGCAATCATTTCAAAATACCTGTTAGAGAAGCTACCAGAAATTATGCTTTTTTTGTTAGTTTTCAGGGGCTTCTAAACGGGCCACGTTTTGCTGCAATTTGTGGCCCGCCCATTATTTGCATCTTGCTCTAGCTTAGGGCGTCAGAGAAGGACGGCCATAGTTTCCGGCCACAGATTGCAGCAAAGAATAGTTGGTCGACATCGATGGATAGCTTCTATTGCAGCTAAAGCGTCGACCAATCAAAGTCGATCAATTGATATGAGTGCCATCTTTTCTCTGCAAAGATGAGTACCTATAGATATTTATATTTAAGCTCTGTATCAATACTCATGCTAAGATACCGTTCATAGTTTTCAGCCCGTGCTATGCTTCGCGACTCTAGTCACGCGATACTTATAGCATATCGTCACTCTCTCACAGTACTGTAAAGAAAGAGATAGGTAATGTTTCTGGCGCGAGAAAGAGTCGCGTGTCGCATTTGTGCTAGAGGTCCTGGATATCAATATTTTTTTTTATAAAAGTCATCATCTCATCACCAAGGCCGTCTCAAACAAGCCGGGACTGGGCACTACATAATTAAGGGCCTCAAAAATTCATCTAGGTATGTTTTTCAGGAGTTGTTGGGACCCCCAGTTGTTTCGAGCGTATCTATTAGGCCTGTGATACTTAAAATTCCGAATTCGAGATATTAAGCTTATTTTATCAGACACCGATGAGAATCGGGGATAAAAAAGGGCCAAGCCCTAAAAAGTAAACAAATATCTAAAGTAAATGTTAAAAATCTCGAGTGCTGGGCGCAGCTGTTTAAATATGACGTTTGATTTAACCCTTTAACTTACGCGACGAGGAAACAAACCATTTCTCTTATATATAAGTATTTAGCTTTCGCTGGTGCAGGTATATGTGGATGCCATGCCACTGCCACCCAATTTTTCGTTTAGAATGCTACATTTCAGGGAAAAACGATAATAATACTTGTAATCTTTTTCCCAGTGGCAGTAGCATGGCGTCAAAATATACCTGCAGAGCTAGCATATCTTGCGACTTCGCTTGTCGGGCATCTTAGCATCATCTGCCTCACCCGCACGATATTAAAAGGAAAGCGACAGGTAGGTACTATATGTCGCGCGACAAAGAGTCGTGTGTCACAGTTATACCAGATGTGCCATAACTTAGAAAGTAAGTACCTATAAGCCAATTCTTCAAGCTTGCCAAGCTTGGTGTAGAATTGGCTTATAACTATACAAGCTCGGTGCCAATTTCAAATAGGCAAGGTAAATGGGTCAGATTATAACACCTATAACCCATTTACCTTATGGATGTCACGACGCCATTATTAGGTGGTATGGAAATAATAGATACGTTTGAGGACATGCTCTTGATTTAGACTAATGAGATGGTTGGCAGATAATTCCCGATTTGAAAAGTGATTCTTCATGGGCTCCATCTTTACATATCAATTCTGTTAAAAATGGAAACATTCGGGGGTTTCAGCTTTAAAATAAACAAATCGATTCATAAATGCCAATAAAACACATCGATTTAAGAACGTCTTATTTTTTGAAGTCTGTTAAAGAGGAATACCTACAAAGTAACGCAGACGGAATGGAATTCTTCAGGTAGGTATTACGCATACCATCGTCCCAGACTGGGGCTCTTAAAAAAGCAATAATCATAAAAGCATTCCCAGTATAACCGATTCTGGGGAACCGATTTTAGACTTCAGCGTTTACACTAACTTTTACGTTAAATTAAAGGAACTTTTCACATATTTATTTAATTTCTGTTCGGCTTTGGTTGGATTGAAGACAACGATGCCTTGTCTAATATGTCCTGAAATTCAAGGAAAATTTCTTCTTTAAGTATTACATTAATAACTTAACTCGAATATTTGTGCTTGGGTCTTGGATGTTATCTATATATGTATTTATATATTATGTATATCGTCGTCTAGTACCCATAGTACAAGCTTTGCTTAGTTTGGGACTGGGTCGATTTGTGTAAGATTGTCCCTTAATATTTATTTATTTATTTATAAATGTCACGGGTAGCTCAAAATTTACACAAGGCATCGATTGGACTGGATGGATCATCAAGCCACCACGGATGAAACAAAAACGAGTGCACCAAGTGTGTGACACGCAACACTTTCTCACGCGACGAATAATACCTGTCGCGAATAAAGCGAAGTCGGGGCAAGATATGCTAGCCATGTATTTCCTATAGATAGGTAAAAAAGTTTTCTTCATAAAAGGGCTTTTACTTTCCGAATCAAAATTTAAAATATAAATCCCTCTAATTTTAAAGTCTAATCTCTAATTTTAAAATATAAATCTATTTGTCCGAGTCAACCTTTTGCAAGCCAAGCGGTGTAGCCACTCACCGTGCCACTGCCGCCACAGCAAAAATATAAAGGAGTGCTCCAAAATCAACAAGAATTGAAATCACTTGTAGCGGTTTGAACAAAGTTTTTGATTGAATTTTGGACGTCACTAGACGACGTTGGCGCGGTTGGCGTGAGTGGCAATTTTCCAATGTCGTGATATAACGACGGGCGGTCAAAAGGTTAAGTACACATATGTCGCAGTACCGATTTATTACAGCAATAACAATTGTATAGAGAAAGGGTATACGGAAAAAACATGTATAACCAGGAATCGTAAAATGCGAGCAAAATCGATTGAAATTACTGCTCGCATTTTACAAATCCTGATTATTACAATGTATTTAATTTGTTTTGATACAATATCTTAAGAAAGTGTGTATAAACTGAACATAACAATTGTATTGATCTTTTGTTCCATTGTCGCGTTTTTCTCGTGAGCTCTGTTAAAGAGGAATACCTACAAAGTAACGCAGACGGAATGGAATTCTTCAGGTAGGTATTACGCATACCATCGTCCCAGACTGGGGCTCTTAAAAAAGCAATAATCATAAAAGCATTCCCAGTATAACCGATTCTGGGGAACCGATTTTAGACTTCAGCGTTTACACTAACTTTTACGTTAAATTAAAGGAACTTTTCACATATTTATTTAATTTCTGTTCGGCTTTGGTTGGATTGAAGACAACGATGCCTTGTCTAATATGTCCTGAAATTCAAGGAAAATTTCTTCTTTAAGTATTACATTAATAACTTAACTCGAATATTTGTGCTTGGGTCTTGGATGTTATCTATATATGTATTTATATATTATGTATATCGTCGTCTAGTACCCATAGTACAAGCTTTGCTTAGTTTGGGACTGGGTCGATTTGTGTAAGATTGTCCCTTAATATTTATTTATTTATTTATAAATGTCACGGGTAGCTCAAAATTTACACAAGGCATCGATTGGACTGGATGGATCATCAAGCCACCACGGATGAAACAAAAACGAGTGCACCAAGTGTGTGACACGCAACACTTTCTCACGCGACGAATAATACCTGTCGCGAATAAAGCGAAGTCGGGGCAAGATATGCTAGCCATGTATTTCCTATAGATAGGTAAAAAAGTTTTCTTCATAAAAGGGCTTTTACTTTCCGAATCAAAATTTAAAATATAAATCCCTCTAATTTTAAAATCTAATCTCTAATTTTAAAATATAAATCTATTTGTCCGATTCAACCTTTTGCAAGCCAAGCGGTGTAGCCACTCACCGTGCCACTGCCGCCACAGCAAAAATATAAAGGAGTGCTCCAAAATCAACAAGAATTGAAATCACTTGTAGCGGTTTGAACAAAGTTTTTGATTGAATTTTGGACGTCACTAGACGACGTTGGCGCGGTTGGCGTGAGTGGCAATTTTCCAATGTCGTGATATAACGACGGGCGGTCAAAAGGTTAAGTACACATATGTCGCAGTACCGATTTATTACAGCAATAACAATTGTATAGAGAAAGGGTATACGGAAAAAACATGTATAACCAGGAATCGTAAAATGCGAGCAAAATCGATTGAAATTACTGCTCGCATTTTACAAATCCTGATTATTACAATGTATTTAATTTGTTTTGATACATTATCTTAAGAAAGTGTATATAAACTGAACATAACAATTGTATTGATCTTTTGTTCCATTGTCGCGTTTTTCTCGTGAGCTCGGATAAAACAATCCATTATTTCGCACGTGTATAATGTACAATATATTGTACCGCCGAGCAGTCGTAATTTATTGTTTCCTTTCATATTTAATTGTGAACTGCGATAAGCATAATATAACTAGAATATGTCCGCAATTTTATAAGAGAGAGAGAAGAGAGTGAGAGATTCAACAAATTCGCCATTCTGTGGTCATTGAACCGAAGAATATTTTTTTGGATTCTGTATGTATAATACACAGATGAATAATATGTAGGTATAATGTCTGGACCTAATTACTTACGTGGGTTTTATATATACGTTTTAATTTAATAAACATTATTTTGCGGCCTCGATCCACCAATTGACTTAAACTATGGGCATTTTTGGTACACGGGTAAACTTGGGCCATAATGGTAACCTGTAATTTGTAACTTATAGGTCACAGTTTATTTTTACCGAAATAAAGGAAAGCAAAAATGAGGTATGTAACAGACAGAAGAACTCTGTTATATATTTTTTTCTTTTACTAATTGGTCTATTCTTGGCTGTGCGGTGTCTCGGCCAGTCACTGTAGTTTTGAAAGACATGTAGCACTTTTAACTTACACGGTAGTGAATAGCTCTAACTTATAGGAGCTCAGGACCCAAATGTTTATGTATACTCTGTCACAAGAAGAGTCCGGATTGCAATTGGTAATCGGCTGGGGTTTATATAAAAAAATCGGGCTCATATATCACATATACTCTATAGATTTATGCTTATTCGTGAACAAACACGTAAACAACGCAATCATCTCGATTCTACCAAGGAATTCCACGGGACCACGTTATTTGAGGAAAACATCACAAATTTGCGCGTAGCTTATACCAGGAACGTGCTGATTCACTACGCATGTCGTATTCCTAAAGTACTCAGAATGAAACTTTAAAAATAAACAATAACCACCACTCACACGGAAGTAGGTCGGAGACTAGAATTCGTTTCTAAAAACCGCAACTACTTGTAATTAATTATATATATGTAGAGTCAACCATTTTGATTTCTAGGCCACTATAGAACCTTGTCACAATGACAATGATATGAGATTTCAAGCAGCTATAATTGATGTTCACTGTGACAAGCACCTGTGGTGACAAGGTACGAAATGGCCAAGGAATCAAATTGGTTGACTGTAACATGTAGGGCATTACATAGCATATAAGACAGCAGTTAGCTGCAGTATCACATGTTTGAATAGTCAACCTTTCGGATGTAAAATACGTTTATAATAGTACATTTATAACTCAGAAAGGCATACTAATGGGCCGTATCATGGTCGTATTTCTCGAGCGACAGCTAGATAAATGATAAATCAATCACCTACCTACTTCCCATCATGCTAAGAGCGCGACTGTTTTCAGTTACATTACCCGGACAACAAAGTGGCTTTATAAGGGTTCCATTTTCGTTTTTGAAGTACGGAACCCTAAATATGGAATCCACTCAGCATACGGCATAGCAATTGTGAGCACCAAGACGTATTCGTACTTTTTATTTTTGCTCAAAAGCTAGTATTATATGATCTGTGTCAAAAGTAATGTAGGTATGTCGGGCGGTCCGCATCATAGGTGACGAGAAAAGTACCAGATTCCTCGAACCCCTTCAATTACGTAGGGACATTGGGTCGCTGAGCGTTTTTTATCGCCTATACCATGGCGAGTGTTCTGAAGAGTTATTTTCTCTTATCCCACCCTCCCCTTTTCCGTCATAGAAGCACACGTGCTAGCTTGCGATGTCATAGCCTCACCGTGGAGAATATTCCCACACGTACCAAGAAGTTTGGCAATTCCTTCATCTGCCGAACTATTAAAGTATGGAACTCCTTGCCGGCTCATGTGTTTCCTCCTTCTTATAACTTGGGACCCTTCAAACGAAGCGTGAAGAAGCGTCTCTCGGGCCAGCATGGCAGTGTCGACTGACTTGGCACCGTTGGTTCCTCGTCAGTTGCCATTGCGACTTGGGCTCCCCTTTTTGCTTGCCATCAGGCGAAGTGGAGCAACTATGTTGTGCCGTTATAAAAAAAAAAAAGGTAAGTAGAGTAGAGCTAACTGTATATTACCTACACGAGTAAATACAAGTTTTTTTCCTGAAAGCCCCGTCATGTTGATAAAAGGAACGTGAAACCATTGTTTATCACCATTACAGGGTAAACCTCATTTATTACCTCAACGCACTAGCTATGCTGTTGTTCGCGCTGACCTCAAAACAATGCAACAAAAATGTACCTAACGCGTTAGCGTTTGAAGGGTTGATATTTGTCTGCTAGATTAATTTATTATAATTTGAATTTCTCACCCTTTTTTTATACTACTATAAACTCACATAATATTCATCTTTATTCTTAAGAAAATTACACGTCAGATTCAGATGTGTATTAACTCTATTTGAATTAAACAACTAGAAAAAAAATGGTGTACCTAACATTAAAATAATGAGACACTATAGGTATGTTTCATAAATTCAAATTTGAATTATAAGTACAGCAAAAGTACAAATAAAAAGAAGAGAAATTTCAATTTTAATAAAGTAAATCATTTGAAGCATTTTCTTCATTCAAATGTCAGATATATACCAGATATGTCAGATAAACACAAATAATAAAACTATTATTACAGAATTGGTAATATCGCGGTCTCATGCATTGAACTTATACCTACTCGATTTTGATCATTGAATATCTCAAGAAAGAAAATGTCGTTATGATTACTTTGAATATCGCCAGAGTAGACATAGAGTGGCAGATATATATAATTAGAAACGTGGAATTAATTAATTCTATTCTTGTAGATACATTTATTTTGCTTTAATTTTAATACACTCGGTATTAACAAGTGTTTATTAGAAATTAATCAAAGAAAAACCTCTGCACCTCTAGTTCCAGCACAACTGTGACATGCGACTTTCTCGCGCCACAAATATTACCTACCTATCTCTTTCTTCGCTGTACTGTTAGAGAGTGACGGGCGAAGCTATGTCGCACGGACAGGAGTGTGGTCGTGATAGACGGGCTGGTGTATTCAGAGGCGATCTAAGAAATAACTAGGGAGTTCTTAGTACTCTCAATAATGACACAAGCGTTTATCGGTTTAATATCAACAGACTTCATACGTGTTTATTTTATGTATCTGAACTTTCGGAACGTCTATTAAGATTTCCTTTACGTTTCATAATGGTAATATAGTTTATATTACAGTAACAAGGTAGATAAAGAAGCCATCATCAAATATCGATAATTGTCATTTTGGATGTAGTTCGAGTTCTTAAAGTTTGCTACAGTACAATTGTACCTATAATTTGGGAAAATATTAGAACATCATTGACAAACAAACATCAGTAACATTACGTCCTATTTGTAGCAAACTTTAAGAACTCGAACTACATCCAAAATGTCAATTATCGATCTTTGATGATGCACCGATGCTTATAATTTAAACGTCATTCCCTTACACTGTTTGGCACAGAATGTAACATGTAACTATATCTTAGCGATAGCGTGTTTATATTCGTGCCAGTTTCGCATTGACAGACAATTTTACATTACCCTCCGTAAGGCTGCCAGTCCACTAAAGCGGATCGGAGCGGAGCGGAGTGTCAAATGGACCAATCATAGTCCTCAGATTTAAATGCAATTCTTGTGGGCTTCACAAAGACGCAGCCTGATTGGTTCAATTTCTTCACTCCGCTTCAATGAACAGGCAGCCTAAAAAGTTCAAGTGCAAGCAAAAGTTGTATTGATTACAAGAGTTCTGACTCCGATTTGAACGATGTGTTATTAAACGCTCTGGATGGCATGTATTGCCATAAGGTATATACAGAAGTTTTCAAGTAACCTGGAATCGCGGAGGTTCTTACCCCGGTGGCCTGTCGTTGGCACTCATCCTGTCAGCTCTTCTCTTCTTGCAGGTGTTGCAGTTCAAAGTGGGGGCGCCCCCCTCCCACACCCCTCCTTTCCAGAACACAAGTCGCCCCTCACTGTCCATGAGGCCACGTGCCCATGGCAGAGGCCCATGGAGTCCGATAACAGATGAGGTAGTAGGTCGTACAAAGTACAGTTAATTTTTCGTCAATTCATTGGTCCACACAGATCCTTAAAGAAAACCTCAGCACTTTTATCAGACCTGGTTTACCGAGGTAGAGCACACATGGAAAAATAATCAAAATTCACTCATGAAAACACAATATTGGCAAGTTCATTTCATCAGTTTCAGAAATCCAAAAATAAAATTAACTGCATCCGTTCCCAGAACGGAGATAATGTAAACGTTAGACACAAACTTTTCAACTATTCACTGAATATAAACAATCCCTGCATCACAATCGGGGTCACATTGCAGCCGAAATAAACGATCACTTCATAAACTTATGACACATGTGGATGGCCCACGCGTTTATGTAACCACGGCATTCATCCAAAAGTGATTAACAAAAGTTTATTCCCAAAAATAAACTCGCGTATCCTTTACGGGTTAAAATAACCGACGTCCGTCCTCAACGCGCTCTGCCCCGAGACTGCTTTGATGTTCCAAGTTTAAATACAAATTTCAAACTTGGAACGAGCTGGCCATCTCGATCTGGACCGTTCAGAAATCCCATTCCCTTCTCGTACAGGCTAAATTTAAGACAAAATGTCACTGGAGATGATTCTTCAATGTTTACGAGACGAGAGAAATATGCTGTCACGTATGACGGGTCCGTGGGCGGTATTTGTGTACGTGTCAATTACGATCACACGGCATTCGACGTCCATTATCAGTATGAGCCATAGCTTTTCTAGTATTTTTCTTTCTGTGCCCGATAACCCGATACCCGGATTCCAAACTTATGTACTTATACCCATAACTTCCCTATTTATGCAAAACCTAAAACCAAAGTCTAATATGTTAGAGGTATATATATTTAGATAATACAATCACTGTTACTTTAAAACTCTTTTGCAGTAGACCTTTTCCCACGAGACGAGTGGGTACAGTGTAACTCAAGCCCGCAAGCTTCTTTATCGACTTCATTGTCACTCTAACAAGTTCTTAATTAGGTGGATCTATGAAAGTACTGCGTAAAGTATATTTCTCTTTCAAGTAAATCATATACAACATTTAAAATAGAGCGCCGTCATTCATTTGATAGAGACTGCGAGGAAGTTCGTTTTCCTTCCTTAATCGTCCACGAAGTGGAGTATTAGTGTTTCTTTCAACTATGAATTCAGTCATTATTCATTCTAATTTACCGTGTCATGTGGTTGCATCATGGGTAAATATAAACATGCCACTTCAGTAACAAAAAGAGACATATTTAAATCAACATGTTTTGCCAAACTGATTTAAACATTTAATAAACAAACATGTATCCCATCAAAATCAATATGTGTATTAAAATCAAGCGCACGAAACTGTGCTTCACTCACAAGCTGACAGCTTAACAATATAAGAGTCGAGACAGGATTAAAAGCTTAAAAAACAAATGATCAATACTGGATCTATCAATTACTCAAACCGTACTATTATGGCCACTTGCAAATCTGCTTCAAATTCAAACATGACGCGATCATAATAAAGTTCGTAAATTACTTTCAGTCCATCGTTCTATCTTTTTCGTATTATGCAGTGAAAAGATAATTGAATCCTTTTATAGATCAGGTACAGTAGACTTTCTGAAGACGTTATAGGATTCAAATTGGCCATTTTGTGATTGAAGACGTTTTAATACTAGATGCGTATACGCATGGCACCAGCGCGGCTGCCCCGTGTTGGTCCATCTATAAATAGACAGGTCCTTATTTTATTTATTTTAATGCCGTTAGGTCATTAGCGGTCTTAAAAATCCCCCGGGCAATTTGTGGTTTTGGAAATCAACGCACTTCTAGGCGATGTCGAATCGATGCTTACATTTTGGTTCAACAACGATATATAACACGACAATAGGTAATACATTAAGGATACTGCAATCGCAGTAGGTAAGTTACATACTAATATTCAATTATTTTTATAAATAATGACACAAAGGTAAATTAAGAAAGAAAAATTGAATGCGATCTACTACAATCGAAGCGGGGTTTGAACCCGCGACCTCTGCGTTACCGGCGCATTGCTCTCCCAACTGAGCTATCCGACCGCTACGTCAGTCACACCAAATCTTTCATCCCTTAATCCTTTACGCTACTGGAGCGCCCTCTGTGTCATATGTTTTTTTGAAATGCTTATTGCGCATTAGCCATACCCTAGGATGTGCGTTTTACACGCACGATCCCCAATCCCCATTGCTTTACAGCAAGTGTGAAGACTGCGAGAGAGATGGCGCTGTTCTAAATATTTGTATAGAATCTTTTTTATCGATTCTATATTTTTTATGTGGTAATACCACATAAAAAATATAGAATATTTATAAAAATAAAAAATGTGGTATTTTTTATTTTTTTTGGTCACATTTTTTATTTTTATAAATATTCTATATTTTTTATGTGGTATTACCACATAAAAAATATAGAATCGATAAAAAAGATTCTATACAAATATTTAGAACAGCGCCATCTCTCTCGCAGTCTTCACACTTGCTGTAAAGCAATGGGGACTGGGGATCGTGCGTGTAAAACGCACATCCTAGGGTATGGCTAATGCGCAATAAGCATTTCAAAAAAACATATGACACAGAGGGCGCTCCAGTAGCGTAAAGGATTAAGGGATGAAAGATTTGGTGTGACTGACGTAGCGGTCGGATAGCTCAGTTGGGAGAGCAATGCGCCGGTAACGCAGAGGTCGCGGGTTCAAACCCCGCTTCGATTGTAGTAGATCGCATTCAATTTTTCTTTCTTAATTTACCTTTGTGTCATTATTTATAAAAATAAAAAATGTGGTATTACCACATAAAAAATATAGAATCGATAAAAAAGATTCTATACAAATATTTAATATTCAATTAGTTAAATTGGTGATTCGATTCAATCGTTAATTTGTATCGCTAATGAATATAACCAACACGAAAGTGTTAGTTTTAATAATATTGAATGCGAAATAAAAAAGAAGATATCCCGCAGTTTTTCGCTGTCGTGACAAAGTGCTTTGGGGACTGTGATTTTTGGAGAAGGAACATTCTAGCACATAGAACATGCTATATTATTTCTAGCAATAAGATTTTTTCACTATATACAACGTAACTAAACCACATTCGTATTCTATCATGATAATCATAAATTCGTCAATTAACAAGATAGATAATTGATCTGGTCTAAAGCTAGGCAATTCACCTGGAATCAGGACGCCACCCATCAAATTTTTTGTTGAATGGAGCAGTTAGACCAAAAGGCAATCCGTTAAACACATAAAGACCTAAGGCTCAAAATATTATCTTCAAGGCCTTGTATTCTTGCTCGGACTATTGGAATGCATTACAATAAAAGTAAGATGACATAGTATTGTACTAAATACAGACGCTTCAATATCTAAACATCATACTATGCTTTTGCGGGATCCGCAAATTGGAACCTTAACCCATTACTATTAAGATTTATTCCGTATCAACTAGGCTGAGCGAACACGTAAGCTCGTCTGAAACACTTCATTATATGTTTTACTGCCAACTTTAGACCGTGTGAATTTTTAACAGGCATTTCCTTTCAGACGTTCCGAATACCAGGAGAACAGTGACTATT
Organism: Apotomis betuletana; assembly: GCA_932273695.1. NCBI lineage: Eukaryota > Metazoa > Arthropoda > Insecta > Lepidoptera > Tortricidae > Apotomis > Apotomis betuletana. The sequence continues at coordinate 28,706,291 of OW026301.1, forward strand.
GCCAATTGCCAAAACACGAATTTAACACATACATTCGAAAGCAAACATTCCGGGTCACTGATATAAATTGTAATATCTCGAAAAATTGATGCAGCTCGTGTGTTCAAATAAATTTGACGTTATAGAAAATTTTGATGTATTTTAGATGACAGACGATTTAAGACGGTAAAGTACGCAAGCGAACTTCTTGGTCTATCACTCACTACACCGTTTCAAGATACCTCTATTTATTTGACAACTAAGAAGACTTTTGGTATATATTTTTTGTACAAGAACCTGCGTGATATATTTATTGGCGATCAGGACAATGAACTTCTCTCCGACTAGATTTCACGCCAAATGACGTAGGCGTTTCAGTCAATTCTTTTGTTATTATTAGTTTCCGAGATCTTCGATAGAGCACAGAGAGTACACATATTTGTACGAAACAACACTATAACAAAAATATTACAATTTGGGAAAAAATAGGCTACAATATATTTGGAAATCGGTGGTAGGTATACCACCGATTATATTTATTTGTAATCATAACTTATTTAAAATCTGTTCCTTCCTTCTTCCTTACCGCAACAATTCAGGTCATCAGGTCAGTGAAAAGGACAAAGCAACAAAAGATGACCGCAAAATTCGATCGCTTCCGTCATCGAGATACTCGTCGTTAGTCATGGCACACTTCTCGGTAACCGCTGTGTCCCATATATGGACCGCTTAGACATTACGGCAATTGGGAATATGCTAAGTGCCCTAGGCCTTATCTTTGATCATCTATTACTGGTCATAGCCCACGGCTAGCTTTGGATCAACATTCCTTACATACTTATTATTATTACAACCGTTTACAAGCTACCGGGACGAATATGGAGCCAACTGAGATAGATATATACGTTTATAATATGTGTATGACAAATAACCATTTATTTATTTAATCTTTATTGCACAAAAAACGTATCGTATAAAAGGCGAACTTCAACTAACTACCAGTCAACCTTCAGGCAAAGCAGACAAATTGTGACCTACAACTATATTGCCCAATAGACTAGATATATAGATAATACTTCGGGATGTGCAAACAATCGCTATTCAGAACAGCACTTGAGTATGCATTAAGTGACAATGGCCATGTCCGGCAGAAAAAAGCATCCAAAGAAGATGAACATCAAACCAATAAAAAGCTATCTATTGCGAACTCGCACTCCGAAGACTTCGTACTACACAATCAGCTATAGTTTAATTTTTGAATCTCGGAATCGTTAGCGTGAGTCCAAACCACGTTCATTCAATTAATTTATTGTTATACTTCCTGATATATCTTGTAAATATCAGGAGTTTTCACGCATTTTGTTACAAATCCAATTTATATAGTAGCAATCGAATCAATTTACTTTTGCATACTATAGCATAATATAACCAGTCGCCATGGCAATAATCAATTTTGTAATCAGAACTCGACCTACTCCGCGATGATAAACATGCTTCCCTCATTTGCGTAGGCTAATATTTAACTCCGGATTCGAATTACAAGGCTAAATTCAACCAAACCAGATTAAGATTCAGTGACAAATTCTTTATTATATTCTAGGTTGGTGCAATGAATCCTGAATCACATATATTGTCTAGCAAGTGTCGGTCCGGCCCAGGGTTAGTGGCGCTAAAAACAGCTTACATAATGGCAATAATGAGTATACGTCATATATTTGCATTATTAAACATCATAGCAATTTCAAGGATTTTTCATTAACGGAATTCAAAACATTGTTTACCGGAATGCTGCTCAATCCTTTGTTCTTCTTGCGAAATAAATACTGAACCCTATTGAAAAAAAAACTTAACTTTCATCCCTGTGGATAGTTTTGGCTTTATTATTCAAAAATTACTTGAAATTTGCAGAATATTTAGTCCTGTTTCCTCTTTGTTTACGTCAGTGATATTCACCGACTTTCAACGTCAGTTACCAAAAATTTGACGTTACCAGTAAAATAAATTAGTACCACTAATCCGCAATATGGCGTGGGTTCATAAACACCTTGTCGGGCTATACATTGACATATTTATTCATGTTGCCACGATTTTTTTGTGCAAATATCCTGAATAAAATTGAAACTGAAGAACTAGAAGATTAGATTTGTAAAGTCGCATCAATACTGAAATACTGGTGACATTAGTGGTTACCGTAAAAATGACGCTGAATTCAACAGGAAACACAAGGGATCGAGATTAAAAATTAAATTCTTTAAATACTCTCTAAAGGCAATGTCATTTACAACAATACATATACACTTTATTTTTGAATGGCATACTGGGATTGTTGCCAATCAATCAATGAAAACTATATGCCAATCAAGATTACTGATTCGTCATCAATAGCATACCAATCATTGTTTAACCACGAAGCGTCATGACTCCACAAATGATTCAAGCCCTGTAAGAGAACCCGCGTAAATCATTGCAAATATCGACCGAGAAGGGCCGACGAAAGATTTAATGGAACTTATTTACATAAATAACAGATGTTTTGGATTATTGATTCCGGGAATGGAGAAAGAGATGCAAATTGAAGAGCTCAATACGATTGCTTCTGAAACCTTAAGAATATTTACGTCAGTAATCAGGCTTGTAGATATAAAATGAAATGCGTAATTTAGTTTCACAAATATACGCCCCTGCCGGGATAAGATACGATAAATAAATTATTATATGTTGAAAGAAAATACCTATCCACAAGATATATGGTTATGCATTGTATTGTAGAATTTTGTGCCTTCCACGATGGCATGGCGTCAATATGGGTGTGATAAACCTGAGCGCACTTAGTTTGGATACTCTTCAAAGTTTTGCCCTATAATTATATAAAAAAAAACTAAAAATAGTAATATTGCTTTGCTGATCCGCGATATAATAACGTGCCAGTTAATTTGTGCTAACCCGTTATACTTATTTGCGTATTTTTTCATGCATAAATGCATTAAATAGTCCCACCCTCCCACCACGATAGGAAAAATAAAATAAATACGCAAATAAATATATTTAATGCATTTATGCATGAAAAAATACGCAAATAAGTATAACGGGTTAGCACAAATTAACTGGCACGTTATTATATCGCGGATCAGCAAAGCAATATTACTATTTTTAGTTAATATGTATATCCGCAAAGTAACGCCTTATTCATTTAATTATCTATAATTATATGCCTTATTTTAGGTAAGCAGGTGAAAATTGGGTTAAATCAAGGTTAAATGGACCACTCCACTAGTGCCTTTCAAATCCAAGTCGTAGGAAACAAATACCACAATACAATAAATCTATATATCGCTAGATCAAACACTGGTACTGAAGATCATTAGGAGAGCACTCGGCGGGTCACAGACCGCCCCAGAAAAACACGCCCGCGCGATGCGTTCGCTACGTGCCAATTTATAGGCCACACGTTGGGAGTTAGACGAAAGCTGGCAATTTAACAATCTACATGCAACGATGCGTTGCTAAAGAAATACATATTTCATCGGCAAAGTTTACATTCTCGTAATAGAAATCTTAGTCTCCTATGAAACAAGGGTAAGTGCTAAGTATTACAAGATTTAGCAAATTGTTTCAGCAGAGTTGAGACCATGACCTCGTCTTTGACACAATATGATACCTGAATTCGTAACTTAGCTGTTAAACTATTGGTTTGTCAAAGCTTTCCTCCATTCGACACGGCAATTTCGGTCATTTCTACTCCAGGACTAAAAGTTTAGTTTATAATAGTGAAGAATATAAATAGGGTAAATCGCCAATTACTGGCCACCGTTCAATAACTGGCCACCTCATACTAAAAACGAACTCTGTTCACCTGCAAACAGAATTCATTTTAGTATAAGGTTTTAATTACTGGCCATCCTTCAATAACTGGCCACGTTATACTAAAATGAATTCAGTTTGCAGGTAAACAGAGTTCATTTTTAGTATGAGGTGGCCAGTTATTGAACGGTGGCCAGTAATTGGCGATTTACCCTATATGTTTCATTGCACGACAGTATAATGTTTAAGTGTCAAAATTCCTTGTTTTGCAACTTGCAAAAGTTTCGTTGCAATTGTGAGTCAATAGTTACATATTTTTATCGTCTCATAAAAACAGGCTACATAATAAAAAATCAAAAACGTGGGACTTTATTAAACCTTATTCCGATCACAATGGCAACTGCTCGGCAAAACCTTTTAAAACCGCAGTCAATGCGTCGCGCTCCGTCCGTCGGCCATTCTTCAACTCCGTTCTGCTTACAACTAAAGAAGCTATCAGTCATAGAGTGGCAAACATTCAGTAGCTCTGAAATCATCGTTTACATTGAAAGGAATATAATGTATTAGACAAAATAATTTACAATCATCTTTTCATAAGCAGGTTACGCAAAATGTCACAACTGTACACCCAGCCCAGCGAACAACTAGATCGATTTGTGTGAGGTTGTCTAATATTTATTTATTTATTTATTTATCTATAATTATCACTACATAGTATAAAACGAAGTGCCTTCCTGCTGTCTCCCTATGTATGCTTAGATCGTTAAAACTTACGCAACAGATTTTGTTGCGTTTTTTTTTATAGCTAAAAGAGTGATTCAAGAGGAAGGTTTATATGTATAATACATGCATAATTTACCGGTTTTGCACCCGTGAGAAGCCAGGGCTCGTCGCTAGTAAATTAATAAAACGTATAAACAAAATACTATAACAATTGGCATATCTGGTTCGAAGGACCAACGCTAATAATCTCTTTAGCCTGGCAGCTGGTTAGCCAGTGTAGTCGGGTCATTGGCCCGCTGAGTCATAAGGGCCAGGTATAAGCTTGGTATTTTGCTGGTAGTTTTACGGACTTGCAATTAAACTGGGCAACAAGAATTTATAATGAAAATTGGGACTTTCTGAAGAATCTGAAACATATCGAGTTTCGCTTCTTTCTTAGCGTCACCTGTCGCTTTTCACGCTATACTGAAAGGAATAGTCAAAGTCGTAGCGATTAATTAGGTTGAGTAGACAAATACTTCACCCCAAAACGCACTCAGACGTTATTCCATCAGGCACAAAATTGCTGCCCATCTAAGTTCAATAAAGGGTAAGGAAAGCAAACATCGATTGAAACTCGGCAGAAATACCCCCCGGTAACCGAGACGGGTGAAAGTACGTATGACGACGAAACTGGTACAGAGGGAGGAATGTACCGCAAAATGTCAATATGCAGAGCGGTACCAATCTACCGATAATGGCTTATTATTTCCGATCTGCGGAGAAAGCGATCTAACGGATGGAATGGCAAACCAATGAAATGTTATTATTATTAGGCCTTGGGAAATTGTAGGTTACGAAATTTATATGGGATACCCTTTTTTAGGGTTCCGTAGCCAAATGGCCAAAAACGGAACCCTTATAGATTCGTCATGTCTGTCTGTCCGTCTGTCTGTCTGTCCGTCTGTCCGTCTGTCCGTCCGTATGTCACAGCATTTTTTTTCCGAAACTATAAGAGCTATACTGTTGAAACTTGGTAGGTAGATGTATTCTGTGAACCGCATTAAGATTTTGATGCAAAAATAAAAAAATAATAATAAATATTGGGGGCTCCCCATACTTAAAACTGAAACTCATTTTTTTTTTTTTCATCAAAAACATACGTGTGTGGTATCTATGGAATATGGATATGTCTTCAAAAATGATATCGAGGTTTCTAAAATATTTTTTTTCTAAACCGAATAGTTTGCGTGACAGACGCTTCCAAAGTGGAAAAAAGTTGGTCCCCCCCCCCCCTCTAACTTCTAAAATAAGAAAATGAAAAATCTAAAAAAAACATATGATGTACATTACTATAAAAACTACCAACGAAAATTGTTTTGAACGAGATCTAGTAAGTAGTTTTTTTAATACCTAACTTTGCACCTAATTTATATGGGGCGCTATACATACCAGGTGCAAACTTAACTTAACCACTTAGGGATGGAAAGTGTTTGTACGGAACCCTCGGTGCGGGAGTCCGACTCGCACTTGGCCGGTTTTTTTCCTTGTTGTTTGAAGGCACTGCCTGGGATATACTTAAGTCCAACCGATTACGCCTGTCAATGCTGAATATTTGATAGGCGTTTTCATCCATTAGTAACTAACACAGCGTGTTGAAACTCTATGAATTCATTAGGGACAAGTTGGTCCTGCGACTTTGCTGGATTGTTTTATTTTCTTGCGATAGTTTCGATATGAAAAGTAAACTGTATCGTGGTCATGTAACCCAACCCACCTGTACTATGAAATAATAATCAAATTACATTTAATCTCTTTGCCAAAAACAAATACAAGACCGATGCTCTGTGTGTTACAGAAGGAGTAATAAGGATAAACTAAATACCACATTTTCGCAGTACCTTTTCATATTTCATCATTGAATTTATTCCTGAAGTCTGTAGCTTTTGGAAGTCGTTCGAAAATCTCGGTCGGTAAGTCGGACTTATTTCGTACAAAACGCCGCGACCTAACCCGTGACCTAACTACCCCGTTTGTACGGCTCTCCAATCTCTCCATTCAGCTGTACAAACAGGGCGGTTCTGTGTCCCCGGATAAATGTAAACATTCCATAAGAGGCACGCTAAAGTCGCGATTAAAGGCGACTTGGCTCACTGAAGACATGTTTAGACAATGATTACTTCAATGGCGGATTTGCAGTATTGACAGCTCTAAGCCACAGCTGCCCAAGAGAGGAAGAGAGTACCAGCCTTCCATTTGTCACCTCGAAAATCTCGTCATCCATGATTGGCCGCCTAAAAGTCCGGGCCTGGAGCAGACAAATATTAGGCGGTAAATGTAGGAATTTGCGCTAATCACTAATCAATTTGTAAACAGGCCATTACCACTAATGCACTAAACAATAATTTTACATTACATGGATACGACAACGTGCGACGTTATTTCGACGTGACACAGATTTTTTTTACGTCGTAGGACGTAAATTTACGCGTCACGACGTTTTACACGTCATCGCAACGTCAAACGGCGATGTAACACCTTTTATTTGATTGCGCTGCTACAAACCCTCATCAAACCTAGACGTTTTTCAAATAATTTGTGTTGCTTAAACCTCCAAAACCCTTCAAACAGGCCCTTCAATACGCAAAACCGGGAGAGTAAAGCATTATCAGTGCGATATCGCCGGAAGCCCGTCCGGCGTGCGATCGGTCAGCTGACATTATCGCTGCCTTTTTGCTCTACTGTCACCTAGATTAGCTAAACAGCGAAGGCGAATTAAACAACGAATAAAACGTAGTGACATTCATAAATGCATAAATAGTCGCAATTTCACCTATCGCGAGGCGCATACTTCTTCCAGTACTGATGGTTACTTAAAGTTCAGGGCAGCTCATTAGTTCAGTGACCGCTTATCTTATATTCATTCTTATTCAGAAAGTACCAAGAAACAAAACCGGTCGAAGCGATATTTATTTGCGGTGCGCGTTAAGACATGACTCGAATCGAATTTAATACATTATATACCTAGGGCGGTTAATTCGTGAGTTTGTGGCCCATATGCGATCTGGGGCTTTACTAATTACCGCCTGCGGTTTGTCTAGAGTTTTACATCTTTCTTTGGCCAGAAAGTGAGATTTTCACCTTGCGTAGCGGGCTGAAAATCCCACTTACGGGCTAAGGCCTAAGGTGACGTAAAAGCATTGAGTTCTCCTCTTATCCTACGCCTCGAACGCGCCACGTCAAAGAGAGTTATTTGGTCGATGGAAGATGGAAGGAAATCGTATAATTAGGTGCTTAAAAGTTTTGTGCATGTGCATTGTTTTGTGTACGCCAATAGGCAAAACTTATAGTGATACATTATGATATGTAATTACACCACTGTATTTATGCAGCCTTTACCTATGTTTCACAAAGAAAAACACTTTGACTTTGACTTACACTCCCCAAAATATATTAGATTTTACGAATGCATGCAAAATGCGAGATGGTGCTTAGCTATGTTTGGTAGAAATAAAAGCTCTAATAAAAGTCTCTAAGATATTCAAATTACATTGAAAACTAGTGACAGGTTAACGCTAATTTACAAGTTAATAATACAACATTTTGTAGCATTTTCTATATCACTTATTAAATGAGGGTTTCATGAAGACCGAATACTTGTGTCCGGGTCTTTAACATTTTTAATTTTAGGTTATTACCTATACTGGTGACATATTTTATGGCAGCCAGCCTTTTAAAAGAGAAATAGAAATAAATTATTAGTGGAATGGAATACTTGATAGTGAGCTATATCGTTTAATGACTCTTTAAGTGTGATGAACTCATTGCTATGACTAAGTATCTAGAAACCGCATCGAATCAGTTGCGGAAATCAATATGATATATGATTATTTATCATGTATTGTTAAATATTCAGCGTACATTACTTAGGAAGGAGCGTTAGTAGATAACAGTAATTAGGCTGTTCTATTCTGTGGCCATTAATTGAATTAAATCATAACATACCCTCGGAATTCGTTCGTTACGTCACGACTATTGTCTGTTAAATAATGGAGGAGCATTCAAAACAAATATGGAGTCTACGTGATCCATTTGGAAGTAGGCTCTATGGTATAATACATTCTGATTATAGCTCGCCCTTTGAGTAACTTGGATCACAGTGGACCGACGATTTGGAGCATTGATTGATCCCCAGGACCCAGACAGCTTTAGACCAAGTGTTCCTACACCTTTTATAGTTCGCGGCCCACTTACAGGTTTAGTATTTCCGCTCCGTTCTGCTTCTGTCGACAAGCCACCTTAATCGGAGTAGGGAATATCTACTAAAGTTTTTTTTTTATTAGCCAAAGTGATTTCACAGTTTAGGCTCCTTTGGATGCGGTTCTTTGCTCTTTCCATGACATGGAGTGCATGCATGTTTGCTTGTCACTTATTGATATAAAAAAGACAAGCTTCAGTTAGCCTGATACGTTAATTTATTATACTGAGTCCTGACCAACCAATTAGCTCACACGCGGGTCGACGTAGTTTGCGTGACAAGCGAAATCCTCGCCACTCATCCAATCATGCACGCAAACTGATTTTAAATCGTTAAATGCCACTGATTAGTAATCAGTACATAAATAATTAGTCTCTTTATAGTTGCTAGAGTTTCCCGTGGATTCTGCGACTTGACCAACTTCTGGGTACCATACGTATTCGTCCTATGAGACAGGGATGAAACAGATGTTTCGATCTTCTGATCTTCGCAAAGATCCGTCTGAGAACTGTTTATTGAACTGTTTTGTTATTTAGAGAATAAGTGTGATCAATTTGTACACCCTTATTCTCTAAATAAGAGTCCGTTTGCATATTATTTTGAACACCTGGCGTACGTAGCAGCTTCTGCAGCTGACTGTACCACAGGTCACAAGAGTGATTGAGGCTCATTTTAATACAAGAAGCCTCCGACAGTCGCATGACCATATTTTCGGAGAAAATATAAAAACTCATGTCATGCTTATAACAAAGAAGACATAGAATGTCTAGGTAGACATTCCCTGACGTCCTCAGTAACCCTATGCACTTAGTTCTCCTGTAGTCTTTGAGGGCATACCAACATCTACTCCAGCCTGTAGCCCCAACAACACTGGTTTTTTTTTTATGTGTGTAGTGATCCCATGACCACCCATAGGACAACCGCACTCATTGGCTCGGTATGGCACCAGCAGGTCAGACGTCCGTCACAGCCGGTGGCTCTCCCGTGACTGTCTTCCCACCCGTACTCTCGAGACAACGTTATAACTACCCACATAATAGGTTTTATACAGATCCACAAACACTACATCCCTTCCTTATTTTAATATGTTTTTCGAATCGAATAAATGAGTGTAGTTTAAGACTCTCTTTCCAGAGAGATTCAATTAATTTATCGTCACTTGCAAGTCTTTTTATTGTAATTTTTTAGTTTACTTTGACTGACTATATTATGAAGAGATAATCATTTCGTACAGGTATAAGGTCAATTTGTTACGCTTCAAATTGCTGCACATCTTTATCCATTTCCTCTCTTCCTTTCTCTTTCAAAATTGAGTCTCAGTCGTATCGAAGGTACCTAAACTTTTTTTTACTACCAGGTTTTTTTTTTCCTTTGATTTAATCGACATTTTGACAGCAATAATGTAATTCCCAGCTAGCTCTTTGTTTTACAAATTACCATTCAGTGACTAATTCTACATCTGTATTATCGAATGATCGAGATACCCAGGATCGCACAACTGAATATTATTAGATCACAGTTATTTTTATCAGACGTTGTAATTCAAGGGTTTTTGTCAAACGGTTTAATCAAAAAGTTCGTCTGTAAAGCTCAGAATTCAGTATGATATTATTTATCTGACATAGAATCCAACTACGTGATACTAATTCAATACGATTTGGTATATTTTTAGCCTGTTCCCACATCGACGTTACGGCACACATTGCCCTTACAGGAACGAATCGTTTAGAACAATAAACTATAATCAAGGTAATAACTTTTTACCAAAATAAATTACTGGACAACCTTCAATAGCTCGTCGTCATGACATGACCAAGCAAACAAGCCCAAACATGATGGAGTCGAATATTTATATTACGGAATTCCCACTACCATTCTCCGGCTTCATCATCAGACCAACTTCACATCACAATAATATTGTAGGTGCTGTCTTCCGATTACAGAAGCTTGCATTAGGTATCTAACTCAGTCTAACAGGTGAAATCTAACTTGCTACTATTGATTGCACCCATGGCACCCACCGAAACAGGTGAAACTAGAAAAATCTTCTAAAAGCTTGCCCAAAAGCCTGTTCAGTTATTTGTCTTTTGCTTAAATATAACTGTTTTATGGCACATAATGCTCTGACTATTCGGTTTGCTTCGTGCCCACCTCCGTAACTAGTGACGCCTACCAGTGTACCAGTGCACGAGTATAATTAGTTATATTTGCTGCAACTTTGAGATCAATGCAGCTCCTGCACTTACTCTTCTCATATCTCTATTTCTTTGACAGTTATGCTTGGCGCGTCCGCACGCAAGTAAAGTTTATTATACTTTATTTGTAAATCAAGTTGATTTCTCATATTAAAAACTACCATTAAAACGGTTTGACTTATTTCCCGTGTTTCTACTTAATAAACATTAACTTAACACGATTGGTTTACAATTTCATGTTGGCCCAAACAGCCGTTACACATTCACGCATGGTTTACAATTTCATGTAGGCCCATACAGCCGTTACACATTCACGCATGGTTTACAATTTTCATGTAGGCCCATACAGCCGTTACACATTCACGCATGGTTTACAATTTTCATGTAGGCCCATACAACCGTTACACATTCACGCATGGTTTACAATTTTCATGTAGGCCCATACAGCCGTTACACATTCACGCATGGTTTACAATTTTCATGTAGGCCCATACAACCGTTACACATTCACGCATGGTTTACAATTTTCATGTAGGCCCATACAGCCGTTACACATTCACGCATGGTTTACAATTTCATGTAGGCCCATACAGCCGTTACACATTCACGCATGGTTTACAATTTTCATGTAGGCCCATACAGCCGTTACACATTCACGCATGGTTTACAATTTCATGTAGGCCCATACAGCCGTTACACATTCACGCATGGTTTACAATTTCATGTAGGCCCATACAGCCGTTACACATTCACGCATGGTTTACAATTTTCATGTAGGCTCATACAGCCGTTACAGATATCGTATCTAATGCTGGTCGAGGGGACTTTAGTAAAGGACATATGTCTGAAATGTAACTTCTTGCTATCCGCATAGGTAAGACGTTAATCTATGACAAGCTGAAGTTAGAGATGAAATAATCAAATAAAATCTTACAATGAACTGTGAATGACTGTTTTATTTTTCAATTTTAGCAGACATACTTGCAAGCGTTGCTGCGTGCATGAAATAAGAACTTCGTTACAGAATGCTACAGTCCGTCAGACTATGGCATTAGTCAAAGATAGTTGCCTATCGTTTATTCAGTTTAATTTAGGAAATATCAATTAATGATAAAAGAAGGGAGGCAGAGATATAAAATGACTTAATCTATGAGACCAAAACGCCCCATGTTTAGTGATTTATTTGTCACATCCAAATTTATACTTTATATTTAAATTCGTATAAGTAGGTACTGCAACAGGTAGTAGCTACCCATGAAATGCAGTCAGCCCTTTTTACTTCTACATATGTCATTATAAAATTCCAAAATTAAAACGTCTGTACACCGAAGATACTCTTCACAGAAACAAGTGAAATAGGCCACTCAGAGATCACTGAATTGGAACATCTACGTTTTAGATAATTGTGTACCCATATGTCTTTGCGCGCTAATCGCGCCCCCACGACCAGTCCGATTTTAACCACCTTCAGCACACATGCAGCCGGACATCCACACACGGTTACCGGCCACCACGAAGAAGAAAAGTCACAACCCATTTCCTCCTCTGTGCGAAGGAAGCCCGCGGTTATGCTCTATTTAGGATGAATATTAGAATGAACAAATAAATAACGAAATCATCATCATCATCATCATCATTATCAGCCAAAAGGCGTCCACTGCTGGACATAGGCCTTCCCCAGAGAACGCCACCATGACCGGTCCTGCGCCTCCCAGGGACTCCAGCGACCTTCACCAGGTCATCAGTCCACCTTGGGGCCTACCCACGCTAAACAATAACGAAATACCCTACACAAATCGGCACCAAAACCTTGGGCACTAGACGAAGGTATAGATAAATCATATTTATAATCTTCCGCAGTAATAACTACCGATGTCAAATATAGCGTTTTTTAAACGGACATATCGATACTAGCAGTGCCGCGCGGCGTCACCCGCCCGTCCCACGGGAACACCACACATTCTCGGGACAAAAAGCAGCCCATGTGTCAATCCAGGGTGCCGCCCCGCACCATAATCCATAAAAACTGGTCCAGCCGTCCCAGCGCGAGGAAGCAACTAACACACACACAAACACACTCACAAACCCTCGCCACAAAACAAAAAGAACCAAAAATATTAGACTCAATGCCTCAAAGCACTCTCCACCAGTCAACCAATAGGTCGAACTGAAACATAAATGTAGGAAGTTAAAAGACCACACAGATTATGCTCATTTACATCATCATCATCATATATTTAAGAGCTAGGGTCTTGTCTGTGCAGTAACTTTCAACTTAATCTACATTCCGATTTTTGTTTCTTTATAATAAAATAATAAAGCATTAGCTTATTAATTTGCTTCATATATTTTCCTTCTTTTTTGTCCTGGTTTTCCCCTTTCCTTTTTCCTACTCGAAAGAATGCTCGTAGATCCACTATCAATCTCAATATTTTATCTAACTGCATTTGAGATTACCTATACTTAAGATCTGATAAAATTATGTATTTCTTGTTATGTAATCGTCATTTAACAAGTTGACATCATAGGATTATGTCTTTTTTTTTCTATAAGTACTGGATGTGCTTATTATTGAAGTAGACATAAGAAAAGTAGAAATGTAATAAGTATTGCTAAGTATCGCCCGCGCATTGCGCTCTATAATAAAAGGATTAACGTACGCGCACGCACGTATGTATAATCTACGACATTGTAATGTCCATGTCCCCATAGGAAAGCGAAGTAAACTACTGATGTAATACTCGTACTGATGTATAATCTTACACGGAAACTGTAGATCATTTTAATAAGTGTAATATTATTATAACGCTTATTAAGAATTACGCTAAAAAGTGGCTGGATAACTTACACAAAAATATTAAGAAAACATTGCCACAGTTTTTTCCAACAATAATATACGCGACATTTGAGGCAGCTGTACATTGGCTTATATAGCCATAAGCGAACTGTATCAACCGGAACAACTAAATATTATACAGCGTTGCAACAATCATTCGTAGAGGAAACAGGGGCCATTGATGATGGTGTTCCATTATTTTGTCATTCCGAGAAATTAAATGGAAACTATCGACACCAATAATTATTTATTAATCACTCTCAGGATATAACCCTATCTCATGATCTTCCGTATACCTGATTTATGTATCACATTAAATTTGTGTTATTTGTAATATTGCAGCGTGCGAAATAAAGTAAATAGGAATACCTACTACCTCTAACTATTACACAGTCGCAATCTCTCAAGGATGGTATATTGTAGGAAGAAAATGAACATAGCATAAATATAAATGTGAATGAATGAAGCTGGGTTGACATATTTTATATATTAGATCTGTTGCAATTACTTATTATTTTTAGTCCATTGCACGATACACGTCTTAACTTGTTAAACACATATTTTTAGACAAAAGTCGACATTTAAGTAAATAATATACGTGTATATCAGAAGACACAAACCGTAAATAAATTCCGAAGAACTACTAACCCGCATGTTGTTGATCCAATATATCTCATGCTGTGTCACTTCCACAATTATGATTGAGGTGTACATAAAGAGTATTTGTATTTGTAACTTTGAGAAAACCTTTGCTAACAAGACTACGCTGATTCCCGTCACTATTTTGCCCCAATTCATTTCGTATATTATAACACTGTTATTGCTAAGTTAACAAAAATATTTTCCTCGCATTCTTAGTAACACGTAAAATGAAGTAACTAACAATACTACTTTATGATGGTATACCGTAATCACAAGTATGTATTATCAATCGCATCGCAACTACCCGCGCTACAATACATAATGTTGCCTCAATTGTATGAGTTTAGTCGTCATGTTATTACATTACGTCGCTAGATGGCGTTGTCCAACGATTCTCTAATTGTATAGCGTTCTTTTTCTTTATATTGTCAAATAGCTAAAGTTAACAGATTTTTTACGAATGCCTAAAATATTGTACTCATTATTTTCATTCGATTATCTGTTTGCATGTTGATATTGTTGTTGCATATAATGCCAAAACAAGTATCTCATTTGAGACTTTCACTGTCTTAAAACATCAGACTAATCTACTCAATTATTAATAGATTGACTATTTATCTTTCAATAAGAAACACCGGTAACTATTGAACTGATTAGTTATTATGTCACTATCGTAATTTACCCGATATCCCTTTCTCTTTTTCTTATTATTTTACTCACGATGTTTTGTCCTCGTCGCCATTATGTAGTGATCCCATGACCACCCATAGGACAACCGCACTCATTGGCTCGGTATGGCACCAGCAGGTCAGACGTCCGTCACAGCCGGTGGCTCTCCCGTGACTGTCTTCCCACCCGTACTCTCGAGACAACGTTATAACTACCCACATAATAGGTTTTATACAGACCCACAAACACTACAATATGCGATAGACAAACATTTGACCTCGAACGTACCTGATGTTCAGTAACGATACAATACAATACAACAATACTTTATTGCACACCAACAAGAAAAATATTACATGAGAAATCTTAAATTAAACAACGATGAACTTAAGATGAAGCATGCTTGTCTAGAAGATGCCTATTCATTCTCGACTTGAAGAATTTCTCAGGGAAAATGTGCGCAGGAAGAGAGTTCCACTCCTTTGCTGTTCTGCTAAGAAAAGTAGACGCAAAGCGATTTGTACGAATCAATGGAATATCAACCACATAAGGGTGGAACCCAAATTCAAGCCGGGTACCGTAATGTCGAAATGGAGATGGTGGAATCAGTTCGTGCAATCCCAGTGCACACTCACCAAAGTGTAACCTGTAGAAGACCGCCTGTTGTATGTGTCCAGACTGCACTACACGACGAAAGCAGATAGCAACGTCAAGTATTTGCGAGTAAAGACTAGAAACTAGAAGGTGCCCGCTTGGATTCCAAAATTGGTTAAAATCCGTCCATCCGTTTCGGCGTGATGCGAGGACAAAGAAAACAGATGGCGCCAGGTTGGCACGTCGCCGCGTGCTTATACAAAACAAATAACGATCCTGTATCACGCTATTAAGATTTTTCCTGAAATCATGACCCCTCCATAGAAAACTGATTCTCAATACTGATCTAGATTTTATAATAGTATAGATGTATGTTGGTTTTAAGGTGTTCATCTATGGGCCACAGTTGCCTGAAAATAAATGATATAGATATTGATACCTCCACAATATTTTACACTGCATGACGACATTATTACATGGTTTCCTTACTAGTGACAATCAGATTACAGCAGCTATGCTGCTTGCGGTTGCTTTTGACTAAATTACACTGTTGATTTATATTATTTTCTATTAAAAATGTCTATGATCCTGCCTGTGGTTGGAATCGGAATTGTATCGATACTTTGTATAGTTATACCAAAAAACAATTTACCTCTACATTCCTCATTAGGCTAAAGAGTAAAAGCCTAATCTGCCAACCCTTTTCTAACAAAAAAAAGCTATAAGGACTATAACTTATTGTTATGATTTAGTAATCAGAATCTGATCTGTTACCGTGCCTATTATGTTACAAGATTAAATAACATGTAATTGAATAAAGCAATTTGGTGCATAACATTAAGATAGGGAGCGTTCAAGTATTACGTAACGCAATTTTTGAAGATTTTTGACCCTCCCTCCGCCCCTTGTAACGCGCCGTAACGTTTTTCTGTACCCCCCCCTCCCGCTCTCTAAACGTTACGTAACACCATAAGTGACCATTTTTACCCAAAAGTCACAAAAGATATGTTAAAATGACGATCAGACCGTAAAGTAAACGACAAGGGTTGCCAACTTGGGCGTTTTAAATCCCATTTTTTTTATAAAAAAGAGAAACAGTGTTACGTAACGTGTTGTAAGAAAGACCCCCTCCCACCCCTGTAACGCATCGTAACGTTTTACGAGACCCCCCCTCCCCCCTAAATTGCGTTACGTAATACTTGAACGCCCCCATATCAGGTTAAGTGAGAGGGCATGTTGCTAGGGCAGAATGGATTATTTGTAATGACTACAACTTTTTGGACAGAGACGAAAGTGAAGCTAATGACAATTGTCTGATATCATTATTTATTTCATTTCATCAACCCTTGTGAGGCCCAATGTACTTCTCCATGCACAAAGTAACACTTATAACTCAGACCCCAACAGTTTGTGCTATATGCATGCATAAGCCCAGTGTACATTACGATGTACAACATGATGCATTTGGTGCATTCTATTTGCTAGACAAATAGACTTTGCTACTTTGCTAGACCCTAATGCATCTTGAAAAAAATATAAAAAGATCCTAGTTGAGCTCTTCACAAAAATAAACTAAAAACAAGTCTTGGGCCACAGGTACATGTAAAGAAATTGTAACCGCAAGGTACCACACACTAAAGACTGAATGTGAGAAACCAAAATAATTCATATATATTACAAAAATGTTATAGTGGAGAAATAAATAATAATGCACATTGGGTGTTCAAGCCATATGGTTTTATTTGGGCTTGGGCCCATGAACTGTTTATATGAGATGTATAAAATTCTATTGAAACTTTTGAGGAGGCCTCTATCCAGCAGAGGATGCCTTTTGGCTGATATGATCATGAATGCTGTGTTGGAAATCACAAATCTTGAAGCCCATAACATTATTATCTTAATTCATTTTGATAATTTGTCTCATACATTCATCATCAATCACGATTATTATTTAAAATCACTTCTGTGGGGTGGAGACATTCCCATTAGTTGGTTTATTTAATAAAAATGCTTTCTATTTATTAATTTGTATGCTCTTTAATGCCCTTAACCCTTCATATGTCATGTCATTGGCAATAAAATTGAAGCTCAATGATATGTTTAAATACTTTGCACTGATCAGTGCTTTGTTATTCTAATTGTCTGTCTGGGCTAAGTTCCGGTGTATGAAAAATCATTGTTTAATAATTCTCAAGATCACAGAAGAAAGTCAAGAGTTTAATGGTACACCTGGATAGAATAACAAGTTGTATTTAAGGCAGAATTACTTACTATTATTTAGTCTCCTTTCAATGTGAAATATTTAAGATTCATGAAAATAAAAATAAATATTAAGAGGTAGCCAATTCGCTAGTATATTAAAGGTGTGGCTGAATGACATTCTTTAAATTATTAAAAAAAAATTGTGACATATAATAAATAATGTCATTATTTTATACACAGTCTTTAAAATATGTGATTTTTCTAGAGCACCTGCTTTATTTATGTTATTTTATATTCTATATATTTATACACAGATTTTGATATGATTTATAGTATTTGACGAGTTCAGTTTATTAGTACCGCCGAGTAGTTTTTTTATTAATAATAAAACTGCCATTATTGGGTTAGGTTCCCGCATTCGTCAGTCAAAATGAACACCGAAATCCACGAAATTTCTGGCCCTGCCAAGTAAGTATACACGGTTCATCGAAACTATAAATTAATAATAATGAATAGGATAAATTCTATTCTTACCTCTTTGATGACATTTCCGCCGTCATTTTTGGTGGAGCACTTTTTTCAGTCACAATGTTGAAATAAACGTACTAAAGTTCATCATCTATTAAACAAACACTTAAACATAAAAGTTCATTTCACTAATCACTAAAGAACGCTGTATTATTTTGGAAAAACGTGGGAAAAACCAAAAAAAAAGTCGAGACCTCTATGCACTTTGTGCATCGCATGGAATCTGTCAAATCAAATCGACACAGTGAAAGTTACGTTTCACGGTTTTGTTGTACCAACACATTGTCCTTGCCTATTTAATTTTTTATCGATTGAAATTATTAATATAATTAGTTTTAATGATTGAAACAGCTATAATGGAATATTGCACTTACTGTTTATATTGCTAAATCAAAATTAAATCTGCAAATTAATTCGGACTTTTACTAAAGTAGGCAACGTTGTTTTCATGAAATGGAGCGTTAAGTTTTCCTTCAGTCGTTGCTACGGTAACCCGTATTGATAACAACTAGTGGCCAATAGCCATAGCCAATGGCCGTGTCCTAAATTTTTGTGTTTACTGTCACTGTGTCAAGTTGTAATGAGGCCGGGAAACAAATTGCTATATCGATCAAACATTTGTAGTTAATAGTTAACAGTGCCCTAAATGTGAAGTTGCAGTAGTGAGCATCTGCCGAAATGTTTAAAAACACATTTCAGTCCGGCTTCCTCTCGATTCTTTACAGTATCGGCAGTAAGCCTCTGCAGATATGGGACAAGAAGGTTCGAAATGGACACATAAAGAGGATCACGGACAACGACATTCAAAGTCTTGTGCTAGAAATTGTCGGGACCAATGTTAGCACCACGTATATAACGTGTCCTGCCGACCCTAAGAAGACGCTTGGCATCAAGCTGCCGTTTTTGGTTATGATTATAAAGAACCTAAAGAAGTACTTTACTTTTGAAGTCCAGGTATGTTTTAGAAAATATTACTTAATTGGATTGTAATTGTAAGTGTTAGTGATCTTAAAGAATAAAGTAAGGTTATGTTTTCTTTTATTTCTCCTAAACATTTTAAGGTTAACTTAAGCTGCTAATGTGTGTTTTATTATTATTACAGGTTTTGGATGACAAGAATGTACGACGAAGGTTCAGAGCTAGCAACTACCAATCAACGACTCGTGTGAAGCCATTTATTTGCACTATGCCTATGCGTCTAGATGAAGGATGGAACCAGATCCAATTTAACTTGGCCGATTTCACTCGAAGGGCTTACGGAACCAACTATGTTGAAACTCTGAGGGTACAGATACATGCAAACTGTAGGATAAGGAGAGTTTACTTTTCTGACAGATTGTATTCTGAGGACGAATTACCAGCAGAGTTTAAACTATTCCTTCCAATACAGAATAAGGCAAAAGCGACCATAGCTACATAATCAACAACTTATGCAAATGAATTTGTAAGGAAGTTGTTATAGTAAAATTTACTTTTAAGTTTATTTTGTTTTGTATGTAACACTACACCTCATATTTGATACAAAACAATTTGTTTTTAACTGTGTGAGACGAATACAAAGGCACGAAAATTCAGATCTTTCATTAATCCCTATTTATTCCAATACAAGGTAAAGCTCTACAATACAAGAAGAAATTAATCCATATCCACAATGCTTAAGTCCGAACTTAGTCTTGGAACTTGATTTTATGTAACCTAGTACTTAGTGATAAAAATAATGAAATAAAATAAATATTGATGATTGATGGATTTTGGGTCTACTCGAACTGGCGCGTGATATGATATGAAAACAGATAAGAAAACTGTTACAGTTTACAGCTAACGAGCCAACCGCTATGAAATGTGGCCTCTTATGTTAAAATTAATGGTAATTACAATTAGCATTGTTTCCAAGACTAAGCCGAATCATACAAATCAAATTATTGATTTGTGTCTAAACATTCTTCTTCTTTTCTATAGGATACTTTTAAACAGTATTGATTATTAGGTTTAGTTAGGGTAAAATACGGTTTACCAACCGTAGCAATGACATTACCTTGATGACGTATCATAATTGTCTACTGTCTCTGTCTGTTAACAGTTTACTCTTATCTGTACCGTATCGTATCGTATATTTCATTTCGTAAATTTAATGAAAATGGGTACATTATTCATAGGTTTAAGAGTTATTTATTTAGTTTATATCATACCATTAGTTGTACAATGTTACGGCAACGACATATTAGGATGCGGTGGATTTGTTAAAAGCCACGTAAATTTGGATTACTCTAAAATTGAAATCGGATTGTAAGTTAACCTCACTCTATTCATTTTCTTGTTTAATTAATCTAATTAGACTATCAATGTCTTTAATAAATGGGAGAGTAACAATAAAAAACTATCTCTCGATGAATATAAGTTAATATGGTAGATCTCCATTCAGAAATCTTAAAAAAACGGTTATTTGCTTTCATAGGTATACCAAAGAAGGTAGCCTAAAAGAGAAGACTGATTGCGCACCAAACAATGGCTACTACTTCCTACCACTCTATGAAAAGGGAGAATACGTATTGAAGGTCCACCCGCCTCCAGGCTGGAGCTTCGAGCCCTCAGAGGTCAACTTAAAAGTAGACGGAGTAACAGACCAGTGCTCTACTGGTCAAGATGTGAATTTCACCTTCAACGGCTTCGGCATAACCGGGCGTGTGATCACGGCGGGACAGCTGCAGGGACCTGCGGGCATTGCGGTGCAGTTGGTCAACGATAAGGGTGATGTGAGGAATACAGTGACCTCTGCCGGTGGAGACTTTCATTTCACTCCTGTGATCCCGGGGAAATATACTGTTAAGGCTTCCCATCCAAGGTAAAGAACTTTTTAATCATGAATTAACTTAAAATCATAAAATATAGTAACTCATTTGTAAAAATTTTATTACAATAATCTTATTAAATCAGTTTTAATATTAGAGTGAATTGGCATCTTCTGACTGGCCTTGAATTATTAAAGAATTCATGCATACTTATCAGGCAGGAAAGTTGAGAGCAAAATGCTCTTTAATGCAAGGGAGTGTTAATAAAATTATGAAAGTAAATGAGCAATATTGTGAAATAACTTTTTTTTTTTCTTTATATTATACGTATACAATGTCTGAAGTAGTCTTGTAAAGAATAAATTAAACTTTATATAAAATGATTTAAACGGATTATATACGGTATATTAATTATGTGATCTTTCCTGACGTTTCAGTAACTTTCCATTTACTATTGTCAAAGGTTGAACCCATGTTGAAAGTTTGCTTAACTATGACCTAGTTAGGTCGTTTTATTGGTTTCTTTCATGTATTATGTTCACTCATCTGGTCTTAGGTGGAAGCTGGAGCCGTCATCAGCCATAGTCCAAGTTAAGGAAGGTAACACTGCTCTGCCCGTGGGAGTCCTGGCTGTCAAGGGCTACGATGTCAAGGGCTCTGTAACTGCCAACGGCAATGCTATTGCTGGGCTCTATGTACTGCTGTATTCTAAAGAGGTTTGTGATACAAAATGTCATCACTATGATTATTTCTGTAAATAGAATATTCTTATATTGATCATTAAGTCTATCATTTATTTATTATTCTAATTTTGTATATATTTATTTAAATGATAGGAATTTAATAATTAACTAAAATTTAATAAACTCTACAAGTTTAGCAATTTTTATGATGATTATAATCATGTCATGAAATAAAGACTAACCAATGGCAACTCACCGTTTACTAGCTTATATACAAACTGTATTTGTGTCAACAGGAGAGCCCCAAGTTCCGTGTAGAGGGATGCAAGACGGCTGTCTTCCAAGGTGTCCCCGACTCCCCTATCTGCTACTCCGTCACTGACAACAATGGAGAGTTCACGTTCGGGCTGGTGCCGGCTGGGGAGTACAAGCTCCTGGCTATGGCTAAGACTCCGGGGCAAACTGCTGTCAGCTACAATGTGAAACCGGAGTCTGTTCCGTTTGCTGTGCTGCATGATAGCTTGTATATTAAGAATGCGTTTGAGGTTAGTAATGAAACATACTAAAGTTATTTTAATGTGTTTGAAGTGAACAAAACAAATATTTATATCAATAGTAACTTTTTTTTCTATAAAAATACTACATCAAGAAATGTACAGGTAAAAAAGAAGGATAAATTATTTAGTTGTTGTGTAACAAAAGGAAACATATTATAAAAACCATAATGCTATAAAGCTGTCATAAGCTACACAAAGTCTTACTTAATCTCTACAAACCTTTTGCCACTTGTAAACGGTTGCTGCTATTTTTACCAAATAATAGCTACGAACCATCTCAACATGCTTTCGATTAAAAACACCTCTTTTGAATCGATTCATCAGTTCGGGAGCTACGATGCTCCAGACAGACACACATGTTAAATTTATAAATAAATAAAAAATAAATAAAAAAAAAAAAAAATAAAAAAGCCTTTATTTCCAAATTTCCCATTTTTTACATTAGAAGTTTTACGGTTAGTGAGTTTCTTATAGTTATTTGTTAGTGTTAAGTTTATGTTTGTTATGTACTATTTATTTATTTAATTTGGACCCCTCTTCGGGTGTAGGCCTCCTCCAAATCTCTCCATTTTTGCCTGTCTTCCGCTTTGTTTAGCCAGTCTTTTCCTGCAATTTCTTTAATATCAATGTTGTCTCTGTTTTAATGTCGTTTTGTGGTGTTTTTCTGCGTACAGGCTCTTCATTTGTTTTGAAATTGTTTCTTTGTTTTTTATTTGTTTGTGGTTCCTTCGTTGGAGGGTTGCGGTCAGAATTCCCCACGATGACCGCTGTTCGTCTTGGGGAATGGTGGTTTATGTTGGTTGTTTCATCTATTGTGGTGTATTTCCGGGGGTCCGTCGTTCGTTGCTATTGTTCGCTCGTGCCATGGTACGAGTTTGCCCTTGGGCGGTTCATGAGATCGAAAGCATTTGTTTTATTTATTTTATTTGGTGCCTTTTGGGGCACTTCTTCGTGGGAGTCTTTTTTTGTTGGTGTTATCGATGGTGACCTTTTTCTTTTTTCTGTTGCTTTCGATTTTTCTTTGATTATGAGTCGGTCATAGCGAATCACGGCATTGTTGCCTTTTTTTATCTCTTCTTGCAGCTTTACTTTGAGTTCTTTTCTTGTGTTTAGGACGTCTTTTGGGAAGTCTTCTGTGACATAGGTGTCCAGGGGGAACTTTTTGTTGTTTTTTAGCAGTTCTGTTCTTCTCCATGCTAGGGTAAGTTTTACTAGTATGGGTCTATGTTTCTCTTCTTGTTTTCTGCCCAGTCTGTAGACGTCACTTAGTTCCCACTTATCGAACGGTTCTGATCCCGCAGCTGTGCATACCGTGCTGAATGCCTCAATGACCAGTTTTTGGAGCTCGTTATTATTTTGCTCTGTTTCATTGATTCCATGAAGAATAATGTTGTTCCTTCTTATTTCTTTTTCCAGGCTTCGGACTTTGTTGTTTAGAGTTGCTACTTTATCTTTCAATACCATATTTTCTTCTAGGAGTGGTTTCAGCTTATCATCGATTGTGGAAGCCAAATCGGTGGTGAGTTTTTCTGTTTGTTCCTTTATTTGGTCTTTGAAATCTTCCTTCATTTTATTTATATTTGTGTTCATGGTGTCCATTTTTTCTAGTAGTTGTGCCATCTGTTTTTCCATAGTTGTTGAAAATTCTACTAAATGGTAGGAATTTTTTTATATCGTGCAACACTGGGCAGTGGTTGGTAACACTTGTCTTGTCTTTGGTAGCTTTTTTGTACTGGCAACTTCTTATTGATTTGACATCTCAAGTGTCATAGCACCGGATATCGCGTTTCGATATGTGACAGTTCATACGTTATGATAACTAGTTATACGTATAGTTATGTTTATTCTTGTTTTTTTGTTTTCACGCTTTTCGGTTTTAACGCACTGTTTTTGACACTTTTAGTTTGTGATTTAGTTGCCACTAATTATAGTTCGTACCGCCGTACACTTTCCGTAACGCGATAGTGGTTATTTCACTAGATTTTTAATTAAATTTACGCTGTAGCACAAATACGGTTCGTTACTTGACAGCTCCCGGAAGTTCCCGGAAGTTAAATTTATAACACCTCCTTTTTCCTCGGGGGTTAAAATCCGGCCAAGTGCGAGTCGGATTCGCACACGAAGGGTTTCATCAAATAAAATAACTGGACGGGTTAAGTTACGTTTGCACCTGGTATGTATGGCGCCGGACAGTGGAGTTTTAGTAATAGCACAAACGGGACCCTATTACCACAAATCAGATAGGTACAGAAATCAATCTACATACAAGCGCGCTCGAGCAAACGCACACATAGACATTGCTCACGGACACGTCAAGCGGATGGCACTCGCACTCGCACTGGTCTGAACTGGTCCGAGATATCGTGTCCGTGAGCAATGTCTATGTGTGCGTTTGCTCGAGCGCGCTTGTATGTAAATTGATTTCTGTACCTATCTGTTTTGTGGTAATAGGGTCCCGTGTAACCCTTTGCACGGAACCCTAAAAACATTAGACATTTGTCCCTCAGGTGACGGGATACACAGTAGTGTCGTCGGTGGTGTCGACGACCGGCGCCGGCATCGCCTCGGCGCGCGTGTCGCTGGACGGCCGCGCGGTCGGCAGCACCGACAGCGCCGGCGCCTACACGCTGCCTGCTCTGCAGAGCGGCACCTACACTGTCCAAGTGGACCATGGTAATCTTTACTTGTATTATAATCATCTGAACGCACAGACCACCCCCACTAGACGGAGCATGTAAGGCGACCCGTAGGCGACCCGCGCGCACCAACGATATGGTACGGCAGAACATTAAAGTATCAACACGGCGGCCACCGTTTAGTTGCGTCCTTGTTTATGAGGTCTCTCTACACCACTTAACACTACAATTTACCATGTTATTTATTTAATTTCTTTTTTCGTTGACGTACGCATGGATCATAAACAAGGACGCAACTAAACGGTGGCCGCCGTGTTGATACTTTAATGTTCTGCCGTACCATATCGTTGGTGCGCGCGGGTCGCCTTACATGCTCCGTCTAGTGGGGGTTGTCTGTGTCTGAACGTGACTCCTCGATGTGCCGCGAGCTCTGCGCTGAGGATGTCAATCGATTCTATTTTTGTCGACTTTTAGGTATGGACATAATATGCTTTCTCGACTTTTCGATCCTCTCCTATTTGTAGTATTTCTGTGGCATGGAATAAGAAATGTTCTTAAAAATGTTATGGCACGAAACATCACTAAACTTCGTTAATTATTTGTTCTAGAGCAATGCCAGTTCGATGACGTGCAGCTGACAATATCGCCGTCCGGCGCCGTGCGTATCCCGGACGTGCGCGCGGCGCGCTGGCGCGTGTGCGGCGCCGTGTCGCCGGCCGGCGCGCGCGCCGTGCTGGTGCGCGACACCAGGGTGCCCGTCGACACACAAGGTGACGTGTGTGACAGAGCAGTGCCAGTCTCTCCATCAGGCGCGCTGGCGCGTGTGCGGCGCCGTGTCGCCGGCCGGCGCGCGCGCCGTGCTGGTGCGCGACACCAGGGTGCCCGTCGACACACAAGGTGACGTGTGTGACAGAGCAGTGCCAGTCTCTCCATCAGGCGCGCTGGCGCGTGTGCGGCGCCGTGTCGCCGGCCGGCGCGCGCGCCGTGCTGGTGCGCGACACCAGGGTGCCCGTCGACACACAAGGTGACGTGTGTGACAGAGCAGTGCCAGTCTCTCCATCAGGCGCGCTGGCGCGTGTGCGGCGCCGTGTCGCCGGCCGGCGCGCGCGCCGTGCTGGTGCGCGACACCAGGGTGCCCGTCGACACACAAGGTGACGTGTGTGACAGAGCAGTGCCAGTCTCTCCATCAGGCGCGCTGGCGCGTGTGCGGCGCCGTGTCGCCGGCCGGCGCGCGCGCCGTGCTGGTGCGCGACACCAGGGTGCCCGTCGACACACAAGGTGACGTGTGTGACAGAGCAGTGCCAGTCTCTCCATCAGGCGCGCTGGCGCGTGTGCGGCGCCGTGTCGCCGGCCGGCGCGCGCGCCGTGCTGGTGCGCGACACCAGGGTGCCCGTCGACACACAAGGTGACGTGTGTGACAGAGCAGTGCCAGTCTCTCCATCAGGCGCGCTGGCGCGTGTGCGGCGCCGTGTCGCCGGCCGGCGCGCGCGCCGTGCTGGTGCGCGACACCAGGGTGCCCGTCGACACACAAGGTGACGTGTGTGACAGAGCAGTGCCAGTCTCTCCATCAGGCGCGCTGGCGCGTGTGCGGCGCCGTGTCGCCGGCCGGCGCGCGCGCCGTGCTGGTGCGCGACACCAGGGTGCCCGTCGACACACAAGGTGACGTGTGTGACAGAGCAGTGCCAGTCTCTCCATCAGGCGCGCTGGCGCGTGTGCGGCGCCGTGTCGCCGGCCGGCGCGCGCGCCGTGCTGGTGCGCGACACCAGGGTGCCCGTCGACACACAAGGTGACGTGTGTGACAGAGCAGTGCCAGTCTCTCCATCAGGCGCGCTGGCGCGTGTGCGGCGCCGTGTCGCCGGCCGGCGCGCGCGCCGTGCTGGTGCGCGACACCAGGGTGCCCGTCGACACACAAGGTGACGTGTGTGACAGAGCAGTGCCAGTCTCTCCATCAGGCGCGCTGGCGCGTGTGCGGCGCCGTGTCGCCGGCCGGCGCGCGCGCCGTGCTGGTGCGCGACACCAGGGTGCCCGTCGACACACAAGGTGACGTGTGTGACAGAGCAGTGCCAGTCTCTCCATCAGGCGCGCTGGCGCGTGTGCGGCGCCGTGTCGCCGGCCGGCGCGCGCGCCGTGCTGGTGCGCGACACCAGGGTGCCCGTCGACACACAAGGTGACGTGTGTGACAGAGCAGTGCCAGTCTCTCCATCAGGCGCGCTGGCGCGTGTGCGGCGCCGTGTCGCCGGCCGGCGCGCGCGCCGTGCTGGTGCGCGACACCAGGGTGCCCGTCGACACACAAGGTGACGTGTGTGACAGAGCAGTGCCAGTCTCTCCATCAGGCGCGCTGGCGCGTGTGCGGCGCCGTGTCGCCGGCCGGCGCGCGCGCCGTGCTGGTGCGCGACACCAGGGTGCCCGTCGACACACGAGGTGACGTGTGTGACAGAGCAGTGCCAGTCCGACGGACAAGGTCGCTCCAACATATCTCTGCCTCTATCCGCTAAACAAATTGTCAGAAATTACCAACATCAAAAGAGAAAGATTGATTCGTAAGTCATTCGTGTCTGCAAAAATGATCGTTACGTTCAATCGATATTTTAATTTTTCCTCGCGCACGATTCCTGCGGCACGAACTTACACCCCGTCAAATCGTCCACCAAATTCCTAAAGCTAATCGTTTCCAATACCCCCTCATATAATCAGAAAATTTCTTACTAACCCTCCATCATCATCAATATTCTCTTAACAATTTAAGCTATTGTCATAATCCGAAAGTGTCAACCCTAGCAATTTTCCCACCTAACCCCATTGCTATCCCTCCTAACCCCAACTACGGGGTGAGTTGGGATTTCCTACTATTGTGCGTTTATCGTTAAAACTATGGAATGAAACACACATAAAAACTTAAACTTCGGTTTAGTCCCTACTCGCCCCATTAGACGGTACGCTATAACGTGATGTCATGTCGCCAGGTAAATGGTGCACGTACCTGGCGCCCGGCGTGTACGCGGCGCGCGTGGACGTGTCCGAGCAGGAGCAGAGAGACGGCTTACAGTGAGTCATGAACTACATATTTATTACAAGAAGGTTGAAGTTATAACTTGCATTTTTTTTTTCTTTAACCCTTTGACCGCCAAAGACGGCAAATCACGTCATCGGGAATTCGATGCCACTGACGCCAACGACGTCTATTGACGTCAAAAATTTCAGTGGTCAAAAACATGCTAATTCAAACCACTATCTGTGTTTCTTAATCTCTGTTGATTTTGGAGCACTTTTTTTTTTTTGGTTTGGCGTCAGTGGCACGGTGATTTGCCGCTCGGCGCTCTAAAGGGTTAACCAATAGGGTAAAATGTAAACTATTACCATCCTTGGATGTCCAGCTATCCCTTAACATTTGTCGGGCAGTTTCGGCGTGATAAGAAGACAAAGAAAATTATGAAAACAGATGGCGCCGCGCGCCCATACAACACGAATGACAATCCTGCATCACGCTTACAAGATTTTTCCTGAAATCATAACCCCTCTTGATAGAAAACTGATTTTCAATACAAAATTGGAATTCTGTAATAGTATCAGATAATATAAGCAAAATAGCATAAGCAAGTGTACACCATATATTATTTTAAACTTACATGATTTTCACTCATTATTATAGCAAAACGGGGCTTAATCGCGCTCAATTTAATTACCTCGTTTTGAACAATTCAAACAATAGAAAAAGTTTAAAATGAATGTTTTGTTCCAGATACTACCCGCTATCGCACAAGATCACCGTCACCAACGCGGCCGTGTCCGACATCGTGTTCTCGCAGCTGAAGGCCACCGTGTCCGGCGCGGTAGTGTGCCGGCACGCGCCGGACTGCGCCGAGCTGTCCGTCACGCTGCGCACGCTCGCGCCGGACGGCGGAGTCGTCGGCAGCCCCGTCGTGACCAAGGCTAAAGGTTTGTTCGCAGCTGAAGGCCGCCGTGTCCGGCGCGGTAGTGTGCCGGCACGCGCCGGACTGCGCCGAGCTGTCCGTCACGCTGCGCACGCTCGCGCCGGACGGCGGAGTCGTCGGCAGCCCCGTCGTGACCAAGGCTAAAGGTTTGTTCGCAGCTGAAGGCCGCCGTGTCCGGCGCGGTAGTGTGCCGGCACGCGCCGGACTGCGCCGAGCTGTCCGTCACGCTGCGCACGCTCGCGCCGGACGGCGGAGTCGTCGGCAGCCCCGTCGTGACCAAGGCTAAAGGTTTGTTCGCAGCTGAAGGCCGCCGTGTCCGGCGCGGTAGTGTGCCGGCACGCGCCGGACTGCGCCGAGCTGTCCGTCACGCTGCGCACGCTCGCGCCGGACGGCGGAGTCGTCGGCAGCCCCGTCGTGACCAAGGCTAAAGGTTTGTTCGCAGCTGAAGGCCGCCGTGTCCGGCGCGGTAGTGTGCCGGCACGCGCCGGACTGCGCCGAGCTGTCCGTCACGCTGCGCACGCTCGCGCCGGACGGCGGAGTCGTCGGCAGCCCCGTCGTGACCAAGGCTAAAGGTTTGTTCGCAGCTGAAGGCCGCCGTGTCCGGCGCGGTAGTGTGCCGGCACGCGCCGGACTGCGCCGAGCTGTCCGTCACGCTGCGCACGCTCGCGCCGGACGGCGGAGTCGTCGGCAGCCCCGTCGTGACCAAGGCTAAAGGTTTGTTCGCAGCTGAAGGCCGCCGTGTCCGGCGCGGTAGTGTGCCGGCACGCGCCGGACTGCGCCGAGCTGTCCGTCACGCTGCGCACGCTCGCGCCGGACGGCGGAGTCGTCGGCAGCCCCATCGTGACCAAGGCTAAAGGTTTGTTCGCAGCTGAAGGCCGCCGTGTCCGGCGCGGTAGTGTGCCGGCACGCGCCGGACTGCGCCGAGCTGTCCGTCACGCTGCGCACGCTCGCGCCGGACGGCGGAGTCGTCGGCAGCCCCGTCGTGACCAAGGCTAAAGGTTTGTTCGCAGCTGAAGGCCGCCGTGTCCGGCGCGGTAGTGTGCCGGCACGCGCCGGACTGCGCCGAGCTGTCCGTCACGCTGCGCACGCTCGCGCCGGACGGCGGAGTCGTCGGCAGCCCCGTCGTGACCAAGGCTAAAGGTTTGTTCGCAGCTGAAGGCCGCCGTGTCCGGCGCGGTAGTGTGCCGGCACGCGCCGGACTGCGCCGAGCTGTCCGTCACGCTGCGCACGCTCGCGCCGGACGGCGGAGTCGTCGGCAGCCCCGTCGTGACCAAGGCTAAAGGTTTGTTCGCAGCTGAAGGCCGCCGTGTCCGGCGCGGTAGTGTGCCGGCACGCGCCGGACTGCGCCGAGCTGTCCGTCACGCTGCGCACGCTCGCGCCGGACGGCGGAGTCGTCGGCAGCCCCGTCGTGACCAAGGCTAAAGGTTTGTTCGCAGCTGAAGGCCGCCGTGTCCGGCGCGGTAGTGACCAAGGCTAAGGGTACGTTCAGATGACAAGCGTTCAACGCGCGTTGAACGCGCGCTAAATTTTTGTATAGTGTTCACATGACACGCGCTTGCCAGGCGTAGAACGCGCGTTGCCGCGACCGCCATGGTGCAGTCTTCCAGTTCTTCCCAAGCCCGTCTCTTTAAATTCCTATCTGAATAATCGCTACTTGTCATGTCCCATATCGCAGGACGTTTCTCTATTTCGTCTATAAATAATTCCGTATTAAAAACTTCGGTTTCCATTTCGGATGATTTCTGGACGACCCGATGAACCCTAAAATACGTCCATCCGCGTCG
This sequence comes from Apotomis betuletana, assembly GCA_932273695.1. Classification (NCBI taxonomy): domain Eukaryota; kingdom Metazoa; phylum Arthropoda; class Insecta; order Lepidoptera; family Tortricidae; genus Apotomis; species Apotomis betuletana. The sequence continues at coordinate 28,737,078 of OW026301.1, forward strand.
AAAGCGCGCGCTCAACTGAACGGAAACATGGAAAACCAATGATCTCAAAGCGCGCGTTGACGCGCGCTGACAACAGTCGAGCGCTAGCGCAGCGTTCAACGCGCGTATTAATAAAACGCGCGTTAGCATGTGTACGGCCTGAATAAGTTGCTATGTAGTTGTAAACGCGCGTTAGCAAAACGCGCGTTAAGCGCTTGTCATCTGAACATGGTCTGAAGGTTTGTTCGCAGCTGAAGGCCACCGTGTCCGGCGCGGTAGTGTGCCGGCACGCTCAATAACAATTTTCTACTTTTAAATCAATCTTGAATTATTCTTTCTGATCGAAAGAAAGTCCGTGTCCGTGCCAGAACAGACGAAGCGGCTGATAATGCGCCAAGTAATATCCCCCTTCTATTTCAGACGGCAAATACTCGTTCGCGGACGTGTTGCCGGGCAGCGTGGAGCTGTCGGTGCCGGCGGACCGGCTGTGCTGGGCGGAGAGCGTGCACAACCTGGCCGTCACGCAGGCGCGCGTGGCCGCGCCCGCCTTCCTGCACAGCGGGCACGTGCTGCGCGCCGCCAGCTCGCACCCGATCGAGGTACACTGCTTGTGTGTCGGCGAGCGTCGTCCGGGGATATAGTAGCGCTTCAAACAGCTTTCTTATGGCAAAAAAAAAAAAAAAAAAAAAAAAAAAAAAAAAAAAAAAAAAAAAAAAAAAAAAAAAAACTGCTGGTCATATTAATTAATTTAATTTAATTTAATTTATTTATTTAGGAGAACCAACAGCTAATACTGCACATAGAATATATTTGTATTATCAAACATCATTTGTGAAGAAACTGAAAATATGGTGGATTCTGTAGAAATATTTCAAACACGTTGTTATTTATTGACTAGGTGGAGTTCGTAAGCGAGGATGGTTCCGAGAAAGGCACGCTAACATTACCGGCGGGGGCCAGCACGCACTGCGTGGGACAGGGCACGCCGCGGAAGTACACGCTCACTCCGCGCGGCTGCCACCTGCTGCAGCCGGCGCGCGCGAGCGCGGACACCGGCGCACACACACTACAGGTGTGTACACTACCTGACATTACCGGCGGGGCCAGCACGCACTGCGTGGGACAGGGCACGCCGCGGAAGTACACGCTCACTCCGCGCGGCTGCCACCTGCTGCAGCCGGCGCGCGCGAGCGCGGACACCGGCGCACACACACTACAGGTGTGTACACTACCTGACATTACCGGCGGGGCCAGCACGCACTGCGTGGGACAGGGCACGCCGCGGAAGTACACGCTCACTCCGCGCGGCTGCCACCTGCTGCAGCCGGCGCGCGCGAGCGCGGACACCGGCGCACACACACTACAGGTGTGTACACTACCTGACATTACCGGCGGGGCCAGCACGCACTGCGTGGGACAGGGCACGCCGCGGAAGTACACGCTCACTCCGCGCGGCTGCCACCGGCGCACACACACTACAGGTGTGTACACTACCTGACATTACCGGCGGGGCCAGCACGCACTGCGTGGGACAGGGCACGCCGCGGAAGTACACGCTCACTCCGCGCGGCTGCCACCGGCGCACACACACTACAGGTGTGTACACTACCTGACATTACCTGATGAATTTCATTTCAATAATTTCATATACAATAGGTATTTTATTTAACCAGTTTTCTGTTCCACAGACAATCAATTTCGTCGCCGTTGCGCACTCCGTGGTGATCCGTGTGACGTCGCCGGACCCGGTGCCGGACCTGCTGCTGAAGGTGGCGGGGGACGGGCCCGAGGAGCGGCACCCGGGGCCGCTGGTCGCGCAGCCGCGCCCGGGCGGCGGGTACGTGTTCGAGCACGAGCTGTTCATGAAGGAGGTGAGATCCGTGTGACGTCACCCGACCCGGTGCCGGACCTGCTGCTGAAGGTGGCGGGGGACGGGCCCGAGGAGCGGCACCCGGGGCCGCTGGTCGCGCAGCCGCGCCCGGGCGGCGGGTACGTGTTCGAGCACGAGCTGTTCATGAAGGAGGTGAGATCCGTGTGACGTCACCCGACCCGGTGCCGGACCTGCTGCTGAAGGTGGCGGGGGACGGGCCCGAGGAGCGGCACCCGGGGCCGCTGGTCGCGCAGCCGCGCCCGGGCGGCGGGTACGTGTTCGAGCACGAGCTGTTCATGACGGAGGTGAGATCCGTGTGACGTCACCCGACCCGGTGGCGGACCTGCTGCTGAAGGTGGCGGGGGACGGGCCCGAGGAGCGGCACCCGGGGCCGCTGGTCGCGCAGCCGCGCCCGGGCGGCGGGTACGTGTTCGAGCACGAGCTGTTCATGAAGGAGGTGAGATCCGTGTGACGTCACCCGACCCGGTGGCGGACCTGCTGCTGAAGGTGGCGGGGGACGGGCCCGAGGAGCGGCACCCGGGGCCGCTGGTCGCGCAGCCGCGCCCGGGCGGCGGGTACGTGTTCGAGCACGAGCTGTTCATGAAGGAGGTGAGATCCGTGTGACGTCACCCGACCCGGTGGCGGACCTGCTGCTGAAGGTGGCGGGGGACGGGCCCGAGGAGCGGCACCCGGGGCCGCTGGTCGCGCAGCCGCGCCCGGGCGGCGGGTACGTGTTCGAGCACGAGCTGTTCCTGAAGGAGGTGAGATCCGTGTGACGTCACCCGACCCGGTGCCGGACCTGCTGCTGAAGGTGGCGGGGGACGGGCCCGAGGAGCGGCACCCGGGGCCGCTGGTCGCGCAGCCGCGCCCGGGCGGCGGGTACGTGTTCGAGCACGAGCTGTTCATGAAGGAGGTGAGATCCGTGTGACGTCACCCGACCCGGTGGCGGACCTGCTGCTGAAGGTGGCGGGGGACGGGCCCGAGGAGCGGCACCCGGGGCCGCTGGTCGCGCAGCCGCGCCCGGGCGGCGGGTACGTGTTCGAGCACGAGCTGTTCATGAAGGAGGTGAGATCCGTGTGACGTCACCCGACCCGGTGGCGGACCTGCTGCTGAAGGTGGCGGGGGACGGGCCCGAGGAGCGGCACCCGGGGCCGCTGGTCGCGCAGCCGCGCCCGGGCGGCGGGTACGTGTTCGAGCACGAGCTGTTCATGAAGGAGGTGAGATCCGTGTGACGTCACCCGACCCGGTGCCGGACCTGCTGCTGAAGGTGGCGGGGGACGGGCCCGAGGAGCGGCACCCGGGGCCGCTGGTCGCGCAGCCGCGCCCGGGCGGCGGGTACGTGTTCGAGCACGAGCTGTTCCTGAAGGAGGTGAGATCCGTGTGACGTCACCCGACCCGGTGCCGGACCTGCTGCTGAAGGTGGCGGGGGACGGGCCCGAGGAGCGGCACCCGGGGCCGCTGGTCGCGCAGCCGCGCCCGGGCGGCGGGTACGTGTTCGAGCACGAGCTGTTCCTGAAGGAGGTGAGATCCGTGTGACGTCACCCGACCCGGTGCCGGACCTGCTGCTGAAGGTGGCGGGGGACGGGCCCGAGGAGCGGCACCCGGGGCCGCTGGTCGCGCAGCCGCGCCCGGGCGGCGGGTACGTGTTCGAGCACGAGCTGTTCATGAAGGAGGTGAGATCCGTGTGACGTCACCCGACCCGGTGGCGGACCTGCTGCTGAAGGTGGCGGGGGACGGGCCCGAGGAGCGGCACCCGGGGCCGCTGGTCGCGCAGCCGCGCCCGGGCGGCGGGTACGTGTTCGAGCACGAGCTGTTCCTGAAGGAGGTGAGATCCGTGTGACGTCACCCGACCCGGTGGCGGACCTGCTGCTGAAGGTGGCGGGGGACGGGCCCGAGGAGCGGCACCCGGGGCCGCTGGTCGCGCAGCCGCGCCCGGGCGGCGGGTACGTGTTCGAGCACGAGCTGTTCATGAAGGAGGTGAGATCCGTGTGACGTCACCCGACCCGGTGGCGGACCTGCTGCTGAAGGTGGCGGGGGACGGGCCCGAGGAGCGGCACCCGGGGCCGCTGGTCGCGCAGCCGCGCCCGGGCGGCGGGTACGTGTTCGAGCACGAGCTGTTCATGAAGGAGGTGAGATCCGTGTGACGTCACCCGACCCGGTGCCGGACCTGCTGCTGAAGGTGGCGGGGGACGGGCCCGAGGAGCGGCACCCGGGGCCGCTGGTCGCGCAGCCGCGCCCGGGCGGCGGGTACGTGTTCGAGCACGAGCTGTTCCTGAAGGAGGTGAGATCCGTGTGACGTCACCCGACCCGGTGCCGGACCTGCTGCTGAAGGTGGCGGGGGACGGGCCCGAGGAGCGGCACCCGGGGCCGCTGGTCGCGCAGCCGCGCCCGGGCGGCGGGTACGTGTTCGAGCACGAGCTGTTCATGAAGGAGGTGAGATCCGTGTGACGTCACCCGACCCGGTGGCGGACCTGCTGCTGAAGGTGGCGGGGGACGGGCCCGAGGAGCGGCACCCGGGGCCGCTGGTCGCGCAGCCGCGCCCGGGCGGCGGGTACGTGTTCGAGCACGAGCTGTTCATGAAGGAGGTGAGATCCGTGTGACGTCACCCGACCCGGTGGCGGACCTGCTGCTGAAGGTGGCGGGGGACGGGCCCGAGGAGCGGCACCCGGGGCCGCTGGTCGCGCAGCCGCGCCCGGGCGGCGGGTACGTGTTCGAGCACGAGCTGTTCATGAAGGAGGTGAGATCCGTGTGACGTCACCCGACCCGGTGCCGGACCTGCTGCTGAAGGTGGCGGGGGACGGGCCCGAGGAGCGGCACCCGGGGCCGCTGGTCGCGCAGCCGCGCCCGGGCGGCGGGTACGTGTTCGAGCACGAGCTGTTCCTGAAGGAGGTGAGATCCGTGTGACGTCACCCGACCCGGTGCCGGACCTGCTGCTGAAGGTGGCGGGGGACGGGCCCGAGGAGCGGCACCCGGGGCCGCTGGTCGCGCAGCCGCGCCCGGGCGGCGGGTACGTGTTCGAGCACGAGCTGTTCCTGAAGGAGGTGAGGTCCGTCACGAACCTCCGAAATAACGCCATCGGTCCGGTTTCGCGTGCATCCTGCTCGCTGACGAGTCTGATCTCGCGTGGGACCGACATCACGGCGTCTGTACGAGCACGCTCGACAATATAATATTAAGCTGACGCCGCACCTAGCGTATGCGTCACAATCGACTTTATCCATACTAATCCATACTAATATTATAAATGCGAAAGTGTGTCTGTCTGTCTGTCTGTCTGTCTGTTACCTCTTCACGCTTAAACCGCTGAACCGACTTAGATGAAATTTGGTATGGAGATAGTTTGAGACCCGGGAAAGGACATAGGATACTTTTCATCCCGAATAAATTTAGTGTTCCCGTGGGATGAGCGGGTAACACCGCGGGGCACAGCTAGTTTGATATATGTTAATTATATGTAATTTTTAGTGCAATAAAGGTACTCATCCCGACATCGTGACATCATTTTAATGATTCCTGGTGTCTGACCATGGTGTCTTTAGGCTTCGGTCTTTCCTCGTGGCTCATGATGTTCTATTGTGATTATACGTTTATTTGTACGTTATGCGAGGGATTGAAGACTTTTCCACTTCTGGGAAATGACCTCCCCCATTTCTCCCACTCCACCCGATTTTGTGCAGTCTTTGGCCATTGCTTCAAAAAGGAGTCCGACTCATCCCGCCACCGCCGGTGAATAAGAATAAGAATAAATTTATTTCACAAAGCACACATGAATAATGAGATCTGCCTCGTCTCCGCTTGGAATTGTTAGGTATCCAATCTGGTAATCTTAGCTCACAACTCACTCGGCATGCAGTAGACATAACCAACCCACTTCCACTTTAGCTTCGCACACTTCCCGAACTACGTCTACCCATTAAACTTTTGGAACGTAGTAGTATTCCGGGCACGATCCATTAATGTCACCCGTAGTATGCGACGCCAGTACATTTTTTATTTATTGAAGTGAGTGTTTCCAGGGTGAAATAGCGGTGGTATCGGCGCAGTCGTCGACGCTGCTGTTCACGCCCGCGGAGCCGCAGCAGGTGGTGGGCGCGGCGGACTGCCAGCCCGCCGCGCTCACCATACGCGCCGTGCGCGGCCTGTCGCTGGCAGGCAGGGTCGTGCCGCCGGTGGAGGGAGTCACTGTCACTCTCACTTCGGGTGAGTACACACCATTAATAGCGGTGGTGAGCGCGGCGGACTGCCAGCCCGCCGCGCTCACCATACGCGCCGTGCGCGGCCTGTCGCTGGCAGGCAGGGTCGTGCCGCCGGTGGAGGGAGTCACTGTCACTCTCACTTCGGGTGAGTACACACCATTAATAGCAGGTGGTGGGCGCGGCGGACTGCCAGCCCGCCGCGCTCACCATACGCGCCGTGCGCGGCCTGTCGCTGGCAGGCAGGGTCGTGCCGCCGGTGGAGGGAGTCACTGTCACTCTCACTTCGGGTGAGTACACACCATTAATAGCGGTGGTGAGCGCGGCGGACTGCCAGCCCGCCGCGCTCACCATACGCGCCGTGCGCGGCCTGTCGCTGGCAGGCAGGGTCGTGCCGCCGGTGGAGGGAGTCACTGTCACTCTCACTTCGGGTGAGTACACACCATTAATAGCGGTGGTGAGCGCGGCGGACTGCCAGCCCGCCGCGCTCACCATACGCGCCGTGCGCGGCCTGTCGCTGGCAGGCAGGGTCGTGCCGCCGGTGGAGGGAGTCACTGTCACTCTCACTTCGGGTGAGTACACACCATTAATAGCGGTGGTGAGCGCGGCGGACTGCCAGCCCGCCGCGCTCACCATACGCGCCGTGCGCGGCCTGTCGCTGGCAGGCAGGGTCGTGCCGCCGGTGGAGGGAGTCACTGTCACTCTCACTTCGGGTGAGTACACACCATTAATAGCGGTGGTGAGCGCGGCGGACTGCCAGCCCGCCGCGCTCACCATACGCGCCGTGCGCGGCCTGTCGCTGGCAGGCAGGGTCGTGCCGCCGGTGGAGGGAGTCACTGTCACTCTCACTTCGGGTGAGTACACACCATTAATAGCGGTGGTGAGCGCGGCGGACTGCCAGCCCGCCGCGCTCACCATACGCGCCGTGCGCGGCCTGTCGCTGGCAGGCAGGGTCGTGCCGCCGGTGGAGGGAGTCACTGTCACTCTCACTTCGGGTGAGTACACACCATTAATAGCGGTGGTGAGCGCGGCGGACTGCCAGCCCGCCGCGCTCACCATACGCGCCGTGCGCGGCCTGTCGCTGGCAGGCAGGGTCGTGCCGCCGGTGGAGGGAGTCACTGTCACTCTCACTTCGGGTGAGTACACACCATTAATAGCGGTGGTGAGCGCGGCGGACTGCCAGCCCGCCGCGCTCACCATACGCGCCGTGCGCGGCCTGTCGCTGGCAGGCAGGGTCGTGCCGCCGGTGGAGGGAGTCACTGTCACTCTCACTTCGGGTGAGTACACACCATTAATAGCGGTGGTGAGCGCGGCGGACTGCCAGCCCGCCGCGCTCACCATACGCGCCGTGCGCGGCCTGTCGCTGGCAGGCAGGGTCGTGCCGCCGGTGGAGGGAGTCACTGTCACTCTCACTTCGGGTGAGTACACACCATTAATAGCGGTGGTGAGCGCGGCGGACTGCCAGCCCGCCGCGCTCACCATACGCGCCGTGCGCGGCCTGTCGCTGGCAGGCAGGGTCGTGCCGCCGGTGGAGGGAGTCACTGTCACTCTCACTTCGGGTGAGTACACACCATTAATAGCGGTGGTGAGCGCGGCGGACTGCCAGCCCGCCGCGCTCACCATACGCGCCGTGCGCGGCCTGTCGCTGGCAGGCAGGGTCGTGCCGCCGGTGGAGGGAGTCACTGTCACTCTCACTTCGGGTGAGTACACACCATTAATAGCGGTGGTGAGCGCGGCGGACTGCCAGCCCGCCGCGCTCACCATACGCGCCGTGCGCGGCCTGTCGCTGGCAGGCAGGGTCGTGCCGCCGGTGGAGGGAGTCACTGTCACTCTCACTTCGGGTGAGTACACACCATTAATAGCGGTGGTGAGCGCGGCGGACTGCCAGCCCGCCGCGCTCACCATACGCGCCGTGCGCGGCCTGTCGCTGGCAGGCAGGGTCGTGCCGCCGGTGGAGGGAGTCACTGTCACTCTCACTTCGGGTGAGTACACACCATTAATAGCAGGTGGTGGGCGCGGCGGACTGCCAGCCCGCCGCGCTCACCATACGCGCCGTGCGCGGCCTGTCGCTGGCAGGCAGGGTCGTGCCGCCGGTGGAGGGAGTCACTGTCACTCTCACTTCGGGTGAGTACACACCATTAATAGCGGTGGTGAGCGCGGCGGACTGCCAGCCCGCCGCGCTCACCATACGCGCCGTGCGCGGCCTGTCGCTGGCAGGCAGGGTCGTGCCGCCGGTGGAGGGAGTCACTGTCACTCTCACTTCGGGTGAGTACACACCATTAATAGCGGTGGTGAGCGCGGCGGACTGCCAGCCCGCCGCGCTCACCATACGCGCCCTGCGCGGCCTGTCGCTGGCAGGCAGGGTCGTGCCGCCGGTGGAGGGAGTCACTGTCACTCTCACTTCGGGTGAGTACACACCATTAATAGCGGTGGTGAGCGCGGCGGACTGCCAGCCCGCCGCGCTCACCATACGCGCCGTGCGCGGCCTGTCGCTGGCAGGCAGGGTCGTGCCGCCGGTGGAGGGAGTCACTGTCACTCTCACTTCGGGTGAGTACACACCATTAATAGCGGTGGTGAGCGCGGCGGACTGCCAGCCCGCCGCGCTCACCATACGCGCCGTGCGCGGCCTGTCGCTGGCAGGCAGGGTCGTGCCGCCGGTGGAGGGAGTCACTGTCACTCTCACTTCGGGTGAGTACACACCATTAATAGCGGTGGTGAGCGCGGCGGACTGCCAGCCCGCCGCGCTCACCATACGCGCCGTGCGCGGCCTGTCGCTGGCAGGCAGGGTCGTGCCGCCGGTGGAGGGAGTCACTGTCACTCTCACTTCGGGTGAGTACACACCATTAATAGCGGTGGTGAGCGCGGCGGACTGCCAGCCCGCCGCGCTCACCATACGCGCCGTGCGCGGCCTGTCGCTGGCAGGCAGGGTCGTGCCGCCGGTGGAGGGAGTCACTGTCACTCTCACTTCGGGTGAGTACACACCATTAATAGCAGGTGGTGGGCGCGGCGGACTGCCAGCCCGCCGCGCTCACCATACGCGCCGTGCGCGGCCTGTCGCTGGCAGGCAGGGTCGTGCCGCCGGTGGAGGGAGTCACTGTCACTCTCACTTCGGGTGAGTACACACCATTAATAGCGGTGGTGAGCGCGGCGGACTGCCAGCCCGCCGCGCTCACCATACGCGCCGTGCGCGGCCTGTCGCTGGCAGGCAGGGTCGTGCCGCCGGTGGAGGGAGTCACTGTCACTCTCACTTCGGGTGAGTACACACCATTAATAGCGGTGGTGAGCGCGGCGGACTGCCAGCCCGCCGCGCTCACCATACGCGCCGTGCGCGGCCTGTCGCTGGCAGGCAGGGTCGTGCCGCCGGTGGAGGGAGTCACTGTCACTCTCACTTCGGGTGAGTACACACCATTAATAGCGGTGGTGAGCGCGGCGGACTGCCAGCCCGCCGCGCTCACCATACGCGCCGTGCGCGGCCTGTCGCTGGCAGGCAGGGTCGTGCCGCCGGTGGAGGGAGTCACTGTCACTCTCACTTCGGGTGAGTACACACCATTAATAGCGGTGGTGAGCGCGGCGGACTGCCAGCCCGCCGCGCTCACCATACGCGCCGTGCGCGGCCTGTCGCTGGCAGGCAGGGTCGTGCCGCCGGTGGAGGGAGTCACTGTCACTCTCACTTCGGGTGAGTACACACCATTAATAGCGGTGGTGAGCGCGGCGGACTGCCAGCCCGCCGCGCTCACCATACGCGCCGTGCGCGGCCTGTCGCTGGCAGGCAGGGTCGTGCCGCCGGTGGAGGGAGTCACTGTCACTCTCACTTCGGGTGAGTACACACCATTAATAGCGGTGGTGAGCGCGGCGGACTGCCAGCCCGCCGCGCTCACCATACGCGCCGTGCGCGGCCTGTCGCTGGCAGGCAGGGTCGTGCCGCCGGTGGAGGGAGTCACTGTCACTCTCACTTCGGGTGAGTACACACCATTAATAGCGGTGGTGAGCGCGGCGGACTGCCAGCCCGCCGCGCTCACCATACGCGCCGTGCGCGGCCTGTCGCTGGCAGGCAGGGTCGTGCCGCCGGTGGAGGGAGTCACTGTCACTCTCACTTCGGGTGAGTACACACCATTAATAGCAGGTGGTGGGCGCGGCGGACTGCCAGCCCGCCGCGCTCACCATACGCGCCGTGCGCGGCCTGTCGCTGGCAGGCAGGGTCGTGCCGCCGGTGGAGGGAGTCACTGTCACTCTCACTTCGGGTGAGTACACACCATTAATAGCAGGTGGTGGGCGCGGCGGACTGCCAGCCCGCCGCGCTCACCATACGCGCCGTGCGCGGCCTGTCGCTGGCAGGCAGGGTCGTGCCGCCGGTGGAGGGAGTCACTGTCACTCTCACTTCGGGTGAGTACACACCATTAATAGCGGTGGTGAGCGCGGCGGACTGCCAGCCCGCCGCGCTCACCATACGCGCCGTGCGCGGCCTGTCGCTGGCAGGCAGGGTCGTGCCGCCGGTGGAGGGAGTCACTGTCACTCTCACTTCGGGTGAGTACACACCATTAATAGCGGTGGTGAGCGCGGCGGACTGCCAGCCCGCCGCGCTCACCATACGCGCCGTGCGCGGCCTGTCGCTGGCAGGCAGGGTCGGGCCGCCGGTGGAGGGAGTCACTGTCACTCTCACTTCGGGTGAGTACACACCATTAATAGCAGGTGGTGGGCGCGGCGGACTGCCAGCCCGCCGCGCTCACCATACGCGCCGTGCGCGGCCTGTCGCTGGCAGGCAGGGTCGTGCCGCCGGTGGAGGGAGTCACTGTCACTCTCACTTCGGGTGAGTACACACCATTAATAGCAGGTGGTGGGCGCGGCGGACTGCCAGCCCGCCGCGCTCACCATACGCGCCGTGCGCGGCCTGTCGCTGGCAGGCAGGGTCGTGCCGCCGGTGGAGGGAGTCACTGTCACTCTCACTTCGGGTGAGTACACACCATTAATAGCGGTGGTGAGCGCGGCGGACTGCCAGCCCGCCGCGCTCACCATACGCGCCGTGCGCGGCCTGTCGCTGGCAGGCAGGGTCGTGCCGCCGGTGGAGGGAGTCACTGTCACTCTCACTTCGGGTGAGTACACACCATTAATAGCGGTGGTGAGCGCGGCGGACTGCCAGCCCGCCGCGCTCACCATACGCGCCGTGCGCGGCCTGTCGCTGGCAGGCAGGGTCGTGCCGCCGGTGGAGGGAGTCACTGTCACTCTCACTTCGGGTGAGTACACACCATTAATAGCGGTGGTGAGCGCGGCGGACTGCCAGCCCGCCGCGCTCACCATACGCGCCGTGCGCGGCCTGTCGCTGGCAGGCAGGGTCGTGCCGCCGGTGGAGGGAGTCACTGTCACTCTCACTTCGGGTGAGTACACACCATTAATAGCGGTGGTGAGCGCGGCGGACTGCCAGCCCGCCGCGCTCACCATACGCGCCGTGCGCGGCCTGTCGCTGGCAGGCAGGGTCGTGCCGCCGGTGGAGGGAGTCACTGTCACTCTCACTTCGGGTGAGTACACACCATTAATAGCGGTGGTGAGCGCGGCGGACTGCCAGCCCGCCGCGCTCACCATACGCGCCGTGCGCGGCCTGTCGCTGGCAGGCAGGGTCGTGCCGCCGGTGGAGGGAGTCACTGTCACTCTCACTTCGGGTTAGTGCACACCATTTATCATTTATCTACACGTATACCGTTAAGAGGCCTTATTCCTTTAAAATGCTGATTGTTTTAGACATTATTCTCTATGATCAAACATGTTTCTTAACCTATTATTGATGTTACTACCTAGAACAGCGATTTATTGGTATATATTTCAAACCTGCAGTTTGAATTTTTCATTGATAATTTTTGTTTCAAAAACTACTCAAAATTGACAAAATTCACGCGGAAAATTTGTTTTTTCAAATTATTTTCGACTGCACGCAATAAAAGCAGGAAATAGCTATGTTACTACCTAGAACTCGGAGAAAAGTATTATTTACGTCAAAATGTTGGTTGAAATTATCAATATATTTGTCACAATATGAAAAAAAATTTTTTAAAAGGAATAAGGCCTCTTAAATTACTATAACAATTCAGACACTATAGGTAAGAAACTATGTTACCTGACAGCGAACGAAAACAGAGATGTTATTTCATAACAGTACCAAATATGATGATGTATGTGTACGAGAGATATGATACTGTTGCGGTGAGCGCGCGGGCCGCGGCGCGAGCTCACCTCATGTGTTCCTCTGCTCCGCGGACTGACTGGCAGGACTGAGTGTTTCATATCTTCAGAAAAGAAAATCTGTGATAATGATTATGAATATGTGTGTAGATGAGTACATAATTAGGTTTTCACTTCTCTTGCTCTAAAAGTTCGACTTTATGCTGTGCGTAGGCGCGACATAAAATCGCTTTTTATGCTCTACAGCATAAAGTAAAATCGTCGTCGAAGACCAAGACGATCGGTCCAACAGCCACACGAAAAAGGTCCTTAATAAACAGTAAAAAAAAACAACAAAAAACTTCATACAATAAAACCCGTGCCAGACCTTCCGATCCGATCCGATTTATGTGTATAAGATCCTAACAATTGCACTACACATAATCCGATTTCTTCTGATAAATCGGATCGGATCGGAAGGTCTGGAACAGGATTTAACTCTTTATTTTATTTCGCTTTGTTAATATTCTAAGACCAAGGCAAACATACATACCAACAGCCAAAGTACACAATAAAACTTCTTGAAATAAACTTGTAACTTTTATTTGCTATCATTTATTACTTTTTAAACTATTACTTTAAATATTTCTCATTGCATTTTAATTCAATTTGTTTTTAAGTATACATGATATGTGTAATGTGTATACATGTTGTTTACATGATACAGTTTCATTTCCTCGCAATCGAAGTGAAAAGTAGAGTGTGCAACTCGTCCATAAAACGCATTTTACACTCGACTTTATATTCATCCTCGCTCGCAAGCTCGCTCGGATGGATAAACGTCTCGTGTAAAATGATGCGTTTTATGCACTTGTCGTACAATCTACTATTTAAAACACTCGTGTGATCCTAGTGCGAGATCCGCGAGAGCATAATATGTTCTAATTCATTGTCCAGACGACCTCGAACTGACGCAGACTACGGCGGCCGACGGCGAATACAGCTTCGGGCCCCTGGACGCCAGCAAGCAGTACTCCGTCACCTGCAGCAAGGAGTCGTACGTTTTCCACGGCCCCGACGACACCGGCGTCGTCAGCGCGCACAAGCTGGCCGAGATCGTGGTGGAACTGGTCGATGATGCTGACGGGAAGCCTCTGCAGGTCAGTATCATGCAGCTGCGGACCCTGGACAACAGCGAGCAGTACTCCGTCACCTGCAGCAAGGAGATCGTGGTGGAACTGGTGGATGATGCTGACGGGGAGCCTCTGCAGGTCAGTGTGATACAGCTGCGGACCCTGGACAACAGCAAGCAGTACTCCGTCTCCTGCAGCAAGGACTCATGTGTCCAACGGACAGCTCCAAAACATACTGATATTTCCCGAGAATGCAAAGATACAATACAATACAATACAACAATACTTGATTGCACACCAATAAAAGTTTACAAAAGGAAACAAGATAAATACAATTCATAAATAACGGTAGACAACAGGCGGTCTTATCGCTAAAGAGCGATCTCTTCCAGACAACCTTTGGGCAGTGAAATTGATGAAAATTTTAACTTAATACAGAGTAGGTGCAGCGAAAGGCGTAGGGAGCACATAACTAGATACTAACAGAAAACAAGTACGCATATGGGTAAATATACACATACATAAACTTACACATACATACATATATATATACCTTAGACTGCAGATAATTTGAGTATCTATCAAATAGTTTTGACGAAGATTGACGCTCATATTCAACCGCATGAACACATTACTGACGTATTTCAAGTTTCGATGACTCTCTATAGTACGTTGTGCTTGCGGTACTATTGGATGCGGTTCGGCCTACGAAGTATCTGATAGGATGGTTGCAAAAACGTATTTAAACCCATCATTGGCGACGCGGTTGGCGCAGTGGTTAAGCAACTGCCTACTGAGCCGACGGTCCCGGGTTCGAATCCCGGCAAGGGCAAATATTTGTGTGGTGAACACGAATATTTGTGCCTGGGTCATGGACGTTCTATGTATTTAAGTATTTATTTATCCATATAAGTATGTATATCGTCGCCTAGTACCCATTATACAAGCCTTCTTGAGCTTAATTTGGGATTAGGTTGATTTGTGTGAGGTTGTCTGATATTTATAAAATAAAATAAATAAATAAATATTAAGGGACAATCATACACAAATCGACCTAGTCCCAAACTAAGCAAAGCTTGTACTATGGGTACTAGACGACGATATACATGATATATATATACATATATAGATAACATCCATGACCCAAGAACAAATATTTTGCACAAATATTTGCCCCGGCCGGGATTCGAACCCGGGACCGCCGACTCAGTAGGTAGGTGTCTACAAACCGAGCCAAACGCGTCGTCAAATAGTATGTATATCGTCGCCTAGTACCCATAACACAAGCCTTCTTGAGCTTAATTTGGGATTAGGTTGATTTGTGTGAGGTTGTCTGCTATTTATTTATTATTTATTTATTATTATATGTTCCAGGGTGCTCTGGTGTCGGTGAGCGGCGGCTCGTACCGCCGCAACCTGGTGTCGGGCGCGGCCGGCGTACTCCGGTTCGGCTCGCTGGCGCCGGCCGAGTACTACGCCAAGCCGCTCATGAAGGAGTACAAGTTCAGTCCGCCGCACGAGATCCTCAGGGTGCAGGAGGGCAGGGAGCACAGGCTGACGTTGAGGTAACAGACAGTAGTGAGCCGGTCTGACGTTGAGGTAACAGATAGTAGTGAGCCGGTCTGACGTAGAGGTAACTGCCCCGAGTACTACGCCAAGCCGCTCATGAAGGAGTACAAGTTCAGTCCGCCGCACGAGATCCTCAGGGTGCAGGAGGGCAGGGAGCACAGGCTGACGTTGAGGTAACAGACAGTAGTGAGCCGGTCTGACGTTGAGGTAACAGATAGTAGTGAGCCGGTCTGACGTAGAGGTAACTGCCCCGAGTACTACGCCAAGCCGCTCATGAAGGAGTACAAGTTCAGTCCGCCGCACGAGATCCTCAGGGTGCAGGAGGGCAGGGAGCACAGGCTGAGGTTGAGGTAACAGACAGTAGTGAGCCGGTGTGACGTTGAGGTAACAGATAGTAGTGAGCCAGTCTGACGTTGAGGTAACTGCCCCGAGTACTACGCCAAGCCGCTCATGAAGGAGTACAAGTTCAGTCCGCCGCACGAGATCCTCAGGGTGCAGGAGGGCAGGGAGCACAGGCTGACGTTAAGGTAACGAACAGTAGTGAGCCGGTCTGGCGTTGAGGTAACAGACAGTAGTGAGCCGGTCTGGCGTTGAGGTAACAGTTAGTAGTGACTCGGTCTGACGTTGAGGAAACAGATAGTAGTGAGCCGGTCTGACGTTGAGGTAACATACAGTAGTGAGCCGGTCTGACGTTGAGGTAACATACAGTAGTGAGCCGGTCTGACGTTGAGGTAACATACAATAGTGAGGCAGTCTGACGTTGAGGTAACAGATAGTAGTGAGCCGGTCTGAGGTTGAGGTAACAGCCAGTAGTGAGCCGGTCTGACGTTGAGGTAACCATAGGCGTATCTAGGGGGTGGCCGGGTGAGCCGTGCCCACCCCAGTATGGTCTAGTGCCCACCCCAGGATTTTGGGTTACCGATAGAAATTCATGGCTTCGTCTCTTTGGATATGGCCAGGCCCCTCCCCAGGCCCACCCCAGGCCCCCCCTGAAAAATAATCTTAGATACGCCAATGGAGGTAACAGTTAGTAGTGAGCCGGTCTGAGGTTGAGGTAACATACAGTAGTGAGCCGGTCTGACGTTAAGGTAACAGATAGTAGTGAGCCGGTCTGACGTTGAGGTAACAGTTAGTAGTGAGTCGGTCTGTCATTGAGGTAACAGTTAGTAGTGAGTCGGTCTGACGTTGAGGTACCTGTTAGTAGTGAGTCGGTCTGACGTTAAGGTAACAGTAGTGAGCCGGTCTGACGTTGAGGTCACAAGCAGCACAAAGCCGAGCTGACAAGGTAAACAGACTACTATTACTCAACTCGGCAGTCTTGATTTCTTGCAACAATTTGCGTCAATTTCCTGTTAGTCGATATATTGAGGAACTGATCGACCCTATTTACTATAATGCTGAAATAGTTACTCGCAATAATGATCGAGATGCAGTTAGCGTTGCTTGTAATATTAAATGGGTAACAAAGTAATCTTTGAAGATACTTTTTTGGTAAGAATGTTTTAGAACGAATCCATATAACGTGTTACAGAGGAGTGCGCGTGGCGTGGTCGTGCCTCGGCAGCCTCGTGTCATTAGGCGGCGTGGGCTGGCCGCGCGTCACCGTGCTGGCCAAGTCCGGCGGGAAATGCGCCAGCGAAGAGGGCACCACTGAAGACAATGGCTCTTTCAGGTAACACACATTTCTATACTTCCTGATCTTATCTGTATTTCAAATTCAGAACTGAGCCCGAACATATTTAGTCTGATTGAGGAAATGGTAGTTTAAGGTGAAAATGATGTATTTTAAGATTAAAATATATATCGATGAGGGTTATAGGATGGATGGGGATAAGATGGGTGGTATAGATGGATCGTATTGATAAAAATAAATAAGTAACACTAAGACAGCCCTTGTTGTTAGCTCCAAAACGACGACTTGCAAAGGTCCAAAGGTCACTTGAAGTTATCGGGCCTAAAATCTACAATAAGGTACCAAGCCATATAAAACTGTCTGAAAGCGACAATATATTTGAAACCAAGCTGAAATCGTGGCTTGTTGATCTAGCTTGTTACAGTGTGGACGAGTTTATACTAGGAAATTGTTGACCTTTGCCATGTTATTATAATTATTTTGCAATAATAATGTAATTATGAGATATTTTGATGTTAAATTAAATTAAATGTAGACCTAAGGCTGAAATATTTAAAATTGTAATTATTGAATTGACTTGTAAAATTGTAATTGAATTAATTGACTTGTAAAAAGACTATTTTATCAATAAATAAATCTAATCTAATCTAATCTACTCAAACCCTTGCTATCCCTTACAGAATCCGCGGCCTATTGCCTGGCTGCGTCTACACGCTGCAACTCAAAGAGTCTTCCACGCCCGAGCTGGCTGGCCTGAAGCTCGCCAAGGCGCCGCCAACTATCGAAGTGAGTATATTTGCCCATCATTGTCTAGTGACAAGGGGCAAAAATAAGCCGAGAAGTGATTATTTGGACGAGCGGACGCAATGAGCGAGGACAAATATGTCTAAATGTCGTAATTGCTTTTTATATCGACTGAAAATAAGTTCTATTTTGTTTCCAGGTGAAAAACAACAAGGACATCACGGACGTCCAACTAATCGCGATCCAGCCGCACCAAGTGACGGACGCACACGTGCTGGTGTACACACACGACGTCGAGCACTACAGGACGCTGCGGCTCTCGCTGGCGCCGGACACCAGCCCCGACTCGCCGCTCTACTCCACCAGGCTGGACAGCGCCGGCTACTCGCAGGTACAGCACAGGGCGGACACAGCCGCACCAGGTGACGGACACACGTGCTGGTGTACACACACGACGTCGAGCACTACAGGACGCTGCGGCTCTCGCTGGCGCCGGACACCAGCCCCGACTCGCCGCTCTACTCCACCAGGCTGGACAGCGCCGGCTACTCGCAGGTACAGCACAGGGCGGACACAGCCGCACCAGGTGACGGACACACGTGCTGGTGTACACACACGACGTCGAGCACTACAGGACGCTGCGGCTCTCGCTGGCGCCGGACACCAGCCCCGACTCGCCGCTCTACTCCACCAGGCTGGACAGCGCCGGCTACTCGCAGGTACAGCACAGGGCGGACACAGCCGCACCAGGTGACGGACACACGTGCTGGTGTACACACACGACGTCGAGCACTCCAGGACGCTGCGGCTCTCGCTGGCGCCGGACACCAGCCCCGACTCGCCGCTCTACTCCACCAGGCTGGACAGCGCCGGCTACTCGCAGGTACAGCACAGGGCGGACACAGCCGCACCAGGTGACGGACACACGTGCTGGTGTACACACACGACGTCGAGCACTACAGGACGCTGCGGCTCTCGCTGGCGCCGGACACCAGCCCCGACTCGCCGCTCTACTCCACCAGGCTGGACAGCGCCGGCTACTCGCAGGTACAGCATCATCACCATCAGCATCATCACCACCACTGCCAACACCACCCCCGTCACCACCGACATCATCATCACCAACACCAGCACCACCACCACCACCGTCATCATCACCACCAGTCACCACAATCATTATCACTATCACCAACAATGCCATCATCACCACCAGTCACCACTAGTGACCATCATTACACAACACCATCACTATTTCACGAGTTAATGCCCACCTATGCACACAACCATTTCTAATATTATCTCCGCAGCCAACACGATTCCAACAGCCCCTGCGGGGTGAGGTAACTCGGTTCGGTGCGGGGGTGTGCGCGTCCATTCTGTAATATTAACAATAAAAAGCACTAGCACTATTCTAGTATTGAACAATAGGCTAGTTGACTCATGTCAAATTGTCATAAACTAATGTTTATGCCGTATAGTAGGTATTTAGGAAAGGAAACCTAAATATACATTTTTAATTCATAAAAGTGAAAGATGGCTGAAAAAATTGAATTTGAAAATATTATGGTTTTTAATCTGTATTTTGAAATGCCTAAAACGCTGTCCGCCATTTTCGCTTATGATAGTTACGTCATCGGTCCTGGAAATAAAACTGAAAGTCTACTTTGACGACTTCGAATAGAGCCGTCTCTCTCGATCTCCTGTCAAAGTATATTGGAGTGAGCGGAATGGCACTATACGACGGTCGAATTTACACGTAATTCTACGTCACGCCACAGATTAGCAAAAGGCAAAAAGGACGGACGGCGTTTTTGACTGTTCATGAAATTTCGAATTTTCAATTGATAAAAGTTAGCTTTCTAGCTTTCACTAAAATATAAGACATTTTTTTGAGAGCTAGTAAGATCATTATTAACCATTTCAAATATATTTCAAAACTGGGTCATCTAGCTTTATCGATCGTATGTAGAAACCGTGACGCAACGCCGCCATTCCGCGGCAATCTGTCAGTGTGCAGGGTTGTCAGCACCATCAAGCACATCCCAAAATATCGCTAACAGTATGTAGTCTCATCATCATCATCATCATCTCAGCCATAGGACGTCCACTGCTGATCATAGGCCTCCCCTTTGGACTTCCATATATATATATACCGGTTGGAAGCGACCTGCATCCAGCGCCTTCCGGCGACCTTTATAATGTATGTAGTTTATCATTAAGTATTGTGTTCACAGAACTTGAACCCGGGCCTGATGTACGTGCTGCCGCGGCTGCCGGCCGACAACAAGACGTATATCGTGCAGCTAGACTCCACGCTGTCGAGGGCCACGCACAGTTACGACCAGGTGGTCGAGTACTTCAACTCGGATGGCCAGTTTAAGCACTTCCTTTTGAAGTTTTCGCCTAAGGTGGGTGATATTTTGAATGTTTTATTAGTTGAATTTGATGAGTGCACCGCCATCTCGATTAGTTGTAACTAGCCACTAGATTGCTTTTGGTAACTACGGCTACCTGTCACCGCTCTTATTTTATTATATAAATAGAGTCCAACTCAAAATTCGAAGCAATTGAGTGGCTAGAGATGGGCGCTCATGGGTAAATACCCGATGAAGACCGGGTAAATACCCAATCTACTACTGCCCGGTAGATTGGGTATTTACCTGGTATTTATTGGGTATTTACCCATGAGCGCCCATCTCTTTGTAACTTGTAAGTTTACTTATAGAATAAATACGCTTAGAAAGTGAAGCCCGTTTTGGTTGGCTAAGTTTGGTCCGTATACGCTTCTGTCACAAAGTTAATGTCACAAGCGAGGACTCTCTTTATAGGCGTACTTATATAAGCTACATATTTAGTTTTTTTTTCTAATCTACACTTTTGCTTTGTTTTTGGATTATTGTTTGGGCTTCGGTGGTTTGCTTGAACAATCATTTATGTATCGTTTTTTTCTAATGGAATGTAGGTATTGTCCTTTTAAGTCAGCTATATTTACGGCTTACGGCGGAGTTGTAATGACTTGTCTATGAAAAGAATTAAATACAATTGTTTTTTTTTTATATTTTTATATCAATTTTAATTTATTATTGGTACGGGGTTTCCTTGATAGCTAAAACATATTTACTACTTTTATAGAGAACAGTTCGAGCTCGGCTCTAAAATTGTATGGGAGCACCCCGAGCTTTTATGAAATATAAACCGGCTGTTATAAGAGAGTCCGAAATGAATTTTATATTCAATTTACCTATTTTTACGTCCATTGATATAACTTAGTAAAAATGTTGACTGCCCTGAACTGCTTGCTGAACTTTCTTTCAATACTCCATCCAGGCTTAAAAGACTCTACCCTCCCCTCTCAGTTTCCTTTTCCTCGCGTAACTATAGGAAAATTAGTTTTCTGGTGCGTGCTGGTAAAAGTCTTAATAAAGTAGCAAAAGAGCTGGATATTGACATCTTCAACAGTAATATCCCGGCTGTAAGGCGTAAGATGACGAAAGAATTTTTTAAGTGAGCGTGCTTTAACCGAATCTGCTGTCTGGTGCATTGATTATATTAGTTGTTTTATTTAAACTAGTTCTATTACAACTTAGTTTGTAGTCACAGGTAGTTGCGATATTGTGCGAGCACTTTATTTTTGTATAAAATGTCACTATCGGTGGGAACCTGTAATTGGCTTTCCATTAACTATTTCTAAGAGCAATGTATTGTATGTAGATGTTGGTTCTCCTAATAAATAATAATAATAAAATGTTTATTTCCCCCCCCCCCCCAGCTGAAGTCGTCGGAGCAGGAGCTGCGCCAGACGTCTCTGCTGGTGGTGCCGCTGTGCGCGCTGCTGGCGCTGCTGTATCGGCGGCGACACGAGCTGCTCGCGCGCCTCGCCGCGCTCGCCGCGCCCCGCCCCGCCGCCGCGCGGCCCCGCCCCCGCGCCGCTGACGTGCTCGACCACGCCAGCATCGACCAGATCGTCAACAGCGTCAACGCTACCGGGAAGAAGAAGAAGCAGTGAGCGGGATAGTGGCCGAGTGTTGCGTAGATGCGTCACCGAACGGTTGGCGATGAAATCACATTAACAATTATCATCCCATTGTTTTAAGATAGTCATGATGTTTTACTACCGCGATTTTCCACTTTCAACTTCACCCTCCGATCGTCCGGGCATAGCACGTACCGGTTCTAATCAGCACGTCTAGCGTAACTTTGACACGCGACTCATGTCGCGCGAGATAGCATCATCCGTCACTATCTCATAGTACTGTACAGATAGAGACAGGTAGTATATCCCGCGCTCGCCGCGCCGCGCGCGCAGCCCGCGCGGCCCCGCCCCCGCGCCGCTGACGTGCTCGACCACGCCAGCATCGACCAGATCGTCAACAGCGTCAACGCTACCGGGAAGAAGAAGAAGCAGCGAGCGGCACACTCTACTCTAACACTAAACTGATAGGTACACAAATCGATCTACATGGGTAGATCAACTTTTCCTTGCTGTTATTCTGTCCGTGACCCGGGAGATAAAAAGTGTTGATAGTTAATTACTAGCATAGAGGCATTCCATCTTCGTCCTCCGGGTAGGCAAGCACTTGTGACTCCTCTGGTGTTGCAGGTGTTTATGGGCGACGGTAATCGCTTTCCATCAGGCGATACGTTTGCTCGTTTGCCCCCTATGACATAAAAAAAAAAAAAAAAAATGATATTACCGGTATTGTCAGAAGATAGTCTACATAATAATGGGCTTATAACTGCTTAAATTACAAACATTTTACTAAATATAACCACGGAAAATCGTAGTTTTAAAAAGTGACCCAGGGGCATCACCATGGCAACGAGTGGCAGAAAATATATGATTGTCCCACATACAAGCGCGCTCGAGCAAAGGCACAAATAAACGTTGCTCAAGGACACGTCAAGCGGATGACACTCGCGCTCGCACTGGTCCGAACTGGTCCGAGATATCGTGTCCGTGAATGATGTATATATGTGCGTTTGCTCGAGCGCGCTTGTATATAGACTGATTTCTGTACCAATCTGTTTTGTGACTGTACCCTTACCGTGAGTCGACGTGACCGTACTCGGTAGCGACAGCGTAAACTATTTCAATGGAGAATAGTACGGCGCCCCTCTAGCGATTACTTTATACGACTACAATTCTCCATACAAATTGTTCACGCGGTCTGTAGGGATGCGAGTGAGATGACACCACAACGAGACAAGTAAAAACAACGAAAGTAGTGCATCCACTCTGGTTTATTAAAAATAAGTAATCTGTATATGCTAGTATACACACAAATATACTTTATCATATACTCACACCGCTACAAGTCGCAGGCGATTACGGTCACTAAACTCATGGTAATAGTGTTGTAGTGTAAAGACTACACAGAGGCGTCAACGAACGGTTGACGATGAAAATCACACTATTTTCATCCCATAGATTATTGTTTTACAAAAGAATTCATGATGTTTTGCTACCCCCTCCCCCGTGCTATCACCCCGCTGTTACCTCGACATAGCATAACATACGGTTCGAAAATCAAAGTAAAAAATAAAAAAAAAAAAATCTTTGTATTTGAAATAATTTTCATCCCATAGATACATGTAAAATCCCCGAAAGAAACTTTTTATATAGCACCTGCACCCTAAGCAGACTACAAAACGGCCGTCTATGGCAAAAAAAGCCGATGCACTTAAACTACTTGATAATTCTCAAATTGAATTGTTAAACCCTAATTATCGCAATAATTCGAACAGTTCCTAATATTCCAATAAAAAAAAAAACAAGCTTACAGTCTGACCAAAAAGAGTAGAAATTAAATAGTGGCAATACTGTAGTGTCGTCCCCGTTTTCTTAGATTGATTAGAAAGGAACGACACTACAGTATTGCCACTTTTTAATTTCTACTCTTTTTGGTCAGACTGTATAATCCTATCCCGGGGTTTTCGGTGCACGAATGATGACGTGTGAGGTAATTATTAGAATAAATATTGCAACAATGGTGAAAAGTATAATTTAAATAGCTGTTTGTCTTGGTATTCATATCAATATAAATGCCAAATTTGTTCTCACATGGTATTAAAAGAAATCATCTTGTATTAGTATAAGCTAGTGTTATGTGCATGAAAAGACTCGAACATTTTCTACGAACCCTCTCAAATTATAATTAAATGTTGCAGTGCCCTACACAGGGTTTCAAAGCGGAAAAGTGTAAAATGTACGTTAAAAGTTCTATAGTGATCAAAGAGTGAATTAATTGTACAATGGGCTGCACAAATGCATGGCCCATTTATGAATGAATTCATTTATAAATGGGCCATGCAATGTGCATAGTACCATTATAAACGTTTACCGTTGTTTTAATTTATGTAGATGCATTTATGTTCTGGTGGAGTGTTATTTTTATTTATGTCAAATAAAAAACAATTGTGGTATGAAGAGTTTTATTTATCTACCTTTAAAATTAAATAAATAACTTATCTATTTAGTATACCTGTATCAGTCGAATTGACTGTTTCTTTGTCAAGTTTATTATTAGCTTGGCTTACTAATTTATTTTTATACAAAAATTTATAGTATACATTATACAAAAAAATGTTTTGTTCGGTACATTTAAGCAAAACAATTAATCAGTAGGATAACTGTTGTTATACCGGTCAGGAGATATAATATATTGATACTGCATGCAAAGTCGGTTATTTTCTCTATTAACCCTTAAATGCGATTACACTAATTTTATTTCTGAAATGACGTAATTAGCAAATGAAATCCACGTCAGTTTGAGATTTCGGGACTTAATCTTGACAAAGTCTTTATTAAAAATATTCAGATTTGACTTACTTATACATAATACATACATTTAAGATTTAAAACCGGTGACAACATTTTTTTAACACGCCAAACTGCTAAGACAGTAAAATAACCGGTTCCGCATTATTTGTGTGGACGCTGTTTAGTAGTTGTAGTCGTAATCGTCGCTTCTGTAGGCCTTGCGTTTGTTCTGCGCGGGCGCAGCGCCGCCGAAGCAGTGCGCGAAGCGGCGCTCGCAGTCCGCCGCCGTGTGCCGCTGGTGGTCCCACAGCCGGGCGTTCTCTTTGCTACAAGTCAATATCTATGGTTACAATTGATGCTCAACTGTAATCAAGAGCTAATAAATACATCAAGGGGTTAGATTACGACATTATAAAAACATAGCTAAGAACCATCTCGACGGAAAAGTCTTTTGATTAAAAAAAACCGCACTTAAATTGGTCCATCCGCTTGGGCGCTACGATGCCACAGACAGATACACAGATACACATGTTAAACTTATAACACCCCTCTTTTTTCGTCGGGGGTTAAAAACATGATCTAAAATAATACAAGTCTTACCTAACCTAACCTACAAAAATATTAACTTGGCAGGTAAATTAATGACTTCGCATCTAGTTCGAAGGCTATATTCACACTATTGGACATATCCACAATACAAGTAAAGTTCTGAACCTTTTTTTAGGGTTCCGTACCCAAAGTGTAAGAAAACGGGACCCTATTACTAAGACTCCGATGTCCGTCCGTCCGTTTGTCTGTCTGTCTGTCCGTCTGTTACCAGGCTGTATCTCATAAACCGTGATATAAAAACAGAATGAAATAAATATTAAAGTGGGGCTCCCATACAACAAACGTGATCGGTTGCGTTAACTTTGCACCACATTTGTATGCGGCGCCATTTATACCAGGTGCAAACTTAACCTGGCCAGGAGCCCTCGGTGCGCGAGTCCGACTCGCACTTGGCCGGGCTTTTTTTTGTTCTGTAGACATTTTAAGGCTGAGATGAATGAACTCACTTGACGAAGTAGAGCTCGTATGCTGCTAAAAAGTTGTGGGAAGACCTCGCATGCAGCTTGCATAGGTCTAGCTTCTCGCAGTCCTCCTCCGCACTGGAAATAGATACGTTGTATAACATTAAGTGATGGACAAGCGTGTAGTCTACCGTATGGACAGCAGTAACTGCGCAGTAGCGCCTAGTGGCGGCCGACTGACTCGTTGTAAGTCAAAGAAAAGATGATTTGCTTTATCTTTAAGATCATTATTATTCATTATTATTGACGACGCGTTTGGCTCGGTTTGTAGACACCTGCCTACTTTGTCAGCGGTCCCGGGTTCGAATCCCGGCCGGGGCAAATATTTGTGCAAAATATTTGTTCATGGGTCATGGATGTTATCTATATATGTATTTATATATTATGTATGTCGTCGTCTAATACCCATAGTACAAGCTTTGCTTAGTTTGGGACTAGGTCGATTTGTGTATGATTGTCCCTTAATATTTATTATTATTTATTTATTAGGGTTATTAAGGTTTTAAAAGTAAGCTTGTTGGCATTCCATGGTGCTGTGGATGCTCGCCGCTCATCAGGTATAGGAAAAGGTTACCTATACAGTACAGGTGAACAACGCGATACATTATTGCTGATTTACGCCAGAAATAAGTCGCTCACTTAATATTTTGCGACAGAAACTCAATAACGTACTTACTTATTATTCCAGTTTTTAATACTAGCGTAAATCTCAATGGCATTGATAGCTCTAATTGATTTAATTTATGTTTGATAATAATGATAATTATTAAACTTACCCTCTTCTGGTCCTAATTTTGGAAAGACCATCATTGAAGAAGTTGCCCGTCGTCAACGCTGTGTTGATGAATCTCTTCCACAGGTGATGCGTTTTTTGGTCCGCGGCAGTTTTGGCTGATTAACATAATAATGTAGGTATAGATACAATTAGCTGCGTAGTCAAATATCTTTGAGAACTGATAGTTGGTGGACCAGATAAAAAGGAGACCAGGTCTGGGTAAGCGGGGTGTATAGCTACTGTGGGCATTGTTAGCATTTAAATGAAGCCATTATTAATATTGCACTACACTTCTGATAAGATAACAACAAGTCGAGGCTTTCCCGGGTGGCTACAGTATAGAGTTATTTCTTCTTAAAGGGTCGACAACACGTGTGATGCTCCTGGCATCGCTAGTGTCCATAGGCGGCGGTAACAGAATATTTGTTACCGAGGTACCTACTTAGAAAGAAAAATATAGCTTACCCAAATCTTTTGTTTCCTCCGCAGGTTTACATAAAACAACACTGAACATGGCCACTGCCATCACAACAGCTAATAATCGCACCATTCTTAGAGAATAATATATATAGTTTCACGACTTTAAATAGTATTACAACCCTTCAGTGCCTAATACTCTGACTAAGCTTTTCACAATGACAGACAATCACGTTTCCCTTATCATATATACTAGGATAATGACGCGGTTTGCTGCCAATTGCATGATTAAATATTGAGATACAGTTAGCTTATTTAACGAGAGCGTATCAGTTTAAACAACTATGTTTGCGAATGATGATTCGAATCAGGGTCCGATTTTGGGAAAATTTCACGGCTAAGTTTACTAAAGGAATCATTTTTCCACAAATATGTTTGTGGTATCAGATTATATATTTAGAAAAATCTACACGAGTAACCAATTCGTAGAATAAGTTATTGTGTCATGTGAACTTATCGCTATCGCTATCGAAGAGCAACAACCATGCGAAGCGGTTCCCAGCGGAAAAAAACAATAGAAATTTATTTAATAATTAAATGGTTAGTATTACTTTTATTACAGGTATACGAAATTTCAATTGCAATTAAAGCACCACCACCGAAAATGAGAGTCACAAAGTCTGTATTCCTCATAAGTAACCTAATCCAAACAAAAAAAACTATATATCTCGATATTATACTTAAGATCTACACGACATCATTAGGTAGGTCCAGGGATTGTTAAATTGATCACCATACTAACTCATTCAATTAATGTTTCCCCAATTAAAGTCTTAAACTTAAATTAAACTTAGATTCCTATCTACCGCTAATTAACTGCATTGGATTGCTTTGTCATATGATATGACGAGTAAAACCATCAATGTCCACGAATATTCTTAGGACGTCTTTAACCTTTTTTTTTTGACAATGCATCTGTTCAAACATAAATGCGCTGTAACCAAATTTTGTAATTAGCTTAGCTACGAACAAGGAACCCGATTATCAACGAAGAAAAAAGTGAATTGATCGTAGTTAGTTACTGTCTGTCTTTACCACATTATCGTATAACACATAATGGGTAAATTAATTATAAAATTTCGAATTTTCAAGTGTTAATCTGTATCCTGTTTGCTAGTCCATGGTTGATCTGGTGTCTCATCACAGGATTTGCACTCTACTACGCTCAAGTCTGGTTTAAGTAAAGACATAAATGTAGGCGTCTCCCAAATATCTTCATCACTATTGATTCTGCGCTACCAGAGAGGTCTGAAGGTAAGGCACGGCCATTGGCGTATATATCTAGGGGGGTGGCCGGGTGGGCCGTGCCCACCCCAGTATGGTCTAGTGCCCACCCCAGGATTTTGGGTTACCGATAGAAATTCATGGCTTCATCTCATAGGCTATGGTCAGGCCCCCCCAGCCCCCGTCTGAAAAATAATATTAGATACGCCAATTGGAACGGCAGGGCAGCGCCCTATCTTACCGCTCTAATCAGTTTAACGATCGCCTTACAAGTATGAAACAAGAAAAATGTATGTTATTGTACGGGTTCCCATCATTAATTTTCGGTTCTCCCTTATCACCCAAAAACCAACGTAAGGTGCCGGTGCACACCGCTTCGTGAGCTGCGGACGTGCTGACCACCGAGCAAACAACACGGCACCAATGGACGTCAATGGGGTATTTATAGCAATCTGACTAATATTGGGTAAAGGGCGGTTATGTACTTAGCTATAATTATCGGCTGTGTGCCCTTCGTAAAGGGTATCAAAAGCTAAGTTGGATTTTGTGAGTTTTAGTGAATATTTTGAATGTAATTTTTGATACCGAGATGTTGATGTCACGATTTCTGTGATAGACACAATGTCACGGGTCCCTGAACTGAAGAGGTTCTTTCCATTACGCACGTTACTTCCACACAAATGCGCTTAAAAAGTAGTGTATAAGTGACATCGAAAAAATTAGGGTAAACAGTTTTTTCTCGTAACTTCTATAAGTAGGTAACCATTATATTTCCAAATGCAAAAAACAGTAAAATTTGTAAATATTTGTTTTCCTTCACATTTATCTTTGCAACAAAGTAAGGTCGAGGACGCTTAGTATTGCCTTTATTCATTATCCTACGCCTGAGTTCCTGTTTAGTGCATCAACTTAGTAATAGCCAGTCTCCAACTAGGGTTCCTAATCCATTAAATTATTAGTTATCACTTTCATATACCTAAGACCAGGCAACCCTTTAACTTCAATCTCTGCTGTTAGTCGACAGTAGAATGCTAATGCGTAGTACGCTTGTGCTTTTGTATACCTTACGTGGGATCCTCTTTTATAGAAAAAACACTTCACCGGGGCTTCATTTCATAAACAAAAGTTTTCAGAAATCTTGAAATTAACCTATAGATTAGGTTATAACTTATAACTTATAAGAGATGGTATATTTATATTGTGTATCTACCAGAACTCCGGCGTCGAGTTTAGATATATTATTTTTTTACAAAAATTAAACGGCATGTTATGCGAATTAATTAAAAACGAAAAGAAAAAGATTATTTTATGTGGTGATATTAATATCAATTTGATCAAAAATACAAAGGAGACAGTTAAATTAAAACAAACTCACCAAGGGCACTGCGCATATACACGACTTGGGGCTCTCTGATCATACCTACAGCACAGCACAGACTTATCATGTATCACTATTAGAGGAAAAAGAAAAGCCTCACACTGTAACATGGTGGTACCGGTATAAGAGGGATTTCTCAAGGAAGAACCAAGCTAAATTCCTGAATACTTATCTTGTCTTTCCTTTTCCGAAGTCTTAGAAGAAAGTGATGCAGAAGTAGCTTTTAATAAATTTCATGAACTAACATTTATTTTATGTATGATGCCATAATTAGAGTCAAAGTCAAGAACACATCACATAAATGTACCTATATGGTTAACAAGAGGTTTGCGGAAATGTTACCGCAAGAAAAAGAACTTGAGTCTGAAGAACATTCAGTCGTTCTAAAAAAAGTCCCAGTAATTCAGACATGTATCGTAATTATGCTACTTTTCTTCAAGTGTGTTTAAATTATACACAAAAAACCATAAATACATCATACATAAACAAATCTAACAACAAATGTAAAGCATCTTGGAATGTTTGTTATAAAAAAATATACAACTTCTGATGAACAACAAATGGAATACAAATTTATTTATGAATTAAAGGAGCAGAAAATAAAAACTTAACACTACTAACTACTAAGTACAAAAAAGCTAAAATTAACTAAACTAAAACAAATTCAAAAAACTGCTCCCCTTTGGCATGGTACCGAAAATGCTGGCAGCATTTCCTCGCTGAACAGCTATGCTGATACGCTGTGCGAGGAAGCTGCCAGCTCTCCGGTCCCCAGTGGTCTCAACAAATTCAGAAAATTCTTCATAAAGATAAATTATGCAATGATCCTCAAACTATAGCGGAAGTTTTTAACGTTTTGTTTATTAATGTAGATAGTCAAGAATAACTGCTCTATCGATCTGGGCTTATCGGGAATAACTCTGTTCCCACAGTTTGAGCAAACCATTTTTCTTAGGCCTGTAAGTGTCTCAGAACTGAGGAAAGTGGTTAACTCTAAGTACCTAACTAAAGCTGTTGTTGATGAGTAATTTTTTTTGAATTTTTCAAATATGAGATTATGTTCTCCAACATAATGTAATGAAACCAGTAACTAATTATCAATTGCCCTTGGTAAACGTATGGGGGATAGGGGTTGTGATGAAAGGTCGGGTTCGTACCTGGTTCAGCGTATCTCTTTGGCAATCCAACGTGGGAATGCGGCGGGTATCTTTGGGACGTTTGAGCCGGGTACTTATCAGGCAGTGCGTTAGTGTAGTTTTACGGTGCACATTGTGACGATGCATGTTGCGGATAATATACCTATGTATCTGTGCCATTGCTTATTGACGAAACTTGTGGTGGATACATCTATATGTGATTGGACGAAACCTGTGCTGTGGATGCAGTGACATGTATTTTGCTTAGTTTGTCTTTTAATAAATAAATTTTTCTGATTATCAATTTGCTTTAACAAATCTCTCTGAAGAAGTTAGTGGGCTTGGTCAATTTTCAGTACTTTGAAGGACAATTTCTCCTAACCGGTTGAATTTGGGCAGCTAAAAAAAATACGTGTCTGCTATTTTAGACTACCTACTCTATAACGTATATCAAAATGAATCAAATCGGAGTCGAATAGTTGGGCACCTTTCCTTGTAAGTAGGTAATTACATAGTAGGTATGGGTGTACAGTCAGCAGCAAAAGTAGCTAAACATAACACGCTCACAATGATCTGTATACATGTACAACCCTATAGATACTCTAGATAATAAGTCCGTGTGTATATCATTTTGAGCACCTGGCGTGCGTAGCAACTTCTGCTGGATATCATGGTACAATACAGAGTACATGAACCATTCCTGATCCTGAATGAACAAAAAGCGGAGTTAACGCCAAAAAACCTAGTTAAGTTTTCCAGAAAAACATTAAATTTTCTCGTTTAACTTTCTGTAAATATTGCATCAGGTTTTCATTCCTATTGCACAATGCACTACATAAATTTCAAATTGGTAATATCTAGCAAGCACCTAAGTAAATAGTCATACCGTGTTAATGAATGCATTTCAATGACAAATAGTGGAAGTTGCCGGCAGGACTTTGTTGTTATTTTAAGAAAAAGAGTCATTGAACCTTGTTTACTTTCCAGGGACGTCTAGTAATTTCCATGACGCCATTCGTCCAAAGATGTCGCTAGTAACGTACGTTTTCGCGAGTACGCTTCAGTTCCGCAACTCGTCAATAGATGTCGCTTACTTTATGGAGGTAAATTGAAAACGATTTTAAATTTAGTTACTTATTTAAAAAATTGCATAATTATAATATATATTTAGAAATGGAAAACAAATAGCTTATTCAAAACTGAAAATAATCGAAAAACATATCTGTTACTCTATGTTCTCTTTGTTACATCGTAGTACAACTATTCGCCAATAGGGGGCGCAAATATCAATAGACATTGTTTTGCCACCGCTTCACGAGAAGTTTCGTGAACGTTCTCCGCGCTTCTAGTCAATAGATAGCGCTGCTCTGCCATGCTACGGCAAAAGGACGTATCTTACTATGACATCCGTATAAAGATAATACCTTTTACCGTAACACGGCAGTGCTCCGGGGACTATATAAACAGCGGCCGGCGCGCGGCACCTCAACAGTTGAATATCAGACTACGTGCGAGTAACTAAGCGACAAGAAAAACAAGAAGACTTCAAAATGTCACTCATGCCGTACTGGGTGCGTCATTTGAGGAATCTTTCTCTCCGCGATCCAGTTGCGAGAGCATTCGAGGATCCTTTCTCCGTGCTCGCCCGCGACCCTTTCTTCCGCGACCCCGTCAGGTTCATCAAGGAAGCCACAGCGCCGCTGCAGGCCCTACAGCAAGAGCACGGGATTGAAGGCGTCTACTCCGACGCCGAAGTGAAAGTCGACGGGAAGAAAGTCGAAGTGCAATTGGACGTGCAAAATTTTACACCAGACCAGATCCAAGTGAAAACAGTTGGGAATGAAATCCTTGTGGAAGGGAAGAAGGAGGTGAAGCGTGAAGATGGTTGGACGAGGAGTCATTTCGAGAGGCGGTTTTTGCTCCCAGAAGGATTCCCTCCGGAGAGGGTTGAGTGCCATCTCGACAAAGGAAAGCTGCTGCTGGTAGCCTTCAGATCTCAGCCGGTGGAGGAGCGGACGGTGAAGATCCAGGCCAAAGACGAGAAGGAACCGGAGAGGATCGCCAACTAGACTGATTAGTATTATTATTTTAAGTTCTTAGGTAGTTCTAAATTCCGTTGTGATATGATTTTCTAATAAATTGATGTTTCCATAAAATATTTGTTTTTTTTTGTCTTTAAAAGTTATGATTATGTATAACACGTTCACTGTCCGTGTCCCATATATGTGGGCTAACGGCAAGCCTCTATTACAGAGACAAGGTTCACGTCAACTGGGACAGTGAACGTGTTATGATTCCTTTGGTTTATTATTGATTGCATTTACCTTCCAACCAAAGATAAGCTTCCAACCTATTGAGACTTAACCTACTATGTAATTTTATTGAGAACTAAGAAACGTAATGTACCTACTTTTATAATGGCTACTAATAATCAGGGGTCGGGACTTTCGTTCGCACGGTAGGACTAATGGAGAGCTATGGAGCCGATATTCACATTAAAATACTATTCATACTCATACTCATTATAGCTATTCATATACTTACTTAGATTGTATTAACAGAGGAGTCTTTTTAAAATGGCTTATATTTGTATGAGTTTCATAGAGACAGACATATACCAACGCTCTTTTGAAGTCGCCCTTCTGTGACTTTCATTACAAATCGCAGCTTTAGAATTAAACCGTCATAACTCAAAATTGCCGAAAATTGAGTTTTTGTGTTAAAACGCTTTAATTCTGATAGCTTTACCCGGTCTCTTTCTCAGACCCGCGAAAATAACGTAAACAAGAGAGATAGCATGATTTAGTGCGTTTCACTTTTACTCAAATCACGCGTTTCAATGTGTGCTAAAGTGGCTAACTTCAGTTATGATCCGACAAGCAAATAAGCAGGACGTCGCTGTTCGGGCACATTACGAGATATCGCTGTGCTGTATAAAATATAAGGTATGTTTGTTTGAGTTCTTTCATTACAAGATAGGCATATTTCGAGTTGATTCACTTTAGAGCAAAATGTTTGAAGAAAGTAAGTGATGCAATTCGGGTTATGTCGTTTAAGTAATAATACTCATCGAAATATTTTGAACTATTTAGATATAAATCAGTTTAGTACTAGCAAAAATACACATTTAGAGTAGTATTTCTAGATGACACGCTTTATTGTAAAATGAACGGTAGAACACTATTATTTATTTCGAGTTAAGTAGTTTCTCTCGACAACAACACGCCGTTTTTGAGAATTATTTCTGTTTA
Organism: Apotomis betuletana; assembly: GCA_932273695.1. Taxonomy (NCBI): domain Eukaryota; kingdom Metazoa; phylum Arthropoda; class Insecta; order Lepidoptera; family Tortricidae; genus Apotomis; species Apotomis betuletana. Next base: position 28,770,420 of record OW026301.1, read on the forward strand.
TTTCTTTAAAATATTAACTATGAAAGCCATTTTTCTTCATTAAGTAGTCACCCACCGACGATGTAGGTACACGCTTATCGTAGGTACGTAGTAAACGTGTTCATCAGTGCGATTTGAATGTATGTAGGTACAATGTGCACGATGACCACGTTTACTATTTAGTACCTACCGTAGGTTTTTATCGTTATAATAATCTTAGTTTAGTTCGTTTGCACATGATAATATGGGCCACCAACTGATAAAGCCAATTTTTTTTTAGCATGAGTCGAAGAATAAAAGAAATGCTGCGGTTGGCTGGAGCCCCGATGAAAAAGAGAAACAGAGAAGATGTCGCTGATGAGAGTATTGAGGTAATGTAATATTATAATAAATTAATATAATATTATCCTACATAATTACTTCTAATTAACTAGACCAATCGTTATATAATTTTGTTTAAAAAATTCGTGGACATTTTGTTTACATTATTTATTTTGTTTTCAGGTACCGCCAGCAAAATGTGGTAAAACAATTAACAATGAAAATATAGATTCCGGAAATCCTGCAAACAATTTTGAGTTAAACTTTAAAGACTTAGTAACTAGCCAAAAACATTGTTTATAAATAATGTCATTTTATTTTTATTCGCATACTGTATCAAATTGTTTTCGATCTATTAATATTACGTGTACCTATTCTTATTTATTTTCGTATCATTTTTAAAATTTAACCTACCATTTATTACAGTCAAATATCAATCACAGTGGAGAAGACGAGGATGTAGTGGAAAATTCTTCTGGCGATCAAGTGATTGATTTAAATCCGGGTCTACTCAGCCGACAACGCCGGGATTCCGAAATGAGACACGAGGTACCTGGGCCAAGTTATATCTTGTCTCCCGTGAATTCTGGGGAAAGTGATGTAGACCTTAGCGACTCAGACCCAACCTACACTAAAAAGGTAAAACAGCGACACCATCAGAAAGTTGTACCAGATTCATCTTCAAGCAGGTCTTTATCTCGGTCGAGTTCCAGTTCGTCTAGTTCTAGTTCCAGTTCATCCGATTCAGACAGTTCTTCAACTTCTGATAATTCGTTACCCCAGCAAGATGCCGCTGTAAAAAAGGGTAGGAAAAAAGCTCGCAACCCCCAAAGCTGGAAACAAAATAAAATAAAGCTGCTAAGAAACAGTGGCCAACCGTATACGTCACTGTCTGCGATGGCGAAAGCCTTTCCCGGACGAAGTATCAAAGATCCATGTACTGGCAGGTGTAGACTCAAATGTTCAGAGAATATTACTGAGGAGTCGCGTTTACAGCTATTTGATGCTTTTTGGAAGTTGGCGGATTCACAGAAACAAAGAGTTTTAATTGGCTCCTGCATGGTAGACGTTCAACCTAAATACAGGTATACAAACGCTGAAAATCCAAGAGCATACAATAAAGCGTATTACTTTACAATTGAAAATGTAAAAATTCGGGTTTGCAAAGTATTTTTTAAAAACACTTTAGACATTACTGACCGAATGATTCAAACAACATCAACTAAATACAATGAAAATGACATGTTGCAAGATGATTTTCGAGGAAAACATGAAAATTATCAATTAACATCCACTGAGTTGATTGACGACATAAAAAATCACATTAATTCCATACCACGCATTGAATCTCATTACCTAACAAATGAAACAACTAGAGATTATATTGAAGGATCAAAAACAATTGCAGACTTGCACAGAGACTTCAAAAACCAACAAATTGAAAATGGGAAAGGCTTTGTGTCGTATAATACCTATCACAAAATCTTTACAACAGAATTTAATCTAGGTTTTTTTTAACCGAAAAAAGATTTGTGCGACTTGTGTCCGAGTTATGAAAATTCCACTGAGGACCAAAAAAACAAATTAAAAGATCAGTATGAACTACATTTAAAAGAAAAGGAACTGGCTCGGGCTGAAAAAGCCATTGATCGTCAAAAAATATCGGCTAAATACAAGGTTGTTGTGTACGATTTACAGGCAGTAATGCAATGTCCCGATGGTGACACCTCTTCTTTTTACTACAAGTCGAAATTAAATAGCTATAATTTTACACTGACCGAACTTTGTAAAAAGGAAGGTAACAAAACCCAAACAAGCAAAGATTATACAGCTTATGATAAAGTTGACTGTTATTTCTGGAGTGAGGTTGATGGTAAAAGGGGGTCCTGTGAAATTGGGTCCTGCATTTATAACTATTTACAAGATTTGTGCCAAAGCTTAGAAGATGAGGTTGATGTAATTTTTTACTCGGATAACTGCTGCGGAAAAAGTGCCTTATAGTCATTAAAATAATTAATAAATACTCACTTCATGTCTATTTCATTTATTACATACAAGCTCTACTTATAGCTACGCGGATAAAGTGTAAATTATTACCTTTTCATTCTCGATTATGAAAATTTAGGCATCGTATTCAAAGTTAATTTCATTTCAATTTCCATATTTTTACATTAACTATTGCTAAATAGTTATATTCCCAGATACCCTGCATAAATAATTACAATATTTAGTATTATACTGCAATAACACGAGTTAGAGACAAAGCTTGTTTCATAAAATTTATAAAATAACGTATTTTTATGACTTGTTTCATTATTAAAACTAATTTTGAATTTTTATTTCATCATAAAACGGCATATGTCGCTAAGGTTTTTTTACAAGCTCCATTTACTACCTTTATCACATTGACATTGTTTTACTTGTAACAGAGTCTTAAAATAGACACTATAATCTATGTAATAGATATGATAAAATATCAATCTAACACAATTTCATACAAAAAAAATATATTCAAAAGTAAATCATACCAATTGCTCTAACTTTAAACTCGATTTGCCACAATTCACGTTTTTTGAGTTATGACGGTTTAATTCTAAAGCTGCGAAATATAGAATGTGTACAATTACATGGTTAGTAGCGCTATCTATTGGGGCCATTGGGGGAATCATTTTAAAGTTACTTAATTTTCCTAAAGAGTCACAGGCATAGTATTTTCTGGTTCTACTTATATGTTCAGTTTGCGTTTTCTGAAAATGATATTATAACACCTAATAGTAGTATAGTATAGTCTGTATAACACCTGAATAAGTTATGTCAATTACTCTTAAAGCTGAATACATTACCTGTATAAGGGCTATATAAGACCTTATACAGACCTTAAAGCTCTTAAATGGGCACAAATTAAAAGCTGCTTAAGAGGCCTTATTCCTTTTAAAATGCTGATTGTTTTAGACATTTTTCTCTATTATCAAACATGTTTCTTAACATATTATTGATGTTACTACCTAGAACAGGGCTATTGGGGTTTAATTATATATATTTGAAACCTACAGTTTGAATTTTTCATTGATAATTTTTGTTTCAAAAACTACTCGAAATTGACAAAATTCACGTGAAAAAATAGTTTTTTCAACTTATTTTCGGCTGCACGCAATGAAAGCATGAAATAGCTATGTTACTACCTAGAACTCGGGGAAAAGTATTGTTCACTCCAAAAAGTTGGTTGAAATTATCAATATATTTGTCATGATATGAAAAAAATAAATTTCAAAAGGAATAAGGCCTCTTAAGAGCAATTTAACGGTCGTATAAAGGGTAACAGGAGTGATAAGGGCTGAATACCAACTGATTAAGAGAGCACACCTTTTATTCAGAATTTTATTCAAATATGCACCTTTATAAATCTTTTAAGCATATAGGTATAATCACTACATAGTATAAAACAAAGTCGCTTTCTCTGTCCCTATGTCCCTTTGTATGCTTAAATCTTTAAAACTACGCAACGGATTTTGATGCGGTTTTTTTTAATAGATAGAGTGATTCAAGAGGAAGGTTTATATGTATAATACATGCATAATTTATCAGCATTGCACCCGTGCGAAGCCGGGGCGGGTCGCTAGTTATACATAAACTACAATAGCTATGAATTATACTATTCATAGTCGAGCGTCCAGAAATAGTTACCTAAAGGATACTTTTTACCCAACTACTAGCGCAAAGAAAAAATATTACAAGGACGAAGTTGGTGAAGTTGGCGGGCCCCTTTTTTTAGTTGCTAATAAACCAACGCCTAAACATTAGTAAGTAGCAATATCTACATCTTGATAAAATCTGAAATTTGGTTGGCAGGTGGCAGTTAAAATAATGATTTTTAACTTTTTATCTTCGCCTGTTTTTTAATGAGACAAAATTTTACTGCCAAGTTTACTTTTTAGCACAAAAAGCAAGGATCCCTAATGCGAAGGAATTGCGTCAGTGTCGTCTTATACAGGGTAAAGTTTCCATGAATCCATTATCGCATCCACGATAACGTTATAAAGCATTTAGTGAGCAAAACATAAACATTATGGTTATTATTGTCTCAACTCAAGTGGAATCGAATCGAACCTTTGCATATGAAATCAACTACATTCAATTATGTGAAAACATCACCCTTATTTTTGCTTCTATCAACACGTCCCAATAAATACAGCTTAATATAGACATATGTACATAATGTTTTTTGTCCCAAATTGGTACACCAAGCTCGATAAATAATTCAAGAGCCGAAGACAACATTGGCCGTATTTTCTCCAAATGGGTCCCACTTGCTACCTGATTATTTTGTGCAATCCAATTGCGACAGACCTCCCAGAGATGTGTGTGTGAGATATTGGAAATTCGGAAGAAATATACTCATAGTCAAAAATAAAAATGTGAACTAGCTATAAACACACCTACGTATTAGGTTTAGGTACAGGTGTGAGGTGAGGTACGTAGCGCAGAAAAACCCAGTGATGAACGCGGATCCAATAATAAAAAATATCTTTTTATTTTTTTTGCGACAGTAATATATCTATAACCTTTTTCTAGGAATGAGAGGAGTTATTCCGGTCTATAAGCAAATTCAAGATATTTGAAAAAAGCCATCCATTACAGGTAAACAAAAGGAGGTCTTATCGCTAAAGAACGAGATAAATTTCTTTGTCTAGCATGGTATCCTATCACAACCCCGTAAGATTGTATCTCATCTGTAACGTTTCGCCCAATTTTCATTTGTCCGAAAGTAATTTTTGCCTGGAATCCGTAATCTTTTCAGGATGTTATAATCATGGTTTTAAAGAACCCATTAGGTTAGGTTAGGTTTATTTTATAAGCAAAATTTACAGTTTTGGTAATAAAGGGCTTTCGGACAAATTAAAATTTGGCCAAACGTTACAGATGGGAAACAAAAACTAGTGTTTTAGATAGATAACCGTCTACATCCGTTTCCCTAGGTTAAGTTGTGTAACAATTGTCCTACATACGAGTAAATATAAGGTGCAACTACATTCGTGTATTTATATCTTTGAACAAAAAATGTCCCATAATAATCCTTGGATGTTCAGCTATCCCTGGTACTAAAATTGATACAAATCCATTCAACCGTTTCGGCGTGTTGAAAGGACAAACATAATTTTAACAACAGAGGGCGCTGTACGGCTGGCACCAAACTCCTGCATCGCGCTATAATGACCGCTCTCCATAGAGAATTGATTTTCAATACAGATTTTTATAGATGAGTACCTACTTATTTATCCCTCTAAACTTATCGTATGGAAGTTTTTTCTCTGGCGAGTGGGGCAGACGGACAGACAGGCTAAATATATGGTGCGTTATTGTAATGTTTATTATCAAACACTATTTAGCCGGGGCCGAGTGTGGGTGGCATTGCCCATTATTATTGGGGATCCGTGGGGAATTACAAAATCTTTGATGGAAAATAGTAGCATTACATGTTACATATTTATGATTAGAACAATTTGCTACGGTTGCACGGGTTGGTCAGAAAACCTAATTCTTTTATTTTCTTTGGACTATTATACTTTAATCACCGTTACTGAAATTAGCACATTGTTCTAATTTCAAAAATTAATTAACTGTAAATTTTTTTTAGTGGCATATGTAAAACTTCCATCATGTATTTAGATCTAGAGTATCAGGTATTCTAATTAGGAATGTTAATTCAGTAAAAAAATACGTTTTGGCCTTAAGATAGAGTCAAGTTCAATTGTGTACATATAAATAAATGGCTGCTTTCAATACAGCTGTAGCCAGTTTAGGCTTTACCGTGGCTTGGGAAGCTATCATAAATCAAGATAAATATAATATTGGGTTCATCAAAACCACCTAGTCTGCATACATGGACCACTAGTCTATGTAGACTTGATCTACGAAGTGGCCCAAACATGTACTTGGGCCACTTCAGTAGATCACAAAATAGCATTAAACATCAGAACCGCCCTCCAGCATCCAGCTCACGCTTGACCGCTGTGTTGGAAGCCATCACCCGTCGAATATATTAGCTACATTAAGACCACCTAGTCTTCACGCTTGGGCCCCTTCAGAGGATTGGAAAATAGCATAAACATAGCTTTCAGATAAATGCTCGCATTGACTGTTTCATGCCACTGAGAGCCAAACGCTTGCTATATCGGTAAATTGTTGAAATTTCTACAAGACTTAGGGCCGACACAGTTCGAATTTTTGTTGATTTTCCATACGGAATAACGTCAGTAATCGAGACATCGCCATATAATAGACAGAGACAGAGACACTTTCTGACGGCGGCCCATAAGGTCAGTCGGGGCAGATGCGGCAGTGGGGCAAGTAGGTACACATACCATATCGAAAAGTACATTATGCTACTAACGTCATCTTACGATCACGGAAGCATACTGTAGTGATATGAATAAATTTAACACAAAATGTCATGAAACAGAAAAAATATCAAAAATAAACTTCAAATGTACCCAGAATAATACATATATGTTTTTTTTTATTCAAAAGAAATTTTTGAAGTGTTTTCAGAATCCTCACAATTGAACAAAACAATGATTGTATTACAACCATGGACTTAAACGCACTTTTTCACGGCGAAAATGGCAAATTAAAATATGTTTCCCTACAAAATATTCGTACCCATAACATAATAATGACGTCAGGTGGCCATTTGTATGGAGCGTTTTTAGCGCTCCGTAGGAATCTTGAACTTCGATAGTAATTTTTGGCTTTTAAAGCAGTCTAAGTGTAGTTAGTCCCATTTAGACATTAGATCCCAATAAAAAATAGAATTGATTGACATCCTCAAAAAGAATTGACCGCACGCCTATTACTACGTGGGCGATAATTTGATAGATACACACACACTTAAATACAATTGACTAGGTACATCATCTTCCCTATTATTTTCGTCATGCCTATTATTAGTTAGTAGGCAAAATGAGATGGTGTTAGTAGTATATAACATCTATAATTTTGATACTACTCCCAACTGACCTTCCATCACGACAACCGTCGTAACCAGTTACGCTAGCCCCTCAGGGGATCAACGTCAAATGTTTTCCTATTGTATATATTAGGAATTAGGTAATAAATTAATAATTAACCCTAGTTTCTATTAGCAGCTGCCTAACCTTGCCCACACGAAGGTCGCCGGGAGCCGGCATTATTTTATTCCACTATCAAGATGGAGGCCATTGCCACTGCCACTTTGATATATTGCTCGGAGAATTGTCGCGGAATGAAATGTTCCCTTTATGAAAAATAATTTATCATGAATGTAATATTGGAAAAATGTTTTCTGGCTTGACGACCGAGACGTGAGCGGAATAGTTTTATTAGCTTGCAATTTAATGGTATTTTTGAAGCAATGAAATGATATTACTATTAAAGTTTAGCTAGAGGATATCAGCGGCGTTGTCCGCGCAACCCTCCTGTGCAAGATGTACATCCTTTATTTTATAATATTTCTATCACCTTTGTTTTTACATCTTTTTTCTTTACTTTTGCTTTATTGACGTTTGTCATTTATTAAATTTTTGTTTCCAAGAAAACCACTGCTTTTTATTTTAATTATTAATACCTCCTTTTTGTTGTAATCGGTAGGTAAAGATATCCTATAATAATTTTTAGATTTATCTACCACTGTACCAAAATTAGTTACAATCCATCCAGTATAGTTTTGGCATGAGCCCGAGTAGCCAGACCAATAGATGGCTAGTAAAGAATCCTAATTATTCATAGTTAATTTTGAGATGCTTTATATATATTTTTTCACTTCTCCTGCTCAAAACGTACCTACTTCATTTTACGAATCACTTCGTGTCATAATGGCTTATTTAACCCCTTGTCAAACAATCTACTATTTTCAATTTGGATTTTCTCTACTGTATTTTAATCCAAAGGTCGATAGTGCCTTACTTGCCCTTGACATGAAGCCAATAGATACAACACAGAGCAGACTCGGGAATGTTTATCTCGAAATTAAAGAATCCTGATTGATCGACCGATGAGACGATTTAAAAGCCCGCTATTCGACAAGCGCTGAAGGGATTGTGATTATGTGATGATATAATAAAACAGCGTTCTTTATAATCTGCGAATAACAAGGAAATGAACCTGATGGATCCCTTTTGGGACATGCTGACGGACTGAGAGAGAACTCAAGTTATAACCATTCGAGATAGATACATGTTATAAGATAAACAGTAGAACGCACTTTTAATTTTCTTGATTTATAAATAATAGGTTTAAAAATGGAAAAAAGTAAGTTAACCCGCGCTTCGTGAATTCCTTACCATCACAACTGTTTGTAGTGTATGTACACTTGTACAGAGTGTATCCATTACTTTGGAACGTGTCGGCGGTCTCTACCAGAGAGAGTTGGAAAAGTTACACCCCGAATCAAGGGACATTCATTACGCGAATGATGGGAATGAACGAGCCAAGAACGAATGGATTTATCTATAGGAAAGTTAGGCAACATTTCCGACGCACGAAGAGCAAAATTACGAAACAAAAAGAATAAATGAATAAAATGCGTACTAAAGCAGTAGCATTAGTATATGTACCTACTTATATTTACATATAATATACCTATCTAATAAAATATGTAGTCTTCAAAAATATCTAGTTTGATTTAGTTGTCCTTCGAGTAAAATCGTATCGTAAATATTGAATATTATACTTTAAAGTAGTGCTCGGTTCGCCGCTACCACGACTGATCGGTACTCCTGAGTATGAATCGCGAACCGATACGAAAGATGTCGAGCGCCGATATTCGACTTTTACGACGTAAGTAAACACGTTTCGTATGTATTTTAATACTATACTTCAAATCGAAAGATTTTGATGAACCTGAGTTATGGAAATGAAATTGACAATTTCAAGTACTTAGTTTTTGAAATAAAAATTATCAATGAAAACTGTAGGTTTCAAATATATACTAACACATCGCAATGGCCCTGTTTTTAGATCTCTACAGATCTCCAAAGTTCTGCGTTCGCTATTTCTATTGTATTCATACCGCGATGTTTTACCGCCGCATGCATCACAAATGGTTTCCATAAAAAAGGCCTTCAGTCGCCAGGCGGCCAAAACAAAGGCTGTATGAGATCCGAACGCCTGACGTAACTTCGTACTACACAAACATAAGGGCCTTACCACACTTGGGATTTGCGAGCGAATATTGTAATATGATGGTGATTACGCAGCGAGTTCGCCGCGACGCTTGTTTGTATAGAAAATGCTCGCAAATCGCACGTGTGATAAGGCCCTGACTCCTTGCTTCAATACGAAACCGAAACCATTTTCCGTAACCTCACAGTTCTAACCCAGTGTTGTGGTAGTGTTCGTCAGTCAAACCGCGTCGCTGGCGCCGGCTCGCCGTGTCACAACGAAACGTTGCGAAACAGATAGATACCTAATCATAAACAAAACACACGGATTCTGGTTTCGAGAAGTGTTTAGTTTCGATGAGTTGGCTCTTGAATGTGTGTGATTTGAATAGGGTGATTAGGTCATTGTTATGATGTTTTGATTCCGTCGATAAATTATAAGTGGTTACAATTAATGATTAAGATTAGCTTGCAATAAGAATGTAGGTATCAGATAACTTACTTTTGTAATAAAACTGTTTTGTAATGTAGAAATATTAAACTGTAGAAAAATTATTTGACATTGCATGGTCGAAAACAATGTTAAAATCCAAGGATAAATGATAGTTTTCAAACGAAACGAGATCCCATCAGTTTAGGAGTCTAAAACTGTTCATTTTTCAACTTTTCATACCGAGTTGAGTTTTTTGTAGTGTTCGTGGTCACGAGGTAGAGTCGAAGTATATCGGAGTTTATTTATTTATTTTGTTTTAAACTTTATTGCATAATTCAGGAAAAGTATAAAAGACTTAATTCCATGAGCCATTATCTAACTGGCAACCATGGTGCAAAACAGACACTAACATAAGAATAAGAATCATTTATTTTTCAGAATATGGCGCTCACAATGAGTGATGTTACAATTTTATTTCCCGTACCTTCATATTCTACCAGTTAGTAGGTATAGGTACCTACGGGCGTAGAAACACAATAAAAAAAATTACTAAATTGACATGCACGAGATAAACATAAAATCATAATAAAATCATAATATTAAATGTAAAATTGGTAGCCTAAAATTTGAAATAAAGAAAAAAAAAAAAAATACAAAAATATCAAATATAATAACATTGATGAATAATAATAAAATGTCACGAAAATAATATTAACAATCATAAAATGTCACAACAGCATAAGAATCTAAGTTGAATAATAAAATTAATATAAACGCCTTCCTTCCTTATAATTTAACTATTCATCAACTTTATAAAATCATTTATCAAGTTGCAGGAACAGGTTTATGGTATTTCCCGGCCTTGCGTGTGACAAATATGATATAATAACATCACACGATGACCTTTAATTTACATTTAAATAAGTATCTTACACCTAGAAAAAGTGGGGGGAAAATTTTTTTCATCATGTTCTACTCTCGTGGGTGATGGTGGGAGCCGGCTCCCCCGTATAGTACAACTACCCTTCGCGACTCTTGCCGCTCGACATAGCATCGCGCGTCACTCTCACAGTGCAGCGAAGAAAGAGACAGGTAATATTCCTCGTACGAGAAAGAATCGCGTGTCACAGTTGTGCTAGAATTTGTTTGATGCCTATGTAATATATTATAGGAATTTTCAAAATACATAATATATTAACCATCTACGAGGGATCTCCAAAGTTTAACATGTTTATCTGTGCGTCCGCTCCCAAACAGATGGTCCGATTTGAATGCAAGTTTATTTATACCGGGTGCAATTTTATTTAAAACGAAAACTTAGAGTTAGGGAAATCTGTTCTTAGGAACCATGGCGTCGATTTTACATTGAATAAATAATATTCTGCCGTCTACTTATGTGAAAAATAAAGAAAACCAAAATCAAGCTATTGAAAATTCATTACGACTGTCCTTTGGTGCTTATGATTTTACTATACCTACATTATTTATCCTTGTTATGCATTTTGCTATTATTAATAGCAATAGCCTATTACAATGTACATAAGTAATAATGTATATTATGTACTGCATTATATCACAAAACAAACACGAAATATACAATGCACGAAATTACAATTTGAGGCCTAAACGATTTTCACCATGCTCGGTTAATTATTATCGGCTCTTACGATAATGAAGTAATGAAGTAATCGACATTGAACGTCGTCGACGGCGTAATAGTTAGCTGTTAATAAAATAACAAAGTAAATGTTCAAATTAAGCTGTCTTTCAAAATAATTTTACCGGTCGCGTAATTTCTAAATTATTCATCCTAAAAAATCTTGAACAGTAATCTCACATCCGAAAAACATTAGCTGATTACATTCAAGTGACTACACACAAACAAAAATCCAGCTAATTTACAAATGATATCACTAGACAGGAATCTTAATTGGTTAACTGCTTGGCTGTTTTGTTCTCCAAATGTATCTAATCGACTGCGATGTTTAAGCTCCAGTCTACAATGACGGCTGCAGCACAGTCCTGCATTATGTCTTGGATGTGTTTTAAACTGTATAATAATATTTATTAAACGAGTAAAAAAAAAAGATCTTAACCCCTTCTAAATAAGAGTACCTAACCACCAATGTCCCCAAGATCACGGCCCTGCGGATTTTAGATTTATATCGTATAACGTAGATATTAACGGTATGATGACGTGACGTGAACGTTGCGACAATGTGCCCCGATGGCTTGACATGAGGTAAACAATAGCACCTCTACATCAACCGTGACACGCGACTCTTTCTCGCACGAGAAGTACCTATCACCTGTCTCTTTCTTCACTGTACAGTACTGTGTGAGAGTGACGCGCGATGCTATGTCGCGCGAAGCCTATTTGTGCTCGACGGGCTGCACCTCCAGCACAACTATGCCACGCGACACGCGACTCTTTGTGTCTAGACATAGCGTCACCCGTCACTCTCTCACAGTATTGCATAGAAAGATACAGATTAAATTCCTCGCTTGGCAAAATTGTGCTAGAGGTATTGATGATTATATCTCCGTCATGTCGTCGGCCCGTGAATTTTTACGTTACTTGACGTAGACTCTCACGTCCCGACTACGCAACTTTACTCGTGGAAATATGTTTTCTAAGTGACTTATGATTGTGTTTCTGAGTCCTACGTAGACTAAACTTTAGCTTGAGTTTAAAAATATAGATAAAACAACACAATGTACATTATAGGTATTTTTTGCTTCCATGATGCATGTTGCACTAGTTCAATTGAAAGCTGAATAGCTTGGAGACCTGGTACACACTGGATACACATGTTTAACTTATAACATCCATCTTTTTTGTCGGGAGCTAAGATTATTGGGTTGTTATGTCGATAAAAAGAAACTGTAACTGGGTCAATTTCAACAAGACGCATTTTTTGTATCATTTCGGTGTGATTCTTTATTTTTGATTATTTTTAAGTTTTTTAAATGTGAAAAGATACTTTAGACTATATTATTAAACATATGTAAAAGAGACCCTGAAATCTGAAATAGTTTTCGAGATATTCGAGATCGAATATGAAACACACAACGGAATGATAAATGTACACCAGGATGATAAAATAAGTGCACCGCAATGAAATTTCATACGCCGGAATGAAAGAAAAGTGGCATAGTATGAAAGTTATTTTACTTTTTATATTCGTAATATATATTATATTGGCATCACATAATAATATAAACATATATCTTAGTATGGTATTAAAAACAAAATAAAAAAATATTATTATTTCGACAATATTTATATAAAGTGAAGCTACTTTTGATGTCATTCCGGTGCTTTCCTCATTTTGGTGGGGTTTAAAGTCATTTTACTACACCGGAAACACCGGAATGAGAATGGTGGAATGAGAAACACGACATATTTTTATTTCTTAAAAAAAAAGTAAGCCTTATATTCTAAAACTAATTCAAGTCTTGTAATGGCGAGTGTACTTTACCTGATATATATAAATACCAAACCACGCAGTTAAAAAATAAAGAAGCTATAACAAACTCCGGAATGACATTCTTTTTGTCCCCTGTCCACCGCGATGAAATATTCACGTTTATACAAGCCAACGTATTGCCACTATACACAACCGGCCTCGTCGAGCGCCGCAGCTTGACTAATTCTTTGAAGTGCGCGGGAGACGGGGGGCATACTTGATCAAATTTGGGAAATAAATCGGTTCGAAACATTGTCGGCGGTAATGAGAAGTTTTCTCGGGACAAACGTATATGCACTTATTCAAGGGTATACAAAGGAGATATATAACGGGTAATGTGCTTTTTCCGTTACCTATTTATATGGTAATAAAATAATGGTAACAGATTTTCTTTGTCATGCATAGTATTTGACTTACCCGGCATTTTACAAACAAAACCGGCTTGGGGACAACCCACCTTGATGAGAAATTTGGTCTAAATATATATTTTTTAATAATTATAAATATTAATATTTAAATTTTAGCTGTTGCCCGAGGTAGACAATGGCGGGCTGTTTCCGAAAAAAAATGGTCCTTTATTATTCAACCTTTCTGCACCTACGTTTTCAGTCTTGCCATCAAAAAATACTGCTTGGGAAATTGACCCAACTAATGCTACGAGTACAATTACTTGATTTAAAAACTTATAACTATTCCGATGAGTATTTTAGAATGAGGTCGAGAAATAGTTTACTCTCGTTACGCTGCCTGTAATGCCTGTTCATTGTGCGTTGCTTGCACACTGTCTGCACAGGCTTTGTGAAGCCCAAAAGAAGAGCACCTAAGGCTGAGGAATGTGATGGTTTGTTGAAAAGGGTCTACACGTCATTGTACCAAGGAGCTCTTGTTGTGGTGTATCAAAGGTCGTATTTATTAGGATTGTTCGGTCTCAGCCACGTTTCCGCTGAACTAGATTTCAAGGATACATGGAATGCGATCGACCGGAATATTGGAATAAATTGAGATTAGAAAAGTCCAGTTCAGTGATGGCGTGTTAGATGAAATGATGTCTATTTATAGTCGATGAATTAACTCGTCGGCCACTCGGATTTATTACTGACGGACGTGGTGAGAGTATTAGAGTAAATAATTATTTTATGACCTGAAATAGACCCGTTATGATTATGAGAGGAACAGGAAAGAAATACCACCAAAAATATTTTCATGTAAAATTATGCCAAGACTCCAAATGACTCGCACTGTCAGAAAGTTATCAGATCTCATGTAGAGCACAGATTCTGACTCTACACGCCCTAACTACACAAACTCTACACCTTGGTCAAAATATGTGACTAGGCGACTTCGGTTCATTCAAAAGGTGAAAAATTTATTCACCGTTAGTGCCCTTGCGCTTCACTTGGCTCGTCTTGGCGGGGGCACTGTCGTGCCCCTAGATCCATCGTTATGTTACTAAATTATTTTGGTACATTTATTGACTCTTTAAAGATAAAAAAAGTTAGCTTAGTCGAATACCTATTTTATCTAGCACACTGTTATAATCTCTATACCTACGTCGCTATTATTAGGTATACTTGGAGTTACCGTGGTAACGCAGTAGCGCACATTACTCACCTGGAATTAGCGAAGCTCCTCATGAAAGTTCATTACGTTCGAAGATTATCCGAATTTATGCTCACGTGTAGGTTGCTAGAACCTGCCGCGCCGTGATACGCGGATTATATGTACATTTAAGAGGCCTTATTACTTTTATCTATCCAAATATCATAATCCCTCCATGATGCGTTCAAGAACCGCACATTATGACCACCATAAAAATAGATTGTTTTATTAGAACAAATTTCTTATCTGTGAAAATATTATTATTGCTAAATAATAACATCGATTTCGATAATATTATTTATTCCAATTTCGAACATCTTTGAAAAACAAAGAAATTTGATTTGACCTCTATTCTAATAATAGTCGAGATGACGTTTAGTTCGAAATGAATTGTCAATTTGCATCAAATTTGACAAATGTCGCACGTAAGTAAGATATCGAACGATATGATAGTTGGGACCAAATCTAGTGTGTCTCTGGATTAAAAAAAACTATGACAGCTGTCAGGAAACTTTATTACCGCCATTACCGGGTAATATTTGTCGTAATGTGCGACTCCTGAATGCATCATGGAGGCCTATGATATGTGGCTAGATAAAGTAGTGTATGTAACTGTACATAATTAGGTATTAAAACACTCGTGTGATGTTATTATGAAACTTGCCTTCGGCGCGTTTCATAAACCCACACTCGTGTTTAATACCCTTCATTATGTACAGTCACATAAACTACTATTAAAATGCTGATTGTTTTAGTCATTTTTCTCTATGACCAAACATGTTTCTTAACATATTATAAATGTTATTACTTAGAACAGGGCTATTGAGATTTATTGGTATATATTTTGAAACCTACAGTTTGAATTATTATTTATAATTTTTGTTTCAAAAACTACTCGAAATTGATAAAGTTCACGCAGAAAACTGGTATTTTCAACTTATTTTCGATGGCACGCAATGAAAGACCTATGTTACTTTTTAGAACTCAGGGAAAAGTATTATTCACTTTAAACAGTTGGTTGATATGATCAATATATTTGTCATAGTACCTAATTTTTTTTAAAGGAATAAGGCCTTTCAAGAACACAAATAGATTATTATCTAAAACCCTTATCTGAAAATGTATAAGAATTTAGAATTAGAAAGAAACAATCGGTTAGGATGGTACGGACAGACAGATACATTAATTACATACTTAGGTGACCGAACCGATAGTTTCGTATTCCACATCTTGCAAAGAGTATATTATTATAATAAAACGGGATTTAATCACGTTTAAAAATGTGTTCAATTAATTACCTCGATGTTCTGGACGTGATTTTACGTACGTGGTCTCAAAGGAACATTTATTATAATAACATGTGAAAATAGTTTAAGTTTAAATCAATATAATTGCAATGAGTATGTCTAAATGTACCTACATGTATAATCCATCAATCATCATGATAAATAAATAAATATATAAATATGTATTAGACAACCTCACACAAATCGATCTAGTCCCAAATTAAGCTCGAGACGGCTTGTGTTATGGGTACTAGACGACGATATACATACTATATAGATAAATATATACTTAAATACATAGAACAACCATGACCCAAGCACAAATATTCGAGTATGATAGACTCAGATATTTACACTGAATGCATTCGCTATAAGATCATTTAAGTATTATGTTCTTCCTCAGAATTGTGTCGTCTCGTCTAGTGAATAAAGAACTAACATTAGATATCACAATAAATGAAACGATGAAGTGATACAAGTGAAAAATTATAAACGAAGGAATAAACTGTGGTGTTGGTCTTGATAGTGAAGTGCGGAACACTGATAATAATAGGAAAATGGCGGCCCCAGTTCATTTAGGTAAGTCGTAAGATCACATCGCCGGTCCCTAGTAAAAAAGTCGGATCTACAAAATTGCCATTTTCGTTTTATTGCGTTAATGCTTATTAAATACATTAATCTTTAATCGTACATTTACAGATTTTTCAAAATTTCATTATTTTCACGAATAATCAATGTCAAAAATGTCGTATCTTATACAGTGTCCATTTAATATTGTCAGATGTGGTACTTCCGACTATGTTAACTGGGTTAGCTGAAAAGTTTTGTGTAGTATGTGGCACTTCCGACATTACTATTCGGAATTTTAAGGGTACCTTATGTCGTATGTACCACTTACGACATTTTATTACGGAATATAAATTGTATCTTGTGTCGTATGTGACACATCCGATGTTTTTTGCCGGAAAATATATTCCAACTTTGGTCGCATGTAACATATCCGACATTTTTTCACGGAAAATAAATTGCAGTGTATGTCGTAACTATCACAATATCTTTGGATGCTTTAAATTTTGTCTTATTGTTTGAATATTGCAATCAACAGTTTGAATGAAATTGGGTATTTAGTAAACTTATTGATGGTTTCGAACGATAAATAATAATTGGGAGATGTTTCTGGTGAATGTGGCAACTTCAACCAAGCTCCTGATAAAAAAATAAATCCGTCTGACTTCTGGTTCTTCTGAAGGAAAATAACCAGAATAAGAACATAATGAGATAACGATTACTCGTGGCAATGCCGAGAACATTTCAGAATGTGTGTAATTAAATGTACAGTTAAATAATAAGTAACGGCTCATGACTTCTTCTTTAGTCGAACACATATTCCTGAGAATCGTGATCACTAGATTTCATATCCCTTATCACTTTTCTCTATTGGTCTCAATTGATGGTCGCCATCACCGCTTGATAGTTCTCTTACTTTTGGTCAGTTTATCTAAGTCAGTAGGAATCTAAGCTCTTTACCCCACGGTGAGAGTGGAACTAATCTTTCGAAAGAACTAGAAATATCCTTAATGGTGCTTTCGAACTCATAAATTAAAAGAGGCGATAAGTATGTTTCTGCATTCCCTTGACGATGCCACTTATTACCAAAGGTTCAACAATAGATCTCAGTCTTTAATTTGTGATTTGCACCACTCCAATTGCAACGTGTTTCTAGGCGAGGTTGAGATGTCTTACAAACAGTTCCAAAGGTCAGGTTAACCCGACACTAATTTGAATAAATCCTAGATAGCAACCTATACAAGGTTGGTATGGCTATCAAATAACTTAAAAATGCAGCGGATGATGCTGGAGCGCATAGGCGTATCTAGGGGGTTGCCGGGTGGGCCGTGCCCACCCCAGTATGGTCTAATGCCCACCCCAGGATTTTGGGTTACCGATAGAAATTCATGGCTTCATCTCTTAGGATATGACCAGGCCCCTCCCTAGGCCCACCCCAGGCCCCCACTGAAAAATAATCTTAGATAGCGATGTCTAAGATTCTGAAAGCAGCATGGTAAAATGGTAAAGAAAACCCTGTAGAATTTATTAAATCATGTTATAATCGAAGGCAAAACGATAGGAGCATGGCCGAAAAGTGTGGCATGTATACTGCTCATCTTCAGGGAGGTTTATATGACCCTTCTCATAAATTACAGACCCATCTCGCTTATGAATCATGACTATAACCTGTGTAGTCGACACTCTTATCACGAACCGTCTCGCACGCAGGTTTGACGACTTTCATCCCCCCAACGCTGGTAACCGCTAACCCTAGAACCCCAGGTACCGTAAACCACGTCCATATGTATATGTATATGTACTTCCATTTCTTTGTACTATTAGAAGGCTCTCGATTCGACTACGACTTAGTTAGACGGTGCTGCGGTCTCTCAAGTAGTACTAATGTCTCCAAAAAATTCACAGCTGCATAGAAAGATTAATTCAATTTTTTGGTTTTTGACGGACTAGTATCAATATCAAAAGCAAAGACGTCAGCCACCTTCTCTCTTCTGATGATATCGTCGTAGTAAATGACTAGTCATTGCTGAGGCTCTCAAAGATCTTGGAAAAATGCTCAAAGACTTCAGTCGTCTCCCAATAAGTGTATCTTAAAATGAACATTAAAAGACAAAAATTATGTTAATATTTTGTTTGATATCAAACTAACATAATTAAAAAACAATATTTATAAATTTTATTATACTGGGTAAAACCGCGGATTTTTATACCACTAAAATGTCGTATCTCACCACAAAACACTGTGTACAATCCAAATATAATTGTAGTAAGTGACACTTGCGACATAAATAATAATGCAATATCCGATTATAAAAGTCGTTAGTGCCACATCCGACTAATTACTGCGAACCATATCATGCAAAAAAGTCGTATGTGGCAGTTATGACAGGATATCGGATGACAATTTCCAGGTAAAAAGGTAGCATGTCTTATTTCTGGCATTTCTAATAAATAATTTATAGTTTTGTTTACACATACTCTAAAAGTACTTAATAATAATAACTTTGGCCAAATTTCGTAACAATAGGACTTAAATTGACAATTTTATACACAAAAACGTCTTTAAAAAACTTTAACTGCCTCTCCTGGAAAGTAGTCATTTTGCAGATCCGACTTTTTTACTAGGGACCGGCGACATTATGTTTTAGTGCGGTCCACAAATAGGTCGCGTATAGCCGACCTCGCCTTTTTCTTATGGTACCTCACCTGGCTTTATATGCTAAGGCACAATATCACCAACTTAATGACTAATAGTTGATTTGATGACCTGTCAATGCCGACCATTTGACACGTTAATTAATTGAAGGGATATTACAAAAACAACATAACTGACTAGACTGGTTGACTCCTACTGTCAACAGAAATGTTTCGTTATAAGTATCAACCAGTCTAGTCAAGTAGTCAGTTATGTTGTTTTTGTAAACATCTCTTCAATTACTAACAGAGCGTTGTGCAATTGAGACTAGAATATGTTTTTTACGTGATAAGTATGTTTATATTGATTAGATATTTCTACCAGGACAAAGAATGAGCTCGCTAGTTCAGTAACCGCTTATATACTATTAATGCTTAGAAGAAGTTCAAATTATAATTGTCGTGTCGATTGCGTTTTTTTTTTTACTTATATTTAAAATATTGTGAAACATGCATTGTTTCATTATTTTAATGTATAATTATCTCAATTGACACATTGATACAGAGGTCAAAACACAAAGGTGCAAAGCTAAGGTACAAAGCCTTTCAGATAAACAATGCAAAAGATCAACACACAACACAATTCATATATAAGGAAAAAAAGGTACTGACACTGACGTTAGGCTGGTCGAGTGGCTAACACGTTGGATCGGTAATCCAGAGGTACCGGGTTCGATTCCCGGTGTCATCCGCTAGGTTACCTACACATTAAAAAAATTCTTTGTGCTTAGAGCTTTGTAGAAATGGTTTACTTATATTTTCCAAACATTTAATTTTTTTTGTGTTTTGAGCTTTTTATCTACGGTGTACCTACTTATATTTTCCAAACATTCAAAATTTTTCTATGTGTTTTGTTTCTGTATCAAAGGTTTATACCTAATAGTTCGAAGCCCATTTCTTAAGCGAATCCCATTAGCTTTGTACCCGATGAACAATACTATTATCTGTAGTGTTAGCTGCGGCCACAACTGCCACTTCAAAATGTAAGGCGTTATAAGTGCAAATTACTTTTAAACTAAATTAGTCTTTAAGTCAATCGAAATAAGGTTTACTCTTAAACAAAGAGAACAGAGATGTTGGTCACTTCATTGTCATTATAAGCATCGATAGGAACTTCACTGCTCTTTCACTTACGAAGTGACCAACATCTGTGTTCTCTTTGTTTAAGAGTAAACCTTATTTCGTTTGACTTAAAGACTAATTTAGTGTAAAATTAATTTGCACTTATAACGCCTTACATTTTGAAGTGGCAGTTGTGGCCGCAGCTAACACTACAGATAATAGTATTGTTCATCGGGTACAAAGCTAATGGGATTCGCTCAACCAAAAGAATTATTTCTATACTTATATTTTGCATACATTCGAAAAAGTAGCACGTGCCTGATGAATCAGCGACATCTGGCAATTATAATAATGTATAATATATAGTTAGTTTGGTATCTGCAAGTGTGTAAAGTAATACATATGAGTGCCGCGAACATGATATGATAGTTATACCATATCACAATATTCCTCGGTATTATACGTGAAAGTTTGTAACTAATTTACTGTTGCACAGATTTAGATGAAACTTATACATATGAACCAAATAAATGATGTTATTTTTTATTATGCGCATCTCTGCCAGTAGCTCTCCAATCCTCAACAATAAGGAGGAACAGGGGAGCAGAGTCTTTTTGAAGGTATTAAATATTCCATGTATATTATTATTATCTCCTTTATTCATTCAAAATCTTAATTAAGGTTTTTTACAATAAAGTTATATCAAAAGTAAAATACGATAAAGAAATTACAAAATATATAAACACATCATAAAAAACCTAACCTAGGGTGCCGCCGGCAGCGGGGCAGGGCCCAGGCTACCGGTGGTTAGGGCTGCAGAGAGAGGAACCTCCTGACAATGCGCGCCGTGTCCAGGAGTACCGCCTTCTGAAACTGGCCCTTGATCCAGCCATCTAGCGAGAGTCTCTTAAGGTGTTTGTGTAGACTGACTGACTTTTATTATTATTATTATAACAGGCATCAAAGGACTGGAGCCACTCAGCAGCGTGAAGATCAAGCAGAAAGTTACCGGGTTCTCGAACAACAAGTACGTGGTGGTCGCGCCAGATGGCGCTGTCCTTCTGTACGCCAAGGAAGACTCCGGCGCACTCAACCGGCTCTTCGGAGGCAAGGACCGCGCCTTCGAGATCAACATCTTTGATGTACAGGACCAAGAGGTTAGTGGGTCAAGACTCTTTTAACACTTGGGTTTGCGATTGACCAACGTCTCTTGAACGGGAAGACGAAATTTATGATATAACATGTTTATCCTGAAGATGTATAGAACAATATTCCTAGATCGAATGGAAATTGAAGATGGGATTAGGCATGTATTAGCTTTTACGAGAACGCTTATTCACTAGACTCGACGATCATTTTTAGAAAGAGAAATAGAAGAAGAAAATTTACAGCCAAGTAAGTGTTTTATAGTTTTACTGATTCAATAATTATCACTTATTTAAACAAAAAATAACCGACTACAACTAGAACAAATTGTATTTCCGAGAACAACTGAAAGGGTCACTATGAAAAACATCGAAATCGGAAAAAGATGTGTCTATAATATCTAAGAATCCCCTTGATTTCGTCATTTAGATCTTCACCAAAATTTAAAGGGACTGACTTGGAGATGAGTACTTACACTCAAAGAAAGTAATTAGATGATTTTCAAAATGGGTTCATAAATGACGCAGTACTGAAGCATCAAACAATACAACCAAACAAAAATACAAATGAATTGAGGACCTTACTCCGTTTTTAAGGTCGGTTAACAAGTCATGCACTAGTTACTGTTATACATTCTCACCATGGCAAGAGTTTAATTTGACAATGCTAAAAAGCAGCATTTTAAACCAGTTATCTCGACTTCAATTTCAGATCACGCAAGACGCTTTAAAGTTTACACTTCGCAAAGTCGGGGCCACTAACCCAAACCAGGAAAATTAAAATATACCTTTAAATAAACCTACCTACGCTACGAGTATGTGAGTGGTGACAAAAGTGGGTCACTAAATATATTGTGCCAAAATAAGTAGGTAACTGTTGACATATTGGCAGGGGGCGATCATGTTATGTTATTGCTCTCTGGGTCGTTCCACTCTTTTAATAAAAGTGTAAAAAGGCATCCTGAACCTTTATCTCAAGCTCACATTTAGTTCAATCCCAGAGGACATATTTGGTTCATCCATTCGCGCAAAGACACCTAAAGCACCCTAAAGTAAATCGCAAAGACCGTTTTAATGGCTTAAAACAAAGCCATTGACCTCATTTGGCCGTTGCAATCATTGTTGCCTTGGACAGAAGCAAAAAGGAGAAGATACCTACGTGATTGATTAATAATTGGGCATCCAACGGTGGCCACTAAATAGGCTACCGGCTCATAATTTCATCAGTCAAGTTGAATTGCCGAAATCGGCGGCGCATATTCTTTAAGTTCTTTCTAGCTCTTTTTCCAAACATTAGAACAAATGATCAACACTATTCAAACCTTTTATCTCTCACATTTGCGCAAGAAAGTCGAAGAGACGATCGCAAAGACGTCTTTATAGCCTGAAACAAAGCCACTGACCCCATCTGTCCAATCATGCCCTTGCGACAACCCGATCGATGGCCGCTCCCCCTAATGGTATGTTGATTGTTTGCTTTACTATTATAGTGTCAGGTGCAAACTGCACTTCGTTAGTTGTGTAGTACGGTCAACATGCCAGTGTTTGTTTACATTCATGTTCCACGCGGCTAGCTGTCAACAAATTGATATATAACACGATTGAAGGTTCAGGCGGGACTTGCGTACTACAATTTGACTGATGATCTATATGTGTTTCTTAGTTAAGTTAGAGAATTTAGAGATGAACATCAATTCAGTCGATGCAGATTTTAGATATATAATGATAATGAGAGACCTTTTTAGTTCTATCAAATCCTAATGTCTTTTATAACAATAACTTTCCAGGTGGTCCGTCTCCGCCGCCCCTACACGTTCGGTCCCGACAAGATGGACGTCGTGGTTTGCGGCTCCCTGGTGAGCGTGGTGCGCCAGGAGATGACCTTCTTCAAGCCTGTGCTGAACATCAACGACGCCAGCGACCGCCCGCTGCTCAGGGTCAAGGGCCCCATGGCGACAACTGGAGACGCTGACTTCAAGGTGAGACTGATAGACCAGGAGATGATCGCCAAGCCCGTGCACGATATCACGTGCATCACTTATGACTTGCACCACATTGCGATGTGTTCACCAAGCCCTTACAAAAGGTGATGGAAGAATGCAAGAGAATGAATGAGGAGGGAAGAATTCATTGACTAAATAACATAGGTACACTTAAATAATTAGTCTGTAAAATGTATTAAGTATGTAAAGTACCTAGCTGTAAGTTACAAATGTACTTTAAATAATAAATGTATAGCACAGCGACCGCTCGCTGTTTAGAGTTAAGGGACCCAAGGCGACCACCGCAGACGCTGAGTTTCAAGGAGAGAATAATAGACCAGGAGATAACTCTTAAAAAAATAGATGATTAGTGTTACATCACTGGCTACTATTCTTATGCCAGAAATCATAGCTAAATGGTTAATTACATGTACTTTCTGTACCTTCCAGTTGTACAACATGAAGAAGCAGCAAGTGGGCGTGATCGCCAAGCGCTGGGGCGGCCTCGGGCGGGAGATGTTCACCGACGCCGACAGCTACGAGATCTCCTTCCCGGTCGATGCGCCCGTCGGGATCAAGGCGGCCATCATTGGCACCTGCTTTCTCATTGTAAGTGGCATCTACATCAAAAGCAAAGAGGTCGGTTTACCTGACGTTCGAAGCACGTTCTGTCTGACCCGGACGATGAGGTAAGTGATGGTCACCGCGGACTCTTCGAACGTCTGTTCAGCAGATGGCTCCTCAGAGTAATCCCCGCCGGTGGGGTACTATTTACTGCTCCTTAGTTCGCATTTTTCTCTCTTTGCCCTCGCTCCCGCCCTAAGTCATTTACCCGGTTCAGTCTATTCACGACGCCGTCCATGCGCATAGTACGCCGCGTCACCCTCACCAAATGACTCCTGTGTGCGGAGAGAATCCCTTGATTCCCACACAAAGTCCGATTCACAGGTATAGTGAAGGCTAACCAGCCCTACAGTTCAATTCAAGTCATGTCTTTAAAAAAAAACCGACAAACTGTGAGTCTGACTCGCGCACCGAGGGTTCCGTACAAACTTTCACTTATCCCATCTTAATAGGCCTGGTTGAGTTAAGTTTGCACCTGAAATGTATGGCGCCGGATACAAACGAGGTGCAAACTTAACGCAACCGAGTTCTCCAAATATGATGTTCGAAAAGGACTATATTTTTTATGATTTTATTACAAATGTATAGTTTTCAGATTTCTATAGGTAAGTATTTGTAGTATGTGACGATATTACTTGCCAAATTTCGTAGTTCTACGTCACCGGGAAGTACCCTATCGTTTTGATTCCCTTGAGAGTGTCGAAATGTACGTTTTTGCGACATAAACGGCCGTATCTTTTTTTCACGATAACGTAGAAGTTTGGTTTTTTCACAGCTTCAAGGGACTGTAGACCTGACTGATTATGGTGTTAATTTTAACTTGATACCTCCACGCGTTCTCGAGATAAAGGGTCTGGACAGACAGACAGACGGACGGACAACAAAATGATCCTAGTTATAAGGGTTCCGTTTATTCCGATTAAGGTACGGAACCCTAAAAACATCATTGATGTGGCTTCTCATGAGAGTATATCCAGTTTGTTAGATAATTAATAATCAAAACCCAGTAAGGGTAAATATTCGAATGATGAATTTGTGCTTGTGGCGCCATCAACTACAGTAGATATTTGATATCTATACTATTATAAAATCCTAAATTTGTATTGAAAATAAATTTTCTATGGAGGGAGGTCATGATTTCAGGAAAAATCTCGATAGCGTGATGCAGCCGGATAGTTGTTTCGTATGGACACGCTTCGCCGTGCCAACCTGGCGCCATCTGTTTTCAAAAAAACCGTTGTCCTCGCATCACGCCGAAACGGCTGGATAAAAAGTTACCAATTTTGGTACAGGAATAGCTGAACATCCAAAGATGGTTATAGGATACTTTTTATTATGATTAATATTTATCTCTGAAAACATAAATTCCATGAAATATTTTCCTTACAATGTGTAACCTTATAATGACAGCGTTTGTGATTTTGAATTTAGAACGACGCGACCCCCGCGTGGCTCTTACGTGTACAAAAACTAAAAAGTATGAATTCGACATAATACCTCCTCCGCGCGGCCCACCGGTATTACAATAAGGTTAAGGTTGTTTGAGGCGTTGAGGTACGGAAACCGCCTTAGTTAGATTAGAAAGATGGCGCCAATTATCGACCAACACAGACGAAAATATGAGTGCAATGTTCGTTGTAAGTTGGCTCATGCTCAAAAAAAAACATACATTTCTTTAAAAACACAATTTGCGACAATAGAAACTAATTAATGCTCTTTTATTGAATATGCAATTATATTCTTCTGTAGTAGTATTGACCATAAAAAGCCCGGAGACGCAATAAAAAATGTTAATGAATAAAACAGATTTTTAATGCCATTTTATCGAGCGTAATTGAAATAAAAGTATTTCGAATCAATTGAAATATCATTTTTAAATATCTTTTACCAACCAACATTTAGAACATTAGGCGCAAATTTTTTTATTGTTTGTGTTTGGCCTAACTTACTAATAAGGTAGCGAAATGTATAATAAACGATAAATATAAATACGATATATTTAGCCACAATTTTGCATCTATGTAGTTTTTTTTTTATATATAAAATTTATTCAAAGTAATAAATATCAGTCATTCTTTATTTTTAACGGTGTGTTGAGATTTTGTTCTCAATGACTCAATTTTCCGCTAGATGGCGTTGTTACATTGACAAAATCTCCATACTAGCGGCTGCATCGCGCTGTTAAGATTTTCCCTGAGTTAATAACACCAGCTCCATACATGTAAGGTTTTGGAGCCATTGGTCCACTCGACACCAAGACCAAGGGTTCACGCACGTCGTTGCGTGCCCGTGGCTACGATTCGGCACAAGCTAGGGTCTAGCTGTGATGGGTTAACCTGGACTTTCGAGAATTACTACCGAAGTTGTTGAATATTGATCGCATACCTAATATAAGCAGCAGTGTATCAGTTATTGAGAGTTGCTGCTCGACAATGTATGTATTTTGTATGAAAAAAAAACCATGATTCGAGACACGACAAAATTATTAAATTTACAATGTAGAAAGGATTTCACCTAGCCGGGATTTGAACCCAGAACCTACTGAAATAATAACCGTGTTATCTCATGCATTTTACTTTGCTTCCTTATTCATTATACACGGATAACAAATCAGTGAGGCAATCACGTATCTGTTCAGTGGTGCTGTCGCCATTATTGACGCTCGATTGAGTTAAGTTGGCACCTGAATCTTATGGCGTTACTTAGGAAATTATTATGACAGGTCATATTATTATATTAGTACCATTGTAGACGAAAATAATTTATTGTAATCTTAATAGATGTCATTAATATATGTTCAGGTAGGACTATGAGCTAATTATTTTTCAAGGTGCTTTGAATAGTTATCTACAATAAACAATAAATATTCAATAAATTATTTCATTTCATTTTAATCTACAATAGACAATAAATATTAAAAATCATCTTTTAAACTTACCTAAGTCTTGAGTCAATTTTAATTAAACCAAGATGATCTTCACAAGCGTAGCACCGAAGGTGCGGAGCGTTCTAGGGAAGTCGCCCACCCACTAATTTAAGTAGTAACTTAATGCGAGGCCGAAGGCCGAGCTCTACGTAGCACCGAAGGTGCAGAGCGTCCCAGGGATGCCGCTCACACATTGAAGCTTATATTAAGTGTGTGGGCGGCCTCGCATTAAGCTTTTTAAATCTACGATAGACAATAAATATTAAAAACGATCTTTTAAACATACCTAAGTCTTGACGCAATCTTAATTAAACCAAGATGATGTTCACAAGCGAAGCACCGAAGGTGCGGAGCGTTCTAGGGAAGTCGCCCACCCACTAATATAAGTAGTAACTTAATGCGAGGCCGTAGGCCGAGCTCCACGTAGCACCGAAGGTGCAGAGTGTCCCAGGGAAGCCGCTCACACACGTCAACTTATATTAAGTAGGTGGGCGGCCACGCATTAAGTTATTTAAATCTACAATAGACAATAAATATTCAAAACAATTTTTTAAACATAAGTCTTGCCTCAATTTTAATTAAACCAAGATCATGTTCACATGCGTAGCACCGCAGGTGCGGAGCGTCCTAGGGAAGGCGCCCACCCACTAATATAAGTAGCAACTTAATGCGAGGCCGTAGGCCGACCTTCACATAGCACCGAAGGTGCAGAGCGTCCCAGGAAAGCCGCTCATACATTTAAACTTATATTAAGTGGGTGGGCGGCCTCGCATTAAGTTATTTGAACATATTTTAAGTGGGTGGGCATCTTTCCTGGGACGCTCCGCACCTTCGGTGCTAAGTTACTTTATAAACCCTTAGTAATTTAATGCGAGGCCGTAGGCCGAGTTCCACGAGCGTCTCAGGGAAGCCGCCAACCCACTTAACATACGTTTAAGTAACTTAATAGGCGGCTTCCTTGGGACGCGGAGCTCGGCCTATGGCCTCGCATTAAGTTACTTCGATTTATATTAAGTGGGTGGGCGGCTTTCTTGGGACGCTCCGCACCTACGGTGCTACGCGGAGCTCGGCCTTCGGCCTCGCATTAAGTTACTTCGACTTATATTAAGTGGGTGGGCGGCTTCCTTGGGACGCTCCGCACCTACGGTGCTACGCGGAGCTCGGCCTTCGGCCTCGCATTAAGTTACTTCAACTTATATAAAGTGGGTGGGCGGTTTCCTTGGGACGCTCCGCACCTACGGTGCTACGCGGAGCTCGGCCTTCGGCCTCGCATTAAGTTACTTCAACTTATATTAAGTGGGTGGGCGTCTTCCTTGGGACGCTCCGCACCTACGGTGCTACGCGGAGCTCGGCCTTCGACCTCGCATTGAGTTACTTCAACTTATATTAAGTGGATGGGCGGCTTCCTTGGGACGCTCCGCACCTATGGTGCTACGCGGAGCTCGGCCTTCGGCTTCGCATTAAGTTACTTTAACTTATATCAAGTGGGTGGGCGGCTTCTTTGCGACGCTCCGCACCTTCGGTGCTACGCGGAGCTCGGCCTACGGCCTCGCATTAAGTTGCTTCAACTTATATTAAGTGGGTGGGCGTCTTCCTTGGGACGCTCCGCACCTACGGTGCTACGCGGAGCTCGGCCTTCGGCCTCGCATTAAGTTACTTCAACTTATATTAAGTGGGTGGGCGTCTTCCTTGGGACGCTCCGCACCTACGGTGCTACGCGGAGCTCGGCCTTCGGCCTCGCATTGAGGTACTTCAACTTATATTAAGTGGGTGGGCGGTTTCCTTGGGACGCTCCGCACCTACGGTGCTACACGGAGCTCGGCCTTCGGCCTCGCATTAAGTTACTTCAACTTATATTAAGTGGGTGGGCGTCTTCCTTGGGACGCTCCGCACCTACGGTGCTACGCGGAGCTCGGCCTTCGGCCTCGCATTAAGTTACTTCAACTTATATTAAGTGGGTGGGCGTCTTCCTTGGGACGCTCCGCACCTACGGTGCTACGCGGAGCTCGGCCTTCGGCCTCGCATTGAGGTACTTCAACTTATATTAAGTGGATGGGCGGCTTCCTTGGGACGCTCCGCACCTACGGTGCTACGCGGAGCTCGGCCTTCGGCCTCGCATTAAGTTACTTTAACTTATATCAAGTGGGTGAGCGGCTTCTTTGCGACGCTCCGCACCTTCGGTGCTACGCGGAGCTCGGCCTGCGGTCTCGCATTAAGTTACTTCGATTTATATTAAGTGGGTGGGAGGCTTTCTTGGGACGCTCCGCACCTACGGTGCTACGCGGAGCTCGGCCTTCGGCCTCGCATTAAGTTACTTCAACTTATATTAAGTGGGTGAGCGGCTTCTTTGCGACGCTCCGCACCTTCGGTGCTACGCCCAGCTCGGCCTGCGGCCTCGCTTTTAGTTACTTTAACTTATATTAAGTGGGTGGGCGGCTTTCTCGGGACGCTCCGCACCTACGGTGCTACGCGGAGCTCGGCTTTCGGCCTCGCATTAAGTTACTTCGACTTATATTAAGTGGGTGGGCAGCTTCCTTGGGACGTTCCGCACCTTCGGTGCTACGCGGAGCTCGGCCTTCGGCCTCGCATTAAGTGTAGTGAACGTATGATATTGTGTTTACGCGTGCGAAGCCGCGGGCAAAAGCTAGTACTTAATAAAAACGTAAGACTTTATATCCCTTAATTTTTAATTATTTTTAAGCATATTTATTTTATTTTCAGGATTTCCTGCACTACGAAAACTGAGGTGTGAAGATAATATCAAAACTTAAATAACCTAAAATATTAATACGCATTTAAACTTTAAGGATGAAGAGCACTTGTGCATTAAATATTAAAATAACTTCTTGTTTCCACAAAAAATACGTTTTTCAATAAAAAATATTTACATTCGTTTTCAATCTTTTATTTTTGTATACAAACACGAACAGAATACAATTACCACGCCATCTACCAACATTTCCGGAAATTTCAGAAGTAGGTTCTAGAGAAATTTAATTTTAGCGCCACCTATTAGTCTGTTTTGAAAACAGTTTGTTCTAAAGAACACCTAGCACACTATACCTCACAAGTTAGTATCGAGTTCCGCTACTAGACGTCAGATGGCGCTTACTTACTTGAGCCACAGATCATATAATACTAGTACTTGAGCTAAAAATAAACCCTAGAATGAATTTTAAACGATAAGGAACGTATGTTTTAGTGTTTACAAGTGCAAACATACCGCTGCTCTAAAACGGCCACAAAACATTAGGGCAAATAAATATTAATATTACGTTTTAAATATTAAGTTTTTCTTGTGAAAAGGAGTATTTGATATTAATTTCAATTCGCTATTGTTGTACTGACAATAAAATGTATAATATATTATCTTTTAATTATCTAAGCAATCTAGCAAAACCTTTCCAATGAGCCCGATCAATAAAACCACCATTTTCATAACAAAAGATACATAAAAAGGCCACTTACAATAACAAGTTAATAAACAGTTAAAAACAGCCCTGGGCTCAGGCAGCGATAAGCAACCCAAGTTTTACGGCCAAAGTTGACTCGTAAACTTTACTATACCCGCGCCAACTTACCCCACACACCGGGAAAACTCCGAACTAAAACTACTCAAACTAAAAACGTCGCAAGTGCATTCGAAACTAGAATACACATACGATCTTTCAAGCTACAACATAACATATGACGGGATACCAAGACCACAGTAGAAGGTAAAGATATGTTTGTAAACGTATAGATACAGATCCCCGGGATTGACGAGTCAAACATTTAAATTAATCAAATTTTGCGCATGAAACCCTTGTAACCGGGGAGTTAAGGTGGAATAAAATGGAAAAGACTCCAGTTTTCAGGGACCTTTATAGAAGCCTTGTAAGGATGCCGGGGTCTCATTTCAAGAACTGATTCGAAGCCTCAGTACCTCTCTACGTAAAACATACATATAAATTTAAAAAAGTAATGCGTGAATATTTTGAGATTACAGACGGTCAATTATTGTTTAGCCTGGGTGCCTACAAAAACCTTGCCTTTGTTCATGTGACTAGTATATTAGTTATGAAAATAGGCTAAGATTTAACCGACTTCCAAAATGAAGTTTTTGGAATTTCGGGAAAGACTAAGGAAATAGTCAGCAGTTGTGTAAAATCAAGTGTTCCTAACTATCATTCAGGATAACCTATTTCGTCCTTAGGGAATAATGAGCCGTTTTCCAGACGTGTTGAGAATTTTTAGCGTTTCAGCTATTACACATTTTACGTCTATCCTGACTATCCCCTAGCCCAATTGAGTTGTCCCATGGTAAAAGTGGCACTAATTTTGATATTCGTCTTTAAACGCATTTTTAGGTAACTTTTTCAATAAAATACGTTATTATTCTAGAAAACTCAAATAAACCACCCTGTTTTCACAATTTCGTAAAACGGGGTCAATAGACACGACATACGGGGTAATAGACAATCGAGTACGGCTGTCACATGTCAAAATTAGTGATGTGCTGTTGTGAAATTACCTATGTCCTTCTTACCGAAATTCTCATTGTAGTAGGTAAGCTACCATAATTTACCGGATATTGTCGGTAATGTATAGCCCAACAGGGGGTTTTACAACCCACGCCATATTGCAGATTTTTAGTGATACTAATTTATTTTACTGGCAACGACAAATTTTTGGTAACCGACGTTGAAATTCAGGGAATGCCACTGATGTAAACAAGGAGGAAACAGGACTAAATATTTATTTATTTAAACTTTATTGCACAAAATACATAAGTAAAAGTACAAATGGCGGACTTAATGCCATGAGGCATTCTCTACCAGTCAATCAAATATTCAATATATAATAGTCAGTCAAACATTCTGCAATCTTCAAGTAATTTTCGCATAATAAAGACAAAACTATCCACCAGTGATGAAAGTCAAGTTTTATTCAATAGGATTCTGTATTTATTTCGAAAGAAGAACTAAGGATTGAGCAGCATTCCGGTAAAAAAATGTTTTCAATTTGGTTAATGACAAATCGCTATTTATTTATTTTATACACGATGATTTTTAATCGGTGATCAGGAGTAGAAAAATATTAATATTTAGCTAAAATTAAACATAATACGCGAGGTCCCGCGCAATTACCTCACTGTTAAATTAATTAAAAGTTAAAACATAATTAAAACTAATAACCACTAGATACATGGTCATCCTACATAAATTATTGAAGTACGATACCTACGTCAAGTGTCATCGCTTTGGCGGGAAATTTTACGAAATTTTCTACGACTTTGTTTATGTAATGACAATGACAAGTTATTACTCATAAATTGTCATTCCCATTGAATTATTAAATAGGTTGTAAGCACACCGAGACAGATTAGTTCGGTGACAAGGAATTTAAGACAACTTTGGTTTAAAAATAAAAATTATCATAGAAAAATAAAAGTTTGTTTTCATGTAATTATAACTTCAACGTTACCGCCATCAATTACTGAAATAGAAAAGCTGGTACCTGATCACCGATTAAAAATCATCGTGTATTAAGAGCCTATATTGTCCCACTGCTGGGCAAAGGCCTCCCTCTCATTCTTCCATGCGTCCCTGTCCCGAGCAATCTCCCACCAGTCTCGGTGAAAGGCGTCAAGTTCGTCTCGCCATCTCCTTCGAGGTCTACCACGACGCCGGATGCTGTTTTGTGGGACCCACTCGGTGGTAACTTTAGCCCACAGGTCGTCCGGCATGCGAGATACGTGTCCGGCCCAGTCCCATTTAAGCTTTGCGGCCGCTTGGGCTACATCAGCTACCAGCGTTTTGGAACGCACGCTATTTATTTATTTATTTTTTCCATAAAATTAACACATTACAGTCAAGCTACACGCTATTGACGTTTTATGATGCAAATATAATGTCGTATGCTCATTATTGCCATATTAAAGCTGCTTGTAGTGCCAATATCCCTGGGCAGGACCGACACTTTGTTAGGCTAAACCATAATATACCGTAATATTAGTTCTCAACACTTTATTTAGCGTAATGCTTGACATACAAGAGTACGAGAATTTTATTATTTATATAACACTTAAAACTATCGCACTGCATAGAGAATATAATATACATAAGACCGAAAAATAATTATAAATTACACACAAAACCAGCGCCGTAGGCAATACCTAGCAAAGCTTACAGCATTGCCAAGGCCAAACATCCATCATCTCACAGAAATTCAATGTTTTTTTTTTCACCAACTGACTGGCGATTGACCTCAGTATCAACCACAGACGACCCCCACTAGACGGAGCATGTAAGGCGACCCGCGCGCACCAACGATATGGTACGGCAGAACATTAAAGTATCAACACGGCGGCCACCGTTTAGTTGCGTCCTTGTTTATGATCCATGCGTACGTCAACGAAAAAAGAAATTAAATAAATAACATGGTAAATTGTAGTGTTAAGTGGTGTAGAGAGACCCCATAAACATGGACGCAACTAAACGGTGGCCGCCGTGTTGATACTTTAATGTTCTGCCGTACCATATCGTTGGTGCGCGCGGGTCGCCTGCGGGTCGCGTTACATGCTCCGTCTAGTGGGGGTGGTCTGTGGTATCAACTGATGGTAAGTGATTACGGGGTCGAGATTGTAGCTCGCCGGTTCAGTCATAGTCATATTCACTCTTAACTTGAATAGACGCAAATTATATTTTTTTCAAAATACACATAATGATGGGAGCGAGTTCCATTCCTTAGCGGTTCGCATTTTAAAAATGATGAAACAGATCGCTTCGTGCAAATAAGTGGTAAACTGACAACATAAGGGTGAAATCGCTCCCCTCGCCTGGTTGTCCGATGTTGAAACGGGGATGGCGGAATTAAATCGTGCAATTCCTGTTTGGGCTGTAAGGTTTCAAGGAATAGCTCGAGTAATCCAGTCGGTGCTCAGGCTGTATTTACTACGGAGTCCTTTGATGCCCGTAATCAGGGCTACGCCATACCTCAGCTTCGGACCCAGCGCTACACTGAAACAGCGGGTTCATCTTAAAATGTCCAGTCCGTACAACTTTTCCCGTTCGTTTACAATTGTTGGTCCTAGTTTTTCAAATTAAGGTGCGCCGCTTAAAAAGCGGTCTAACGGTAACGGTCCTCTATTTTACGTTTTCGACCCGAAATATTCAACCAATGTGTGTTACCAGTGATGACTTACGGCACCGAAACGTGGTCTTTCACTATCGGCCTCATCTCAAAGCTCAAAGTCGCTCAACGAGCAATGGAGAGGGCTATGCTCGGGGTGTCTCTACGTGATCGAATCAGAAATGAGGAAATCCGTAGACGAACTAAAGTGACCGATATAGCTCACCGGATTAGCAAGTTGAAGTGGCAATGGGCAGGCCACATAGCATGCAGAGCAGATGGCCGATGGGGCCGAAAAGTGCTCGAGTGGAGACCTCGGACCAGCAAGCGCAGCGTAGGACGTCCACCTACAAGATGGACAGATGACCTTATAAAGGTCGCCGGAAGGCGCTGGATGCAGGTCGCTTCCAACCGGTATATATGGAAGTCCAAAGGGGAGGCCTATGTTCAGCAGTGGACGTCCTATGGCTGAGATGATGATGATGATGATGATGAATCGGCAATAATATTATAACTATACCTTATGCTAGTATGCTGTTACTTAACGAACGTAGTCAAAAAACATGCACATTGGTTGAGAAATGCGTCTTGTAGACGAGAACAGCCGAAAAATCCGAACATCCAAACATCATGAAGTTAGCCTAGCTGAAAGAGATACCTCGCTCACTTTGCTCGCTCGGCCATCCATTGAACTATCTTCTTGCGCGCTGTCTGTGCCGCGCCCGACCTGTCCCAGCCTTAAAACCGCAGAATTAAAATGCGAATGAAAAACCTTTCATGGACGCCATCTTTTTATTAAAGTTTACCCTGAGCTTAGTTCATCTATTACAAGCTGGTTGGATGAAAATGATAATCAAAATGTATTTTTTATAAGACACCTTTATTAAATAGCGGATTAAATGTATATTCAATATCAAACATTTACTGGCTTGCTTCATGTCTTTTTTGTTCCATAGAAGTTTCTATAGAAAAAGAAAAAACTCCAGTGAAAAGTATTATATATAAATCGCAGAAAAATATCCGGCAAACGAATAAATAATAAGCAGGAACATTCATGACAATCAGTTTAGAAACGCGACCCCTAGGCGAGAACAGACGGATGTTGGAAAAAGTATTAATATTTCAAGTTATCCTAATTCCAATGGGGCTAAATTGTTATAATTAGACTTGTAAGAATTACATTTAACGCTGAACAATAATTACTGATGACTACAGCGACTAAGCTCATTAAATAAATAAATAAATACAGACAACCTCACACAAATCGATCTAGTCCCAAATTAAGCTCAAGAAGGCTTGTGTTATGGTTACTAGACGACGATATACATACTTATATAGATAAATATACTTAAATACTTGGAACAACCATGACCCAAGCACAAATATTCGAGTTCATCACACAAATATTTGCCCTGGCCGGGATTCGAATCCGGGACCGCCGGCTCAAAATAAATATAAATAAAAAAATAAAAATATGGTAGGTATGAGCTATGGTATGACTTTATTTGTTTGCGTCGAGCGCATAATAATTTATCGATGGCCCATTCCATAACCGGTGTTAAAGGCAAAATGCAAATTCCCTTTAAATAAATATCCCGCACGTGTTCCGCAATTTTTTAATATTTCCAAAAAACCGTATAAAAAAAGATTTTACACGATGTAAAAAGCGGACATTTTATTTATATGCTGTTATTATTTACGAGGGCCGGGGCCGAGGGCTGCTGGCAACGACCTACACGTATGGACTACTATTTAGTACCTACGTATACTAATTATTTTATTCGTGAAAGTCACTGTTGTCACCTGATATATTATAATATATTCGCTGCGATACTGGGTCATTTTTTTTTACTAGCGCGGTGGCAAACATGCATGCGACCCGCCTGATGTTAAGCAGTTAACGCCGCCTATGGACGCTTGCGATGCCAGGAGCATCACACGCGCGCTGCTGACCCTTTATTTACTCCCCTCTTGAAGAACCGCATACTGTAGCCCCCGGGGAAAACCTCGGCAGGGAGCTCATTCCACATGCGGACTGACGTAAGCTCTTTATTTTTCTAAATCATGTGTGTTAAAGAAACGGGAGAAATGTTCTACGAACATCGTTAAATGGATAAGTTCCCCCGGATGAGCCAGCCCGACAATTGTTTGTGAACCTTGGGGTCCTGATGGTGCCCTCTCTCTTTATTTTTGAAGTGGGAAAATATGTGAAAAAACATTCAGCAGTGTTCCCTTTAGGCAAGACCTATTCCGCAAGGCGAAAACTAGGACTGCTAGTACCGCCGTACAGGCTACAAAAAACTGACAAGTCCCTGGCGGTCATGGGTGCACGTATTTTTAACAAAATACCTGAACTCATCAGAGCTTCACATACAGAACGCAATTTCATCAGCAACAAAGGCGTATTAGGGCCAAAACACAATTACAAGACACGACATCGCATCGTCGTACGACGCGACACCGTGCCACGATGCGACGTCGTGAGATTGTAAAATGAATTTTAATTTTGCATCTTGTCACATGAAGATAAAGTATGTTTTGGATTTATGCTTTTCCACGACACGAAGTCGTGTCGTGGCACGATGTCGCGTCGTACGACGATGCGATGTCGTGTCTTGTAATTGTGTTTTGTCCCTTACTCTGTCAAGGAGTTCCTTGATGAGTGAGTGTGTCGAGATCCCCGTTTTCGGTGTAGGTACATAAATATTATGTAATAATTGACGTGTTAATTTTATTTTTATAACTGGTGCATTGGTTTCTTTGTGTACAATTGGGGTGTACCGTTTTTTTTCAAAACCGTTATTTCGATTATGACTGACGAGCTGGGTTCTTTCTGAACCATTTCTAGTTATTGAAAAAAATTACAAAAATTTCGTAAAAAAGATACTACCCAATTTTTCACTTGACCTTCAGTAACCGGGGTTTTACTACGTCACCGTAGTTTGGAAAGGTACAGGTGGGTCAATTTTAACAAGACGCATTTTTTGTATCATTTCGGTGTGATTCTTTATTTTTGATTATTTTTAAGATTTTTAAATGTGAAGAGATACTTTAGACTATATTATTAAACATATGTAAAAGGGACCCTGAAATCTGAAATAGTTTTCGAGATATTCGAGATCGAATATGAAACACACAACGGAATGATAAATGTACACCAGGATGATAAAATAAGTGCAGCGCAATGAAATTTCATACGCCGGAATGAAAGAAAAGTGGCATATTATGAAAGTAATTTTACTTTTTATATTCGTAATATATATTATATTGGCATTACATAATAATATAAACATATATCTTAGTATGATATTAAAAACCAAATAAAAAAATATTATTATTTCAACAATATTTATGAAAAGTGAAGCTATTTTTGATGTCATTCCGGTGCTTTCCTCATTTTGGTGGGGTTTAAAGTCATTTTACTACACCGGAAACACCGGGATGAGAATGGTGGAATGAGAAACACGACATATTTTTATTTCTTAAAAAAAAAGTAAGCCCTATATTCTAAAACTAATTCAACTCTTGTAATAGCGAGTGTACTTTACCTGATATATATAAATTTCAAACCACACAGTTAAAAAATAAAGAAACTATAACAAACTCCGGAATGTCATTTTTTTTGTCCCCTGTCCACCGCTATTGCCACTATACACAATCGGCCTCGTCGAGCGCCGCAGCTTAACTAATTCTTTGAAGTGCGCGGGAGACGGGGGGCATACTTGATCAAATTTGGGAAATAAATCGGTTCGAAACATTGTCGGCGGTAATGAGAAGTTTTCTCGGGACAAACGTATATGCACTTATTCAAGGGTATACAAAGGAGATATATAACGGGTAATGTGCTTTTGTCGTTACCTATTTATATGGTAATAAAATAATGGTAACAAATTTTCTTTGTCATGCATAGTATTTGACTTACCCGGCATTTTACAAACAAAACCGGCTTGGGGACAACCCACCTTGATGAGAAATTTGGTCTAAATATATTTTTTTTAATTATTATATATATTAATATTTAAATTTTAGTTGTTGCCCGAGGTAGACAATAGCGGGCTGTATCCGAAAAAAAATGGTACTTTATTATTCAACCTTTCTGCACCTGCGTTTTCAGTCTTGCCATCAAAAAATACTGCTTGGGAAATTGACCCAGGTGGTGTTATCTGTGGTCACCCCAATACTCGGTCCAAATTATACTAACGGTTCATTATAATTATTATCTTACTGCTATTATACTGCCCTTTCCTTCAATAATTATGATAATTCTTTAATATTATAATGTTGAAGTTGTGAATCAAACATTCAAGAATATTTTAAATACTTGATTGCGCTGGCAATTGAAACTAAATTGAACACAAATTATCACAGATTTTATGTTTGGACCGGTAAATATTTCGTCTGACAGTAACAATGACAACTATTTATTTACATTTTCAATATTTACATCGGATGTTCCGGTTCGTGTCTCAAGATGGCCGCATGCGTTTAAGTTTCGTTGTTCATTATTTATTCATTTTAGTTGTTCAATGTGTAGTATTGATAGCGTATTGTGCAGTGATCTAACGTATGAGTGAATAGCTAATTTAGAATTCAACTTGAAGCGTTCATAGCCCTTCCTGGGTCAAGGCCCGATAGTCCGCGTGGTTTTTTGTAAATCGCTATGACTTTACAAAAAGCACGATTTTTTCAACTCACCGTACAACGTGGTATCAATCCTCTATCTAGTCGCCTAGTGCGATTGGCAACGAGACATTGGCAGTAATGGTCGCTTAACTGTGACAGGTTGCCATTTAAAAAAAAATAGAAAAAATAGAATATTTACATCGGGATTTTCTAGAAATGGTATTGAACATATACAAGCATGGTTTATTATTCTTTATAAAGTGAATCAGATTATTTATTACAAACTGACATTTGCAAAAACCAGGAGCTGCCATTCCAGGATTAATATACATGTATATATATTTACATCGTCTCTTAACTCGTGTAACTTACGTTCAACAAGAAAAAGAGTTTTATTAAACACTTACGAGACGATGAGTGGAAATAAAAATAACATCGGTTATAAAAAATTAGGATGCAGACTAATATCTCGAGAAATAGTTCAAGCGATTTTACCTATATTGTTTATATTTCTTGTCAATTAACTGCGATTAACAAAGACTGCGTGAATGCACCAAACCGAGCTTTGAAGGAGAAATGCATCGGTGGTTATTAAAAATGCTGATTTAATAAGAAGGTAATCATCTCAAAACATTTGAGGTTTGTTTTATATTTGTATTTAAAAATTAGACACTTACGTGTGTTTTACTTTTAGGCGTATGACCAAAACCAAAACTTTGATGGTATGTTGGATCCCAAGAAAATCTTAAACGTGCCCTTCGACACCTTCGATACTTTCAGAGACATGAATCTCGATCAGATCCACTACAAGTACACTACAAGAATATTTTCATTGATTCAACAGTCAACACCCACCCAAAAGGGCAACCGCAACTCTCACCACCTTGCAGACAGTTTAAAGCCAGCATGAACATAAAAGAGGACAGGAAGGTTCGATCGAGGATTTTTTTCTTGAAAATGTCACAAAGATTATTTACTTTCAATAAAAAAACTGTTATAATAACATGAGTTTAATTTTTTGGTCAGAGTATAGCAAAGGGGGCCCGACTTTAGGACAGAAAATTTACGAGCAAAAATTTTTTTTTGTTGTTTTGGGCTTAAATTAGATTGAGTCTTGTAGATTACGCTAAAATAAGCATATTTTATTCCTTAAACTTTTTCTCTCAGATCGATATTTACCAAGATATTGGGATTCAAATGCATAACATACATACAAATAACATAATTATTTTGATGTAAGTACCTAATAGTAGACTATTTACGAGGGTCCATGTAAGCAAGCATTTTGACGCTCCGCTCGCTTCGCTCGCTCCGCTATAAATGGTCACAAAAAAAAAAACCCTAACCTAACCTACAGTTTTCGGTTTTTCAACCCATGTACCATATTTTCAGCAAGTATTTTTACCTTAAAAACCTCAATATCTCGGTAATGGTTATGTTTAGAGAAAACTTGCCGATACAAAACATGCTTATTTTAGCGTCCTCTATACGATAGCATCATAAAAAATAGGTGTATTAATGACACCACCCCCAATCAAGTCAGCCCTTCAAAATGTCTGAACTTTGAACCCCGATATCTCGGTAAATATTGATCGGAAAAAAAAAAGTTTATAGAACAAAACACGCTTATTGTGATGTATTCTAGACGATACAATCATATAAAAAAGGTATCATTATGATACCAGAAAATTTTCATAAATTTTTCTGTCCTAAAATCGGGCCCCCTTTGCTATACCCCAACCAATTTTTTCTGCTACATTATACATTCATTAAAGTTACGACACAGCATATACATCATCCAAAAACTTTACGTCATATATAGGAATGAAATAGAACTATGATGTAATTCACACTTAGTAGTTTGTACATTTTTGACAATTTAATCTTCCGGATCCATTTACTAGCAAGTTTTCTATCTTTAATGTTGTTAGACGTGATGAGATTTTCCTAGGAATCTTGACAGCAATATTTTCGTCCTTAAACATAATTCTGCATAGTGAATCCTTTGACTGTTTTAAAGTATTAACAATAATCTGCTCCATGAAGCTTGTTGGGATGTTGAATTTTTAGGTTTTAGGACTGTTATTTCCATTTTATCTAGTATCACGCAAATACTTTTATCGTATTCCAAGTCAAATATTAGTTGGTACGGTCAAAGCATAGCCATGGAGACTAGCCTGGCGTGAAAAATAAGTCCAAAATTAAGACAGAGCTATCGAAAAGCAGCACATATAACTTGTAGTAAAATAATGAAAACAAACTTGAAAACAATTACATTTTTTGTTGGTTATTTACAAACTGTCACCTGACAGTTCTTTGACAAGATATCGAATATATTTTTTTTGGGAATTTCATGGCCAGTTTCACAACTTCAGAAATGCGTAGGTTTACCAGTGAAATAGTAAAAAATACAAATAAGAGTGCGCTAAATAGCGTTTTTTTACTATCCTCAAACACACGCGGAAATCATGACGTCATCTTGTGAGCTTCTTAAAATAATTAATAAAAAAATAACTACTTATTCTAATGAAGAGTTAATGAAATTGGTATTATAAAATGGCCTATTTCATCGACTAAAAATATAAAAAGGGGGGGTAATTTTTTTGGGATACCCCAATTGTTAATTTATTTTCTTTCGTCACTCTAGTAGTATTGATAACGATAAACTACTAATGATAAAGTAAAAATAAAAGGATTATAAAAAGAACACTCCCTCCAGCAGCTCTACCTGTGGCATGGTCCCCATTACCATTAACATTAAATGATATTGATTGATGGATTGATTACACTGGCGTCGTTACCTCTCTGAACTGCACGGCCGATCCTTTGCGAGAGGTAAGTGCCAGCTTTTGGGTCCCGTCGTCGTCGGTAGCGTCGACCAACCGCGACCACACGGAAGGCCCCAGGGAAGGAAGGTTTTCATGTCGGCTGACCAGAGTCCTAAAATAAGTAAGTAAACACTTTATTGTAGACAAGTCGCAAAACACATGATCTTTTAAATAAATAAATAATAAATATCGGACAACCTCACACTAATCAATCTAGTCCCACAGTAAGCTCTAGTAGGTTTGTGTTATGGACACTAGACGACGATAAACATACTTATAATTACAAGTAAGCGATTTGGTGTATACTGTAAGCTTATTTTGACTTGAATAAATAAATAAATAAAATAAAAAAATATATAAATAAATACATACTTACTTAAATACAAATAACATCCACATGACCCAGGCACAAATATTCGAGTTCATCACACAAATATTTGCCCTTGCCGGGATTCGAACCCAGGACCGTCGGCTCAATAGGCGGTTGCCACAAAACCACTGCGCCAACCGCGTCGTCAAATCTTTTGAAATATATTTTATTTACATAATGTATACATAAATCTAAGCAAATTCACACATTACCTACAGCCACACTAAGTATAAGTTAGTTTCCAAACAGCGTGTCCATATATTGATGTCTGCTATCCCGGTTTAATATCAGATGGCGCAGGGACTGTGCCCGGGAAGGAAGGGTGGGCGTGACCTTGACTCGGCAATCAAGGTCATTGATTTGTTACAATAGAGAGTGCTTTTGTATGTGATCAAGTTACATAGCACATTTTGTTTGGGCCTATAATATTTATCTTAAAACAACCTTTCTTTGTGTTAGGCATATAACTAACACGAATATTGTAAGCCATGGATATACCTAAAAGCTGAGTACCCTGACCATGAGTTTCAGTGACCGTACTCGCCAGCGACTGCGTAAACGATTGGTATGGAGAATTTTATTGTAGTTTTACAAAGTAACTACTAGGGGCGCTGTATTATTCTCGACTTATGGTAGGGTACAGAAACCGGAAAACGTTACGTTTATCAACCACTCAAAAGATGGGGGAAGATCTGGTTAAGATAGCTGGTAGTCGATGGATGTACAGTCGAGTTCATATACATCTACACACTTACGAGAACAAAAATATCTGAACACGACCCTATTGTCAGGAGCATAAAATCGTGTTCATCTTCCCCCCATCTTTTGAGTGGTTGATAAATGTAACGTTTGATTTTAACGCAAGCTTTTATGCTCCTGACAATAGGGTCGTGTTCAGATATTTTTGTTCTCGTAAGTGTGTAGATGTAAATGAACTCGACTGTAGCAGAGTTAATTTTTTATTCCTCATTAAAGTGCAAAACAAATAGGTATGTCACTCATTCAAATGATGATGCTGAGGATTTCAAATAGGGTGACAACCGTTTATGAAAACCAATAAGGGGCGAAATTTTCACAAGCCTTTTGATTTTGTACCTTCAAGTCTGAATACCGTTGGGGTTACTTTAGGGAAATTTATTAAAATTAGGGGCTACTTTGATAGATTTAAAATGGTTATAAAAACGCAAATATTCATAGTGCGATTGAGCACATGAAGTAAAATGTTAGATCATTGTTAAGGGTAGGTATTTCATTGCCACAGGTAGTAGAAAAAATAAGTAAATGGCGTGATAACACTTTTCCAAAGTAGCCCATGCATTTTAAAGTAACCCCGTTTTACGATATTTTATTTTTTATTGACCTTATGTATGACGTCTTTATGTCTTTGTACTTATTATGATTCTAATATGTTAGGTAGGTATGTCATGCATCCGTACAAGAAAGAAGATTCGCCTTCAAAACTAAACTACAAAGCCAAAAATCATCCGTGTATCAGTTCAGCAATAAAATCGAATTTAAAAGAAACATTAAAAAAAAACGGCTAAACCGATATTCTTCATTAAATACAAATTTACTCAAACATGAAATTTAATCAAACGTGTTTAAAACTTAAAACATAAAAAAATCTTATATAAAAAAAGCGCCTTTAAAACTCCTTCTTTTTTGAAGTCGGTTATAATAATAAATTAAAGTAAGAGCAACGATCACGTTTGCTCAAACAAAAAAGAGCAGAGCGAAATACAATAACTGTAATTGTAACACATTAAAAAACGAAGAAGAAATCTCAAAATTTAAAGAGACTTTAGACTCTTACGCATCAAGGGGCCTCCTGGAGCTGCAAATAAACACGCCGATACAGTCATACTACGATAACTTAATTAAAATTATCAATAAATGCATGCAGACTGCTCAAAATACGGAAAAAAAGAGCAACACTCAAAAAATACTATCAGAAAGCACAAGGCGAC
Source organism: Apotomis betuletana (assembly GCA_932273695.1). Lineage (NCBI taxonomy): Eukaryota > Metazoa > Arthropoda > Insecta > Lepidoptera > Tortricidae > Apotomis > Apotomis betuletana. The sequence continues at coordinate 28,814,546 of OW026301.1, forward strand.
TTATAACGAGAAGACAAGAGCTACAAAAGTCTAACGTCAAAACACGAGCCATGAAAAATGAAATCTCAGCTCTCTACAAGTTAATTAGTAAATATATTAGGAAGGACTATAACGATCATAGACACAAGACGATCAAAAACATCTGAGTCAAGTCGGCAGCACAAGAAAAGCTTATAAAGAACTTACAACTAGTAAAACATGGATCGAGGGGCTGAAACGAGACGGAAAAATACTAAACAGCCGCAGCGAGATCATCACCGTTGCAACCGAATTTTACAAAAATTTATACACTGCGAAGGAGCCTAACATTTTTTACAATGACAACCAAAATACCTCAAAATACATCGATAACATAAATACATCTCAAATTGAAGTAGAAGAAGTAATAAGAGCACTGAAAAAGCTGAAAGCAGGAAAAAGTCCAGGCTCGGATAATATTACAAATGAAGCGTTGAAAACTACTTCTGCAATACTAGCTGTACCCTTGACAAACCTATTTAATCTCATTCTGGATTCAGGGGAGACTCCCGTACAATGGTCGGAATCCAACATTATTTTAATTTACAAAAAAGGCGACCCAAATGATATCGGGAATTACAGGCCGATAAGCTTGTTACCATCTCTATACAAGCTTTTTTCATCAATTATCAATCAAAGGATAAGCGTTTCAATAGAGTCGAGGCAGCCTATAGAACAAGCGGGTTTTAGGAAAGGATTTTCCACGATCGACCACATACACACGCTAGAGCTCCTTATCGAGAAATATCAGGAGAGAAGGCGACCGCTCTATATCGCATATATTGATTACCAAAAAGCTTTCGATACCATCTCACATGATAGCATATGGGAATCTCTATCAGCTCAGAAAGTGGAAGAAAAGTACATCCAAGTAATCAAAAGCGTCTATAACAAAAGTAGAAGCCGAGTAAAGCTAGAGTCAGCAGGCCCATGGTTTCCAATCAAAAGAGGTGTAAGACAAGGAGACCCGCTGTCACCAAAGCTATTTATAGCGACACTGGAATCGGTAATTAGTCAACTAGATTGGAAACGATGTGGTATAAAAGTGGGAAAGTGGTATCTAAGTCACCTACGATTCGCAGACGACTTGGTGTTGGTATCAGAAACGGGATTAGAGCTACAAACCATGATAGAGGCACTAAACAATGCCAGTACGCTGGTAGGTTTAGAAATGAACCTGACAAAAACAATGGTAATGACTAATAGTATCAAGAGACCCATAAACGTAGGCAGCACGCCTCTGAAGTATACGGATCAGTACATATACCTTGGTAAACAAATAAGTTTCGATAGAGCAAACAACGACCGAGAAGTAGAACGCAGGGCCCAACTTACGTGGAACAAGTATTGGAGCTTAAAAGAAATATTCAAAAGCAACATGCCAATAAGCATTAAAACCAAATTATTAAACTCTAGCCTCCTACCTTGCCTAACATATGCTTGTCAAACATGGACTTTCAATAGCAAGACAAGAAGCAAGATAGTTACATGCCAACGCGGTATAGAGCGGAGCATGTTGAATATTAACAAAATGCTAAGAATAAGACACACAAAAATAAGAAATATAACCAAAGCAAAAGACGGACTTGCACATGCTCTAGCATTGAAATGGAAATGGGCAGGCCATGTAGCGCGCCTCCAGGACCTGAGATGGACCAAACGGATCACAACATGGCAAGGCCCCCAAGGCAAAAGAAAAAAAGGAAGACCTTTTGCTAGATGGGAAGACGAGATCAGAAAAACAGCTGGTCACAACTGGTGCCAAACAGCCCAATCAAGAGAGGATTGGCAATCTTTGGAGGAGGCCTTCACCTGTAGAGGGGTTCTTACGGATATTTAAATACCTAGTTTAAATTCATTTATTATAAAAAAATACGCTAACTAAACATTTAAAAAATTAAACTTAAAAAAGAATAATAATGTACCTAAAAAAAAGATATATAACAGATAATATAAACACATACCTACGTAGCTAACTTTAAGTAAACACTGTATTTTTTTTCTTTGTAACGTTCTTATCGTGGTAAGAAATAAAAGGCTTTTTATTTTTTTATTTTTTATTTTTTATTATTATTATAATAATAAATAAATAAATAACTTAGTTGAATACGATAGATATACAAGAACGGTTAAAGGTTACTTCAAGAAAATAGAGTGTTACAGCCGCGATTTGATTTTTATCTTTCCTGCGGAGGAAGTTACGTATCTTCTAATAAAATAAGTATAAGTAATGAGGACATGTATATATCGTAACACTCGTACATACTCTCTGGGTAAATACCAATCCAATGACTCAGAAATCCGCCCTCAGTGTACAAGTAACAAATAATTCATTAGCGCTATTTTTCTTCGTAAACAATCCAATAAATTAGTCTGTCTCTGACAATGACGACGGTGGTGTTTGTAGGAAAACCCTCACTCTAGTTGCACAGTCCTACATTAGTGCTAATTGTACATTAGAATCAGAATGAGAAAACTACTTATTACCAACAAGTTACGTGTTATACAAAAAATTGGGTTACAAAATTAAGACAAAAAAAAGAAAAAATCTATTCAATATATTGATTTAAACTTACAGGATTTTCCCACATTATTATAATGAAACGGGACTTATCGTGTTCAAAAAGTGTTTAGTTTATGGTTTCGAAGGGGCCCAACCCCGTAAAGGGAAAATAATTATAAGTGTTAATAAAACTCGAGTAGATAAATTATTTTATCAACAAATATTGTAAATGCTTGTAACACAAGCCTTCTTAAGCTTAATTTGGGACTAGATCGATTTATGAGATAAAAAAGGGGGTTATCAAAAATTACCGAAAATAAAACATTTTCCAGTGTTACGTGTTAGTATTTTTTAAACATGGAATACGGTCATACGTACTGATGAAGTTCAGGTTGTTTCTTCACGTTCGAAATTCAAGTCATTAAAATCGATGCCTTAATGACTTGTAACAGTACAGGCACCATTACATAACTGGTTCTTGTCGTTTTTTATCACGATCGATATAAATAATGATATACACATGGGCCGAAGAGTAACGACGGAATATGTTACTTGATAACTAGTCTTGATACTTGCCAGCGCCTGCATGTATGTATAATCAGAGGTACAGTCAGCTTGAATTACGTCGGCAGTAAATTATCGTTTTGCCGGAATGGAATGCAATGACTAGCGACGACGAATACCTGCGAGCTAGGCATGCCAGCTATTCAGGTGAAACACTTGTTTTAATACAGATTGTAGCAGAATCTTCGGATGGAATGAAATACCTCTATAAAATACAATAAATGTTTGTGACAATTTTAAATCGATCTCATCCTTACGTACCGGTGATTAGCAGGTATTTAACAGACGTCAATATAAAGTTTATTTTTGAACATGATAAATTACATTTTATAATCAGTTTGACATGGTTTATTTTATAAAAACATACTAAAATATAGTATAACTAAAACTAAAGGGGCCTGATTTTTAAGTCTTATTTAGTATGTTACCGTTTTAGCCATATTTAAAGCTTTATTTTATAGTTATGAATTTTAAGATTCGTTTTTTTTTCATTTTAACATATAATTATGTAGATTTAGTTATGTTATGATATTAAATAAATGTTGTCAATGTCAGTATATACCTACTAAAAACCTAAGCTAACTATTTACCAACAAAAAATGGTCCCAAATAGCTGTCGCTTGGAAGTGTGTCCAGAAATTCCACGTCAGTTGTTCCACTAAAAGCTGAACTGAATATCTTGGAGACGAGAGCTTCGATTTTCATCAAACAAAGCTAAGAATGGCTCGATAAACTACGCTTTCGATTAAAAAACCTGCACTCAAATCGGTCCACCCGTATGAGCGCGCCGATGCCACAGACAGACACACAGTTACACAGATACGCAGACAGTACATATGTTAAGCTTATAAAACCCCTCTTTTTTCATCGGGGTTAATAAAATGCACTTGCACAGTAAACATTTTTATCATATTTTCGCCCGAAAATATAGTTTCCAGTAACTTGGATTGCAATTAACCCGATGCGTTTAAGTTATTAAAGCCAGCATGCCAGCAATCGCGCTATGATTAAAGTTGCCAACATTTCAGCCTCTTTTTATTTTTGTACCCTCCAGGTTGTTTACGCGTTTTTGGCCGAACGCTATCATTGCTTTTGCTTGTAATGGTTATTTTGGTGAATTTCGAGTTAAATTAAATTTTGGGCTAGTTTTTGGGGGTCCGTTCTTAATCCGAAGCCGGAATTCACTGCCAGTTCTCTGTTTACCTGTTTGTTTTTTATTGGTTCTAATTCTATAACTGAACCTAGCTGACTCTATTACCTGTGTAATAGAGATGAGTATAATTGAGTAGGCATCGCTGTAATAGCCAACGAGTCAATCAGCGAGGTATTGTGTTTCGTTCGAGCGCCGATTAATCCTGTCTAAATCGGTTCAACCCTTTTCTCGAACCGGCTCAGGGTGTTCAAGTGCTCGTCTATTTGAAACACGTGTAAGAAAGGTGTATAAGATGTTATAGATACGGCTCGCAGAACCGCGAAATATAAATGGCGGTACTACCGGGAGTTCCCGGTACTACTATACTAAAATTTACAGGTTCCGCAGGCCCTAATCATAGATTATTTACTTATTTTTTGGCACAGATTTAAATAATATAAAATTATTTTTATCAACCAAACTTATATGATTAAACGCAATATATATTTAATTCATTCCAGGCAGCCGTCATCTCAGGGGTTGCAGGAAACCGTAAAAAAGGACCTGCCAATGCCGGCTCCAAGAGAGTCCCGATGCGACAAGGATGGCTTCTGAGAAGGTCGAAAAGAGGAAGAAGAAGCCAGCCTGTCGAAATCAGTGCGGTACCGCACCGACTGGACCGAAACAATCGCTGCGTCCCGCTCTACCTACGACGCTACTTTATGTGTCCCGACTACATTACACTACCAAGGCTGAAAATATCGGTAAGGGTGAAGTCCGGTGTCATCCTGAGGGTCGTAAAATTGGAGTCTCGCCACGACGTGAGTTTTAATTCCTTCGTGCTGAGAGTTCCGACGGACCAACTAGCGACCTTCACAAAGGAAGAGTACTGGCCGAAGGGTGTCATGTTCCGGCGTTTCCGTGGACGGCTACCTGACACATCGAACACGCGTAACACGTCGCTGTTGAAAATGTGACCTAGTTTAGTTACTTATGTTTTTTATTATTTAATATGTATGTTAGATTGTAAGGTATTTATCTATGGGCCTTGGATGCCTGAAATAAATAAATTATTATTATTATTATATAACAGTTATAGCACATTTTAAAAAACCATGTGTTGTGGCAGAGAAAACGCGCTGACTCAGCATAATGAAGCAGCAAGCCACTTCGCTGGTATTCTGCCAGGACCTTACAAAACTTCGCCGTTGCAACGCTTACAGATTACAATGTATAAAAACATTCAACTAGTAACTATAACTAAATAACATTAAAAGAGATCGGGATCCCGTGGTAGGGTGCCCAAAACGCAGGCAGCATTCCCGCGCTGGATAGTAATGGCTAATCTTTGCGCGAGAAAGCTGCCCGCGCGTGGACCGGCGTGGACCGCGTGTCGCCTCCCGCGCTTGCTAACGATGCAATTGTTTGATATTTATTTGGCCTAGTGTGGCCTAGTGCATACGATTAGGTCACTTTTTGTGTGTAATAAAGATCATTGATAAACACTTAATTGCTTAAACATTCATTATCATTATCAACATTAAATTCTAAATTAATGAATACTAGTGACTCTGTGACCTGTGCTTCTCACGAGTTTGTTCCGAGATTTTAACTCCCATTTCCCCGTCATTTAGAAAAAATTCGAAAAACTAGTGCCAAAAAAATGTAAAGTGATCGAACCTACTCACAAAATTTCATTAGAATCGGTTGAGAAATGCGGTCTCTAGGCGAGAACAGCCGGAAATCCGGACAAATGAAACACATTTTGGCGAAGCTGAAGCAGAGACGCTTCACTCGCTCGATCAAAAATTATCGAAGACTCAAAAACAACGTATGCGTCTGTTTTACCAACAATTTTATGTATTTTCGATTTTTCAACCAACCTCCCCCACCGCCCCACTTTTTTTTGTTTTCTCCCCCATTGCCGTCGTCACCCATGTTTGTATATTTCTATATTTTTTTCAATAAATACCTATATTATTTAATTACATAGAAGAAAAACATATGTATAAAACCTTGCTCTAAATAACCTATAATAAAAAAAGGGTCATAAAAAGAATACCCCATCTAAAAGTTCTGCCTGCGGCATGGTCCCCAGTATGCTGGCGGCGTTACCTCTTTGTATAGATTGTCAGAGAGATTCTCTGGCAGAGGTAGGCGCCAGCTCTGGGGTCTCCCGAAGCGTCGATCAGCCGTTTCGCCAAGACCTTCATGAACATTGTCTGTTTTACCTAAATAACTAGTCAACAATAAGGTAACTAACCCAACGCCCGTCCTAACAATAATACTGAGATCATATCACAAGATAACATTTGTTGTTGTACAAACTGGGATGTTGTTGCTAACTATTAGCGCCTGCGGCGTTTTGTTGTCTGGCGAACACAGACCACCCCCACTAGACGGAGCATGTAAGGCGACCCGTAGGCGACCCGCGCGCACCAACGATATGGTACGGCAGAACATTAAAGTATCAACACGGCGGCCACCGTTTAGTTGCGTTCATGTTTATGAGGTCTCTCTACACCACTTAACATTACAATTTACCATGTTATTTATTTAATTTCTTTTTTCGTTGACGTACGCATGGATCATAAACAAGGACGCAACTAAACGGTGGCCGCCGTGTTCATACTTTAATGTTCTGCCGTACCATATCGTTGGTGAGCGCGGGTCGCCTTACATGCTCCGTCTAGTGGGGGTTGTCTGTGCTGGCGAACCATCAACTCATTAATTCACTGTTACAGGGTCCTATGTTCCACTTTTAACCAATTGAAATTAGACCTTTGTCATGGTGTCACGAAGTCTGATTTTAAGGGTCCTGAAAATGTTACAGAAGCTCTGTAATTTTGAGCTAGAGCAGTGTTGATACAGCAGGTGGGACGATTCGGTACGAAGTTTGATGGCCGGTTTAAAGATAGCGTACGAAAGTTAGGGTTGTTTAAGCTTTAAAACAACACAAACTTTAAGGATAAATATAAAAATAATTACTTAGGTGATTAAAAATTTTAGCCATGACCCTGAAAAATGAAAAATACTTAAATAAATGTAACAAAATAATAGAATTTAATAATTAAATAACTAAATACTCTTAGGCGTGTGTCGTAAATTTGTAAATTTTTGCATGTGCATGCATTAAGTAAATATGTTTTCTAACTTTTCTATACCTGATCAGAATTGTTCGTAGGTATAATTATGTACAGTGAAGAAACATGAACACGTACCTTTTTCGATCTTGTGACGATGACAATTAAGGTTAAAAAGGTACGCGTTTCAGCTTATTTTAATGTACACATAATACACATATATTATGTTTATACTAGGTCGATGCAGAGTCAGCCACCGGCTAAGCTTGCACCATAGATTGGAGCGGAGTTTTTTATTTTTTTTCGAAATTTTCTCTTCGTCACGACCTAGCGAAATTTAATTTGTGCATTTTAAAACAAAAATTTCTAAAATCGGTTGAGAACTCGCTGAGATCTGCGCATTGTTACAAAGTCCATTCGAGTCGATCCATGGGAGCTTCGCTCCAATCATAAGGTTTACAAAACATTATCCATAATTCACCTATGACTGATAATCGTTATAAAATTAAATTCACATTTTTATTTTCGCCCCGAAAACAAAGTAGCATTTTCCAGCATCGAGCGTAAAATCCACCGCAATAAATAACCGCCCTTTGAAAAGTTCCCATAAATCGGCCGTTCACAATAAACACCTCGGATCCCTATCAGCGCAGTCGGGTAAGTAAATAGTAATGCGCCGCACTTAACAATCCTGGGAAAACATTTTATGTTGCCAAGACTGTATCTCGTAAAGGTGCATTGCCACGGACGCAAACGGGGCGGTTCGGGGCTCTTTGTTAGTGGAAATTTACCCTAAGACTGCACAAGTTCTATGTGAGATTGAAGCAGTCTTGATCGGTCAGCACAGATTTCACCGAAATGAGTACAATTCAGCAAGGTTTCTCATGTACTGTAATTGTATTAATTGTAAATGATTATTTTGGTACTTAGCGTATAATTTGAACTCACGATCATATTGTATCCAATCACACTAAGTGAATATTTCGTCGACAGCCATAAGTGAAATATGGTTCGTTATGGCTAGCTCTGGCTCAGTGGAAATGTACCTTTAGCTCGTCTGCTCATCGACCAGTGTGGGGACTGGGGAGAAATAATTTAATTAGCTTTGCTTAGCACAGCTTTGGTAGAAACTAGCTACACTGACGAAGAGACAACAAAGGCACGCTTATGAGATGCGTTTCCACATCTGCACATTTCAACAGCTGTACTAGGCATAGGAAACCCAAGTTTTAACTTGTAAATGTTTGATCGAGTATAGTGCCCCGATTTATGAATTTGTGACATTTGCAGATATAGGTACGCGATGTCAAAATGTGCGTCTGCCGGAGGGCTTTAACCTTTAGAACGCTTTTCCTCCCATGTCAGAATGTGGCTTATACGCCAATAGTTGAAAAAAGAATGAGCAAAAATATACCTTATCTGTCAGCAGGAAAATTGCTATGACAGCGTCCGCCATTACCCATTTAGTGGTCGTTGGCGTGGTAGGCACGACAGCACACGACCACTTTAGTGGCTCTTGGCGTTCCAAGTAGTATTCCCTTTAGTGGTTCTTTAACGAGTACAATTTGAATTTTGAAAAACGGTCGGAAACTTTTTGAGATTTCCTAAAATTTGTCAATATTAAACGGAAAAATCTGAATCTCGGGACTGAATTAAGCTTCAGTTTGAGCCCTCTTAGGAGGCGGGCGGACAATAGTTATTTGTTATGCAAGGCTGCAAAGTTGTTATTTGGCGCGAGTGTTGAAATTGAAAGCTGAGCGAGCGAAGGAAACTAAGATTGAACCATGAGCGAAGCGAATGGTTCAAAGATAGATTCCTGAGCGTAGCGAGGCTTTCAAGACACGAGAAGCTAAATAATTTTGCAGCCATGCGGAACACACAACTTTTCACCTCACTACAGCGAGGAAAATGCAAGATGCAAGAAAAACACTCAAAACATAAAAATAATCATATTTAATTTCGCCTTCTATTTAAAACATCAAATTTAAAACATAAACGTATAAAAATCCAAACCAAATAAATACGAGAGAAGCACGCATATTAAAAATTAAAAGTAATATTGCCGTACTTTGTAATATCGTCGTGTATTTTTTTTCGTTGAGTTTTTCTTAAGCACTGTTATACTATATTTGTATTTGAAACTACTTGACACATTCGTTGTGAATGTGGGAGAATGGCATTCTGGGAAGGATTAGTTGGTGACTCGGAAGAATTTTCCGTAACACTTGCTTTGGAAGTTGATGGACGATGGGATCCGAACAAGATTCTTTCAGCTTTATCTTCTTTAAAAACGCCAATAGTTTCGGTAAATTACTTATTGTCTCCAAATATTTATAACAAATCCTTTTTCGTTTTAATGCAGGCTTTTAACGTTGAATATATACTCCAAATTGGGCTTGACTTTCTTGTTTTCGATATGTCTATAAAGTAAGACAACAGTATGTGTTCTCCACAGAACAAATTTACGTGTTGGTACGTGAAAGTTGTAAATACTTCCAATTTTTTAAATTTTTATTTTTTTGCGGATGCGTTCAGAAATTACACTCTTATATTCCAACTTTTATAACAAATAAATATCAAAATTTGTGTTGTATTTAATACATTAACTAGTCAAAATATGTAAATGAAACGGAAAAACTTACTATTTTAATAATAGGTATATCAACATATTCAACATAAAATAAAGAGTAGAAAAAATAAAAAAATCAAATCTGTGACCACAAACCAGGTTTCTGGACGTGATATTGTAGGTGTATTTTTCTTTAAAAGAAGTATTCAAACGTACAGATGATTTTAGATGGCCTGACCAGATCGCCCTTTATTAGCGTGTTTTGATTGGTTATTCGAAGATTTATCGAGTGATGAAATCAGTCACGCGTCGAAGGAGTCTTAAATATAAAAAAGTTACATGCACCACAGAGAATCAAAATCGTCGTGTTCGAAATTCAAATGACTTTTGCACGTTAGCGGATAAATAAGACTTTTGCACGCAGATTTCGCGCTATAAACGGAGGTTTTCCGAGCTAGTGAGGTGAAAAAGATGTAGGCGGCAGCGGGTCTCTAACGCGCGAGGTCAGAAAACAAAGTCAAATTATATCATGCTCTGTTTCTAAATTACATTTTCAATGCCTTTGATAGTTACGCGTAGTGTGAGATGAGATTTGTATGTTTTTTTAATCGGAAATCCTGGCACTAAAATTGCCATGTGGTTGTATTTCACTTGGATTGCAGAGCGCGGCCAGATCCGCGATACGGCGGGCGTGGCACGCGGACGTGGCGTTTTACAATTCGGCACGCCACGGCACGCCACGCCGGCTCGTATCGCGATAGCATTGACACTTGTAAAGATTACACAGATACACGAAACATGAAACTGAGTGGGGCTGGGGCTCAAATTCATCGAGGCTTTTTGAGAACTCTGATTTAGAAATTTTCGGATTTATCAAGATGACGACAATATAAGGAATATAATTACAGGATGATCAATTCGAATGGGTCAGTAGGGAGAAATCAGAAACAGAGTGCTTCGGAGTACGAATAAAATAATTATAATCCTATAATTTCCGAATTACATACTTGTTGCAAGTAGTAATAATGCGAGCTAACTTTGAAACTGTATTTTTATGTGATCCCATTAACACAATGGCTAATGTAATTAGTGTTAAAATATAATCCCCTGTTGAATAATGTTGTTTAAATCAGATGAGATTTCGTTAATTAATACTGTAATCTACTTTGGAAGCCGTGATTTACTTGATTATGATTATACTCGTAATATTATATGATGGATTCATTTTCACTAATTAATGTGCTTAATTACAAAGTTTTTGATTAATATAACCACGGAAAATAGTAGTTTTAAAAAGTGACCCGGGGGACATCACCATGGCAACGAGTGGCAGCAAATAGTTGATTGACCCAAATCCATTGTAATCATCAAATCATGTATATTAATTACTTTTTCAAATGTTGATTATGTTTCAGAAATTAAGGAAAATTGGGCATATATGAAATGTTGAAGAATCTTATTTTAATAATTATACACTTTTTATACAGTTTCAACAGTTTTTAGTTACTTAAAATACAAAAAATATCACTACATAGTATAAAACAAAGTCGCTTCTGTCTGTCTCTCCCTATGTATGCTTAGATCTTTAAAACTACGCAACGGATTTTCATGCGGTTTTCTTTCATAGAGTGATTCAAAAGGAAGGTAAGGTATGTATAATACATGCATAATTTATCAGCATCAACTGGATACAGACGGGCAGACAGACAGACAGACGGACAGCGCAGTAATAGGATCCCGTTTTTACCCTTTGGGGATGGAACCCTAAAATGACGAATGTAGTGAGCCGTGTACAGGATCGGAACCCGCTACCCCGGTGAAGGTAGGCGAGGTGGACTCGGGACCCATTATACGCGTCAGCAAGAGTTGTTTGCCTTTGTAATTCGCCATTTGCTGACAGTGGACCGCAGCTTACAGCGATAAAGATGGTTGCATTCGACAAAATATAATGTGATGAGCTGTGTGCTGGACTGGAACCTACATAACTAACCCGGTTAAGGGCAACGAGGTGTAACTCTGGGACGAGCACCATTAGATACGTCAGCAAGAGTTGTCTGCCTTTGTAATTCGTCAATCGCTTACTGTAGTGCGCAGCACATAGTGACAAAGTTAAAGTGAACCACAGCAGGTCTCCTTTAAGTGTCTGTAGTACTAACAAAATATGGATTCTGTTGTCCGAAATAAATGCATTTTTTTACGTTGATAAATTTTGTTTTTAAACCATTTTTACTTTCTTGTGAGCTTTTGTCCTTAAATCCATGATTTTTAAAAATGATTTTCGAATAAGTCGTATAAACGATTACATATCTAATTAATAATAATATTTTCTTCGGTTTCCGCGACTGTTCTACATTTGGGTAAAACGATTTAAACGGATTATATCGCGTATATTAATTATTTTTGCCTCTCTGACGTTTCGGTTACTATAATAATTAATATACGCGATACGTTTAAATAGTTTTATTTAAATATCTAGGTTAAGTTTGTTTCAATTGAAATTGAAATGGATTGTTTCATTTGAATGATGATGATAATGTTTAGTTTAGTTTTTTTCAGTAAATTCTGCGATACAGCAGCGGTACAGGTGCGGTGATGCAACCTCGCAGACTGCTGCATCAAACGCCTAGTGCCGACTTAGCTTTGTTCACTAAGGCTTCTGTGAAACTTGTGTGAGAGTGATCTCGCTTTACTTTTACTCTGTGAGCGACCCGCGCTCGCTGAGGCGCAGCGATAGCGACAACCTCGCCGAATGCTGCATCAGACTCCTGATAAACGAAAACAATTCAAAGGATTTATTTCACGCCCTAATTACGCTCTAAATTCGGGCTGGTCACTGCGGTGCTTTCCCCTTTTATTTTTTGGTTAGAATATCTAATTGATATATTTATTAGCCTTCCTTCTATGAATCTTTCAAAATTTCAAGTACTTTTCAGGGATGCGTTCTATTCGTCTATGCGTCTATGCGTCTATTTAAATGCTTGTGTATATTCATTTAAATATAATAATTCAAAAGTATCACTTGGTTTTGGAATGTGTTTTTATTTATGTAGGTTAGTAAGTTAGGTATACATTTGTGTGAGATGTAATGTTTCATCCGCTTTCCAATTTGATGCGTTAATGTTTTTATATTTCTAGACATGTTTAATTTCATTATAACAAAATATATAAATAGACAATTAAATTCAAATTAAAACTAAAGAACTAAAATAAAGTAAATTAAATTATGCTAAAATAAATCTACAAAACTGTGCCCCCGCGGCATAGTCCCGAAGACGCTGGCAGCATTTCCTCGCTGAATCGCAATGCTGATGCGTTGTGCGAGGAAGCTGCCAGCTCTTCGATCACCAGTGGACTCAATGAGCCTTTTACTAATTTCATTTACTAGTTTGTGGGCACTGGGACCCCACGGACCTAAGGTCTCGACCCCGAAAGGAACAAAATTATATTCGGGACCGAGACCCCTATATTTATTAATTTTTAATTTTTCGGCCGCCTCTGCTGCCGCCCCCGCCCTGCCCGATGTTCCGTGGAGGTGGGACGGGGCCAGTGTGTCTACGCAGGTGGCGTCCCACACCAGCACCCGGCCCAATTTCCACGGAATCAACGACATTCCGTCGGGTCTCTTGCCATCGTCACGTGCGATGCCCGGTGGTTCCAATATGGCCGGCACGTTGACGGTGGCAAGCGAACGGCGGATTGTGTCATTGAGGGCGGCGTGTCTGGAGAAGCGGCCGGCGCTTTTCTGACAGGAAAGTCCGTGGTGTCCCAGTGAATCGACTTCACTGCCGCAGGGGCACTTGTGTGGGGCACAAATCTGAACTCCAAGACGCAGGCAGGTAGCTATGCGGAAAGTGTCGGGTTCCAAAAAAGTTCCCGTATTGGTGGATGGATATGCCTGGAGCCAATGGCCTGCTTCTAAGGCACCTGCCGCTAAAAGTCTGGCTCGTTCTGGACCGCTGCTGTGGTTTAAAAGGGAATCATACGTTAATTTAGACATGATGTCATCCCAGGCCCTTTGCGATTTTAAATATTAGTTTGCCGCTGGTTTTTGAGATCAGGTTCATCGTAACTTTTTATTATTATAGTAGCTTTAGCATGCCTTCGTATAGGTATAGGCCATGCTACTTAGAGGACTGGTCTGAATGTGCAGTTCCACATGACTGGCCTGGAGTTGACACCATCTGAGTGAAGTCTCAGTCCAGCTTCTAGAATCTAGGTAGAACGATAGATAGTCCTACTTATTTTGTATAGGCCTGGGTATTCCTTTTAAGGTATTCGTCCATGGTATTGCAACAGAACAAAACATTAGAGTGTGTGACGCGAAAGTTTAAGAGAATATGTATATAGTAACTTGATTTCACTGCAAATTGTCCATACGATCCTTTTACGTTAAGTTTGCTCGTAGTAACTATGGTGTAGCATACTAATGAGGTCCAAGCTTTAACGTAACCGGGTTATACGTATCGAGTTTAGTTCTCGACTGTTTCCTCCTCCAACACTTACCCAATCGTAACGAAATTTTTGAAACTGAATGAGAAGGAAATGTTCTCTGTTGAACCGTTTCGATTCTTGGGTTTATTATAGAATTCGTGTACCAGGCGCTCTTTAATGTACCATTCGAAACATAAGACAGATATGGTTATGGTGGCACCGTCTTGCAACAAAACTGTGGAATGCGACTTACAGATATGGCCAATATTGTTGAATTAATCGCCATGGTAATAAGGAAACCGCACAAACCAAGCTAACGGTACCGCCGATACATTTTAGACTACGTTATGACAGAATAATGTTTTAAGGATACTTTTTATTTTACGCGCAATACCCGGTTTATAGAGGACGGCGGCCATAAAACGTGACCTCGCAATAAATATCGATAAAACACTGAAAATATGAATAGTATTCTAGATTTTATCGAGCTTACTATGTTCGTTTTATTCGTTGTTTGTCACTTGCTATCGCTGGGAATGAGAAGTGGCTTGTAAAAATCGAGATATAGTAAAAACAGAAGTTTGATGAGGGTATGGGAAACTAGAAACGTTAACGTTGCTATGGGTCCCAATATTTTATTTATCGATGTCGGTATGTATTGTGTTATTCTGAACTATCAAAAAGTGAAACTCTTTTCCGGCACATGTGTTTCCTCGTTCTTACAACATGTGACCCTTCAAAGAGAACTTGAAGAAGCATCTCTCGGGCCAGCATGGTTGTGTCAACTGACATGGCACCCTTGGTTTCTTCTCAGTTGCCATAGCAACATGGGCTCCCCTCTTTGGTTACCATCACGCGAAATAAAGCCACTATATTGAGCCAATATAAAAAAATACGAAAAGCGAGTAAAATGCACTAAAAGCACAAAATTAAAAACGTGGTAAGCGACGCAGTTGGGACACCAATCTTTTACGATCCATGATAATTAATAAATCAGGGATAATTCTGGAAATAGAAAAATTACATTATGACAATATGACACCTGTGAAAAGTTAATACTTTGATTTTTCGAGTTCCATCTAACTGTCCCGTTTTGCAATACAAGTCAAGTCAATAGTGACGTCTACATAATAGTACCACGACAAAATAAAACTACTCAAATTGGCAAACCGAATCAACCCGGCGCGCGGAAATTTCAATTTGTTGACTTATTTCAGTCGAAATGACTGACGATAAAACTCATTTGTCGTCGATGCGAGCCTAGAGGGCGCTGCAGTCTGTATTCTGAACTCGTAACAAAAAGAGCACAACTATATATCTTTAACCAAAATTTTATAAACAATCAGACAAATTTCCTTTGTTTTCCTGATCCGACATATTCGTATAATATCAAACGTGAGTTTCCATGCTGTTTTTTAAATTTCTTCTTTTCATAAAAGCTGCAGCGAGCTCATGAATCTAGTGTTTTTATTTATAACGTTTTTGAGGAATCTCTCGTGTAAAGGAGTTAAGGCGTTTTGAATAAAGACATAAATATATGATAGGTAGGGATGGCGATATGTTAAATTCTACAGCATATTGTAGTTATATTATGAGTAAAATTAGCTCAATATGTTATAAAAAAAAGAAAAAAAAATTGAATGCTGATTTTTTTATTTCAAAATAAATTATTAAATTGTTTTCATAATCCTGATAATTAAAAAAAAACAATAATTGTATGACAACCATGAATTGAAACGCACTTTTCCACGGTGAAAATAGTAAATTACGTATTGTGTCCATACAAATATTGGTAGGTACCCATAACATGATGACGTCACGATTAGGTGGCCATTTGTATGGAGCGTTTTTAGCGCTCCGTAGGTATGGTGAACATTGACGGTCATTTCTGACTTTTAGAGCATATAGCGTGGCTTGGCCGCGTCCAATTGCATCACATTCTACACAAGCAACCAAGAAAATAAAATTATTAGATGGCTTTTTGTAAATATTAAAAGCACATCGCTGAGGAAGAAAGTAAACGACGATCACTACAGAAGCGAAGGCGATAGGAATAGGAAATACAGCACGAAGCCCAAGATCGTTTAGGATGGCGAAGGCCCCATCCATGAGACATGGACAAATAATAGCGAAATCTCGGTTATTAGAAACGTCAAATTTTGTCCCATCGGTGCGGGACGTTTCTCGTAAGACTGTCTCGCATGACCCGACTTCCATGAACTAAGAAACGTCCTGTTTTTTAATTTCCCTTTCGTATAGATAAGCCGTCTGCCGCGACCTGCCGCGGTGCCCAAATTACCCCGGATCGTAAAGCGGGGCTCGAGGGAAATCTGCCCCGCGGAAATATGCTCGTAGCAAATAATTGCCGCCGTTGTCCTTGCCCATTGGATTACAGATGATTTGGGAGAAAAACGGATTTCAGTTGTAATGTAGCTGTGTTTCAATCGCTGTGGGCCCGATGAGATCTCCCACGTGGCACACAGGGTTCATAAGAGCATAATACAGCCATCATACGACTTATATCAACTGTGTAGGGGCTGTATAAGCTCTTTTGTGACACTGCCATCTTTCCGAGATCACACCACTGTATTTATTTTTAGCTCTTTCCGCTATGCTTGTGTTTGATGTGTGATTTGATTATTCGTATAATTAAAGTGTAGTTTTAGAGGAAAGGTGTTTGAGGTTTTTGCAGATAATTTTTATACCTTTCTATCTACATCACATCGTGTTAAAATGCCTTTACTCACGGGTTTAAAATTTTCGTAAATAAATAACAGGATAGTTCAAGACTACTTTTTAATGCCCGACACGATGAAATGAAAAGGAGGATCAAATACTGGGATCTCGGCTCCCAATATCACTTCCTAGCACTTGGAGTCGGGACCCTGGTCCCTTGGGGTCCCAGCACCCGAATGGTTCTTAAAGAAATTCAGAACGGCTCGTCGACACCACAGGCGACCAAAGGGCTGGCAGCTTCCTCGCTCAGCGTTTGAGTATCGCGATACAGCAAGGTACTCAATGCTGCCAACGTCTTTGGTATGATGCCATGGGGCCCATTTTTAGGTATAAGCAGTTTAGTTTTAGATTTAGTTTTTTATAAGTACTTAGTTATTATCTTATAGACCACATTTTGTAAATTGCTTCTATTCGAAATAGAGACGATCACATTACCTTCACAGTAAAAGTCGCGTGTAATTTCTAATGCTTTAAAAAAAGGTGTAAATTTTGATCCTATCATTTTGTAAGATAATAAGTTGGAAGAGGGAGGCAGAGAAATGTAGCTGAATATTAATATTGGGTTCAAAACGGTTGAACAACAGAGGTATTCAAGTTCGCGAACTATAGCACTCAGCGCGCCACAATCGTAATAATTATGGCATTATGTTAATGTTGATGGAACGCGTGCTGTCGTAAGTTGTGTTGCGTCGTTGTTGCGATCGTCAGCCGCGTGTCTCAGGAGACGAGGCGATAAGGCGGGCACGGGTGTCCACGATCATACGAGAATTACAATCGTAGGCGTATTCGGAGGATGTGAAAACCATTCACGATTTCGTCTACGTTATTAATTCAAAAAGAGGATTATGATACAAGATACAAGATACAAGATTTGATGCCTTTATAAATGTCACACATTGTCTATGGGTTATGTTTACACCATGGTAACTCGCTTGTTTGCCCGTCTTTCAGTTGTGCTACGCAGTTGTGCTATCCCTGTCAGATGCTTTACATTTTGTCCCCATTTAAATATCAATAAATTATCAAAGAATTTATAAAAATCTTTACAAGTTAACAGCATCGGATCGGGGGTGTCATCTGGGAAAAATATCATCGCGAGTGCAATGTTTAGGGTGCGTAGTGTGACGTGAAGAATTGACGATGTATGCATAAATACTTGAGTATTGCTTTTTTGGATAATAGTATAACATTGTGTGAGGAAGCTGATGGTAATGATTCTAGTTTCATGAATACATGTAACACAACTAGATATGGAGGTAAGCTAACCATATTTACTGTTGCACAATAACCATTTTCTTAGATGTCCGCATCTTTCGGGAAATCGTAGGTAGGTTGGTGGGCATATCGGCCATCGGGCTGAAACATATTCCACATCCTGATGAAGTAACGTAGAGTTACGTAGTGTACTGGCCTTTAGTCTGCTTTGGAATAAACTATGGAAACGATTGACACCGACGAATGCTGTAGTGACGCGTATCTGCGTCACATTTTTGTACATCGCATAAGATTCGGTGCGGGTGATTGCGCTCAAACTCCCGGTGTAGCTTATCAGGCTTTCTCAAATAGCCAATTTCTGGCCTCAAAAGGTTCTGCTAACCTTGACGCCGTGACCAGCCCTAGGATTGCGTTTCTTAGTGCTAATCACACTATTTCCACTGACACGGATCGTACACATCGAGCACTGTGGCAAATTACGGCCCTTCTGCCGAGCAACGTCTGACTGGGGACTTCAATTCGGTATCCGTCACCGGCCGCTCGCGTCGCTCTGGCTTTAGGGAACGTAACACGCATTGACGAAGATTTTTACGTCACTACGACCCAGCGTTACACGTGGAATTCTGTGTAGATTTTAGTCATAAGCGATGCATTCAAGTTTTAAGAAATTCTGAATTTATGCGTAATTCGTTGTCGTGTCGTGCGACAACGCGCCCGCGCTCTGGGTTTAGTCGGCACAACGCGAGAGGAACTCATTACGAATTAATTCGCACGATAAATTTAAGTGCCGCGAACAAACAAACGGAACGTTTGTCATTGTACGATGAACGTAGCGGCGAGTGTTCTCACGTGTTGATAGTGTGCTACAGTGTAGCGCGTCGGACTTGTCTTGTTTTCTCTCACTAGTAGTTTATTCAGGACTGAAGATTTGCCCCTTAAAATGTTCTTACGATGCCACGACTATGATAATTTTAAGTGTCTTACAATCCCCAGCCCGTGACGCCTCAGTAACAGTCACTTATATACAAGTTTAAAAGTAATAGAACCAACTACCACTTGTGCATAAAGGTTTCCAGTGGCGACCAAGGAATGAAACTCGCAGCCGGGGAAAGTCTCATGAAAGGTAGACGGACCACCTCGTGCTCAATTGCGAGAAGCCGTTTTTGATGCTAGCGCAAGACATTGTGGAAATTTTAGTCCGGCAATGGATGTCATTCCACTATGACCGTTATTCACCATAACGTTCCACCTATGTAATCAGCCTACTCTTTGTCGCCCTTACCAATACGTTCGCATCTAGAGTAAAGAGTGAAATAATTAAATGAAGAAATGTCAACCCGTTCTCAATCCTTCTACTTTTTTTTAACACGGCGTGCGCTGCAATCTTCTATGCAGCTTCTTTGATGTGCTGTGAAGTACAGGTATTAAACCCTAGTAAATATATAAAGCGTGTCGGAAAGGTCACTCAGTCTCTGTCGGGCAGTGATGCACGAAAATCGGTCCAGAATCGATTCGTAAAATTTCGAGCGATATTCGAATTGAACGATGTGAGTGAACCCGTTTTGCATGTATTTTAATGTCTGAGAGACGGGGGTTTTCTATTTAAATAAATAAATAAAAACTATCTTTAGAACTATCTTTGGTTAATTCCTTTCTTTGCCCTTCTTTAAAACGTTCTCAATTTGGTCTAGCAACGTTCACTTAGGTTTTCCTCTAACGCAATGCAACAGACAAATATCTAGACAACCTTGATATTATGTAGTACAAAGATGAAAATCATGCGAAAATCAATGTTTCCGACAAAGCTCAAGGACTGTGCTGACTTAAGTGTCAGCTGCCAAGCCATATTGTTCGCAAAACCTATAGTGGTTGCAGGAGTCAGGTTCTTGAGCGGGGTTTGCGCATTAAAAGACGTCGTTAGTCCCCTAATAAAGTGAGCCGACGTTTTGGTCAAAATCGCAGGATAACACAGGTGCAGTAAGTAATAAGGTATTGTGAAGTGTGAGCACATACAACAAACTAAGAAACTTATTCACTTTCATGCCAGCTGCAAAATAGCGGTTTAGCTTGAAATTTGACGTTAAGACACGTGCTTGTTAAAACTGAAATTGGCAAAAGCCACGAGCTGCCCTTCCTGGATAAATATAATAAAATAATAATGCACGTGCTTGTTAGATACGCTCCTATGACACTATAACTTAGTAGCAGGTAGACGTGTTTGACATAAGATGGAGGATGGTCCGGAAAACAGCATTTCGCTTCAGAGAAATGCCCGGTTCCAGATTCCAGAGGCAGCTTACCCGTCTTTCACTTCGAAGCCGCAAAAAATACTTAGTTTTCATATTACCATACGAGCCAGTATCGTTATAGAAAAGAATGGTTTTAGTATCGCAAAATTAACGTATAAAAGCAATTTTCGCGATGGGGAAAATAGCATTACATCTTTATTGCGTCTTTGATGTACAGTGATCGACATTTTATCCCTCGTCGCGACACCGCATACGCCAGTTCATACGACGCAGCCCAGAAAGTTGCTCAATGAGATGGATCGAGCTATGCTCGGAGTCTATAGCTCAAAATAGTCGCCAAACTCAAGTAGCAGTGGGTGGGGCATTGCTTAAGGAACCGACGAGCGCGTACCGGAAGATGCAGCATCGGAGGCCTCCAACGAGGTGGACCAAGGACCTGGTTAGGATCGCGGGAACCAAGGGCGGCGCACGACAAATCATTAAGGAGAAGTTAGAACAAAACTTTTTCTAGCAGTGGATTTCTGTCGGCTGATATGATAATGACTGCAGTGTAAAAAAACGACTAATGAGGAGTTTTCTTTTACCGCAAAAAACGTCCCGAAAGCGTTTGTAACAATGCTAGTTATTTGAGAAACGTAAATGATGATTTGTATCGATGTAAACGTACGGTTCAGTCTCTGCTAAACTTTAATTTTGTAGCATCAGTACGCAGTTCATTAAGTTATATAAAAAAATAATTACTTAGGTAAAGCTAAATAAGTTGATAAACTGTCTAATGTCTAAATACCTGACAGTAACAAGTTAGCACTTAGGAGAAAGAGTGCAAACAACATGTGTGTACAAATATTTAACAAAATACCAGCTGCATTGAGAGCCTTGTCGGTCAGTGAGTTTAAAACGAAATTATATAAATTATTGAGTGACAAGTGTTTTACAGTGTAAAGGAATTTTTGACGCATGAATTTAAATAGATCTTAGGTACATAACAATTTTTATTTCATTTTAATTATTATTTTATTTATATCACAATTCTGATTTCACTTAATATTTTAAACTAGTTTCTAAGAATTGACATGGTATAAATTATTCGCATGCAATTTAATTTCTATTATTTATATTGACTTTGTATAAATTATTAGTAAGTAGTAAATTTTATTAGCTAATTTTAAATTGTAATCAACGAACATAATTTTCACATACCTGTACTGGGTTGAACATATCATGGGAAATATTTATTGTAAGATCTTCATGTAACCGTATGTTCCAGTGAATAAACGCTTCATTCATTTATTCATTCAATGTTTTTTTCTACCAAGACCAAAAAAATATTTCTTTTCTTTATAAAAGCACTAATATACAAAATTCAAAAGATGAATTAACATGTCGATATTTAAATCGTTACTCCGGATTTAACTTTTTTCTTCCTTGACCACTGCCCGTCTAGCACAACTAAGCTTCGCGACTATTGTCGCGCGACATAGCATCGCCCGTCACTTTCTTACAGTACAGCAAAGAAGGAGACGTGTAATATTTCTCGCGAGAATGAGTCGCGTGTCACAGAGGTGCTGAACGGTGTAACATCGAAGGTTTATGTCGAAATTGATGCACCGTTCGACATTTTATCGCTCGTCTTGGTAATAGCGCCCGCCAGTCCCACACGACACGACCTGACGCAGAGTCGCGCGAAAATTCAACTGCACTCCATACTGTACACTGATTTAGACATGCTCCCGTGATTTTAGAATAAACGCCTTTTATTTTGCGACACGGATCAATATGCATGTAGATACTTGTACTTTACTAAAGAAAACCGTTTTTTACTGCCAGACCAGAGATTTTTTGCTAAAACAGAAATATAAATATAAGTATAGGCATGACGATGCCTCATGGAAATTTGCGTCGACCTGACGTTGAAATAAATCAATATAAAATCAACAATATCTTCGTCTATGACTAGCTACGCTCCGCGGCGTTACTCGCTCATCCCACGGGAACACTCAATTTTTCCAGGATAATAGGTATCCTATGTGCTAATTAAGGGTATCAGCTACCTCCAAACCAAATTTTATAATTTTATTTTCAGCCGTTTGAGCGTGAAGAAGTAACAAACATACAACAGACACACAAACTTCAGCCTTTATAGTTTTAATGGTGATTGGAATACAATTCTTAAGCTCACGTCGATGCAAAGTGACACCTCACGATAATGCCGTGAATTTTTACAATGTATGACGATGACTCCTTCATCACCTCAAACCAGTCGTCGTTGGCAAGTTTCTCGTCACGATGTTACAACCATACCCCGGGGTTTCCGATGCACGAATGATTTAACACTAGGTCGACAGAATAGGCTTTCAAATCATTTATGCACTGACAATACCGGGGTTAACGTAGAACTGTGACTATGCCTTGAAGCGTCGTCATCTCTATTCACCTCTATAGTTTGCACTCGTATAATTAGCTCCCCTACACAAGGAACTATCTAACGTTGTGTGTTTGTGAATGATGCATGCCTCTGTCGCCGCGACAAGCGACTCGGCAGCAATAATTAGCCGCCCTATGAATAGCAAACAAGATGACTGTCGCGAGGCACAAGCGGCCGGCGGTGCGGTGCGAGTTCAAAGTATGTGTTTAAAATTGTGCCTGAAGACGAAAGTTTGAACAGTGCGTGATGCCAGTGATGACTTACGGAACTGAGACGTGGTCGTTCACAATGGGACTAATTAAGCGGCTTGAAGTCACGCAACTTGCAATGGAAAAGGGCTATGCTTGGAGTTTCTCTACCTACGTGATTGAAGATCAGAAACGAAGATATTCGCAGAAGAACCAAAGTAACCGACATAGCTCACAGGATTGCACGGTTAAAGTGGCAACGGGCGGGCCATATATCCTGGAGAACGGATGGCCGTTGTGGCAGCAAAGTCCGGGAGTGGCGACCACGTGTAGGAAAGCGCAGTGTGGGACGGCCACAGAATAGATGGACAGATGACCTCGTTAGGGTTGCAGGATGTCAATCGATGCTGTCTGCACAGGATTCCAACTTGTGTATGTCTGTGGCAGATAGATAGAAATAGCGGCTAAGTTGGCATTGAAAATAACCACGTCGTAAGGTATGTTGATAGGCTGTGCCACTGCAAACGCTGCGCAAAAGCTACTTTCATCCAAAAATATGCGAGAAAATTGAGCTGTGCGAGATAGCGTAAGGTAGCGTCTCCACTACGAGTGGAGATGCGGAGCATCGAGCATTATATTAAATCTGGCTCCGTTCAACTCTGCTCCCTCCAGCTCGAAGTCAGTGAAAACCAAGCTGTGAAAACGTGTAAAGACGAGGGGTGCGATATGGTGGGAATGCAAAGCGGACTCCTTTTAACCCCCTACGAAAAAAATGAGTGTCATAAGTTTAACACGTGTATCTGTGTATCTTTGTATCTGTGTGTCTGTCTGTGGCATCGTAGCTCCCGAAACGGATGGACCAATTTGAGCGCGGTTTTTTTAATCGAAAGAGTTGTCCGTCGAGATGGTTCTTAGCTATGTTTGGTGGAAATAGGACTAGTATTTTCCAAGATGTTTAGCTTTAATTGGTACAAGTGATAGGATCTTAGCCAGCAAAAATTCGAAATTTTGTAGTTATGTTCAGTTTTAGTAGCATTTTCTATACCACTCTTGAATGAGGGTCTCATGATGACCATCTACTCTGTGTCGGGGGTGTTTTAAATTGTTAATTTAGTTCCTCTATTATTCGTACTTACACGTTCCTCGCATTTATCCCTAACTCACGTTACATTATAAAGACAACTCTTACGTCCTTTGCATAGGATTGTATTTTGTCTTGAATGCAACCGCGCTTGTCTGTGTTAGCCAAACCTCTACCAAAAGGCTAGGTATTCGTTTCTGAAACAATCTAAGCGTGATATTTAAAAAAGTAATCTTATTTTGTGAAAGAGGTACCCTCTGCTTCTTTTATAGAAAAACACTTCATCGAATGCTTTCATAGAATTTTCTTTTCTCATAGAATTTTCGTTTCATAGACAATTTTTTTCTCAGAAGTCATTAATTTTTCTCGAAATCGATATCTTGAAAATGTTAACCTATAGATTAGGTTAGCTTAGGTTTGTGTTATAACATTCCAAAATATTTTATGGTTTCAGAAAAAATATCGATGAAATGAAAATTCGATGAAACGTTTCTCTATGTATAAACACGGGTAAACCAAAGTACGCCATACATTTCACCAAAACCGCGACCACTTGTCTCTTGCACCGGGCTCATCAAAAAATTACAATGTTTACAGCGAGCGCCCCCGCCGTGTCGCCACGAGATGGCGCTGCCGTTAATATGGAAATTGGACAACTTTCCACCTCTTCTAAATTGATTAAAAGTTTCTAGTTTGTTTGACGAGCGGGTGGTGTCAATGGCGCTGACTTATTATAACCTGAGAAAGCTTCACCTATATTTTTTATTAAAGAAGTAACGTCTGTTAGCGTAAACTAAATGTTATAATGTGTTAATTACGCTACGATAACGCGCTAAGGCATGTAGAAATTAAGCAATTAGTTGAAAATTTAATGCTTTGGCTAGTGGTTTTGATAGTATAATTGGTAATGCACCCGTCTGATCCGGAAAGCCGTGGGGACGTGGGTTCAAATCCTGCTCAAAGCATTTTTTTCAATTTTGGCTTCTATATAAACATTTAGCGTCACCTGTTTATTTACATGCATAAAAACGATCTAAGTAAATTTAAAATTGAACCTTTTTGGATTGAAGAGTGTACTATGTAACTATATGTGTACTTTTGTATAATGTTATAAAAATACCAACTACTTTAACACGTTCGACCGGTAAGGTTCGAGAGGTACCGGGTTCGATTCCCGGTTTCTTCCACCAGGTTACGCATTTAAATATTGATTTTTGCTTTGATCAATGGTACGATATAAAAAAAATGTGGTGTACCCACATTAAAAATACTAAGACATTACATGTTTTATACATTTAGATCTTATCTATTTTCATTCTTACCTACACACACAAGCATTAAAATACTAAACTGAAACCCAAAGTTGATGAACGCCTAAATTGCCATGCTTCCATCAACACCACCAAAATGGAGGCATAAAACATAAACTCGTCATAGCGAATATATTCCATTCAGTCATAAAGTTGCATGCGGGAGGCCGGGGCGGGGCGGGGCGCGTCGGTATTGCTGCAACTCACCCCACTCCACCCTAGGGTCTCGTGCGAACATATTGCAATTTTATTAGCCGAGCCGAGGTGTGCGAAGGTCTGGTTAATGCATAGTTTACTAGTTTATCTTACAAGTGTTTCCTTACGCGCCAAAACTGATATCGTCGGGAAAATTAAGTAATACTACAGTTTAATAAGTAGCTAGGAGGTGCTCGCAACTTTGTCCGCGTAAAACCAGTAATATGAGTCACCCTTGTTACTCAAAATAAACGATTTTCATTTTATTAATTTCAAAACTCTTTTTTAACGTTGTCGGGATAAACTATCCTACAACCATTTTTGGACTGTCCAGCTATCCCTGTACAAAAAATTGGTAAAATAAGTCCAGTCATTTCAGCGTGATGGGAGGACACAGACATTTAACAGACGCTGCTGAACGCCTGGGCCGCGCGCCCGTAAAATTCTGAATCGCGCTGTCAAGATTTTTTTTTAAATAATGACTTCCACTCTAGTAAACTGAATATCATTTTATAATTGTAAGATAATCTATTATATGCCAAACGATACTATATAGGATTTTCCTATTATCAAATATTTGTCACTTGTCTGTTGATGTTTGTAGTTTGTAGCTAAGACTATTGTTTGCCAAATCTAACGATTATTGATCATGAACGGCTGATGGAATCGATTTCACTGATGATATTTTTTTTGAACCTGCTTATGTTTGACGGCGCGTCGAGAAAATTAGCTCGACGGCGCTAGTATCGCCTCTTAATTTTTGAATTCCTGAACTTTTTAGTACGTAATGTAGAACTCTAAGGAGGTGGCCATACAGGACGGGATTGATTTTAATATGTCTGTGCCTCACCTGAGTTTTCTATGTAAAATAGTAATTAATTTTATTGTTCTTCCTTCAGGTTATAAATTTGTCAATTTACTTAATCGATTGATGGAAATCGATTAAGTAAATTGACAAATTTATAACCTATTAATTATAAAAATATAAATTTACAAAAATATCACCTGAATCGAAACGAAAGATTTGACCACAACAGCTTTTAAAAATAAAAGCACGTAGTACGTAGGTAACTGTTGTGTAATGTTTTAGTATCGTTAAATACTTCAAAACTGTGATAAGAAAACAATTACGTATACTTAATTGTATGAAAGTAAAATACGTTTAAAGATACTTGAAGAACCATTAGTTCATTGCTCGATTTTTTTTTATCAAATTCAAAAGATTATGCATATTTACGTTATATGGGCGCTGTCATGTGTCAAATATTAGTTATAAAAAAAAACAACTGTAGTAGTAAGCGGGTAAGTTTTAAACGTGTCTCGCTCAGTTGAGCTAGTGACAAACTCGCCTAGTTAAAACAGAATTGAGGATTGCGCGTAATTGAAGGGCCCATTGCTTATTCAGTACATTTTACGCGAAACTTTGTTTGCGTATGAATAATGGAGCGGCGTGACTCCTCGCGGCGAGTTTAATAAATAATAACTAACAGCGGAGTTAGATGACTGGTCTAATTTCTAGTTTGTGTCTTGTGGTGCGCTGTGATGCTGGATTATAATTATTAAAGTTTTGTAACAAATGTGTCTTTTTTATGTAGCAGCCCGTCTAGCACAACTAATAACTATGCTTCAAGGCTCTTGTCGCGCGACATAGCGCTACCCGTCACCCTCTCACATTTTTGTTTTTATATTGACTGCGGGTCCATGGGGGCCCTTTGCTTGTCTTGGCGCTGGCGCGCCTCATCCTTCCAGACGAGGCGCCGAGAAGACACTTAACCTAATTTAAAAGCTAACCTAATCTATTTACCTGAACCATAGGGACCTTTGGTTGAGGTTTCGGTTGATGGTGGGCATGTGGATGCCCTTGTCGGGCAGCAGCCGCGGCTGCGATCACCTCATCCGGGTCACCTGGGTTAATCTTACGTTTAGCCTCCCAGTGGGGGGCCCTTGAGTGATAGTGCGCCCTCGCCACGTTGAACGCGGGGGCGCCGGGTTTCTGTCGCGACAGGGGCTTCCACCTGGTGTGTTTCCTGATGGAGTCCCTGGCAGTGTTGATGGTGGTGGTTGTGGTGGTGTGTGGAGCACGTGCGTGCGTGTCTCTGTGGTACCCTCTCACATTACTTCACCTCCTTACCATGTGTTAACGTGACCGCTCTCGCTAGCGACAGTGTAAATAATTTGTATGGAGAATAGTACAGCGCCCCTAGCGGTTACTTTGTAGAACTACAGCTTTCCATACAAGTCCTTTACGCAGTCCCTAGCGAGTGCTGTCACTAGTGCTGTAAACTCATGGCGAAGGTACAGAAAGAGACAGGCAATTATCTCGCGCGAGAAATTATCGCTTGTGACAGTTCTACTAGAGGTGCAGGATTCTAATCCAAGTATGGTTTCAAGCGCCATCTACCGTAAAGATTTTACGTATTTATGTTCGGCAACATCGTCTCAAATTATATTGAGAAACTGGTTGAAAAATTCGATGCTTTGGCTAGTGGCTTTGATAGCATAATTGGTAATGCACCCGTCTGGCCCGGAAAGCCGTGGGGACGTGGGCTCAAATCCCGCTGAACCGCTCATACAATTTCTGCACGCGATCCCAACCAGGTCGTCGGTTCACCTTGTTAGGGGTCTTCCCAAGCTGCGTCTTCCGGCCGCCACTCAAGAATCTTTGCTGCCCCAACGGCCATCGTTTCTACGAGCAATGTGCCCCGCCAAAACAGTACTTGCTCCCAATGTCATAAAGTACCTTAGTAATGTATTTTTTTTCAATAGTGGTTTTCCCACCAAGTCGTCACCGAGCGCCATCATCCAAAATGTTCTCTTATCCAAAATTGTTCCTAGATTGCTAGTTTTGAAGAGCTTTACACCTTGTAATCAGAGAAGATTAAACCAAAGTGCTGCAAGTTGAATATCCGAATTACCGAGTCCCGAAATAGACGCCAAACTGAAGTTGGTGAAAAACGGAATCGTTCCGAAACTCGCCTCATTTCTGTTTAATTACTTTCCTATTGGTCTGATGATTGATTGCGTTCGGTTCTACGTCCATTATTTATTTTGGACAAGTGTTTAAAACTGGTTTCAATGAGGGTAAGAAAGTGAAACTGTTGAAATAAGAAAGACTTGGAAAATACAAGAACAAGGAAGTCCGTCCGCGTAAAACTTTTTTAGTTAAAAGTTAAAAAAAAACCGGCCAAGTGCGAGAGAGTTCCGTACAAACACTTCTCATCTTAACTGGCCAGGTTAAGTTAAGTTTGCACCTGGTATGTATGGCGCCGCATACAAATGAAGTGGAAAGTTAACGCAACCGATCCCGTTTGTTGTATGGGAGCCCCACTTAACAGATACTAAAAACAGAATAAAATAAATATTTGATCGGTTGCGTTAACTTTGCACTTCATTTGTATG
Source organism: Apotomis betuletana (assembly GCA_932273695.1). Classification (NCBI taxonomy): domain Eukaryota; kingdom Metazoa; phylum Arthropoda; class Insecta; order Lepidoptera; family Tortricidae; genus Apotomis; species Apotomis betuletana. Next base: position 28,843,644 of record OW026301.1, read on the forward strand.
CGGCGCCATACATACCACGTGCAAACATAACTCAACCTGGCCAGTTAAGATGAGAAGTGTTTGTACCAGATCGACAAATACGCTGCAGAAGATAATTGTGCGAGGAAAACTCGCACCCCGATCTGGTGCCGGGCGGTAGAATGTACGATAGCCTTAAGTTTGTTTGGTCACTATCCGCCCTTATATCTACGTGCGCAGACAACATCCAAAGACATACAGTCCGACCGCAACACAAAGACAAGTAGGTATTTACTTATGATGCTAGTTGCCACTAATAATCGAACTAAACCTCACGCAATCCAACAACATAGTTAATCCTGTTAGTTTAAATACATGAATGGACTAGTTAGCTGCTCTGTTCGATAGGACATTAAATTTAATTGCACCTCATATGTTATTTCAGCTGAGGCCTTATTCCTACATATTATTATGACACATATATTGATATTCTCAACCAACTTTTTGCAGTGAATAATAATTAGACCCCGTTATCGGCGGTACAATTTGGTAGCTGTCAAGTTCTTAGAGATGGGAAAAATATTTTGGAATGTACTAAAATATGTCGATAATCATAGCTACGTCGATATTTTTTTTTTACCATAATGAGAGTCCAATAAATCGTGAAAAAGACTAATTAATCGTGTTTATTTTATAAAGCAGGACTATATATCACTTTCAAAATGCGTTCATTTTTATTAATTATTTTTTTACATTTTTCATCATTGTTGTCGATGAAATTGATTTAGTTTATCAGATTTGTACCAGAGAACAATCGTTGAGCTTTAGCTATGGCAGCGGCTTAAGAGGATTTAAATTTAGAAATAATATTATTATCTATATCGAAATGATCTTTATAATAGCCGCCAGCATCAATGATTGTCATGGATCCAAAAAAAATGATTATTTTTAGTCTAAAAAATTGTATAAAAAATACAAGTACCTATCAATATCGACATCACATATATTTTTACCCATCCCTATGAACTTGACAGCTACCAAATTGCACCGCCGATAACGGGGTCTTTTATAATACTTTTCCCCGAGTTCTAGGTAGTTAGCTATTTTAGGTACATAGCTATTTTATGCTTTCATTGGGTGTAGTCGAAAATAAGTTGAAAAAACTAATTTTCCGCGTGAATTTTGTCAATTTCGTTTGAAAAATTCAAACTGTAGGTTTCAAATATATATTACCAATACATCATAGAGAAAAACGTCTAAAACAATCAGCATTTTAAAAAGAATAAGGCGCCTTGCGCTTGTAACTTTTTATTACCTATGCGTTGGACATGATTCATGATTATAATATCTTCCAGTTATTGTAAAACAGTAAAATAATGTATTAACTTTAAAAATCACATTGGCGGTTTCTGTAAACAAATTAAATGCTAATAAAAGAAAAACATTTTTCATTTTCTTCGAAATAACACAATTTATTATCGTTATTTTCAGAGTTCGCCGTTAGATAACAGACTGAAAACTGATACATCTGATGTGGTGTATCATGAGGCTGGAATACGGCGATTGCAATTGCGTCCAAAACGTTGGATAATGAAGGTAAATAAGAATTACTACGATAGACCCGTCATAATTAGCTTTTAATAGACTGAATAGGCATGCTGTATTTTTGGAATATTTTAATGATTTATGAGTTTTTTGATCCGTTTACGTTTGAAGTCTGAAATTGACGCAGAGTATCGTCATGAATTCAGGAGTGGAGACCGCGAATCGGTAAACGTAGTGTGGGGCGCCCTGTAACAAGGTGTGACGATATTCGTAAGGCAGCGGGAGGTTACTGGAGGAGAGCTGAAAATCGAGCTCCTTGGCGTGCCATAGGAGAGGCCTATGTCCAGCAGTGAACTGATACAGGCAGATGATGATGATGATCCTTGAGACGTATCGCATATTAACGTTTATGGGCCTTAGACTTATAAATAAATAAATATCGGACAACCTCACACAAATCAATCTAATCCCACAGTAAGCTCTAGTAGGCTTGTGTAATGGACACTAGACGACGCATAACCATACTTTCATACATACTTAAATTCAAATAACATCCATTTGACCGTTGGCTCAGTAGGCATCTGCTTTACCACTGCGTTAAACTCGTCGTCAAATAAACAGACTAGGTGACATTGAACGACAGCACGTAATAATTGAACAATACACGCCATCACTTTGACTTTCGCTTTGATATTCACGTTAAATAAATTCTAGGAATTTGAGATCGGTTTCAGATAAACACAGCTTCCAACTCGTATTTACCCGCGCCGTCTGCGAAAACATTCGCTACGTAATGGGCTGTATGACTATGGTGTGGAGCTATATATGTCGCAGTCAAAAGTGTGAACTGGTCAAAAGGACTTTTAACCGACAAAAACAGGCAAAACTGCTTTTGACTGAGCGTGTTGGTCATAAGTAGTTTTGCCTGAAAATCATTGGTTATTATTTTTCATTTTATGGTAGTCGTTCATTTAGTCCTATTATTATTATGCACCACCTACTAATTTCAAACATTAATTTTCAACTACTCCGCTACCTGAAGGTTGTCTGGAAGAGATCGCTATTTAGCGATAAGACCGCCTGTTGTTTACCTCTGCCTGTTATTTTAATGTATCTCATGTTGTGTTGTATATTCCTTTATGTTGGAGGTGTGCAATAAAGAGTATTTGTATTTGTATTTGTTAATAGTACCTACTTTATGATACAAAAAAAAAAAACCTTTCAGAGCAGATCCGACTCGGCCGGGTTAGGTTAGGTAAGTTTTTTTTTATATCCCTAACCAAAAATGTGAACTGGTCAAAAGGACTTTTAACCGACAAAAACAGGCAAAACTACTTTTGACCAACACGCTCAGTCAAAAGCAGTTTTGCATGTTTATGTCAGTTAAAAGTCCTTTTGACCAGTTCACACTTTTGACTGCAACATAAATACATAGTGACTAGAAGTTTCTTGCAACTTCGTTCGCTTAAGAAAATAAGTTATAATTTTCTTTAGGGTTCCGTACCTCAATCGGCAAAAACGGAACCCTTACAGGATTACCAATGTTCACCACCCTTTAAGAGGCCTTATTCAAAGAAAGAAAGAAAGAAAGAAAATTTATTTCGCCGCAATTAGTATTAAGTACATATTATTCCTTTTATAATTATTATTTTTCATATTATGACAAATATATTGATAATTTCAACCAATTTTTTGAAGGGATTTATATTTTCCCCCGGGTTCTAGGTAGTAACATAGCTATTTCATGCTTTCATTGCGTACAGTCGAACATAAGTTGAGAAATCTACTTTTACGCGTGAATTTTGTCAATTTCGAGTAGTGTTTGAAACAAAAATTATCAATGAAAAATTCAAACTGTAGGTTTCAAATATATATCAATAAATCTCAATAGTCCTGTTCTAGGTAGTAACATCAATAATATCTTGAGAAACATGTTTGATCATAGAGAAAAACATCTAAAACCATAAACATTTTAAAAGGAATAAGGCTATTTAAGTGCTCACCTGTACCTGTGTACCAAAAATAGTTTCAATTCGTCCAATGGTTTTCATTGGACAATTCAATGGGTTACTTTATCGTATACTAGCTGCCGCGGTGTTCACTCATCCCACGGGATCACTACATTTAGGGATTCGGGATAAAAAGTAGAATTTATCAAAATTGGTTTAGCCATTGATCGTGAAGAAGTAACAAACATACACATAAACACACTCACGAACTTTCGCCTTTATTAGTGTGATTTATTTTCAATGCACATAAATAAAATATATATTATTTTCTCGGTTTTTTAATATCGTAAATACGGTATATGTAAGTCATGACATGACCTTCATCATTGTATGGTTTAGAACTTTCTTGAGAACAATTTTGCATTAGCTATGATTGTGTTACATCGGCCAAATTCAATTACAACAATTCAATTTTTTAGGTTTCCGTACCCAAAGGGTAAAAACGGGACCATTACTAAGCCTCCGATGTCCGTCCGTCGGTCCGTCTGTCACGCTGTATATCATGAACCGTGACAGCTAGACAGTTGAAATTTTCACAAAATGATAATGTGTTTCTGTTGCCGCTATAACAACAAATACTAAAAAAAGAATAAAATAAATATTTAAGTGGGGCTCCCATACAAGAAACCTGTTTTTTTTTTGCTGTTTTTTGTTCTATATTGCTACCAGGCTGTATGTCATGAACCGTGATAGCTAGACAGTTGAAATGTTTACAGATGATGTATTTCTATTGCCGCTTTATTTAGTTGTATAGAACCCTCGGTGCGCGACTCGCACATGGCCGGTTTTTTTTGAATTTTCATCGGGATTACGTGATGGAAAAGTTATACCCTTTACCTTATGATAGCTTAACATTTTAATGTATTGAGGTAAATAACCCCTTCCACATTGTACCATTTTTTTTTTGTAATTAATAAATAATGCTTTAAAGTTGACGTATAAAATTTTTGTACTTGATATAATTCCAAATGGTTTTCACGTTTCACACCAAAAACATAGTCATTGGTACCCAAAACATACTTCAATTAGTCAAATAACCTACTCTTATAATGAAGTCGATCCCCGACTTACCTATCCATTACCCAAATTGTTTACTAAGCCTATTGATCTGTAAACATAGCTACATGACTAGCTATAGCACCACTGTCATCTAAATTACGAACGCCGCTTGCTCCGAACTGAAAGGGAAAATTTCAAAGCTCATTTTTCAGTCGTCAATCGTTGGGCGAAGTTACATTGCAAATTTAAGGAGGGCATTATTTTAGTGTTCCTATTGTGTATTTTCTCAATTGTTCACCTATATTCTATGATTTTGTCCCGTGGTTTTCGATGCACGAATGATTTGACGCCTACTGTTGGCCTAGTTTTAAATCATTAATGAACGTCTGCTAACATAAACCAAATGTTTACAATGAAGCGAAAAATTAAAAAATTCAATGGTTCAGACAGGATTCGAACCTGCGTATCCAATGGCTTTCCGGGCCAACACGGGCGTCGTACCAACTGGACCACCGAACCAGATGTCAAAGCCATTTTTTTTTTTAATTTTTGCTTCATTGTAAACATTTGGTTTACGTTAGCAGACGTTACTGCTTTAGAATAGAATAGAATAGAATAGAAACTTTTATTTCAGGTCATAGACCCATAAAAATATTAGTAACAATGATACTTATTCTATGTTAGTAGTATAGTTTAAATGCGGAATTAAATGTTTACATGCAGGGACGTCCAGCGGGCAAACATTGGACAGTCCCATCGGTCAGCAATCACGCTCAAAATGCGGTTGGGGCTGTCGCGTAACCTATAAAGAAGTGAGGCACATCTCTTTCTCATTACAGCCGCGAAACCGTCCGTTCGGGCCTCGGCGAACATGCCTGACGCACTGCAACGCCGCGGCAATAATTAATTAAAAATAATTAATTCGGGTGTAGCACATCGTTACTATCGATTCTCAATAAATTTGAGACGATGGTGCCGACGATAAAGTCTAAATCTTTACGGTAGATGGCGCTACGATGGCACCCTTAGGCATGTTGAAGCAACTGGTTGAAAGATTCAATGGCTCTGACATCTGGTTCGGTGGTCCAGTTGGTAGGACGCCCGTGTTGGCCCGGAAAGCCGTTGGAAACGCAGGTTCAAATCCTGTCCGAACCATTGATTTTTTCAATTTTTCGCTTCATTGTAAACATTAATGATTATCAAAAACATATTTGGTTACATACTTATTTTTATTGTATCTGTATCTATTTTAGATATTTATATCCATCGAAATTTTGCTTCTGCATACACACTACACGTGGATAGGTTATTTTGTTTATCCCTTGAGAACCGTAAGCATTTCTTAGTTGAACAGCAGCCTACGCAATTCCTCAGAATTATTTCCTAAATTGACACACTTTTAGGGACAAAAATTCCTTGCTAAAAGTATTAGTTGTTATCTAGTTGTTTATTTGCAAATATACACCATATCACGTAGCGTGGGAGGCTCCAAACACGATGGACCTGTAATCTCGGCGGTGACAGCTATGAGCAGCGCTCGACCGATCGTTATGACGATTTCTCACCAGTAGACGGCTGATATGATGATGATGATGATGAAACTTGAAATTAATATTTAATACACCATAATACATGTACAGAGACACAAAACAAAAATGACACATCTCCCGAATGTACTGAGAATGAAGGACCAAACTTAGCGAACTCAATTCAATGACACGTGCAGTGTTCATATTGTCACTATGAGCCCGTGAGTATATCGTTTTTTACATAAATATATACACCACCGAGTGCTAATAATTGCAGTTGCGTTTCTATGTCTTCTTACTTTTCAGTGTGCTTATTATGTAAACTAGTTAAAAATTGAACTTCCCCACAACATGACCCTCAAACACGTTGCGACAAGGCCATACGCACGTCAGGCCAGCGATCCCTCTAAACTAATATATCACCGTAATGAGGGTTATTCTGCGTAGCTGCATACGAGTAAGCCGGTTCGGCCTTGAGCTGACACGTCAATCACTGCGGTGAATGGGAGACTTGCCCTTTACCTTTACCCTGAGAAAGCACCAAGAATAATATTTTGCGTTCCGGGAAACGTGATGGTAAACATGTTGGCCAGTCATGCGTAAAGTGATGGTGTGGATGTATATTTGTACAGTCAACCAATTTGATTCCTAGGCCATTTCGTACTTTGTCATAGTGAACGTCAATATGAAAGCCGCTTGAGATCTCATATCATTGTCATTGTGACAAGGTTCTATTGTGGCCTAGAAATCAAATTGGTTGACTGTACACTATAGGGAAGATATTTTAATAGAGAGATGCAGTTATTATTAACTGGTAACAACAAGCGTTCTTTAGGGTAGCAAAAAATATGCAAGGATATTTGGAAATTAATTAACCCATACACACTTTTGTACGAGTATCTAATAAAATATTTTAAGCACTCAAAAGTATTTACTTTTATTTAAAAGTATTGTACGTAGACAAAGAAAGAAGATTCGAGATAAAATAGCAGTCTATTTTATTCATAAGGAGTGATCTCTTATTTTGATGCAAGACAAAAGTTTTTTTCAATATCGACAATATTAACAATGTATTTTGTATCATTCTCGGCACAAACACGTGTGCGTGAAGATAAAAGAAATCACAACTAATTATAACAAATCAATACACGTGTTTCACCTGCTTGAACTCTCTCTCAACTTCTAATGAACATAACATTGTAATGTTTACTTTCCTGCCTGTTTACCCCGACTTGGCCGACGAATACAACATAATTACATATATACCTACAAATTGTTAACACAACTTTTAATTAATAACTAATTATAAACACGCCTTTAAACAAAGCTTAAAGAAAAATTTAAAAAGGAGCTACCTGGTGGAAGACACCGGGAATCGAACCCGGTACCTCTGGATTGCCGGTCCAGCGCGTTAACCATTTCGCTACCCTAGCTCCAAGAAGACCTGATGAATTTTAGTTATGCTTTGTGTGTCGATCTTTGCATTGTTTTATTTGAAAGGTTTTTACACCTTAGCGACCTCTATGTGAATACGTTAATATTCACAATCGGGTTTGATTTCCGGACACTTCCACCAGGTAGCTCCTATTTAAATTTTTCTTTAAGCTCTGATCTTTTTATTAAAGGCCTAAATAAAAAATTGTGGGGTACCCACATTAAAATAAATGAGACATTACATGTTTTATACATTTACTAGGTCGATGCAGAGTCAGCCACCGGCTAAGCTTGCACCATAGATTAGAGCGGAGTTTTTTTTTTTTCGAACTTTCTCTTCGTCACGATCTAGCGAAATTTAATTTGTGCATTTTAAAACGAAAATTTCTAAAATCGGTTGAGAACTCGCTGAGATCTGCGCATTGTTACAAAGTCCATTCGAGTCGATACATGGGAGCTTCGCTCGCTTCGCTCCAATAAGTATAAAAACGGTTTAAACTCACGACAAAATTGTCAGGAACGGCCCGACATTTTCGAACTCTTATGAAGCTCTTCATCAGGGACAACTATCAGTCACGTAGCAGTACGGAGTAACGGATTGCACGGACGCAAATATTAAAGATGTATCACGATAGTTTTAATAAAATTATTAACTTTTAATTACTTCACAAACATGAACGAAAACAATGTACCTACAATAAATATTAAATATAATTTATATCGTAATAGCGACAACGGATACATTTATCACTAGTTGCCAAGTCCTAACTGAAATAAAGCTGTAGCAGTAGCAATTACACATAAAGCCCGGTATGCAAAATACTTGAAACTCGCTTCACATACAATCCCTACATCACTTAATGCGGCGGGAAGCGGGACAATGGCGGTAAGGCATAGGTGACAACGACGGTCAGAGCCGGCCGCCGCGTGACGTAACACCTCGCCCGCTCCAACCCCCACGTAGACAACTGGGGGGCGATGATACCCCGATTTTCAAAAAACCGACAAGAATCATCGAAAGTTAAAATTGCGTGTCCGCCCCGCGCAAAAAGCGGACCGCGAAATTAAAAGTCACTCAAGCGTTTTTTTTAAAGTCGATCTGTGTCTGTGTCTGACGGACCTTCAAAGCCGATCAGTAATAACAACCGATAGGATTGTGAAATTTAAAATTTACCTAGTAAGTGTAGTCGAAAGGGATTTTCAGGGAGGGGAGGGTGGGGGTGGGGAGGGCTGCGCGCTCCGGCAGTGATCCGCTGCCTGCCGCGTCGAGCGCGCGTCGCGATTGTCGAGCAGCCGGGCACGTCGGGACACCCCACACGTCACGCCAGCGTGCATACAGTGCAGTGTCAGTGCTTCTGGAATTGCCATGTGATGTGTTACCCGCTTTACATTTGAATACTCAGTGATTGAAAAACTGAAATTTAACGCTTTGTATATAAATAACGACGAGTTTGCGTGATTTTGGAACCAATTAGGTTGGTACATGTTTGGGTTCTGAGTTTATTGGGCCGTTCCGACGGTGACTGGCACGGGAGAGAACCCGGGCACGCGCGGAAGCCGTCTGAGATGTCACGTGAGATTAACACTTAAGGCGACTCCGTACGTGGAATGGTGATTTTTAAAGTCCTAAGGCTCGTAATCTAGCCAACGGAAAAATCTGGAAAAAATATATGTTATTTTTGACTATTTCTTCTAAAAAATTATAGTTGGATTTTTTTTTAAAGCAATAATTACTATGGAAAAAATAATGTTGAAATAGGGTCGTTTTCAATTTTCAATTCCCTAAGGCTTCTAAACTACAAGTGATATTTACACGGCTCTTTCGCAAGAACATTGACAATTTATTGATCTTTAATCGTATTGTTTAAAAGTTAGTAAAATGGAAATTCGGTCTAATAAAGCATCAAAAAAACTGAATTTCCGCGAGCGCGGCCGTGCCCGGGCTGCGAGCTCAGTGTAAATCTAACCGTCGAAGGGGAAGGCTGTGTCACTTGCTCTCGCGATCCATCTAGTTGCGGAAAATTGTTATAGTACCGGATCCCGCGGAGGTTCGATCTGTCTTCGTGCGTTTGAAGTGTATTTTAAGAGAGTGTAGTTCGTTTTTTCACACGACTACGCTATGCGACATAACAAAAAGCACTCATTTTCATATAGAATTAAATTCAACTGTTTTTTTTCGTATTTAGGTATCTATTAATTTTAAGTACTTATAAAAAAAAATTTCATTGCTTAGCATTCCCGAACACATTTGGATACTTAGATATTCTCAGTCATGGGCCCACACCAGACAGGATTCCCAGAAAATAACACTTGGTGTGGGTTTTAGGGCCCTTCTCTGTGTAATATTAGAGTACCTTAGGTATTTCGGTTAGTAAAAAAAACCTGATAATACAGATATTTAAGTATGATAACGTCTAATGATCTTTATGAATTCAACCCTAAGAGATATGAATATCGTAATGCAGAACAAGTATTGTTCGTTTGAATACCATTGTAATATTCGGTAAAACGCTAATTTACGAATACGAATATTTATTGTAAGTATTCACATTCGTTGCGTCACTAGTACAGTACTCGTACATGGCATACGATATAAAAATACATTATCAAAAATTACAATAATTTTCTAGTCCAAGAAGGCAAGTGACAATTTTGGCATGACTATATTTATGTAAATATAGTCAGAATACATATTTCCGAGTTCAGGAGCAGAGCACAAAGGCCATTCCATTGAGAAGAGGCGTAAGACAGGGGGATGTTATATCCCCGAAACTGTTTACGGCCGTTATGGAAGACGCCTTCAAGCTCCTGGAATGGCAAGGACTTGGCATCAACATCAATGGCGAATACATCACTCACCTTCGGTTTGCCGACGACATCGTAGTCATGGCAAAGTCGATGGAGGAACTCAGCGTGATGCTCGATGACCTCAATCGAGTTTCTCAACGGGTGGGCTTAAAAATGAACATGGACAAGACGAAACTCATGTCAAATGCCAAGGTTGTGCCCATCCCAGTCTCTGTTGAAAACTCGGTACTCGAAGTTGTTGACTCATACATCTACCTAGGACAAGTGGTCCAATTAGGTAGGTCCAACTTCGAGAAAGAGGTCAACCGCCGAATCCAACTCGGCTGGGCAGCGTTCGGGAAACTACGCAATGTCTTTTCGTCCGACATACCTCAGTGCCTCAAGACGAAAGTCTTCAACCAATGTGTGTTACCAGTGATGACTTACGGCACCGAAACGTGGTCTTTCACTATCGGCCTCATCTCAAAGCTCAAAGTCGCTCAACGTGCAATGGAGAGGGCTATGCTCGGGATGTCTCTACGTGATCGAATCAGAAATGAGGAAATCCGTAGACGAACTAAAGTGACCGATATAGCTCACCGGATTAGCAAGTTGAAGTGGCAATGGGCAGGCCACATAGCACGCAGAGCAGATGGCCGATGGGGCCGAAAAGTGCTCGAGTGGAGACCTCGGACCAGCAAGCGCAGCGTAGGACGTCCACCTACAAGATGGACAGATGACCTTATAAAGGTCGCCGGAAGGCGCTGGATGCAGGTCGCTTCCAACCGGTATATATGGAAGTCCAAAGGGGAGGCCTATGTTCAGCAGTGGACGTCCTATGGCTGAGATGATGATGATGATGACATATTTGCATCAATAAATTTCCCACTTCAATACCTCGTGTTTAATACCCTTCATTATGTACAGTCACATGAAGTAAAGCCTGACCAGAAATATATGAGGATTGTCAAGAGGGCGTTATTTATAAGATTTGTATGGCAACAATTTTGGACCCAATCGCAATCCGCACTCTAATGACATTAGTTTAAATATCTGTCAGCTCCTATGATCATAAAATCATTGCCAGTGTAAGAAATTAGTTCCAGCGAAATTCCGCAATATGGCGCATCCTCATATATTTCTGGTCAGGCTTTACTATTTATTGTATCATCACATTACACCGTCAAAATATGTTATTACCTTCTTAAACTTCAAAACCTACCTTTGCACTATAAAATGGTAAACATTTAAAACTAGCCTGGTTATGAATAACATTTTCCATCTTTAAATTTTATGCGAATGACCATTTTTATCGGCTAAATTTCATATATACTGATTAAAAGTGATAAACCTCATTATTTATAGATTTAGGTATTTTTAACGGAAAAATAAATACGGCTCTTTATGCCGCAAAAAAACGTATCTACGCTGGAAAGGAAAATTATCCAAGAGACACGGAGCTAACTTTACAGGAGATCTAAAAAACTACGAACTTTTTCAAAAAAATAAAAAGTTATTAAATATTCTGTGGACCTACTTTTTATCATGTTTTTTACATGTTGCTTTTGTTATTTTGTCTATTAATGGAATAATTTAAAATTTAGCATCGCTTACGCAAAATGGCTGTCAAAATAGAATTAGGTAAAATTATCTAAACGACACGTTTCCCGAGATATTAGTCAGGTAAAATAGTATAATCTACATTTTACACAACAATCAACACAGTAAACAATATCTATGTGCATACGATGCTCATTTTATATAAACAATATCATGTTTTTTACATGTTGCTTTTGTTATTTTGTCTATGAATGGAATATTTTAGGATTTAGCGTCGCTTACGCAAAATGGCCGTCAAAATAGAATTAGGTACAATTATCTAAACGACACGTTTCCCGAGAAATTAGTCAGGTAAAATAGTATAATCTATTACACAACAATCAACACAGTTAACAATATATATGTGCATGCTCATTTTATAGTCAGGTAAATATATAAATGTGCATAAATCAGCATGAAATAAATCAAGAAAAATTATCTAATCGCCTTTGTAGGAAATATTTCAGACATGAAAAGCTATTTATCGTACAATAAAACCTCACGATTAATGTTTTAATTAGAGGAAAATATTTATTTTCAAACATTAAAATTAATGAAGTGACATTTAAAGTTCTCTAAGACAAAAACTTATGGTCCAACTACGCAAATACAAAAAAAAATAGCTTTAGAAATGTTAAAGATTTATTCATCAGATATCACGTGAAATTTCAATTTTATCAATTTTTATGTGTGATCCTGATCTGCTGAAAGATTTCCAGTAGTTCTAGACCAATGTATGGTAGAAAACGATAGCTATGACTAATGAGAACAGCACAAGAGTTCTCAAGACTGCAGTCACTCGGTACTCATTAAGGAATTTTAAATCAAGAACTATGTACGTGAAATTTCGAGTTTTACGATTGCAATGAGATAATATCCTATCCTAACAAGAATAACAAAACTACCTACAACTCTGTGTGTTATAAGTGACGTCTCGTAAGACACTGTTGAGTGAGATGGCGTTTGGGTGCATCAAGCGAGTCCAAAGTAATGCCTTAGCGCCACAGACACAGATTTACACCGCAGGTGGGCCTAACGGCCTTAAAAATATATTGAATTACTACTAAATGTGTGATATTTTATAAAACAGAACCGGTTGTCTAACTACCAATTTAACGAAAATATTTGTTTTTTTAGTACATTCAATGCGACAAATACGACTCAATTGTCATTCAAGCAATTCAAGATAAGCGACAGTAGTCGATCAAAGTCATATCAGGTAAAAAAGGATAAGCGACAATGGTTTCATAGTATCAAAGCAGGTAAATTTGGATAAACGCCAATAGTTAAGATACGACAATCAGGTAATTTAATTTAACTATGTTATTTTTTTTTATAGAATCTTATATCGATTCTGTTTAATAATGTGGAAATACCACATTTTTACTTTTTGGCTAATGCGCATAAGCATTTTAAACACACATGACACAGAGGGCGCTCCAGTAGCGAAGAATTAGGTATGGAATCAAAGATTTAGTGTGATTGACGTAACGATATGATAGCTCAGTTGGTAGAGCACTACGCCGGAAACTTAGGGTCGCAGGTTTGAGTCGTGCTTACATTGCAGTGGATCACATTCAATGTTTCTTTCATAATTTACCTTTATGTTAATTTTATCAAAAAGACATAGGTAAAATAATTTTATTAAAACTTTCGTGAGACATATTTAATAAAGTTTACACTCACGTGAAATTGTCAGATCGGACGGCGCCCGAATTTTAATAGAGACGGCGGTTGGGCTTTACCTCCAGCATGGAAGCCTGTGCTTCCGGCGGCGAAACATATTGTGCGTTTGGACAATCCCGTGGACACCATTAGTCAAGTGTGCGTAATGTCTATTGATGACAAAAGTGACGTTGGAGTGCTGGACGGACAAGTTGCGGGCTTGCAAGCACCCCCCGCCCCCGCGCCATCGGCGCGCGCGCTTAGAGCGGAACGTCGGTCAAAGTATCAGCAGTGACGAGTTTGCCGCGGCGGTGTACGGGCAGCCGTCCCTGATGAAGGGCTCCATACGAGTTCGAAACATGTCGGGCCGTTCCTGACAATTTCACGTGTGTAAACCGCTTAATACAATAATTACATAGGTAAAATGCCTCAAACGACATTAAAATATATTTTACGATCAGGTAAAAACAGTTAACCAACAAGTGCAAGGTTAGTTGCAATAAAGAAAAATTATCCAAGTTGTTTGATCTGTTTTGACAAATAAGTAAAAAAGCTCTAAGGTTCATTATTATGCAAAAAACTTTTTATATAATCTCCATTTTGCTAAAAAAACCTCAAAAATAAAGTCGTTTAGTAGAAAAAAAAGTAGAGATTCTCTAAATCACCGACGGGATAAGCGACACAAAAGTCGTCAGACAAATGTATACGAGACCCAACCCATTCGATGCAGAAAAATCTGCCGATCCCAACAGATTAACATTTATAGGGTATCCATTGACCTTGAACATTGAAATTTGCCAAAAAAATCGTCTAGTAAAATATCGTCAATATCAACAAGTATAGGGGACCATCTGAGAACATTACTAATGTAGTCATACAAAACTATCACTGTTTATAAGTAGGTAAAGGACGTAAATCCGTTTTCCAACGGTAAAGTTGAGTTTGTCGCAGTTTGATTATTTATAGTTTATCTTTTCATTAGAGCAGCATGACCCGGGGGATAAAGCTGTGCCTCCACTACTATGTTAAAATATCGGTTCATCCGCTGGGTCACGATATGATTTATTTATTAAAAAACTATATTTTTTATTTCTGCATGATTTTACACGTATAATCAAGAAGCTTGTCGGCATTTTAACTATTTTTGGTAGGTACCTACACATACAAAAGAAACTAAAAAGTATTTTTCGATTCGAGACTTCCAAATGGCCAATTTCACTTATTTTTTTGGAAAATAGCTTTAACGCATTTTATTTTTAATATTCTACTGTAGTAGGTAAATGGATATTTAGTAATCCGAAATAATTATATCATTGTTTAAATGATTTATTTTACTTCGAGATTTTTCAATGCCTTTAAATAAGGTTTGTTGATCTTCAACTCACGCTCGGACTATGCGAGTGTATGAAGCTGCTTGGACGCCACTCAACGAGATTATGAACGAAGTAATGTTCCGGGGGCGCACAGTCGGCGGGGGGAATAACGTTAGGCTCCGCCCAGATCCTCAAGGACGTTGGGATTAGGAGTCGCCTTAACTGCTGCTCTTAAAACTGGCTTTATGGGCGCCTCGCGCGAGCTGCGCATCTTCGGAGGGGCTCGATACGGAACACACTAAAACACTAGGAGTGTTAAAACACGCCTGAAAATCTACATACGATGAAAACTTACAGCTTACGACAAATTTACAATATCTGCAAAATTGTAAAGATACCTCGAATCATTTCAATTTGAGCCTTACTGAGAATCTCATAGAGTCGTTATTTTCGCAGATATTTCACAGATTTAGATCCTGTATTATTGCGTAGTCGGCACAAGTTCGTGTCATAGGTGAGCACAAGATATAATTATACTAAATAGGTATCTACGTTTTTGCTAACTATTAAAAATATTACTAACGCTACATGGCATGTACAAAAAAATATGTTCTGATTTTCTTTATGTAGGTACGCGGTATTAAATAACTATGGTTAAAGAGGTATGGTATATATGTCACTTATGCCGGTGGTAGTGTACATTTCATTCCACAGTTGTACTACATGTAATTCAAGTGTCTCTTTGAGTTTATTTATCAAAATGAATTCTTAAGGTACATAGAGCATTCACCTGTAATGAAAATCAAGAGAGATTTTCATACCACTAGCACCCTTACAATAAATACCGTTTAAACCTTTACTGGACCATCCTTAGTAAACTGCTCGATCTTACAGATGACTGGTAGAGAATGCGATATCAAGTTTGTGCAATAAAATTTAAATAAATATAAATAAATTCAGTGATAAAAGAATTCGTGATTACCGTAGAGTTTTTTGCAAATTTTACAAATACTAGATATTAACTGAAATAAGAATATTTAGAATTAATATAACATATATATGTTTTAAGTAAACTTCAGAAGTTTAAAGCTTCCTATTTCAACCTGTACCAGTACGGTTGTAATATAAGTTAGTTTATTTATTTAAACTTTATTGCACAAAACAAAAAGTGTACAAATGGCGGACTTAATGCCATAAGGCATTCTCTACCAGTCAACCATTGGGCTACACAGAAACATTTTATGGTGCAGGGCCTGTCAACTATCAACATTATACTAAAAGAGAAACTTATTATATATCAATAATATAATGAACACAATAAATAAACATTATTACATTCGTTTCAGTATACGTTTCCGTTTTTTAGTTTTAAGAGTGCGGATGAGTATGCAACCTACCATTATATGCTACGCAATATATTGGAAATGGTTAATAATGATCTTACTAGCTCTAAAAAAAATGTCTTGTATTTTTCTGAAAGCTAGAAAGCTAAATTTTATCAATTGAAAATTAGAAATTTCATAAACAGTCAAAAACGCCGTCCGCCATTTTTCCCTTTCGCTAATCTGTGGCGTGTCGTAGTATTACCTGTAAATATTCGAAATTCGACCGTCGTATAATGCCATTCCGCTCACTCCAATATACTTTGACAGGAGATCGAGAGGGACGGCACTATTCGAAGTCGTCAAAGTAGACTTTCAGTTTTGTTTACATGACCAATGACGTCACTATCATAAGCGAAAATGGCGGACAGCGTTTTAAGCATTTCAAAATACAGATTAAAAACCATCTTTCACTTTGCTAAATACTATACGGAATAAACATTAGTTTATTACAATTTGACATGAGTCAACTAGCCTATTAAAATATTCTTGTATGGCGGGAGGTTACTTATATAATTCATCGATTGATATGCTAATTGTGTTCCAAAAATTGCTTTATATCAATGACTGGGATTTCCTCTTAAACCGTAAGGGGTCCTCACCGCGAGCATTGTCCTTTAATTTAACAAAAAACATGAAGATCTCATTTGTTTTTGTTATATGACAGGCGCATACTTGCGGTGAGAGAGCACCCTCAGCTTTTTAGAAGTTTTATAAACTAAACCTAACCTAACTTATTTGATGCTACATAAGAATATAAAATTAACCATTTACCATTTGTACCATTATCTGTAAGTTGTTGTATGGGATATGGGGGTATGGAAATTGGAGCCTTAAATATTTATTTTATTTTATTTTTAGTATTTGTTGTTATTAGCGGCAATAGAAATACATAATCTGTGAAAATTGCAACTGTCTAGCTATCACCGTTCTTGAGATACAGCCTGGTGACAGACGGACGGACAGCGAAGTCTCAGTAATAGGGTCCCGTTTTTACCCTTTGGGTACGGAACCCTAAAAATGGTTTCGTTCCGGAGAATTGCGAAACGAAACAGTTGGGTAGTTATGTCAAAAGAAAGTACAGTAAGCAGAATAATACACTCACAAAGATCTGCACAACCCTTATTCTCTTGATAGTCCGTGGGCATATAATTTTGGGCGCTGGTGTGCGTAGCACCTTCTGCAGCTGTCTGTATCTACACCGGGCTTGTTTTCTTTCAGAGGACTATGTTACAAAATACAAATTCACCGTAGTAGGATAAAAGTACTCTATAACCATCTATGGATTCAGCTATTTCTGTACTAAAAAGGTGGTTGAAATTGGTTATTGGTCTGGCCGTTTAGACGTGACGGGAAGACAAATATATTTTTACCAACAAATCGTACTGTACGGCTCGTGTCACGCGGCCACGCAAATCCTGAATCGCGCTGTTTAGATTTATCCTGTAATAATTACCATACTCAATAGAAAACTTATTTCCATACAATTTTATTATAGGAAATAAAAATAGTATTATGACAATAACTGCTTAGACAATTCATCGACGAAGAGTAAAGATGCTTCAATATTATCTTCACGAACATAATACAGTCAGTAGCAATATTGCAATAATAGTTTTATCATTTGATTGCGTCCTTCCTAACCAAATCCTGAACATCTTGATCTGACAACAAAGGACGCCGGCAGTTATTTTCGACAGTGTCTCATCTCGCGCCTGTATGGCGTACGAACCTATGCCTTCTTTCCTTGACGCAGGATTCAATTTGTGGTTACAAGTGATGGTTTGATTCGCTGTTATCAAGGTTCTCTTTTGGTATTTCGGTTCCTCAGAAGAGAGGTTTCATATTATGAGTGTAGATATTAGTATACGATACTAGTGTTTCGCCCAAGGCGCACTTGGGTTGAATTCAACATGCTTCCGTCTAAAAGTAGCCATTATATGTTTACCTTAACGATGTGTTCTGTAACCTTTTGATGACTACTTGTTAATAGCATTTACCGCTGGAATAACTTGAGTGAGCAAAGCGTTCCTGTTTTCACTTGGCAAAAAATGCGTTTGTATATCCGAATTCCGGATGTTAAGTTGCCTGGACTTCTTGCCTGTGGATCGCATGTTTCAACCGATTCCCGTAAAATATGGTGCACAGGTTCGATAAAGGTACATAGAATTTTTATGCCCATTCAGGTTTTCGAAATTATTCAAAATGGCGGCGATATGGGGTTTAAAAACGGAAAAAAATGCCATATTGAAACACGCGAGGTTTACTGGTCACAGAGCATTGAGTCTATATACGTACATGGCCGTGATAGCGCCAACACATCGCTCAACCAGCTATGTGATAATGTCAATAGAATTAGGTCCCTTTTTCCGCTTTTGATAACAAACATATGCGTCGAGTGTCGTTTTGAGAGTGAGCTGCATCGCCAATTAACAGATCGATTTACGTTAATAATACCGCTTAAAGCTGTCACTTGCAGGGGTATGAGATATCACACTACGGTATTAAAGGACTAACTACTAAGTGCCCTCAAGTAGGTACGTACCTATACGTTCACAAAAAAAATTGGAATATCCAGCTATGAGCTATCCCATTTATTCAGGACTACAATGGTCCATGATAGTAAACCTAATACTAGGTTAGTCAGGTAATTCGTTCAGAAAGTAGATAAGATGGTGGGATGGTGGGGATGGGGATGGGTCATTCATATGATATAAGAGAAAATGTGCATTGTGCTGTTAAGATTCTTCCTACTGCAATCATGATCTACCGTCATGTTGTCTGAAAAAACCTAAATTAAAAAATTTCAACACCAGAAGCTGGTCGTCATGACTCCCTGTTTTAATGAATGATATAGAAATGCTACTAAAACTGAACATGAAGACGAGTGCTCCGATTTTCATCAAAGCTAAAAACCAAACCATCTCGACAAAGCAGGCTTTCGATTAAAAAAAAAACACTCAAATCGGTCCACCCGTATGGGCGCTACGATGGCACAGACAGATACACAGACTAAACCACAGGTTTAACTTAGTAACCACCTTTCTTCGGCGGGGTTAAAAGATCGAAGGGAAGCATTGCGGTTTAGCAAGGCTGCAGCACTTTATTGACAACGTTGTTATTTTTGTTGGCAGTGACCCTAAGCTAAGTTAGTGGGGCCGAGTTTGTTCCTGATAAGGAAGAACAAGATCGTATTATCTATAATCAATTTGCTGTGTAGGTTTTTGTAGGGTTTTTAATTAATATAAGACAGCGTATCAATAATATTAGTACATTACGTGACAAGGGTAAACGAGGAATTACAAACGAGTGTCTATTAGAAACCCAAAGCTGAAGGCGAGGGCTTTAATGACACGAGTTTGGGATTCCTTTACCACCAGAGTCACGTACGACGTTTTTCATGACACTTTGGAGGAAATAAAACAAAAGTAGTCAATACCAAAATTACTTACCACCCTAGGGCGTAATATACGACTTACCGCCCGCTTTTCTAGCATGTAAACATTGTAAACCCTTGTTTACGAGCAAGTGTGATGAAACTCTATTTATTTCCTGTATTTCATGATTTCATTGTATGATATCTACTGACAGATATAAAATAATACACAAGTAATATCGCCTGGTCACAACCAAACTCACTAAAATGTCTGCCACTGCTCTTCGAAACTTAGTATCTATTTTGTAGATTGACACTGAGATAGGGGCTTTGTTTTAAGTAGGTATGTATTACTCTGTTTTGTTATAATAATGTGTAGACAAAGTAATATCGAGCATGAAATTATTACGTTAATAATAGGATCTTGGGTATATACCACGCATATGTAATAATTACATATGGTGGTTCAATTATTGAAACTAAACTAAATTAATTACGTAGCCGAGGTACATTGCGATTAATTTCGGGTTCGTTACCTCGTGATTAGTCTTAGCCTGTAGAAGCATAACCAAGCGTAGCATAAATTGTGGTACTTACGTAATATATTATGTAATCACATTATTACATTGTATGTTTATATCTCCTTATAAAATCCAATATTTAAAAAAAGCCAGTCAAGTGCGAATTGGACTCGCGCACCGAGGGTTCCGTGGTTCCGTGCGAACTATGAAAGCACTGCATAGTGCTCTAACGAAAAGATAAGAGCGACAAACTTAACTGAACCGCT
Source organism: Apotomis betuletana (assembly GCA_932273695.1). NCBI lineage: Eukaryota > Metazoa > Arthropoda > Insecta > Lepidoptera > Tortricidae > Apotomis > Apotomis betuletana. Next base: position 28,864,027 of record OW026301.1, read on the forward strand.
GGAAAACTGTTTTACGTACTTTGTATAAAGACTATGTTTTTAGGGTTCCGTACCCAAAGGGTAAAAACGGGACCCTATTACTGAGACTTCGCCGTCCGTCCGTCCGTCCGTCCGTCCGTCCGTCCGTCCGTCCGTCCGTCTGTCACCAGGCTGTATCTCAACAACGGTGATAGCTAGACAGTTGAAATTTTCACAGATGATGTATTTCTATTGCCGCTATAACAACAAATACTAAAAATAAAATAAAATAAATATTTAAGGGGGGCTCCCATACAACAAACTTGTTATAGATTATATATATATGTATAGGTACGGAACCCTTCATGCGCGAGTCGGGCTCGCACTTGCCCAATTTTTTTTATGTTTTAATTTCAAATGTATAATGTTCATATTTTCCCCTATTGAAGTAGTATAAGATATTTACTTACAGCAAAAAATGAGTTTTATAATTATGTTTGTACTGGATTAGACCTTTGTTAAGCGTGGTTTGCTAATATTGTTGGTTCGAGATGGTTCATTTTGTGGGCTTGCAGAATATGAGAAATGTCTTCTGCATTCATATTAAAGATATTTAAATACACGTTTCTTCAACATTTCTCGTAATCCTTAAGAAAAACCTTCTCAGCAGGACTAAAAGCAATAGCTTGTAAATAATTCGTTTGGAAAACGCTTTATCTGTCCCGATCGACTAAGGTGTTACGAAACTTTGTTCCATTGTCACTCGAAGCCCATAATTGAATTATTCTGTAGCCGTCAGGAACTTGGCTGTCTTTCTGAACTTTATGAAAATGTTTAGGAATTTCGATTTGTTATTCCAAGTTGGTCTGTTGTTGCCAATATTTCTGGTTGGTTAAATTAATAAGATTCCTATGGAATTATTTTAAATATAATCTTGTTTCAAACTTTCGTGAGACGTATTATTGTATTATGCAGTTTACACTCACGGGGCGTTGCTGACAATTTCACATGAGTGTTATAGTAGTAGACCAAATCAAGGAGAAAGTGGACGGCGTGTCGTATCAGGACATCAAAAAGAAAGTTGAAGATAGAGAAACATGGAAGTTGCTCCACCGACAAGAGCTAAGCTCTTAAATTTCTGATGATGATGATGATGATGTATAGTATACACTGTATACCGCTTAATGCAATAATCATTTTAAGTATGCAACGTCTGTTAATGAAATTGTATTGTATTTACATGGTACATGGTCAATTAAAATATCAGGGTAATATTCGTAACGTGTAGGGGTCATATTAAAGTGGTAACGAGCTGGGAAGGGCAGCTTGGACTCACTTTCTGAATATCCATGTAAGCCAGCGAAGCTAAACATAGCCACCCTATGGAGGAGGAAATAAAAATTAAGTGACTGATTGGAAAACTCAATGGCTCGGGTATAGTTTCGACAGCCTAATTATTAAGGCGTTTAAGACTAAAATAAAGTAAATAGTCGACGATGGCCATTTTTTACATAATTAAAATACACAAAACGCTTGCAAAACTGATTTTAATTCTTGCAGCTCGACGCGAATATGAGGTTCTATTTATTTATTTATCAAGCTAATAGCATACAGAATGAAATCTTTTGCAATATAGTCCATTCAGATGCAGATCTAGCGCACTGAGGTCAGACCGGCGCGCCTTTCATGTTGTACTAGTTTCAACCCTTTCACCGGTTAGATATCTCTAAATCAGCGTGTGACTGTGTACATCGAACTTTGAGCTCATCTCACAAATATTTGCCCTTCCCGAGACTTGATCCTAGGACCGTCGGCTCAGTCGGCAGATGCACCATAAACAGCACCAATTGCATCGTCAATAACCTAAATAAAAAAATTAAAACACCCCCGACGCAAATATCTGGTCATCATAAGACTCTCATCCAATGAGTGATGTAGAAAATGCTACTAAAACTGAAAATTATTATAAAATTTAGAATTCTTAGCTTCAATATTGGCTGAGATCTCGTCACTTATTCCAATTAAAGCTAAATATCTTGGAAACTACTCCTATTTCCGCCAAAACTAGCTAAAAACCATCCCGACGGACAAGTCTTGCGATGAAAAAACTGCACTCAAATTGGCCCATCCATTTGGGAGCTATGATACTACAGACAGACACACAAATACACAGATACACAATACATGTTTAACTTATACCATCCCTCTTTTTTCGTCGTGGGTTAAAACTAACTGATTTTAATTCGCCTAGTCTGGCACGAGAATGAGGTTCTATTTATTTATGACGTCGCGCTCCGCGTACTGAATGAAATCAGTTTGAATAAACTCCATTCAGATGCAGATCTGGTACACGGTATACGGAGGGCAGAACTTTTTATGAAAGGACTGTGAGCATGCGTTCTGTACCAACATTGTAACGGTACGCCGCTTAATGTGCGGTCAAGAAAATTGACTCTTCTACAGTCCACCAATTTGATTTCTAGGCCACTAAAGAACCTTGTCACAATGACAATGATATGAAATTTCAAGCGGCTTTAATATTGACATTCACTGTGACAAGGTACGAAATGGCCTAGGAATCAAATTGGTTAACTGTACTCTCAATGATAAACTGTTTTTATTCAATCTGAATTCGACGCCATGGTTCCTAAGAACAGATTTCTCTTTTTTCTATAAGTAGTTTCTGACTATTGACCCATTTGAATTCATCACCCGGTATATGGATCTATATTATTTTATAAGATATGTCATGCGGTGTGATACGACCTACAAACTATACCATGTTTTGGTGTGCTCTATTTATTTCGTTCTAACGACTTTTCCCGTCAAATGCTTCCTAAATTTTCTGGAACTTTGACTTACCGTTAGCTAGTCAACAAATATAAACACGCTGGCCGAACCGCGACACAGTTTGACAGTGACAGCTGTCACAGCTTTGCCAAACATATTTAGACTGCCGTCAGACTCAGAGAGTCAGAGCCGTGATAAATAAGATTTGTTTTTGGAGCAAGAATTAATTAAGTCTGAATTTACGTCGCGTCGTTTTATAATTACTTTATTCTTTAGATACCTAATTCGTGCTCTAGTTTTTTAAATAGAAAACTCCCGTGAGTCATATCAGACATATCAGACCAATCGTGTACTGAGTACAATTCAGTGTACGATGAATCGCGAACCGATTTGAAACATGTCGAGCGATATTCGACTTTTACGACGTGAGGAGACTGTTTCCTATGTCTTTTAACATGGACTAGTAATCTCGTTAATAAGAAAAGTACTAAAGTAATAAGGCTTTAAGGGATAGGTTTTCTGATGTGCTATTTTTGGGCGAACGGACTGACATATTGACATAACCGGGTGATTATTTGAACGTTTGAACCGTCGTATTACTTTGTCAATATTGTCGAACTCCGTATGCTTTGCGGCGCCATTTTGCATTGTCTTGTGTCGCAGTTTTCTACAATAATTATTAAAATCGTGTTGATTGCTTTTGAAAATTGGACAATATTCCGGGCAGATTCCTTCGAAAACCTTCGAATATCACCCCACCATGGATTTTTCTTGGCATAATCATAGAAACAGGAGTTACAGATAATACCTATATATTGTGGGACAAAAACGTGAACTTTGACAGTTTTTTTACAATAAATTCAAAAGTAAAGTGAATGAATTTAAATTTTTTTATTTCTTCAATAAGTGACACGCAGCAACATTAAATATGCGATTCTATTCGTTATCGACATGGTTGATATTGAAATAATATTGAATGGGTTGAGCTGCAAGATTTGCCTCAAACATATGTGAATACAATAACAGCTTGCAAAAAATAACCCCTTGTTAAAGCTATTGACCCTTCCTTTCAGCACAAGAAAAATCCTCCCAAAGCCTGCTCATCCGTGACGCCCGGTTTGAGGGTCAAAACTAACTATCGGAAAATAGCACAAAGCTTTTACTATTAAGAGGCCTTATGATCCTTTTAAAAAATATTTTTTTCATATTATAACTAATATATTGGTAATTTCAACCTACATTTTGAAGTGAATAATACTATTTCCCCGAGTTCTAGGTAGTAACATAGCTATTTCATGCTTTAATTGCGTGCAGTCGAAAATAAGTTGAAAAAACTAATTTTCCGCGTGAGTTTTGTCAATTTCGAGTAGTTTTTGAAACAAAAGTTATCAATGAAAAGTTCAAACTGTAGGTTTCAAATATATACTAATAAATTCCAATAGCCCTGTATTAGGTAGTAACATAATATGTTAAGAAACGAGTTTGATCATAGAGAAAAAATTCTAAAACAATCAGAATTTTAAAAGGAATAAGGCCTCTTAAACATCTGAAACTTTAATACCCTTTTTTATCACACTAATATTATAAAAGCGAAAGTTTGTGAGTGTGTTTTGTAGGTTTCTTACTTCTTTACTCCTCAATCAGACTTATAGTGACGATATTTCGAACAGATATATTATAATTATTATATTATCACACTAATATTATAAAGGCGAAAGCTAGTGACCGTGTTTATGTGTACTTTTCAAGCTCATACGGCTGGAGTAATTTTGATAAAATTTGGTATGGAGGTAGCACTGGATTAACACATAGGCTACTTATTATCCCGAAAAAAATTTCGTTCCCGTGGGTTGAGCTGGTAACACCGCGTGGTGCAGCTAGTATTTGTATAAGCAGTCATATTCCAAATCGAATGATTCATATTATAAATTGACGTTAAATCCGACAATGGAGCATGCTTACCTATGTATTTCCTATTCACTTTTATGGGTAAGTAATTGCACACCACTAAAGTTTATCATCTGTAATACATTTCGTGTTAGATTCTGAAACCTGATATTTGCTGATAACAGGCGTAAGTTGCCACGGTTACCGAGATGCCACGGCTTAGCGTGTCAGTGACAGCGGTACGCGGTGCGTGTGTCTCGCTCACTCAACCGCTCGCCGCGCCGCTGGTTGCTCAAAGTCGTGGCATATCCGTACACTTTTGTTACCAATGTATGCGCATGACGATGTCTGATTATAATGTAAAAAGAAAACATTAGGCACCTATTTATAGGCGCATTGTTCACATGGAGTCATATTTAGTTAGCATTTTGAAGAAAACATTTGTAGGGTATTTTATGGCTCCCATTTTATAACTAAGCTGGTATTTAAGTGGAGTGGGCAGTAATTTAGCAAGTAAACGAGCCAGTCGAGAGCAGCCAGACGTGTTTAGTAGCTAAATTAATCAGCACTCCTCTAAAATACGTATTTAGACCGAAACAAACACTTGCGCGGGAAAATTATGCGAAACTACAGATAGGGTTAAAAATAGATAGAAACTAAATCTTCAGTTGGTCACTAGGGACTAAAGCGCCATATACCTACAGGATAAACACATGTGCCATAAAAAAATCGAGAAGTTGGTACAGTCAGCCAAGATTGTAGCCTTTTTTGAACCTAACCATTTTTGAACCTTAATACTCATGAAATGGTAGACCAATGTTTAGGCTTACTGTAGATACAATTACTTTTTTTTACTGATTCGATTAGCCCTTGGGCTGTTATCGTAAAAATCGTAAAGACACATCTCTCGGGCCGGAATGGCAGTGTCAACTGGGTATTCCCTTGGGGTTCCCTCTATGTCGCATACTTTTGTTTGTCCGAAACTGTTTTAGCATAACAGACTTGGCATATTAAGTCTTCGACGAATGGTAATGTCGCAGAAACCTTATTTGGCATAAGTTCTAAATTACCGAAAATGTGTTTGTCCGAAATTGTATTCGCATACCATTGTTTAGGCCGATTATATTTACGAATAATTTGGTTTAGCATAATGGTATTTAGCATATTATCTTTTGACCGAATCTATCTTGGCATACTTAAATTGCTACAAGATAAGCGGGTTAGGTAAGGTTAGAAGTGCATCCCTTGCAAAAACGATCAGCTAGCAGAAAAGTAGTTTACGTTAGGTAAGAACTGTATCCCTCACAAAGAGGAACTGCTAGCAGAAAAGTAGGTTAGGTTAGGTTAGAACTGCGTCACTCGCAAAAACGATCAGCTAGCAGAAAAGTAGGTTAGGTTAGGTTAGAACTGCATCCCTCACAAAGAGGAACTGCTTTCAGAAAAGTAGGTTAGGTTTGGTTAGAATTGCGTCCCTCGCGAAACGATCAGCTAGCAGAAAAGTAGGTTAGGTTAGGTTAGAACTGCATCCCTCAAAAAACGAACTGTAAAGTAGGTTAGGTTAGGTTAGAATTGCATCCCTCGCAAAACGATCAGCTGGCAGAAAAGTAGGTTAAGTTAGGTTAGAACTGCATCCCTCAAAAAAACGAACTGCTATCAGAAAATTAGGTTACGTTAGGTTAGAACTGCGTTCCTCGCAAAAACGAACTGCTAGCAGAAAATTAGGTTAGGTTAGGTTAGAACTGCATCCCTCACAAAGAGGAACTGCTTTCAGAAAAGTAGGTTAGGTAAGGTTAGAATTGCGTCCCTCGCAAAACGATCAGCTAGCAGAAAAGTAGGTTAGGTTAGGTTAGAACTGCATCCCTCAAAAAAACGAACTGTAAAGTAGGTTAGTTTAGGTTAGAATTGCGTCCCTCGCAAAACGATCAGCTAGCAGAAAAGTAGGTTAAGTTCGGTTAGAACTGCATCCCTCAAAAAAACGAACTGCTATCAGAAAAGTAGGTTAGGTTAGGTTAGAACTGCATCCCTCAAAAAAACGAACTGCTATCAGAAAAGTAGGTTAGGTTAGGTTATAACTGCGTTCCTCGCTAAAACAAAATGCTAGCACACCCACACTCTTCCCTACAAATACTTGGGTAGGTTCGTTCGTTACCTTTTATCCCTTAGAGCGGAAATAGAAGCCCGCGAAGCGTTAGTAAATTAAATTTTCAGAGTGGTGAAAATATGCCTATTCATTTTATGCGTAGACATGATTCGGACAAACAAAAATATGCGCAAATAAATTATGACAAATGAAAATATGCCTATTTATATTATGTGTAGATATGATTCGGACAAACAAAAATATGCGCAAATAAATTATGACAAACGAATATCTGCGTTATCAAACTATGCGAACCTCGATTATGCCAAAACAGTTTATGCGGAAAGTCAATTATGCCTACATAGATTATGCCATGCAAAATTATGACTAAAAGCTTTATGCCAAAACAGGGGGAACCATTCCCTTGATTTGTCTAATTTTTTTTTGTCTAATTTCAGTTTGTCTAACAACTTTTACCATAATGTACATTTTATCTAAAGTCAATATGTATAATATCATTTTTGATATTTATTATTTTGTCGAAATTCGTTTTGCCTAAATTATCATTTTCATAACTCTTGTTTTGTCGAATATTATTTTATCTAAAACTCACTTTGTCGATTCTTATTTTGTAAATTGTAGGTTAGGTTAAGGACCGAATACTGTAGGTTAGGTTAGGTTTGTTTTATGACCACCGATAGCGGAGCTAGCGAAGCGAGCGAGGCGTCAGAATGCTTGCTAAATAAATAAATTAGAAAAAAAATGTTGGGCAAAATATGTTTATATAGAAGCACCGGGAAAGGCAGCAGAACGATCGACAGAACGTCCGTCATCAGTATCACTCATTATGAAGTCAAGATGCCAGAAACACAGAAATAAAATCACTTTGATCACAAATAACAATCACTGGTTTTATTTAAACACACTCGGAATCAAAATAAAGAAAGATTAACAAGATAAACACTGATTGAGAGCCAATAGGTTAGTATGCGTGCACACTCGTGCCCAGCTGTCCGTCAAGTGACCAGCTGTCACCGATTGGCGCCTGCCTACTACCCTATTCGGGGTGCCCCGCTCTTATTGCAATATACCTTCAACATTTTTATTAATGTCAAGCATTATCTAAAGTTACCCTCAACTATTTCATTGATGTAAACAACACTAGTTACTATTACGATATACAATCTTAAAATCAAATTAACCGTTTAAATTACACAGAAAATCGGATAATCAAATCAAACTATTAATAACCGGAATCATATTTGCCTGCGCGCCGTCATTTAAATGAATTAAAAATTTGGTCAAATAAAATTAGACGAAAAATTATTATGTGAAATAAGTATTATACGAAAAGTTTTTCACTGAAATAATAATTAGGCAAAACGAGTAATTATGCTAAACAATATTAGTCTAACTGAAATTAGGCAAACCGAAATTAGGCAAAAAGTTGTTAGGCAAAGTTGTTAGGTTCACTATTATCTTGTAGAAACTTTTTTTACATATATTTGTTTTGCATAACGATACTTGGCAGAAGTAACGTTTGGCAGAAACATCTTACGCAGAGTATGCTTTGGCATAAATCAATCGCAGATTTTTATAATACCGAATCTTATATTGGCATAATGTTGATGAGCATAACAGTCTTCTAAACGAACAGTACTTTCGCAGATAATTTTTTTGCATAATTTTTTAGGTGACATAAAGTTGTCAAGCCGAATACCATTTGATTCCAAGATAGACTTCATTGTCTTATCTTGTTGTACAGGACATATGCGCAATGCCTAACCTAATCCAAGTCGGACCTGCCCTAAGGTGCAATCAGTACCTAATTTATGCATTACAAATTGTTGTGATTACACATTTTGTCCATGGAGTGGTATGGTAGCCGGCCGATGCCGCGCGGCTCGCTCGCTCGTTAGGGTCTCAGTTCAACCTAACACTCCTCCTCGCTTCGCTCGTCGTCGTACCTAACCTAATCCAAGTCGGACCTGCCCTAAGGTGAAATCAGGACCTAATTTATGCATTACAATTGTTGTGATTAAAAATTTAGTGGCAGATGCCCCGCGGCGGCAAGATACCTAACACTGCTCCTCGAACCGCTCGTCGTCGTACCTAACGGTACTTACAGTCTACTACGTAAAGTTTACGTAACGCACTTTTCTGCTAATAGAAAATAATTATGCTATTGTAATCGTATGCTATAGGATTATTATGGTACATAAAATTATGCTAAACCAAAGTCGGACAAAGAGATATTCTACAAAACAATGTGCTGCAAAATGTGTCGTATGCGAGGTAGTAGTAATGCCAACTATACCTTTATGCCATCTTACCATTCGACCGAAAGTGTTTCTGCGAAACGTGTTATGCGAAGTGTATTTCTGACCAATATTATTCTGCCAGATGAGGGTAACCCCAGCAAAAGGCAATACAAGGTACAACCTGTCAACTGACATGGCGCTGGTTTCTAGTCAGTTTGCCATTGCGACTTGGACTCCCCTTTTTACTTACCATCATATTTGCTAAAAGTGAAATCACAGGTTAGTATATTGTTCTAAAATTAATAACTAAAATTTAGCGATTGTAATAGTTTTTTTTGCGGCTACTGTAAAGATATTTTATTACATGTTTCAGCTGTGAATATCGGGTATTTCGGCGTTCAATCAAATTAAAAACTGTAATATCATAATGGCTCGTAATTATGGGGAAGGGAATTCTTTTTTATTATTCAATCGACAGTTAATCATATTTTAATAGCTCCACTTGAGACTCCCACTCATATTATTTTTTGGTTAGTATTTATTACATTGTGTGACCATAAATAGCAGTGGCTGATTATCGGTAATTAGTATATTTGAGTCTTTTTAAGTAATTAATTTGCGCTTTATAAGCGACAGATAATCATGAAGTTTTCACTATCACAATCTCATCCTTGTAGCATATTTCATAACAGTAAACATGTTTTTTAATGTAATATTTTTATCGTTTTTGTTTTAATGTGGAAACACCAAATTTATGGCTAATGCGCGTAAGCAGAGGGCGCTCCAGTAGCGTAGAATTATAGAATTAAATATTTGGTGTGATTGACGTTACGATGTGATAGTTCAGTTGGGAGAGCACTACGCCGGAAACGTAGAGTCGCAGGATCGGGTCCTGCTGACTATGAGACTATAAGAAAAAAATATCTTCTATTAAATTTAAAATCGAGGCCATGGTTCCTAGGAACAGATTTCCCTATCTCTTATAGTTTTCGTTTTCTCCCTACTGACCGATTTGGATTGATCACCCTGTATACACCACTAAGGCTGCATTCACCCAAACTTTTATTTCAGGAATAACGCTTTCTCTCGGATTGTAATGTCAAAACCACATGTTAGTTTGATATTTCTATCCAAAAAAAGGTTAAATTTACCCTATATGTCGTAGTCTACCTAACTTAACTCATTAGAAACTTGTGGACCTCTTGCACCGTTTATTGAGGTTCAGATCAATCAAACTATCCAAATACACCCAGTAGCTTCTCGCGTGATTACCCTTCTAATGGTCCCATACAACTCCACTCAATCACCCTCAACTTCAACCATAAGTCAACGTGTTATGAACTAGTTTCCGAAGGACGATTAGCCTTGTTACTTTGAATGGGGTAATAGTTACAGGAATGGTTTGCGTGCGCGTTTGAATGTCTGTATTTGTATTCCGGATATCAGATACAATTGGTTGTATTATTTGTTTGAATCGGCTATTTAGGTCGGTAATGTATTCCACAATTCTAATGTACATATATAAAATCACATTTCCGTTTATAACCGGTGAATGTATGTAAGCGACATTATTGAGGTAGGGTGGCCTTGGAGTGAGACATATCCATATTTGAGTATCGTTATCTTTTCATCGACATTTAGTTTGGTTCGTATTCAAATATTGTCAAAAACAAACTTAACCAAAACAGTTATTAGCGACGATTTTATAAAAAAAAATGATACCAGAAAAAATATAACTTTCAATCACACGAAAATTTTACGAAATGAGGCAAAAAAAATCGGGGTTTTTCTATTTTGAGTTCGTGTTGAAACGATTGAACGAAATCAATTGAATAAGATATAAAATCGATTGGACTCCGCTGATACCGATGTTATTTGTGCCAAATCAAAGACAATTTCAAAATACGATGTTAAATTTTGAGTTTAGTAACAACATTTATCAAAGTCAAAGTCTCAAAGTGAAAATGTTATTATTTGTAAAGCATAGGTAATGACTGCATAAAGTACAGAAATGTTATTACTTTTTATAATGCAGGATTATGTTTTGCCGATTAGCGTACATAAACAATGGAAATGTCTATTATGCTTATTAAACCATTACAAAGAATTATCCTATAGACCGTGTATTTTCTCAAATATTGTATTACTTTCCATCGAAATATTGTCGATAGACGGACCAGGATGCGACGACTATAATCGAATATCTGACCAATTTTCGCTCCAACAATAAAAGCGTAACGCCATTTTCTCTGCGCCACGTAGTTGGCATAAAAGTAGCAAAACAGGTTTTATGCTGACCGTGGTTATTAAATTAAATTACCGACACGTAGTAGTCGTAGTATTAATATTATTTATTGTGCACCACATGAAAAATAATACAACAAAGAAATAATATAACAAAAAGTAGTGTGACAACAGTCGGTCTTATCGCTCGCGAGAAAAAGCGATGTCTTCCAGACAATCTTTGGGTAGTTGAAAAAGTTGAAAGATACATTTTGAGAAGGTAGTGCAGGAAATACATAAAAAGGGAATAAAATAAATAAGTATGTATGTAAACACTCTGAGGACAGATGTGCTTGCTCCTAAAAGGCTGCCTGTCGACTGGTGCGGAGCGGAGCGGAGCGGAGCCGTGTAAAATGGACCAATCACATCTCTGAGATTTAGATGCACTTTTTTTGGGGGTCTGAAAGACACATACTTTCTCGGCGCGGCACGGCGCTTCAGTAGGCAGCCTAAGTGATCTCCGTCAGCTTTTTAAGCATTTGTTGGATTTATTAGTACAAGTGCGAGTCCGACTCGCGCATTACGGGTTCCGTACCATAATCTATAGCAAGTTTGTTGTATGGGAGCCCCCTTAAATATTTATTTTATTTTATTTTTAATATTTGTTGTTATAGCGGCAATAGAAATACATCATCTGTGAAAATTTCAACTGTCTAGCTATCACCGTTCTTGAGATACAGCCTGGTGACAGACGGACGGACGGACGGACGGACAGCGAAGTCTCAGTAATAGGGTCCCGTTTTTACCATTTGGGTACGGAACCCTAAAAACTACAGTATTCACAGCAAAATGTGCATACTTATATAGCCAGCATCGATTTGACTGTACCGAGTAGGTACACTCCATGCATAATATAAGCGGGAGGATTGCGCCACCAAATTTACGACCCACTGCGCTTTCAGTACTGTGTTTGAGATTTCAAATTGCTACTAAATGTTATTGACAACTGGCAAAATGTGTAGAACGCATAATTATAAAACAAACGAATGGAATGTACAAACGCAAAAGGGTTATTGTCAGTTCAAAAAACAATATTTGTCCCTTCGGTGGTCAAAAGTTAAGAGCTTGTATGAATCTAGGTTATGTTGCTATTACATCGGATTATAGAAGAGGGAACGTTCTTTATTCTCACAGTCATTTTACCAGAAAATTAGGCACTGGAATCCTTAATTTCGCAAACGTCCAATGGAAAGTCGCGCACCTAAATCTGACAATGACCCAAAAACTACATGCGCAAATACACGAGTATAAATCGGAAAACGTACACTATTCGCAAATCCTACGGTACGCAACACAAAATATTAACAAATAGCAAAAAAATAAGTTCACTGTGACCAGAGATTTTTTTTGATTTTCCTTAGTTCTTAGTCCGGTAATTATTTTATATTGTCAAAGAAAATTGTTTAACAACGTGCCACTTTCCCAGAAAAAAAAATTGCTCAACTTGTAATAAACAATTATGCTAATTTTACTTAACTTATTTTGGTTACTAGGGCCCCTCAGTTTGTCAGTCCTCCCATTTATGTAACTAGCAGCTAACATTTTTTTTAGTGCAGACAGAAATCGGCAAAGAGGTCTTCTTTTCGGTATCCACATAGCAGAGAACTGCCTGAATTGGAGCACAGTCCTTGCATAATGTAAACACCGCCGGTGTATTTACGACACACTGCGCTTTCTGTTTCTGTGCTGCGTTCCGAAATTGAAATATGTAGCTATCAAATACTATTGTTACGATCTCTTATTTATGTATGTGTTAAAGTTTAGCTTTACAAAACGGTAGAACTGGTGCATCAATTATTCATTATTTTGGACTATAAATTTCTTAAAATATCAATTAGTTCATAATTGACAGAAATATTGCATAACAACATCGTTAAATTGTACCATTGATATAGATCAAAGCACAAAGACAAATTGAAATGCGTAACTTGGCGGAAGAGGCCGGGGATCTCCGGGAAACCTCTGGATTGCCGGTCCAACGCAATTACCTTTCCAGCACTTTCTTTTTAGGGTTCCGTAGCCAAATGGCAAAAAACGTAACCCTTATAGATTCGTCATGTCTGTCTGTCCGTCTGTCCGTCTGTCTGTCCGTCTGTCCGTCCGTATGTCACAGCCATTTTTTTTCCGAAACTATAAGAGCTATACTGTTGAAACTTGGTAGGTAAATGTGTGAACCGCATTAAGATTTTGATGCAAAAATAAAAAAAAAAAAAAAAATATTGGGGGCTCCCCATACTTAGAACTGAAACTCAATTTTTTTTTTTTCATCAAACATACGTGTGGGGTATCTATGGATAGGTCTTCAAAAATGATATCGAGGATTCTCAAATATTTTTTTTCTAAACCGAATAATTTGCGTGACAGACGCTTCCAAAGTGGAAAAAAGTTGGTCCCCCCCTCTAACTTCTAAAATAAGAAAATGAAAAATCTAAAAAAAACATATGATGTACATTACTATAAAAACTACCAACGAAAATTGTTTTGAACGAGATCTAGTAAGTAGTTTTTAGGGTTCCGTACCCAAAGGGTAAAAACGGGACCCTATTACTGAGACTTCGCTGTCCGTCCGTCCGTCCGTCCGTCCGTCCGTCCGTCTGTCTCCAGGCTGTATCTCAAGAACGGTGATAGCTAGACAGTTGAAATTTTCACAGATGATGTATTTCTATTGCCGCTATAACAACAAATACTAAAAAGAAAATAAAATAAATATTTAAGGGGGGCTCCCATACAACAAAATTGTTATAGATTATATATATACATATGTATAGGTACGGAACCCTTCATGCGCGAGTCAGGCTCGCACTTGCCCAATTTTTTTTTAATACCTAACTTTGCACCTAATTTATATGGGGCGCTATACATACTAGGTGCAAACTTAACTTAACCACTTAGGGATGGAAAGTGTTTGTACGGAACCCTCGGTGCGCGAGTCCGACTCGCACTTGGCCGGTTTTTTATTGTGGTGTACGCACATTGAAAATAATGAGACATTAGGATTACATTTTTCAAAAAATAGTACAACTGACTAAAACGGTCTGGTTCTGAAGTTGGTTAAAACGGTTTAGACGGATTTCATGTAAGACAGAGAAGCCTTCTCGGTGTACCAGCGCCACGTTGCTAAGGGCTGTACCGAAGCACTATGCATAATGTAAACGTGTGGATCGCGCCGGCTTATTTACGACCTACTGCGCTTTCCGCACTGTGCTCCAAATGGAAATTGTTGTTTTGTTTCTTTTACTTATTTGTTTAGAGTTCAGGTTGCACACCCGAGCTTTGTAAGCAGCTGACGGGGCGGTGTGAGGATGTATCTCTCTCTGTCGCCCCTTCATGTCTGAAGGTCGTGATTATCGGAGGTTTTATTATAGGAAAGGACGACTTGCTTCCATCGGCTTTTGTTGGTGCCATTCGCACCACGTCCCATAGCTTGGTATCTTTTTCCTTTAACTGATCGGTCTACTTAGTCGGAGATCTACCAAGTGGGGATATGGCTAAGATTATAATAGGTGTAAGCGTTTAAATACTTTCAACAATATAGATGTGCGAGAAACTATGGACAGAGTTAGATGGAGCTGTTTCTATCAAACTTTGTCCATAGCCTCTTCAGTATGTTGCTGTGCTACGTAGGTACTACATCAGCTTCACCGACAAGAATTTGACTCTCAAACTTATAATGATACCTAAATTATGAACTATAAATATCACAATTATGCCTCGAAATGGACGATGCTAGCTCGAGAGCCAGCGCTGAACACCTCACATATGGTCCCATCGAAAGATTCCGTAGGGACCATACATGGCGCCATTTCGGATATACATACCTATACCTACACCACATCATACATCGGACTCACACATTTATGACTGACGTCTTCGCAAAACCTCGCTTCATTTCCATCAAAGTTGTTAGCTTGCTAAGCTAAGGAAAATGAAGTAATCCTCTGTTATCTCCATCGCAAAAGTACCTATTTGGAATATGATATAAAGAAAGGATTAAAAGCTAAACAAGAATATACGTCAGGTTGTTGAAGAAGCACACCAATGATTGGCTAAAGTAATTATAATGAGAAATACTGTAACAAAGCGAGTACATCGACCTTCATTAAAATACAAAATTAACTTAACACCTGAACAAAACACTTTCGCTACTTCGAAATAATAGCACTCGAATGATTGCCGTTGTACATTCAATTCTATACACTTAGGTAAAAGGCTCTATACTCCTAATGAAGGGAGTTAAAGAATTTACATAGCGTGCGTGGAAGCCGACTTCATATTTCAGCCATTTGTAAACTCAGCTGTGCACATACAGGGTGAAATTAAAGTCATGTATCAAAATTGCGACTTCTTGGGAATAAGAACTTTAATTTAATTTAGCTGTAAGCAAGAACACAATAACTGTATCATAGAAATACTCTTGATTGCAAAAAACAGGCAGAAGTAAACAACAGGTGGCCTTATCACTAAATTGCGATCTCTTACAGACAACTTTAAGGGAGCGGAACGTTTAGCAGTATCATAGTAATACGTAAAAAACATTTTAATTACTTGTGTATAGTGATCCCGTATTTATTGCGTCCCTCGTGAGGTTAGTTTCGGATATAGCTGTTTTCCCCAGAGGTGAGTGATTATTTCAAGTCAATTGACGGACATATACCTAATATTATATTGTTCGTTCATTATTTTTAAAGTATACAGGGTGTAACCGACGGTGTACCGAAAACTGAAACCATGGCTTCAGACCATTATTCTGGCCTGGAAAATCGTGGAGATTTCTTTGAGAAAATTCACAAATTTTCCTCGCGAGTTTTCATTTTTTCTTTATTTTTCCGTTAATCGAACTCTATCGGTAACAATTTTTCATGAAAAATCGCATGAAAATAGCATTTTCCGCAAAACACGCAATGTATCACAAACAGTATTATGTAAGCTTTACGGTACAACACAGAGAGTGGAGTGGGCAGATAACGGTACTGGCCGGTCATTGATCCGCCAGGCCAGTCAGTGCGCTCGCGCAGCCCGGACGGCGCGGTCGGTTGCGGTCGGACGCATGAATAATGTTTACCTACCCGCACATTTTATTTGCTTTACTTGTTTGAATGAAAATCTTGTTAGACTGTTTTAATTTATCGGTCAGTTGTTATTGGTGTTAGGTAGTACACTAGTTGTGATCTGTGGTTGCGTTGTTTTTGTGGTTGCATTCATTCATGTCATTCGATGCGCATTGGCGTAACGGTATGTTTTGCGCTGACGCGTGAGTGGAATGGGGAGCGCCCGGACCGGTCGATGCTTGCCGCGTGCCTCCCTCCCCGCGCGTCTGCACCCGAGAGAATTGGACGCAATACATTGCGCGTCGAGTTTTATAATTTATTTTGGAAAATCTTATCCTTGAGTTTTCCGAGAAAATGAACACTCGTTTTCAGTTCGTGATTATGGTCTAAAACTACAGTTTTCGTTTTCGGTACGCTGTCGGTTACACCCTGTATGTTATAATTTTTACTGTGCCTGAAAGATTTGTTCTTAAAATAACATCATGTTTATAGAAATAAGAGATGTGGTATGACCAGATAAAAAATAAGATCAACATTGATTCTGTTCAATATAACATCATGTGTTTATGAATGGAACTATAGTCACACCCAAAATAGTTTAAAAAGTAAAATACATATGTGTAAATTTGAATGTTTGCCTTACAACAGTAGAAAAAAAAACAATTTGTAACATAGAACTCACTCTGTATAAAAAGACGTCATTCACTTAATAGTAAAGGCTCGAGATATCGTAGCGGGCGCGTAGACGCTCGTAGCACGGTCGTTGCTACGAACGTAGCGCTACCGTCCTCGCTAGGAAAAAAACGACATTTATTATTCAAATTGCTTTGTGAGTTACGTCCTTACAGTACTATGTTCGGGGTCTAAGGGTTATTGACGTGTTGCCTTCGACACTGAAATTTTAACGAATACAGTTTGAAGTGTTTGAAACCAGTTTTAGTTGGAACGTGATTTTGTTTGGTGAATTGGTTGGTTTGATCGGATTTATAAAATGAGACTTTTGCGAGTGCAACGAGATGTAAACATTGAAAAATTGAAGTTTTGTGAAAAGTTTACTTTAGTTAAATTAACCAGAATAAGTGTTCGGTTTTGTTAGTTGTCCTATGATATCAATAGCCAAAAATTTGACCTGTTATTTTATTATAACCTCCGTCTTCATTGTATTTTTAATCTTATATTTTTTACTGTTTATTTACATCAAACTTGAATTAGAGCTGCCTACAAGCAAGTGCCGATTTTTCCCGGAGATGTGTTGGTTATTAGAGTGTCTCGCGGCGTGTAGCGAGCCTGTCTCGACTGTTTAGAATACTTAATCCCTGTAACGCAGACGAAGTCGCGGGCTAAAGCTAGTTTCTCATTCAAATAGCGAGCCTATGTAAACCAATGTTAGTAACAAGTTCTGAACTCGAAACAGCATACTTTCCATGAGAAATACCTGCCCTCGAATAACTGAAATGTGAAAGTTAATTGATCGGCCATTTTAAACTGAAACTCAATTGAACTATTGATACGAAACATACCGTTGGAACTAAATTATTACTGAAAAAAAAACATACGATGATTTATTTTGTTGTACAATTACTGTTATATTAGGTTTTTCCAGGCATTGGCATACATGTGACAAACTTATGTTAAATATGTTGTCACTGATATTTTGCTCCTTAGACGGTGACAGAGTAAATGTACTTAGGTATATACAGGGTGTAACCGACGGTGTACCGAAAACTGAAACCATGGCTTCAGACCATTATTCTGAGCTGGAAAATCGTGGAAATTTCTTTGAGAAAATTCACAAATTTTCCTCGCGAGTTTTCATTTTTTCTTTATTTTCCCGTTAATCGAACTCTACCGGTAACAATTTTTCATGAAAAATCGCATGAAAATAGCATTTTCCGCAAAACACACAATGTATCACAAACAGTATTATGTAAGCTTTACGGTACAACACAGGCGCATGGAGTGGGAAAGATAACGGTACTGGCCGGTCATTGATCCGCCAGGCCAGTGTGCACGCGCAAGCCGCTGCGGTCGGACGCACGAGTAATGTTTACCTACCCGCACATTTTATTTGCTTTACTTGCTTGAATGATAATAATCTTGTTAGACTGTTTTAATTTATCGGTCAGTTGTTATTGGTGTTAAGTAGTACGCTAGTTGTGATCTGTGGTTGCGTTGTTTTTGTGGTTGCATTTATTCATGTCATTCGATGCGCATTGGCGTAACGGTATGTTTTGTGCTGACGCGTGAGTGGAGTGATGGGGAGCGCCTGGACCGGTCGCTCGCCGCGTGCTCCCCTCCCGCGCGTCTGCACCCGAGAGAATTGGACGCAATACATTGCGCGTCGAGTTTTATAATTTATTTTGGAAAATCTTATCCTTGAGTTTTCCGAGAAAATGAACACTCGTTTTCAGTTCGTGATTATGGTCTAAAACTACGGTTTTCGTTTTCGGTAGGTACGCTGTCGGTTACACCCTGTATATTAATTGAATCTTACACGATTTTCACACATTATTTATACACAGAGTGAGTCCCAACGCCGAGTCGAGACTAGAATCTGGAGCATGGCTTCACACACTGCTTTCACCTCATCAGCATAACTGTGAGTGCCCGTCACTTTCTTTTCGATACCATGCGAGCATGACAGATGATGCGGAGTCGCGCAAGAGAATTCACGGTTATATATGATAGCTCTGCTGGGTACCTTGCTCGACAACGACTCGTTTTTTTGGTGGCCGTGACTTTCCGCTTGGGCGGCGATCTGAGGCACTATGGTGGAGAGCAACGGTCACCACGGCTTGAGTTGTTGTCGGTGTGACCGTCAATGACATTGTCGGAAGTTTTTGCCGATTGCGGTACAAAACCCTAAAACCGAAAAACGTTTGTTATACAATACAATACAATTCTTTTTGCGCACCAACAAGAAAAATGTTACAATTGAAACCTTAATTTATAAATGGTAGACACCCATTGTCTACCATTTATAAATTAAGGTTTCAATCTTAGTCTTATCGCTAAAGAGCGATCTCTTCCAGACAACCTTATACTTACTGACTTAGACGTAAGTTTTACTATCAAAAGCGCATTTAATTAAGTCGCTTTAATCTCGAAACTGACGAACAGTAGCTCAATAACGGTAAAACTTACCTGGTGAAGCGCTGCAATAAAACCAAGCAGCAATAAGCTAGGACCGGCGCGGACCCGTTTAAACCGGTCTAGATTAAAAAGCCGACACTGCCTCGCATGAACTCAAATAAAATATGGCGTACCATCCGAGCATTGAATATTCAGACTGCGCGGACTTGGCCCATTTTTCACGAGCAGGAAATTAAATCTCTTTATTGTTTTAAAAGCGGCTTTTGGGGGTTTATGGTGAAGGTTTTTGGTAATTTTAATGATATTAAAATGTTTGGATTGATGCGGACGGAGTTTATTTGGGTGTTGTCCAGTGAGATCAAGTTTGCGCCTTGTTCATCAGTTCTGCTGCCACAGCAGATGCCAGCTTAGCACTATTTCTTATTATTATAATGTATGTCATTATTTTATATGTTGTCAGTTTACCACTCGCACGAAGCGATTTTCTTCATCATTTCTAACGCGAACCGCTAAGGAAGAGAACTCGCTCCAATCGTGCGTATTTCCAGAAAATTATAATGCAGGTCTCTACAAGGTAAAAGTGAATAGGCTATTGCTGAACCAGCGAGCTACGTTCTCAAGCCGGTAGTCACTTAGGTACCATCAGGTGATACCCAGGGCAATCGCCGGTGTTGTGAATTAATACATACAAAACATTTCCGTAACGCTGAGCGTGCAGCTAAGAATATGGCATAACAACATTAGCAGTGTGGTGTGGGTTTTTGGTATAATAATTATATACATATATAAATATATATAGTCCTCCTTGACGTGTCCGTCAATGGCAAACCTGGCTCCATGACCTTCACGAGCGCCGATCATGTGCCCGAATGCGCAATGCAACTCACCCTTGTTGTTGTAGGTATACGTATAGGAAGGCTTTCGACGGGTCTTTATGTTAAGGCCCTTGTTGTTGTAGGTATACGTATAGGAATGCTTTCGACGGGTCTTTATGTTAAGGTCCTTTTTGTTAGAGGTATACGTATAGGAATGCTTGGGACGGGTCTTAATGTTAAGGCCCTTGTTGTTGTAGGTATACGTATAGGAATGCTTCCGACGGGTCTTTATGTTAAGGCCCTTGTTGTTAGAGGTATACGTATAGGAAGGCTTTCGACGGGTCTTTATGTTAAGGCGTTTTGCGTCGAGGTCTTGCAAGCGACGCTCTAGATTATAATTATAATGACGCCGTAAGGCCAAGGTCAACGTTTATAATAATATATCTTCTGGATATATCGTCACTATAAGTATAAGTCTGATTTAGCGATGTGTTTTACTTGCTTTTGAATTATCATTTGTCAATGTCACTTAATACGGCTCAGAAATCAGCATGTAAGCAGGGCAATATGCCAATAATAAATACATAATCGTGCAATGTCTATATAACAATAACAATATAAATAATAACGTGAAATCAATTGTAGAAAAAAAAAACAATTGGAATTTGTTTTGTAATTCGTTGCAAGTGTTCTGCTTTCGCAATGTAAAACGGTCGATTGAGATATTCTACCAAATATGAAATTATTGAATGGATATTATTATATTACTGTTATACCTATAATGGAACCAAATTAACTGGCACGCAACTCCCCATCCCCACGAGTGCACGATTTATTTTTAAATCACTAATTAAATATTCATACCAAATCCCGCCCTTATAAAAGCGATTAAAACCATAACAATTATCTGCTTAACCGCCAATAAATTATACAATACGTCCACCGAACGTTAATTGCTCCCGTAAAGTAACGTACAAATGTACTAGGGACGGGCAAACGAAAAAAAATAATCGACATTAATTATCGTATCGATATTTTTAATCAACATTGAAATTACAGTTCGTAAACGGTTTCGCTAATACAAGAAATGAAATCTAAATGGTAAAGCTCCTTAGATCACAGCTCCGGTCAAGCATAAAATTCTTCAATTGCTTTTAATTATTATATTTTAAATGCTACTCAATACTGTGACGAGGTAATAAATTAGGTGTGACAAGTGGGTCTATAAGATTTTAAGATATTGGGGGTCAAATTCGCTTATCTTGCTTCGTGAAATTGACTGACACACTACCGTTTGTCTAGATCGATATTTTTTAGTCAAGCCTACTCGCCATATCCATACGTTATACCTGTAAACACAGCTGTCACTGTGAC
Organism: Apotomis betuletana; assembly: GCA_932273695.1. NCBI lineage: Eukaryota > Metazoa > Arthropoda > Insecta > Lepidoptera > Tortricidae > Apotomis > Apotomis betuletana. The sequence continues at coordinate 28,885,616 of OW026301.1, forward strand.
ACACACCAAAGAAACCGTGTATAGAAAACTTATTTGGGTACGTTCATAAAGAGATACTAAACCTGAGCAGTCCGCACTAGAATACGTGCAAAGTTGCATATGTACACAGCTATTAAGAATATCGAAATTCCGAAATAAATATCACATATCGATTTTTTGATCTTAAAAATAGTGACGGTATACAATCGATTAATTTCAGAAAGCTATCGGAATTTAGATAAGTATATCGATATTTTTTACCCAAGCCTAAAACTTACTCCAGGAGCAATCGAGTCGCAATAAAGTATTTCGTGACGTTTATTCCAAATTCTGATGACTGAAAAGTCGGGTATTAAATTTTTACGGCCGCTGCCGATAGTAAATCAAAGTGAACAAATGCTGGGCTTAGGGAAGCGGCCAGGAAAAGGGGTTTCTTGCACGGTACAGTGGAGAGAGAAACTGGATTTGGGTGTGTTTCTACATACTTGTCCAGTCTGCCATATGTGGTGTGTAAATATAACTTTTATTTAGGTATAGATAAGCACATGGATCTAAGATCTAAGATTTGTATTAAAATCAGTTTTCTGATTAGTTAAGTCTTAATGGCGTGATGCGCGTCGTCTTAATGGCGTTTGTTTTGTATGGGGCGCGGGGTTTTTGGCCATAATTTCCTTTGTCTTCTCATCACGCCGAAACGGCTGGACAAATTTTAACCAATTTTGATGCAGGGATAGCTGGACATCCAAAGATGGTTATAGGATACTCTTTACCCGGCTAAGGTAAATAAAAAAAATACGCGGACGAAGTTGCGGGCTCCTCCTAGTTACGCCGATTTTTGACGGTCAAATAGTAACTAAATTGTTTACCGAACCCCGTGTCCAGTAATCATTGAGTTAGTGGGTGGTTTTCTATGGAGGTCGTTTTACTAGTTAGGGTTCCGTACCCAAAGGGTAAAAACGGGACTCTGTTACTGAGACTTCGCTGTCCGTCCCTCCGTCCGTTTGTCACCAGGCTGTATCTCAAGAACGGTGATAGCTAGACAGTTGAAATTTTCACAGATGATGTATTTCTATTCTACCCCATACAACAAACTTACAGATAATGGTGCGGAACCATTCGTGCGCGAGTCCCACTCGCACTTGGTTAATTTTTATTCTTAGCTACGCGTACGATATAATATGGTTTTCATTCCCTTGCCAGCATAAACGGTCTTATCTTTAGATTGCGTTGACTTAAAAGTTTGATTCTTTCACTCCTCCAAGGGGTAGTAGACCCCGAGTAAGTATATGATATTTTCAGCTTGATACCTCCACGCGTTCCTGGGAAAAAGGTCTTCATAGAAGGACAAGAAAGTAATCCTATAGGAGTTCTGTTTATTAGCTTTTTGAGGTACAGACAAAATATCATTTACTAAACGTGTTTACTCTATCGCAAGTGCTGCCTCCTTTTATTGTTCGGAAGCTTCCCCGAGCCGCTAGATGCCTGAATTTTTAAAGCCTTCGTTGAAAAGGCTCCGGAAAGTGTCCTAGACTTGGAGCCCCGTCCTTTGACGGCCCCATCAACTGTGGATACTGTGATCGCGGTTGCGGTAAAATTTCTGTCATACCTTTTGCAATTAGATCAAAAACTTCTGTATTAGACTAACAAGCAAAATACATTAAGTCTAGGGAAAAATATTATATACTCGCAGCGCCCCAGGGCGTTCCCCGCTCATCTGAAGGGAACACTACATTTTTTCGGGATAAAAAGTAGCCTATGTTTTAATGCAAGGTGTCAGCTACCACCGTACAAAATTTGAACAAAATTGGTCTAACTGTTTGAGCGTGAAGAAGTAACAAACATACACATGAATACACTCACAAATTTTATAAGTATATAAATATGTATCTATTTTATAAAATAATTGCTTATTACCATTTCCTCCTATTTATCGTAAGTATATCAGCAATCAGAATCACGATGTGTTTACCGATATCTTTGTTACAGGATATGACACCGTATAAATTGTGACCACCATTGGATTATAAACTAACTAGTGAGATTATAAACTGACGGATAGGTTATGTTAGACTATAATCTCACTAGATAAATTATAAACAGACGGTTTTCATAATGTATGCAAACTATCATTTCACAATACACTGTTTGCTTGTTACTGTCCACTTCAAGTTGATCTTAGGTTGGCGTTGGTAAAATTATCAGTTGGTGTTAAGAGGAAATATAGTCCATCCGGTACCACAAGATCAAAGTCTTACTGCATCGAAGTCAATGAATTCCCATTTAACTTCCAGAATTTAGTTATGAAGTTAAGTTTTGGAGGAGGAAACAGTCACAAAACCTCAATTTGTGGGGGAAAAATGCGTTGTGGTATTTTGTCTTAAGATGTGTATCCACTGTTGCGGATAGGCCCTGTAAACGACAACCGCGTCCGTCGGCTATCGATCACATGGACGCTCCGAAACTCAGGGATGAGTATGGAGCAAAGCGGACTGTAGGTTGAGAAATAGGGTAAACGAAACGGACGAGTATGAAAACGCAAAGTAAATCAACGAAATATATTACACAAGAAATTAACAATTAACACAACAACGGATCGGAAAAACACTTAAATTTAACACTTAATTACTTTAGTCTCTGTCTAATAATGAATTTAACACTAAATCGCGGACCGATGGTTCTACGCTGATACTAACAAACTAACTTTCGCGGACCGATGGTACTACGCTACTCGAATACAGAAAGATGGTAACTACGGTGAACAAGAACTGAGAAGTGACAAGTTGGCAAGTGGCGGATCGATGATCAACGCCCTGACTACGGAGTGGTACTCTACGTAGACTGAAGGTGAACTGAAGATGAACTGTGTTATTATGCAGAAACGGGCGTCCTTTTATATGATTCGTTCAGGGTTTGTTTACATTTCTAGAGGGACGCCCGCTCTGTTACATTTTGCTGATTCCTAGGTAAATTACAATTTTCATCTTAAATCTAACTTATAGTTAACATAAAGGTTTGTTCGTAGAACACAATCACATATGCTATTTTCATGTGAGAGCTCCCATTTAATTACAATTACATAAAATTGATGCAACTTCTTTGTTCCGACTCAGAGGCCGTCTCGCTCGCACGGGTCGAGATATGCACCTTCCCGGTCTCTCATTAGCCGGAGCGCGCGACGCGCCGTGTTATTTTCGTGTTTGCCGTGCTCGCAGCAGGTTGCGGCCGGTATAATATTAAGAGATTTTACTTATATTTCTACAGGGAACGTTACTACAAAGTTTCAGAGTTATTTAATTTTTATCCTTAAATTTTGCAACCAATGTAAACAAACATGAATCCTTTGTCTCGCGCTGCGAGTGGAAAGTTACCAGGATGAGTCATCTTTGTTTAATCTAAGACGCCGTGGTCTTTTAACTATTCTACATAGTACTTGGGAGCTCTCTTATAATTAATGTTTCTTAGGAAAAATAAGTGTTATACACATGATATTGCCGCTTTTTTGGGCATTTAGGAAAATAAGGATATATTATTTATTTGCCTTAAGTCTAGTTTCGCCTAACCTTTACACACATATATTATTTATTAATTTATCTATTACATTAGCCTAGCTGTCCGTAACAGAACTCCCCCCGCCGAGCTCCCGCGTAGGCTCGGGTTGCAAGGGGAGGACAGCTAGTTTTCTCGCAGGCCGGCGAAAAACTCCTCCCTTGGTGCGGACTTCTACGTTGCGCACCTCTCCGTCGGGGCCCGGATGTGTCGCCTCGACGATCCCCTTCGGCCAGACGTTGCGCGGCAGCGTGTGATCGGCTATCACGACGTAGTCGCCTGGCTGGATGCGTCGCTCGTTCCCCGTCGGTGATGACTGCCTGGGCGCGAGTGTAGGTAGGTACTCGCGAACCCACCGCGCCCAGAATAGTTCGGCGAGCGCCTGGCTGGCCCGCCAAGTGCGTCGGTCGGCTTCTCGGCAGGGCCCGACGAGCGGCGCTGCTGTAGGCGCGCCCAGCAGGAAGTGGTTAGGCGTCAACGCCTCGTCGTCTGCCGGGTCAACGGAAACGTGGGTGAGTGGCCGAGCGTTGACAGTGTGCTCGGCCTCGGCGAGCAGCGTGGCGAACACCTCTTCCTTCGGTGCCCGCGTGTGCAGCGTCGCCGTTAGCGCGGTCTTTACAGACCGCACTAGTCGTTCCCAGGCGCCGCCTTGATTTGGGGCGCCGGGGGTGATGAATCGCCAGTCCAGGCCGCGGTACAGCCCGTAGTCTCGTAGCGCAGGCAGCCATTCCGCGTAGGCCGCCCGTAGCTCGAGGTCCGCAGCCCGGAAGCAAGTCGCGTTGTCGCTCCAGATCTGCGCCGGCCATCCGCGCCTCGCGGCCAGCCGCCGCAAGGCCATGATGGCGGAGTCGGTGGACAGCGTGTGGACTGTCTCTAGGTGCACGGCGCGCGTTGACAGGCACGTGAAGAGCGCCACCCAGCGCTTTTCTCTGCGGCGGCCGACGGTGACCCACACAGGACCGAAGTAGTCGGTCGCTGTGTAGGTGAAGGGCCGCTGACACGGCTCGACGCGGGCTCGCGGCAGGTCTCCCAGCGCCGGGACGCGGGGTTGTGTGCGCCGAAGCACGCAGGTCCGGCAGGAGTGCGCTACAGCGCGCACAGTGGGCCGCAGGCGTAGCACCCAGTATCGCTGCCGGACGTCGTTGACGACACGCTCGTGGTTTGCGTGCGCCGCTCGCTCGTGCTCCCGCTGCAGCCACAGCCGCACAAAGGGATTGCGGCCGTCCAGGATGGCCGGGCGTCGGTTGACGTAAGCGGGCGCGGCGTCGATACGCCCGCGCACCCGCAGTAGGCCATCTTCTTCGTCGATGTATGGGTCGAGCTTGAATATTCTGCTGGTCTTGTCTATCGGCTGTCCGCGGGACAGCGCGCGTAGCTCGGCCGGGAAGTCCTCTCGCTGCGCCTGTTGCAGCCACATATGTTCGGCGCTCTTGAAGTGCTTCTGCTGCAGCTCGGTGGGTTGTCTCGTTCGTAGTCGTTCCACGAACTGCAGCATGCGGGCCGTCGTGCCTATCAGTCGGTTGTAATTGGAAAACCGACTGACATCCGGCAATGGCGACTCCCATCTCTGTGTGGCTGCAACTTGGGCTTCTGTGTCTTCTTCTCGCGGTGGCGCCGGCGTCTCTCGGGGCCACTCGGAGGCCGGAAGTTGTAGGAAGTCCGGCCCACAGTACCACCGGCTGGCGGCGTCGAGGCGGCGTGTGCTATCGGCTCGCGTCGCGTCGTCAGCGGGATTTTGTTTCGTCGGCACCCATCTCCATTGCTCGACGTTGGTGGTCTCGGCGATCTCGCCGAGACGGTGCGCGACGTAGGCGCTGTAGCGGCGGGCGTCGTCGCGCACCCAGTGTAGCACGGTTCTGCTGTCCGTCCACAGGAACGTGTCGTCGATGCGTAGACGATGTTCTTTGGCGATGCTGGCAGCTAGTCTCGCCCCGATGAGCGCAGCTTGCAGTTCGAGGCGTGGTATGCTGAGTTGTCGCGTCGGGGCTACTTTAGCCCTAGCAGCGACAAGGCTCACACGGGCGTCGTTGTCCTCTTCTTCGCGCCAGTACGCTACGGCCGCGTAGGCTTGAGCGCTGGCGTCTACGAAAACGTGTAGCTCACGTTTCGTAGCTCCCCCCGTAGAGGCGTAGGGGCGCGGCAGTCGTAGGGCGGCCACGGATTGTAGACCTCGTAGCCAGTCAGCGAACTCGGCAGCTTCAGTGGGCGGCAGGGCGGCGTCCCAATCGAGCTTCAGTTCCCACAGTCGTTGCAGCAGTATTTTGGCGGAGATTGTGTAGCTCGCGAGTAGACCGAGCGGGTCATACACGCTCATCACGGCGCTCAGCATCTCCCTCTTTGTAGGCGTGCGGCGTAGCTCTCGCACGTCGGCCGGAACTCGGATCATTTTAGTGTTAAATCCGAGTTCGTCGGCGTTCGGATCCCACATCAATCCGAGAATTTTCTGCGTCTTGTCGCCGCCTAGCTGCGCGGGCGTCGTTGCTCGGAGCTCTGCAGGTAGCGACTCCATGAGGCGAGTCGCGTTGGAGCTCCATCCGCGCAGTGTGAAGCCGCCCGCTTTGTGTGAGGCGGCGACTTGCTTCGATGTTTCGCAGGCTTCTTCTTCAGTGTTGAAACTCGACACGAAATCGTCCATATAGTGATTCGTGGTAATCTCTTCAACGGCCATCGGATGCTGCTCGCGGTTTTGTTCGGCGTTGTAGTCTCGTACGCTGTGAGCCAAGTAGGGTGAGCTCGCAGCGCCGAAAAATATCGACGTCATGGCGTATGTTTCTGGAGGTCGTGTGCGATTGGCGCCTCTCCACAGGAACATTTGCGACGGCCGGTCTTCTTCGCGTAGCTTGATTTGAAGAAACATTTCTTGTATGTCGGCAGTCACGGCGTAGGCTCCCTCTCGGAATCGAAACAGAATGCCCAGGATCGATTGGAGTTTGTCGGGGCCTTCTAGTATGTAATCGTTGAGGCTGCGGCCCTGGCAGGTGGCCGCGGCGTCGAAAACCAGGCGTATTCGTCCCGGCTTGTTCGGATTGGTGACTGCGAAGTGCGGCAGATACCACATCTTGTTGCTCGGCGCCGGCTCCATCCGCTCGGCGTACTTCTTAGCAAACAGGTTGTCCATCTCCTTCGTGTATGCTTCGGCGAATTGCGGGTCTCGGTCCATCTTTCGCTCGATTCCGTGCAATCGTCGCAAAGCCATGTTGTAAGTGGATGGCATGTTGACGTTGTCATCACGCCAGAGCTGCCCGACTTCGTAGCGCGGGCCGTCGACGCGCCGCACAGTGTCTTCGAAGATTTTCGTAGCTCGCTCGTTCTGTGGTTTCGTTTTGACCGCCGCCGTGATGCCCAGCGAGTCAATGTGGAAGTATGACTTTAGCTGGGCGTTGATGTCGTCATCGTGTGGCGGGCGGCGGTCTTGCTCCGTCGTTGTTGCCGACGTGGTTGCGGGTCGGGCGGCGTCCTCTTCTTGTAGCGGCGCCTCGTACCCGACGTAGCAGTGTAGTACGGTTTGTTGCCATCTCGCGTACTGTTGTGGCGCCGACCCGAATAGCACCCATCCGAGTGGAGATAGCATGGCGGCGGGCTCGTCGATCTTGCCCACGCGCATTTCGTATGGCAGCATCAGGTGCCAGTTGTCGGCGCCGATGAGAATGCGCGGGCGTGCTGTGTCGTAGCACGCGGCGCTCATATCCGCAAGGTGCGGGAACTGCGTGACGTAGTCTCGCTCTGCTCTTTGTGCGCGTAAGCCCAGGTCGGCGACGGTCCGTAGGCTTAGTGGATGAGCCGGACCGCCTGTCTGGCTGCGCACATGGGCGTGCACTCGACGGCTCTTCTGTTGCGTCGTCATTGACCCCACGCCTTGGATATGCAGGCGCGAGGTCGTACCGTCGGCGCCGATTGCATCTGCGAGGTCCTCTTCAATCAGTGAGATTGTGGACCCCTGGTCCATCAAGGCGTAGGTGAGTGTCTCGCCGCGGGGTCCGCCGACGATGACTGGGATCACTTTCAACAGGACCGAAGACACGTTGCGTCCAAATTCGGCTGTGTTGGCGGTGAATTCTTCGACGCACGCCGTCGTCTCTGGCGGTGCGTCTGGTGCTGCGTGCGCGTTAGGGCGGCGTCGCGACGCCGCGGTATAGGTCGCAGCGGCAGCTTGTGGCGGGGCAGTCGGCGTGGCGCTTCGTCTAGCGCCTGGCGTGGTAGCGGCTTGCTTGACTGCGTAGGTAGCCGGGGCGTACGGTTGATAGGCGTACGGCGTGGCTTGTGGCGCAGGCATGTATGGCGCTGCTTGGGGTGCAGGCATGTACGGCGCTGCTTGGGGTGCAGGCATGTACGGCGCTGTGGCGCTCGGTGTATGCGTCTGCGTCTTCTCGGCGTGTAGCAGTCGGTGGTGTGGATAGGTGCAGCCGGGAACGTTGCAGCCGCGGGCGTTGCATTGGTCGCGGCGGTGCTTGCGCTCCAGACATTTGAAGCATATTTGGTTGTGTCGCACCCAATCCCATCGGGCTCCGACTGGCACGGCGATGAGTTTGCGGCATTCGGTAGTGCGGTGGCTGCCTCCACAGTATAGGCAGCTGGTAGGTTGCTCGAGTGCGTATGTCTGCACACGATCTCTCAGAGGGCGTCGTACGGCTCCTCTGCCGGCGTTGGCCGCCGGGCGTTGCTCTGGGACGCGCTGCGATCCACGTTGCTCGGCGGCGGGCGTCGGTCTTCTATGCGGCGCCTTAGCGTGCGAGAATTCCATCTCGGCATCGCTTTCTTCAAGGAGGAACTCCGCCATCAACATGAGTTCGTTTTCGGCGGAGCTCAGGTGCTCCTTAGCGTAGGAACACCAGCGACTGCGCAAGTGTGGGCTCAGTCGCTCGGTGACTTCCCGGATGAGAAGTGGGTTTGCGCCGTAGCTTCGGCGGTCCAGGTCCACAAGCGTTGAAACGATATTCATGATGCGTATGGCGAACTGGTTGAGATCGTTGGCGCTCGGTCCGAGCGGCGGCATTCTGCGCAGCTCGTCGATGGCGCGATCAATGAGTAGATCGGTGCGCCCGAAATTCTTCTTAAGGACCCGTATGATTAGGTCGGGTCGAGCGGAAGAGGCGATCATGTGCTGCACACATTGACGGGCTTCTCCTCGCAGGCAGTGTCGCAGGCGCGCGACATTTTCGTATGCGGAGTATTTGTAGCGTGTGGTGCTCTCGGTGTAAGAGTTATAGAAGGTGAGCCACTCGCTTGGCTCCCCGGAGAATGGCGGCAGCTCGTAGACTTGCTTCGGAGGCGGCCGCATCATGGTCTCAATGGTGTCGGTGAGGCGGTCGATCACTCGGTCTCGGCTTGACGATCGTTCTCGACGGCTGTATGGTGTCCGGGGCTCCTCCTCGTGTCGCTTGCGTGTCTCGCGTTGCGGTGTAGGGGGCCGTGCCTGCTTCGCGTGGACCGCGTCGGCAGGGTGGACGTTGGACAGCCAATCGTTGACGCGTCGCTGTGAGTCGGCTTGAGATCCGCCGGCCCGAGATTGCTCGTCGATGCGCTCCATTTCGACGGCGAGCCTCTTTTCAACGAGCTCGCGTTCAAGACGAATTTCTTCGCAGCGAAGTTGCTTGAGCTGCTCCATAGCGGCGAGCTCCGCCTCACGGCGGAGCACGTCCGTCGCGTTCGACGCTCGAGAGTGAAGTGATGCTGGTCTCTCGTGGACGCTCACACATACCCTCGCGGGCATGTGGGGTAGCCATATCAGGGCTGGGCCCTCTGTGGCGGCGTGTGACTCCGTCCGCAACTGCGGACGGGTATTCTGGCTGGGGATTCAGCAATTGAATCTTCGGGTTCTAGTGGCTGGCTTCCTGGTGACGAAGTCAGCACGTTGGCCTCTCAGCGGCTTCTCGAATTGTTGGCCAATCTTGGCGTTGTGGTATCCTGGGTAGATTCCAGGGGACTCAATCGGGGGGCACGAGCTCTCTTGGCAGAGCCCGGCCCTTTCCGTCTGGTGGACGAGCATGCAGAGGCGCGATTCCCTCCAGGCTGGGAAGTCCGGAGTTGTCGGCGCGGCGGAACATGGCTCCTGCCAGTTGCCCGATGAAGGCGTCCAGCCCTTGCCATTCCAGGTCTCGGTTGATCGTCTCGTTCCGCATGTAGCGCGGGGCCGAGACGATGGTGCGCAGGGACTGGGACTCCTGCGCACGCAGCCTTTTCTTATTGCTCTCCGACGTAAGAGCGTACCATGCGGGAGCGTGATGCTGGTCGGGGCGGCGCGTGGGCTTTATCACCAAAGGTGACGCCGAACTCGCGCCGATGCGCGCGGGCCTCTGATTGGTCGGCCGGCGCGGAGTGCAGTGATTGGCCGGCGTGCGCGGCCGGCGCGGTGTGCTGCGATTGGTCGAGGCGCGCAGTCTTCGACAAATGCTTGTCCAGTTCGCTACGCCAAGCCGTAGTGTCGGTTGGCGGCGAAACTGGGGCTTCCTCGGCGGGAGACTCGGGTGAGTCTGTGTGGTACAGTCCCGAAGGGCCCGGACGGGTATGGGCCGCGGGAGGTGAGTGTGTGACTGCGACGTTAGTCACTGCAAATCGCTGTAGGTCGACTGCAGCTTGTGTGCGCTCGCGCTGCGCGCGCGCGCTCTCCTCGCTCTTGTTTCCGCGTGTATTTACCATCTTTGACGTTTGGAAAACCGCACTTTTCCAACTACACAAAACGAACCTAAACTAAACTAATTCCGATCCGGAACTCGAAGGACCATCAATGTAAACGACAACCGCGTCCGTCGGCTATCGATCACATGGACGCTCCGAAACTCAGGGATGAGTATGGAGCAAAGCGGACTGTAGGTTGAGAAATAGGGTAAACGAAACGGACGAGTATGAAAACGCAAAGTAAATCAACGAAATATATTACACAAGAAATTAACAATTAACACAACAACGGATCGGAAAAACACTTAAATTTAACACTTAATTACTTTAGTCTCTGTCTAATAATGAATTTAACACTAAATCGCGGACCGATGGTTCTACGCTGATACTAACAAACTAACTTTCGCGGACCGATGGTACTACGCTACTCGAATACAGAAAGATGGTAACTACGGTGAACAAGAACTGAGAAGTGACAAGTTGGCAAGTGGCGGATCGATGATCAACGCCCTGACTACGGAGTGGTACTCTACGTAGACTGAAGGTGAACTGAAGATGAACTGTGTTATTATGCAGAAACGGGCGTCCTTTTATATGATTCGTTCAGGGTTTGTTTACATTTCTAGAGGGACGCCCGCTCTGTTACATTTTGCTGATTCCTAGGTAAATTACAATTTTCATCTTAAATCTAACTTATAGTTAACATAAAGGTTTGTTCGTAGAACACAATCACATATGCTATTTTCATGTGAGAGCTCCCATTTAATTACAATTACATAAAATTGATGCAACTTCTTTGTTCCGACTCAGAGGCCGTCTCGCTCGCACGGGTCGAGATATGCACCTTCCCGGTCTCTCATTAGCCGGAGCGCGCGACGCGCCGTGTTATTTTCGTGTTTGCCGTGCTCGCAGCAGGTTGCGGCCGGTATAATATTAAGAGATTTTACTTATATTTCTACAGGGAACGTTACTACAAAGTTTCAGAGTTATTTAATTTTTATCCTTAAATTTTGCAACCAATGTAAACAAACATGAATCCTTTGTCTCGCGCTGCGAGTGGAAAGTTACCAGGATGAGTCATCTTTGTTTACTCTAAGACGCCGTGGTCTTTTAACTATTCTACATAGTACTTGGGAGCTCTCTTATAATTAATGTTTCTTAGGAAAAATAAGTGTTATACACATGATATTGCCGCTTTTTTGGGCATTTAGGAAAATAAGGATATATTATTTATTTGCCTTAAGTCTAGTTTCGCCTAACCTTTACACACATATATTATTTATTAATTTATCTATTACATTAGCCTAGCTGTCCGTAACAGGCCCTTTCTTCATCCTTCGTCCAGTTCCAGTTCGTCGCGTTTTTGAATCGTCCACAATGCCATGTCGTCAGCATAAATTCCTAAATCATCCCTAGCTCGTCCACATTCTTATATTATCAATATCCCATTTTGTCGACATTCCTACATCGACCACAGTGCTATTCGGTCCACAGTTCCAACTCGTCCACATTTTGATAAATGATGAATGAAGTTTGATAACTTGTTTTACGAATTCTTGTTACTTGTATTCGATATTTTTTCTTCACACTACATCGTTACATATTCATAATAATATGTTTCGTTTCATCCCAGTCAGTCCGTAGTTTTATTTTTACGCTGATAGCTATCTCGTCCTTTTCACGCGTAACTTTTCACTTAGCAACTTAGCGTTGAAGGCTCTAGTGATGGGGGGAAGACTGGTGCTTAAGAAATTGTTTTTTTTATGATTATGGATGTTGGCTAAATATAACGTACGTGCCCGAGTTACCTAGTGGGAAGAAGGGCAATAGCTTGAAGCATACTTCATATTAGCAAAAAAACACTAAGTTAGCATTATCTTCGCAATCGTACTTAAAAGTCAGTTAAGTCTTTCGTTACGCCTGATCGTTATATATACCGAACTTATGGAAACCATCTAATCCGCCAGTAACAGACTCGCCCCGGAGATCATTTTAATATAAAATCTACATCCTCGGATGCATGAAAGTTCTCGCTCCATCTGTTATTTTAACAATTCCCGGAAATTTCCAATAAACTTGCCTTAGTTCCGTAAGAAGTACGATTTGAATTTCAGATCGGACTGGGTCGCGAGTTCAGTATAATTGACGGCAACTCGGGGAAGAGACAGTTAGCAATTTTATTGGATCTTATTTAGTTTTAAAGACAAAAGGTTTGAGATCACCAGGGCACTGGAGAAGCAAATTGTTCTGGGGTCTTTGGGGCGCAAACGAAATGGAAAATGGCAGTGTGCGCCAATAAAAAGGCTCCATCGCATATCGCAGACCTAATAACCTTATTAGTGACTAAGAAATGATTGCGAATTCCAGGGTCATTATTGGCACCGAATTGAGCAAAAATTTATGATATAGCCGGACTATTTATACCTGTAAAAGTATAACATTAACTAATTAAGTTGTTTGAATAATTATCGCTTCTCTCTATTAAACGTTACTGTTTTGCGAGTAAGAATTGTATTGTAAATTGTAATATCATAAGATAAATAAAAAAAAATATATATATCTGTAAAAATGCAAAATGGCGGCCTAAATATCTGGTCACGATCTTAAACAAACATACTTAGATAAGAAGTTAAATACAAACTCACTTACTGCTACTTAAATTTTGGAATATCTTCGTAAGGTGTCGTAATATCTTATATATTCATATTCTTGTGAAGTAATTTAGATACCTTAGGGCTCACCTGTTACAAAGCATTTCACTTATTTTCAGTTTTACACGAACGTTGGCATGAATTTAACATATTAATATGCTTGCGAAAAGTTGTACAAAGGTCAAAATACTTACAAATTTTGCAGTTTTGTTTATCAGATTTTTTTTATTGACTATAATCCATTATGTTTAATCCCAATTGAAATGAACGCATACGCATATATATCAAAATTCCTAAATATTATTTTGAAATTGTTATTTACTGTGTAAATATTTGATTTGGAATTGATTATTCATATGTCATTTTGTTTATAAAATGTGACTAAAAATGTATTCAGTTTTTAGTGTTCCGTAGTCAACTAGGAACCCTTATAGTTTCGCCATGTCCGTCTGTCCGTCCGCGGCTTAGCTCCGTGATCATAAGTACTAGAACGCTGAAGTTTGGTATGAGTATGTGTATGTATCACGCCGACAAAACGGTAAAATAAAAACAAAAAAAAACTTTTTTTCTGGTACCTCCCCTACACCTAAAGTGGGGGTGAATTTTTCATTCTAACAGTAGTGTGTGGGGTGTCGTTGAATAGGTCTTTTAAAAATAATAGGGGTTTTTAAACATTATTTTTTGATAAAATCAGCAGTTTTGTAAATATTCGCTCCGACAGTAAAAAAAACAGTGTCCCCCCCCTAACTTTTCAACCACGGGTCAAAAAATTATGGGAAAAATCATGAAAATGAGACCGTATAAGTACTTTCAATGAAAACTATATTGAACAAAATCGGTCAAGCCGTTTTTGATTTATTGCAAAATTGCATAATTTTCTTTAAAATTATTTATTATTTTATTTATTACAATTTAACTCTCTCTCTCTCTTCGTTCCCTCACTGCTGAGGATCGTGACTCCTTCTGATTCCGTCAACTAGTTGTCTCCATCGGTTACGTTCCGTTGCTTGGTGGAGTGCAGCACTGACAGATATGTCCAGCTCCTCAGGTATCTGGTCTGCCCACCTTTTGGGACTTCTGCCTCTAGGTCTTTTACCTTCGATTTTACCAGTTACCATCAGGCGTTCTAAGTTATTCGTCTCTCTGCGTGCAACATGGCCAAAATACCTCACTATTCGTTGTAAGCAGGTAGTTGATAAGCGTTGTGTTTTCTCTATCTTTAGTTGCTTCAGAATAGAGACATTTGTCCGGAAAGCTGTCCATGGTATCTGCAGCATACGGCGCCAGCACCACATCTCAAAAGCATCGATTCTCTGTCTGTCGGCGGCTTTGAAGGTCCATGTTTCAGCACCGTACAAAGCGATGGAAAAGACGAGGGAACGGACCAGGTGTATTTTGGTACGGTAGGTTATGTTATGGTCCCTCCAAATTTTGCTAAGTTGGGTCATTGCTGTCTTGGCCATGCCAATTCGCCTGCGTATTTCAGGTTCGCTACTTCCCTTATTTGTTATTAAAGAGCCAAGATATTGAAATTGGTTTACGGTCTCATAATCATTTAGGAGATCAGTGCGTTGGATAGCCGCGAACCTGTCAATGATCATCAGCTTAGTCTTGGCTTTGTTTATTGCTAAACCCATGCCCAGGCTAAACGTTTCCAACCGATGTAGTAGCTCCGCCATTTCACTTTCTGATGATGCGAAAAGGGTGGTATCATCTGCGTATCTGAGGTTAGATATTTTGACTCCACCTATCTTTATACCACCCTCCCAGTCTTCTAGCGTTTGACGCATAATATGTTCTCCGTATATGTTAAACAGAATAGGAGAGATTACGCATCCCTGACGAACGCCCTTTTGAAATTTGAAACGGCTTGATGTTATATCTCCTACCTTTACAGTGCCGTAGCCCGACTCATACAGGTTGCGAATTAACATTACGAGGTGTTTGGGTACACCTGCTTCGTAGAGTACTTTCCACAATTTCTCCCATTTAACGCAGTCAAATGCTTTTTGGTAATCTACAAAACACATGAAAGTTGGAGTATTATATTCGTAGCATTTTTCTATTATGAGTCGAAGGTTCAGTATTTGCTCTCTGGTACCTCTCTCTTTTACAAAACCCGCCTGTTCTTGGGGTATTTGCCATTCTAGATAAGATCTCAATCTAGCGTTGATGATGTACAGTAGGATTTTGCTGGCGTGGGATATTAGTGCAATTGTTCTGTAGTTATTACAGTTACGCATCGATCCTTTTTTATGAAGAGGAAGAATTGAGGAGTGCACCCAGTCAGATGGCCAATGACCGGTTTGCCATATTCTATTGCATAAATTATGCAAGCATGTTATTCCGCTTGGGCCCAGTCCTTTCAGTACTTCCGCCGTGATTAGATCCGGTCCTGGTGCTTTATTTATTTTAAGCTTCCTGATCGCGACTTCAACTTCTGAGCGGAGTATATTGGGCTCTTCCTCTCCTACAGCTTCGGTTGCTGGGGAAAATGGGAGCAGCTGATCCTGGTAGAGTTCCTGGCAATATTCTTTCCATCTTTCAGCTACTTCGGCAACCTCGTGTATCGGATTACCATTTGCATCATCTACCACCCATGAGGACAGTTTGGCCTTGTGTGTTATTTGCTTGACTTTTCTGAAGAGGTCAGCAGTCTGATACTTCTCTGCATGACATTCAATTTCAGTGCAGATGCCCTCTAGGTATCGGTTTTTGTCCCTTCTGCATTGTCTTTGGATTAAACTGGACAACTGGGAGTATTCCGCTTCAAAATTTCCAGGTCTTACGCCATTCTTGAGTTGTTTGCGTAAAGTTATATTGGACCAAACCTCCTCTGACATCCAGGCCTTTTTGTCTATTGGTTTTTTGGCCATAGAATCTAGAACACTACAATTTAACACTGACAGTTAAACCTTACGTGCTAATTGTTACAAATTTAATTACATTATTTATGTGAACTAATTATTTGTACAATACTAATTATGTCAACTTACATACTATTATTCAGTTAATAACAAAATATATAGTATTATAATTATACCCATGTCTCCTTACGCTATACGTGATCGACGTAAGTGCCGCGCGTTGTCTTTCTACTTCGAACGTTACACATATTAGTTAAGTGCCTACTGTATTAAAACATTTCGCTCAATCTGGCGCGTATAATCGATAACTTCCAGAAGGTGGCGTTTACGACCTTTTTATAGAGCTTGAGATCTTTGTCGTAATTTAAACCTCGGCCTTAAAACCGCTGTTTTAAGCCCGTCTATTGTGAAGGATGGGCAACGACGGAACCCTACACTGAGCGTGGCCCGACATGCTCTTGGCCGTTTTTTTTTTTACAGTTGAGTTGTGTATTGATGAAAGTTAACGATTTTCTTGAAAGGTATATTCGGAGTAGAATATCAGCTTTGTACCCGTCTCAGACTACAGTCAACTTATCCTGGCTCTTATTTCCCCTTCCAATTTACAAGAACATTCAAAGAATAGAAGACATATTTATAAGACAGACTAGAACACATATTGCCATAGCCATACAATTGAATATTTCTAGCACAACTGTAAGGCGCGACGCGACAAATGTTTCTTGACTGTCCTTACAAGCAGCGATCACGACACGTGATGGCGACAAACGCGACAAATGTTGCTTGACTCTGTCCTTCCAAGCAGCGATCACGACGCGTGATGGCGACAATCGCGACAAATGTTGCTTGACTCTGTCCTTCCAAGCAGCGATATATAGGTATAACATTGCAATAAAAGTGCAATTAGGTGCTGTTTATCACAGAATATGTAAAAGGCAAGAACATTTTTGCTTACGCGATCCGGGAAATCACTTAGAAATGAGATACTCGCGTATATTTATACCCAGCGAACGTAAGTTTGTTTCTTCGCGTAATGTGATAGGTATTGACAGATTGGTACCAAATTGATGTCGGTAGACGGCGATCCTGGGGCAAATACGAGACGAAAGGTTTTGGGGAGTTCTGGATAGTTATTAAATAAACAGGACGCTAGTTATTCAAATAAATGTGACTATAAACGTAGCCGAACTCACTTAAGCATAGACAATCTTGACATTTCTTCGCAGAAGGGTATCCTTCGGTAAATATTTATCTAAGTACAGTCGAGTTCATTTACATATATACACACTTACGAGAACAAAAATATCTGAACACGATTTTATGCTCCTGACAATAGGGTCGTGTTCAGATATTTTTGTTCTCGTAAGTGTGTAGATGTAAATGAACTCGACTGTATGTAACTATATCGTCCCCGTAGCTTTGCTTAGTTTGGGTCTAAAAAGGTAGTTTGGGACTAAAAAGGTTGATTTGTGTTAGATTGCCCCAGATATTTAAAAGTTTGACTTCTAAATTATCTAATATAATTATCACCCTACAGCGTATTCAAAATGTGTTATCGGCTCACTTACAATTAGGAGTTATGTTAACAAGTACAGCATACATTTAAACGACTATTTTAATCAGGTGTATACGATTGTAAGATAGTCGTTTCAGTATCATTACTAGTCCTAAATCGCGAGCTTATAAATAAAATATTTCTTCTTCGTTTACCGCTGTCCCATTTATGTAGTTGATCAGGCTAAAGCAATATCAACGACTCTTAATCAGAAATAAAATGGGGCCAAGATCCTTCCCCGATTCCCTGAGGAACCCCACCCGGAAGGTCATGTAAGTAGGCCCCGTCACTGGCTGGTATTCCAATATTCCACTGATAGTGCCTCCTCCCCCTCGCGTTTAATAAATATCATACACAATGCCAAAGTGACTGTGTGCTGGAAAAGTAGGCCTTTTTCCGCTCCACTAAAATATGCGAACATGTATTTTGAATGTTGCCTGTAAGGTTCATTTTGTAAGGTACGAGTGGGTAGCGTCAATTGTAAATGTCTCGCTTGTTATTATCCATATGGGAGCAATGCTGCCGTATACCTAATGCCGTATACCTTGTGCTCTGGTTGTTTTGAAGTGGCGGGTTCACTTTTAATCATCATCTTAAGTTAGGAACTTTTGGTCTCAGCAAGTAAGCACGACTTTCCTTTGCATGCACAGACCTATCATCTAACTATACTATCAGGTCTGTGATTGAATGTTTACTACTTTCGTCTTGAGACTTCGAAATCATTTAACTTATTTTTCGTCTTAGGATTCGTCATTGTCATCTTCAAAGTTAAAATTCATGAAATTTTGTCGTTATGTGGTACAACATTCATAAACACTTTAATATTCCATTAATTACTTATAGGCTTTAATAATGTTATTGTTGTCTCAGAATATTTATGACTGTTATGTGGGATATTAGAGCACCTTATTCTTAAATATTTCATTAGGTATTGAAATTAATTGATATTTTGTGCTAATACTCAATTTTAATTCATTTAAGAAGATCTTGGAAGAGTAATTATTTAGTGCCCCAAACAAATGATCTGAACGTAATTTTAATTTTCCATTGAAATAGCTTAGTACCTAAGCTTAAACGGTCATTGCCTTCCAATTAATTATCAAATTCCGAAGTAAGATACTTTTCATAATATAAGGAAAATGTACGTTAGGGAGAACAAAATATACGCGTAATTTTAATAGCCAGAACCTCTTTTTGTCTGAAATAACAATTGCCGTAATTATGTAATCATAATTTTTATTTTATTTTAGTATAAAATAAAATAGCGTTGGTAGGCATTTGGCGAGAAGACTGGATTTGAAATTGTTTCCTAATCTCAACGGGTTTCTAAATTAAATATTAATTAACTAGCGACCCGCCCGGCTTCGCACGGGTGCAATGCTGAATTGCTGATACTAAATATACTATGGATGTATACTAAATATACTAAATATGTATACATATAAAACTTCCTCTTGAATCACTCTATCTATTAAAGATAACCGCATCAAAATCCGTTACGTACTTTAAACGATTTAAGCATACAATAGGGACAGACAGAGAGCAGGAAGCGACTTTGTTTTATACTATGTAGTAAAATAACTTCAAATATTGTCGATTATTTTTTATTTTTTTCGACATCTTAATACTTACGTATAAGAACACTGCTGTCACTTAACGAAACTAGTCAAGTTATGTCATATAGGTACATAATAGTTACCATAACTTTTAACGTCCACCCATTCCAACAGGAAAACGCGCGTCCGATATTTTCTACTCAAACAGAACACACTGAAACTGAACAAAAAAACAATCAACAAACCAACCAATTCCCATACTTTTACAAGCGTAAACTTTCTTCCAATTCCCTTACAAAACTGTTTACCCTCATTAGGGGTAAATGGAATACCCCCTGGCGGGGGGAAGGGAGGGGGGAAAGGCACCTGTGCTGGTAATAAATAGCGAGGAAAAAACTCGCTTTGTGTGGCCTCTATGAATACTATATGAGACCCATGTGCGAGACGGATTGATGTACGAATATGTGCAGCTCGCTCGGATACTTGGCAGGACAGGGACAGTTCATTACGGTTACAAATAGGGTGGTGGGAAAGGGTTGCAATTGGATTAAATGGGTTTTATTGCACCAGCTGAGCGGGTACTCCTTACACACAAAATACGTGTTCATTTCAGGGTCCAAAATTTTTTGGCAATTATGTCTCCACATAAAAGATTTACAGCTTCCTTTTGGTTAAAGTATACCTAATCTCACTACTCATGGCGCAGTTTAAATTACTTCTGCGCAATGACTGCTGTGACAGTGCTCTTTTTGAGATTAGGTATACCTAATAATATTGTAGTAAAACCTTTTGTATACAGAGAGATAGACAGTTCATGTAGTCAAGCTCTTTCATCAACAAAGTCTTACGTAATCTAGAGACCGACGTGAGGTGTCTTCCCCACTTCTCTTTTGTTTAAGATGGTTTCTCGAGGATGCATTGTGTCAAGGATAAGGCAGTCTACACAGTTTACGCGCGCTACGCGGTAGATTTAACATTGTATGCAAGTACCAGGAAGTTTATAAAAACACGCCCAACCACACTGCCGCAATTTAAAAATCCTGAATTTAAAACTCCCAGAACATACAGCCGCGAGCTGAGGGCCTCGACGCGACGGCAGTACGTGGAGCCCGAAGCCAATAACTACTACGGACGGCGGACACGCAGTTATTTGGTGCCTCGAATATTTAATAAGTTGATTAATATAGAGAATGAATGTAGCAGTCAAAATGTTTTTAAAGTTAAGCTAAAAAAGTTTCTACTAGATCAGTTAGTAATAAATACCCCATAACTATATAGTTATTTTAAAATCTGTATATAGTTTGACCTTTGTAATATTACTAAGGTCAAACTATAGAGAGAAAACTCTAATTATTATATACTTAGTTAGGTACATTTGTAGACAAACGTAGTTATAAAAGTGAGCGCAGCATTCGCCAATAAACGTATGTTTGGCGAAAGTAAGATAAATGTACCAAATGTAAGCATTGCATGTGATAAATAAATTAAAAAAATAAATAAATAAATAAATAAATAAAAAAAAAACCGTAGTTTGTTTTCCCTACTATGTATTTCATTTCGCATCTGTGAACCCAAAAAAATATTTTTCGGTTATAACGATAAACAACTTTTCGGTTATTTCTCGGTTAAAACTACTTTTCGGTTATTTTTCTATCGTTGTGTCGCACAACATCGTTGTAATGTACGGTATATTTTAATAACCGGTATGCTTTATTAAAAACTGTCTTATAGAAAAACCTTTTTGGTGAAATAAACCAGTTTGGGAAATATTCATTAATCCAGACATCCAATAACACGTGGACACCACTCCAAACTCAAAAAAAATTAACTGAAATATACCGTAGAGGATTTAAGACTAAGCTAATTTGAAACCAAAGAAGCGGCCACACTGTTTATTCACGGAACAAGTCCGCTGAGTAAATCGAAAGATAGTAAAATATGCAGAAATACCCTATATTACCATCCGCTATTGAATATTTGATGCGACGGAAATTCAAAACAGACTACTTATCTGCGTTAAAATGAAGGGTTTCAATTGAACGCTTTATAATTAAATATTGCGAAAATAATAAAAACCGCCGTGTACAAGGTTGGGTTACACACGTTAGCAAAATAACTTCCTACATAACAATAAATTGTTGGAATTAGTGAGTAAGAGTGTTTCACATTTAAAGTTCTAGGTTGTATGTAAATCAAAATTATACAATATAATTGACTGCCCCAGTGTTTATCTGCAACTTCAGCTTGCTTATTCCCTGTGCTATGTCGGTAACTTTGGTTCTCTGTCGAATTACTTCGTTTGGGATCTGATCCATAGGAGACAAACCGAGCATATCCATGGCTAGCTGAGCGGCTTTGAATTGGTGGACTAGTCGTATGGTGACCCACGAGGGCCACGTGTCGGTTCCATAGGTTATGACAGGTCGGACTCACTGATTAAAAACTTTCGGTTTTAAGCTTTGAGGTATGGGCAACGTGAAGTCTTGACGATTTTTAGGGTTCCGTACCTCAAAAGGAAAAAACGGAACCCTTATAGGATCACTTTGTTGTCCGTCTGTCCGTCTGTCAAGACCCTTTTTCTCAGGAACGCGTGGAGGTATGAAGCTGAAATTTATATCAATTACTCAGGTCTACTGTCCCTTGAAGCTGTGAAAAAATCAAACTTCTAAGCCAACGCAATCAAAAGATACAGCCGTTTATGCCGCAAATTTTCGACACTTGCAAGGGAATCAAAACCTACAGGGTGCTTCCCGTGAACTCAGAATCTTGAAATTTGGTACGAAGCAACGTCTTATAGCATAGATAAAGGAATAATTACGAAAACCATAATTTTTTTTTTTTAATACCTATACAGCCGTTTATGCCGCAAATTTTCGACACTTGCAAGGGAATCAAAACCTACAGGGTGCTTCCCGTGAACTCAGAATCTTGAAATTTGGTACGAAGCAACGTCTTATAGCATAGATAAAGGAATAATTACGAAAACCATAATTTTTTTTTTTAATACCTAACTTTGCACCTAATTTATATGGGGCGCTATACATACCAGGTGCAAACTTAACTTAACCACTTAGGGATGGAAAGTGTTTGTACGGAACCCTCGGTGCGCGAGTCCGACTCGCACTTGGCCGGTTTTTTTTCCGATCGATGCCCAGCCCAGTTGTATTCGCCTCTTAGCCTCCTTGTCGAAGTTGCCTCTACCTAATTGGAGCATTCGCTCTAGGTAAACGTATTCGGAAACAACTTCGAGGGAGACTCCATTTACGGCGATCGGTCCCGGATTAATACTCGTTGTCCCGCACATCATTAAACTATCTATATGTTCTTGATCAATCTTCAGTGATACTGTCAAAAGGTGCTGTTATTCTGGTATGGGTATTTATGTATTATCAATATATTAAGATGACAGACTGACTTATTGCCATACCCCGGGGTTTCCGGTGCACGAATTATTTGACTCCTTCTGTCGGCCTGGTATCAAATCATTCGGGCACCGTAAACCCCGGCGTATGCTTATTGCAGTAAGAAAACAGACGTATAAATAATGTATAGAACCATGTACGACATTAAAACTGATGAAACCGCCCATTTCGCAAAATAAAACGGTATGCGCGCTCGCATCACGTCAGATTGCATTCTAAGTAAGTTTTAATGTCACTTTAGAACGAAATAATGCGAATGTTAAACGGCAAATAATAAAGCAGTTTTATGGCGGAACAATGTAACCAATCGCGGCGCAGACGTGCGGCGCAAGTTTTGATTGTTCTCATTACAACCACCGCAAACACTACACGCTGTTGGAATAAATCCCGAAACTCCGACCTTATGCTGAAGCGACTCGGTCGCAATCGACGCAGTGTTTTAATGAAATGCACCCAACTTTGTCAATTCGCTAGCGACCTTACAGTACATTAATAAAGTTTTTAATTGCGTGGTTGTATGGAACAAAAGCACGTTATTAATGGTGCCAGTTAATTGTGATTGTAAGTGCTGCAGAAATAGCAGCCGAGATGAGATGGCATGATATGAAAATAAAGCGTTAAAAGTATGCAATATTGTTTAGACAAGTGCTTCCTTAAATAGACGACGTGATGGACTGACGTATCACAAAGATAGACAAATACTTGTAGCGAATATAAACAAGAGAATGCGCGAAAGAGAAATTTCTTCCAACAATTTTTTATAAAACACTTCATAATAAACTTCGAACATAATTTTAAGGGGCTACCCGCTCTCAATGACCTTCGATCTGTTGCGATAGATTTTCCCATATTATAAATAGCTAATCATAATAACATAGTTTTTCCACAACAAAATACCGTATCAAGTACCTTTCACATCACATGTCAGTGACATGTCACTGACTTTGAGATACAGGCCGTCAAAGTTTACGATTTTTTCGGGGAAAAAGTTGTGGAAACGGTTTTTTGCGTTTTTCTCGAAAAGTATTGAGAAAAATAGAAAAAGCTTCACAAAAATTTTTGTGGAATATGGTTTAGAACAATAAAATGTAAGATATTTTCTACATATACACCGGGGATAAAAGTAGAAACGAGATTAGTGTATTTTTGGTCCTTCACCGAATATTTTTTTATAAAATACACAGTCGTTAAATCAAAATTCGGGTCACTACAAAGTGTTAAGCATAGACCATACTACAATATATATTAAATAGGACATTATAACTCTATAATCCACAAACTAGATACGATGTAAAAATCATCAAATTGGCTGATTTCTGCAGGGAGCCCCTTAAGATAGCTTGAGGTTCTCGAGCCAAAAGTATAGGCCAAAAACTCCGAAATTTTGTGAGTAGGTTTATTAAAAGCGATACATATAGGGATAAATTTATTCATTTTAAGTGCACTATTTAGAAAAAGTTTTTATTTTTAATTAGCTCGACCAGCATTTTTTAGGCAATTCGCGATTATTATTTTTTATATTTAATTTCGTATAAAACACTTTTTGTTTATTAAACAGATGGGTGAAGGTCGTTTATACTTCGTACCCTCTAATACTCTAGATATAAAAATATTCTAATGTTACTGTAACGCACAGCTGTTTCACCCGTTACAGTAATTCACACGATAGTATAGTCGTCTAACTCTCCTTGAAAGACGTCGCATTGCGAATAACCCTAAAATTTGGTTTGTACTACTTACTACGTACTATTACTTTAGGACTTTAGCTTGAAAGCCTGGAGACCTTTCAGCAAGTACTCTTAAGAGTGTATTACTGGTAACTTCATTGCTAGCGACGTGACAACAGTGGGTACTTTATTTTTTATAGTCCGAGAGCCTCTCTGGCATTATAAAAAGCTTCTTGGGCTACAATGGCTCTTGTAGGTTTCAGCTATTTTGCTAGCGGTATAGCATTTAGGTTTCCTTTGTTTATATCACAGGGGGCAAACGAGCAAACGGATCGCCTGATCGAAAGTGATTTCCGTCGCCCATAGAAACCTGTAACACCAGATGGGTCACAAGTGCGTTGTCGGCCTTTAAGGTGGGAGTACTCTCTTTCCTTTTTATGAAGTATATTTTATATAATACAAGTATATGGTAAGAGTTTAGTATTTATTTTTATATATCCTGAGTTTTTCTAATACCGTAAACCTTTTATGACTAACAGTAAGCTGTCTTGTAATCATTGGTTAAGTACTACCCTATAAGCGCTAAGCAACTTTAAAGCGTCTTCAGGAGCTTAGTATATAAATAGAACACCACCGCGAAGCGAAGACGAGAAATGGCGCGGGGACATACATGTGATAAATGTACAAGATCCTACAATTGTATATGAAACGCACTCATCAGTAAACTCGTCATAATCGTAAAGCGTTTCTTGCAATCATTAACGAGTCCCACCCCATAACCACCCTGTACCGTGAAGCGACTTCAAAGCGGCCCGGTAGCGGTATAAATAGAACGCGGGCGCGAAGCGAATGGCGAGAAATGCCGCGGGGACAGACTAGTGATGACAGTTTCTTTGGAAGGGTGATGACTGTTATCTCCGTTTGTCATACGATTGAGATGTCTTATCAGTCATTTTCATATTTTGCACGGTACAAAGTTTTCAAATGAGGGTAAAATACTCATTACAAATCTCATTTGATTTATCTGTCTTCGTTATCAAGCAGGCAGTTTGGTGGCTACCTGACATTAGTAATATGTAATGTAAATAAAAAACTTTTTTCAAATTTCAGATATATATTTCAGATAAATTCAATATCAAAATTTACCCAAATTAAAATATAAAGACACAAAATCTGTTCACCTTTTGATTGCTCATTCGTGATTTCCAATTTTCCACTCGTTACATGTTTTCCTCATATTGATAAGATTAGCACGGAAAATGAGCGTGCACCATGCTACAGGACCCAAACCGCATTTTCATAAAAATATATATATCTGAAAACTTAATTAAAAAAAGTGGTTTTATTGACATTATACATCACTAATGGTCTGGTAGTCGTCAAGCTGCCCGCTTGATGACGGGGTTTGTTCCTATGGCGGTTCACACGTTGCAGATTTACGCCCATTGGTGCCATTCGGCGCGTGCGACTGTGTTTTATCCTTTGTTTACATTCGACTGCACCGTTGGTTGTGCGCTGCGGCCGGCGCTTGCGCATAAGTGTTCGTATTTATAGCTCCTTAGGCCAGTTCACACGAGGCTGATTTACGCCGATCGGCACTCGGCGCGCGTTTTATACTCTGTTTACATTCCCAGCTGTCGTATCAATGAACTGCTCCAATCGCGGTTAATTTGGTTTTATTTGTGGGTTGTGTGACATTTATATAAACATGACTTTAATCATTTAAGACGATTGTAGTATCAATGAACTGCTTTGTCGTAGATTGTGTGACATTTATATAAACATAATTTAATCTTTTAAACGGCTTGGTTGACATATCTTTAGCTGCATCACATTTCGTAGTTTATATGATATATCCCCAATCAACATCTGTTGGGATTTCATGTACAGATTAAGCAAATGTAACTGTTTTCTTTTTTCACGAAGACAACCAAACCAATATTGATCATATGGGCATGGCGGGTGACATTTCATATACCATTTGTTATAATCATACATCTATTTTTGAACCCTGACCTATTGTCCTGACATCAAGCAGATGCTTGTTCTCAAGTTCGTAAAAAGCTCCCCCGACGGCCTAATTAAGAAATTTCTCGAATGCCGAGTGATTCAGCAGTCGTAATTAGTCAGAGACGTCTCAGACATTTGTTAAGATCATGTGGTATTAACATTAATGTGTTATTTTGACTCGAGGGTGGCACATTAGTTTCACAATTACACTCGTTCCTCTCTGAAGATTATATAAAAAGTTTGACAATGGGTATGTCATGATACAGTCGAGTTCATTTACATCTACACACTTACGAGAACAAAAATATCTGAACCTGACCCTGAACTCGACTGTACGTTGAGAAATGTTAATATTTCTATATGAAATAATAGACGTTTCGCAAGAAATAAATCGGAGGGATTGTATATATTAAAGGGACAACCCTTTGTTTCCTGGAAACTTATTTCGTCGAATGCTTTATTTCACCGAAAAATCATTTCGTAGAATTTTTATTCCTCTGTAGTCTGTAGTCATAATTTTTTTCAAAGTTTTGCAAATATTCTATTGATTAGGTTAGGTTAGGTTTTTTTTATAACAATCTCAAATAGTGTACCTACGGTTGTAAAGAAAAATGCTTTATACTAAAATATTTTTCAGTGAAATTAAATATTCGACGAAAAATTATTTTAGGAGTCAATATATTATTATTACTAGACGACGATATACAATAAATAATTTATAAATAGGTACATATAGATAAAACCCAGGAATGAATATTTCAGTCCATCACACAAATATTTGCCCTGGCCGGGATTCGAACCCAGGACCGCCGGCTCAATAGGCAGGTGGACTGCGCCAACCGCGTCGTCGAATGATCACAAACTTCTATTTAGATAATGAAGCCTTTAGTTTTTCCACTGCATTTTCACGGTTTCACCCTAAAAATTCCATCCAGATTACCTACAAACGTTACACGCTTATGATCTCAACTTCACCCTAATTTGCACACAACCATTTTCAGAAACTACTCGGCGTTTTTTCTCGTCTAATTTAATATGGACCTTTCCATCTCGGCCGGGTTGCATTTAAAATTTAAATTTGCTAGATAAGGAGAGGGAATGAAGCTAACTCGTTTAATTTCTACACGACGGTGTCCGGCTGACTTTGAACGAAAGTGCTTTTGGCGAATTTAATGAAGTTGAGTTACATTAGTAAAGTGATGTAGCAAGCAGAAAGGTACTTTTAAAGTGATATTTTCGAAATGGTCTGGGTCAAGGTTATAACAATGTCTTCACATAAATCACTACAATTCATACTGTGCATGTAAAACGCACATCCTTAGGGTATAATGGCTAATGCGCTTAAACATTTTAAATAACATAATCACAGTATGAATGATAGTTAATTACTTTGAGCAAATAAAAGAAAATGTTAAAGTCATGTCCTACAAAGAAGTGAAGGAGAAAACCCATAGAAAGAAAAACGGCTGGCGGTTGCTACAGCGACAAGAGCGCAGCTCTTAAATTGAAGAAGAAGAAGAAGAAGAAGAAGAATGACAGAAGGCGCTCTAGTAGCGTACGATTATGGAATAGAAGATTTGGTGTGATTGACGTAACGATCTAATAGCTCGTCCTGCTTACATTGCAGTGGATCACATTACATGTTTATTTCTTAATTTACCTTTTAGTCAATATTTATAAAAATCCCGTGTTAAAAAACATATTGGTATTAATTCTTCATCTTCGGTGCAAATGTTGAACTATAAATAATAATAATAATAAAAAAATCTTTATTTCGAAGCATATTACAACTCCATAGTGGTTAGTAACACAAACAAAACAAAAACAAAATAAATGTTAGAAAGAACTTAAAAACTAGGTTAAAATTATAGAAATTATTAATACAGACAAAAAGTTGCAACCCCTTTCGTTTGCTCTATCCAGTGCTTCAGAATTGGGCTGTCATATCTGTCAGCAATCACATTTAGAATTCGGTTGGGACTTTTTCGAACTCGACTCAGTAGTGATGCGATTTTCTTACGTATGATTGCTGGGAAACCGTCTATCCTAGCTTCGCAAAACATACCAGAGGCACTACACCTACTAGGTAATCCCAACAGAAGTCTAAATGCGTTGTTGTATTGCACTCTTAATGCGTTGTAGGCTCGCTTCGTATATCTCACCCACAGGCTGCTGGAGTAAAAAGATTGGCAGTAAGCTCTAAAGAGCGTTACCTTGACTTCATTTGAGCATCGAGCAAACCTGCGGGCTAACATATTTCCACGAACAGCCAACGCCCTGCGCTCTCGTTCAATATCCTGGTCATCCTTGAGGTCACTGGTTATAATATGACCAAGATATTTAAACCTGTCCACGCATGCCAAAGTGACCCCATTAAGCACGACAGGCTGAGTGCGGGAAAGCTTGATTTTTTGCGCCTTGAAAACCATAACCTCACTTTTCTTGGTCGTATATTCGACGCCATGGGACTTGGCGTACGACTCACAAATGCCCAACAACCTTGTCAGTGCGCTAACAGCAGGCGCCAGCAACACCATATCGTCTGCGTAACTGATGTTATTTGCAGCTACGCCATCTATATAACATCCATTATGGACGCTGCTGAGGCCCACTATCAACTCGTCGACATACATGTTGAACAATTTGGGAGACGTTAAACCGCCCTGCCTCACCCCACACTCTAGCCTGTACTCACTCGACAGTGTATCGGCCCATCTCACCTGATTGAGCTGATTTGCATACCAATATTTCAGCAGACCAACACACTCGCTCGGCATGCCTGTTTTCCCCAACTTCTGCCATAGTAAGCTGTAATCGACGCGATCAAAGGCTTTTGATAAATCGAGGAAACAGGCATACACAGGCGTGTTCCTTGAGGTGTAGTACCCGACAGTGTGCTTCAGACTTAGTATAGCACTTTCCGTAGACAACTCACGCCATTATTTAAATTGAACACTGGAAACAATTTTTGCAGATTTTCATTATCAAAATCATGCGGTCGCTCAGCGACAGAGTTCTTTCAATATTTACAAATAAACATAGATGCTTGTCGTTGGCTTTGCTGTCAAACTAGTCAATTTGCTTGACCTTACTAAATCGGGACGTGCTGGGCGCGGTTATGATTTTCAGAATTAGGTACACTCCTGCCACCTGGATCTTGAGTTTATTTGACAGTCATTTTGGCCAAACTTCGGCCGTCTACACACGCTAACCACAAACTAGGTGCATCTTTTTACTAAATGAAATTTACTCAGCAATGAAAACGAATGCAGCAGTGTAACTGCTTGTATTTCGAACGGTGTCACTGAACTTGTTTTTTGCATGCGGAATCATGTTAGTTTAAGCTAATTGGAGCTGCCTGTTTTATGCTTCGCTTTTATATCCTTTATTCATTTTAAATCTTAAGTTAGTTTTTTTTACAATAAAATTCATATAAAATGTAATATAAAATATATAAGGGTTGTTCTCATACTATGTCTAGAGAATTTACTGAATAATAAATACATAAAAGTTTTGAAAAGTATAACTAACATAACGTAAGTGAGTACCTAACGTAGTATGAGCTGAATAAAAGTTTATAAACTAATCGTTGAAAGTATTGAATGATTGATTTATACCTTCTATAATGCCTAGATATGTGACACAATAGCAATATGAGCACTATAAATCCTTACACTATAATACCTAATTATTTACATTCTGCTCTCCGCTTAACCTAAGAACCCTTTCCCATCGCACAAAACGACATCTCTCCCTAACAAACCATGAGCACTTATGCCCTTTTAACCGGAAGGGCTTCTAACCCGGCCCAGTTAAAAATACCCGCTTTATTGCTCTGCGTTTAGCGTTTAATCACGCTATTCCTGTCTCTGTCACGCGGTGATTTATCGGCCCTCGTTACATGCGCACACGTCACTTTTGAGATGTCACAAACAAAAGACTACCGCCGCGTTGGGTGTCCGCGGTTTTCAACTTTATTGAGAAGGGTTTGGGATTGAAGTGTGGTGGTTTGGTTTGAGCATGAACATCAGGAAAAGGACGGGATTAGTGCTGCAAATTATGAAGCTACTGGGTTTCTTCATGGCTCTGGTCGTGTGGCATAGTTATTTTATTAAAACTCTCATGCCATACGACCAGAGTAATTTTATTAAAACTTAGGTTACATTTATGAAACATGACTGTAATGTCTATACCTAGATTTATTTCTAGCAGGAACAACAGGTGGCTAGTGCTTTCATAATAATAATATCAACAAACCTTTTATCGATAACCGCCACGTCAAAGTTATGAAGGAAATGCTTAGTTATTAAGAAAATATTCACAATGTCGTGGAACTCGAATAAATAAATTTCACATTGTTATGTTAATTATTTACTTCTTAAATGAATAAGGTCTACCGATATAAAAACTATGATTAAGTACTAAATTTACTTAATATTGGAATTAATTAGAGGAATTAATGAAAATGTATGTTACGATTTTGTCACTTACTTTTACTCTATAAATATGAAGTGGTTTTTATCGATAACATGAGTGTCGATGATTTATTTTGTCGAGCACTAGCAACACGTCGTTCGTGCTAGGAAAATCTCTAGGTATAGTAATGTCTAATTTTTTAATGGGTACACCACAATTTTTATATTAAACTATTGATACAAATTCCAAAGCTCAAAGTAAAATTAAAATGCGTAACCTGGGGGAAGAGACCTGGATTCGAACCCGGTACTTTTGGATTGCCGGTCCAGCGCGTTAACCTTTCCGCCACTAACGCCCAAATAACTTTTCGATTTTTTTCATGATTTGTATGTCGATCTGTGCATTGCATACCTACGCGATATCTGTGGTTTTTTTTTTAAAGAACGTCCTCGGAAATAACGAACACTTTTGAATTGTAACAATGTATATTTCACAGATACTGATACTTAACTTAAATTGGAACAATAGGTAACTTATATTGGAACAATAGGTTACTTATATTGGAACAATAGGTTATAAACTCTAATCACAGCTACACTATAATATGTCTGTCCGGTTTCACCGTCCGACCGAGAATGACCCTGCGCGCCAAATCACCCCACTTACTATAATAAAAAAATAAAATAAAAATATTTTTATTACCAAGAAACTAAATTGATACAAACATGATAATATCCATCAGACTCCAAACTAGGCTAAGCACGTCTGCGGGTGCGAATTAACAGTTTAACACATTATAATTCAACTAACTAGACGGTAACATACAGAAAGGAAAATATTCTGAAACAGATATGTACAAGTATGTGTGTGTGTGTGTGTGTGTGTGTGTGTGTGTGTGTGTGTGTGTGTGCGTGCGTGCGTGCGTGCGTGCGCGCGTGCGTGCGTGCGTGTGTGTGTGTGTGTGTGTGTGTGTGTGTGTGTGTGTGTGTGTGTGTCGGTCATGATCATGACGTTACAATAATCGTCAGTACAGCTACCATTATTGTAAAGAAATACATTTATTCGTGATGTGACCAGGAAGGTGTGCCAAAAATGATAACGAAAATAAAATAAAACTATAAGCAACTATTATTATGGCTGTGCCACGAAAAGGTCCCACCTCAGCATGATTCTAGCTCGAGAGCCAGCGCTGATCTTTCGGTGGGACCATAGGTGGCGCCACGGAGGTATACCTATTGAGGTAACTATTGCTTTGCATTGGCCCTTAGGTACCTGAATTGATTGACTGTAAATATTATCTTAGTGAAATTGGTAACCGACTAGTTATTATTCTAGATTCTAGTTATTTGTACACGTAGGTACCCAAAGGAATCAGACAGGATTTCTTGAATAACGAATCGTACATCGATCCTGTCAAGGAGTAAATACCTGTCGCGATTGTTCCCGGGAAGCGGGATGAAAGACGAGCGAATGTCAATACTACATTCTTCATTATTTGGTAATTTGTCTATTCTGAGATGTCAAACGACCTTTTATGCAAATATGGCATTGTAAACAACCTTAGAACATTATTTTCTAGAAATAAAATACATTCATAATCTGTCACCGTCTTCAAGTTAAGAGCTTTTGAAGCTTTCTTCATCCATTATATTCACATCATCATCATCACCCACATGTCATATTTTACTTCGAAATGTAAACAATAAGCGGAGAAACAGTAGCGTTTCACAAATATTCAAATACATTAAATAAAACGGCAACTATTAAAGTTACCGTTATCAAAGATGGACTGAGCAAAACTATTTCTTTTGGCCCAGTAGCAGGCCTCATAGTGAACCACTGGTACTTTTTTTATAATGTAATTGCCCTTCTGACAGATGTGTAACCATTTTACACATTAGGCCTATTTAAATGTGTGCCAGTCTCGAAAACTGAAGAAAATATTCATAAAAAATATATTATTTTTATGGTTTTGTTTTTCTTAGACAGAAGGCGGGCTTTTAAGAAATCATGGCATTGATCTTAACGATACGAACCCCCGTTTCCTGGTGGTCATACTAATTTGTCATATCAGTATGACCACGAGGATATACATGTCCTCCTAGTCATACTCACTTTTCTGAACCTCCTGTTGGAAAAACAAATGTCAGTTCATTGAAAATATTTAAATGTCGAGCTAGAAATAACTAGACAGGACTTTGGAAAATCCTGTATTTTTATTACCTTAATATTGGTACTGTTATATACAAATATGAGAATTAGCGTAATTAGTTCAGTGGGGTGTGTGTAGTTGGCATAAAAACAATTAGCGAATTTTCATTTTGCATAAAACCATACGTATAATCTTTAAAGTATAGAAATAATTATTGAATACGACTGTACAAATGGCCTGGGGCAGCTGCTGAAAGTTCCGTCCAGAAAGAATTCCTCTATATTCTGCATCAGTTTTCGCCCTTCTTCAGAACAGAATACTTATTATTCGACAGTGTGTGAACAAAATTTTCAAAATTCTTAGGAATTGCTGCATCACTTTTTAGGGTTCCGTACCCAAAGGGTAAAAACGGGACCCTATTACTGAGACTTCGCCGTCCGTCCGTCCGTCCGTCCGTCTGTCACCAGGCTGTATCTCAGCAACGGTGATAGCTAGACAGTTGAAATTTTCACAGATGATGTATTTCTATTGCCGCTATAACAACAAATACTAAAAATAAAATAAAATAAATATTTAAGGGGGGCTCCCATACAACAAACTTGTTATAGATTATATATATGTATAGGTACGGAACCCTTCATGCGCGAGTCGGGCTCGCACTTGCCCAATTTTTCCTTTTTGTGCATACAAAGATGATTTTACACTCTTCATCGGAGGAAGGTCTGTGAAGAAATGGGCACCTTTCTTTTTCAAATTCTTCATTCCCAGTTTGTAGATTTGAGGAATTGGGGTGACTGTGAATCGGGCCTGTTCCTTCATATTATCAACGGCTATATCGATATAATTTTTGGCAAAGTCGGTTTTACACGTATGGCTTACCTAACAACAAAATGAATTAATTCAAGTTTAAATAAACCAAAGAACCCAGTTTAAATAATTTAAGAGAGTCCCCTTTATAAGTAATATGATTACAGACGGACTTTGGTATGACTATAATTATAATAGTAAACCGATCTGAACCCTACTCAATTACTCATACACAAAAAAAGTGTAGTAGTTAAGATCGGATGAATCTAAAACCCTTGGAACATATATATAAACTCATACTCAAAACGTACCTATACCACTTACAACTTAGGTACGTGGATAAGTAGTAACCGATCCCCGGCACTTCTTTGCAGTTCTCCTTACTACACGGCTACAGTTCCAAATTGTGCTCCCGTTCTTGTAACACCGTTTTTTTTTTACTACTTGTGGCCATTTAACAACGATATTGCCCCCTTTTTTCTTTTAATTAATAGTAATTCATTCATTTTAAAACACAATAATATTTCCGTATTAGCTATCGTAAATTAATTGACTATTCTGGTATATTATTAAGGCAACTGACAGAAAAGTATTTATAGTACATACAGGAGGAAGGAAAAACCTTTTTTCTAAAAATATGGTGTTACAGTATGACTAGGGGGACATTATATATCCTCGTGGTCATACTGATATGACAAATTAGTATGACCACCAGGAAACGGGGATACGAACGAAAGGTGGCAGGGTTGGAAAACGCAGGACGTGACAGGTGCAACAAGGTAAACCGACGCTCTTATGAAGGTCACGGGAAGCTGTTGGATGCGGGAACGTATAACATGCTGGCGTGCTAAAAGCTATATGGTCACCTTTCTGTAAATTTGCATACAAAAATGTCGCCTTGCAGTAGATTGACAGTTTATCATATCCGGAGCACGTCAGGCAAGGCGGTGAAAACTTAGCCAAGTTCGGGAACATTTTTTCGTCCTCGGCCTAATGGATGGCTTAGCGGGTTTAATTTAATTACCGCGACCCACTTGGCCGGAGTTTGGCCTTCGGTCGCTGGATAAGTGAGCTCGGTCTTTGGTTGATGGACGAATGAGATCGGTTTTTGGTCGTCGAAAGACGAATGCCGAGTTTTTTTAGGTTTACTGAATTTATTACCGGGTATACTTAACATAATGTTTATAAAACCTAGTATTCCTTACTGAAAATAGCCATAACATATTCAGTCTCCTTGTTAGGTACGGACCCGCCAAGTTACTTGCGCTTGTGGAGCATTTGACGGTTGTGCACAGTCGATTATAAAAGATACAAAAAAAAAGTTACGAACACTGCACGCAGCCCAAAATTTCGTAGCCTACATTATATTTTGCCAAAGCCACTTCAAACCCTATATAATTATGTCGTTTGCCTCGAACTCTGGTATACAATACATCCTTACTCGCGTTAAACTAACTAACAAAAATATTCACTACTAAAAAGGCAATAACGCGTCGAGAACTAGTTTGAACCGGATTGCTCTCATGCTGCAACTTCGACATGCTGCGCTTAAAATGCAATAATTTCATGAATCTGCTTAATGCCGTTTCACAAGCAGCGAACTATAAATATTAATGTAAACTTACACAATTTTCTCGTATTATCATGAAAAGATGTTTTTGTGAATTTAGATAAACCACTTTTTTGTGAATTTAGATAAACTAGCGCATTTTGCTCGCGACTTGACAACTTCGCTTGTCCCGCAACGTATTATTATGCATTTCTTTCACATTCATTGTACTGACCACGTCAAGTCTTTGGAAATTATTGACTTATTTCGTTACATGTATTTATTTATATTAACCTTCCTCTTGAATCACTCTATTTATTAAGAAAAATCG
Source organism: Apotomis betuletana (assembly GCA_932273695.1). Lineage (NCBI taxonomy): Eukaryota > Metazoa > Arthropoda > Insecta > Lepidoptera > Tortricidae > Apotomis > Apotomis betuletana. The sequence continues at coordinate 28,920,739 of OW026301.1, forward strand.
TATCAAAATCCGTTGCGTAGTTTTAAAGAAAGCATACGTATAGGGACAGATAGCAGGAAGCGACTTAGCTTTATACTATGTAGTGATGACGTTTTCTTGTGGTAAGCAAAGGAAGTATCAAGAGTTATCTTAAAATCATCCACACTTCTTCATCCCAGAAGACACAACGGCAGCTTGCCGCACCACTCCGCAGCGACCCGCAGTGGACTGAGGTCTGGTCATAACTCTGCCACGTGCCGCAGCAGTGTAACGAAAATTATAACAAGTTGGATTGAAAGTTTTATGTGAAAATATAAATGGGAAACCGGGAATAGAACCCGGTAGCTCCTTTTTAATTTATTTTTTAAACTTTGATCTTTGTATTTATGGCTTAAATAAAAATTGAGGTATACCTTACCCACATTAAAAAATGAGACGTTACATGTTTCATACATTTATAAATATAAATGCGTTAAGTTTTAAATAAATATCAGTAATAATTAAATTTGAGCTTTATTATAGTTTTACGAAACGTTTTTCACACAGAGTTACGTATAAGGATCTTTTTAAAATGCAGTGAATACTGCGGCACGTGGCAGAATTATGATCACAGTTCACTGCGGAGCGCTGAGTTATAGCGCTAGTCGTTTGTGTTGGGATCCATTACTTGGTAATGGTACGTTTATATTTTAATTACATTTATAATCATTTTTTAAAAGACAACCATGGCAATGGCATTATGAAACGCAATATCATCACATTTATTTCTCACTATAAACTAAATAAAAGCTATTTTGTTGAAACCAATAATTCTAAAATAACAATAGAATTTACGCCGATTTTTCATTAAACACGGCTGAGAAAGAATACGAGCTTAATTTTGAACAGATTGCGGAAAATTGACCGAGTATTTACTTTAGTCATCATCTACTATATACTGTGAATCAGTCACAAAAATCTTCCCCGCCATTTATAAATCTACACGCACTTTGATTTATAATATTTGTTGCTGGACAATCAGACCCGCGAAGCCAATACCGCTGAATAGGTGAGAATGACACATCAAAAGGTTCCCACTTCGTATTCTCTGATGATACTAACCACAATGAATAATTTACCCCACACAGGGTCATCTTATTTGTAGATATCCCACGTTTTCCCGTAATCAAACCTCCCATAAACCTATATTTTTATGGAGTTCTTTCGCTTTATGACGGCGTATATTCGTGGCTCGAGTGGCTCGACTCAACAGTTGGCGTGGCCTGAGCGCCTCGGCCTGTGCTCGAGCTCAGGCCGTTTTATTGGCGCTTAACGCCGGATTGAACTGGTTTACTCCAGTTTTATTGCTCGATACGGCTGTTTATTAAAATCGTAGGCGTAGTGATCTGATTCATGATGAAACCCATTGTGAGAGGCCGGTTTTGTAGTTAAATTAACTGCTTATTGTCTGGTCGTAAGTTCAGTATCTAACTGCGTAATATATACATATCTTGAATTTCGTTGTTAATATGTAGTAAAACATCCACGGCCCAATAGGCAGCTTTATGAATAAGGAATTGTGAGATCTTCCCCTGACTTGGCGCAGTCGGTAGGATGAGTCGGATTTGGCATCTATTCTCTCTAGAAACTTCTTAGTCGGATAGTTTTTTTATTTTTTTATTGAATATTACAAAAAGATGCGTATCAATGGTAGGCTCAATACCTTAAGGCATTCGCTACCCGTCAACCATTGGATTAAACAAAAATATGTAGTTGGTGCAGGATTATAGGTCAATGTACTTAGTCAAAGTAATACTAAACACAAAATCAGTTAACTAGTGTAATAAAGTTATAACTTTATACGTACACTATAGTGTACGTAAAATATTTCGAGATAAATTAATCAGAGCTATTTAATTATCAGAAAGATGCTTGCTCAACATGTGCTTGAAAGAAGATTTGCTCTGATTTTGCCTGATCATAATAAATTATAGTGGTTGAAAAGTAAGATTATTGCATTCACTTGCATATACTACTGTGGATTTTTAGAGGGTTGATAAAAGTCGTTTTTATGGAAACCACAATTAAGTTACTTCCATGGATACTTCCACGAGATGCTTGAGCAACATTTTATCTTTCATAGTATAAATATTCCCCCAAAGCGAACCCCAGCCCAGATATATTTCCCTTCGGATATAGTCAATAGATTAGTTGCCGTCTAGTGTCATGTGTACACAGTTTGCGAGTGATACATATTGTGTTACGGCTCGCTGAACGAAACGCGAGTGTTTGCATGAAGGGTATGAAGGCGACACGGGGCGATATTGCGCTGAATAAGGGCGCTCAATATGTATACCAAGGTTGTAGATATAGCTCAGACAGTCGCCAAACTTAAGTGGCAGTGGGCGGGGCACATTGCTCGTAGAACTGATGGCCGTTGGGGCAGAAAGGTTCTTGAGTGGCGACCGCGGACCGGAAGGCGTAGCGTGGAAGGCCCCCCTACAAGGTGGACTGATGACCTGGTTAGGATCGCGGGCAGAATTTGGAAGAGGGTGGCGCAAGAACGCAAGCAGTGGAGATGTCTACTGCTGATATGATGAATATGTACTGCAATTGATCTGAAATAGTGAAAATAGGCGGCGTAAAAAACTAGGGTTGTGAACACTCTGAACTCATGGGAATGTTAAGTATAAAATACGGATGAACACTCGATCTCAAAAATGTGTTCCATCATGGTTCCATCGCACTAATGCCAAAGAAAGTTTTGGTACATATTTACGAGGGAATTAATTCGATACATATTTTTGCATTTGACTGTGCTACAAGCTCTTAAGAGGCCTTATTCCTTTTAATTTTTTTTTTCATATTATGACAAATATATTGATAATTCTAACCATTTTTTTGAAGTGGATAATACTTTTCCCCGAGTTCTAGGTAGTAATGTAGCTATTTCATGTTTTTATTGCGTGCAGTCGAAAATAAGTTGAAATAACTAATTTTTCGCGTGAATTTTGTCAATTTCGAGCAGTTTTTGAAACAAAAAATATCAATGAAAAATTCAAACTGTAGGCTTCAAATATACGTGTCCCAAAATTCAACGATAAGCGGGCACCAGATGATAGATCTGGTCATGATACCTCGAGAAAAAAAAAGAAAAAAAAATATCTCAATCCCTTTAGAAATTATTAAAAAAACATGAAATTCTTAAAATATCGACACCCCTAATGGTATTTTTAACGACCATGTTTACAATTTCTGGAATATTTCAGATATTTTTTTGTATCGGCAACCTAAGTAGCACTGCTATCCACCACAGCCCTTAAAAATACATGTAGTTTTAACACAAAAAATAATCAAAATTATTTTTACCCCAAAAATTTTGAATGATTTTTTCTTTTAGTCCACTTTGACTCATCATGGTACATAAAAAAAGTATCGACACTACTATGGCAAGTGTTTTAAAAAGTTGACGCAACTAACCAAGATTCCAAAATGGTAGGATACTCTTGGAAAACTAGCCCCGAAAAAAAAACAGCTATTTTTAAACAAGAACCGAATTTTTTTAATGTTGATAGTAATTACTTTTACGTGCTACCACTAACCCGTCCCAAACTCAGACTTGAACTCTGCTGCTGCAGAGACACGCTGAGGCACCCACTGGGTGGAAAGGCTAGCCTCCAGGAGCGGGTCACCGGCCCTCTGCTTATCCGCATCCCATCATCGGCCACTTCCGAAGTGAACTGAGACAAAGACTAGCAAAGCAATCTAACCTATGCCCACCCCAAGTGCTGCCCATACCTTGCAAAGTCTGATCTAGGCGAGATGGGTACCGAAAAGTGCACACCAAGACAATGACAGCATCTGCCCTGTCTGCCTCCTTCTGTCCGATAACAGACTCACAGAAGCAGGCCACGATCTCTCGCTCCTCAGTATGGCCACTACGACGCTATCGAGCGAGAGATCCCCCACTCCAAGGGGGGCGCCCACCATAGTACGACGTTCACCAACCCAGCGAATGCACACCTTTAGGGTGTGCTGGGCTGTGTCATCCGGGTCGCCGCTCGCGGTACACCGGGCTGGTTTCCCTGCCGATTCGATGCAGGTAATGATCGAAACACCCGTGTCCGGTCATTACCTGTGCCAGTCGGAAGCCAATGCTCCCATGAACCCTCTCCAACCAGTGGTCGAACGATGGGAAGAGTGCCCCTATGGTGCGGGCTTCATAGGGGGAGTCCTGCAGGTCGTTCCTCCACCGGTTCCTCACCCGGCGCTGCGCCTGTCGGCGCTCCTCACGCAGCTCTTCGGAAGCGGGGAACTCATTAAGGGCTCTGCTCTCACCCGCTCCCTGTGCGCCTCCGCGAGCACCTGGGCATCCAGCTCCCAGGGCGTGGTGCCCGCCAAGGTGCCCGCTGCCACAGCACTTTGGGTGGGCATAGGTTAGCCTGCTTTGCTAATCTTTGTTTTAGTCCACTTTTGGAGTGGCCGCGATGATGGGATGCTTATAGGCAGAGGGCCGGTGACCCGCTCCTGGAGGCAAGCCTTTCCACCCAGTGGGTGCCTCAGCGTGTCTCTGCAGCAGCAGAGTTCAAGTCTGAGTTCGGGATGGGTTAGTGGTAGCACGTAAAAGTGATTACTATCAACATTAAAAAATGTCGGTTCTTGTTTAAAAATAGCTGTTTATTTTTTTGCGCTAGTTTTCCAAGAGTATCCTACCATTTTGGAATCTTGGTTAGTTGCGTCAACTTTTTAAAACACTTGCCATCGTAGTGTCGATACTTTTTTTGTGTACCATGCTGAGTCAAAGTGGACTTAAAGAAAAAATCATTCAAAATTTTTGGGGTAAAAATAATTTTGATTACTTTTTGTGTTAGAACTACTTGTATCCTGATATTTTGAAGGGCTGTAATGGATAGCAGTGCTACTTAGGTTGCCAATACAAAAAAAATATCTGAAATATTCCAAAAATTGTAGACATGGTCGTTAAAAATACCATTAGGGGTGTCGATATTTTAAGTATTTAATTTTTTTTTTATAATTTCTAAAGTGATTGAGATATATTTTTTTTCTTTTTTTTTCTCGAGGTATCATGACCAGATCCATCCTCTGGTGCCCGCTTATCGTTGAATTTTGGGACACGTTGTATATCAATAAGATAAGATAAGATAAAAATCATTTATTCAAGTAGGATTCATGGGAATCACTTTTGCATCGTCAATAAATTACACACAATATAATACATTCGAATATAGCACTTACATTTATGAAAACAAATTCAAATATTTCAGCTGAAACGCATCGTTAAAAGTAAGTGAAAAATTAAATCCATGAACTTTATAAAATACATCAGAACATTTTAAAATACATTAAGTTAACAGTAAAAATAAAAACTTGTATATAAAAAAAAAAATTAATGTCAACAAAAGTGAACAAATTATTAAAAATATAAATGTACGTTCCAAATTAAATATATATTTAAAACATTAAGATATATTAAAATTATACAAAAAAAAGAAAAAACCATCACATAACATTAGCACTGTCCAAATCAGGCCAAGCTTTTTTATCGTTCAGATAATCCTCGACACTATAGTAAGCTTTCTTCAGCAAAACTGATTTCAAATATTTTTTTAAAGTAGGTAGGGGTAGTTCCATTGCTTCAACAGGTAACTTATTGTAAAACAGTATACATTGACCCATAAATGACCTATATATTTTCCGCACACGAAATTTCGGGATAGCAATTTTGTGTTTGTATCAAGAACTAAGATTTTTTTTAAATGAATCTATATTTTTAACCGCGTAAATAATGTTTTCATATAATATGTATTGAGATGGCACTGTCAAAATATTAAATTCTTTAAAACGATCTCTTAGCGAGTCACGTGACCGCATGTTATAAATAAAGCGAATTGCTCTTTTTTGTAATACAAAAATGGTATGTATCTCTGCAGCCTTTCCCCATAGCAAAATTCCATAAGACATGACATTGTGAAATTGGCTAAAATAGACTAAACGCGCTGTCTCTACGTCCGTCAGTTGCCTGATTTTTTTGACAGCGTAAGCAGCTGAACCCAATTTGTTGGCCAATGATGATTATGTGGGGACTCCATTGAAGATTTTTATCTAGAATCAAGCCTAAAAAAGTAGTTTTATCAGTCAATTCTAAGGGCTCCCCATTTAAATATAAAAAAAGGACTATCTAATTTTACGTTAGGTAATGTGAACCGTATACATTTAGTTTTTTTAGAATTAAGTAATAAATTATTAATAGTGAACCAATTTAAGACTTTCAATAGTGTATCATTTATGCTATCGTAGTCCACTAATGCTCGATTAATTTTAAAGATGAGGGATGTGTCATCTGCAAAAAGAACAATCTTGCAATCATTTTCTACGATATATGGCAAATCGTTTATATAAACTAAAAAAAGTAACTAAATAAACGAAATAAACCCCATTAACCCTGTTCTAGGTAGTAACATCAATGATATGTTAAAAAACATGTTTGATAATAGAGAAAAAAATCTAAAACAATCAGCATTTTAAAAGGAATAAGGCCTCTTAAGTACTTAAGTCTTTGGCTACAAGTTTATTCAATTAACCTTTATTTCGCATTTTACCTATATTGAATTTGTAACAATGGTGTAAGAAACGGAATAAAAGAGATTAGCATAACTGGGTACTTACATACATACAAACCTAACCTACCTAATGCCTTGATCACACGTACCGAGCAAACGGGCGAGACAGTAAAATGTTTCTCGGCCGAGACAGTGATATAAGTGAGTAGCTGTTTACACATGTTTTGAAATTAGCACAGTCAGTTCAGTTCCATTGAGACTTTCGGACATGATGGATCGTAAAAAAATCGCCGAGTGGCGAGACAGAGCACGTTCAGACCGGCCGAGTAAGCGAGTGAGACAGTGCGGGGAAGCGGGAGGGTGGACACTCGGCCTAGTAGATAGAACGGGAGCCGAGCTACTGTCTCGCCGCTTCGTTCGGCCGAGCGCTCGGCCGAGCACTCGGCGCTATGTTTATACGCACCGAGTACTCGGCCGAGAGCACTGTCTCGCCCGTGTGCTCGGTACGTGTGATCAAGGCATAAGAAACCTTGCTATCCACGACGTGATTGGCGCATTAGTATAGCTATTGAGCCGGCGGTCCTGGGTTTGAATCCCTAGAAGGGAAAATATTTGTGTGTTGAACTTGAACATGTTTCTAGGTCATAGATGCTTCTTTAATGTTAGTATGTACATGTATATTGTCTTTTAGTACCCATAACACAAGCCTATTAGAGCTTACTTTGTAACTAGATCCATCTGTGTGTGGTCGTCCGTTATTATGTATTAATATTTATAATCGTCCAAGGGTTAAGTCCTCCGAATCCACCCTCTTGCACATGGCAACACAGCTTGTTTGCCCTTCAGCATAGCAACATTGTTTGGACAGCCATGTTGGTTCCGTTGTCTAATGGACGGTGCTGTGGACTCGAGTGCTGATTGGAGTAGCTACTATTTGTCTAATGCTCGTACAAATGCTCATTAGCATACCACGGGGTATTCGGTGCACGTGTGATTTGACACCTACTGTCGGGCGAGTGTCAAATACCTAACCTAACCTAACCTAAACCAAGTCACTCGAGCTGAACCATTAATAGAACATAAGCATGGAACAAGGTCGGTATCAGCGGGCAAATTTGAGGTGCCAAGGATCAGGAACTACTATGGAGATAGAACATTGAGCAAAAGAATTCCCTACATACTCAATAGTTTGCCCGAGAATATCCGACACGAGCCAAATAAGTCCAAATTAAAAAAAAAAACCTGCCAAGTGCGAGTCGGACTCGCGCACCGAGGGTTCCGTACAAACACTTTCCATCCCTAAGGGGTTATGTTAAGTTTGCACCTGGTATGTATAGCGCCCCATATAAATTAGGTGCAAAGTTAGGTATTAAAAAAAACTACTTACTAGATCTCGTTCAAAACAATTTTCGTTGGTAGTTTTTATATTAATGTACATCATATGTTTTTTTTAGATTTTTCATTTTCTTATTTTAGAAGTTAGAGGGGGGGGACCAACTTTTTTCCACTTTGGAAGCGTCTGTCACGCAAACTATTCGGTTTAGAATAAAAATATTTGAGAATCCTCGATATCATTTTTTAAGACCTATCCATAGATAACACACACGTATGTGTTTGATGAAAAAAACAATTTTTGAGTTTCATTTCTAAGTATGGGGAGACCCCAATATTTATTATATTTTTTTTATTTTTGCATCTAAATCTTAATGCCGTTCACAGAATACATCTACCTACGAAGTTTCAACAGTATAGCTCTTATAGTTTCGGAAAAAAATGGCTGTGACATACGGACGGACAGACAGACAGACAGACATGACGAATCTATAAGGGTTCCGTTTTTTGCCATTTGGCTACGGAACCCTAAAAATGCTTAAAAAAGCATCTGTTACAGACACTTGAGTGTTAAAGTTGTGTATTCAAAGTGTCACTCAAGTGTTTAGCAATAAATAAACTTTGTTGAAATTATTATATAGAGACTCACACCTGCAGACAAACTGTACAAACAGTTTTGCAGGGAACTGTATATAATATTTAAGTTGTATACTTTATTTAATAAACAAATAAATTGAATTGAATTGAATTTTGAATTTAGAATCAATCTATGACTATAATATTAAACTATATTACATTTTTGCGAACAAAATAAATAAATGACTTATGCAAACCTTGAAGCTACAATGATTGGAATTCACTCAGGGTCCAGTAATTTTTATTGAATTCTTATAAATTCAATTTGCAATGTATGTCTCTGAAATAATACTTTTTATCTTGCCGAATAAGAAAATAATATAAGATTGGCTAAAAGAAATTGCTTAGAAAATGAATCAAAGGGTTTTTTTATGGTTTCATAAGACTGCTTTTAACCGACGTCAAAAAACGGCGACGGTTCTAAATGTTTGTGTATATTTTTGTGTTCCGTACATCAAAAGGAAAAAACGGAACCCTTGTAGGAACTCATTGAAACCGATTAAAAAGACAAGTCGATAAAAAGGGGTCAAATTCGATAAATATGCTTGATCGCTGCTTTTCTGGCGATTAAATAAAAGTCCATGCTAGCATAGTTTGTTTCCACCCACATTTCCTAATTATCAAACTGCCCTGAAATTTGGCACGCGTGTGTAGTTCCGCCGGCGATTCAATTAAGCATTGTCAGCAATTAAATGCGTTTGTTTTAAAACTCAAATTTTGGCATTACCGTTTTCCTTTTATTAATTAGACGACGGACGAGCATATAACTTTATAATATTACAATTAATCATAACCAATTATTTTCAAACCTGGAGTAGGTAGGTCTGTGCGGATAGAAAGTCACAACGCTATTTTTTGGGTCTAATCTGTTGATCATCTTCGGATGCCGTTAGATGTCCACTGCTGGATAAAGACCTCTCAACCAGGTAGTCGTTCCACCTTGTTGGGGGCTTATCACGCTGCGTGTTTTCTGGTCCGCGGTTGCCACTCAAGAGCCTATCTGCCCCAACGACCATCGGGTCTACGAGCAATGTGCCCCACCCACTGCCACTTAAGTTTGGCGACTGTCTGAGCTATATCTACAACCTTGGTTCTCTTGCGCTACTCATCATTTCCTATGCGATTCATAGCTCGCTCCATTGCCCTTTGAGTAACTTTGAGCCATCTTATGAGGCTCATTGTGAGCGACCAAGTTTCAGTGCTGATTGTCATCACAAGCAACACACATTGGTTAAAAACCTTCGTCTTAAGAAACTGCGGTATTTGATTGAATACTACCTAAACTCATTAAAAGTCAAACTAATTAGGACGATCATTTAAGAAAAAATATGATTATGGATCGCTCTCTTGATAACATCGGAAAAGAAAATTATAAATCAGACTTTTTTGAAAAACCAATATCCCGTTGTCAGGACAATATTGAACGGCTCCGATTGCGAGTTCGTCAAGCCCTCTCGAGCGCGCAATGAATCTCCAACTTTGCCAATAAACTTTTGTTTTGTGAGAACAAATCGTGGTTTTTACGTGACGAATACCCTAAAAACCTGAGGGAGACGCGGTTATGTAACATGTATGGTGGCGTCCCTTTCTGTTGCTAAATGGTTTCAGTTCTAAGGGGCTCAACGCACGATCTTGATGGCGTTTGTTTGTCACAACTTTCGGAACTGTATAATAGAATTGTATCTTTATAGGTACGCGTATAATGTTAGCTCATTGTCTAGGATTTACAGATGAAATGAAATTAAAGAACTTGAATCATGTCAAACACTGACTATACTCTATCAAAAGCATTGTATGAAATCAACTAAATCAAGATATTCCAAAAAATAAGCGTTAAGTAGGACAGATAATTTATTTTTGTAATCACTTGATTGACTTTAGGTCACCCGAGGTAATTACCTATGGAGTTAAATGCGTCTTTTGATGATATCAAAGCGGAAAATTTTAAAATCACGAATACCTCTGCCTAAAGTTTAGCACTATTCCTATAAAAAAGGAGGCCGATGGTTATAATATGTTGCGTTTCATGGAGACTCATGTGACCTTAAACCAACTCGTCTTGGAACAAGACGCCGACGTGTTCGCTGAGAGCTGGCACACGTTGTTTACTAAAATAAGTGCTTTGTGATTTAAGTTTGATTAGAGTTGTATTTTAAGTATTAGTAGTTTTAAGTTTTGCATTGTAAACGCTTTGGTTACATACTGTTAGTTTACAATTGTAGTTTTATAAATAAATAAATAAATAAATACACAAACTAGCCAGACGGGCTGGGTTTTGTTGTTAATAAATAACCCGCGTTATCGTTTAGATACCGTGCACCTTCACAGTTGCTCTAATAATTTTATTCATCTGGCTGTGCTTATTTGGAATAGCCGTTCATAGGGCTTTCATGCGGCCTCACGTTTGCGAGGATGCCCCAAATTCGCCTCCTTTGTGCCGCGATCCGTTCTCGGTACAGCACAGAAATAAACTTTTAATTTACACTTTCAAAGCGAATCTGGCGGCGCGCGGCGATAATGTCGGCTGAATGGCGAAATGGCATTGTTAAACTTTATTTGAGTCACCCTAGGCCGTAAGTGGGATTTTCTGCCCGCTACGCGGCCACACGGGGAGAGATCTCACTTCCTGGTCAAGGCAAGAATTCGTAAAGCCCTAGAATGCATATTTATGCCCTCTCTCATCATCAGTCACAATTTATACGTAGGTTAAACATTTAAGCCTTTAATACAAAGATCAAAGCTTAAAGAAAAATTTAAAAACGAGCTACCTGGTGGAAAGTACCGGGAATCGAACCCGGTACCTCTGGATTGCCGGTCCAGCGCGTTAACCATTTCGCTACCCTGGCTCCAAGAAGACCTGACGAAATTTTCCTTATGCTTTGTGTGTCGATCTTTGCATTGTTTTATTTGAAAGGTTCAACATTTATTGTACAAATGGATTAGATCATCATATTGATATAAAGACAGTTATAGGTAACAGCACATTTTATAATTAGAATATTCACAGCAAAAAATATGCATAATAGTTTCATCCGCGACTTGCTTATTTTGGAAATCTGGGGCACAGTAGTGTCTCCGTCAAGACGATATTATTTTCCTGCTTGTGGTACTTCGTTGTTTGTCCAGCGTGTGACAAACGCGCGACTACCTGCAGATGAGCCCACCGTCTTTTTATTAAATAATATGTTGCGTATGTAATATAAGAAAAGTACAGTACAATTTGCATAGTGAATTCGCTTTGCTATTAATGCAATTCGAGGAACTACCCAACGTTAATTTCCACTTTTACTCGTCTCTTGAAGGATCATAAATATATTTTAATTCAATAAAAAAAAAAAAATTCACATCGAAATTTAGACTGACGTCACTCAAGTGCCAGAAATATCAGCGATATTTTCCTAACCGCAAAAAACTGATGTCAGTTTCTCCGCCATATTCCCGGGTCTCATAGAAAAGTGCCGCAAGAAAAATAACTAGCTCCGATGAAAATTGACGAGCTGGATTGACGCGGGTATCTTTTGACGTAGGCCACTGGGGATTCAAATTCCACTAGATACGTTCGGGGATAGAAATTAACGCATAATTTATGTATACTATATTAATGAAAAATTAAATTTTGTACATTGAAATGTTTTACAACTCCTCGGGATGTAACGTCTGCTAAAACAGTAACGTCTGCTACTGTCAACTTGATTTTTTTTTACCAGTGCTTTGCTTGTTTTTTTTCATGCCTTAAGCATTCAATGGTTTCGTAGTCCTCTCGCATCAGGTTCAGAGGTTCAATAGGTAGGACTTCCGTGTTGGCCCAGAAAGCCGTGGGAGGCGCAGGTTCGAACCCTGCCTGAGCTATTGAGTCCCACCCATAAAAGTAAAACTGCTTATGGAGATGTTTCAGTTGCTTTTAAGCGGAATTCCGTCTATAAACATAATACGTCCATTAACATACTCTCACCGTCACAAATTATGCGGAACACAAATAATTACGTCTTATTCAAACCACCGATTTTCCTACTTTTTAACTCGGGGAGTTCATCCGAGAGGGGGCGTTTTTATTAGCCCTGTGGAATTCCAATATGGCCCCCGGATCCAAGTCGGCCGTCACTAATTACTTCTGGTCCGCTTGCTATTTATTTTGGGAAACTAATTATGTGCTATTCAAAAATCTGACGGAAAAACCCTTCAAAAACGGATCCGAGCATATGACAGTTCTCAGCGGTATTATGTGTGCTAATTAGAGAATTTACAATTCAGCTGGGCTTTGTGAATATCCGTTTAGAAAATTAATAATACGAACGAACGGTAATTGGAGGGAAACTGTGCTAAATCGAGACAGGTGGCGCAAACTCGTCTGGGAGACCAAGACTTGCTTTGGGTCACTGAGCCATTAAGTAGTAGTAGTACGAATTTCTGTCTGTGAATCTTGTATCTTAGACGCTCTCCGAACGATTAATTTTCTACTTTGCACCCACTTGAAGCATCTCTGTTTGACCCTATGGTTGACTGGTAGAGAATGCCATTAGGCATTAAGTTCGCTATTTTTGTACTGACTTGTTTTGTGCAATAAAGTTTAAATAAATAAATAAATAAGTTCTGGCAGACTGACTGAGGGTCAAATGAAAATCTGTTTTTGGTAATTCCGAAACATTTATTACGATAATGTCGTGTAGTTGTGACGTAGAATTAAACGAATTTACAAAAAAAAAATTACAAGCTTAAAAGTCAGAATATACTGAACCTTACCCTAGCTCTACACTAATCGCGAAGTTGGCCGTAGGGTTTTTTTTTTTTTTTCTTTTTCCTTCTTGGCTTTCACTTCTTGATGATAGCAAGATATATTTCGCCAATGACGACGTGTAGACTTATCACACGTAAGGAGATTGGTTGGGTTGTGTGTACGCTTTGGGTACAGTCGAGTTCATTTACAGCTACACACTTACGAGAACAAAAATATCTGAACACGACCCTATTGTCAGGAGCATAAAATCGTGTTCAGATATTTTTGTTCTCGTAAGTGTGTAGATGTAAATGAACTCGACTGTACGATATACCTAAAGATATCTCTACAAATGACTAATAACTAAAACTAATCTATTTGCCGCGCACTGAGGTTACGTAGTAACTTGTATATAATCTGTGACTGAGGTAACCGCGTTTTCTCATCTGTTTATGTGACCCTCTTACTCTTTATTTATAACCAATAATTTTATTGTACTAGTAGATATCAATAATTAAAATAGTCATATCAATAATTCCTCACTCAGCACAATGATTCATTCTTCATAATATTACATTCATAATCGTTACATTAATTCTGACATGATTTTAAATTAACAGCCAAGTCCGTTTCTGCTGACATCGTGACATGTTTCGTAATACCAATTTAAATTATGAAAAGCTGTGGACATCATACAAATCGGTCGAATAAAAACGTGACTATTACAAATAGTTCCGAAGTTTCGTTCTGAAAATCAAAATATATTTATTTTCGCCGATCAAGCATGTTGAAAAGTAATCCCAATTAAAATAAAAAGTAAAATTATTCATTGCTTTTATGGGTTTACGATCATAAGGATATATTGGGAAAGCAATGGGATATGTTTCCATTGTACAAATTGGACATAAATCTGGTTTAAAACAACCCGATGTACGATGATTGCCTGATGTACGCCGAAGGTAACTTAATTAATAGGTTTATTTGAATGCAGCGTGGACATTACTGCCTTAATATAACGAAAGCTTCATTAGCCATTGTAATTACTTCACTAATATTTGGAGTTAGGTTGTTTTTCATTTACCTATGAAATATCGTTGAATCGCGTCTGCTTAATACCTAATTTGCCATTATGTCGTTTTGTGTAACATTTTCATTAATATGTTTTTTAGGGTTCCGTACCCAAAGGGTAAAAACGGGACCCTATTACTGAGACTTCGCCGTCCGTCCGCCGTCCGTCCGTCCGTCCGTCCGTCTGTCACCAGGCTGTATCTCAACAACGGTGATAGCTAGACAGTTGAAATTTCCACAGATGATGTATTTCTATTGCCGCTATAACAACAAATACTAAAAATAAAAAAAATAAAATATTTAAGGGGGCTCCCATACAACAAACTTGTTATAGATTATATACCTATATGTATAGGTACGGAACCCTTCATGCGCGAGTCGGGCTCGCACTTGCCCAATTTTTTTATAATTACGTCGTTATTTTGCACATGTGCGACTTGCAAATTGTTATTTAATGTAACCCAAACAGCGTCAGAGATATCAAAATTAGATTAGCCCTGAGTAGGAAGTAGCACCTCGCTTTGCAAAAAATGCGCCCTGATTTATAAAAAGAAAACCGTATAAATTTAGTAATTGCTTACATATAAATTTTCTTCACGCATGAAATTATGCGTTCCGTACGATATTTAGATGTATGAAGATGATACATAATTTTGTTTTTCAAAACCCACTACTGGGTACGAAGATATAATATGATTTTATACTTGTTCATTTGTTCTTCAGTCTGACCCTGTTTTGATATCTGGAATTTCCAGATTCATCAATTCAGAAACAATCGAATTATGAATATGTAATCACTATAGAACTTTGCCGTATTGATTTCAAAAGACATTACAACTAAAAGGAATCATGTTACATTCAAAATTATGAGATTCTAAGTAGGTATTTTCTAAATGCTCATAAACCGAGAAATACTCCGCCTTCCCTCCTGAATTCAGCTATAAATAAATAAAATAAATAAATAAATATCCGCCCGTATTAAGCAGTCTAGTCAGCTACAATGTTTATAACCGTTCAAATCGAAGAACCTGCAGTAAAGGAAACAGTACCTCTTTTATGAAGCCTAAGAGTCATTGTAACAGAAACAAACAGGATACTTTTCCCTTGCTTACATATTTCATGCGATTAACAGTAAAAATTGTTGCAGGCGTGCCGTGAAGAGCTGCGGGCCGAGTGCGCGAGTGTAGTGTCGTGTAGTGAGGGGATGCGGGCGCGGTAAGATGCGCGCCCGCTGCCGCGCCGCGGCGCTGCTTGCGCTGCTGCTGCTGACGCACTTCACTCCTCCAGGTAAGTGACAACAAAAAAAACCGCTACTTTTAAGGCGACTCCGTACGTGGAATGGTGATTTTTAAAGTCCTAAGGCTCTTAATCTAGCCAACGGAAAAATCTGAAAAAAATATATGTTATTTTTGACTATTTCTTCTAAAAAATTATAGTTGGGTTTTTTTTTAAAGCAATAATTACTATGGAAAAAATAATGTTGAAATAGGGTCGTTTTCAATTTTCAATTCCCTAAGGCTTCTAAACTACAAATGATATTTACACGGCTCTTTCGCAAGAATATTGACAATTCATTGATCTTTAATCGTATTGTTTAAAAGTTTGTAAAATGTAAATTCGGTCTAATAAAGCATCAAAAAAACTGAATTTCCGCGAGCGCGGCCGTGCCCGGGCTGCGAGCTCAGTGTAAATCTAACCGTCGAAGGGGAAGGCTGTGTCACTTGCTCTCGCGATCCATCTAGTTACGGAAAATTGTTATAGTACCGGATACCGCGGAGATTCGATCTGTCTTCGTGCGTTTGAAGTGTATTTTAAGAGAGTGTAGTTCGTTTTTTACGACTACGCTATGCGACATAACAAAAAGCACTCATTTTCACATAGAATTAAATGTAACTGTTTTTTTTCGTATTTAGGTATCTATTAATTTTAAGTACTTATAAAAAAAATTGTCATAGCTTAGCATTCCCGGACACATTTGGATACTTAGATATTCTCAGTCATGGGCCCACACCAGACAGGATTCCAAGAAAATAACACTTTTGGTGTGGGTTTTAGGTTAGGGCCCTTCTCTGTGTAATATTAGAGTACCGTAGGTATTTCGGTTAGTAAAAAATTCTGATAATACAGATATTTAAGTATGATAACGTCTAATGATCTTTATTAATTCAACCCTAAGAGATATGAATATCGTAATGCAGAACAAGTATTGTTCGTTTGAATACCATTGTAATATTCGGTAAAACGCTAATTTACGAATACGAATATTTATTGTAAGTATTCACATTCGTTGCGTCACTAGTACAGTACATGACATAGGTATGATATAAAAATACATTATCAAAAATTACAATAATTTTCTAGTTCAAGAAGGCAAGTGACAATCTGGGCATGAGGGCTTATTTATGTAAATATAGTCAGAATACATATTTGCATCAATAAATTTCCCACTTCATATTTAAATCTAAATGAGCGTTAGTAATTATTGACATATCCGCCGGGCCTAGCTAGACATACCTAGCCTGGCCATAAGTTCTGTTCCAATTGTTTACCGTTTATAAAATAAAAACCTGATTTTTATTACATATCGTTTAAAAGCCATATATTAATGATCGGATTACAGTTGAATTAATGAAAAAATATATAACTTTATTTAGACTCATCGTAATGCCCAGACTTGATTTTTGACTAATGCTCAGAATTTTTCTCTCTAAGTTTGCCAGAGGGCAATGAAACGATCTTGGATCAAATTAATCGATCGCGGAAGGAACGCCAAAACCCAAATAGCTTACGTAACTCAGACAACCGCTAAACTAAAGTAGGGCTGACACGTTTGCCGCATGTCAACCGATCTGCAGATCAAGAAATCTACACCCACCCAATAAAATTCGGAACTTCTAAGTTAACGTAAAAAAAAGATACGGCTCTTTATGCCGCAAAAAAAAACGTATCTACGCTGGAAAGGAAAATTATCCAAGAGACACGGAGCTAACTTTACAGGACATCTAAAAAACTACGAACTTTTTAAAAAAAAATTAAAAGTTTTAAATATTCTGTGGACCTACTTTTTAAATGAAGCATTTATAATTATAAACAACATCACGTTCTCTACATGTCGCTTTTGTTATTTTGTCTATTAATGGAATAATTTAAAATTTAGCATCGCTTTCGCAAAATGGCTGTCAAAATAGAATTAGGTAAAATTATCTAAACGACACGTTTCCCGAGATATTAGGTAAAATAGTATAATCTACATTTTACACAACAATCAACACAGTAAACAATATCTATGTGCATACGATGCTCATTTTATATAAACAATATCATGTTTTTTACATGTTGCTTTTGTTATTTTGTCTATTAATGGAATATTTTAGGATTTAGCGTCGCTTACGCAAAATGGCCGTCAAAATAGAATTAGGTAAAATTATCTAAACGACACGTTTCCCGAGAAATTAGTCAGGTAAAATAGTATAATCTATTACACAACAATCAACACAGTGAACAATATATATGTGCATGCTCATTTTATAGTCAGGTAAATATATAAATGTGCATAAATTAGCATGAAATAAATCAAGAAAAATTATCTAATCGCCTTTGTAGGAAATATTTCAGACATGAAAAGCTATTTATCGTACAATAAAACCTCACGATTAATGTTTTAATTAGAGAAAAATATTTATTTTCAAACATTAAAATTAATGAAGTGACATTTAAAGTTCTCTAAGACAAAAACTTATGGTCCAACTACGCAAATACAAAAAAAACTGCTTCAGGAATTAAAGATTTATTCATCAGATATCACGTGAAATTTCAATTTTATAAATTTTTATGTGTGATCTGCTGAAAGATTTCCAGTAGTTTTAGACCAATGTATGGTAGCAAACGATAGCTATGACTAATGAGAACAGCACAAGAGTTCTCAAGACTGCAGTCAATCGGTACTCATTAAGGAATTTTAAATCACGAACTACGTGAAATTTCAAGTTTTACAATTGCAATGAGATAATATCCTATCCTAACAAGAATAACAAAACTACCTACAACTCTGTGTGGTATAAGTGACGTCTCGTAAGACACTGTTTGAGTGAGATGGCGTTTGGGTCCATCAAGCGAGTCCAAAGTAATGCCTTAGCGCCACAGACACAGATTTACGCCGCAGATGGGCCTAACGGCCTTTATAAATATATTGAATTACTACTGTGTGATATTTTATAAAACAGAACCGGTAAATTTGTCTAACTACCAATTTAACGAAAATATTTGTTTTTTAGTACATTCTATGCGACAAATACCACTCAATTGTCATTCAAGCAATTCAAGATAAGCGACAGTAGTCGATCAAAGTCATATTAGGTAAAAAAGGATAAGCGACAATGGTTTCATAGTATCAAAGCAGGTAAATTTGGATAAACGCCAATAGTTAAGATAGTTAAGATAGACAATCAGGTAATTTATCTAACTATGTTATTTTTTTTATAGAATCTTATATCGATTCTGTTTAATAATGTGGAAATACCACATTTTTACTTTTTGGCTAATGCGCATAAGCATTTTAAACACACATGACATGACACAGAGGGCGCTCCAGTAGCGAAGAATTATGGAATCAAAGATTTAGTGTGATTGACGTAACGATATGATAGCTCAGTTGGTAGAGCACTACGCCTGAAACTTAGGGTCGCAGGTTCGAGTCCTGCTTACATTGCAGTGGATCACATTCAATTTTTCTTTCATAATTTACCTTTATGTTAATTTTATCATAAAGACATAGGTAAAATGCCTCAAACGACATTAAAATATATTTTACGATCAGATAAAAACAGTTAACCAACAAGTGCAAGGTTAGTTGCAATAAAGAAAATTATCCAAGTTGTTTGATCTGTTTTGACAAATAAGTAAAAAAGCTCTAAGGTTCATTATTATGCAAAAAACTTTTTATGTTATCTCCATTTTGCTAAAAAAAACTCAAAAATCAAGTCGTTTAGTAGAAAAAAAAGTAGAGATTCTCTAAATCACCGACGGGATAAGCGACACAAAAGTCGTCAGACAGATGTATACGAGACCCAACCCATTCGATGCAGAAAAATCTGCCGATCCCAACAGTGTGTATAACTCAATATCCCCAAAAATGTCGCTTAGATAAGTTCTCCTTTCCAGCATCGGCATATTTTGACACTCAAGTAAATTAACATTTATAGGGTATCCATTGACCTTGAACATTGAAATTAGCCAAAAAATTCGTCTAGTAAAATATCGTCAATATCAACAAGTATAGGGGAAAATCTGAGAACATTACTAATGTAGTCATAAAAAACTATCACTGTTTATAAGTAGGTAAAGGACGTAAATCCGTTTTCCAACGGTAAAGTTGAGTTTGTCGCTCTATTATTTATAGTTTATCTTTTCATTAGAGCAGCATGACCCGGGGGATAAAGCTGTACCTCCACTACTACTTATGTTAAAATATCGGTTCATCCGCTGGGTCACGATATGATTTATTTATTAAAAAACGGTATTTTTTATTTCTGCATGATTTTACACGTATAATCAAGAATCTTGTCGGCATTTTAACTATTTTTGGTAGGTACCTACACATACAAAAGAAACTAAAAAGTATTTTTCGATGCGAGACTTCCAAATGGCCAATTTCACTTATTTTTTTGGAAAATAGCTTTAACGCATTTTATTTTTAATATTCTACTGTAGTGGGTAAATAGATATTTAGTAATCCGCAATAATTATATCATTGTTTAAATGATTTATTTTACTTCGAGATTTTTCAATGCCTTTAAATATTATACCTATAAGGTTTGTTGATCTTCAACTCTCGCTCGGACTATGCGAGTGTATGAAGCTGCTTGGACGCCACTCAACGAGATTATGAACGAAGTAATGTTCCGGGGGCGCACGGTCGGCGGGGGGAATAACGTTAGGCTCCGCCCAGATCCTCAAGGACGTTGGGATTAGGAGTCGCCTTAAAGCTTTTGAACTCCAAGTGGTAAAACCGATGACGCCACATCAAAAAATTAAAAAGTGTTCCAAAATCGACAGGAATTGTAAAATACTTGTAGCAGATTGAATTACTACGTTTTTGATCATTGGCTGTCGGTTGTGGCTGACGTTGGTGTTAGTGGAGCTATTTCTGCTGTCGGCCACAGCCGTCTTTGACATCTAAAAGGTTTGTCATAAAAAAAATTGGTACTGGTGTTCAGTTGTAACTATTATTATTTATTTCTCTTTACTTGAAAAACAATCGTCAAATCTGTATTTGTTTCGTGACTTAGTTAGTCGTTTCGTAACTTCCTAAATGTTTCATGGTTAGCGGTGACGCTTAGCGCTTAGCTTAGCGCATATGAATAAATTGCAACTTTCCAAAAAGTTTATTCTAAATGGCAACACTTAAAAAGCAACAACACATATTCAGCATTGATAAATTGTAGCTGTGAAATACCTCTTGCTAAAATCAGCAAGAAATGAAAGCCACCAGGGGAAAAAGCCTTGAAGCCGGTCTTGATTGAATGTCTTGATTACTTTCTTGTACTCGTCATGATACATGTCGTGTTCACATGTTAATTAGTTTCAATTTCGTTGTGGTCTCAAGGGCCCTTGCTGAATATAATATAACCCGCTTAATTTTCTCTTTTGAACTGATTTATATTATAACCCTGATGTTTATATACATGCCACAGAACTCTTGCATAATAATTTAATAAACAAAATCTGATAAATTAGCGGGGTTGGTAGATTAAGGGGTTTATGGAAGGATTATGAATAAAACTTTGTAACAAACATTACCAAATAGGCTTAATTCGAACTTGTTAATTAAAACGGTTTTAAGATTAATTTTATTTTCAAGTACGGATTCTTTAGGAAAGGTCTAAAAAGGGACAAAGAACATAGAGTAATTTCATTTCGATATGATTAAGTTATAAATACCGTAAGTATGCATGCATTGTAAAGGGTAAGTCATCATCATATATTTAAGAGCTAAGCTCTTGTCGGTGGAGTAATTTCCAGCTTATTCTACATTACGCCTTCTCTTTTACGTCTTTATACAATGAAACATAATTTTTTTCTTTTATTTACTCCATATATGTCCTTCTCGGTCTTCCCCTCTTCCTTTTTCCTTCTATTTTTCCTTCTATTATAGTCTTCATGTAATTATCGTGACGCAAGAGATGGAAGGCAGTGTCCTAATAAGTATAAGAAAAAGGATTTGATTTTCTCATTAAATTTATTTTCATTGAGAACAGATAATAGCCGATAGTTCAGTAGTTTTCTTTAGTAGGTCCATCTCAATGATATGATATTACAAACTTGAAGAATTTGGCTACACAGGACAAAGCCGGTTTGCCTGCCCTATAAACATTGAGATAACTATTTCAATAACGTCATAATACTCAGAAGTTTCCAACTGAAACTATCAAAGGTGTCACTTGCTAAGCCTCAACAACAGCCATAAATAGAACTAGCATTTAGAATGAACTCCATAAGCCGTACATGATCCCGTGACACAAATCAAACAGGATCATTACAAACGTCGCTTTCGTCGTGTTATGAAACGACCCCGTGCCGTGGGGGCCGTACCCCCGAGCCCCGGGCCCCCGACTCTAAAGGGGCGCCTGCGTGCGTGTAATTTACTAAGTGCCGTTTCAATCAGACCAAATTACGTTATCCGCCAAAACTCGACGACACGTAATATGATAATTCGTAAATTGTTTTATCCCAAAACTTTCTTGGCACTCCGTCGGCCATCTTTATTGAAATTGAAAAACGCCGGGAAGGCCGGGTTGCATGAATAAATTCGATAAAATTTACTTAATCGTAAAAACTTGGGAACATTGCCGCTCCGGGTCCCAGGACTCCAGAAATGACCCAATATCCTTTGAAATTTGATGATATCACACCCAGATATTGAATATTAGCTTTTCCACATACAGTATTGCTTGGTGATTTGATTTAGTGACCTTTCAGCCCTTTACGGATCGGATTTCTACCGCATTATGAGCCTGTTACAGAATTGTGCTAGCTCCGGTTCCATTTTGTTCTGTTATGTTTGCAATATCTGCCGATCTGACTGTGTATGTGTATGTGTGTGAGGAATGTTAATTGAATACGGTAATAATTCCAAGTTGTAGAACGGCACTTTGGGAATTTAGCTTTAAATTAAATTTGGAGAGCACCTTTAAACTCCGTAATCTAATATTAATGTCGTCCACCTGTCTAAAATCTAAAATTAATTTAATCCTAATTCATGGCGGTAAAACCGGAACTCTTAACTACTGCGAACACTCTAAAGTTGAAAGTCAAAGTAACTTTCAAACTTATGCTTGCTTGATTTCAACAGGTAAAGTTTATACCGAACGCAATCCAAAATAAGTTAGATCGATCGTAAGATGATTAAAAAAGTTATAAAAAGGTTGATTACACTTTGGATATAAGTATCTATTATGCTTAAATTGGTGATAACTGACCTATATTTTATGACTACGTAAGTACATAAACGTATAAGATAAACATTGTGAAGTATGTAACGAATTTTATATTTAAATTATAGGTATTTTGCATTTGTAAACTATAGCATGAAGGTGAAAGATCAATTCAATGTTACGAGTTCAATTATTCAGATTTCTGAAAAATCTTCGAAACCCAGGATCCATATGCCCTAAAATAGCAAAGCTTATTAGCATCTAGCACAAAGGAGCTGCGGGTAATTATGACTTGCGATTTTCATCACAAAGGCCTCGTAATAAGGTCCATTGTGCAGTCCACCCGAGCATGGTAGCCGTCCTTTGTGCTAAAATGGTATTATAAAAATATTATTCAACTACCCGTGTAACGCTCTCGCAGCCCAAGGGCTCCGTAATAAAAAGGCGAAGATACGTCACTATTATGAGACTAAATGAAGGTTCTTTCCTCCTAAAAATCTGAATTTCATTAAGCTACATAAATTGCTACGGTTGACTTGACACAACTAAAAAAGCCCTTAAAAGTGGGCGATAGAAAAAATCATTTCCTGTTCAATTACTCGGAAATTTTGTCTTCAAAAGTTGATAATTTGAGAGCATTTATTTTTGCTCATTACTGTTCTTGTTTGAGTTTAGACAAAGTTAACCTACGAGCAATTAACGCGCGCGAGTGTTCCGGTTAAGTTCGCGTTCTTGAAACTTGGCGGGAGCACTCCGTGCATACTTTTTGAAAAAGGAAACCATACGAAATAATTGCCGCGTTTTAACTTTCTCTTTTGTGGCATCGATACTGGACAACAAGTGTTAATTAACCGTCTTATATCCAATCAATAATACACATTGAAGAGGGGCATTCATATCCTTCAATTTCACTTTATCAATTTTCTCCTATTATTCCTAAACATTATCTAGAAACACCACCCCCCCGCCCCCAATCCCGCTTCGATTGTAGTAGATCGCATTAAATTTTTCTTTCTTAATTTACCTTTGTGTCATTATTTATAAAAATAAAAAATGTGGTATTAGGTACCACATAAAAAATATGAATCGATAAAAAAAGATTCAATAAAAATATTATGTAGAAAGTTAAGGATCTAGCTAAACACGCGGCAGCGTGTCCAGCCAAGTTCACCCCAGGAACTAGCGAGCAGCAGCCGTGTGTTATATTACACGAACCGTTTGGAGCCACTTTTGCCCCTCAGTCACTCCAAATCTTTTTATCATAAAAACGTGAAATTTGCGTTATGTATTAACATCCTTTAGAACAACTAGAACCCCAAATTTCATAAATGTAGGTGAAATATTTATTGAGATATTAAAGTCCAAAAAACGGCATTTTTAACACTGACTGACTGACTGACAGACAGACTTATTGACTAGTAATCAAAAACCTAACCCACTTTCAGGTGACCTAGAAAAGTGAAATTTAGCATTCAGCTTGATGTGTGTGTGTGTACACATAAAAAAAATAGTGTATTTATTTTTACTTTTATAATTATTATTATTATTTATGCTTCTTGCCTCAGAACTCTGTTACACACACACACACACACACAAGAATCCAACACGTACTAACCGATTTGACTTGGCTAGTTTTCACAAACTAAATAAATTTTATAAAAGTAACATAGTATTATTATCAAGCTAACAGTATAAGTAACAGGACGTACACTAACTTGCGTACTTACCTTTACGAAGATAGGTTAATGATTAGACAAAGATAATATAAATTTATATGTCAAAACTAGCCAAGTCAAGTCTTGATATTGAATTACACCCCAAGTAAAATAAATACATTGAGTATGTCGCATGTCCTTGTATCTAAGAATTTTAGGGCAAAGAACTTGGCGCCCATATAGATCTCAATTCTTTTGTCGGCGAAGTCGACAACGGTGCACGCGATATTGAACTTGGCTCTCATTTAACATTTATGATTTGATGGGATCCATATTACGCGTAATATAATACGCGTTATACTATATTATCATAAAATGGAACCAAGACCCCTTAAAAATCTTGGCACGTTAAAGACTTTTTGTCATTGAATTACCGTACCGTTTTAATGTTACGTAATAAGCATTATGATTATGATCGTGCTATAAAATATTTGGTTACCAATAACAGAAATAAACACCCACCAAAAACATCCTGTAAAAAACTAGCCAAGTCTCGATGGAGCTGCTTGTTTATCTCTAAAAAGTAATGAAATCTAGACAAAGTCGTGCCAAGTCTAAGGTTCCTTACTGCGACTTCTTTATTATTATAGTTAATGTTGTGTGACTTGGCCGTTGAAGGGTACACAAGGGTACAAAACCAGGTGCTCCATGACACCATTGCACCAATCTGTCGCCAGAACCGCTACCCATTGACGATGGAAAATTGCCACTTGGAAAACGTTGATTCAATAACCAGTCAATTGTAGGCTTGATAAAGCTGCGTATTTCAATAATACTTATGTATAGGCGAGCCTGAAACAAACAGTTTTTATAGTTTTCCCTTTATATAGCCATTAAACCCTAACTGTACCAAATTTCAGCTCTCTGAGTTGATGGGAAGTACTAGTTCTATTCTGATGATCATGAGTGAGTGAGTGACTGAGTGTCATAAATGCGAAACTTTGCTTTCGCTTAACTTCGGAACTAAATGACCTACAGACTTGAAATTTTGGATTTTAAGTATGTGATTACAGCTTACTGGATGACGAAAATTTCTGCGTTCTGGTCTTATTCAGAGGTTCTCAAATAGGGGCCTGAAAATGCGGCGAAATGGTTACAGTAAAGGATGGTACGGTAGTGTTTGCTTCGCGCTCGACTTGACGGGGGCACTGCCGTGCCCCCCGATACGCATTTGGACGAACGCGTAGTACGTACGGAACTCACGGCACTAGCACAACTCACGCTTGACCTGTTTAACCAGAACATCAATCACGCCATCTAGCGAGATGAACTCTAAACACAAAGAGGAACCGAAGTCGACCTGTCAGAGTGCACGCACACCGAGTTATTTATTGCTACATCTGTTTTGACAGCTTTTTTGTGTGTTTGGGGAAGTATTTTTGGAAACAAAAAACAGATCTCGAAAGTTACGCTGAGTGTGTGATGAAAAACAGATATTGTTGCTAGTCTTGTCAATACGTGTAAATAACGTTATAGGTTTAAAAAAAATGTTTTTTTATTCATAAGCTGATTCAGCAATTCTGTGGTCCTAGTGAAAGGGTATAAGTCAGATTTAACCTAGGAACAAAGGAGCTTAGGTCCCACAATAGAGTTATGGCCGTTTGTTTCTGGTTAATATTGAATATAAAGATGCGCGACTTGGTCAGATATGCCATACGATTAAATTAATTAAATATAAATATATATAAAGGGTGGGCCCTGTAACAGGAGCAATAAATTAAAACATAGATTCGTCCCTTGAAACTAAACAACATTTGTTAAGCAACTTCTGAAAATAACGTGTATTAAATGACATTTTGTAGAATAAAGTTTAGACAAAGAAGCAATGTATTGCGAAATGTCCGATATTAGTAGAGTGACAGCTATGTCAATGCTCAGGGAATGTCAACGTTGGACGACATACATTGAAAATACTATTTACTTTGTTTGAAATAATAATATTTTTTTAAACTGTTTTTTTTAAAAGTTGCTGAACAAATGTTGTTCAGTTTAACGAGTAAAATCAATGTTTTAATTTTTTGCTTATGTTGCACAAATCGACCTAGTCCTAAACTCAGCGAAGCCTGTACTATGGGTACTAGACGACGATATACATAATATATATGTCGGAGACGGTCATTAGTATGGACGCTCAACGAAAAGGCGCGCCATTGGAAGGCGACAGTAGCGCCCCCTTGAACCTGTTTTGGCGCGCTAGACAGAGTCTTGGCGGTTCACTCAGCGAACGCCCACCGACACTTCATTCTGGGTCGCCGTTGAGTGCACTACTGCCTTGGAACTGTCCCGTTTCGTTGTGCTATACCAAGTTAGAATCAGTGAAACGTTATAACTCAACAATACAGTGTTAATTTAATAAAGACTATTGTGAGACTTTGATAACCTAGCTTACAGACCTTTGTGCCAGGAACTGTTCTTTTGTGCTTCATTGCATAAGGAATAAATCAAGTTAATTGCATCCGTAGTGTTTCATCTTACTCACAACTACCTCCTCGTCCACAACTATGTCGAATAGCTCATCTAATGTGCCACAAACCGCACCGGCCATCCGACCCGTCCCCGACATCAGAAGTTGGGATGGTATCTACGGCCCATGAGCGAATACGAAGAATGATGGAATTCGAAGCGAATAAAACGGAAGAAAAAGTTTGTGATTACTCTTTGAAATACAACGAACTTGACATCACTAAATCAAGGAACAGGAGCTACAAGCGTTTCCGTTATTGAAACTCAAGCTAACACCGTCACGGAGACCTACAAAACCGTATGAAAACAAATGAAGATTGCACTGTTTAAATTGTTTTCATTGCGAGAGAAACGGACATGAAAAATTCGATTGCTTACTTCGTATAAAAGAAAACTACAACTTACCACCTCAGCGACAAAAGCCAGCAGTCACAATACAAACTACATCGAAGTTCATGGTTTGCATCAAGAACAGCGGGACATATCGTCAGTCGTTGCACCAGTGGAAGTGACCCAGAAGCGACGGTCAACTACAAGCGACGCGTGGACGTACATAGGCACTATGGCCTCACCGACACATTTTGAAAAACACATCAGGTCAGTCGTTAACTTTTCACCACGATTCCGATATTTTGTTCACAAATAAAAGTGCAGCTAGATGCTCGGGTAGACTTGAGTTGCACTTATTCAGTTTAGTGGGTATTTGTCAAAATAAAGTATTACCGGGTACTTGTAAAAGCAACCCTCCAAGTAAAAGTTGAATATTGCGTGATAGAAATTAATAATCATTTGAAACAAAGTTTATTGCACGTTTTGTAATGATTGTTTTCGTAGCGATATAATATGACTAAACGCGAAATGTTTCTACAGAGATTTAGTGTTGATTAATATGACCACTACGCAGTTTACCTACCCTTATTAAAGTTTATCATTTTAAAATTGCGTTGATGCACCCTATCAATCATACACGTTTAGAATTATTATTCTAAACATACACAGTACTTAGTAGCAGGAGCGGCTGCTTTAATAATCTACCCTCTGTTCATGATTTTCCAATCGTTCTGTACAATTTAATTTGTTGACATCTTGAATAGTTTCTTACTCGGTGAACATTAGCTGGTGTATAGTTTAGCGTCTATAACTTTCGTAGAACTGGTGAGCTTGAGATTTGTTTAAACGATCCTAATGTTTACTTTTAACTGTGGTTATCGCTATAGCCTAAAATATTTAAACTGGAGACACTAATAGGATAAGGAAAATATTGGGACACAAGAGTTTGAAATTGAAGTTAGATTTTTATCATTAATGTTTCATAATACCTTGGTAATCTAAGAGTTATCATACAAAGTAAAGCTTGTTATTAAAGTGCAAATAATGATTTGATTTAAATCTTTTCTTGCATCTACGTCGTAGATTATTTGTTCACATTAACGAATCATAATTTCAGTGTACCTACGTGGTACCTACCTAACTTTGCTAGATTGATTTGAGTTTCCTTTTTTTTTGTTGGATTATTATTATTCGTATGGCGTGTTATTTCAGATAACAAAAGAAACAATTCATTTGACTATAAGTAATTACAAATCCAATTTCAGTTGTTGTTGAATTGAAGTTGAGTTTGTTGGATTTAAGGTTAGAATGACCGAGCTTTGTGATACTGTGCTTGAAGTTTTTGTTTCAGGAAAAGATTCGCGAACTTAGCAGCTAACAGCTAAGCCATGAGTCATCTGCTTCGGCTGCCACGGTACAAGACATCGCGTAAAGAACTGCGCGAAGGCGAGCGACAGGGCGCCTTCAACCACGGGGAAGAGGGTTGACGTGTGACGTCACCACACCACACCATATGAGGCAATCTGGTGAGGAGTTCTCATTTTATTGTGATTCGGTTGCCGAGTGATCGCTTATGGAAGAGTTGATTTCCAATAAGTTCCATGGCAAACGGCTGTATAATTCAGTGACTATGTATGACTTGTATCAGTCTAGCTAAAATTGTTAGTACTGTGCAATAAATAGACTTACTGAAGCGAGCCTATTAGAAATGTTGACATGTAGTATTGTAAATTGCAAGACCATTTGCCATAAACTTGACTTCCAAACATGCGCGTACTTGCATGATAGGTTGAGGGAAATGCCCGGGAGCTACGTACCATTTGAAGTAGACGAAAAAAAAAATATAGTGAGACTGGTAGGGAGGTTCTCAGTTCGGCTGGTCGACCATACCAGTCACTTCATCGTAGCCGTAGTCCGGTAGAAGTCGGCATCTGCTCTAAGCAGTCCGTGGATACGCGGTGCGCGGTAGGTGCTGGCGGAGGTCGGGTCTCTCTCGCAGAGACCGTAGAGTCATAGGGTTGACTCGGCGATCCCGTGGGGATGCGCGTATTGGGTGGCTAAATTAGCCCTAGGCCACGAATGAGATACCTGTTTTGTTGAACGAAATTTCGTTGATTTAAATGTTTTGATATTGTCAATAAGGCGAACCAAAAGGAAATGATATGGTGGTACATGGTTCCTAATGTGTTTTCTAAGGTAGAAGTGGTAAATAGCTAGTTTGTTTCACAACAAGTAACTTTGTAGTACAAGCTCATTTAAAAACGTATTGCACTATTGAAATAATAAGTAATGTTACAATTGGTAATTGGTATCCTACATACCATAATTCCATTTGAATCTTTTGAAATATTGCGGTTATAAAACAAAAACTTTCACTTAGTTGTCAAAATGATTTTTGTGATATTTTTAGTTTTAGTGTCAGTAACTATTTGATGCGAAAAGAAAGATGAAGTTTTTGTTTTGTCTTACCATTTTGACGTGTTTGTCAGGAGTGACCGAGTGGATACTGTTTTGGTTGTTGATTGTTTCAGAGCAACACACGAGGACGTGTGTCATCGCAGGATGGCCGTGTCGGAGACGGTCATTAGTATGGACGCTCAACGAAAAGGCGCGCCATTGGAAGGCGACAGTAGCGCCCCCTTGAACCTGTTTTGGCGCGCTAGACAGAGTCTTGGCGGTTCACTCAGCGAACGCCCACCGACACTTCATTCTGGGTCGCCGTTGAGTGCACTACTGCCTTGGAACTGTCCCGTTTCGTTGTGCTATACCAAGTTAGAATCAGTGAAACGTTATAACTCAACAATACAGTGTTAATTTAATAAAGACTATTGTGAGACTTTGATAACCTAGCTTACAGACCTTTGTGCCAGGAACTGTTCTTTTGTGCTTCATTGCATAAGGAATAAATCAAGTTAATTGCATCCGTAGTGTTTCATCTTACTCACAACTACCTCCTCGTCCACAACTATGTCGAATAGCTCATCTAATGTGCCACAAACCGCACCGGCCATCCGACCCGTCCCCGACATATAAATATTTACATACATATATAGATAACATCCATGACCCAGGAACAAATATTCGAGTTCATCACACAAATATTTGCCCAGGCCGGGATTCGAACCCAGGACCGCCGGCTCAGTAGGCAGGTGTCTACAGGCTGCGCCAAACGCGTCTTCTTTTCACTTGGGCCACAGAATGACTCCAGTATTACCAAAAGTGGGTGGTTATGTCGAAGTCCAATATAAGCTCACGGGTCAGTAGCGGTTTATTCGCTCATATCTTTATCTGATCTTTTTCTTATTGTCAGTTAATTATCAATCTGATTTGAGAAAACAGACCAAATTTGAAGATTGTGCGTGTTCACAAAAAATTAAAGATAGAGAGAAACAAATATATGTAAACGCATCAATATATTTTTCTTTTTAATAATCCTCGACAAAGATAATAATTTTCGTTATTTGTATCACTTTTAATCCTATCTATAAAGGTATTAATGGTAATATTAATGAAATCTGTATATTTTACATATTAATTTATAAATAATTTTGTGTACCTACTATTGACATGTAATATTGATAATATAATAAGTAAATTAATATTAATAAGTATAAATAATGTTAATGCAGGCCATTTTTTTCTGCGAATCACTGCATTATGAACCATATGCTGAAATAAAATCACCCAACACGATTCTGTAAACGACTGCCCGAGGTGGCCACATCGGCGTTCACCACCACGGCGTTTAAAGCGCGATTAAAAAAATGGCTTATCGAGCAAACATTCTACGAAGAGGATGATTTGTTTAAATGTAAATTCAATATTTATAAAATTGTTGACATCTCATTGAATAATTTATTATTAATAAATGAGTTTATGAGTTTATAAACTGTACACTACACTACACAGCAGCGCCTTCTGCAGACGATAGAACGCTGTCACCCTAATAGACGAGTATCCGGACAAACTAACCATTGAACCACCAATAAAATATTTAACCTGTCCAAACTAAGTTTGGCAGTTTGAATACGCACCTAAGCCTGTCCGTCCCCTGTCAGATCGCTAACACTTGACAGGTAACAGGCCTCCCTGAAGGTAAAAAGTGGCAAAGCGTGAACCGGGACGCTGCCAAGAGAGTTCCAATCGAGTGAGATACGATGTTAATTTAGTATATATGCATATATTAGATACTAGCTTTTTCCCGCGACTACGTACGCGTGGAACTTGATAAAAGGGATTATTAAAAGCGCCTAAGCAAATGTAAGAGCAATTGTGCTTTTGGTCTAATAATTACATTTCCTACAGGGTCACCGCACCCCAACAGAAATGTTCACTCACTTTTCAATCTTTTTAGGTGTAATTTCCAGGATGAAAACTATCCTATGTCCTTCCTTGTATCTTAAAATATCACTATGCCAAATTTCATCAAAATCGATTCTGCGGTTTAAGCGTGAAGAGGTAACAGACAGACAGACACACTTTCGCATTTATAATCCATATCCATACTAATATTATAAATGCGAAAGTGTGTCTGTCTGTCTGTCTGTCTGTTACCTCTTCACGCTTA
The DNA here is from genome assembly GCA_932273695.1 of Apotomis betuletana. Classification (NCBI taxonomy): domain Eukaryota; kingdom Metazoa; phylum Arthropoda; class Insecta; order Lepidoptera; family Tortricidae; genus Apotomis; species Apotomis betuletana. The sequence continues at coordinate 28,952,535 of OW026301.1, forward strand.
AACCGCTGAACCGATTTAGATGAAATTTGGTATATAGATAGTGTCAGTCCCGGGGAAGGACATAGGATACTTTTCATCCCGAATAAATTTAGTGTTCCCGTGGGATGAGCGGTTAACACCGCGGGGCACAGCTAGTAAACATTATAAATGCGAAAGTGTGTCTGTCTGTCTGTTACCTCTTCATAATGTTTACTAGCTGTGCCCCGCGGTGTTACCCGCTCATCCCACGGGAACACTAAATTTATTCGGGATGAAAAGTATCCTATGTCCTTCCCCGGGACTGACACTATCTATATACCAAATTTCATCTAAATCGGTTCAGCGGTTTAAGCGTGAAGAGGTAACAGACAGACAGACAGACAGACAGACAGACAGACAGACAGACAGACAGACAGACAGACAGACAGACAGACAGACAGACAGACAGACAGACAGACAGGCAGACAGACAGACAGACACACTTTCGCATTTATAATATTAGTATGAGTATGAAATCGGTTCAGCGGTTTAAGCGTGAAGAGGTAACAGACAGACAGACAGACAGACAGACAGACAGACAGACAGACACACTTTCGCATTTATAATATTAGTATGGATGGATATTATTAGATATATAAGTCTCGTCTAATACCCATAGTACAAGCTTTGCTTAGTTTGGGACTAGATCGATTTTTGTAAGATTATCCTTCAATCTTCTTCTTCTTCTTTTCCTTAACCTTTTCCTATTATCAGGGGTCGGCTCAAAGATTATCCTTTAATGTTTATTTAATATACTCGTATTTATTTATTTCAATAACTTCAATCTCATTAATACTGAGGCGACACGTGGATTAGGTAGGGTTGGTCCGGATCACGTTTCACCCTGTCACCCTGTGTAGCTATATTATACGAGTATATGTAAGTATATTATGGACATACCCCGTGGTTTTGTCGGATTCCGTACCCGAAGGGTATCACTATATGTCAACTCTGTCTATTATATCCATTCAAAACGGTTCTATTGTTATGGACCAAGTGATGAATTGGGTATTTTTCGCCATTTTGCGCGGGACTTGAATGTTTGTGTAAAATTATTAGAGCATACTATTAGAAAACAAGAAAAGTCATTTCAGCGTTTTCAAAAATTCGTCCCCTACAAGGGTTTAAAAGGGGATGAAAGTTTGTATGGAGATCAAACCTTTTTCTGAGCGCGGGACTTTAAACTTTGTATATTAAAGATATATAATTAGAATACAAGAAAAGTGATTTCAGCGTTTTTGGAAATTCAGCCCTAAAGGTGGTGAAAAGGGGGTTGAAAGTTTGTATGAAGATCAAACATTTTTTTGAGTGCGGGACTTCAAACATTGTATATAAAGACATTATTATTCGAATCCAAGAATTTATAAACGTATGTGTTATACTTAAACTCATCGAATTTAGTAAACCTATTCGTTCGTAAATGTACCTGATTTCATAATGATACCGCGTAATTAGAGCAATTTAGCCGAAAAAAAACTAAAAAAAGGCCCAAGAGCGTCGGACTCGCGTACGAAGGGTTTGTTACTATTACGTAAAAAATGGCAAAAAAATCACGTTTAGTAATTTAAACATTGCTTAGATCTAAAAATAATAAAGATGTAAAATTTTCAAGTCAAGGTTCCACGCGGACGAAGTCGCGGGCAACAGCTAGTTAATCATAATACCAACAACTTCTTACTTGGTCCATAGTCATGCTCCGGGGTTTTCGGCGCACGAATGATTTGACACTAGGCATACTGTAGGTGTTAAATCATTAGTGCACCCAAAACCCCGGAGCATGACTATGGACCAAGTAAGAAGTTGTTGGTATTATGATTAACTAGCTGTTGCCCGCGACTTCGTCCGCGTGGAACCTTGACTTGAAAATTTTACATCTTTATTATTTTTAGATCTAAGCAATGTTTAAATTACTAAACGTGATTTTTTTGCCATTTTTTACGTAATAGTAACAAACCCTTCGTACGCGAGTCCGACGCTCTTGGGCCTTTTTTTAGTTTTTTTTCGGCTAAATTGCTCTAATTACGCGGTATCATTATGAAATCAGGTACATTTACGAACGAATAGGTTTACTAAATTCGATGAGTTTAAGTATAACACATACGTTTATAAATTCTTGGATTCGAATAATAATGTCTTTATATACAATGTTTGAAGTCCCGCACTCAAAAAAATGTTTGATCTTCATACAAATTTTCAAACCCCGTTTCACCATCTTCAGGGCTGAATTTTCAAAAACACTGAAGTCACTTTTCTTATATTCTATTCATATGCCTTTATATAAAGTTTCAAGCCCCGCACTCAAAAAACTGTTTGACCTTGATACAAACTTTCAACCCCCTTTTCACCACCTTTAGGGCTGAATTTCCAAAAACGCTGAAATCACTTTTCTTGTATTCTAATTATATATCTTTAATATACAAAGTTTAAAGTCCCGCGCTCAGAAAAAGGTTTGATCTCCATACAAACTTTCATCCCCTTTTAAACCCTTGTAGGGGACGAATTTTTGAAAACGCTGAAATGACTTTTCTTGTTTTCTAATAGTATGCTCTAATAATTTTACACAAACATTCAAGTCCCGCGCAAAATGGCGAAAAATACCCAATTCATCACTTGGTCCATAACAATAGAACCGTTTTGAATGGATATAATAGACAGAGTTGACATATAGTGATACCCTTCGGGTACGGAATCCTAAAAACACCAAACTGTGCAAAAACGTCCCCAGAGCTCAGGTGGACTCCGGCAACAGGACAGTTCGCGCCACTTCGGCCAACTTCGGCCAACTTCGGCAAAGTTCGGGATAGTTCTAAAACTGAGAACGTCGGCACTATTGTGCGGAGTACAAGTTTAATTTCGCCGCTGCAGAACGAAGTGGTTTTTTGATTGAAATGAGGAGCAATCTATGTTGGAAGTGCATGTTTGTTTTTGCTTGTCTCGTAAAACATTGTGTGAAATATATTCATTTGAGTCTTGAAACTTAAGAGTAGCTAAACCTTAGATGGAAACAGGATAGAAAACAAATAATATGCGATTAGTTCAAGAAATACCTGACTAAAAATAAATTATCAGGCTCACCTATTCTCAAACTACTATAACTACTATTCACACCTATTTTTTTACTTTTTTTTTGCTTGTTGATATATACCTAAATAGCTCATTGAATAGATTCCAATAAACAATATATTTATATATATATACCGCGCCGTGTTACCTGCTCATCCCACGGGAACGCTAAATTTTTCGGGATAAAAAGTAGTCTATGTGTTAATCCAGGGTGTCAGCTACCTTTATACCAAAATTCATCTAAAAATGTTCCAGCCGTTTGAGCGTGAAGAAGTAACAAACATACACATAAAAACATTCGCAAACTAGCCTTTATAATATTAGTGTGACAGTGTGATTACTGAAAAATTAAAATGTAACTGACTAAACACTAAAAGTAACTGTACCCGTTACGAAGCTGAATATGCCAAATAATACTGCTATGCTACGGTAAAAGGACGTATCTACTATGACATCCGTATACCGATACGACCTTTTACCGTAACACGGCAGAATACTCGTACAAGGCCGCACCGAAGCACTAGTTCTCCTTCTCCCGACCTAGAACATTCTCAACACACCCAGTCTAATTAGTACATGATACGGTAATTATTTCAGGTAAGTCGCTCGTTCTCAGCGCGCCCGCGGCGCTCGACCGAGGGCTGCCAGGTCCACAGACTGGAATATCTGGACTAATTGTTGTAATGTCTGCTAAATGGTATCTAAGCTCTGAAACACTGTTCCCCATCGGTAAACTTACGCCAAATTATCATTTGTCCGAAACATTTTTTTTACTGAAACCCATAATATTTTCAGGATTTAATAAACATCGTTTGAAAGAAGCCATTAGGTTAGGTTTGTTTTATATATTAACTCAAGACTTCGTTCGTGCTACTAGTAGTTTTATGTTTTAATCCATATCCTCAGCTGTCTCTGTACCAAGTTTCATCTAAATTTGAGGATGGCGAACCTCTGTTACATGCCTATCTTTCTGAAACATTTTTAAGTGCATGCTATGCTATTCTGGAAAGAGTTCTTTTTTTTGATACAAAAGTCAATTTAACTCTACTAACATTTATATGTTAGTAGTATAACTATTACTAAATATAAATTAGCTTATATTTTCTTTTATATAACTACTTCAGTTATAGCGGAGCGGGACTCCCTGGCACAGGTATCTACATACTTAATAGGAAGTCCCAATCTTGATGCTTATTTTGTGTAAACTTTTTTAAGGAAATAAATATTTTTCATTTTCAAATATTTTCATTTTCATAACATTGTAGTGGAACTAGATCACGTGACATTTTTCATAATTAATCTTTGTGTCAATATTTAAAAATATAATTGTAAAATTTCCATATTAAAATAACAATCAATCAATCAAAAAAGGTTCCATTTATGCATTACATTTTCGCGTACTCGAATTATTGAGTCACGTACCATATCGGGAATAAAGACTAACAAGTCATATTTTATCTACCAGCAAAAGGAACGAGCTCTGTAAGGCCCTGTAATCTAAATACAAAGCAAATTACGTATTGTTAACCGTTGAATGGATTTAGATGAAACTAAAAGAGTTAATTCCCGGCGACGAGGCCGAGGACAAAGGTTTCTTTTGTATTTATATAACTTTAATTGTCAGTTTTGGTATTTTGCCGAGAGTATGAACATTAGCGAAATATCGTGAAAACCAGCCAAATGCCCACCAACCTGGCAACCCCGGCCAGGCCCGTTTCGCTCTGTAATAATTAGTAATTACGTTTAATTACGCTACCGAATAGTGCCGTGTTTTGGAATCATTACACAGAAGTCTTGTCTGGTTTAGCTATTTTTAAAATCCCCAGTTGAAATTGAGTTAACTAGTTTGACAATACGTTTTTTTTGTATATTGGCACAACCACACGTGCCAGCTTGCGATGTCATCGCCTCACCGTGGAGAATATTCCCACACGTACCAAGAAGTTTGGCAATTCCTTCATCTGCCGAACTATTAAAGTATGGAACTTCTTGCCGGCTCATGTGTTTCCTCCTTCTTATAACTTGGGACCCTTCAAACGAAGCGTGAAGAAGCATCTCTCGGGCCAGCATGGCAGTGTCAACTGACTTGGCACCGTTGGTTTCTCGTCAGTTGCCATTGCGACTTGGGCTCCCCTTTTTGCTTACCATCAGGCGAAGTGGAGCCACTATGTTGTTCCGTTATAAAAAACCGGCCAAGTGCGAGTCGGACTCGCGCACCGAGGGTTCCGTACAAACACTTTCCATCCCTAAGTGGTTAAGTTAAGTTTGCACCTGGTATGTATAGCGCCCCATATAAATTAGGTGCAAAGTTAGGTATTAAAAAAAAAATTATGGTTTTCGTAATTATTCCTTTATCTATGCTATAAGACGTTGCTTCGTACCAAATTTCAAGATTCTGAGTTCACGGGAAGCACCCTGTAGGTTTTGATTCCCTTGCAAGTGTCGAAAATTTGCGGCATAAACGGCTGTATAGGTATTAAAAAAAAAATTTATGGTTTTCGTAATTATTCCTTTATCTATGCTATAAGACGTTGCTTCGTACCAAATTTCAAGATTCTGAGTTCACGGGAAGCACCCTGTAGGTTTTGATTCCCTTGCAAGTGTCGAAAATTTGCGGCATAAACGGCTGTATCTTTTGATTGCGTTGGCTTAGAAGTTTGATTTTTTCACAGCTTCAAGGGACAGTAGACCTGAGTAATTGATATAAATTTCAGCTTCATACCTCCACGCGTTCCTGAGAAAAAGGGTCTTGACAGACGGACAGACGGACAACAAAGTGATCCTATAAGGGTTCCGTTTTTTCCTTTTGAGGTACGGAACCCTAAAAATAAAAAAACATAGTGGCTCCACTTCGCCTGATCGTAAGCAAGAAGGGGAGCCCAAATCGCAATGGCAACTGACAAGAAACTAACGGTGCCTTGTCGGTTGACTCTGCCATGCTGGCCTGAGAGACGCTTCTTCACCCGTTATATTGTCATTAAAGTGTGTACTCCTATCTTATTTGAAAATAATTCACTTTATTGAGTACATCTAAGTTCTTCGGTGAGTTTATCGATTCTTGCGGCATCTTGCTTGAACCACAGAATAGATAATAGTACAAGTACAGAAGGCACACTGCTTTGATCTTTACAAAAGCCGCTTTTTTTAGCCAAAAAAATATGATTTATGGCCCTTCTAAAGTCGTCGTTCCCAGCGCAAGCCAAACGGAACGTTAAAGCTGCGTGCCAACGGTGAAAATGAATTGTCTCGCTTGCCGCGTCGCCGAGAGCGAGGGCTGTCAACGACTAAAAATAAAAATGTATTTCCCATTTATTTCTTGCATTCAATATAGATAGCAATATATTTATATTCTTCATAAATTATATTTATTATTTCATTATTTAACTATAAAATAATCAATCTCAGAATTTGGACGAATTGAATCCACCACCAGGCCGCAAAACATTTTAGCTTTATTTTTAAACATTTTAATACGTATAATATAATAAAATAATGCAACGAATGCGTTACCTTAACATGCAATTAAATTCTTGAGCTTAATTTTGTTTTTGCTTAGTTGTCCGATATTTATTTATTTATTCATATTCACTACATACCTAGTATAAAACAAAGTCGTTTCTTGCTGTCTGTCTGCCCCTATGTACCTATGCTTAGATTTTTAAAAATACGCACGGACGCACCGTGCGAAGCCGGGGCGGGTCGCTTGTAACAAATAAAACATGTACAAAGGCGAACTTATAGGGATCTCTTCCAATACATTTATTGTACCTTATTATTTATATACTTTATATACTTACCTATCAAACTATCACTCAATCGTTTATTCATTACTGGTAATTTTACAAACGTGATATCAAATATTATTATAAAAACCTCTGTGATTGTTGATTTAGTAGTAGACATACTTATTTTACTAGAATTTAAATTGACAAATAGCAGCAAATAATCAATTCAAAATTACATAAGTACTTAACAATTAAAATTGGAAGTAGATACACCTGCAATATGTTTTTTATTATTATTCAGTAACTAATTATTATATATTATGTTCATTTTCTTACCTTTCGGCATCCTTCGGACATGTTGGGAGAGCGAAAAACGCGTGATTCCAAATCCGATCATTATTCCTACAATCCGCTGCGATACAATATCTTTTCGCTTTCTTTTTACTCATTTAAACACTAAACGCAAACAGATGAATGCGGAACGTTCACTTGACGTAAATAATGAGCGAGACGCGCGCGAAAACCGTGGAGGTACGTGTGTTCCGAGACAGAGCGTGTCAGCCACTGAATAGGACGCATGCATGCGGCCACCGGCATGTACTTGTAGCGGGAAACGTTAATCGCGGAGTGCGCCCCTCCTGCTTGAACGCTTAAATTCATACTCAAATCTCATGGACGATTTGATCAGATATTCCCCGATTCCTTCAGGAAGGCTCATACGCGATATAATCCATTTAAATTGGTTAATTTAAATGTACTTACTTACTGTACCTAGGGACTTAAAACATACGTACGTTTATTACTTATTAATTAATTAAATATCGCTAGTTAACACAATTTCATGTTAATTGTATAATATTAACGGCGATTGAGTTCTATTGATCAAACTAATTATCTAACAACCCCTGTCCTAAATTAACTTTATCAGTTAACTGTAAAATGAATCAAACCCACTTTATTACGTAGTTAAAACGATTTTATAATAGTAATGACAGCAATAAAAAAAGGTTAAATCGAAGATGGCTATCGGCAGATTTCAAACGGCGAATTGTCATGCGATTATGACAATATCGTCATTATTATTATTATAAAAAAAATGCTTACGGGTGTGCGCCACGCGGCCTGTCCTTCCCTCCCTCTCCCTAATTTCACCCTTAGGAGTAATGTTAGTTATTTATACGGCATTTAAATAAAATAAATACATATTAAGGGACAATCGTACACAAATCGACCTGGTCCCAAACTAAGCAAAGCTTGTACTATGTACAGTCACCATCAGATATATCACAGCATATAGGGCGTTCATAAATATCTGAACATGTACTGTAACGCCCAGTCAATAAGAGTCGTATTCGGATATTTATGAACGCCTTATATGCTGCGATATATCTGATTTTGACTGTACTAGATGAAGATATACATTATATAAATAACATCCATGACCCAGGAGCTAATATTCGAGACCATCACACAAATATATGCCCTGGCCGGGATTCGAACCCAGGACCGCCGGCTCAGTAGGTAGGTGCACTACAAACTGCGGCTTCCACGTCGTCATAACATAACATCGATTTTTTACATAATAATCGAAAACGAGCCAACTTATGGGAAATAGTCACAATGGCCAACGACGAAGAACGGGGTGTTATTTATAAGTTTAGCCTGTGTATTGTGTATCTGTCTGTCTGCACGTCTAGCATAACTTTGACACGCGACTCATGTCGCGCGAGCGAGATAGCATCATCCGTCACTATCTCATAGTACTGTACAGAAGGCAAAGTTATGCTAGCCGTGCTGGCTTCATAGATCCCAAATGCATGATTCGATTATGATTAAATTTTCATTTAAAAGGTGACTTTGTTGATATTTGTTTTGCTCAAAAACCAATGAAATCGCGTCAGCTATTATGTCGTATCATCAACACTTCTCTAGGTATATTGGATGCAGTTTTATAATATCATAAGGCGGTTGCTGGTTCGTTAGAATAGGGACTTATTCTACAATAGGTATTTATTTTATGTTTATCACACAACCAAAAACCCAAAGCAAACATATCCCAAACATATATCCTAATTACAGTGCTTATTAAAACCGCCCTTAATTAAAGTTCTAGTGCTATTTAAAATGAAGCCTGTTTTTGCTAATTACCTCTTTTCAGCTCGGAATTGAAAAGGTTAAGACGGCGTCTTGGAAACTGGCACAGGCTTCGTATGAATCTAGATATATTTAGAACGAAGAACAACTTAGTACCTATGCATTTGCCTGTATCATTAGACTACAGGCTTCTACTATCACTTCAAAATTATGATCACTTTCTGATTCCGATTCATGAACAGTAAGAGATCACTTGAGAAACAATATTCTGTAGGAAGGAATCATGATTTTTACGAAAAATCTTAACGCACACGCACTTTTTTTTTAGTTCATATAAGGGTAATTCTTATTCTCATGTATTTTTTTGTGATTTGTAAGAATCACATGTTTATTTTGTTTAAATCAAAAATCTATTTATGCCTTTGTTGAGCAAATATCCTCTACTTATCTTTTATAAACACATTTACCTTAAAATATTCAGAAATATATTTAAAAAAAAGAATGTTTGCCCAAAATGTCACGTCCATGCCGTGTGATATCTCCCGATTTTCTAATAATTTTTTTTTTTGTGCTACAATATCACGTAATTTTGACTAATGTTATACGAATGACGCAAAGCTAATAAATGTCTGATAACATTATTTAAAAGTTGTAAAAGTATACTGTAACAGTTTCTGATTCAGAACATCATAAAGTTTGTGATCAATTTTTTTGTCACAGCCATGTGTGATTGTTTAAATACGTGTAACTCGGTAGACAATTATATTTGAAGCTAGCAGCCCTATTTAGGCTTTTTAAGAACGGAAAAACTACCTTCTTGTCGGTTCTGCTTATGACAAAGTGCGGTGAATGAATAGCAAAAATCATTTCTTGTATTTATTAACAAAAAAAATAAAAATTTGTTCGAATTGAGAACCTCCTCCTTTTTTGAAGTCGGTTAAAAAGGACAACCTTAGTACGTCACCACCGTGGAATGAGTTTTAAATGTAAGTTCTACTGTTATGTTAATGATACTTATATAAATTTTACCTCAGAAATAACAGAATAAGGTGATTGTTTAAAATTGGCGAGACAAAGCAAAGTGTTCCGTTATGTCGCACATGTTCAAAATTTGTCACGACCATGGATAGATCTAAATTTCACGACCACGGAATTTTTCAAACCTCGGTTGTGACATGTAATGCTTGCTTGTGACATTCTTGTAGTATATTTGAATAATTTGATGATTTTGTTTGCTAAGTTGGGTTATCAATTTGTTGTATTTTTTCCGCAGATGTCACCAAAGAAAAAAATAAATCAGCCATCTAGCGAGAGTCTCTTAAGATGTTTGTCGAGACTCTTCGCTATAAGACCGTTAGCCGAAACGACTATCGGGACAATGATCGTCGAGTCAACATCCCACATGGCGGTCACCTCGTGAGCCAAGTCAAGGTACTTGCTGAGTTTGTCCTTCTCGGCCTTCACGAGGTTCTCGTCATGGGGGATGGTGATGTCGACGAGCACTGCCTGGCGCTTGGATCGATCTACCAAAACGATATCAGGCTTATTGGCTACAATAGTCCTGTCCGTGATGATAGATCGATCACAATAGAGCGTGGCACGACCATTCTCAAGAACTGGCATCGGTGCGTACTTATAGTACGGCACCTCAGACCCCACAAGACCGTATCGAAGAGCAAGTTGCTGGTGAATGATCCTGGCTACTTGGTTACTTATTATTTGACACAATTACTAGATTTTGGATGAAATTGTCACACCCATGTTATACAGTCTCACAACTATGCTTAGGGATGTCACAACCATGCATTACTTTTAAATTTTAATCACTTGCAGAGGGTATTAAGCTTGTCCATCTGCACCAAAAATTAGCCTTTGGTATGTACTCTTAATATACACCGCAATATATCACAGAATAAAAAAAAAAAGTTAATATTTTAAAACTATATGAGAGTCACCCATAACGATATAACTATTGAGAACAACGCCATCTTTTATCCGTATTTCGTATTTAAATCCATTATGGCCTCATCAAGCAAGTACGAATGTACGAACTAATGAATTTTGTCCCGTTTTGGTAAAACAATAACAAGACATCAAAAGATAAGATATAATAAAACATAACTGCAGTCGCCGGGAAAGAAGGGCTTGCCGGGTAAGTAGGTATAGACGGCCAACCGTAGGGAGAACGGATAGTGATACGAAGCCAGCAAGCCCTTTTCACGGCTAGGCATATAATAGTGCTTTTCTCAAACATATGCAACTTAATAAAAAAAATACACCATACAAAAATATATATAATTCAGCAGTTTAGCCTGTTCATGAACACAGACGCGATGACTAAAAAAAATACTTCCCGGCTTAGGCCTTAAATTTTGAATGTAATTCCTTTACAGTTCTCTCGAGTTTTCCGCCCGAAACGTGATACTTCGAAGCCTGTTATAACGCACGTAATGACGAAATTTCATTGCATGTTTGAGAAAAAAAGGAGTTGGAGTGCCTTCTAGTGAGTTTACAAAGAGGAAATGTTGTACAGGGTCATATTTTCGCAGTGAGCTTTCGTCCCGGGTGCCCTAATTTTGTACTGTCCTCTTATGAATTGCTCATTTCGAGTGAATGGGCCCGGGCTGAAGGGGGAAGTAATATAATCGATATTGACGGAGTATTTAAAACACAAACATATTTAACAGGTTTGAGTTTGGAAGGATGTAATTGGTAGGTTGTAATAGTTCCTACAGTAACTTTTCTGTTGTTTGAATTCATAATTGTATACGTATTATAGTGAATCTGAATACGTTATGAAATTTTATACAATGGTGTATTTATGCGCCAGTTAGACTACAGAAAGTGACTTAATGGTTCTTAAAACGATTTTTGTTTGATTGCATACCAAAGTACCGATCGGCGTATAACCAAGAACACAAAGGTTCGACTCATGAGGTGCTTGATATTTCCAATTTTCTTGTACGGAGTCAAAACATGGACGATCCATCAAAAAGAGCGAAAAGAATTTGTATAATAAAAAGATTGATGCACTCGAAATGTGGTGCTGGAGACGATTGCTGAGGATTAAATGGACTGCTTGCCGAACTAATCTCTCTATCTTGAAAGAGCTTAAAGTCAAACAAAGACTTTCGTCGATTGTGCAAGTGCGAATCCTGAAAATTTTTGGACATATCATCCGGAGCGAAAAGTCAATGGAGTGATTGGTAGTGCAAGGGAGAGTTGAAGGTCAACGTTCTTGCGGCCGATCTCCTACTAGGTGGACGGATCTCATAAAGTCCACGACGAAATGTTCACTAACGGAGTGTGCACGGAGTGCCACAAACAGAGAGAGATGGAGAAAAATCGCAAAAGCCGTCATTAACGTAGAAGAGGACAATCCATACCCACGACCATTCTGATAAGAGTGTACGACTAAGAAGAAGAATCATCATCATCATCCTCCTAGCCTTTGTCCCATATCTTTTGTAGAGAGTGAATTCTTAATCGGGGTCGGCTATACCCAAATCCCAAGATGTGGCGTAGGCACTAGTTTTTACGCAAGCGACTGCCATCAGACCTTCTAACCCAGAGGGGAAACTAGGCCTTATTGGGCTTAGGTGGTTTCCTCACGAGGTTTTCCTTCACCGAAAAGCGAGTGGTAAATATCAAATGACATTCCGTACATAAGTTCCGAAAAACTCATTGGTACGGGCCGGGTTCGAACCCGCGACCTCCGGATTGAAAGTCACATGCCCTAACCACTAGGCTACCACCGCTTCAAAAACACAATTAAGAAGAATCAATTTCAATTTCTGGTTTTATTTTCAACTAGGATGTGCCCGCAACTTCGTCCGCGTATTTTTTTCATTACCGTAGACAGGTAAAAATACCTATAATCATCTTTGGATGTCCAGCTATCCCTGTGTCAAAAATGGTAAAAAGTTGTCCAGCCGTTTCAGCGTGATGAGATGACAAAGGAAATTATGACCAAAATGATGGCTGGCAATTCGCCGCGCGCCCATACAAAACAAAAGACGATCCTGCATCACGCTATCATAAGATTCTTCCTGATATGATGACCCCTCTCCATAGACAACAAATTCTGAATACAAATCTAGAATTTTATAATAGTAAATAGGTATTCAAAGGCGGGTCTTTTTTACAGTCTAAAGATTCTCCGATCGCTTAGATCTTAAACAAGTCTAGACTCTCCGAATCCCCCTTCGAACAGGGGTGAACCACTCGGTAATAACTGCAGACATAATCCGGAAGCCAAGCAGCACTTCAGGGTCTTCAGTTAAACGACACTGAACTGACATTCGTGTACTTGTACGAGTATTAAGCCAGATTTCCAGCTAATTTGCTGTGATATTTGATCCCGATCTATGTTAAGGCTTCGTGCAAATACTTCAATAGGTTACTAGTAAAATGACTCATTCAACAATTATCTACACTTTACTAAATTCCAAGATATTTTACTTTATGTCCATTACAATATTAGTAAGCATCTCACTAGTAAGCTCCTAAATAGACATGATTGTTGGTTTCGGTATGGTTTGCATCGGGTGCATGAAGTAATGTTTATGTAAGTATTATTGCTTGTTTGTGTTACTTTATTTATTATTATGGTTCTATTAGTGTATGTGTGTACTGTGTATTGTGTGTATAATAAAAATAAGTTTCTCTTGATTTAATTCTCATAGAGCCTTGAACCATTAAATATTTCTGTTTAGCTCAATCCTTGACTGGTAGAAAATGCCTTATGGAATTAAGTCCGTCATTTATACACTTTTTGTGCAATTAAGTGTAAATAAATTGATAGGTATTTGGCAAACGGATCACTTTTTAATTTTTATGTAAAATTGCATATTTTATCCACGATCTTGCATGATCTGATATGAAGTATCAAATAAGAAAAAGGTTCCGCGTTTTACAAATGCTCTTTTACGTCATATCAAACGAGTCTATACACCATAGGATAAGCAACAAAAAATCCATCCTATTTGAGTGCGAACGCTGTTCGTTTATAAATTCTGTGCACTTTTCCCCCGGCTCGCTTTCACCAACGAGGTCGCTGCTTAAAAATTCCTAATTAAAGAAGAAAGTTGTAAACCCCGTAAACAAGGATGGATTAGGTTATCGGGCGCAAGGGGTAAAACCGTCGGCGTGGCTTTATAAAAAGCCAGTTAAATATTTCTACTGCAGACCGATTAGGATTGGACTGGCTACCGAGAGAATTGTATCATTAAGGGTAGGGACTAGGCAGAGGCAGTGTCGCCATGTTCATATGTGGGATAGGTTTATTATATATTTAATTACTAGAATTACTCAAGAACCATTGCGTCAAACTCTGTGTGAGATGCAAACCCCTATAATGACGTGGTTGGCGCAGTTGTATTGCAGTCGACTACTGAGCGGACGGTCCTGGGTTCCAATCCTGGCCAGGGCAAATATTCGTGTGATGAACTCGAGTATTTGTTCTTGGGTCATAAATATTTTCTAAGTATTTAAGTATGTATTATGAGTATGAATACTGTCATCTAATAGTGCCCAAAACACAAGCCATAAAATATTAAAATAAAGGGAATGTATCTGCGTCACAGTCAGTGTGCACGTGATGTCATAATTTGGCATCTAAGCCTGGCAATTACATAGTCGACACCCAATTTCACCACTTAACTGTCGGTAATTTGGACGAAACCGACTATGAAACGGGGAGCCTATTCAGGGTGCGGTCGAGATACATAGTGCAGGAAGAGTTCGAGTACGTTATTGATGTCAGATCAAATAAATCTTTGTTGTATTAAATGTCAAAATTAAACAGTATGTAATCACCTGCTATAGTTATGAAGTGTGCAGAATACGCTATCGGCGTTAACGAGTTCAAAGTTATAACCTGACCTGAGCTAAGGTACCTATATAGACCTTGGTTTTATTTCTTGAGTCTAATTGACAATTTACTTGATGGGAAACGTGCCCCCACTTGAACTAAAGACGTGCTAGAATGCCGATTCTGCAACAGAACTGCCTCCCTTGTAACGGGCTAGGAGTAAGTAATGATAACATTTTAAATTAGAAAGTCTAAACTAATAAAAAATACAGAACCCTAAAACCTGATGGCATTCGAAGCCGAATCGTAATCGAACTCGTAACCCGATCCGGTAAAAGACTCGTTGGAATCGTGGAAGTAAATCGCTCTCGGACGCGGAGCGATTGCGGCAGTTTGTTCGCAGCATCATGATTCATCGGCGAGGCGCGGGTCCGCGGAGCGGGGACCACCGGGCTCGTGTAATCGGGATTATTTACTACCACTGGTTCAATAGGTGAAGATATATTTGAGGATTTCGATATATTTTTTTATTGGGATCATATCTCTATACGAAATAAATACACTTAGAGTGCTCTAAAAGTTATAATTGACCGTCAAAGTTCCTACGGAGCGCTAAACTCTAATACAAATGGCCACCTACATGTGACGTCATTTGTCGGTTGGGTACTAATATTTTTTGTACAGAAACAAACAGCAGGATCGGAGCGGCTGCTGCTGCCTTCGGGAAACTTCGCGTCAAGGTGTAACGCTCACATGACATAAAGCTCCCGACTAAGGTCTCTGTATACATGGCAATCGTTCTGCCCAATCTCCTGTATGCCTCGGAAACATGGTGCCTCTATCGCAGACATATTCGCACATTGGATAGGTTTCATCTTAAATGCCTCCGTGACATTATGAACATTTCCTGGTTGGACCGTGTCCGGAACACGGAAGTTCTGCGACGTGCTAATGTCAACGGAATTGAAGCTTATTTAATGAGGTGGCAGCTGCGATGGTCTGGCCATGTCTCCCGAATGTCAAAAGAAAGAGTGGCTAAGCGCATCTTTTACTCAGAGTTGCAGGAAGGCAAGCGGAAACAAGGCGGCCAACTCCTGCGGTACAAAGATGTGCTGAAGCGCCACATGCGAAGATGTGACATCGAACCTTCGCGCTGGGAGACTTTGGCCCAAGATCGACCTAACTGGAGGCATACAGTGCAGGTAAAAGTGCAAGCCTTCGAAGGAAAAAGGCGAAAAGAACTCGACGTTAAGCGTGACGAGTTGAAGACCCGACCACCTGTGGTCATCAATTATAATTTCGTCGGAGGGGTGCTGACTTGCAGCATTTGTGGCCATACATTTGCAGCAAAAATTGGCTATGTCAGTCACATGAGAGCACACGAACGACGCTCTGACTAGCTAGTATGTCCAGTCGCCGTGGCCGAAATCGGCTAGGATTGGATGATGATGATGACTAAAATTTTTATGGACACAATAATGATTTAGCCATTTTCACCGTGAAAAAGGGCGTTTAACAATTATTGTTTTGTTAAATTATGAGGATTCTGCAAACAATTTCAAAATTTAGTTACCTAGGTTTAAAAAAATCAAATAATTTGCGCAACTTTGAAGTCACATTTTCTTCTTCTTAGATTTTTTTTTCTTTAATTCATGACATATTGAGCTAATTTTATCCATATAACTACATTATGCTGTAGAATTTAACATCAGTCGTCATCCGTGTCTGGCAAAGAGATGACGTCAAAAAAAAAAACAAATCAAAACCGCCTATAACTACACTTTCAAAAGTTCCGGTCAGTTTCACTATGCAACATGTGATCAGGCTTAAACTGAAATTGAAGAGAAAGAAAAAATAAGTGTTTGTACACAAATACCGCACATTTTTATCTGCGATCGATCATGAACTGACTTTGGAGGCTTTGGAGACAGAACCCCCGTTTCGTGTGGTTATGAAAATACCACTATACGAATGTCCACCATACGCATTAAACCCGCGATTTGACTAATAAAGTCCGGCAGACCGGACGGCGTCAGTTGTAAGCCTGTTTTCCGTTTCCGCGGACACAAATAAACGGAAAAACCTCGTTAATTAGGCCCTAATCTCGCTGACACCGGCCGACTGCGAACTGCGCCTTAAATTCCTTTACGAAACATGCCTGCTAAGAGCTGTGATTATTTTTAATTATTTACGCTCGAGTTGAATCTAATTAAAAAAAAATTGGGCAAGTGCGAGTCCGACTCGCGCATGAAGGGTTCCGTACCTATATATATATATAATATATACATAATCTATAACAAGTTTGTTGTATGGGAGCCCCCCTTAAATATTTATTTTATTTGTATTTTAGTATTTGTTGTTATAGCGGCAATTGAAATACATCATCTGTGAAAATTTCAACTGTCTAGCTATCACCGTTCTTGAGATACAGCCTGGTGACAGACGGACGGACGGACGGACGGACAGCGAAGTCTCAGTAATAGGGTCCCGTTTTTACCCTTTGGGTACGGAACCCTAAAAAATTAAACATTTAACTTGTATTGCGTTTGTGTACACTGTACAAGAAAGTGTCCTATAACCATCTTTATGTATATGTCCGGCTATCTCTCTATAAAAATGGGTTTAGATAGATCCATCCAGCCGTTCCGGCCTGATAAGCGGACAAACAATGTTTTACCAACATATGGCATTTCATCTGAATGCGATTGGTTTGCGGATGGGTTAGCGAGACTGATGACCGAATGGAAGAGAGTGCTAGAGAAAGAGCAAGATAATTATCTTGTAGTTGTAAGTTAGTTACGTTTTAGTTAAGCTTAAGAATCCGTGTAACGCTTTGGTGTATGAACTGTCATGTTAAATTTTATGTGATTCAATAAATAAATAAACAAATAATAAATACATAAAATGATGGCGCTGTACAGCTGGCACCGCGTGTCGTGATCACACAAATCTTGCATCGCGCTGTTAAGATTTTTCCACAAATATTGACTCTTCCCCATAGAAAACCGATTTTCTATACAATTTCTGAAGTTTAAAATAAAGTTTCTGCTGTGGATAAAGATAATTACACATCACGATGTACAACAATCGTATTACGTTGTTATGTTAGAAATCTATGCGTTTTTTGTAAGCTTTGATGGTGCCAAATGAATGGCCAAAATTGACCATTTCTCTTAGAAGATTATACCGAAAGAAAAATGATTTTCCAAGTAATTCGATATGAAGTTTTATATGCCAAGTGGAGTTACATTTCACAATTTACATTAACACCTACGAATAGTTCCTATGCGATATTAAATTCTTGATCCCAGAGGGATGCATTTACATTGTATGAATGTAAGATGGACTATGACGAGTCATTATAACATGGTATCTGAAATACACCACGACCGAGAAAAGAATCGACTGACTGTACAATTAACGTCTACATTAACTGTACAGGGAAACGCACTCAACTTAATTTATCTCACCATTTTCCTTCAAAAGCCCTCCGGAGTGTTCCACACTAAAATCCTGCTTAAAAACATAATTTAAAAAGTAAATTTAATTAGAAAAACATAACTCACAATGCTTTAGAAGGCAAGAATTAAACATTCAGAAAGTTGACCGCAAACCCGATTAAAGAGGAAGTTTACGAGGCAATTAAAAAGTGAACATTGTTTACTGGAACAAAAACTGTTACGCCCACTGGCTTATTTTGGCTGCTGGCAGGGCTCTGTGTCATCTTTTGTGGCACGGTGGCGTAGACACAGTTACAAAATAATTAAAGTAACAAACAGAAACAGTTGGAGATTAAACTCGTCGAAGAGAAAATACATTCCATACTCAACGGCGTTAAAGAAATGATAATTTTCTTTTCAGAGACTCAGAAGCTAAGTGTAATCGTAGTGAACAGTGTTCAAAAACTCCATTCAGTTCGGTCAGCGCTCCTAGTGGGGATGAAGACCTAAAAGTTTTCCACCTAAGAAGAAAATTCTTGAATTGAAGAGCTGCGCTCTTGTCGGTGTAGCAATCGCCAGCCGTCTCTTTCTTGGACTTTCTCCTTCACTTCTTGGTAAGACATGAATTTAACCGTTTCTTAAATTTATTAATTATTTGCTCAAAAGTAATTTCGTCTTGGCCTTCCTCTACCTCGCATTACCTCGATTTTTCCTTCTATGATATTTTTGAAGAAAGAGTCATGTAACTAAGACATGAGATGTCCTATCATATTTTCTTTTCTATTTTCTCAATCGCTTTTAAAAATCAATCGCTTTTTTTCTTATGTTGTACGGCTTTTCGTTCAATAATGAAGTCAAGGGGAAAAAAAGTTTTAACACCACCCATCACCACCATCACCACCTTTGTGAAGATGACGTGACAGTTTAAAATCACAACTGTGTGAACTGAAAATGATGATATCTGAAAGTTCATGGCTTGGGGAACATGTGTGTCTGACTTGTGTCACATTAGTTAGAAGTAGTTACCTACAGTTTTCACATTTGAAGGAACTGTTGGAGACGAAATTATAAACAATCTTCCAAGTCCTGATATAGAGCATTGTTTTCGTGTGTAAATGTATTGCAGAGGATAATATGGTTTTGATTCTACACGAGTCTTAGCAAATATCGATGATTAGTTGCTACTAATATCAGAAAGGCTGGCCACTGTTGTTATTAAAACTATACGAACACCTTAGATAATAACCCTATGGGTTTCTAACATGATTGGATGAGCGACCACCAAACTCATACGGCAATCCAAAGATAAACACAAGTGTTAAGCAAAGCCTATATGAAGGTACTCTATAATTTTGAAAATGTATTTATAATTTAAATTGTACGTTTACTTACTGTTATCCACCGACTGTGGTCGCGGGGAAGCCCCTGGGGCTCGAACTTAGTGGCAATTAATGCTGTTTTATTGTCAGGCGATTAAAATTGTAGCCAAATTACTTTCCCGGGCGGCGCTGTGCTAAGGCTTTTTGTCGAGAAGTTGAAGGTTAAAGTTGAACTTTGAAGACGGTAAAATAAAATAAAAAATGCAATTTTTCTGAATGGATTTCTCATTGGAATGTAACGTTTTGTAATGGCACCCATGTATGATACAATTGGTTGCCATTAATATGAGTATAGTCGGGGAATCTATAACTAAAATATAATTAAAATAGAAAGAGCCTAAATGCTATAAATATTTACCTGCCGGGTCGCCTTTAGTAGATATTGTAGTATAGTCGTATTGTACTTCATTGCGCACCGTGTAATCGCATCTTCAAGACAAAGTTTGGTTTTGCGAGTCACATCAGAGCCTTTCATAACCCGGACAAAAATAATCGACGGAGTCGCTGTCGCCGATCACGGCGAGGAGGACTAAGTATAGTCGTTTTTTTTTACACTATTGATAATAATGGTATACCAAAAATCTAACA
The DNA here is from genome assembly GCA_932273695.1 of Apotomis betuletana. NCBI lineage: Eukaryota > Metazoa > Arthropoda > Insecta > Lepidoptera > Tortricidae > Apotomis > Apotomis betuletana. The sequence continues at coordinate 28,972,654 of OW026301.1, forward strand.
CTTGGTTCTAGTTTGTGTACATGGCACAGCAACGAATATCTCGTGGAAAATGAAGTTTAGGTCAAAAAACTCATAAATGAATGCAAAAAGTTTGAGTCCAACTGGTATACAAGATTGAATTCTGGTATTGTCTATTCATAAGTACAAAATACAGAATAAAAAAAGTTTTGATGACCAGTATAGGTTTCCGACACAGACACAGACAATCTTCATTGGTTTCCACTTCAATTTGTACGATTCGATATGATATCAATAAACCCTACTTCTAATCTAAATAAAGCTTTCAGGTTTCCCGACACCAACCAATTCCAGTAGGTACTCCGAACCCTGATAAGAGTGCCACCAACAAAACTCATCTTATTTACTCCAGTCAAAGGACTCCGTCTGATTTTATCGAATCTTTTGAAGTTGCGGTATCAATCCGAAATAAAATGGACTAAAGTTTATGTATATTATTATCTTTGTATCAACAGTTTTCTAAGAAACTGACGAAAATGAGTCCGTTTTGATCCGCTATAATGAAAAGCGGCACACAATAACGATGAATGATGTGTATTTGTTTGACATACTCCACGACTTCGTTTTACTCAACTAGGTAGCACCCCTGTAAATAGCCAATAAAGCATCGCGAAGTTGACGTATTGTGATGAGTACCATCATCGAGCGTCTGGATGTCGCCAGTAGGTACAGGTAAAATAGTGACGACTTGGCATCCTTTAACACAGCTTTCTGTTTTTGCTCATTTGCCACAAAAAATAATAATAAAAAGTTTTCTGTTCATACTTAGTACTGATAGTAGAATACAAAAAACTGTACCTATTTATTGTGGTACATCTCGCACACAGCTGGACATCTAAAAATCCTGATTATACTTTTTAACAGAACACTATAAAATGAGCAAAGTTTTAACGCGGACGAAGCTTGTCATTTTATTACAAACGATCAAGCAATCAAGTATCTTCTTTTAAGCAGACACTCAGACACGAAGGTTCGTGTCTGCGATCGTCAACACGTGCCGAATGGAGTTGTTAGTTGTTCTCCGACGGCGATGACGTGCTCACGCGACGCTAACGACGTCGAGCGGCACGTCACGTCACGTCAGGGGAGGTGTCGGTTTGGTTTATGTTAATGGGCGGTTCATCATGACACTACTATTTTTAAACCCGGCGCAAAGGGTTAAGGAGTGCCTCATTGGAATGATGTAAATCCATAACTGATTGTATGGGAAGAAGGAACTCTATTTTATAGCGTGCGAAGATTCTGAAGACAGTTTCTTTTATACTTTTTCGCACATTAAGTGAAATGTAATGCTGAAATGAGGTTGGACGTTGCGCACATTGAGTGAAATTAAATGCTAAGCGCATTTCACCATACTCCTAGGACATGCGTTTACGCAACATCCCTCTTCCTTTTGCTTCTCCAGCACGTGTTAGAAGATTTATTTCTGCCCAATGATAATGCCGCGCAAAGGAAAGAGAAAGAAACACTTTCTAAAGAAGTACCTAACAAGATTTGACCATAAATATGTTAAATTTAATAAGTTTTTATTTTTTTATGTTTAATATTAGTCGCATGGGGAATTAAGGCTAATTCTATAAGATGTTTCAAATTCCCGTTTAGATCATATTTATAACCTTTCCCCTTTGGAGCGGCGCCGGCGCCGGACGTCCCCTAATGGCGCGATGTTATCAGCGGGAAGTGATAACTCAATTACCGAGAACATCAATCATCTCGCCTAATGCCAGTCACAGGATACGTGCGGGTTATCTGTGCTATGGAGTTATCTACTAAATAGCCTAAGTCCGGTGTGATACACACATCGAATACTTATCAATATATACACTAACGTTTAAAAAAGGCTATGCGTTTGAAAACAGCAAAGCTTATAAAGGCTAATAGCAAAATAAAGTTGATAAAAATACGTTGATAAGGCTACTTTTAAAATAACTCTCTTCGAAACCTATTCTTTCAACACTCTGGCGCAGGCGCTACACTTCATTTATTTTTAAGGCACTATACTCTCAATTATTGTCCACTTTTAACAATTGTCGCATCCAATAATATGTTAATTTGCACTGACAAGGCACAATTTGCTATTTTAGATTTTTACTTACAACTACTGTTTTGGAATCTGCCCATTCCGAATCCTATCAGTTCAGTAGTTCCGTACAAGTACCTATTCTGAGTATCTGGTTTATCGATGACGATATCTGAACGCTTGTGGTCTCTATCTTAATATTGGGAGGAGCTTGCTGCACAAAGCCAATCTTGGTGATCCACCATCTTTGAGCGTATGAAGTCGTTTGAGGAAAACCGCCTCACAACTTTAGACGCAAAACGCCAGCTACGCAAAGAAAGACCGAAGCCCTCTTACACATAAAATATATATACAACTCTACTGTCACGCGTACAAGAGAGCGTTTAAAACCTTTGGCCTCGCCCGCCATATCAGAGCCCACAATAGACGAAGTCCATAATGTTTACTTTGTGTGGCCGCGGCATCATCGAAACCTATAATGAGTACCATGTATTCGTACATGCCTATTTTGAGTCTACTCAGTAACGCAACTCCCAATACAAGGGTAAACTACGACGAGTACAGCTGCATTTTCGTCATATGGCAACTTTCCGTGGAGCGACATAGTTCCGCAATGAGCCTGATGCTCGCACACGTACAACTTTGCCAATTTTGGGAAATGACTTCGTGTAAAGGGCATCCTATAGGTTACACGGTGATATATGCACATCGTTAACTAGTATTTATTTGCGGTTTTGTCCCCTTTCTCGGGATTAAGTATTCTTTATCACACAATAAAACACTGAACAAGATTACAAAAAAACATTATCTTCAGGAGTGGCTTCGAACGCGCGCTGATATTGCTTGAACAAGGGCGGCAGCCAGAGCTGGGCACCGTGGTAGGTACTGGTGCGTGCGATGCACGACGAGCCACTTTTCTACATTTTAATCATGCGCTGACTGACGCGCCAAATTTCTTTCCAAACATAAATTAAAAGACTAAACTTTCATGCGCAAATGAATCACTCAACTGACACTCACCGTAAGGAAATCAACCATAAAATGTAATAAAAAAGTCAAACGATGTGAAAACATTGTCATGGAAAGCTGCACAAAAGCCTTTTGCTTTCAACACTTCCGGTCGAGTTGAAAAAAGCTTGAATGCGGAAACAATTATGCAGAATTAATAAACAATTCGATTTTAAACGAATTTTCTCGAATCCGGCAACTTAATAAAGTGTAATTAACAGCCGACAAAACATCTCTGTTGATTCCCAACCGCCAGAAAGTAATTAAAACGAGCCAAGCCGAAAATATTATACTCCCTGCTAGTAAACCTGGATAGCCTCCCACGGGAGACAACTTTGGCCTTTATATTAATAATCTTATAAACGAGCCGCGATGGGATTTTAACAGATTAATGGCCATTTTACTATTAGGCTACGCAGTGGAATTAAAATATACGTATCGCTGTACGTTCATCTCTGACATAATTATTAGACACTGGGAGTAGTGATACGTGTTCTAGACATTAGCTCAAAATATACTGGTCCAATAATCAAACAGTCATAAGCAAAGATCGGATGGATGGACGTCATTACACGCTAAAATGTGGATATGATTCCAAATATAATATAATTTGAGTGCTTAAAACAAGCAAATCATATATAAAAATAAAATATCATAAAAACGACCGAAAATACTTAGTCATGGCGATATGTCCTGGCCAATTAGCAATATCCCAACTTCACCCATATAATATTAATTTTTATTATATTTAATATTAATTTTTCCTGTTGGAGCCACATTGAGATGACAAGATTATGGCTTTATATAGAAAACTACCACTATTATGATCTTGAATTCACGCCTACTATTGTATAAACATGTAAAATAGTCAACTAAGGCCGATTAGGCATCTTGATGATGATCATTATGTTATTAAATCATCAAAATACAGTATATTATTCACATTAATAAGACTAGTGGCTCTATGAGCTGTGCTGTAGACATCGCGAATTTGTTTTGAAATGGTTAAAATTATTATTATTATTTTTTCATCCCCATAAAATTATCTACCTACTATCTTGAAAAACCAAAAAACGGACCAAATAATAATTTGTTTATAATCAACGAACAAAATTTCATTCGAATCGGTTGCTTCGCTCGCTCTGTCATAAGTGGTCATAACATAACGCAAAAGTCAAATTAGTAATTAGTAAGTAAAATCAAAATCATCGTATAGTGGCAAGATTTCTGACTCATGTAAAAAGAAACGATTAATTTAGCTCCAGACAATTTTGGGATGCCGATGATGAAAATATTGGAGTCCTATTAATTCGGCGAGAGTTAATTTGGCAAAATCCGTCCTCAGTGGCTTACTCATATACAATATATTAATCTCAGCGCCATATGTTAGCTTATCAGGGTACTCATAGTCTTAGCACATGTTTGAGAAAAGTAGCACCATAAGATTCAGGTGCAAACTTAACTCAATCGAGTGTAGTGGCTGCCCCCCTTTTATTGGTAAATTTTTATACCCTCTAATATGGCCGGGGATTTTCTCGACAGATTAATGAAGTGTTCATCAAAATCCGTACACAAAATAGATAAACCTGATAAACAGACAAACATTCTATAAACTGTTGGACCGTGTTCTGTTATCGATTCTAAGAATGGGGCGCAAACTTTTTTTCGAATATCTTCCATGTACAGACTTTCGACCCTCTTTAGCTTTATTATATGTATAGATGTGTATATAGATAGATATAGATTATATGGCAGGTCGTGGCTTACGTAACAATGAATATTAACGGGTAAATATTATGTATTCCAGAATATCTGTATCCGACCGACACAAACACATCTCGTAAACAACTCTAGTCGGCACGTGTCGCTGGCACGAGGCTTCGTATCTGGGCATCTGCTTAACACAAGGTCCTTGATTAGTAGGTTTAACCGAACGATTCCTTTCAATTAAAAGTATTTTTTGTTTCTTACGTGTATGGTTCTGCCACTTGAAGGCTTTTTGCTGAATCCGTTCTTATATTATGATTTTTAAGAACATGAAATATAAGGTGCCGAATACAGTCGACAATAAGTAATGTCGTCCGCATTTTGATCAAATATTTTTGATATGATGTTACTCAAAAACGCGAAAACCATCGAATGGGTTAGTAAAAGCGCAGAGAAAAATATATGATTTCGCACTTGCTCATGAATGACACACTGACCACTTGAGGTCGTTATTTTGTGCACCAAACCGCTCAACTCCGGTTTTCCTTTTTTAGAGTTTCCTGACTCTTGACAGGCTTCTTCCACTGCATCGGTCCACAGGGGCGGTGATCTTCCACGGGCCCTTTTTCCTTCAACCTTACTTTTCCAAACTATCTGGCCGAAGTACTACAGGGTCCGCTGCAGGCATCTGGTTGATAAGCGGCACTTGATCTACAATTCGGCCAGGATCAACGTATTAGTGCAACGGATATGGATTAAACCATCTAGCGATTCTAGCGTAACTATGCGGGCTTAGCCATCCAAACAGCGTCTTGGGAACTGTTACACACACTCGCATTTTGTCAAAACATGACGGATGCTTTGACACTTATTTATCACGTGATAAAAGACACCATCAAAGCAAACGACAGCAAAGGAGTGGAACTCTCTTCCTGCGCACCTTTTCCCTGAAAAATATAACTTAGATCTCTTTAAGTCGAGAGTGAATAGGCACCTTCTAGACAAGCATGCTTCATCTTAGGCCTCATCTTTACTTAACATCAGGTACGTTCGAGATCAAATGTTTGTCTATCGCACATAAAAAAAAACATCATAGGCTCTTTCGCGTCTGAAACAAGAGCAAGTACCACTTATCCCAATCTTATGCAATTTTCTGATAATCGTCTGTCTGAAATTATTTAATTCTCGGTGTCGTGGACGAGATTGCTGATATATATTACTAAAACACGTCATTATTCTAAGAGGTAGAGTCGCGGAAAACCAGCCCGCGTTAACCTATTTAACCTACATTCTACTCGCTCGTGTATCACCCCACAGCAGTTCCTCAATCCGCCGTGATACACCGCCCTCTCGGAGTTGGAAAGTACAGTCGCCGTAAATTCCGCAACTGACCGACGGAAGTTTGCGGAAGTTCGGATATGGCGAGTCTTTGAGTTATAGTGCGCGCAAGATATAGGTACGTATGCCATGAGAAATAGCGGTTTGAAAAAGGAATTTCCCCAGTTAACACACAAAATATGTTTTTAAATCATAATGATATAATATATATCGCAGAAATTACAAAAAACCGTCGCATCGATTATTTTGATATGCATCGATTATCGATTATCTTTCAAACAAAACTTAAATAGATGTTATCCAGCCAATCTGTTTTCAATAAATTACTCCCGTTCCGCTTTTCCGCTTACGCTTATCCCATACCAGTGTTAGGCGGTTATCACACTGCCACCGCATCCAGCTGAAGTGGTGGTGTTTCCACTCTAAAGACAAAAAAATATGCCAGTTGTATACACTCGCCGAGACCTAGCGAACCCCGCATATCGTCCCTGCTCTTCAAAAAAAGATAATATATTACGAGTCTCTACCGTTATCAGCAAGTGTGTAGCTCGTATTAGATTTTCCTTGTGAAACTGAATATTTTCTATACTTATTATGTTTAATCGTATACAGTATTTCACATGAATTCAGAGATTCACATGAGTCCAGCACACAATTCATCAGTTGTACATAATACTAATATGTATGTCCTTGTCGCATTCGTAATTGGCCTTATTGGACGCCATTGATACCTATACATACAGTCAGTCCTACAATACGATACAAGTAGCAATTAGATGATAATTATTGGCGGATAATTGCGTTGCTTGGAGCACAACTACGTAAGTTCATTATTGACGTGACTGTTACACATTTAAATAAAACCATGTAAACGAATTATATCGCATAATATTCATTATTTGAGCCTCCCTGATGTTTCGGCAGCTTTCATGTTACCTATAGCCTCCACTTACCACCTACTCTCAACACCAAATAACTTTTAGATTCTTTGCTTATACTTTGTGTGTAGATCTTTGCATTGTTTATTTAAAAGGCTTTACACCTTAGCGACCGCTATGTAAATACGTTAATATTCACATCTTACCGCACTACTTTACAGCAGTGAACAAGCAAGCGAGGGCTGACTAGGTATCGACATTGTTGTACACTTAAAAATCTCACAAAAATAGATTCAACCGATCTTAAAAGAAACCTTTCTACTTATCCCAAGAAGGTATCTACTTATGGGGTTCCCACGCATTGCGGGATTTCAAATACTCAAATGCCAAAGCTATTACTGCGCGTCAAAGGATTACCTACATACTGGATGTGAAGCACAATACAATATACATTAAGAAATTGAATTTGTGGGTGCGACCTCCGATACGAGACGAGATATCGGTGGCTTTGATGTGTTGCCGGTAGTTTTAATTTAATCTAGACAATATCGTGGGGTTTTGGGCGCCCAGTAACAGTCTGGCCCTTTTGAGATAGGTACTTATCGGTATTAAATTATATGGGGAGATTTTCTCAATGTGTTTGTTCGTTTATGCAAATAATATGAAACTAATGTCAAAGTTAAAGAAGACATGTGTTTATAGCTTGACAAGCGCCTCCAAGCGATAATAGTGGGAAACACAATTCACGTTACTTTAAAATATGTTCAGTGTTTTACACTAACGTGAAATTGTCAGGAACGGCCCGACATGTTTCGAACTCGTATGGAGCTCTTCATCAGGAAATGCTACCCGAGGTTGTACTCGCGGTAACTTTGCCACTGGTTGTGATCAACGCTCCGCTCTGACAACGCGCGCTGACGGCGCGGGGGCGGGGGATGCTTGCGTCCTTACAATTTATCTGTCCAGCGCTCCAACGTTACTTTTGTCATCCACACGATCCTCTACAGACCACCTTCACCGGCCCTCCGTGAGGTCATTCGTCCACCTAGTCGGGGACCGTCCTACGCTGCGCTTTCCCGTGAATGGTCGCCGCTCAAGGGCTTTACTGCCCCAACGGCCTCCCGCTCTCCGGGCTACATGGCCCGCCCATTGTTACTTTATCCGAGCAATCCTACGAGCTAAGTCGGTTACTATGGTTCTTCTGCGTTGGTTTTTGTATACAACTCACTATTAGTGAGTCAGTATTTGTTTGGGAATACTACACACTCACTAGTGGGAATGTCTCGGCGCCGAAGGAGTGATTGGGTTGGGTTTGACCGCCCTGTCCTGTGGACTGCATCGTGAATAGACTGAACCGGGTCAGTTTGAAGTATTCAGATTGATGTACATGTCTATAAGCAGCAAGCAGCGTCTGTATCGATATAAAGGCGCGTCGCATTAAAAAAGGACTCCCTTACGGAGCCACGACTTTGCGCGACAGCGACTGCGGCAGCGGTGCGCGGTAAGTGTGTCTCACTCACTCGTATGGCCACTGCGCTCGGATCTCTGGCTCAACCGCTCGCCGCACCGCTGGTCGCGCAGTCGTGGCATCTCCGTTAGGGCGGGGAGGAAAAGGGAAGGAAAACTGAATTGTGCCAGAGAGACGTGTTACTTCATCGTGAAGTTTTCTATGGAGAATCTATTATGATTACAGTCACGTTGACTCATCATGGCATGTCATTGCAGCGTAACGACGTTTAATGGATTAACATTTATGTTTGGTTCTGACGGTTGTTTGCATTAATTAGGTTTTAGATGTAATAATAATTTCAGTTCAATAATTTTCCGAGAGCTAGGCATAGAAATAATGACCCCAGTGTAGTGAAATTTAATTAGATGTTCATTGAGCATAGAACATTATATTGAAATGTAGGTACTTACTCAAGGTAATTATGTAAGTAATATTAGGTTAAGCGTACGTATAAGCCTAAATCCCTATGATAAGTACGTATTAGATTTAAGTTCATATTACTTTTACGTATTAGGTTTAAGTTCATATTATTCTTCTCAACGTGGTCTCCTCTTTGTGAAATGCCGACAGACTCCGACATGTAAAATTGCCCTTGTGGCCTACTTACAGAATAAAGTCCATTGTTTTATTTAATTATTCAATACCCATCTGCAATATATTCTGCACTTATAATTTGTAATGGCACTAGCTTATCAATTTGGCCCTTTTATAAATTAGAGATTTTTGTCATTAGAGACGTTCAATTTAGCTAGATGTCCTACAATTAATTAGGTATTTGCTGAGAAAACGCTTTTCCACCAAACTAAAGTTATTTATAATCATTTCTGGAATTCCGCGCAAGTGCGAGTTTCACACGATTCGATTTAACAAATTCTTTTTCCGCTCCCAAACTCAGTTATTCACTAGTGACGGGACACGTCTTTCTGATCCGATGCGATTCTGTTGGATTACTAATGCGGGCTGGTTCTAGGCCTGGTTCACTGCCGTTTTTAGTAATTTAGATTTGCCACTTTTACTGCGGTTTTCCCATGTTTTGTTCATTCACTCATTAATAGGTTTCCAATAAAGTTCAGCACCGGGAACTAATAACACAAGACATGAGTACCAATAATATTGCCTACATCATCATCATCATCATTTCAGCCATAGGACGCCCACTGCAGGACACAGGCCTCCTCAATAGATTTCCACATGGGCCGGATAGCAGCGACCCGCATCCAGCGAGTCCCCGCAACTCTAACCAGGTCGTCCGACCACCTTGCGGGTGGTCGTCCTACACTGCGCTTGCCGGTACGTGGTATCCACTCGAGAACTTTTCTGCCCCAACGGCCATCGGTCCTTCGAGCTATGTGCCCCGCCCATTGCCACTTCAGCTTGCTTACCCGGTTTGCTATGTCGATGACCTTGGTTCGTCTACGAATCTCCTCATTTCTGATTCGATCTCGTAGACAAATCCCGAGCATAGCTCTTGCCTACATATTGTGTCCAATATACTTGATCAGAATCACAAAATTTAAATTTAGTTTATTAACAAATAACAGGTTGTAGGTATTTGTTAATAACCTAAATTTAAACTTTTAAAACACCCCCGACACAAAGTAGCTGGTCATCATGAGACCTTTTTTTTATTGAGTGATATATAACAAATTCTAATAAAACTGGTCATAACGACCAAATTTGGAATTCCTAGCTTCCATATCGGCAGAGAACCAGTCACTTGTTCCATCAAGCTGAATATCTTGGAGACGAGAGCTTCGTTTTCATCAAACAAAGCTAAGAAACATTCTTGACAAACCAGGCTTACGATAAAAAAAACGCACTCAAATCGGTTTATCCATAAGGGCGCTACGGTACCACAGACAGACACATAGGTACACATGCTAAACTTATAACGCCCTTCTATTTCGTCGGGAGTTACAAAATAACTGATTAAGCTCGATTGGCTGCAAATTCGTCGCTAATCCTAAACGTCGATAAAACTTGACTCGTCTCGAGCCTCGACTCTATCGACTGCCCGACGCTATATCACGCGGGCAATAAATTACAGGGCGACAAAAAGGCGCCGCGCAAAATGCTAAGTATTCACACGGGGGCAGGCGAAGCCGGGTGGGGATGATGCTGTGCTAATATTAAATACATATTAGGGAACAATCTATGGTCAATAATTCGGAAACATCGTACAGATCCGTATTCCACCTAGATAGCACGTGACAACATTTTACAGGATATTTTTATCAAGTCGAAATCAAAGTGGTAAGCTCTAAGTATTGGTACTTTTAATACTAATATGACTTTAAAAAGAATGCAGTACTTATGGTCAACATAATGTTTTTACGGGCCTGGTGCTTTAATCTAGTGTCCTAAGAAGTCTTACAGCCGCCAGCCGCACTCATGTAACAATCCAACACAAAGGTCCATAAAACGTAATGTCGTCTCATTTCAACTGCTGGAACCAATACGCTGCACTTACAGTCCGGGGCCGAGGCCAATTTCGGGGGCACTTAGCGCAGTTAGCGGCGAGGAGCGCCAGGGGACTGAGGGAGGGGCACTGAGGGACAGGGGAATGAGATTTGTTCGGGCATTATTCAAGATGCCAATCGGAATTAGTCAAGTAAAATTAAATATAACGTAATGAAATTATCTTGAATTCATTAGCACGTTCGATGTGTAGGAATGAATTATAATTGTCCATAAAAGATACATAATATCATGTCATGAAACTCTACTTATTAAAAAATTTCATGAGATATATTTAATTATTTTACTGAGCGGTTTATACACAAGTGAAATTTACGTGAGTGTAAACTGCTTAATACAACAATGAAATTCTGCTTAGTATCAAACTCGGCTGTTTTACTAAAATAATATAACTGATTCCAAGTATTTGCAAATTAATAATAATATGCTTTTTTTAAAACCTTGTATAGTATTTATACCTATATGTTGAAATTGCATTCAAACTTGTCCTCGAAATTCTTAAAACGTCGTGTCTAATTATTGTATTAAGCGGATTACACTCACGTGAAGACTCACGAAGACTCACTGACGAGTTTGCCGCGGCGGTGTACGGGCAGCCGTCCCTGATGAAGAGCTCTATACGAGTTTGAAACATGTCGGGCCGTTCCTGACAATTTCACGTGAGTGTAAACCACTTAATACAATAATTAAATATGTCTCACGAAAGTTTTAATAAAATTACGTCATGTCTAATTTCTGCTATATACTTTACTTATTTTCATACCATTCTTCCAAGTACCTCATTTCCCTGTATACCAATTTCCCCTGTTCGTCGTGGTTCTCATCCCGTGCGCTATTTAGTTGGCAGTTAGTTTGTGCTGCGGTTAATATATCTGCTGACTGTATGAGTTCTTCCGAGTACTTTGCGAACTTTGCTACATGTACGGCTGTTCCTTGTTTCCTACTTTGTTAGAGAAACCTCTTGAGGTTTAAATAAAACTTCTTTTCTGGAGCCACACTCGTACTGCGTAAGTTGGTCTAGAAATTTCGAGGTAAAAACTTATGCAATTTAAGCGACATGTTTTGCAATTTATTTTTATAATTAAAAAATTTTTGAGCGTCATTTCGGCAACAAAAAAATGAGCGAAGAGTATACATAGATCAGTAAGATTGTCCCACATATTAATTTATTATTTAACTAGCAGCGCCGCGTGGTGTACCTACTCATCCCACGGGGACACTACATTATTTCGGGATAAAAAGTAGCCTATGTGTTAATCCAGGGTGTCAGCTACCTCCATACCGAATTTTATTAAAATTGGTTTAGCCGTTTCAGCGTCAAGAAGTAACAACATACTAACAAACATTCGCCTTTGTAATATTAGTGTGATTAAAAGCAATTATATTTGCTCAAATAAACCTTGATGTAGATAAAATACACGTTAAGGAAAAATGAAGGCGTCTCAATGTGACGGTAATACGTAATTAGTTATATTATTGGGTATAAATTATTCATACGAGCTCATTTCGGGAGGCACTCGCGCGGCTCCTGCTCACTGCCCTCTCGTTCATATTGGGCCTAATTTGAATTGCTGCTCGATATATTTATGTTGGAATTTCGTATTAGAACATTATAAAGTTTGGGAAAATTATGGTAAATAAGTCATCATCATCATCATCATCCAATCCTAACCGATTTCGGCCACGGCGACTGGACACACTAGCTAGTCAGAGCGTCGTTCGTGTGCTCTCAGGTGACTGACATAGCCAATTTTTGCTGCAAATGTACGGCCACAAATGCTGCAAGTCAGCACCCCTCCGACGAAATTATAATTGATGACCACAGGTGGTCGGGTCTTCAACTCGTCGCACTTCGTCGAGTTCTTTTAGTTTTTTCCTTCGAAGGCTCGCACTTTTACCTGCACTGTATGCCTCCAGTTAGGTCGATCTTGGGCCAAAGTCTCCCAGCGCGAAGGTTCGATGTCACATCTTCGCATGTGGCGCTTCAGCACATCTTTGTACCGCAGAAGTTGGCCGCCTTGTTTCCGCTTGCCTTCCTGCAACTCTCGGTAAATAAGTAAATGGGTTATAGCAGGTATTTTGATTTAAACCACATCTTCACACATTATGATATCAAAATGGTATCGATAACCTGTTGTCGATCGAGTGGCAACCCCAGTGAGCAAACTGGCAATAAAACCAAGTGCTGGTAGTTCGAAATAGTTACTCGCGCGACAAGACGACGTTCTGTCCCTTCGAGACCATCAACATAACATCACGTTCGAAACCTCGAGGTCATTAAATAAACACATTTTGAATGTGATTAAGTCCCGTATTGTTATAACAATGGTACAAGTACTCCTGACTAGGTTTTGCGATTCGAAGTAATCAATATATATTTTTACGACATTATGCAAATGGAGTTATTTGGTAGAATGGAGATTGGAAAATTACTAGGATAATAATATTATGTATGGACCATAAAATAATATTTAATTATATTAATGAAGAACCGACGTACATAACTATGAATTGCGTTTATAATTATAAATTAGCGATTTCGATATATTTTTGCAATATACCTAATTATGGCTACATATTATTAAGAATCACACAATGATTCATCACTCTAATTTAATTTAATTGATTTCTAAAAGTTCTAAAGCATATTTCCAGTGCGGTCCAGACATTAATTTTCTTTTGCATAGATATTGACAAAGTGTTTTAATTAACTTTGTTTTTCACATCTTTTCGCTTTGATCATTCTCCGTGACTTTTTTATACGAAAGTAGTTGGAATTCTAGGCGTTCTCGTTAACGTTAAATAATTCTTAATAGCGTCAGAAAAACGCTATTGAGAATTATTTGCCTTTATTATTTGCTTGTTGCCTACAAATATTTACTTTAAAGAATATTAAAATTGGAGTGTTTTTTTTTTGTTTTCGGGTGCTAGGTGTATTTTACTAATCATCTAAATCATTTAAGCTTGGTTTATTTATTTTTCAGTCGTAATTTTTTTAAGATACCATTAAAAGTTCTCAAAGGTAGTACGTTTGTTACAATTCTACGAGGAACATTAAGAAGTATTTAGTTGTGACCCGTTTCTTTTTTTATTTGCCTTACTTTTTCCTTGTAGGCTAAGATAATGTCGTATCCTTCGAAATTTTGTAGAGGATTTAAGATATGCAACAAACTATACCTACCTCTTAAAAATAAACCATTCGTAGATTCGGAGTCCTAGTAACGAAATGAAATAACTTGACGGTAACCATAACTATACGTTACTAGGACTCCGAATCAGAAAAAAATTAATACCTTTGGGAAACTTAATATTGATAGTAAGATCAAAGCTCAAAGAAAAATTCAAATGCGTAACCTGGTGGAAGAGACTGGGAATCGGACCCGGCACCTCTGGGTTACTGGTCATGCGCGTTAACCTTTCCGCCACCCTAACGCCCAGATAACCTTTCAATTTTTTTCTTATGCTTTGTGTGTCGATCTTTGCATTGTTTATTTGAAAGGCTTTTACACCTTAGCGACCTCTATGTGAATACGTTAATATTCACATCCCCCCGCACTACTGTACAGCAGTGAACGAGCAAGCAAGAGAGGGCGCTGTTACTTAATGTTCCCAATTTCATGCAACTACATAACCGGTCATTAGATGCACAATACCTTTCAACTGCAAGCCGAAAAACCGACTGCATTTCGGTGCGCAATTCCCATAAAAGGTTGTATACAGTCCGTCTGTTTCAACCCTAAACGTGATATTTCTCTAACCAACCCCAATACATTCCTCGAAGGTAGCCCAACTATCCGGGCCTCGAACTAGCGGCATAACTCCAACAATTAATGCCCAAATGAAATTCGCCGAGTTAGCAAACCCGGAATTGTTTCTCTGATTTACTGACCTTAGGCAACTTGTTCCGGCAGTTTGGAATCCTATTGATACGTTTGAATCGATTGGAAATGTACTACGAAATATTGTAGGTAGCTTGATTGTTTTCATTGTCTCATGTTTTGGGTTCTTCGGTCAATTATGCAATTTGTCGATGTTGAACCTATATTATATGTATAAAATGTCAGTTAGTCATTGGCCTCTTGCATCTATTAAAGTGCGGCACTTACGAACGTGACTCGATAGCCCGATTCGAGAGCGACCACCTCGACCACAATATGTTTGACTTAGAAATATTGCGCCAGTCGGTGAAGAGCGAAGAGCTTATGAGAAGGAGAAGCAAACCAGGCTTCATCAAAAAATTTACTTATGGCAATATATATAAAAGTACCGTTTCTGAATCATCATGGAATCTTATCAATTAGATGCCTTGCACTAAATAACAAAATGAATCAAATATACCTATATGCATGAATGCAATAGTACTATACGTAGTTATAGTTCTAGCTTAATGTGACGTTGGCTTGTTATTCAGTTTGAAGACACATTGTCAACGTGATCACAAACTCCCAAAAACTTTCTTTAATTGGCGAATCGATACACTCCATTGTGTGCTTGGCAGCGGCGAGGCGTCCACAGAATTCGATTCCCAACGTATTGCCTCTTATAAAGAATGTGTGAATCCTACTTTACTGATAGAGGAGAAAGTAAGTGAAACCTACTCCAGCAGCACCAACGATATGTTTCACGCCACTTGAGAATTGCAACGTTTTGATGTTGCTACTTACGTATTGTGCTTTTCTTGAGTTGCTTTGAGCCTCTTGTTGAGCAGATGCTTTTTAGGGTTCCGTACCCAAAGGGTAAAAACGGGACCCTATTACTGAGACTTCGCCGTCCGTCCGTCCGTCTGTCACCAGGCTGTATCTCAACAACGGTGATAGCTAGACAGTTGAAATTTTCACAGATGATGTATTTCTATTGCCGCTATAACAACAAATACTAAAAATAAAATAAAATAAATATTTAAGGGGGGCTCCCATACAACAAACTTGTTATAGATTATATATATATGTATAGGTACGGAACCCTTCATGCGCGAGTCGGGCTCGCACTTGCCCAATTTTTTTTCTTTCAATTTGCATTAATATTCTTACAAAGGTAATGTTTACTCGTATCAAGCGTTGTCATCGCTGTAACTTTGTTCAAATATTTTTCTTTGCCAGCAAAGTATCGTATATATTACCCTTTTTCTTGTACAAATAAATAGAAATTCGGCTTGCAAGGATGGGGGCACACGTAATTAACGGTTTAACAAACAAGAACACTCGGGGACGAGACGCAATTAGAGATCCGTTTATTTTAGTAATTAAGTGTAAGGCTTTGTATTAGCGGTGTAGATGCGAGAACCCGTTTTATCTAGAGAACAAATTTGAGATAAAGGCTGCCTGTCCACAGAAGGAGCGGAGCGCAGCGGAGCGGAGTTGTGTAATGGGCCAATCACATTTCTCAGATTTAAATTCTCTTCTTTCGGGCTCCACAAAGATTGCTGCCTGATTTTCTCCGCTCCGCTTCATGTATTTCCTCTTTCTTACAATGGGACGCTTCACGAAGCGTGAAGAAGCATCTCTCGGGCCAGCATGGCAGCGTCAACTGACATGGCACCGTTGGTTTTTAGGGTTCCGTACCCAAAGGGTAAAAACGGGACCCTATTACTGAGACTTCGCTGTCCGTCCGTCCGTCTGTCACCAGGCTGTATCTCAAGAACGGTGATAGCTAGACAGTTGAAATTTTCACAGATGATGTATTTCTATTGCCGCTATAACAACAAATACTAAAAATAAAATAAAATAAATATTTAAGGGGGGCTCCCATACAACAAACTTGTTACAGATTATATATATATATATATATAGGTACGGAATCCTTCATGCGCGAGTCAGACTCGCACTTGCCCAATTTTTTGTCAGTTGTCATTGCGACTTGGGCTCCCCTTTTTGCTTACCATCAGGCGAAGTGGAGCCACTATGTTGTGCCGTTATAAAAAAAATAAAAAAAGGCAGGCAGCCATAGTTTACATATCCACCAGACCAATGTGTGTAATGATGCCAAAAGAAAGGTGTGGTGTAAGCGTTACCACCAAAGAAGTATACGAATATGCGTAGCGGAAGCTGTAAAAATGAGTGCAAACCAGCAGTGCGAAGATCTCGGAGATATCCTTGAGACTTGCTTCATCGACTTTTCATTTTTTGCCGTATACTAAATACTGGATTATTATAAACAATGATGATATTTTCTTCAAAGAGACATCAAGGCAAAACAGTCGACGATATGAAAATTCGATGAAATTAAAATTCGATGAAAGGTTTTTGCCGAAGCAAGGAAATCTTCTTTGGCACATGTTATTCGTTCTTATTTCACTTGTTTTGTGGAGCGGGACAGTGAAACAATTTTTTAACCCCCGACGAAAAAAAGAGGGGTGTTATAAGTTTAACATGTGTATCTGTGTATCTGTGTATCTGTGTATCTGTGTATCTGTGTATCTGTGTATCTGTGTGTCTGTCTGTGGCATCGTAGCGCCCAAGCGGATGGACCAATTTAAGTGCGTGTTTTTTTTAATCGAAAGACTTTTCCGTCGAGATGGTTCTTAGCTATGTTTGGTGGAAGTAGGACCAGTAGTTTCCAAGATATTCAGCTTTAATTGGAACAAGTGACAAGATCTCAGCCAATATTGAAGCCAAGGATTCCAAATTTTGGTTAAATGTTAAGTATTATTAGCATTTTCTATATCACTCACCAAATGAGGATCTCATGATGACCAGGTAGTTGTTAATGGATCTCAGCCAATATTGAAGCCAAGGATTTCAAATTTTGGTTAAATGTTAAGTATTATTAGCATTTTCTATATCACTCACCAAATGAGGATCTCATGATGACCAGGTAGTTGTTAATGGATCTCAGCCAATATTGAAGCCAAGGATTTAAAATTTTGGTTAAATGTTAAGTATTATTAGCATTTTCTATATCACTTACTAAATTAAGGTCTCATGATGATCACCTAGTTGTTAATGGATCTCAGCCAATATTGAAGCTAAGGATTCCAAATTTTGGTTAAATGTTAAGTATTATTAGCATTTTGCCCTAGTTAAGTTCTTAAGTTTGTGACTTGTAACTATGCCTTTTCTAAATAAATAAATAAATTTTCTATATCACTTACTAAATGAAGGTCTCATAATGACCAGGTAGTTGTTAATGGATCTCAGCCAATATTGAAGCTAATAATTCGAAACGCTGGATAAAATGTTGTTTTATTAGCATTTTCCTTATCAATCACTAAGTGAAGATCTCATGATAATCATCTAGCAGGGCTGGACTAAGCGGGCCAGAGCCCCTAAGGCACTTGGCATTTGGGGCCCCCTCCCCTATAAGGAGAACATTATTATGGTACAAGTTCTGCGTCTGGGACTGGGTCCCTAGACTAGCTGGGCCCCTAGGCCCGGGCCTTGTGGGCCTAGGGGTAAATACGGCCCTGCCACCTAGTAAAGTTGTGAAAGGATCTAAGCCAAGAATTTCAAATGTTGGTTAAATGTTAAGTTTTATTAGCGTAATCAACAATTTAATAAAATTTTGACAGTACAATAATTTGGTACCATGCAGCTGAAGATGGCCGTAGGAACTCCTTAACAGCACAGAATAAACCCATGGTGTTTGGGCTCGTCTGATTGTTCTTGATGAGCAATTAACGTTTGTGTAAGAAAGTACAGTCGATATTAAACCGAGTCTCACAAAAACTTTTTTAATTTCTGTCACAATACTGGGTCACTGTTTCTAAGTTTTGCAATTCTGCTAAAGCTGAATTGTCATTAGGACTATTGAACAGGTTCCTTTGATTGAGGTCACAAATTTAATAGCAACACCTTGCAAGATTTTAACGCGACTAAAGGACACGTTAGCTTTAGCAAAAGTACTCGCCTAAGTGAATAACAGCTTTTTAGGATTTTGTAGTCAACAAGGAACCCTTATAGTTTCACCATGTCCGTCCGTCCGTCTGTCTATGGCTTAGCAGACATAGTGGTGGTGGAAAAAAAAATTGTACTTGCCCTACACGTAAAATAGTGGGGATGTAATTTTTTAATTATTATTAATCTATCCCATGGAGAGGGTTATCGATGATTAGGTCTTTCAAAACTAAGTCAAGTTACCTAGCATCAACTACAATTTTTATGGAGTTAAAGTAAGCCACCCGTACTATTTGGATCCTGTAGAATGGAAACCTGGTTCTGTTTTAGGCCATAAGTAGCAGGTTCTTCCAACTCATCCAGTGCATTTAAAGTATATATTTTGAGTGTCTTGGCTAATAACTTAGCCATTTTGTCATTATAAGCATTAACTAATGTGACTTTAACGATTTTTTCCCAGAATGTTGCTAAAGGCTAATTTCAATCTTAGAGTAGACGGCTTTCGTTACCACTGGCTTGGGATCCTGTTGTCGTACACATAGTCAAGGATCAAGCTCGAGGAAAGACTGGAAACTATGGACCTTAAACGATGTAAAACCAAAAAAGTATTAAATGTAGAAAATTCCGGGAAACACTTCTGTTTGTTTAAAAAATATGAAATAAAAATAAAATTAAAAATTTAAAAAACCCCCGACATGACAACCTGTAAAAAGAAAGAAATAAAATCTACGAAATGTGCCTTTACAATGAACAGTTAGAAAAAGAATTCAAGCTTCGTTGCGTCGGGGGACCGCTAAGTAAATGAAATGCAATTTACTTAAAATCGTAAAGTGGGAAGCCCCAAATAAATGCATACTTACAATTTCACGTTGAAAAATATATTTCATTTCACTTAGGTTAGGTACTTAGCGGTCCCCCGAACGCAACGAAGCTTGAATTCTTTTTCTAACTGTTCATTGTAAAGGCACATTTCGTAGATTTTATTTCTTTCTTTTTACAGGTTGTCATGTCGGGGGTTTTTTAAATTTTTGTATAATTTTCCTCGCACGTCGCTTAGCTACCGCGTGCATCTTCGGTGCATGTGCAGCGTAATTCATCAATTATATATTTTGAACATGTGCGTTGGTGCCTAATGGATCGCGATATGATTAAGGCAATTTTTTAATACTTTTATTCAAGCGATTTAATGCAAACACTTGAATAATTGAGTAACGAATATTTCTTCTTAAAATTTTCAAGTATTTAAATAAAACAATTTAAACGGATTATATCGCGTATATTAATTATTTGAGCCTCCCTGACGTTTCTGTACCTTTACAGATACCGTTGTCAAAGGTTGACTGAGAAAAACACAATTTTTCTCTGTCAAAGTTACATTTGATTTTTCAATTAGCTTAGGTAATTGGATCATTAAGCTGCAGAATATATTTGTGTGTAATATCTTTTCACATTCCATTCCACTTCCTTTGGTAAGAACTAGAACTTAGAGCTATGTCTGTAGTACGTGCACCAAGTTATGAGTTATTTTTGAAACTATTCCGCATTTAGCTATCCTAATACGTCTTGATGTATGAATCATAAGAGTTTCAACCAAAGTTTCAACTGTCATTACTAGAACCTGAGACCAGTTCCAAACAACTCTCCCCGTTCCGGCTAACAAAAGTACAATCAGCTATTTTATACGGCATTATTCGAAACTGGTGCGCGACGGAAGCGACCTTTCCAGCTCGTAGCGAGCTCCCGGATGGGACGAGGGTGGTCTTACGCTGGTCCCGTAACGTGAAATAGAGAAATGTCGTGAAGAGGGAGATTTGAATGATTTAGATACTCAACATTAAAAAAAACACAGCTTAGTAAGAAGTCGTCCACTGCTGACTCACTCCTAAGAATGCCTTCATGTACAATCTGTCCCCCTACACTGCCTTTTTCGTTGCGTGGGGTTGGTATAACTCACTCAACTCATAATCTGAGCTAAAAGAGGCTTACTGTAGGTCAAACGCTTCCACAGATCCTCTTCCCTCATCATCACGATCTCCGTGATCCTCACATGAACACGTCGTTCAAAATTTTAAACGGCCTCTACTTGAAATTTCATCCAGCAAGCTAGCCTGTATTGGTCTAAATAATCATGCTATAAATTAAGCATCAGCTATTTTTCGACACAGTGCAAAAGCGCTGTATGCTTTGTCGATGTCGTTTATCAAGCGATACACGTAACCATCAGACCTACAGGATCTCTTGTATTTCATAAGCCAGTGCTATCTCCTCTATATTAGTCAGTCTTGCTTCATCATTTCTAATGCGAACCGCTAAGGAATAAAACTCGCCTTCGAATAACTATAATTTGGGTCTCATTAAGGCATATTTTACATATTTGGTCCCGTCGTCACTTACCATTAGATAATACCGAGGTTTATTTTAAGATGAGCACTCAAAAAATAAACCCTTTTGAATCATTAAGATGACAGAAAATAAACGATGTATTTCGTCGTTAAAAAGTCTTGATGTAGCGTTAGATTGACATAACTCTAAATCCAATCAGTTCTTCCAGCTATATTACAATTGATATTGTTGAATTAGTATCTGAAGCCCTCGCAGTGTAGCAGTATCTGAATAGTTGTTATTGATGAGTGCGCAGGTGCCGCTGTATGTTCTACAACATTGTATTGCCGACAATATCCATTGCCTATCGCCGTTTGCCGAGAGCTACACCGAATGATGTATCTACTCTGAGCCTGCGGTGTTCGGAGGCAATCAATTCTAGATGCCTTCGAATATATTTCCTAGATAGTTTGGGATCTCACTAGTCACAATTTGATAATTGGATCCAGGTTGGTTTGACTAGATGAAATGTATGTACAAGTAATAACCTAAATAAAAAAAATTAAACACCCCCGCAACAAGTAGCTGGTCATCATGAAACCCGCATTCAACGAATGATATAGAAAATGCTACTAAAACTAAACATAACTTTAAAAGATCTTGTCACTTGTTCCAATTAAAGCTGAATATCTTGGAAACCACTGATCCTATTTCCACCAAATATAAGCTAAGGACCATTTCGAAGGATAAGTTTTACGACAAAAAAACTCTCAAATTGGTCCATCCGTTCGGGATCTACGATGCCACAGACTGACACACATGTTAAACTTATAACACCCCTTTTTTCGTCGCGGCTTAAAATCAGTTTAATAAAACTTCCTAATGAGTTTTTCTATTCTACATATAAGCTTTAAATAATTCCGTTTAATGACGGATGCAGACTTTTCCTACTGTGATGAATCAAATATACCTAAGAAGGTTTTTCATTAGAGTCACATAGATTGATCAATTTGGTGTCTATTATCAACCAAAACTCTCGTAAAAAGCCTCTTTGAACTACTATATTCTTAGTAATTAAGTGATCTCTTCTTATCGCCACCATATTTCTTCATCAATACATCAATACATCTCTTAAATGTTTGTAATGGCTTCTGATGAACGTCATCGTAATTAAATGACAAAGGCCTCCCATTATAAACCCAAACTCGTACTGGAATACCATTCATTATGAAGCATTTACACAAACTACTATAACGAGTTAGAGCAAACAATTATTTCCCGCTGTTGTCAATTTATTCAAAACCAGCTAATCCGTTTGTTGGAGCATCTAATTGTGCAGCTAATCTCGTTGTGGACGGACAACCCGACAATCCGACAACGTTCGGAAATTGTTGAACAATTCATAACTAAACGGTTCGCCCGCAGCCCGCAATCTAACTTTCCTTGGTCGTTGCGTTAATGCTTTAGGAATTGTTTCCGTAACCTTTCTGTGGGATACAAAGTGTTATTACAAAGTTGCATTTAAATAAGATAATTTAACTTTCTGATATGTTTGGTCACGGATTATCACAAAGCTTCCTATTAAAGTCCCGCTACCAAGCAATCTCGGTCGTTTTCAATGCGAGAAGTGTGCAATCTACGAGTATAGTTTTATTTTTTGCTTACGCCATACACGTGATAGAAACAACTACGAGTGCATTGCATTTTAACTTAAGTATATAAATTAAAATATGTATAATTCTGTGTTTCTCTAAACAGTTATATGTATTAAAGTTTTTGTCAGATTGCTCACTTAATATCGGTTGAACAAAAAATATTGCAAAAAAAAAACAATTTAAACCAATCATGTAAACTCCTTTTGCTGCAATATTTTTATTGGAATGTATAATAACTGCTACTACTCTAGGTACTATAATTCAAGACTAAGGTGCTTGCAACTTCGTTCCCGTATTTTTTTTTAAACCTTAGTCGGGTAAAAAGTATCCTATAACCATCTTTGGATGTCCAGCTATCCCTGTCTCAAAATTGGTTAAAATCCGTCCAGCCGTTTCAGCGTCATGAGAGGACAAAGGAAATTATGCCCAATAGATGGCGCCTGACTGGCAGGGCGACGGCACCCACACAAAACAAAAGACGATCCTGCATCACGCTTTTAAGAGGCCTTATTCCTTTTAAAATGCTGATTGTCTTAGACATTTTTCTCTATGATCAAACATGTTTCTTAACATATTATTTATGTTACTACCTAGAACAGGAATATTGAGATTTATTGGTACTTACATATTTGAAAACTACAGTTTGATTTTTTTTTTCATTGATAATTTTTGTTTCAAAAACTACTCGAAATTGACAAAATTCACGCGGAAAATTAGTTTTTTCAACTTATTTTCGACTGCACGCAATGAAAGCATGAAATAGCTATGTTACTGCCTAGAACTCGGGGAAAAGTGTTATTCACTTCAAAAAGTTGGTAGAAATTATCACTAATTTGCGAAAATATGAAAAAATAATTTTTTAAAAGGAATAAGGCCTCTTAAGATTTTTCCTGATATCATGACCCCTGACCGAAAACTGATCTTCAATACAAATCTAGAATTTTATAATAGTAAATGTAAGTTGCTCTTTATTCATCCGGGACAAATCTAAATCCAACCCAATCCCGGCCTCAAGCTGCAGATTAACCCGACTGCCCCGGCTTTTCTAATATGCCACCACAAGGCATAAGGTTATACCTATCCTATTTTTTTTTGTATTTTTTATTCATTATTCAGTTTTGGTCGTCTACAAGTTTAATTTTTTTTTGTTACTCTATAGTCGATAAAATGGCACTTGCCATCTAATACAATACCCATCTGTACAATTATAAAAGTTGTCTAGATTAAAAGAGGTAAACATTAAGTAAATGACAGATCCAATCTGAGGTCGCGCTATCCGTTATAGTGCTGCAGTGACAAATTTAAAAATATATATTTCCATAATATGAAATATTTATACCAAAGTAAAACTATGTATGTATAAAACAATGCCTATGAACTAACGAATTGTCTCAATGCATATTGGATTTAAGTATAAAAAGATATTCCATCGTGCAAAATTGCAAGTTTCTTGAAACCACCCAAAATTGCCTTACCGCCTATTGCCTAAGTGCGGCAATAATTCCAAATCTAAGACATTCCGATCTGTTACTTGGTCTCTAGTGCAGGCAACTATGCGGGGCGGAGATAGCGCCCAGATAGTACAACACGCCTACACTTTGTGTTAACGAGCTGTTTAAAACCTACTCAAGCTCTAATTATATTTCCCTTGCTTAGCGGGTAGATGTACAGTCGTGTTCATTTACATTTACACACTTACGAGAACAAAAATATCTGAACACGATTTTATGCTCCTGACAATAGGGTCGTGTTCAGATATTTTTGTTCTCGTGTGTAGATGTAAATGAACTCGACTGTACATGCAATGCATCAAAAGTGTTTTGTGAATGAGTTTTTACGAGGCTTCAGTAACAAAAGCACCCGTATTTGACAAACTACTGTGTGTTGGCGGCGGGTGCAACTACATCATCAGCATTGCAGCGCCGACTGTGGCACCATCTATTCGTCAAGGATGAAGTTGGGGTCCGACCACGGGTTGCGCCGGAGCGCCTCTTTTTCAGCTGGTGTGCGTTGTGGCGGTAACACGAGGTATGCGTGTGTGTGCGTAATTGTAGTTCTTTGTGGAATATTAATTTGACAGTTGTTTGTGGAATATTAACCTACTCCCTTTATGATCGCTAACATGTGCAGGTTACCTTACTCTGCAATCGCTTGAATAACTATAAGGACCTGCGCTTGTCATAGTAGATGCTTTTAGTGCTTGTGATGCCAACATTTCGTTCCATAAATACTGATTGGAGAGTTTTAAGCGACGTTTCTGCTGTCCAGATGACGTTCCGCAGCACAGCGAAGTGTCTGTTTAGTTTTCAAAGTAAACATCTGATTTATATCTTTTGACAGCGCCTTAGCAGTTGCCGTAAGACGTGGAGCGCGTGGTCTGTGCTCCCGGCGATGTTTAGAGAATGTGCAGAAGCCGCAGGCAGGATATTAAACCCTCGGATTTATGATCCAGTAATTAAGGCTGAACCTGCGCCGGATATTGCGCGGTTACGCCTAATCTCGACGGTTTGCCGCCAACTTTGATTTCACTACTTAGTATTGGCGCTTAGAGCTGATTAACATTGAGCGCTGCGGGAGACTTGCAACACACTATTGAATGGTGAATTTGTTCTACTGAATTAAAACGCTGATATCGCATTTAGAAAATTTGAACTGTTTGGTACTGAGTGTGACGTGATCACGTGACATGATGTATGACGCGACTAGGGTTGCCAGGTCCGATCGGATTAAAATCGGGACAGATGGTTTCACAAATCGGGATTTTGGTTTTTAAATCGGGACAAATAAAAAAATTTTTACTTTCTTGCTCTCTCTTTCTTACTCTAATGCTTCATTTATTGTTTTTCGGAACTAATATTACTTGCCAGTAAATCCTATTTTAATCGACAAAATTGGTTTTTAATAAGTTAATCGATTTATCGCAAGGGCGTCGCCAGCCGAAGGTCCAGGGGGGAGGCAGTGCATATAAATGCTAGAGGATTTGAAGCTTTACCATGCACGTAAATATAAAAGTGTAGTGCGGATCAAACGCGAGCGTAGCAAGCGCGATATTTTTTGGAAGGGGACGGTGAATAATACTTATAGTCAGATCAATCGCGAGCGCAGCGAGCGCGACATTTTTTGGAAGGGACAGTTAAAAATACTTATAGCCAGATCAAACGCGAGCGTAGCAAGCGGGAATTTTTTGGGAAGGAGACGGCTTTACTTATAGTCTGATCGAACGCGAGCGTAGCGACCGCGAAAATTTTTGGAAGGGGACGGTTAGTAATACTTATGGTCAGATCAATCGCGAGCGCAGCGAGCGCGACATTTTTTGGAAGGAACGGTTAAAAATACTTATAGCCAGATCAAACGCGAGCGTAGAGTAGGTACGACATTTTTTGGAAGGGGACGGTTAATAATACTTATAGTCAGATCCAACGCGAGCGTAACGAGCCAGACATTTTTCGTGAGGAAGGAAAAAAAAAAAACAAATGAAAACTCGAGCGCAGCGAGCGCGAAAATTTTCGTTAGCTATAACGTAAATTGAAAGACAATCATTCAATGTATTTGATGCAAGTGCGGATAATCACGAGTCACGACACCGAGAGATCTTGCCACGAGCCAAAGATCCACTGGACGCGACGAGAAAGGCTTGAGGTTGCCCAATAGACCTACGTTAAAATCACATAGCATCATCAACCAAGCGAGAGAAGCATCTCTGTTACAACTTCTATGTGCAATCGATCAGAAAAGTCAAGTGACTGGACATATTTTTGAATCTCTAGGGGGGCAGCTGCCCCCCCTGCCCCCCCTTGGCGAAGCCCATGATTTATCGGGACATATAACGTCCCGATCAGGTGCAAATCGGGACGCGTCCCTAGACCCCTGAAATCGGGACATCCCGCGCAAATCGGGACACCTGGCAACCCTAGACGCGACCAAAATAACGCTCATCTGGCTTCATCCCCTTACTGGTGTCGAATGAATGGACAAATTATGTTTACCAAACTGATTCCTTCCCCAAAGGTCTCCTTTCCCAACCTCGGATTTTTCTAATATTTTAATCATAGACTTTGTTCAACTTTTCTAAAAAAGCCCAATATACGAATCTAACTTATATTTTAATGTGTTGCGATAACATTGGCTAGAAGGGAAATACAATATAGACAATAGGGAAAGAAATCATATAAATAATTTTAGTTTTTACACATTCATTGTTTAGTTATACAATAAATATATACTTAACCAGCGATTATCACTGTCAGCATCTCTAAACATTAATAAACCGTTACTTAATCCCATTAATGTTATATACAATTCTTCCAAACACTACAACCCAAACATTGATTTATAATTCAATTTGAAATGAAACGTTTTATTTTTTAATTCTCACCTTGTTTCATTTAGCACCATTTTAATTAACCGGGTAATTACCTGTCAGCTGGCTCACTTCCCACATATAATTGTGGGTTATTGCCGTGAACACCTTGTTTGTCCTGCGTCGGCTGTCACTAGGTGAATATTATTGTTTTACAAGCCTTTAACTACAATCGATGTAAGGTGGTTTTCAAACGGATTTCAATTTCTTTGATCGTGAATGTAACGATCAGCAAGGGAGCGGGGTACTATTCCTCAAACAACTGATAAATTATATACGTTTATTATAAAACATAATATGAAATGAAAAAAATAAATAACTACAGTAGCCGGCAAACTTCTTGAGCATAACCTTGACTGCGCAGTAGCCGATTTACCTAAAAATGTGCAATGCGCAGATCCGCCATTTTTGTTCTAAAAGGTTGCCGGCAACTATACAATTATGCACACACACACGTACATCTCGTGCTATCACCACAACGAACACTAGCCGAAAAAGTGCCGGGCGCTCTGGCGCAGCTCTTTTATTGATTCTCAATCCCCGCCGTTATATCGCCCGTGGTAGGACCCCAACTTCATCCTGACAAATAGATGGCGACACTGTCGGCGCTGCAACGCTGATGATGTACTTGCCACCGCCGCCAACATGACTATGTTAGAATATAACACTAATACTTACTGTCCATTGCATCATATTTATTTACTAAACATGTGGTCCCGTTAATCTTCAATGATAAACCAGTATGAAGCGATGTGTTCAATTTGCCCCATCCGAGTAACAGCAAAGTATGTAAAGTAAGTTATTTTTATTATAGCCTGCGTCTCAAAGTATGTAAAGTAGGTTATTTTTATAATAACCTGCGTCACAAAGTATATAAAGTAGGTTATTTTTATTATATCCTGCGTCTCAAAGTATATAAAGTAGGTTATTTTTATTATAGCCTGCGTCTCAAAGTATGTAAAGTAGGTTATTTTTATAATAACCTGCGTCACAAAGTATATAAAGTAGGTTATTTTTATTATATCCTGCGTCTCAAAGTATATAAAGTAGGTTATTTTTATTATAGCCTGCGTTTCAAAGTATTTAAAGTAGGTTATTTTTATTATAACCTGCGTCTCAAAGTACGTAAAGTAGGTTATTTTTATTATAGCCTGCGTTTCAAAGTATTTAAAGTAGGTTATTTTTATTATAGCCTGCGTCTCAAAGTATGTAAAGTAGGTTATTTTTATTATAGCCTGCGTCTCAAAGTATTTAAAGTAGGTTATTTTTATTATAGCCTGCGTCTCAAAGTATGTAAAGTAGGTTATTTTTATTATAGCCTGCGTTTCATAGTATTTAAAGTAGGTTATTTTTATTATAGCCTGCGTCTCAAAGTATTTAAAGTAGGTTATTTTTATTATAGCCTGCGTCTCAAAGTATGAAAGTAGGTTATTTTTATTATAACCTGCGTCTCAAAGTATATAAAGTAGGTTATTTTTAGCATAGCCTGCGTCTCAAAGTATGTAAAGTAGGTTATTTTTATTATAGCCTGCGTTTCAAAGTATTTAAAGTAGGTTATTTTTATTATAGCCTGCGTCTCAAAGTACGTAAAGTAGGTTATTTTTATTATAGCCTGCGTCTCAAAGTATTTAAAGTAGGTTATTTTTATTATAACCTGCGTCTCAAAGTATGAAAAGTAGGTTATTTTTATTATAACCTGCGTCTCAAAGTACGTAAAGTAGGTTATTTTTATTATAGCCTGCGTCTCAAAGTATTTAAAGTAGGTTATTTTTATTATTACCTGCGTCTCAAAGTATGAAAAGTAGGTTATTTTTATTATAACCTGCGTCTCAAAGTACGTAAAGTAGGTTATTTTTATTATAGCTTGCGTCTCCAACGGATTTCCGGGCCAACAGTCGGTAGGATGCCCGGGAAGCCGTTGGAGACGCTGGTTCGTGTCCTGCCTAAACAGTTGAATTTTTAAATATTTCACTTCATTGTAAACATTTGGTTTACGTTAGTAGACGTTACTGCTTTAATAAAAACAATTAATTTGGGTGGTACTATCGATTCTCAACATGATTTTAGACGATGGTCCCAAATATAAAGTCTGAATCTTTACGGTAGACGGCGCTACGATGCCACCCTAAGGCATGTAGAAGCGACTGGTTGAAAAATTCAATGGCTCTGGCATCAGGTTCAGTGGTCCAGTTGGTAGCACGTCCGTGTTGGCCCGGAAAGCCGTTGGAGACGCAGGATCGAATCCTGCCTGAACCGTTGAATTTTTAAATTTTTCGCTTTTTTGTAAACATCTGGGGGCACGGTAGTGCGCGGGGGCACTGAGCCCTGACTTTACTAACCCTACACCTTGGTTTCAAAAGTATGGCTTGGCCGTTTCATATTATTACCGTAAAT
Organism: Apotomis betuletana; assembly: GCA_932273695.1. Taxonomy (NCBI): domain Eukaryota; kingdom Metazoa; phylum Arthropoda; class Insecta; order Lepidoptera; family Tortricidae; genus Apotomis; species Apotomis betuletana. The sequence continues at coordinate 29,002,174 of OW026301.1, forward strand.
AAGTCCAACGGACCGTCTGGCCCATTACGGTTTATATTTACGGTAACCTATGAAACAGCCAAGCCATACTTTTGAAACCAAGGTGTAGGGTTAGTAAAGTCAGGGCTCAGGGGCTTGGCTTTTCTTGGGATCTGATAACTTTTTACAGCGAAAGCGTTATGAGCATGTGAGTCTTGGCCGCCAATTTTACATGAAATGTTTTGGTGGGATTTGGTTATTTTAGTACCTATATTACATACGAGTACCTAGTGCGGTGAATTCGCGAATGTCCCGGATTGCAGGTGTTTGTGGTCCGAACCAAAGGCGAGGGCCAGAAATATGCGATCTCGGGCTTTACGAATTATCGCCCGTAGTTTGTCAAAATTTTGACGTTCTGCCAGGAAGTGAGATTCTCTCCCCACGTAGGGACCTATAGCTATGTAATGTACTATTAATTATCTAATACATACAAAACGTTATCTACGAGAAAGGACTTAAATGTCACGCCACGTAAAAAGAGCGATTCAAACTGATATAAATGTTATTGCTCAGGCAGATCGCCAACGGTCATTACGTGGCGTGATCTATAGCTGTCGTTGTTTACTTATAAAATGACGTCCTTCTGTTAATGTATTACGGAAAGCCAAACGTTTATCATAATGTCGTGTGTTATGGTAATTTTATTGGTATTACAGCGTATCATTATTAGGCAATTTGTCTGCCTTAATATTGAATCTGATAACGAAGTACGAACACGTGTGTCAGGGATCAGAAGGCAAATATGTTGACATTTTATAAATAACGATCAAGCCAAATTACATAAGTGGGTATATGTTTTTGTAAATTTACAAAATTACACATGAAATATACCTACGTCTAATTAAAATTACACAAATATTATAAAGGCGAAAATTTGTGAGTGTGTTTATGTGTATGTTTGGTACTTCTTCACTCTCAAACGGCAGGACCGATTTTGATAAATTTTGGTATGAAGGTAGCTAATAACATGATTAGCCAGCGCCGCGACTGTGGTAATGATAGTCGATACGCCGATATGTGATTAAAATGTGCGGTGTGCGTGGCATATGGCGGAGCGACCGATCAAGCGTGGTTGGTGAGCTTTAGTAACGCACATATGGGGTACTAGTTGCCCCGATGTTTTGACATGTAAGATAATTTGCACAATTTGACTTGTTTTACCAGGCTCTTAAGACTGCCTGTCCTCTGAGGCTAATCTGAGAAAATTAACCAATCAGGCTTCTTTGTGATGCCCAAAACAAGTCCATTTAGACAAGCGGGCTTAAGCGTCATGCTTCTGATGTTGCAAGTGGTGCCGTGCTTCGTATTATCATTCTCACAGACGGAATCGAGCCTCTGAGTCTGAGGAGAGAATTTGCCTCCTCGTGTGTGTTACCACCTGTATAATGGGATGTGTTCTGAGGAATTGTTTGACATGATGCCCACGGCTACTTTCTACACTGGAGCCTAAATGGTCGAGAACTGTGCGGTCCCGGAAGGAATTTCCTACCGCGAAGACCTGGAATGAGCTCCCTGCCGAGGTTTTCCCCGGGGCCCCACCGACGTAGTATCAAAAAAAAGCTAAGAGAAGACAGCACCCCATTTAATGAAAAATAGGTAACCTAGTGCTCATCTTCTTATATTATTAATGGTAGGAGCAGGAGCAGACATTTTGTAAACAAAAAATGTCAAGTTACTTTACACATTCTTTAGACAGAAAAAAGAAACGATTAACATAAAAAAAAACCAGTAGTGGGATCCTAGTCTAGGAAAAAATATCACGAACTTTTAGAGAACTTTTTTATAAAGAATATCCAAATCCCCGAAACTTATTTTTACGTCGTTATTCATCAGGGGCCCCTAAATCAGCTAACTACTTTGAAACTCATTTACTTTAAGTTTTTACACGATTAGCACCGAAAACTAATTTCAGTAATAAATTGGGCGGAGGCTGAAACAACAAACAAACATTACCAGAACCTTTACCGTGAGTGTACAGTGACCGTACTCGCTACCGACTACGTAAATGATTTGTATGGAAAATTGGTAAGGGTACAAGACTACAGCATGAAGGAAATTATAACAATCAGGACTTTCATTCGACGAGGCAGTGTTATTCAAAATTCAGCTCCATCTCACTTTATCATATTTATATAATAGATACTCATACTCGTACTCATACTTATACTCATACTCATACTCGTGCCCATACTTATACTCATACTAAACTCATACTCGTATTCATACTCATTTATTTATAAAATGTTTTGCAAGTTTACATAACATATACAATGCGATAATCAAATTAAATTATTTTTTTAGATGTCGGGTATACTTAAAATAATGATTGCACATATTAGTTTATTACAGTTAACATGCTATATTTTGACATATCACAAAATTATTGATTATTCGATAAAAACGGAAGCCCGGAATAAAAAATATATATATTTTTTTACATTTCACCGGTTTGATTATTCATAATAAAATAATTTTTAATTTTATTTAATTTCAATTCAATATTCAGACCGTTGCAAAAAGCTAGTAGGTATAGATTTACCTGTTTATACCTGGCTACCCGATAGTTGTGACGGGAAAAGAATAGGCAACCTAACGTTTGCATATTCTATGGGCTTCATACTTTCGATTGGTATAGAATTTATCTAATATTAATCAAACCGGTGAAATGTTTAAACTTTTTTTTTTATTGTTAATTAAACATACCCTGGACTAAAATGTGTTAGGCAACCCATATGCAATATATTTATTGACATATTAAATTAAATATAAAATACATTTCATCAAATAAACATCTCGGTGAAGGTCGTTTTAATATCGTGATCTTAGACTATTACAACCGAGTAGAATTTAGAAGTCGATGAGTCTTATATACTGATACCACATATGAACACTCAGCTGTTGCAATGACTTTAAAAAAATTCAAGTACAAAGTATTCTCTAAAGATACTCGACAGTCAAGTAGGTTGCTATGTCCACAAAAACTCCCCCGCCGTTCTGTACCGCCTGCGCCAAGTTCAGAAGTTGGCAACACAAACAGCCGATGGCTCCTGTTTACTTCCAAACTTCCGCCAAGATGGCGGAGGACAGGCCAGATTATTTTTACTTTGGGTAAACAAAGGGTTGTTTAAAATAGGACTTAATGGATCAGATTTATCACGAACTTGGCCTTGGTGTTTTAAGGGCAATGGAGGTAAAGTCTATGGAATTTTCAACCATTGTTTGATACTATAAAAAAGGTACAATCGAGCTGTATCACTCAATACTGTAATCGCTTGATAGCATTCGTCTTGGAGAATTAAACGTGACTTTGAGCAAAGTCCGTTTTTAAACTTACAAATAGATTTTGCTTTTGAATGGCACACGTTTTTTTACGTGTACCTATAATCCTATCTAGGTACCTACGTAACTTTCAGTGAAAGTCAGTGCTTGTATAAACCTAAATAATTAAAATGTCCTATCCATTGCGGGTTAACTAAAATTATGAAATGCATGAAATTAAATTCATAGGTTAATTAGAATTAAATATTAAAAGCCATCCAAAATAAACTGCAAAGCTTAAATAAAACCCCAATGATAGGTTGTCCTTTCCAAAAATAAGGCTTTATGATCTTCAGTTGTTATAAGTGATTGCCAAAGAAAGAGTGGAGAGAGAAGAGCAACTTTGAGAAGTACATAATATAAGTAAGATCAGAAGTTACCTGTAATAGTTAAGGTTACATACCTAGGGCGGTAAATTCGTAAATGTCCCAGATCGCGGGTGCACCCGGCAGCCAGTGGGCAGGTCGCCCGAACCGAAGGTGAGAGCCATAAATATGCGATCTGGGGCTTTACGAATTACCGCCCGTGATTTGTCTAAACTATTACGCATTGGCCAAAAAAACGAGACTGTGTCTCCGCAGAAAATCCCACGGCCTAGGGTGATGTAAATATATAAGGAATTCATCACACAAATATTTGCGCTGGCCGGGATTCGAACCCGGGACCGCCGGATCAGTAGGCAGGTCTCTACTTACTGAGCCAACCGCGTCGTAACGTAATAAGTAACACTCATTAAATTAAGAAGATATATGCCATAACACATAAAAATAAAATGAGTAGCGAACAATATAAAGTAAATAAATATAAGTCTAATAAAATTACAGAATTTCTTTGGCCTTTACTTACAAATACCGTAATGATTGACAGCCTCGAGGGCGCTCCCATTTCGGAAACACAAATTAGAAATAACTCCAGTCAAGACCTATAATAAGCTTACTTGTAATTTCATCTTCAGAGCAGCTTTCCAGCGGAATTATTAGAAGCACTTTGCTATACAAATATATCATGGGTTCCGTCAAAAGACACACGTGGCGCATCGCCGCGTTAGTGACGTTGACAGGTTTACTGCTGCATGTGAGGGCACAGACGGACAGATAGACTAAAATAGGTTAGATAATGTACCCGGTTAATTGTAATTAAGTGTTGGCATTCCATTAGATTATCTATAAAGCTTATGGTAGCAGAAAACATAGAAGTAGTCATATTCAAACGTCACTGATATATCTACTCGTATATTACTTTCTATTCTGGCGCCATTCGCCATTCTTCTCTGTTTTACGACTTTTCGCCGCCAATTAGGGATATTTAGGGTGCACAGATCCTACAGCACTTCGTCTTTCCAGCGGTATCTCGGGCGGACGTTTCCCACTCGGTCGCCTCTGAAACGCTCTCTTTACGGAGCGATCGTCTCCCATCCCCTCCAGGGGACCTAACCAGTGGAGTCGTGTGGCTTTGATTTCGCCAATTATGTTGGATGTAGCCACCAGCTCCTTCCAACTTCTTATTTTTTCTTCGTCTCCAACTGTCATGTCATGTCTATATCATTTTTAAATTCTTTCATTTGAAAATCGGTTTTCTAAAGAGAGGGTTCATTATTTCAGAAAAAATCTTAACAGCGCGGTGTGATGTAGTATTTGTATGGGTGCGCGGTCGTACAGTGCCGTTAGCTTGGTAAAATTCATTTTTCCTCACATCACGCCGAAACGGCTGGATGGATTTTTACCAATTCCGAAACAGGGATAGCTGGGCGTCCAAAGATGGTTTTAGGATACTTTTGACTCGACTACGCGAATGAAGTTGCACCTTATAGACACTAATAATATATGTGTCAGGCTCACGCTTATGTGTCAGGAACGGTCCGATTAGTTTTGAAGCGTTAATTTTCAATATTATCCAACTAAAAATGAACACAATAATTTAAGAACAGGACACAGAGCGTTTAACCCCTCGTCGACTGATTTTTCCTATGATAACGTTGATTTTCTATTACAATTTCTGTCTGTCGGAATATTTCAACACGGATGATCTCTGAAGTTGCGCTCTACAGTATACCTTACTGTAAGTTATATGAATAAAATAATATGTAAAAAAATAAAGCTGAATATGTCCTGAAATAAATATAATTATAATTAAAGTATATATTAATTATTTTTGAGGACGCGATTGGCGCAGTTTGCAAGCACCTACTGAGCCGGCGGCCCCGGGTTCTAATCCCGGCCAGGGCAAATATTATTATAAACCTTAAACACAAGCCTTCCTAAAAAAAAAAGAAAATATTAAAGAAAAAAAAAATCTTGAAATTATCGCCACACTCGTTGTCAAAGATTAACTGAGAAAAACACAATTATTCCTATAGTCACATATGGACATAATTTTGATCTTAATAAAAAAATGGATCGATTAATATCCTCAAAAAATTACATCATGCATATTGCTCGTATTTTTGGCTTCATGAATTGTTCTTTTAGCGGCTAACTAATATCAATAGGTACGCGATAAAGTAAATACACGAAGCCAGTTATTTGCACATTATTTGCCTGTCAGATGTCAAGTGCAATTAAAACACACACAATTAATTATTTACGCCTGGGGACGGCAATACGTGTGGATTACAAATTAAATATACTCGCGTTATTACTGCGCAGGTAATCATTCGGGGCCAGGAATATTTAACGCATTTGTGGCCATGTGCGGCCGCATCATCTATCTACAATATTTGCCATTTTTAGTTTACTGAAACGCAAAATCTGCATGTGATTTTAATTGGTTCGTTGGGATAATAGTACGGATTATACTACTTACTCCATGAATTAAAAAGATAATTATCATTGAAAACGTTCATAGAGCAACCTCCAGAACAACACGAACTATGTATAAAACAAAATACGACTTTCCAAGAAAACACCATGCTTACGAAAAAATGAAGAAAAAAAAACACTAAGAAGATAATCGGTCATTCTCCAGATTTGTGTTTTAATTCTAATTAACGCGTCGCTTTTTTACTACTTACTTTTCAACCATTTTTATCTCAAATATAGTAACATATCGACCATTGAAACTAAAATGTGAATAGGGCACTTTATAATTATTAAAGGTTCATTACTTAGAAGCAAATTAAAATTTATATGACGCGTGAATTAGAAAAACGACGTGTTAATTAGAATATTTGACTTTTGTATGACGCGTGAATTAGAAAAGCGACGCGTTAATTATACAAATTCAGTTATATTTTTTAAATAAAAATAAAAACGTTTTGTATAATAAAATATGACTGATATGGTGACAGTTATATGATATAAGCTATGTTTGAAATAATATGAAAGTACCTAAGTACTCAAGGAACAAGCACACCGGCCGTTAGAGTTACTAGGTACATTAGGTATGTAATTATGTATGTAAATTGAATTATTATGATAAGTTATAATAAATAAAACACCATAGTTCGGACTAAGGTAGTCTTAGTGTTGGCGGAGAATTTCCTATCATTCCGTACATTATTAAGCTGCGACATTGCGCCCTTGGCCATCCTAGCGCGAATTCTGCGAACTTCCGTCTTACATGAACCATTATTGCTAATGTTAGAACCCAGGTCTCTCTCCGTGATTTCGAAGTTAAGTCTTCCACTGAGTTCTATCTTGTATGTACGATCAATAATCATGAGGTTGGTCTTGGATCTGTTGATTTAAAGTCCAAATTCTTCACTGAAGCGCGCCATCCTGTTCAATAAACTGCCCATCTTGCTTACGCTAGCTGCTAAGAGGGTGGTGTCATCGGCGTATCGCAAGACTTTACGTCCACGAACAGTAATGCTACCATCCCAGCCGTCCTCCTTATGATGTATTCGCCGTACATATTGAACAGTATAGGTGAAATAATGCAACCTTGTCGGACACCCTTTTGGAAACTGAAGGCATTGTATGACGTCTTATCTATTCTCACTGTTGCTTGGCTGTTGTAGAAAAGTGACTGTAGTGTAGTTGCAGTGAGGAGGCGAGGAACACCCAAATCGGTCTAAATATCCCATAGACAGTCCCAGTCGACGCAGTCAAAACCCTTGCAATAGTCGACAAAGCACATGATGAAAGGTATATTGAACTCGTAGTACTTCTGTACAATTTGCCTCACGTTCAGTATTTTCTCGCTCGTGCCTTTTCCCTTCACAAAACCCGCTTGTTTTTGCGCGATCTGCCAGTCTAGATAGTGATGAAGTCTGTTGTTTATCACGTGGAGCAAAACTGAGTCAGAGCAAGTGTACGGTAGTTGTCGCATTTTTTCGTTGAACCTTTTTTGTGTAACGGGATGATGACGAATTGGGTCCAGACTTTTGGCCATCTGCCGTTTTGCCATAAGAGGTGGCAGGTCTTGTGCAAGATATGGATTCTTTTATCACCTAGAGCTTTGAAAACCTCGGAAGTAATGTCGTCTGGTCGTGGAGCTGTTTTAATTTTAAGGCGATCGATTACAGCTATTATCTTGATTTGAAGATGTTGGGCTTCAGGTTCAGAAATCCCCAGTGCAACCGAATGTCGGTGGAGGTACAGGGTCTTTTGTACAGCTGCTCATAGTGGCCACGCCAGCGTTCTGCAATTTTGACAAACTCATCGGTTGCTCATCGTGATCTTCAATGACCCAGAACTTGGGTTTGAACTTTCGACTCAGCAGGCGAACTTTCTTGAACAGATCTGAGGTTTGTAATTTAAGTGGATGCGATTCGACTTCTTGGCATATGCTCGTTCTTGTCTCTGCGGCAATCCCTTTGAATTGCTTTACATAGTTTCGAGTATTCCCTTTTCACCTTGGAGTCTTGAAGGGCATTAATTTTAATTTCTTTCCGGCGCTGAATTAGGTTCCACGTTTCCTCAGTGATCCATGTGAACCTTCTACAATCCCTTCCTCTCTTAGATACAATATCCTCAAAATCTTCATTTATTACCTGGACTCAGCATCACCTGCGGTGATCTAAATTCATGAGCGTCGCTTCCGTCAGATTCTGGAAATGGGATCGCTCTATTGAATTCTAAGTTCTGTGTTTAGGTCGCGCGTTACGGTAAACGGCTTTGAGACGAATAGAGAACGAGGCAATCAGTACCCGCATTCAGCTCAAGGGAAGGTTTTCACTTCATTTTTTGACAGATGACTTCCAGCGCTTTTCTACCAGTATTTAGTCTATCTGATTCCTAAAACGACCCAGGTTCCAGGAGACTTCCAAGTCTATAGTCATCTTTTGTGATGGTGAAAGAGAGTGTTGAAGTAATGGTCAGACACAGTCGACACAGAACACAGAACTCTGCAAGCCTCTGACCTCGTTCGTTCCTAGAGTCTAGACCATATTTTCCAATGGTGTCTCGGATTTCATGGACTATTTCTGAGCTTCCTGTTTTAGCATTGCAGTCTCCCAATACCATTACGATTTGCCGGCTTGGTATGCTGTCTAGAGTTTCCTCTAGTTGATATCCTCTTCCGTGGACTATGTTGTAAAGTTGCATGATGTTGAGAAGACATAAATTGGTGTTCAGCTTCATTGTTATTATTCTATCAGACACGGGGTTATATCCAAGTACGAAATTGTTCATGCCTGATGGTGCTAATATATGGTAAAACCGATTCGGCTCGAATTTTCCAGCCTTGAGAAATACAGCTTGACCTGATGAGGTTTTAAAATGACCCCAGGAAGATGTGACTATATATTATAGGTACTATTACAAATACAAATACAAATACAAATACTCTTTATTGCACACCTCCAACATAAAGGAATATACAACACAACATGAGATACATTAAAATAACAGGCAGAGGTAAACAACAGGCGGTCTTATCGCTAAATAGCGATCTCTTCCAGACAACCTTCAGGTAGCGGAGTAGTTGAAAATTAATGTTTGAAATTAGTAGGTAGTAGTAGTAGGTAGGTAGTACTATTACTATTATATATAAAAATATTCTAGAAAAAAAAACTGATGATTAAAACCGCTTGGATGGTTAAATTCTAATTAACGCGTTCATTTTCGATGCGTGAATTAGACTTGTGAATTAGGGATTCTTGAAAAATAAAAAATAACTTTTTATAGGTAGATGTAATAATCTACAGAATCTAGTATCTATTAAATAATGCTGCCTTTAATGTACACTAAAATTCTCAGCGCAATAGAGTTACTGGTTGATTTTTAAAACGCGAACGTGTTAATTAGAAATTTCGTGAGCCAAAACGCGTGAATTAGATACTTACAGTCATAGTCCGCGACCCGTACACAGCTGACACAACCATCCCACACGGGGCTCTGGGCACGACTGACCGCTTCACCGAAATGTGTTAGTGAGATCCGTACCTACTTTCAGTGGACTTGTGTGATCAAAACCGAACGCGACGCGTGAATTATTATACGGTTCGAGACAAAGTTACTATAATTGATATCTTTGTGATATATTACTTGTATTGACTAGGTTTTTTTTGTGCAATTAAAACATGTATTCTTTTGTTAAAGAAACTTGCTTACATTGTTTTATCGTCATGTATATCATCAGGAGAAATTGGTATGTAAGTAATTTGGGTAGTGGGACGCGACGTGTCAATTAGGAGAACAGGGCTAAAAGTTTTTTTTTCTACCCGTAAAGTTTTAAATATGTTCTTGAAAATTCATGTCCAGCTCAATACGAATACCTGCTACGATCAAAAAATATAAGATACAATTAAATCATTAATTTTATATTTTTAAAGAGTGAAGACAAGCAAAAATGTACGTCTGGAGAATGACCGTAATGTTTCATTTCTGTTGGTTATCGAGAACATTTGCCATTAAATAAAAACACCGTTAAATAAAAAAGAGTAAAGTAATATTGGCACTATCTACGTATATCTAAGTAGTCGCTTTGTATAAGTAAGAGATAACAATTTTCTCCTCATGTATCTAAACAAATTACGATATTCCAAGAAAATATTAGTTTACTCTGGTACCAAAAATAATATTGTAATTTCTTCGGAAATCAACATTAATCTAGGGACATACATGGAAATTAGAGCGTATGAAAATTGCGAAGAAATGTCCTCATTATCACTTCAATGAGCTTATTAGGCTTTTATGATATGCCCTTATGATAAATGTCTAGAAATTTCTTTTACGAAAGTACTTCGCTAAAGTCGAGTTTTATACCGTAATAAGATTCATTTTTCAACATGTATGTTTTTATTCTCCAATATTAAACTATTATCTCAAGGAATTTCATTTTGGTGCCAATCACAGCATTGGAAGTATTATTTACTTACTGATTACCGCTTTTTTCAAATATTTTCCCATACCTACATATAATAATTTTCTCCATTTACTTCTACACTCCATAGTTTAACAATTAGTTGGACGAATCCTGTGTTTATTTCGTAGCATATTCGAGTTTATTTCCGTTACGCGGACAGAGTCTGTCCGCGTAACGGAAATAAACTCGTCTGTCCGACAGACGAATCATCCCGTTTACAGCTCATGCAGTAGAAAAATTTATAAATTGGAAATTTTTCATAATGCCATTAGGACAGGCTTTTTTATTTGCAAATTCGTCCATAACATACACCACACCGACTTCAAAACGTCGCCTCCACTCGTCAGTATCTGCATTTATTTTCCTTGTCCACACATTTTATCGACATGACCAAATAGTAAATATACATTGTAATCTGCACTTAATTCTTAAGATTGCTCCGTGTATTTTCCTTTCGGCCCGCAACTGTCGAGTGATCCCCTAATTAGAGGCTCATCCGTCAGCGGCCTCTGATGGCCGATTGATTAAGTTCGTGTTGTCATTTTTTTGGGATAATAGTGATTGATCCGCCTAGACTTGCCCGTGAATTGAATGTGACGAATATTTTATTATTTTTCAAACTTATTTTGGGATAATCATTTGAAGGGAATACTGCGGTCAATTCTGGGACAAATCAACAATTATATTGGATATCTAGCTCAATTTATCATGGCTGTGTCTATTCTCTAGTCTAGAATCGACTTCATAAAAGAAGAGGTTATGCATTTGGTTGCTTCAGAACTCCATCATGTGTGAACTGATTGGGAAACTTATTTTCTTGTTTTCAAATTAGTCCCATAAAAATTTTGGTGAAGATCAAATGACGAGATCGATGAGAAATTAAAGGAACACCTCAAATATGTAATAAAAAAAAAAAAAAAATAAAAAAAAATAGATTACCTGTGAAATTATATGACCGGCACGTCACGCGATCCCCGATAAAGAATTGTAGTATTGTGTTGACGAAGAATGAGAAGCTAAAGGAAGGTTGATTAGAAAACGAAGTAATTTCCAATGCTGAGTTGATCTGCGTTGTCGGTGGAGGGCGTCTGGCGCGGTTCCGTGGACCGGAACCCTCTGATTGGATGAACCATGCGGCACCGTCATTGGATTATTGACGGTTTATCTCATTATTTGCGCGGCAACATTCCACTATTAGTAATTTATGCTACTGTTAATGTACCGTTGCGTACACAACTTTAACTACACACACTTTCATCATCATAATATCATAGATGTGTTCTTACGAAACAGACAGGTAAATATTTTTGAAATCAAGGTGTATGGTTAGTAAAGTCAGGGCATAGGGTGCTTAGCTTTACCTGGGATCTGATAACTTGTTGGCAGCGAAAGCGTTATGAGTTTGTGAGTGTTAGCTACCTATTTTACATGAAATGTTTTTGGTGGGGTAGTAAATTAACGCGTTAAAGTAACAAAACTGGCCGTGAATTATGGTTATTTAATTAAAATGATTTTGGGATTAATGAAGAAACCAAAAATCCAAATATGTAACAAATGGTCTCCCAAATTTGTTCTTGTCCTTGAAAATGCCAGAAATGTAAAATAATGGCGTTAAATTGAATAAGTGAAACGCAAACACATGACGTAGGTGTATTAGTTTGCGAGCGGAATACCTTCGCAATATTGCTATTTGCTCATTATTTGCGAAAGGGTGTATGTTAGCAGTAAATGTGGGTAGTTGCGTCTGTCTGTGCCCAGGAAGCTGCCTGAGATTACACTTGCGAGTGCAGACTAAAGTGCAGGCGTTTCGCAATTTCCGCACCATCTTCTGGTGGAGCTGCTTACACCGAATTTTGTATCTTCGTAGAATTTGTCGTCATTTATGATTTTATGGGATAAAAAATTTTTTAACAAAAAAAAGAACCGACTTCAGTGAAACTAAAAAGCCAAAAATAACCCGTTCAAGTACAGATTACATTTGACTCACCCTTCGAAGTCGGTGCCAAACCTCGCGTAAACTATAATATATAAATATAAGAACTGAGTGGTTTGGGATCGACTTCGAAGGGTGAGTCAAATGTAATCTGTACTTGAACGGGTTATTTTTGGCTTTTTAGTTTCACTGAAGTCGGTTCTTTTTTTGTTAAAAATTTTTTTTTTCGCTTTTTAGTGATTCATATAAAATACTTATGGCGGGGTGATCAGGGAGGACTTGAAGGCATGCATCTTGTTTGAATTATCTCCTAACTCCTAAGCGTTAAGGAGTTGTACCTTCCATCATCAGTTCAGCATTGGAAGCTGATGACTACCATATGCAAATACTTAAATAGTTTTAGAAAATATATGAAAAATATTATGAGTATAAAATTTCAGGAATTCCTTCGATTCCTCATGGATCTCGTCATCCGATCTTCACCAAAATTTTATGGGACCAACCTTGAGATGTCTATTCATGAACCTAAAAAGAATTTTCCAAATCGACTCATAAATGACGGAGTTATGAGGTAACAAACATTAAAAAAAAAAAAAAAAAACATACAACCGAACTGAGAACCCCCTCCTTTTTTTGAAGTCGGTTAAAAATAAAAGTACATGTATTGCCAATTTATAAAAATGCAGTTGGTGCCATTCAATCTAAATCGAGATAGATAAAAAAGTCAAGTTACTTTTTCATTCTTATTAGTATATTCTTCCATGAAAAACTAAATTTACCTGCCCTCAAGATCTGGAGTAGGTACCTACATAGTATGACATTATATGTGCAGTCAAGGATGTTGATAAGTACACTTGACACAATGACAATAAGGGTCAATAAGGGTTTCTTTACGGTACTTAAACTTCATCCACTGTTTGTGAGCATTTTAGATGTAATATTACTCGGCAAGCTCTATTTCCTAATATATATTTATTTTGCTATATAAATACAATCAATATGATCTTCTCTAATCAGATTAGTTATTTTATTTAACTTTGCCCTGACCTTGTAAGACATTCACTATTCTTGTCTTTGAAAAATTGGAGATTATGGAATTATAAATCTTGAAATTTCTTCTTTCTTCTCTTGAATGGAGACTTGCGATTACTTTTGCACGTAGGTATACACTAAATTGCAAACGCATAGTTTCCGCACTTGCTTTCCCAATGTCTTCATTGTCATGGCTTAAAGAAATTATGACTATTTTACTATTTTTAAAAGAAGTTATGACATTTTACAGTTCACATCCAGGCATAGTATTATGAAGATAATGTGCCTTAAAATTCGTCACAGATTACCTTTCTGTGCATGGACGGTGGCTCGAGATTACATTTGCATGTACACTAAAGTGCAAACGCGTAGCAATTTCCGCATTTGCTGCTGTCATGTTTACAAAGTCTTATCATAATGGGAATGGTACGACGGTTAGGAGTTTGAGTGTGTAAAATGAACCGGTTCCGCAGGTGACATTCGGATCGTAGATTTGGCTGCTTCTTCCATGACTTAGAACTATACCTATACTGATTACAAGTACTTAGTATAGGTATAGTTATTTTGATAGACCTTGTGTGTACTTACAAATATTTTTTATATCAACGATTGACTAAACGTTAACATTTACATTTTAGAGCGTTGTCACAAATTGTTAACAATTTTCTTGTTTTTTGCATTTGGACAATATTTCGGTTATACTTAAATTTAACAAAAAAATTAGTACTTGTATTGTGTGACTGGCATAAGTAATGTATGCTGCATGCTTACGATATAAATATTTGTATGCCACCAAACGGCTAAACATAGTGAGACTATTTTCTACCTCTGTAATCATCCTTTATTATGGTACCCATGTTTTACAAATAAATAATAACTTACTTACTTACAACTCAGAATCCTGAGCACTTGATTTTAGTAGGAGAAAAAAAGTGCCCCATTGAGCTGATTCCACTTACGCTCCTTTCTTAAGCACACTTGTGTGGAAGTAACGTAATGGAAAATAAGAAACAGTCTAAACATATTAAGACACTTTTACTCCTAGTGTCCTCTCAATAGTGCTCAGGATTCTGAGTGGGAAGCTAAATTCAAAATAGTAAATAAACAACTTGTGAAGTGTAGGTGTAGGTAACATGTCTTAGCATCACGTGGGCGGTGGAGATACGTCTTTACAGTCTGGAAGGTCTTATTCAAAACATCAACCTGCCTGAGATTACGTTTTGAACGGCGTGCAAACTTCATAAGCTGTGCAATATCCGGGGCACGTGCACTCGCTACACACAATAAAGACTGACGTAAATAATATGTTTACTTAAAGCATACTTCATCCAAACGAGTAGCTTCTAATTTGGGAGTTAATTCGAGTAAAATAAGAGATATCGCCAAATAAGCGATGGGAAATCAGATGAAATAATGTATTCAGTAAGTATTAGGCCACAATAAGGGCCCTTATACAAGTCAGATTGTGAATCTACCGGCATTTCCCAAGAGGAGACCGCTGTTGAGAAGAAAACCGAAAGAAACTCAACAGTATGCCATTTTTTCGTAATTCATACTTAAATGTCCTTAAATGTACTTAAATGTGTGTTTTTTATGTTTTAGTTTGTCTGTAGATGTTTGTGTCAAATTAGTTGTTTACAAAAATATTGCACTACCAATTTCATAATTATTTTTCGTATTTCTCACTACCCTATGGTTGTCTGGAAGAGAGCTTTTCGCTTTTTAGCGATAAGACCGCCTGTTGTTACCTACTGTATTGATTTTTGCAATTTCTTTGTGTAATCTTTATTTATATTTAGTGGTGCACAATAAAGAGTATTATTATTATTATTATGTCTCATGTCTCAGGTATATTGCCTTTGACTGTCATTAAAATGCGATGTTGTATATTCGAGCTGCTTAAATGATATTCCACGTTACTACTCGGTCAAGTTAAATTGGACTGACATAAATAAATAATAAATGATCCTATTTTTGTGGTAATACCACAATTCAAAGGGGAATGAGAGGGCATTAAGTCATGCGGTGTGCATAGCGGTCCTGTAGCTCAGTTAGAATAGCACTGTTCCGGTCAAACAGAGGTCGTGGGTTCGAGTCCCACATTATATTACGGTGGATCGTATAAAATATTTGGCTTCTTATTTATCCCTTGTATCTATATACAAAAAATTGGAATGGCATCTTATGTAGGTAAATCAGCCGCAAATCTCTGACCTGAACTGGTGATATACTGTAAAAAATTAAGATAAATAGAGTAAATATTTCGGACATATTTGTTTATGTATCTGTATCGAGAAGACAAAGAAATCGCATAAAATATAAGACAGTAAACCACTGCACCGATAAGAGATAATATCTTAAAATATATTTAGTGGATCGAAACGACAGAGACAGCGTTATCACAAAACCGTATCCGAAGTGTATCTTAAGTTAGGCTAAGACAATCAAATTTCAGCGTCTCACCCAGTGGATTAAATCTGCGGAACCCTTCCACGGTCTAAGACTGTTTTCATACTAGCCACGCGCCATGCTCGCGGTGGCTATAAAAAAAACGGCGTGGTCGAGTGATACAGAGTGTAGCTCTAGTTCTTTTACGATTTTCTGAGGAAAAGCAGGACATTGATAAAAAACGCTAAGGGACCTAGATTGCTACAACGGTACCCTAAAAGCCACGTCACGTTGCACCAGCTGTGTGTTTTTATACATACGAATACACTAACATTATAATTTAAAATCGGCCGCTTCGCTCGTCTTAACGCGGGCCCAGTGTGAAGACCACCTTATAATAATATAGTTAGATGAGATACATGTATTGTATGTTGTAGTTTAGCCGTTTACGAAGGCTTTAATCGGTTTTACCATGCGCGGCGATTACCATAATCTGCCGATATGAGCCGAAACTAGGATCGTGATAGCTCGATAGGGGATCGATCGAGTCTTCAGAATAGGATGCCTCCTGGATAATACATTAGATAGTCCATAAATTTCATTGTGTTTTGATACAGTGAAGACTATAGTATCAGAATCGAATATTATAATGAGACTAACCTCTTTTTTAGCAAACATAAGAAACAATTGAAATCATCTAAGAGAACCAAAGTAAGCTATATCTTCAATAAGTTAGTGAAGCGAAGAACAAATTTAATAATACTTTGTAGCAAAAATTGGAAATTTTAAAGATGGCGTCCATCACGCCTTTCAACTATAATTCAAATATAGCTTTGACGGCCTGTTTTCGCGGTTCTTTTCATACCCGAGTTTGCGCGAGATAAAAGCGAAAACTTCTCAAGTTTCCAACATCCAGAAATTTAAAGCGCCATTTCAAAAACCTTCACTTTAATACAAAGGATGCTTCTAAGTGCTACGTTGTTAAATGGGAAGAAAATATGAACAGAAAGCGCCTTTATAATGGAGCCGGGTAATGTATGCAGAGCGTTTGAATCAACTTTTACATACGTAGGTAGCATGTTATACCTAGAAGCAAGCCTGTTAAAAGACCCTATAATAAATAAGGGGTAAATTAAAGGTTAACTGTACGTCCATATTCCGTTGTTTGAGGGTGCCATTACAATGGGCGTGGCGTCATCAGAGACCTCTCTTGTATGTCTTTATTACGCAAAGACGTAAATACAAATGTGTTTAGCTGCCGACTTTCTCTTTCATCGCGCCATTAAAGTATAATCACATGCTATTGGGAAAGTCAGTTTGTTGGACACATTTTCTTATCTGGCTTTTGAATGGAATTCGAATTTAAATTTCATTAATACACGGACGCCCGTAATATACCAAAAAAGATAGTGCATGGGTGATTAGTCTGATAGACATATTTTTTCTGAGAATATTTTCAACAGGAGAAGCATCGTGCATAAACCACTTTTACATTATTTTTAAAATAACCATGAAGATACAAATCAAAGCCTACTAACATTGAATTTTGAATTTTTCAGTGTTTTTTTTTATGCGCCTATTTCTTACGCTACAGTCATGATTACATGTTTTCTTTTCCCAAATTGTAAGCAGTTTTTGACTGAAATAATAACTCCACAATATACAGTAACGCCGATTTTTAGTCAGTGTGCGAGTGTCGCTTCGGTCGCCGTCGCCACCATCTAACGATGATTGATTGACGGCCAGTGACAGTGGACGAATGAAATTTTAAAAAATGTCGTGCTCTTAGTCCGCGTCGTGTTGTTTGAGCTGTGCTGCCGGGCTCTTGTTGTCATTTTTATGAACTTTGAGTTCTTCATATGTGGTACGAATTTTGTCTTTCAGAAATTGCAACGCTATGTGATACTTGTGAAGTTTACGTAACTCGTGTTGTTGGTTTATTATGGTCCTATTGTAATAAAAGTATATTACAACTACATTTTATCGTTACTGAAATGTATTTGATTTGAAAGAGCATGCTTTTTACGGTTGCTTATATCTATGAAACCGAGATTTTTGTTTTGATGGTGTGCTTACAGTGCTGAAACCGGTGTTAATATTATATTATAAAGAAAAACTAAATCAAGGAAAAAATAAACATTGTATCATACTAGGATAATATATCAAAATAAAGGTTAAGAACTTAAATAACTTGATGCTGCTCTACTGATAAGAGCGCGGGTGTTAGAGATACTAGCATTTTCCCATGGTTTTGGCAAAAGCGATTTGTGTCGCATTTTTGAAAATTATAGCATATTTGTAGCGCTACAGCAGTAGAAAGTTCGTACTTTCTCCTCCTGTTTAGCGCTCTTATAAATATTAATTGATATCTAATCTATAATACTTCATTGTTTTTAATAAGCTCTGTCAATTGTTCCAGTGACAAGTGACGTGGCCGGCGGCGCGCCGATCAACTCGCTGCCAGGCGGCGGCGGCGCGCGGCTCGCGCCGGCGTTCGACGCCGCCACGCCGCGGAACGTCACCGCGCTCGTCGGCAAGTCGGCGTACCTGAGCTGCCGAGTGCGCAACCTTGGGAATAGAACGGTAGGTGGATACGCCGATTGTGTGTAATATTACCCATTTGGATATTTTCAACAAATTGAACTATATAATATGTATACAAGTTACTTTTATACGGTAACGTGTATTTCTTTATAGCCAGAATAACGCTAGGTCTCACATTGATAGATATATCATTTAATTTGCTGAAAGATTCCATTACGACTGGAAATTTCCTTTGCTATTCTGCATCTTGACCAATTATGACAATATGTCGTGCTCACTTGCGTACAAAAAAAAATAACCAGTCAGTATAATAATCCTTAACGGGTATTTTTCTTCTTATAGTGCGTTTATTTTTTACAATCAATAAACCTATTAATGATGATACACAATGGCTTTTATACTAAACTAGCTTTAACCCGCGGCTTCGCTCGCGTGCCTATATAATATACATCATCCTACGGGAACGATGCTCTTTTTTTCAGGATTAAAAGTAGGCTATTTGTTAAGATAGGGTATAATCTGCAATCTGCATTTCCCTCATGCATATCCGTCCAGCCGTTTTAGCGTGAAGAAGTAACAAAACATACACAGACATTCGCTTTTCTAATATTACTGGGAAATACTTTTTATTTTATCATAACTCCACTTTATCAAATCAAACCGAAAACTCAAGCACTCAAATCAAGCGATCTCAGCTATTACTGTACACCAAATAAAGTTCACTTCAAAATTCATAACTCGAAGTGAAGCTAAGACACCGGGATATGTGTGCATTTTATTTGTATAAAGCTTTTATAATGCCCCGAGCCTTCGCTTATCGACTTGGGATATTCGAGATATTGGTTTAATGATTCTAAGCCATGTTCTAAGTTACGTCATGTTCTATTGTAAGATATTGAGGTTCTCTTCGTTGATGAATGAAAAATGTATTATTCTGAGCCAGATAAACGTAATTCAGAATTCTGAAATGACTTAACATAAATTGAAAAGCTTGAATGTATTTATTACGGATGCAGGAAGTTTCCCGATCATTACTCCTCCCGTCCCAACGCGCCGCCCGCCTATAGGTACCGATTGACGACGATCGAGATGCCACCAAATACTATTTTTTTAATCTATTAGGATAACGCGGGTCTCTACCCATACCTCAAAAGCAAAAACAGAACCCCCTTATAGGATCACTTGTAGCTGTCTGTCAGTCCGTCAGTTACAACCAATTTGCTGCAAAACTACTGGACCGATTAAATTGCAATTTGGCGCAAATGCTTTCAAGAATTTTCGTGACCACAAATAAAATTTCAAAATCGGTGGCATTTTCGTAATTAACGTCCCAACAAACCATAAAAATTACACCCATACTCATATTTAGTCATTTCAACCCCATCGCACCCCAACAGGCGAGACGGTATTTCACGTCCACCACGTTTGTTTTTTTAAATCGTTGTAGTTTTCGTAATCAGCGACCTGATAAACCTTAGTAACATTACCCTTGTTGATTTTCAGACTTTGTCACCATATTCTCGACTCCTTTAGGGGTTGAATTCTCAAAAAACATGAAACACGTGCTTACTCATTTATCGTTAGAAATACTCCTTGGAATTTTCAATAAAATAGTTTAACTAATCTTTTTTCCCCATACAAACTTACGTTGGGGGGGGGGGGGGGGGGGGGGGGGGGTGACTTTTGACAAAATGCTTCTTTTATTGCACCCCTAGACTTTATAAGGACACGTAGGTTCCAAATATGGACTCTCTAGAACCAGCGGTTTAGTATTTAGACATTTCAACCCCTATTTCCAAAAGGGAAGATGTTAATTCACACCGCCACGTTGGATTTAAAAATCGTTGCGGTTTTCGTAATCAGCGACCCGATCATCCATAAAAGCATTACCAATGGATTTCAGACTTTGTCACTACATTTCTCCCTTTTAGGGGTTGGATTCTCAAAAAACCTGAAACACGTGTTTACTCATTTATTGTTAGAAATACTCCTGTTAAGTTTCGAATGAAATAGTTTAACTAATCTTGTTTCCCCATACAAACTTTGGACCCCCATTTCACCCCTTTAGGAGGTGAATTTTGAAAAACCCTTTCTTAGCGGATGCTTACGTCATAACATCTACCTGCATGCCAAATTTCAGCCCGATCCGTCCAGTAGTTTGGGCTGTGCGTTGATAGATCACTATGTCAGTCAGTCAGTCAGTCAGTCAGTGACCTTTGAGGTTACTCACGTCCGCCACGTTGGATTTTAAAATCGTTGCGGTTTTCGTAATCAGCGATCCGATAAACCATAAAAACAATACCCATGTTGATTTTCAGACTTTGTGACTACATTTCTCCCTTTTAGGGGTTGGATTCCCAAAAAACCTGAAACACGTGTTTACTCATTTATTGTTAGAAATACTCCTGTTAAGTTTCGAATGAAATAGTTTAACTAATCTTGTTTCCCCATACAAACTTTGGACCCCCATTTCACCCCTTTAGGGGGTGAATTTTGAAAAACCCTTTCTTAGCGGATGCTTACGTCATAACATTACCTGCATGCCAAATTTCAGCCCGATCCGTCCAGCAGTTTGGGCTGTGCGTTGATAGATCACTATGTCAGTCAGTCAGTCAGTCAGTCAGTCACCTTTGAGTTTTATATATATAGATGACGACGCGTTTGGCGCAGTATGTAGAAACCTGCCTACTGAGCCGGCGGTCCCGGGTTCGAATCCCGGCCTAGGCAAATATTTGTGTGATGAACTCGAATATTTGTGCTTGGGTCATGGTTGGTCTATATATTTAAGTATTATATTTATCTATACAATACGTATACGTACGTATATACGTCTATACGTACGTATATCGTCGTCTAGTACCCATAACACAAGCCTTCTTGAGCTTAATTTGGGACTAGATCGATTTGTGTGAGGTTGTCCGATATTTATTTATTTAAATGACATAATTGGGATCTACCAAGAAATATATTGCGGTATAAGTCCTATTACTGCAAATGGTTTCAAAATTAACATAAGCCGTAAAAAATGTTATACCTATCCCAATTTTTAGATGCTGTTCAAGATCATATCATTTTATTTGGCAAAATACACTATAACTACCTTTTTTCTGTGATATTGAGCAGATCATCAGCCTACTTTGTTGTGGCCTCCTCATGCTCTCTCCTTTTACCAGTCAGATGATAACATGTTACTTGTTGTTATAGAATATTTTAGCATATTTTTATATTTATTAGATCGTTAAGTCAATCACACCAAATTTTTGATTCCATAGTTCTACAATACTAGAGTATATGACGCAGAGGGAGCTTTAATAGCGTAGAATTATGGCATCAAAGATTTGGTATGATTGACGTAACGATCTTATAGCTCAGTTGGGAGAGCACTACGCTGGAAACGTATGGTCGTAGGTTCGAGTCCTGCCTACACTGTAAATCACGTAACATTCTTTAAAATTATAAACATATTAATTGTGACTATTATCATGTTCGTGTATGAAACGAATCGAAAATCCTCATAAATCGTTCTATTCCTGCATCCTGTGAATCCTCCCGGGTCACAATGGGCGCACGCTGCGTTGCCGCTGCGTTTCCGCGCCGGTCGGGGACGGCGCCGCCGTCTAATTGTCCGGGATAATTGCGATCTTCCCGGCGGACTGCTCGGATCGGGGAGAGGAAGCTCGAAGAATGACTGCGTCTTGTCTATACTGTTTTTTGTGAAATGAATACCTACGTGATATCCATATACTTTCTACTTATATCATGTGTACTGTCAGAATTCGATTCGTGTTTTATACCCTGTCTCGCTCGCTCTTACGTCATCCAAATAAGAACCTCTTAGTTTTCACCTAAACCCGAATCGCAAGCTCTCAGACTGTATTTGTTATCACAATTAAAATATAATTTTTTATTGAGACACAACATGGGAATACTGAATTACTTTTAAGCTGTTTTTGGTAACGTTTCTGTATTCTTACGGACTGCGATGTGTGGGGTGACGCCATCTCCTTTTTTTGCTTTTTCCTGAATTCTAATTGATACATATCAACACTCGGAGCAAATATTTGTGTGATGAACTCGAATATTTGTGCTTGGGTCATGTTGTTCCTATGTATTTAAGTATATATTTATCTATATAAGTATGTATATCATCTTCTAGTACCCATAACACAAGCCTTCTTGAGCTTAATTTGGGACTAGATCGATTTGTGTGAGGTTGTCTGATATAAAAAAAAATTGTTCCTTAAAGGGACGGCAACGCGCGTGTGTTGCTCCTGGCATCGCAAGCGTCCATAGGCGGCGGTAACTGCTACGGTAGCTGCCAATATCAGGCGGGCAGCATGCTAGTTTGCCACTGCCGTAGTATTAAAATAAAATAAAAAGCTCCGATACCTTGTAACTTAATTAGTATTTAAATCAGCTTTTTTGTTCATTACTGCCGATGATTTAAGAACTGAAGTTGTAGATTATAGTAAGTATCTTTTTTTTTTTTTTATGTCATAGGGGGCAAACGAGCAAATGTATCACCTGATGGAAAGCGATTACCGTCGCCCATAAACACCTGCAACACCAGAGGAGTCACAAGTGCTTGCCTACCCGGAGGACGAAGATAGAATGCCTCTATGCTAGTAATTTCACCGGCTATCTTACCCCCACACCGGAACACAACAATGCGAACATTACTTAATTTATTCTTAAGCACACACATAAAACGACGAAGTTCATACATTGTATTTATTATTAAGTTAACGAAAAACAATAAAATAAGTTAGGCAAGTAAAACATAAATTTGAAATACTAAACTGAAGTCGGTTTCGAATGAATAAAATTGATTCGGAACCGATGATTAATGACACCGGCATCGGATCCAATATTCGAAACAATTTAAAGGTAAACAGATTGTAAAACTCATTTCCATGACGTAAACAAATAGTGGAACGTTATTTTATTTTAATTGAATACTCAAAAATACGATTGGAGAAAATACGATTTTAAAATCGGAAAAATAACGCTCATTTCTGACACGCCGATTGAGAAATGCCACAACATTACGTTTAATCTTATTTGTATGCTTTAAAACCTTTTGCTGTCAGGTTTTGTGACATAAAATGTGAGATATTGATATGTGTCGTAGGTAATGACAGGTGAAATGTTAAAATGTTCAATTCAATATCCATTCTATTATAAAATTCTATTTTTGTATTGAAAATCAGTTTGCTATAGAAAGGCGGTGGAAAGGCGTCATCAAAATCGTAACCTGTCTACGGTAAAGAAAAAAATAAAAGTTGCGGGCACCTACAGTATACACACGGAGTATATGGAGACGGCATTCAGCGCAGTTTGTTCTAGCACCGCTGTAGCCGACTTTTACACGCACACAATTATATTCGTATAAAAATAAGGTTTTACAACAAACAGAAGTGAGTTGACATTGGCTGAGCTAATGTGTGCGTATTACGTGGTCATACACTACTACGATCAATGTATCGAGAATTTTAGTCCTTATATGCATAGCAGACAATGTCTTTATTTTTATTATAACTTAAATAGAAATAAAATAAAAGGCAAATGAGACTTTATGATTCAGTAAGACAAAGCCTCGAATTGACAAGAAATTGATTTCTACTTCCGTCAATTCAGTAGTGTCACTTTTGATATTAACGCTGGCTAAATATCGCAAGGTTTTATGTTTCAATTTTAAAACATTTAAAATTGAACCTTATCCTCGTAACACGAGGTTTAATTTTAACGACCCAGAAAATGTAATGTAAGCTCAGTCAGCGGTATGCATCTACTGATTCTAAAGGTTAAGGGCATGATCAAATCAAAATAGTCGATATCGATAAAATAATAATATGTATAGGTTTATAATATAATGCATGTTGAAAATATTTATTTTGTATGGTCGTAAATTAAATTATGAGACCTTTTAATTTTTGGCGACGAAATCAAATGGAAGCGTCATCTCAATCTTTCTATCGTTCAAAATGTTTACATATATAGTGATATATGAAAAATAAAAACATCACCTTACAAAATTTGGAACAGGTAGTAGGTAAATTATAAACGGAGTGGATTTATTTATTTTATCATATAAAATGTAAACAAAATAATTAAGGGACAATCGTACACAACTCGCCCTGACCTTATACTAAGCAATGCTTTTAATATGGGTACTAGACGATGATATAAACAATATATATAAATACATACATATAGATAACATCCATAACCCAGGAACAAAATATTCGAGTTCATCACACAAATATTTGCCCTTGCCGAGATTCGAACGAAGGACCGCCGGCTCAGTAGGCAGGTGCATAAAAACTGCGCCAACCTCGTCGTCAACTGACTAGCACGTTATTATATTGTGGATTAGCAAAACAATAATACTGTTTTAATCTAATGATTTTATCACCCACTGCTATTGATTTCGCTGTAGGTAATAAAATTACTTGTCTGAATTAAAAAAAAACCAGCCTGGTGCGATTCTGACCCGCGCAAACTTCGTTCCGTACAAACTTTCACTTATCCCATCTTAATTGGCCTGGTTGGGTTAAGTTTGCATCTGAAATGTATGGCGCCGCATACAAACGAGGTGCAAATACTTATAAAAATAATGTAATAATTAATGTAATTTAATCTGCAAATTCTGAGTTTTAGTAATTATTTTTGGGTTCCATATTGGGTTGCATAAATTTTAAAGCCATAATGTCGGTGCGCATAACCACTTTTGTCATAATAGTCCTTGCGCATAAGGTGTAGGTAGGTATAGTCATTAATTGATCCGCATAAATTTTATGACCATAATGTTTTTACGCATAAGTAAGGAATTTCATATAATTTTGGAGCATATCAACCTGAATCATACCTAATCATTAATCGTCATAATGTTCTTATGCATATCGTGCATTGGCGCATAATACTGAAGAACATAAATATCAAGTTCCTAATTTTTTATTTCAACATCAGCCTGGTTTTCTGGCAGCAGTTAATTTCTGAGGGGGTCGCAGTTCTTTCAAACCTAACCTAACCTACTTTTCTGGCCGATGTTCGTATTTGTAAGTTCACAATTCTAACCTAACCTAACCTACAACAAAGAGGTCAGTGTGGAGAAGGATTTCTTAATGCGGGGGGCTTTGCCCCCCGAGCCCCCCTAGTGGAAGGCTTCGCCCCCCCGTCCCCCCTTTTTGTTTTTGTGCTCATGTAACTTTTGTATCATTATTTCAAATGTTATAAAGTATTATGATTGGTACATGTGATATAACTTATACTATATAATTTCTATTGCCATTAATTATGAAAACCATAATTTATGCGTTGCTCTTCTTCGTACTATCAATTATTATGACATTCAATAATATTACTTGAAATTTTGTGCCATACTAAATTATGCTTATGAAAAGCCTGCCAAACAACAATTATGACATATAAAATGTTATGCAAATAATAATTTATGACAAATAACATGTATGAGGAAAGCCATTATGCGAAATGAGTTATGACGGTCAAATTTATGACAAGAATTTTTATTCCACTAGAGGTGATCCCTTATTTTTGACATAAGTAACAAATTGAAATATGTAACAATTAAGTATTTAAATACTTTTTTATTTTGTTTGCATGCCTTTTTGGTAGAACATAAGCAACACTGTATATACCTGTATCACCTAATTTATTACTATGTTCTTGCAATAACCGATTTTGAATTTGAATTTGAATCAAACTTAACGCAACCAAGTTCTCCAAATATGATTTACCTATTTATTTATTTAATTAATCTTTATTGCACAAAAGTAAACGTATCGTACAAAAGGTGGACTTGATGTTTGAAAATGACTATATTTTTTAAGATTTTTATTAGTATTTGTAGTAAGTATATGTGGCGATTTCAGATTTTTATAAGTATTTGTAGTGCTTGCCAAATTTCATAGTTCTAGGTCATCGGGAAGTACCCTATCACTTTGATTCCCTTAAGAGTGTCGAAATGTACGTTTTTGCCGACATAAACGGCTGTATCTTTTTTTCACGTTAACGTAGAAGGGTAAGGCCGCCAAAAAAGGAATATTTCGCCAGTAAAAAATGTGCTGTTAGTTTAAAAAAAATATGCTTCAAATTATTTATTGCCAATGTTTCTTTTGGGAAAAGCAACATCTGTTTTATTTTTTTCAAGATAGAGGAATACTTCAAATCGCCTGTCAATATTTTTTTTTGTATTTTAATAATGTGTGATCACAACGTCCCCAATACAAAAAAAGTGTGCAAAATTATCTCCTGCCTATTTACAATGTTTTTTTTTTGTGTTTTGTATCATTCATCGGGCATTTCAATAAGCTTTCCGTATGTTACTTAATCATGGAAGAGTTTGACTACCTTAGCAACGAAATGGCACGTTAAAATAATGCTTATTTCATTAAAAAACATTATGTAATCGTATTGTACGCTATTATGTAACACTTTTTATGTAACCATAATTATAATTGAAACTTGGCAATTATATAGAAGAATCCAAATTTATTTAATAACAACAATATTTTTTAGTTAGTCTATGCACCGCCGCTATTTTGTCGGCCATATTAAATCGTGTGTCGCCTATTCAAAGGGAACGGTCGTGTTTGCGGACTTTTCAAAAACACATTGTTTGGTGATTTTAAAGGTAACTGTGCATTATATTGTTCAAAGGTGAAATTACATAGTTATATTAATGTTAGATTAGTGCTAAGAGGCTGTGTGCGTGGTTTTTCCTTCGTTGCAGTGTCATGTAATTGGGATTTTAATGTCGAAATAGAGCGCTTGTATGTGACTTTTATGTAACGTATGTAACGATATGAATCGGTTTTCTATGTAACGTTACATAAAAGTGGTATAAAGGCCAGTTCACTATTGTATTACAAATTGACATTAAACAACAAGAGTTAAACTTAATAATATAAAAAAATTAACAATTTCGAAATGAACAATTTCGTTTCATTGTAGATTTGCCTTTTCATAACTTTTCTGATACTTATATGTAACTCTGTTACATACACTTTTATGTTACTTTTATGTGGCATAAGGCCAATTTTACGACCTTGCCCAGAAGCTTTATTTTTTTTCACAGCTTTAAGGGACCCTAGACCTGAGTATATATACATATAGTGTTAATTTCAACTCGATACCTCCACGCGTT
Source organism: Apotomis betuletana (assembly GCA_932273695.1). Classification (NCBI taxonomy): domain Eukaryota; kingdom Metazoa; phylum Arthropoda; class Insecta; order Lepidoptera; family Tortricidae; genus Apotomis; species Apotomis betuletana. Next base: position 29,029,821 of record OW026301.1, read on the forward strand.
CTCGAGATAAAGGGTCTTGACAGACAGACAGACAGACGGACGGACGGACAACAAAGTGATCCTATAAGATTTCCGTTTTTGCCGATTGAGGTATGGAACCCTAAAAAACAAGGTGATAAAGTGTAAATTATATTATTAAAATGGACAAGTTAGTATGAAACACGAGCGGCTCACATTAAAACCTCCATACAGAATATCGACAATTTATGGTTTAGACTTGTTCCCCCGCACTAAATTGTCAGACGGACGTATACATTGCGTGCTCCTAAAGATGTTGCGTGAATAGTTACCATGTCAAGCTAGTAATGTATAATTGTCATAATGCACGGCAATATTTTACGAAATATTACAAAATAACGAATTTTATTACTTCCCAGTGAAATTAAACTGTATCAGGTATCTTTTTGAGTATGCAGATCTCGCATGTGACGATTATAATGGCACAATTCGGCATATTTCTAATTTTTTGGGACATAATTACTCAAGCACGTTCGGATGGTAACTAAGTGACTGTTGACATCACGTTGACATATCTTTGGGAATTTGGGCTTATGCTCGGTTACGCGTGCCCCGCCCAATACCCAGTCTATAGTATTCTTATGGTCTGTGAGTATACATTTCAAAACCTTTAGGTAACCTGTTATAAGTTTTTTTCTTTACATAAGTGCATCAAATTCAGACAACATTATTGCTCATTACATTACATTTGATAAATAGAAAATTGAATAACGTTGATTGTGAAGTCTTATGAAAAGTTATTTATAAAAAAATGTTTTTATTACATCAGAACATAAAAAACATCACTGCGCTCACATTTCAAGTCAACTCACTATAATTTTGACTTATGAAAAGTGTTGAAGTATGAAAAGGGCCCGATTGTTCGGGTTTTCATAAGGTTACTTTTCAACGCGTCCTTATGAAAGACCTGAAGAATATAACCTTTTCCTAAGTGCTATCACAAATGATTAAAGCCGAGGTTATTAATTATTGAATTAGCTAAGCTGAGTGCTCGGTTGGCCGTTACTGCGACTGACCGGCTCTCCTGATGATGAATCACGTACCGATTCGAAACATGTCGAGCAATATCCGACTTCTACGACGTGAGTAAACCCGTTTCGTACTTTAATATGTCTGAGACACGGTAGTTTTTCATGTAAAACTATCACAAATGATAACGATATTTGTAAGATTAAGTAAAGCCAAAAAAAAGTAAAGCAGATTGTGATTGGGCATGACAACTTTACTCAATAATATTTAGTAAAATGTTCCGTTGTATCAGAATATAGATCCCAATTTTATCCGTGTTGGATAACAAAATTATATTAATGCACCTTACATTAAAACCTAACTACCAACTACAGGAGGCAAGTTCAAAAAGGAATGGACCAGTGGCATTCCGCTCTGTTCCGCACGGGGCCCCCTTCCTGCGCGGCCCCTTTCCGCGGGGGCCTCGCGCCCCCTTCCTGGGGGCCCGCGGATACGGCGTCCATTGCACACGGCAACTAGACGGATCCAGGGCCCGTTTTGTTCGGCGCGGAAATTATATGCATCGCGGAACCATTGTTGTGGAGATACTGCTTTGAAAATGCTTTTTTAAATGAGGTTCCTTTTATTGAATTTGCTTTCATGTTCGCGTCTTAGCTAGCAAGTTTTGCATTTTTTAGAAAATTAACCGGTTGGGAAGTGCATTTTTTTTTATCATGAATACAACTAACAATACAGTGGATACCTATGAATATCCGCTGTATTGTTAGTTATCTTTTGGTTGATTGGTTCAGGTCTTTAGATCGGTGGTTGCCAGTGTTGCATTTCCAAATGCCACTTTCAAAAGGCCCTAAAATTAATTGTCATTAGAATTTGAATTTTCTCTCCGTATTTTCGAACATGGAAGTTTAGTTCGAGTTGCTATTGGACGATGCCCAGCAAGAGGCAAATGCCGGACATTCATGGGCGTAGTACAAAGACATCAAATGCGACTATGGTGCTCTAATCATAATTTCTATCAGGTGCCTTCAATACACCACCGTCTGGGAGATGTTGCTGATGCCTTCGTAAGCTTACATCGTTGGATTTGCCCTGGCTGCCCTTACTTTGGCCGAGGCTCATACCACAGATTATACAGAAAATATATATAAGTATACGTATATTACTACGTTATTCTGAAGGTCTTCAGAACACATTTATTGTAGGTTTGTCTGAATGCTCGTTTAACCATATTTTTTTGTAGGTACTAAAAAATAAAGTTGCGTTCGCCGCACTCATTTGTTGTGTATGATGTGCGTATTTGGCGCATTAAAACATGCATGTGAAGGCTTCAAGTGATGCCTAAATACAAATGGCGTAACAGCGAGTAACTCTGGTACATTTACAACGTTATTCCATTGGACTGCGTATTTTTTCCGTGCGATTTTAAATGCTAAATTACGCGACAATTAACCGCCGGCTGTGACTGACGGCTTCTCGTAAAAAACGCACTGATTCGACAAAATCCGAAACAGTGGACCGGGCAGATTACAAATTGCGCCATTTTGTTAAAGGCTGTGTATGGAGTTGCGTTGCCTTGCGTGCGACCGAGCGCAATCGCGTACAAAACATTTGGCGGCACGTATCGCCGTAGACGATATAGATGATGAAAGTTTAGTGCTGGCCTATATTGATTACTAGCGACCCGTCCCGGCTTCGCACGGGGGCAATGCTGATAAATTATGCATGTATTATACATATTAAACTTCCTCTTGAATCACTCTATCTATTAAAAAAAAACTTCATCAAAATTCGTTGCGTAGTTGTAAAGAGCTAAGCATTAGGTACATAGGGACAGGCAGACAGACAGCAGGAAGCGACTTATTTTATACTATGTAATGATGTTCCGGTAACTATGGGAATGCAATATTGAACATGTTCTTGCCATTCTTTATTCATTTTATCGAAAGATAAACGTGACATTATATTTAGGCTGGTTTTCAAAATATACGTGTATAACATCAGGTTTTCCCGCATGCCAAAGCCATTTCACTTATAATCTTCCTCTATATGCTGAAATAATCAAATTTGTTTTAATCATCGTCGTAATTATCACCCATCTCTCTCGCAAACGATGAAAGGACAAAGGACGGGCAATATTTATCGCGCGCCAAAGAGTTGCGTGTCACAGGAACAATCCCTCCTTCGTAAATCAAATCAGCTACTTTTTATGAAATGTCAAAACGCCGGAATAACATGAAATCTATACGAGATAAGTCACCGATCTGCACGGTGAAATTGGCTTCTTTTATTTGGTATTTCACTTACCTATTTGAAAATATTTAAATAAGCCTGAATTACTGCAATAGGATGATTCTGCGCATAAAGACTGACTGTTGAGATTCTTTCGGCGTTTCTTCTCAACAGTGGTCTCCTCTTGTCAAATGCCGGTAGACTTAGACATGTAAAAGTGCCCTAGTAGCCTACGTGCAGAATAAAATTCATCATTTCATTGTTGATAACGTTGCATGGTTGATAACAATTTTATTTTGACATTAGGAACTAGTTTAATGTGCTATTAGCGCTAGTGCAGGGAGCTTATGATGGTTGCGTTTATTACGCGATAAACTCGCGTTTTGTCAAAACATGACGGATGCTTTGTCACTTATTTATCGCGTGATAAAAGCAACGATCACAGGCCCACTGCACTCTAGACTTGTTCGATTGTTGAAACTGCATGTCTGCGCAAGCCCTAACGTTCGCTGAATCCGAGGGAGCTCAAACAGAACACTTGATATTTTATTCGCACTTGTTTATGTTAATGTGTATGAATATTTATAGTTGGGCCGTTTGCTTTATAATGTCTAAGGGAGGCAGTTAATGGTTTATTGGTAGTGTAATTGTATTGTCTTTGAAAAAAGTAAAACAATAGTAGTTTTATTGGTGTGGGATAAATGAGTGACATAACTTTAGGTTCAACGACGACGACGCTTGTCAATGCTCGGCCGGCAATCCCTAATTTTCCGGCCTCATAGGACCTATGACATAGGTATTGTTGGTTTGGATCGCTAATTGTGTCCTAATTTTCGAGGCTTATGTCAAAATGCAACCATATCACATTAAGTGCCGTAAACGACAATGAATATGGCTCTCTCCAACTTCCCTTCGCCAGTTTCGCTCATCGCGGTGTGTGACGTACATATATACCTATATTCAGTTTTGTTTTTGATATACCTATATCTACAAATGTTATTGATATAAATCCGATATCAAATTGTCGTGTTACCCGGTCCTCCGAGGAGTCGAAGGACAGGATAACAGACGTCAGAGAGAGAAAGGTTAGGAGAAAAGAAGTAGAATGAGAAAACAGTAAGTTCAGGGTTAGGGTTCTTTATTTTCACTCAGCAGTCACCAAGGCAGAGGGATTACAAGGTATAGGGGAGGTTGAAAGTCTTAGGTCGGAGCGGTCGCTGTTGAGGCGATATTCGTGAAGCCTGGTATGAGTCCGCAGCAGGTGGTACGCAGTGACAGCAGGAGGGCGTATACGCAGTGGCAGCAGGAGGGCGTATACGCAGTGGCAGCAGGAGAGCGTCTACGCAGTGGCAGCAGGAGGGCGTCTACGCAGTGGCAGTAGGAGGGCGTATACGCAGTAGGAGCAGGAGGGCGTATACGCAACAGCAGCAGGGCGTAAATGCAGTGGCAGCAGATCAGCAAGGTTCCTTCTATGCAGTGGCAGAAGGACAGTAAGGTTCCTTCTTGTAGCCGGCAGGGCCTCCAGTAGTGGCAAAAGATATGGCCTTTCAGCGTCCGAGCGAGTCAGTATTCGTTTAGGGGACAGCCAAAGGGAAAAAAAGGGTCTCTCTTGAGTGCAGGGCCAAGCTTTGGCCCTGCACAGACCAATTTCGAGTTCCTCTTTATTTGAGAGGCACGAGAAGACTCAATTTTTAGCTGATGGCGGCGCTTTTATATTAGGCTCGCTGACAAAATGTTCCGGAATAGATAAAAATATGAATTTTGAATTTTAAGAAGTACTAAGGCACCAGCCAATCGATAAAGTTAATTCGACCTAGCTCAAATATATCCAACCTCACCGCTTTGGAAGTAAAATTACGTGAAATGGAGAATTTTATAAGACAAGACGTTGCTATGAAATTTTTCAAACAGAAATGTCATAACAAAGCTAAATTGTAAATTAGTGATTTTATACAATAAATCGTTACTATTATCATAAGAAAAAGGAGGAGAGAAAAATAATGTAAGTAGCAGCCTGCGTCAAATCGATTTTCAGTGAGTTAGAGTTTAATATTAATTATCGTTTCAGCCTATCGAAGCAAGCGAATATACCGAACGAACAACGTGCTAGAGAGATAAACAGAGCATTGGCTAATATAAGGGAGCCCCGAATTTCATCGCTTAACGGAATTACCAAGGTAAGAGAACACTACAAAATTAACAATCCCACCTTAATCTCCCTCTTATCGCGACTTCTAAATCAATCAAGTTCCGTTAATAACCGTTAATTACAGCGGCTCGGAAACGGAATTTTACTCGCAACGAGTTTTGTTTTACGACTTTGTTTGCGCTGAAGGGCGGAGGCGTGATGGGGATGAAAAAGTTTTCATGGGAGATGAAAACGCTCGCTTTTATGTTGGCGGGGAATTCAGGTTGTAAAATTGTATCGCAAACTATAATGTCGCATGAAAGCTATCATGCAACATTATTGTCGACTTTGAAACATTGTTTCATATTATGTTTCGTGATGGCCAATCAGTAAATAAATAATGAATTATGAAATACGATATTATACAAATATTCGTATGCTAATGTGGGTAAGCATAATGTAAATTCAACAATGATCACCTAATTCGAGGCTATACTTAAGTAGGGTATTAAATATAAAGCGCTCTTAGTTCCGTAACTAGTGCTCACGGCGTATTTCTTATAGATTTTTTTGTCAATCCCCCCCTTTGACAATATCTAAAATTCACCGATAACAGAATTTCACCAATTGTATGGCATGGCTGGTAATATTTCTTATGCCTTTTATATAAGTCACGTTTAAGAAATAACCTATTTCAAAAAAAAAACGGTTGTTTTGGTACACTGCATGGGCTGTCGTTTCTGGGCCCAAGCGATGTGACGTCAAAGGGAATGTGAATTGTTTGATGTTTTCGCTATAATCAGTTAAGTTTTAATGCAGTTTCTAAAGAAATAGGTGTTCGGAGGGATTTCGGATTGATTGAAATAATTGACAGCCTTTAATTTTGTTCGGAAAATTGTTTATTGATTAACAGATATACTCGAGAAAACAAACTGAAAACAGCTATAAACTAGGTATCTGAACCGCCAAATTACGGTGGAATAAGGATGAGGACTGATAGTTAAGTAAATAAAATTAGCTCAAAGAATGTCATGAAACGAAGAAAAAAAACATTTTTTTGAAACATATTACTTCAAAGGTAGGCAATTTTTATGTTTTTATTTTAATCCAAAGTAATTTTGAGATGTTTTTCAGAATCCTCATAATTTAACAAAATAATAATTGTATGACAACCATGAATTTAAACGCACTTTTCACAGTGAAAATGGCATATTACTTATTGTCTCCAAACACATATTGGTACACATAACATATAATGGGTAAGTTGCGGTAACTTCGAAACATTGTTTCCCCGCTGTATCGTTTCGCCGAATTTTCATTTGCCCGAAAGCTATTTTTCCTCAAACCCATAATATGTTCAGGATTTTATAAAAATCGTTTTAAAGAACCCATTACGTTAGGTTAGGTTTGTTTTATAATTATTTTTCCGTTTGGGAATAAATAGCTTTCGAGCAAATGAATATTCGGCGAAACGTTACGGCGGGGAAACAAAAATTCTGGATTATGATAGGTAACCCATATAATGACGTCATGATTAGGTGGTCATTTTTATGGGGCGTTTTTAGCGCTCCGCACATACATAAATATATGAACCATTGTAAAACATCATATAGATAATCAATCCTGAAATTCTTTGGAGAGATGTTTGCGCACCATGCGCTTGAAGGAGAATTTGCTCTGAGCTTTCCGAATGGAGAGAGGGAGATCGTTCCAAAAACGAATTGCTTAAATTCCGAAGCAAACCTTCCCTTGGGACATAAAACATAGTTTGAAAATCCATACTAATATTATAAATGCGAAAGTGTGTCTGTCTGTCTGTCTGTCTGTTACCTCTTCACTCTTAAACCGCTGAACCGATTTAGATGAAATTTGGTATATAGATAGTTTCAGTCCCGGGGAAGGACATATGATACTTTTCATCCCGAATAAATTTAGTGTTCCCGTGGGATGAGCGGGTAACACCGCGGGGCACAGCTAGTGTGTAAATATATTTGACAAAACGACAGCTAACTTAGAGTACCTATGCTATGCTTAATGGTATCCTGGTTGCAAAACTTGGAGTCCACTGGTGCCAATATTTTGTGGATCTTGATCACGATACAGTGGTAGTAATGTCTAAGGACGGTTATAATTATAATTTATTAGATACCTTGTACCCGACAACGCTTCAATAAAAAGAATATTAATTCGCCTTCTTATAACTATTGACACTCTAATATTATCCTCACTGAATTTTATATGATTACTGATTAAAGACCGACTAATGGCTTCATCCCTCTATTGCTAAAGTGGCCTCAGATCTCAAAACCACCGTCACTTTACAACTATTGCCTTTGAAGCTTATTCGTCAATAGTTAATGATTTTGAAGCAAACTTAATGATTTAAGTGAATGCCTGAAGTTTCACTTTGAATCCATCGTAATATTTAAATTTCAGTGTCCATCTACACAGAGTATACAGGATGTCACTGAAGGTACGGGCCAATTTTAATATTCACTAGAACATCTAAACTTAAATGAGTACTTATTTAGTACTTGATAGGCTGGGTTTAATGAACGCTTGTAATCCGTTAATAATCCGAGTAGGCTTAATGTTTGCTCTGAGTGTTAATATTCAAAAGTCGATAATTTTATACGTTATTATAACAAGATGGGGCTTAATCGCGTTCAAAGTGTTTAATCACTTCGACGGTTCGAACGTGGTGTATCTAAATAATATGAGACAAAAATAGGCTTGACTTTTTCATAAACACAACAAATTTTCAAAATTGTATGTCTGTAATTGCGGATTTTTTTTTCAATTTTTTCTATCAATCGAATTGTTCCCCAAAATAGGGACTACATATTCTGCCATGGTTTTTATCACCTATGTTTATTCTTCGGTTTTGTTTTTACCACAGCGATCAGCAATCAATTCAAAACATGTGATAAAAATATTTATTTACCTTTAACTCATTTCAGCAATTGAATTGGTTTGAATTGGATTAGTATCCTACCCCTAATAAATATAGCGTTGCTGTACCTATAAGAGGTGATCGAAAGTAATCTTTACCGCATCCGTACTCCAAAACCACCCTGTACTCTGCTCTTGCACAGAAAGCGGTAAGTGATTCAGAATTTGAATAACGATAAGACGTTTTAGGAAGCTAGTATACGATTCTGAGTCGGATGTTCTGCCATTTTGAATTATTCAACCGCTGTTTGAGAATGTTATGTCAGTCATTTATACTGTTCGCGCTCCTAGATGTCGTTGTTACAGAATATGCAAAAGCTGCATCGCGCGAACGATGTGTCGCCGTAGATTATATAAAACATTTGTGAATTTATTTAGTTTTTGTCTTGGACCCTTTTAGACCGATAATAAAGAAATGCTTTTGTAACGGTTTTACACTTGACTTTTCTTTTAGAGTTCAGCCCTGAACATGGTCCGTCGAGCCGGATAACCGGTTTTGATGTATTTTTTGGCTATTTGAGTTGAGTAGTTCAACGTGAAGCTACTCTCCGTATCGCTCCCACAGAGGGCAGTAGTGGTATGGTTTTCACTACGCCTCGAAGAGTATTTTGGCGACAGTAGCGCCATCCAGTGGGACGACAAGGAGTTTTCAGCGAAAGTAGTGCCATCTAGCGGCGGAAATCGCAGGCAGCGCGCAGTTCGAGTGGATTGTGGCTACCAGGAGGTCAGCGGAAAGAAGGAGCTTCTACGTATTAAAAGTGGCTCTAGTGTGAGTGAGAATCAAGTGTAACCGTGAGTACATTTAAATTAATTTTCGGAAAGTTCAACCTTAGTGAGGCATGAAGATCAAAATATATTATTGCTATTTAAAATTAGACTAACATTTTAACTTTGAACAATTTAAATGTTGTTTAGAAAATTGAATCTTATTATAAAGTAGTTTTAAACTTAGTGAAATTTAGATAACTGTCATTGACTTAGAAAATTTAGGAATAGATTTAGGACTTAGAATTATAAGCTAAAAAACGATGGAACGGGGAATCCATGCCCAATTTTGGCAAGAAGTAATTAAGCTCAAACACTTGTAATATTTTCGGAAATTTTATCATAAATTTTCTAAGTCCCAAAAATATATAAAAAAGGTTATTTAGTTAAGCGCAATTCTAATAGTAAGTTACTGTTATTGTTATCAAAAAGAATTGGATATCAATATGGAGACAATGCAACGATTTCTCAGTTTTCAAAATGATTTGTCAGAGCGCATTTTTAAGGCTAGATCAAACTTCAACAAGTCACCACGTGAACGAATTACTAAAAATTATATAGAAACGCGTCTTGAAACTTTAGAACAATTGTGGACAGAATTTAGATTAGGTCACAGAGAATTAATGCAACAAACAGATCCACAGCTTTTGAAAGTCTCATCATACAGGACGAGTGAAGTTTACGATAAAACTGAGGAAGAGTTCATATCCTACACTTGTGAATTGAAGGACAAGTTAGAATATTTTCTAAAGGATGTCAAACCTAGTCACAGTCAGGTCAATACGAAGTTCAATGAGATGAGTCCAAAGTCAACCTTAGTCCGATTGCCGCAAATCAGTATTCCAGTATTTTCGGGTAACTATACGGAGTGGACTACTTTTAACGATCTGTTCGTATCTTTGATCCACAAAAATGAATCATTAGATAGCGTGCAAAAGTTACAGTATCTTAAAGGCTACTTGACAGGGGAAGCAGAGCAACTCATTCGATATATACCTGTGACTGAGGCTAATTATGAGATATGTTGGTTAATGTTAAAAGAACGATATAGTAACAAAAAGTATCTGTCACATTGTATATTGCAACGGTTACTTAATCAAAAAAGTTCAACTAAAGAGTCGGCAAGTTTTCTGAAGCAACTAATGGATACTTCCACAGACTGTTTAAATGCACTTACCAATTTAGGCGTTGACGTTTCCACTTGGGACATAATTGTTATCTATCTGATTTCGGATAAATTAGATCCTGAGACCCGTAAACAGTGGGAACTCAATGTGACATCGAGTACAGCTTCAAATGCCTTGCCCACCTTTGGTCAATTCAAAGATTTTCTGACAAGTAGATATAGAGCTTTAGAATACATAGAACCAAAACATGTAAATAAAGAAACATCGTGTCATGCAATATCAAATCGGAATAATTTAGATCACATAAAAGTATTGCATGCTACGAATGTGTGTAAACTGAAGTGTGAATTGTGTAGTGAAGAACATAAGTTATGTTTTTGTAAAAAGTTTGTACAGTTAGATCATAAGAACAGACAAGAGTTTGTCACCAATAATAGGTTGTGTTTCAACTGTTTAGGCAGTAATCACAGTGTACGGTTTTGCCAAAAGAACACTTCTTGCAGAATTTGCAAGAAGAAGCATCACTCCTTGCTTCATTTAACGAACAGTATTCTCACATCCACTGTTCATTTAGGAAAGTCAGATCAAACAGTGGAAGAGGTTTCAGGTGGGGTAAGCGAGGTTGACGGAAAAGGTAATGCGTCGAATAGTTCACCAATAACATCACACATAGGTTGTAATAATGTACGTAATCAGGTGTTATTGGCCACGGCTTTAATAGAAGCTGAATCTAGGACAGGGTATCAGGTCATTCGCGCATTATTAGATCAGGGCTCACAGGCTACCTTTGTGACTGAGGATACAGTTAATAGGTTAGGCTTAAAGAAAGTTCCTATAAACAAAACTATATCAGTTTTAGGAGAAGACAGATCAACAGTGGCAAAACACATGGTTTCAATAAAAATTAGGTCTAGATCAGAACAAAACTTTGAATTGGAATTGAAAGCGTATGTCGTAAGTAATATTAGTACAAATATACCAGGAAATAAAGTAAATAGAACAGAATGGGACGAGTTAAAGCAGTTACGTCTTGCAGATCCTACTTACAATGTGCCCGGTAAAATTGATATCTTGCTTGGCGCAGAGATCTACTGTCAGATCCTGAAGGAGGGTCTACTGAGAGCTCCTATGGGGTCTCTAATAGCACAGTGCACCGCATTTGGATGGATTTTAACGGGACCGGTAACCTCGGCAACAGGTCAACATAAGGTCAATGTGTTTCATGCACATGTAGAGAGTGATCAAACAATAAAACAATTTAGTAAATTAGAGCAAGATCCTATATTAAACACGAAAAAGTTAACGCTTAAAGAACAAATATGTGAAGATGTCTTTTCTAAAACGCTACGACGTGCTGACGCTCGAATGAGTCGAGCTGACGACGGGAAGTACATGATGAAACCGCCGTTTCGTCAAGAGGGAGCAACCTGTAAAAAAAAAAGATTCACATGAAATGGGTAAAAAAGAATATAACCTGAAAAGAAAGTATGCTAAAAATAAAGTTCAGAAAAGTAGATATACAGAAGTAAGAAATAAATACTTACAAGTTGATCACGTGATTTGTAAGAAGGAATCAGATCAGAAAAAGGAACGGGTAGCACATCATGTAATCATCCACGAGGATACTCGTAGAACTCCAAGAAGGTTTGATGTGATTAGCCCTGTAAGAAAAAAGAAGGTGTTTTATTAAATAATACTCTCATTCATGAATAAAGAATAGAGCCACATGAATTAAATGAAAGAAGTTTTCTCTCAGAATAATAGTCAAGCACTAATCAGAAAACATTAAGGTATACAAACAAAAGATACAAAATGCTTGGACTTACCTAGATCCCGCATCCCGCAGCACGACGAGTTGTTATGATATATTGTCTGATTTATCCGCAATATAGTTCAAGAAAAATATATCACATATCAGGCATTTCACCGCATGATTAATTAACTGCATTTTATGGCAGTTTAGGACAAGTTTTAACAGGAGTTACTCATACTGAATTAGTTCATTTTATTTACGAGTGTAAGTACATGAGAATAAGTTAACTTTTAATCATTTAGATCATTCTCGACGCTGTCTTAACTTCACAAGTATTACGAATAGTTAGGTTTAGATTATGATTCTAATGCTGTTCAGATGATACGAAATATTAATGAAAATAAAAGCTTTACTTAGTTGTTAGTTTTACTTACTGAGGTGATTTTATAGTTCAGTTCAACATTAGATAATTCGATATTGTTTTCAAGTTCATAAGAATTGGTGGGAGCATAAAGTTTTATATAAAATTTAAACTTAGTTCAATATTACGCATATTTCGGGCGTATAAACTGTATGATACTAATATAACGCAATAGTTAGAATAGAATTAGAATATTAATCGTATTTCATCTGTTTGAAGCCGTGGTTTTTATAACTCTGATAATGCTTCGAATCAATTGATTTTCCGTTTATACAAAAATTTAGACGCATTATCTTGAACGTATACCTACAGATTTCATAAACTCAGTTAAAATAAGATCACGGGAAAATATAGCGAATTGTGTAGAATGTTTTTTGGCAGAGTCATGCAGACAATACATAATTATTAATTCAAACATGGTCATTTAAATTTACTTATTTATTTTATAAATTACAAAACTGTCAAAGTCCAGACTATGTTATGAAAATAAATTTAATAGTTTGAAAATGTTTTGTGTGCTTCTATGTTGTTATGTTGTCAGGAGACACAATTATTATGAGTTCATTAGTACATAAAGAGATTTGTTAATATACTTAGATTAGAATTTATGAAGTATCAATTCGCAAGTTATGTTAAAGGTCTCACTAAGGACAGCCTGAAGTTCTATCATTGGCTTAAATAGTTCATAGCTGTCGAGGGTTAGTTCTGTCATGGTGGGCGGATGTGATGAAGGACAGTTTGTCCTTGGTGGGCGGTATGTTTGAGAATGTTATGTCAGTCATTTATACTGTTCGCGCTCCTAGATGTCGTTGTTACAGAATATGCAAAAGCTGCATCGCGCGAACGATGTGTCGCCGTAGATTATATAAAACATTTGTGAATTTATTTAGTTTTTGTCTTGGACCCTTTTAGACCGATAATAAAGAAATGCTTTTGTAACGGTTTTACACTTGACTTTCCTTTTAGAGTTCAGCCCTGAACAACCGCTATTAATCGGATGGCCTGTCGGACTGCTTTGAACTGGATTTGCAATTGTTATTTAAGGAATATTGTATGATTATTAGGTTTAGACCCGATTTTGGAGACGACTTCACTCGTTTAATATTACAAAAGTAAACGCTGCTTTTGCGGCTTTTTATTTGGACAAATTCATTCAGAATGTATTGAGTAAGCTGGATTAAGTGTAATCTTTTCTTTCATAAGCTAACTGACTTAAATAATACCTAATGTGCCTAATCTGGAAAGTCGCGTATGGGTGGTACTCCTCACAACAACCGCGAACGACATCCATATATGGACTGGTAGTACTAACTTTTGAACCAGCACCAACCGTTTGGCTGATGAATTGGAAACTCTAAAGCAACAGGCCTAATGGCCTATAGTTCTGCCCCGCCATTGACCATTATTTTTGACGAAACCAGCCGAGGATCACCGAATCTATCTCATTAATAACCAATTGCTTGATCCCGTAGGCTATCTCCTGATGGCGCAGTCGACACTCAAAGTAGTTGGTCACGTTTAATACCCTTTCACTTCAATATAATTGATATATTTAACAGCAAATGCCATAGCACCATTATTCCCTCCTGCGACAATTGACTTGAATGATCACTTTTAACGTTGATTGTACCAACTGAAGTTACTATTTAGTATTAACAACAGATCTAAAATTCAAGGTCAACGGACTTAATGTAATGCTCAATATTCCTGCGCTTAATAAAGCAAGTACTTTCAAATAAAAAAGGCAAGTCATTCCCTAATGAGTTTCATGGACGTGGGTAATTAGGCCTAACTGCCAAACTCCCCCAATTAGCGAGAAATGACACCCCTGTTGATAGATTTTTGGTTTTTACAAAACGTTTTTATGAGATTTTAGGACTGAATAATTAATGATTGATGAGTTGGTTTCAGATTGGAATGAAAAGTTATCTTTCATTTTTTAATTAACTAAATCATTTTCGCTTCAAAACTTTTTTAAGGGAAGTAGGCAAACAATTATTAAAATAAGAGGTTTTGAGTATACTTTGTTTTATCTTACTTAAGTACTGCTTCTGAAAATAAGTTTAAAATAGCCAGTAAAAATATATACCAAAAATTAAGGACCTAGAAAATGATAACGTAACAATAAATTTGATCTTCAAGCGCAGAATATGTATATTTCATGAAGCATACGAGGTGCTATACGTTTTATCTGTATACTAATAACAATTCTTGGAATCTCGACAACAAGGTCCCCAAAGTAAGATTCCAGACTACACCTCACACCCCCTTAATCCCCTCCCTTGGTCGTTCTAATCCATTTGCATGAGAAATACCTATTTTCGGGTGAAATCCTACATTTCTCGGGCTTTATTTTAATGCACGCATAAAACAAAATGTTTGAGTTCAGAGGCATACCCTTCGGACTGAGCGCTGCTCCGGTAACATTTCGGCGATTACACTTTATGTACGAGATAGTGACGTTTTATGCAAATAACTTGTACTGCCTAAATTTATAGAATTATGTTACACCGTTTAATTTGCCACCGAATTTACTTTGCCGCCTCGATGGAGAATTTGTTGAAAGTTTTGCTTAATAATAGAAATATTATGTACATTTTAACTAACTTCAAGCAAACATTAAGTTATTGTTTTTTAACGTTTGAATAACTTAATCTGTGTAGGACTTTCATTAAGAGGCCTTATTCCTTTTAAAATTTATTTTTTTCATATTATGACAAATATATTGATAATTTCAACCAGCTTTTTGAAGTGAATAATACTTTTCCCCGAGTTCTAGGTAGTAACATAGTTATTTCACGCTTTCATTGCGTACAGTCGAAATAAAGTTAAAAAAACTAATTTTCCGCGTGAATTTTGTCCATTTCGAGTAGTTTTTGAAACAAAAATTATCAATGAAAAATTCAAACTGTAGGTTTCAAATATATACCAATAAATCCCAATAGCCCTGTTCTAGAAAGTAACATCAATAGTATGTTAAGAAACATGTTTGATCATAAAGAAAAATGTCTAAACAATCAGCATTTTAAAAGTAATAAGGCCTCTTAAGCCAACATTGTTTAGAAGTCCAGATCAATGTGTATGTAATTTATCTTTGTACATTACATACGTAATTACATGTAGTTTAAAAAAAAATGTTGTGGTTGTAGATTGAAAGTTTTTAACAGATTTCGACAAATCACGACTATTGTCTTTAAAACTGACCATGTTTTGTACCTTGAAAAGATTAAACGGGGGCTAAATGTCTAAGTCCGAGGTACTTTTCTTGGAAGATTAATATTCAAAGTTTAGTTATAAACGTGAAAGTTAAGTGAAATCTACTCCTGTGATAGTGATGTGGTGTGGCTGGCTTCAGTTCGTTAACCTTGTGGCTATCCTTTGAAGCCGGGTACTTACACCGGTTCTTTGTCGGTGTTGCCTTGCTTGAAAGTCTCATCATGCCTTTGAAAACCGTAGGACACAGAAAACTATACTCCACGGATCACCGTAGATTGATGTATCGCGTGGTTTTATAGACCTATAACATCTTTTCTAACACGAAATCCGTAACTAAGGTTTTGGCTTCCTTTTAACAAATTGTTTGTGTCTGTTGTATTACCCTCCTAACGACCTAACTCGAGTTTTGGGTCAAACTAGGGACTACTGCTAGGTACTACTAGATAGGTAGTACATATTCGTAATCAGCGCAATGGGTGCAGCGTAAATTCTACAGGGTGATCAACCCAAAGTATGGATGGAGAAGTGAAAAACCATTAGAGATGGGAAATCTGCTCTTTTGAAGCATGTCGTCGATTTTAGATTGAATAAAAATGGCATTCCAATTATTTGTCAATTCTCACACATAAGCGGGGATCGAAACTGATTAACATACTGTATGTAATCGACACCCGGTTATAAAAAAGATAAAAAAAAAACAAAAGTCATTGCCATTTTCATTAAATCTAAAATCGACGCCAAGGTTCCTTAAACAGATTTCACTATCTCTTCTAGTTTCTGATTTCTACCTACTGACCCATTTGAACAACTGGGATTTTATAGTTTTCCTACCAGTTAAAACCGGTATAACTCTAGTTATGTATACATTGGCTAAAGCTATTAAGCAAAATTACTAATGAAGCCCTGTAATATGCATAGTTTTTGCTTTTACTATCAAACTGCAATGAACGAAGTTTAGAACGTGCCTAATAAAATAAGATTATTTCAAGTAAGTTTTCCTTTTACCTTAAGCCAGCTCGTTAATGAGTTTCTAGTATAGTTTCATGCTGTGAAATAGATAACTTACCGTAAAACAATACTTTGTACGCGGATGCTCCTAGTTTCCCGAGAGTTGAGAACGTTCGACGGCGCACTAATTACAACCACTTTCTGTGATAGGTATCGTTAGTTCCGTAAACAGAACTGAAGCCAATAATCTCGTTACGCTTCTGGATAATTCGATTCTTTAAGTTCTCTTAGTCCGTTGAATTGACTTAATGCACGAATGCTTACTTACCTTTTAGTCTGTAAATAATGATGTTCGGTTGTTTGTTATCTTGAGGCAACTTTTATACAAAATTTTAGTCATCTAGGCTTATATCAAATCGATACCCTCGGTACCTCCACGCGTTCCCAAGAGACGGACGGACGGACGGACAACAAAGTGATCTAAATATAAAGGGTTCCGTTTTTTGTTTTTAGGTAAGGAACCCTAAAAAACAACATCACTTTGTCCATTTTGCGAAATTTATGACTGTTTTAACTCTACTACGACAGTTAATTTATTCCGTATTTTTAGACGTGAAACACAAACTTAAACAATAAAGACTAAATATGATGACTTTTGTAGCTTAACTTATCAAAGAAAATGAGTCGTCAGTTTTACAGTCGCAGTTTCGAGTGACGTTGTATAGTTTTACGGGTTCCTTTTTAAACTTTGCTTTGGCTTTTCGAAAGTCCGTTAAAACGAATTATGTAACAGACGGTAAACAAATGTAAGTGAGTTCAGTCGCATTATGCTGAAACAGCATAACGTATTATGAGAAAGGGCATAATTAATGTGTTTGTTGACTTTTCTTTGAACGTTTTTAGTGCACTTTTTTATCTGTTGGAGTAAATGAAATCTCTTGGGCGACGAAGTTGTGCATTGTTTCTGTTTTGGTGCAAGTTTACGTTAGAGCGGTAAACAATGAACTTAAAGCAATTGAAGGCAAATGACTTTTTAGAGTTCGAAAGACTTTTAGGTTTCCAAAAGCATTAAGTACGATGTACTTTTGCATTTAAGTCCACCAGGCGAGTACAATGTTCTAAAAATATTTTATATAACTTGAATTGTTTGTATATCATAAGTTTTATAGAAATATTCCATAGTCCGTTTTAAGGGTTTCGTCGTCAAACCAGTGCAGTTTCACCGTGTTTCTTTATTTCTCTGATTGTTGCCCGTACACTTTTTGTTACTGGAACTAATAAACTGGTAAAACGTGTTTTTTTCAGGCATCTCTTATACAAAACGGGAGTCATTTTTATAGTGTTTTTAATAGACTTCGTACTCTGAGCCAGATATACTTTCGGCTGGCTATTAAGCCTATAAAATGCATAAAGTTTATGAAAATCTAACCAGACTTCAGGATTTCCCCGGGGGCTACGGCATGCGGTTTTAAAGAGGGGTTTAAATAAATATATAAATAAATACATATCAGACAACCTCACAAAAATAGATCTACTTCCAAATTAAGCTCGAGAAAGCTTGTGTTATGGGTACTAGACGTCGATATACGTACCTACTTATACAAATAAATTATGTACTTAAATACATAGAACAATCATGACCCAAGCATAAAATATTCGAGTTCATCACACAAATATTTGCCCTGGCCGGGATTCAAACCCGGGACCGCCGGCTCAGTAGGCAGGTGTCTACAAACTGCGCCAAACGCGTCGTCAAATAGGTTCTTAAAGGGTCGCAACGCGCGTGTGATGCTTCTGGCATCGCAAGCGTCCATAGGCGGTGGCAACTGCTTAAAATCAGGCGGGCCGCATGCTTGTTTGACTCATAATTAAGAAAGAACATGACCATACGTATTTTTATTTCAACATGTCAGCAAGCAATAAACGTTACCACATTAATATCATATAAAATACCGCGCCCAATCTGTTCTCGTTTCCCGCCGCCCTCGGTAGCTTTACGACCCGATGTCGCGATGAATTATTTGCCATTCTGTCGCATTATATCTGCGTTACTATCAAAAGTATCAATAGAGGGATGACTACCGCTGTCCAAGACGGCGCGGCTGACCAACCGCGGAACGTGGTATATTTAATTTTTTCCCGTACAGTAAAATATTGTTGGATTTTCACGTGTGCATCTACGTAAGATTTTCCAACCGCACCTTCAAAACAAGAGTCGGTTGTGCAATAAGTAGTAAGCTGAGCTCTGTAGAACCTCGCGAGTCTGTTTCGAACTGGCTGAAACATGTAATTTTTACGTATCTCCGCCATTTTGGAAATAATTGTATAAGTAAATAGATAAAAATCAATATAAGTACCTACCTAATTAACAAATCTGCTCACAAAAAATCACGAGAATCAGTTGAGAAATGTGAAAAATATGAGAACATTCAGACAAACCGCTAGAAGTGAAAGTGGAATTGATAGTTAAAGTGTAGATCACATGAATCCATTATTAAAGTATTCAAAGTTGTTAAAGCACAATATGGAAGATAAAAACAGATCGATTTTTAATTATTTATCAAAAACTTTGCTAATTATACTTTAGTACTTATTATGTAAATAACAACTTCAACAAATCTTTGTATTAATGTTTTAAACTTCAACAATCTTAAATTGTAGGTATCCCATGAAAATATCTAAAATAGATATTTAATTCCGGTAATTTTTATTTTCGCTTCATTTGTAAACATTTAGATATTTAATTCTCTACCCATTATTATAAATTTTCCAGCTGATTTCATGTGAAATTTACTTAATTCAATGTAAGAAAACCATAATTCACTTCTACAGTTCATTAGTTACGAAAATCGGTAAGAGAATTTAAAATACAATAACAAAAGCATACCTGAATCAAACTTGATTTCAATTTATACAATATTAAATCTTGTCGGGCCACAATAGATGATTGACATTCAAGTCCATCGAAATTGCTACATTACAATGGAGTATCATTTACTGGGTATTGAATTCGGACAGCCGTCGAGAGATGGTCAATGTAAGGCAGGTTGGACAGTGTCCAGCCTCCCGCGGGGTGGTGGGAGGCTCTCCCTGAATCGATTGGTCTCAACACTATCTTTGAATTATCGCCGAAGACTGCGAGATACAGCCTCTTGGCGTTTATGTGCGTTATAAAGCTGGGGAGCGGTCGCTTAATGTTGTGTACAGGTATGCCTTGCCTTTATGGGTGTTCGGATTACTGGACCAATCACTTTCTGTTAACTAGGCATCTATAATTGTAAGGCTGCGTTTCCACCAGAGATGTGTAGCAGGGGATGTGTTCAAGCAAGGGAAGCGAGGACAAGTAAATGAAGTTATTCCATTAATTAACAAATAGGTACACATCCCTCGCTACACATCTCTGGTGGAAATGCAGCCTTATTCAGTGTTGGATTCACTTTGAGTGGGATTTTTGAGGTTTTGGGTATTTTCTACAGCTTCATTGCTACAACATAGATAGTAGATTACATAACTCGTACAAAGCCTTTTAGAAAGTGCCAATATATGAAGCTGAATTTCAGGAAATAACTATTAATTTTAATTATTTGTCCTTTTGTTTTTGACCTGTTAGCGCCCAAATGTACTTTTTAAAGTACGGCAATATTTTGTAAAAGCTATGAAGTAAATTTGGGTCATAAAAAAGTTTGTACACTTAAAAATATTTGTTCTAATTAACCAATAACGCAAATAAACGATCGAGAACATTCACCAAACAAGATATTTTTCATTCACATAAAATTAAAGTGCCTCAAGAAACACGCAATTATTACCCACGCCAAATAAACCCGAACGTAATCCGCCATTTTCGGCACACGTGTTTTAAAAGAGTTCTGCCTCAAGATAAACATGCCCGTATGATTTATGCGGAGCATCCAGTTATCTCGTGTGGTTTTAGATTAAAAAAATAAGAGCTTCGCTTCCCTTGTTTTCGCCGGCGTTATAATTCAATTTCCGAACTTGGCACGAGTTTTTAACGTTACGGTGCGAACACATTGGGTTTTGTGCTTAAGTTTTGGATAAGTGCGATAAGCGGCGTCTTTTGTTGGGGGATTATGGGCCTTATTGGACGTTGCTTTAATCAATTTAGTGAACATTCTTGATCAGCTTTTCAGTTGGTAATGTGTTTACCTGAAATATTATGGAAGTAAGATAATGCTTTGCAAAACATCAAGTTAAGCTAAAATGCATAAATCGTATAATTTACAGTGTACTGTCCTATAAGTCTAATAAATAAAAGTATTTGGGACAATCTTATAGAAATCGGCCTTGAATTATCGCTACTTAAATGAACAAGAAACATAATTATGGATGTTTTCTATGTATGAGTGACAATTTGGTCTTGCCAGGATCCAAACCCAGGATTGTGGGTACAACAGGCAGCTACACTATCACCAACTGTACCGTCAAATCAGAGTTCTAACGAAACAGCTAGTGACCTTCACCAAAAAAAAAATTGGCCTATTTTTTTAAGTTTATATCTGTCCCGGACAATCTTCTCCTGGTCCCTGCATGCCCAAGACTAAAACATCTCATTTAGGTCTTCAATAAATATTTATAAACCGCGATACAACTCACTCCATCGTCACATTTATCATAGACAACAAGGAGTAAAAAATACACATAAACAAGGTTTACCTTTGTGTCATTATGTATAAGAAGGTTTACACATATCAATATGTTCTGAACAATATCTATGGGCCTTTGATACCTGAAATAAATAATTTGATTTTCATCTGTGAAAGGATTAAAAAATACCTAGCCAAACATTGGAGTCCATCTTTGTTCAGTATAAGAAAAGAAATAACTAATTCCAACGCCGGGCGCAGATAAATCAACGCGGATAAAGATGACAGATTTATCGGCAGCGACATTCGCTCGTACAATGGCTTAACTCGCTTATTGGGTGCTCTCGCTTTGTGTACTTATGATTTGGAAATAAAAGAGGTAAGGGACGCGTCCTTGGAACACAAAGAAATCATGATGCGAAATCTTTAGGTAGCTTCGAACTGTGTATAGATGATGAGAGGTGGAAGGCTCTAACTGTATACTTATGTAACAAAACTAACTAACTACTTAACGTAACTTAAGTGACCCAAAAAGGATCTTAGCCTCTGAAACGAGAGCACGCCACTTGTTCCGATCCTGCGCGGTTTCTCGCCAGTTTTCGCGTAATTTCCTTACCCCGTGGTTTTGAGTGCACGAATGATGGACGAGTGTCAAACCACTTGTGCACCGAAAACCCCGTGGTATGTTATTTCCAACAGGCGCTAATCTTATTAAAACTTTTTTGACTCATGTGAAATTGTCAGGAATGTGACGTCACAGTAACCGCGACGGTGTACGGGTAGCAGTCCCTGATGAAGAGCTCCGTCATCATCATCATCATCATCTCAGCCATAGGACGTCCACTGCTGAACATAGGCGTCCCCTTTGGACTTCCATATATACCGGTTGGAAGCGACCTGCATCCAGCGCCTTCCGGCGACCTTTACAAGGTCATCTGTCCATCTCGTAGGTGGACGTCCTACGCTGCGCTTGCTGGTCCGAGGTCTCCACTCGAGCACTTTACGGCCCCATCGGCCATCTGCTCTGCGTGCTATGTGGCCTGCCCATTGCCACTTCAACTTGCTAATCCGGTGAGCTATATCGGTCACTTTAGTTCGTCTACGGATTTCCTCATTTCTGATTCGATCACGTAGAGACACCCCGAGCATAGCCCTCTCCATTGCTCGTTGAGCGACTTTGAGCTTTGAGATGAGGCCGATAGTGAAAGACCACGTTTCGGTGCCGTAAGTCATCACTGGTAACACACATTGGTTGAAGACTTTCGTCTTGAGGCACTGAGGTATGTCGGACGAAAAGACATTGCGTAGTTTCCCGAACGCTGCCCAGCCGAGTTGGATTCGGCGGTTGACCTCTTTCTCGAAGTTGGACCTACCTAATTGGACCACTTGTCCTAGGTAGATGTATGAGTCAACAACTTCGAGTACCGAGTTTTCAACAGAGACTGGGATGGGCACAACCTTGGCATTTGACATGAGTTTCGTCTTGTCCATGTTCATTTTTAAGCCCACCCGTTGAGAAACTCGATTGAGGTCATCGAGCATCATGCTGAGTTCCTCCATCGACTTTGCCATGACTACGATGTCGTCGGCAAACCGAAGGTGAGTGATGTATTCGCCATTGATGTTGATGCCAAGTCCTTGCCATTCCAGGAGCTTGAAGGCGTCTTCCATAACGGCCGTAAACAGTTTCGGGGACACAACGTCCCCCTGTCTCACGCCTCTTCTCAATGGAATGGCCTTTGTGCTCTGCTCCTGAACTCGGACCGACATGGTGGCGTTACTATACAAACACTTCAACACTTCAATGTACCGATAGTCAATATGGCATCGCTGAAGTGACTCGAGCACCGCCCATGTTTCCACCGAATCGAAGGCTTTCTCATAGTCCACAAACGCTAAGCATAATGGCAAGTTATACTCTTCAGTCTTCTGTATAACTTGCCGCAGCGTATGTATGTGGTCTATGGTACTATAGCTTCTTCGGAAACCGGCTTGTTCGGGAGGCTGGAAGTCATCAAGTCTATGTTCGAGACGGTTCGTGATGACCCTTGAAAACAACTTATAAACATGGCTTAGAAGCGTGATGGGCCTGTAGTTCTTCAATAGGCTGTTATCACCTTTCTTGAAGAACAGTACCACCTCGCCTCTATTCCATGCTTCAGGCGTTTTGCCCTCGGACAAAACGGAATTAAAGAGCTTCTGGAGGACCTTAAGTACCGGTGTTCCACCCGCTCTCAGAAGCTCTGAGGTGATTCCGTCTTCACCCGGCGCCTTGTTGTTCTTAAGTTGCTTCAGGGCCATCCTAATCTCGTACAGACTGATGTCCGGGATGTCTTCGGTATAATGTCGGGACAGCTTGGCTCTTGGATCGCCTACCAAGCTGTCAACGGGCTTTGCGACTGAAGTGTATAACTGACCATAGAACCTCTCGATCTCGCCTAGAACCTCTGCTTTGGTCGACGCTATGCTGCCATCTTCCCGTTTCAGCTTGGTCAGCTGGCTTTGTCCAATAGACTTGTCCTTTGCGAACACTTTGGAGCCTTTGTTCTGCTCAATGGTCTCTTTAACACGGTTCGTATTAAAGAGCCGCAGATCATGTCGCAAGGACTTCGATATACGTCTATTAAGCTGCCTGTATGACCTCGCGTCATCGGGAGACTGCAACTGTAGCGAGCGTCGTTCAGCCATGAGGTTTAAGGTTCGATCAGACAATTTCTGAGGTCTATCTTTACGGCGGGGTCTGAAAAACTTAGACCCTACCGTGTGGACAGTTTCCACTAGCCCGTCGTTGATCTCGTCCACTGAGGCAAAGTTCTCCAGACAAGCGAAGCGGTTGGAGAGCTCGAGTTGAAAGCTCTCGGGGTTTTGAATATGGGCCCGAGTAGGTCGGATCGTAGACTTCATCAGACTGGACCTTTCCAGTTTAACATTGATATTCAGTGTGCCTCTTACGATTCGAGCTCCGTACGAGTTCTAAAAACGTCGAGTCGTGCTGACAATTTCACGAGAGTGTAAACCGCTTAATACAATAATCGACCAGGCGCTTTTTTATTTTGATGACTCTTTCTTGAAATAATACATAAAAAATAGAAATTGTTCGAGTAGTTAACTCTCGGTTATCTCTAGAAGGGTACGTGCGTAATAGAAACGGTGCTAGTTCCACAAAATCCTGATATATTGACCACAAATACATGCGATATTGGCTTTAGATTGCTATATCCTCGTGGAAAGGATTTGCAGCGTAGCTCGTTTAGGGATCGCTATTCAAAGGGATTCACTTTATAGTAAAAAACTGAATCGCCCAATCAAAACGTACGCCGATCGGTCGGATACAGTTCGGCCCACGAAAATCCCCGACGCCCATTGAACTGACTTTAAAATCGAATATAACAGAAAAAACTTTATATTTCGTACATCTAACCAATTTTCCACATACATTACAGATTACATTTTTATTATTTACATTTTTATTTATTATATGACATGAATCTAATCTAATCTATACAAATAAGAAATGTGTACCCAAAATGGTTTCCACTCAGCAATTCTTTGGGCTAGCTGGGAGTGGCGTGGCGTCTATATAACTCAGTTTCTACCGGCTTGCCTACTTCAGAACGATTAAACATTATTCTCCATTGCTACTGAATATTGTATAAGTATAATCATGTTTCATTTGTATTAAGCGAATGCAATAATTAAGGTAGACTAGGTACTTTGGTTAAATCATTCCAAGTATCAAGTTCTCCATGACAAGAGTCCCCAAGAGTCTTTCATTAATTATAAACCTAGGTCTACCGTATTATTCACAAGTTCGGGACAAAGTTACAATTGCAAAATAACTTAACCGGAGAGCTACTTCGAGTGTAGGTTGAGATATCACCTTTAACTGTCATTGAAATGCGATGTCTGTGATTCAAGCTGCATAAAGTGACATTTCGCGTTACTAGCCGGTCAAGTTAAGTATGCACCTGATATCTATTACGTCGCATATGATTGGGACACAACCTTAACGCGACCAGGTATTTCGCCACTTCAGAGATCTCTCCGAGATATTAGAGAGACGTATGTGGAATTAGGGCCCTCTGCTCGCTAAAGATCTTAGATATTCTAGAAAGTTCACGTTCGACGGCAAACAATTTTTTGCGAAGTATAAGCTCAGTCAAACGATACATTTTGCGAGCAGCCGTCTCAAGAAATACAACGATACTGATTTTGTGAGTTAGTACCTAACATTTTATACTGGCTTTTGCAAGGCATATCTGCGTAAAACGGATGAACTACGCAGAAAATATATTGCAAATGTATTTTATCTACGCACATATCATTAGTGCTCTAAAATGCGTTCAGAAACCGTAGGAAATGACCAGCATTACTACAACCAATTTTACTATGAGAACTTTCTTATCTGTGGCAGTAGGTAAAATCTGTACTGTAATGTTATAACAGTATCAATTTTTGTAAGGTTATGAGTTTAAATTTGGAACAGCTGTCAAAACTAAAGTAGGTCTCTATTCTAGTATCCATAGATATTAATATTGTTATCGATACGAAACGTCAATTCAGTATGTTTTTTTATAAAAACCGCACGACATTTGATCTCGAGTGACATGAGAATATGGATACATTCGTTTGTATATGATTTAGAAAAAAAAACATTCGTCTTGACGGAGGTTCGAATTGCCGCCATTATTGCTGTCATTTGTTTGTTGGTTCTTTGCTGTTACGAAAGTATAATTGTGATAAGTTTATTGTAATTCACATTTTAGTTGAAAATATTAATCAAAGTAAATGTAAATTACAACTATTACAATAAATAATCTGTTTATGTATTTGTTCAGATTTATTTCTTACTGCATTAGTATATGTCGTTTTTAGATATTTTACAGGTAGCACTAGTGGTGCCGGTCATTTCCATATGGCTTCTGAACCCATCTTAGAGTACTTATGATATGTGTGTAGATAAAGTAGTGTATACAACTGTACATAATTAGGCCTTAAAACACTCGTGTGATCCTATTATGAAACTCGCTGACGCTCGTTTCATAAAACCACACTCGTGTTTTAATGCCTCTCATTATGTATCAGTTGCATAAACTACTATTATGTCACCTTAGGCCGTATTTAGGATTTTACAGTCTGAAAACCAGCGCGGGGCAACCTAGCCCAGCACAAGCTGAGATTGGGACCTATTGCCCTAACTTAAAATAACGAATTAATTTTTTTTTTTTTTCTTTTAACAGTTTCTTCCAAATGTTTAATCGTAGTATTTTTTAAATAGCTATTAAGTACCATTTCTTTTTATGTTTTAGTCATGTTAATGTCTAGATTAAGTTTGTGGCAATAAAGACTTTTTTTTTATTAAGTATTTATTATTATTACTTCCTGGCCAAGGCATGACGTAAAACTTTAGACGAGCCACGGGCGGTAATTCGTAAAGCGCTAGATCGTATATTTTATGCTCTCGCCTTCGGCTTGAGCCACAAACAACTGCCATCTGGGACATTAACGAATTCACCGCCCTAGGTATGTAATGTTCTATAACAAAGTGGCACAAGTAATGATAAAATATAATGATAAATTAGTAGATAAAATAACGAAAATAAATATAAATCCAGTAAAGCTTTCTACGGTAATAGTGACAAATTCGTATTTTTTAGGAAAATGGTTTTTAATTGTCCATTTTTGGATTAGCTTGTGACGTTTTCCTTTCTATATTTCTGTAATTTTCCTACTTGTTATACTTTTTTGGAATTTATATAAAGAGATTGTAGAGGTAGAAATCATTGTAAAAAATTATCTCTATTCTGAACATAGGCTACATAATACTAAAAATATATTTAACAAATCTTTAACGTTTCAAACAGTAGATATACATACAAAGCACGTTCCTTCTTCTTCGCCATTTATATCATCGATTGAAGTAAAAAGCAATGTTAGATTAAGAATAATCCTTCGAGAGTAACACTGAGATGTTTTCGCCTGTAAGAGTTATGGCAGCGCGCGATTGGCCGTATCACGGACAGATTTACAGCCGAGCCCCGACCTTGGACGCTCGCCACTTGAGGAGCCGTCCAAACTACTTCACTACCTTTCAGCCGGTCCATGTTCAACAACTTCGTCCGCGTATTTTTTACTTAACCGTAGACGGATAAAAAATATCCTATAACCATCTTTGGATGTCCAGCTATCCGTGTACCAAAATTGGTTAAAATTTGTCCACCCGTTTCGGCGTAATGAGAGGACAAAGGAAATTATGAAAATATATGGCGCCAGGTCGGCATGGCGCCGCGCGCCCATAAGAAACAAATGACGACTTCGTCCGCGTATTATTATTTTTTACCGTAAACGGATAAAAAGTATCCTATAACCATTTTTGGATGTCCAGCTATCCCTGTACCAAAATTGGTTAACATTTGTCCAGCTGTTTCGGCGTGATGCGAGGACAAAGGATATTATGAAAACTGATGGCACCAGGTTGGCATGGCGATGGCATACAAAAAAGATGATGATCCAGCATCACGCTATTAGATTTTTTCCTGAAATCATGGCCCCTCTTTATAGAAAAAATATTTTCAATACAAATGTAGAACTTTATAATAGTATACATGTCTACATTGTCCATGAATGGCAATTAAACCCTGTAGATATCGTCTCCCGTGTCCCAGTAGCCATTAGTCACCCGCCGGATACCTAACTGCTACGAGTAACAATGAATAAATTGACAACCCTGCACAATCTGCCCAGGTGAAGTAATTGTGCTTATTTGGCGACTAGTTATAATTGGTCACCCTTGTTGAATTGTTAAATCTGCTGTGAATTTGAATAAAATCACGTTGACGTAGTAGAAAAATGCGACCTGTAGACGAGTCTGTCTGTCCGTCTGTCACCAGACTGTACCTCATGAACCGTGAGAGCTAGACAGTTCACCGATGATGTATTTCTATTGCCGCTATACCAACAAATACTAAAGACAGCAGAGTAAAACAAATATTTACGCGGGACTCCCATACAACAAACGTGACAAAAAGTCGCGTGTCACAGTTATGCTAGAGGTGCAGGCCTACTTCTTTTCCCGTCCCCAAATCGGTGTAGCTGATCGTCGGTTTCGCTGTGTAATGGCTCAGTTTCATTGTGATCGTCGGTTTCGCTGTGTAATGGCTCAGTTTCATTGTGACCGTCGGTTTCGCTATGTAATGGCTCAGTTTCATTGTGATCGTCGGTTTCACTGTGTAATGGCTCAGTTTCATTGTGATCGTCTGTTTCGTTGTATAATGGCTCAGTTTCATTGGTCGATAACTCGGTCGATATACGGCATGCGGGGACTCCCCGCAGGCGGTATAACAACTAGTGAAACTCACAAGTCGATAACTCGGTCGACATACGGCATGCAGGACTCCCCACAGACGCTATAACGACCAATGAAACTCATAATGGCATGCGTTATGGAAATCTACCGCACCCCGCATGTGGACCCTATCGACTAATGAAACTGAGCCATTATGTATGTCTAGATAAACAACAGCAACAACAACAACACGTAAGAAACAATGGCGCCCTGCAAATTGTCGCAGATTGAATGTGCGAGGACTGAGGCTTTTACCCTGCTCGTTATATGCGGACGCGCGCGGAATCGCATATCGCGGAGGGCTATGCTCGTTTTCACTATGCACTTGTACTGTAAAATACCGGTATTTTTACGGAAACAGCTGGATTCGACAATGAATGACTTTATTTTTAAAACCTTCTGTTTTCTTTAATATAACTTTTTTATAGATTTTGTTTTAATGTAGAAATACCACATTTTTATCTTTATTAATATTGATACAAAGGTAAATTCTAAAGAAAAACTAATCACTTCCATATACGTAGCAGCGTTATCCCGTTGTGTATCTGCAGCTCCATCTAGATCTTAGACCCATGACGTACACAAGTACGTGTCGTCAGGATACTTGAATGGGCTAAAATAACCCGGTCTTTTCTGTTGACATTTAAAAATTTAAGGACTCCAAATATTCTACAAAGTATTAACTACTTCAGGCCTACTCAATTAAAAAATCAATCAATCAATAACTCCGACCGATTTCGGCCATGGCGATCACTTCCACTCCTAATTTGTTTGGCGCTCATGCGCCTGAAGATGGCTTAAAAATATCACTTACATGTCCCAAACCCTTATGTTTGTTATTAACTATTTACAAGAAAGATAACTATGTAACGATGAAATTGTAAAAATGCATGACCCAATAAAAAAATATATCATTTCGTATTAAATTAAGGTTTGCAATGTCCGATAAACTTTAAAATTTTATAACATGACCAATGACAACATGAACATTTGATGGATTGATCTCTATAAAACCAAGTATCGATGTTAACCTTGGCTCGAGCGCGGAACAGTCCGAATCGGTCCACAGTCCACACGCCGCCGATGACCGTTACAAATGAAACAAAGGACCTGTGTTACGTCACTTCGTGCTTCGTGACGTCACACAAATGCCACCTATTTCTGTTGTTGCACTTTTGGAAAATCTTTTCCTTTTACGTCGTTTGTGTAGTATACTGTGATGGATTGTATACTGTGTGTAAATGTGTGTAAAGAAATACATTAAAAATAGAGTACGTTCAAAGGCAATCTCTTCCAGTTATCATTTGAGTAAGTGAATAATAAATGGTAGACTCACCAAGCCACATGTATAATTTGAAGAGAAAAACTATACATTACACATGAAAATTCATAAACCAAGAGAGAGATGGGCACAAAAGGAAAAGCATTTAATAGAATATATTTATTACATAAATATATATTGAAATATAATTTTGTAACAAAAACAACAACCCAATCAATCATTCGACAACCGCTATTTCTTAAATTGCCTCTTGAGCGACATTGAGAATTGTATCCTTATCTCCAATATACGTAATTGAAGTTTTTGGGCAATTTTGAACCCGTGGTTACTCAGTAACTCACCTTGAGTAGACACTTATAATTATTAACAATATTTAAGAGAGAACTCGTATAAATTATACCATCCATCATTCTCGTCTTATCTGGAATTTTGAATACCTAGATTGACTGATACCTTAATACAGTGCCTATATTGACTTTAGGAATTTTAGGATACATTTTGAGTATTTCTGAGCCATTTTGCTTATGCATGGTGACTATAAGAGATCTTCCCCGAATGATAGTGATTTTTTTCACACCAAATATAATCCCATAATTTGAAAATTGCTTGATTACTGTACATCTTCGCTTTTAAGTAGAAATGCCTTCATCATCATTGCTTCTCCTTGGCGACGCCTTTGGCGCAGTTTGCTCCTGCCTACTGAGCCGGAGGTCCCGGGTTCAAATCCCGGCAAGGGCAAATATTTGTGTGATGAACTCGAATATTTGTACCTGGCTCGTGGTTGCTATCTATATATTAATTAGTTTTACTATTTATATATTATATAGATATTATCTTTCAAGTGATAAATAAATGAATATTTATTAGTACAAAATAAAGTCTAAGGAATACAACTTAAAATACTTACAATAAAACTATACTAAAAATTAAACTAAACTCGAACATAATAAACTTAAACTAAATCTAAAAATGACCCCTGCGGCATAGTGCCAAAGATGCTGGCGGCATTTCCTCGCTGAATCGCCAAACTGATTCTTTGAGCGAGGAAACCGCCAGCTCTCCGGTCACCAGTAACATCAATATTATCTATTTATACATTATGTATAACGCCGTCTAGGACTTATAGTACGAGCTTTGCTTAGCTTGGGACTAGGTAGATTTGTGTAAGATTATCTCTTAATATTTATTTATTTTATTTATTCTTCAGCGGTTTAGACAGTCGGTTCTCTGAAAGGGAGCGTCTGTAATGTAACAAAAAAAAATTGACATGACATTACAGGAGAATGGCTCGCACTAAGGATGATCCCTATCAGGAACAAAATGGTCTTATTTTTGTATACCTACGTATATATGGAATTAAAAATTGGGCAAGTGCGAGTCCGACTCGCGCATGTAGGGTTCCGTACCTATATATATTTATATATATATAATCTGTAACAAGTTTGTTGTATGGGAGCCCCCCTTAAATATTTATTTTATTTTATTTTTAGTATTTGTTGTTATAGCGGCAATAGAAATACATCATCTGTGAAAATTTCAACTGTCTAGCTATCACCGTTCTTGAGATACAGCCTGGTGACAGACGGACGGACGGACGGACGGACGGACGGACGGACGGACGGACGGACAGCGAAGTCTCAGTAATAGGGTCCCGTTTTTACCCTTTGGGTACGGAACCCTAAAAAAGAACGACATTGTTCCAATACAAGAGACAATTTTAAACAAAATTGATATTAAATGCATGCAATTAGTACATTATTGCAGACGCTGGAAAGAAGAGCTTGCTCGGTGAGTATGTATAATGGGCAAACCGGTGGGAATCTTGTAGGTATAGATTAAATTCTGAATCGATATTATATTAGTTGTTGGTGAAAAATTAAGTAATAAAATTAGTTTAAACTTAACACTGTTTGAAATGTTCTTGATTGCTGATTACAATCTGGCTTTTCCTTTTTTATCGAGTAGCAATATTGTTGTTTATTTACAGTGTACTTTTTGTAGTTTGTAAGTTAAATAAAATGCGATACTACTCAATAGTAATATGTACAATGGTGGAGGGCACTATGTTTTTCTGCCAACAAACTGCTGTGCAGTTTGGCAGATATTTATAAAGTTTATTGTACTATTGCGTTACATAAATAAATTAAAAAAAAAAAAAAGACGGATAGTGTTGCGAAGCCGGCAAGCCCCTTTCACTAAGGCATGTATAGTGCATAGAAATAAAAAAATACACCACTCTAAAAAATATATAATTAAGCTGTTTAGCCATGAACAGACGTCATGTTTAAAAAAAAATACTTCCCGGCCTAGGCCTTCAATTTTGTATGAAATTCCTTAACAGTCCTCTCGAGTTGTTCCGCCCGAAACGTGATACTTCGAAGCCTCATATAACGCACGTTATGACGACATTCCGTTGCATGTTTAAGAAAAGAGATTTTAATAAATGATTAACAACTTTAGCATAAGGAGCTAAGTAATTTGTTTAGTAGCAGACTGAATTTCAAAGGCCATACATACGTTGAAGTTAGAGTTAGACGCTCCGGTTATAATTAAAACAAGGACGGCATTAGTTGGGAGTGGAATTAGGCTCTCGGGTTTTGCTGGATTTCATTTTAAAGGTTTTGAATACATTTCAGCAGGTTTAGTCAAATATTCATGTGCTTTTGTTCCTTTGTTGAGTTATCTTGTACCTTAAAATACATATAGTTTGCCTCTAAATTTAGGAATTTTATTCAGACGTACCTTATTTAATTTCATCGGAACGTGCAGTAAAATCACAGACAACCGCCACTAGACGGAGCATGTGAGGCGACCCGCGCGCACCAACGATATGGTACGGCAGAACATTAAAGTATCAACACGGCGGTCACCGTTTAGTTGCCTCCTTGTTTATGATCCATGCGTACGTCAACGAAAAAAGAAATTAAATAAATAACATGGTAAATTGTAGTGTTAAGTGGTGTAGAGAGACCTCATAAACATGAACGCAACTAAACGGTGGTCGCCGTGTTGATACTTTAATGTTCTGCCGTACCATATCGTTGGTGCGCGCGGGTCGCCTACGGGTCGCCTTACATGCTCCGTCTAGTGGGGGTGGTCTGTGAGTAAAATTAATATGAGATGAATATAGCTGTTGAACATTACGGCTGAAACACTGTTACACGCGGTCCTTTGTCGCAGTGTTGTGCAACAATGTCGGAGTACCGTGAATTTTTCGTTGTATGCGCAGTTTTCTACGTCACGACCCTTCTTTACGCGTGTGCAGTAATGCGTACTATTATTGTCGTGATCACTGGTCACACGAACCCACCCTTTCCTTTGAGGATACGTAATTATCAACATAACACCCAATGACATCTACCACTGGACAAAGGCATTTACCAAGGATCTCCACAAGTACCTCAAGCGGTACCTTTATCTTTGTGCTAACTCTAGTAAATCGTCGGGCCTCCTTGTTGGAAGGTTTATTTGTCAGAAGCAGTGACCGTTGGGGCAGAAAGTTTGATGAGTGGAGACTACGTGCCGGATAGCTCAGCGTGGAGATTCCCGATAAAGTACTATTGTTTACCTTAGTTGTCGGTAGCTAGTGGGTCACGCACTCTTTCCTTGTAACAGGGATACGCAGTAACTTGTTTATAATCCAGGCTAAGCCCTCTCGTCTCCCCTTTCCCCACGTACACGATATTAGCGCCAATAAAACTCCGCACGGCGATATATAAATTAGCCGGGCCCCAACTTCTAATAATATATGTTCGCGATGTAGCATAATTTGTGCGGCGCCATTGGAGTGCGCGGATTTGATTTATGCTCGGCGGCTCCTGCGCCACAGTATAAGTTTTGTCAGTACCTTTAATATTTTTACGCAATTATTTTTCTGTGCATGATAGGCATCTCAACATGTAGCAATCCGTCACAATAAAGGCGACGATGGAAAATAAACAGTAGGGACTATTATTAATTTTATTAGTACTATTCAATCTCTTCTTGAAGATAAATAAATTATATTGTTGTGGGAAAAGTTGCGATTATACGCAACAGATCGGCGTCGCTCATGCGGAGAATGACTGACAGTGGCAATGGCATCCTGAGAACGTTGGCTGGTAAGCTAGATGCACCATTGCTAAAGCATTGGAACAGCCTACATGTGGCAGCAACAGATGTCGAGAAATGGTGCATCTAGAAAAAAAAAAAAAACAACAAGCTAGTGTGAGCAAAGTGCAAGTGCTGTTTATTATAGTTCGTTATTTATTATGTCAATATCTCATTGTGTGTGTACTAACCTTAGGTTAAGCTGTATTTACTAAAAATATATGGATCTTTTTCCGAAATAAATAATTTGAAATTGAAATTGAAATTGAAAGTTCTGCAGGAAGACAGTTCTAATCTTTAGTCGTTCTAATGGATACCTAATGTTCTTCGGGTGTCGACTCATGAAGAAAATTGTCCTAAACGGTCGGATCTGTTCTTTATCATCATCCTCCTAGCCTTTGTCCCATTTTTTTTTTTGAGAATGAATTCTCAATCGGGGTCGGCTATCTAAATCCCAAGATGTGGCGTAGGCACTAGTTTTTACGAAAGCGACTGCCATCTGACCTTCCAACCCAGAGGGGAAACTAGGCCTTATTGGGCTTAGGTGGTTTCCTCACGATGTTTTCCTTCACCGAAAAGCGAGTGGTAAATATCAAATGACATTCCGTACATAAGTTCCGAAAAACTCATTGGTACGGGCTGGGTTCGAACCCGCGACCTCCGGATTGAAAGTCGCATGCCCTAACCACTAGGCTACCAACGCTTAGGTCGGATCTTTATATATTTATTTAATTAATCGTATGGTAAATAGTGAATCTTTTTTTAATGAAAATGAGCATTGGCTTCATGCGCATGCCTTCTGGTATATCTACTTAGACACCGAACAGTCGACAGTAAAAGTAGTATCCTCGGATGATAACATATTAATTTTATCTACACGTAGAGTACAAATCTTAATTATCTTGACATTAAAGTCGCATCATTTGGACGATTGGTGCGCTTGGCGACGCACTGTATTATCATGTTAAAATACTGATTTTTATTCTAGTACTGTGTTTGCGCTTATATTCATGAATACGGGGTAGGAAGTTAATTTCGTATTAGGTAAGAAGGACGGTTTGTTACTTTAAACATTTTTCAAATCACATTTCAATTGCATCCAGTTAAAACCAATGTGGATCGCGTTTTGTGCCACTGTTTGGCGAAAGTAGGGTACAATGTTTTTGTCGATATAGTCTATATTATAGACTGACTACAGTAAAATGTTCGGCACTCTAATTTGTTTCTTGGACAAAAAAATAAAATAGTATCAACGACCTACATAAAAGCACAGTCTGAGAATAATAATTTGCCAAGCCCATATTATTATCTATTGTGTTTTGAATAGACCAGTAAATTTTTATGCAGGATTTTTAGACACCAGGTAGTCCTGGACCAGGCACTAGAAACAGGACTATAAAATAAATATTTATTTCTAATTTGCAGTTGCATAGAATGACATAGTTATTGCAGTTTGACTTTACTTAGTCATACATATTTGGCATTAACAAAGTTCATAATTAGTCGACATTAAAGCTGCATTCCACGCGAACGTAAAATCGTAAAATCCATACATAGTGAATTAATCTTATAGGTACACTCAAGGAAATGAAAGCACTTACCTTTTTCGCTCTTGTTACAATGACAATAGAGTTCAAAAAGGTACGCGTTTTTTTTCTTTACTGTACATTACAATTAACGAGTATTTTTACCATTCATATCAGAAATATCGATCAAACAAAAGTCATCATCATCATCATCATTGGCCACAGCATCTGTCGTGTCGTCTTGGGTGTTCGTCGTAGGGTTCCCGCATGGACGTTGATGGCTATTATTTATTTATTTATGAATCAAAATAAGTTGTACAGTATTACAGTAAAACCAAGGCACTGTAAACTATAAAAATACATATAAAAAAGAATTAAAACTTGTTAGATTTAGGGGACATAACGGCGTGGCTCCGTTGCTTGCTTCTTCTGATCTGGTGTAAAATACAGCAGATTGCCCCGGAACTGCCGAAACACGACACCCGTCGGCCAGAAGTCTGCACTCGTGAGGTGTTGCGATGGAGTCTTATAGCAGCGCGGCATTTCTTGCCACATCGATCGCACACTAAACCCGAGTCCACAGAACCCTTACCATAAATTTAAGAAAGAAAGAAAGAGAAAGAAAGAAATGAAGAAAGAAAGAAAGAGAAAGAAAGAAAGAAAGAAAGAGAAAGAAAGAAATAAAGAAAGAAAGAAAGAAAGAGAAAGAAAGAAATAAAGAAAGAAAGAAAGAAAGAGAAAGAAAGAAATAAAGAAAGAAAGAAAGAAAGAAAGAAAGAAAGAAAGAAAGAAAGAAAGAAAGAAAGAAAGAAAGAAAGAAAGAAAGAAAGAAAGAAAGAAAGAGAAAGATATATTTATTCGTGCCATGACCATAGAACATAATTACAAATAGTGACAAAAATGATAAATTAAATGTAATAAAACAATATAAACTATTATGGCTGTGCCACGAAAAGGTCCACAGGTCCAAAGGTTTACAGTGACGGTACTCGCTAGCGACTGCGTAAACGATCTGTATGGGAATGGAAGTTCTACAAAGGAACCGCTAGGGGCGCTGTACTATTCTCCATACAAATAGTTTACGCTTTCGCTAGCGAGTACGGTCACGTTACCTCATGGTAAGTACAGGTGAACTTGACGAAGAATTTTCCGCTTAAGATTCGCCAGCCCGCCATGTTTGATGTTTCGACTTTAATGTTGTAACGCAACGCCATTCAAGTCGCACAGAAAAAGGTCTTAATTATTATGATACTCTTCCGATGAAATGGTATTCACCATGACATCATGTTGGCAAAGAAATGTTTTGTTAGACATCCCTCTGTGCTCAGTAAGCAAGTACATGGAACTAATCCTTTAATTAATAGTACCTTCATTGTTTACATATTTTGATGTTGTTGTGACGACGATCCTTATTGGGAGATGTTGTGGGAAAATTCATCTTTCAATTTGTATCTGATCAAAAGGCTTGTTTACCTGCTACCCCTACGCAAAATAGCATAATGACAAATAATTGTATAAAATAATACCTTAACAAGGAAACAACCTACGATTCTTCCGTAATAACCTGTTATTACGGGAACATTGTAGGTTGTCTCGTTTCGTTGTCGTTTTCAATATGGAAGGCATCGATAATATCGTTGTAGTATATCGTCAGGCTTCGTAGCTGGCACCACCGATTCTTACACATTTGACTCGATCACTCCTTCTCATTATGCCTCACACTGCACTGTTCTTATTGTCTGTTTTAACGAAACCTTTAAAGCTCTCTCAATGGCTTTTTGAGAACCCCTCCTCCTCCCGCCCCTTTTCCCCTCCCCTCGCCTGTGAGCCCAAACACCGAGATAATGTGTTTCCTTTGTCTATTGTACCCCGTGATACCTATAAATCGCTTCTTTTAAAAAAGGTCTTTGTTATTTTCTCGTGATTCTGCGCCTTGAAATTTTGCTTTTCGATAATTTTAAAAGGTTTCGCCGTTTAGTGTAATTAACGAAGTTGACGGAGGTTTTTTTTTTCGGGAAATCAGCTCGTTCTATTTCTATTGTAAGTTTTGGAAGAAATTTGAATTTTTTGTTTCTATAAACGTTATTCCTTTCAGAAGTCAAAAAATAATATATTTTGTTTGTTTGTATTGCGAAGAAAGAAAACGTTATTCTTAAAGATTGGGCCATTATGTTGTCTTTATTCTGAGAAAAGAGTAAATTCTGTAGTAAACTAAAGTGCTATACGTTTATTTGTGTCATTATGCAAATAAAGCAATTAATTATCATTTAGCCACTACCTATGTAAGTTTCCGGCCTATGTTACTTTTACACTGTTCTGTACGCGAACTGTAAAAGGAATAAATATATAAATGCGAAAGCACTAGGTCGCAAATATGATGTCTTCTTAATTAGACAAAAGAATCTCGAAAACATATTGCAATGAATCTCTCAATAAAGTTTACAAATTGGCTCAGTTTGTACGTGGCTATCAAAGTTTCCTCCATAATGTAAGGCGGCGACTTCCGAGTGCCGTATATTGCTTATTGTCCCACAGTTGGCCAAAATATCGGCCTAATTCCCTGATAAGTTTGTGAGGAGTTGTGACACAGTTGTTTCCCGAACTTATGAGGAACTCGGAAAAATATTGCAGGTTACTTACAGCCTGTTACTGTATATTATGGAGAAGAAATATGCAAAAGTCTTAACTGTAATGTTCGAGAGTTCCAATGTTCTTTAAAATTTAAATTAGTCAATGACACTTAATACTGCTAAATAGCAGAAATCGATACATAAATGTCCATTAAAAAGTATAGAATATAAGCCGAGATATCAATCTGCCGTAATCTACACCAGATCAGACGACGTGCAACGGAGCCACGCCATTGTGTCGCGCCTAATTTAAGTCTCTGTTTATATGTATTTTTGTAGTTCACAGTGCCCTGGTTTTTACTGATATGTTGTGTTACTTATTTAAATAATAAATAAGCCGAAGTATTACTTGATTAAGGATATTGCAATGACTTGCCGAATGACCCCAACTTTTTCATACATCATTATTGGCAATTGACACGCTAGCAGTATCAGTTCCAGAGCTAAATAATGCAAAATTGACACACTCCACTCGAGAGCTCTCGGTAATGACAAAGAAAACAGGAATAATTGAAAAACAATGGATTCGCGTAACGAGGATCGTTAACGACGAATATGGCGTGGAGTATGCACACTTGTACAGCTATAAGCCGTATATTGCTTAATGTTTCTGGAGATAGCGTTGTTATAGGTATTTTAGGAAGGAGAGGCGTCTTTTGATGTTTCGTGAAACGTGTTGTGACATTTCAAAGGATAATTTGAAAAAAAAAGGGAAATAAATGACACTTTTATCATGCTGTGGTATTCAATCACTGGAAGTTCCCTTGCCATTCCGCGAAATCAATTTGTTTTGTTATATATTTTAAGGTTGTAATTTTTTTTAATAATATCTGGTCTACGTGCATGGCCTGGGATACATACAATAACGCCCACTATACGTATATTATATTGCCGCCCTCTGACTTTTGGAACTAAGTCTGAAAAGCTTTAATTAGTTCACTGTTTGTGATAGGTTATAAAACTATCTATTCCTTGAAGGATCTACAGCCTAAATTACTAAAGTTAGGAACATGAAATTAGTCTTTAGGTTACAAACTGCTGAACACGTGTATTTGAGTTTAATTACCACAGTACGCACTATTTGAGTTAGGTTCAAATAGTGTAACATGAATACTGATGTCTAAGGCTCAAGTTTAAAAATGTTTGACTCCTCGTTTCGACAGCAATAAAAAAAAAAGTTGATATCGTTAAAAAAAATGCAACGTTCTTCTCTTTAAATTATAGAACGGAAAATCTTAGTTGTATTGTTACATTGTTTTACTAATCTAGTCGATTTTATTTATTATCGTCTTTTGCATCATATCATACATCCGTCCCTCACTTGACTTTACTCACTCACTTTGTTTCACGAGTATAGCCTTTCCATAACTTGCCGCTTCCTGCCTCAAAACTTTTGCTACAACTCTAAACTCTGGTAATTATATTCTGCTCCCCTATGTAGCGATAGATGATGCAGTGGTGTTCCTATTATCAGACTAGCTGAAGCGATATCACACCAACAGATGGAACGCAGCCGTTCATTAGCGAGTGCGCCGGGGCCGATTGATCCGCGACTAATTGCAGCACTCTTGACCTGGCCGGGTTTCTTGCACAACGATATCGAGCAATTTGCTCATTCAATACGGTTTTATTTCTGAACGCTATTCTGAGGACAATCCTCCGCTCGTGCTAGCACGTGAGTGGAATCAATGTGCTTGGTCACCTCCTGGTCCGTTCTTTCCAGCCCCTTGTCAGTAGAACGTCGGTAACGCTTGCTTATTATTTCCTTTTTATATCGTTTTTTAGGGTTCCGTACCCAAAGGGTAAAAACGGGACCCTATTACTGAGACTTCGCTGTCCGTCCGTCCGTCCGTCCGCCTGTCACCAGGCTGTATCTCAATAACGGTGATAACTGATAGCTAGACAGTTGAAATTTTCACAGGATGATGTATTTCTATTGCCGCTATAACAACAAATACTAAAAATAAAATAAAATAAATATTTAAGGGGGGCTCCCATACAACAAACTTGTTATAGATTATATATATGTATAGGTACGGAACCCTTCATGCGCGAGTCGTACTCGCACTTGCCAAATTTTTACATATTTTAACAACCCAACTTGTTCTACCTTTTCTTATGAGGTAGCTGTCTTTGCATTTATTTGTTTCCTCCCCCTAACTGTCAATTCATATAATTTGTACTTATTATCATTTTCATAATTGGCTTCTTCCCATCTGAAAATGAGTCAACTATTGATTTGTATTGTACCCACTAGTATAGTCCAGTCCGTATGTAACTGATTCCTGCAAAATCAACGCAGTTGTGCTCGTTAGCGAGTGCACCGGGGCCGATTGATCCACGTCTAATTGGAAGCACCCTTGACCCAGTCGGTTTACCCGTTTCTTGCACTGGCCAGGCGCTTGGCCCGA
This sequence comes from Apotomis betuletana, assembly GCA_932273695.1. Classification (NCBI taxonomy): domain Eukaryota; kingdom Metazoa; phylum Arthropoda; class Insecta; order Lepidoptera; family Tortricidae; genus Apotomis; species Apotomis betuletana. Next base: position 29,070,234 of record OW026301.1, read on the forward strand.
CTAATAAACTGAGATTGGAGCTATTTGAGTATGCAATTGGATGGTTCGGATTTCCTCGTGTGTTTGAAGATTGCTAGTGCCATCGCCGTTGTATACATACGATACGGGTGACTGAGCGTAACTGGAATGGACTGTGGCTTATTCTGAATGGAATATAATTGTGTCGTTCTCAATGTTATCGATATAGTCTTTCTTCATTCTCTTGACCTTATTTTATTTGATTTGACCTCATTTATTTGGGGTCCGCGCGGAATGCTTTTATGATGCATTTTTTTATTAAAAAACACGCACACACTTTGAGTCATTTTACTAACCTCACGATGTCATTATATTTAAATATCTATGCAACTTTCACTTAAAGCACGTACACAATGTTTTTGTGTTGGAACTAAATAAAATCCTCTAACAAGATGCAAACAATTTCCGTCTATCTAGAGAATCCTTTAGGTACTTGAATCCATCTGATACAGAATGCCAGTACATTAAATAGCACTTGAGACGTCTTAGCCCTAGACATCACGCTTGCACAAGTTGATTGGAGCTCTGACTTCAGGCCCTCTTGTCTTGATTGTTGTTTCTGGGTAGGTAAATAGAGCAATCCGCAGATTACACAACAGCAAACGATAGTGTAGATAAATGTGGTAGGTTTTCAATGGATTCATATATGTACTAACTAGCTTTTATAAGGATCTAAATGTGCTAAAATTAACTTTTGTTTAGGCCTGTGAAAAATGTAAATATCCTTATAGCCATTTTAAAATCGAATCTATATTACGTAGATTGTTTAATGGAAATTTGCTACGTAGGTTTTTCGTATAAAAGGAAGATATTCACCTAAACATAAATTTAACATGCATTGATAAATATCAAAATGCTAGTAGAGTAGGTCGGGTCGACAAATTATTTTTTTATTTTTTGAAAAAAATACTTATGGAAGTATAACTTAGGGATGGCTAGTTCTCAAAGCGTTTCAACAGCTGATATTTTCTCATCACAATTATTGAAAAAAAAAAACGATAAGTACTGTGTTTGCGGTGAAATTTCAATATTGACAATATTTTTCTATCATGGTAGTTAGTTTCTACAATACTTGCGTCAGGAAAGTGATAGTGGTAAAACTAGCCGCATCTAGATTGTTCCAATTATTATTTATAACACAACTTTCAACGCATTTCCATATAGCTTAAAATAAATGTATTCTTTCCTGAGCACTCCCAAACAAATTCTTAAACAGTCCTTAATTAAGACAGATAAATCTCCCCACCAATAAACCTTCCAAATAAACAGCCTCGAAATGCAAATGAGGGAGATACCTGGCGGGGACTCAACAAGTCTATATAATCGCGGGTATCAGCGCCCCGGGCACGTAGGACCTGGGATGAGACCACCTATAATTAAAGAACGAGGCAGTGCCCGGGAGGACGAGGAGCGGGTAACAGAGCGTACGCGGTAGCGGTTTCAGAAAATGAGGGAGACATCGGGTGGGGACTCATCTGTCTAGCGGGTATCAGCGGCGGGCACGTAGCACCTGGAATAAGACACTCCTTCTTTTGCCTCGCCACTTCCTGGTTAGACGGGGTCGGCTTTCTTAACCATGATACGCCATTTGCTGCGGTCGTGGACGTCATTTTCATGCAGATCTATGCGTTTCATGTACTTCTGGACAGTCATTAGCCATGTAGCTATGGGTCCTCTTCCCCGTTTACCTGTTGCGATAGAAGGGCACTTTTTCACAACATAATCTTCTCCGGTCTTCTTATTCCCATCTATATATTAAGAACGAGGAAGTGGCCAGGAGGACGAGGAGTGTGGAACGGAAGGATACATGGTGGCGGTTCTAAGAGGCGAAGATGAATCGGAGGGTACATTAGTATTGCTGGTTAAGTAGCGTTGTTTAGTTATCTCCCAATTTTACTGATTACTCGTACTGGCTGCAGTAGTGCAACGACCTGAATTGTTTGTTAGCCTACTCTTCTCTGTTCAATGTCATTTACTTTATGACTAACGAAAAAAAAAACAAATTATCTCTTTTCTTTATCTTTATCAGACATTTCTACTAAGATCAAAATCTGGATCTTAATAAATACTTACATCCAGGTTTTGATTTTAGTAGAAATGTCTGATTCAAATCAAGCAGTTTGCGTGTATGTCAGTGAATTTTAATGCATTCTAGCGCGTTTCCATTAATGCTCAGTTGATTGACGCGTGTGAACGTGAAGTACGAGTATATTACAAAGTCTGAACTAGATTTACCCGTTAGAACGGATTTGAAAATCCGTTTGAACATCTGTCTATCTCTGTCACCATTTTATCCGCTCGTTTGTCACCGACGCGGCCTTACCCGACGTGGTACAGGTTATAAATGGGGCGCCTATCGCACCCATCTAACGGGTCCATTCGAAAAACTCGGCTGGACTCCAATGGGTCCAAAACAAAAGACTTTTCGCTTATCTCCATAGCGCTAATGTAGGATTGTTTGTGAAATTAAAGTATTTTGAACTCCAGGTCACAGCCGGGAAAAATGGGGATGATGAGAAACAAAGGACCTTTTTTAAATGCTGTTTCAAAGAATGTTATGTAGTTTACTTCGATAAGATTGGAGGACGGACGTATAGAAGTCAATACTATATTTTAAAATTTTAAGTAGTATCACGAAGCTAAAAAGAATTCAAACCATGGCTAAATATAACGTTTACATATGTATATTTTAAGTTTGTTTTGGCGTGGTATGCGTACCAAGAAATAAGATATTCAAAATAGATGGCGCTATAATAAATGCCCCTACTGAACAAACATTTACATGCATCGCGCTAGATTTTTTCCGAAATCATGATAAAAAATATATAACTTTCTATTTTTCAGGTAAGCGAAACTGACTGCATGCTACACGATCGAGGATTGCCTTTGTAAGTATTTACGTACCGTTAAGGTATTCTAACTTTCAGCAAGGAAAGACGAAGAGAGTAGCTGTTATGACTTCAGTAGCGTGAAGTCCAACCAAAACTCAAGGCAGACCGAGGTAGATTTCGATCACTTTTCTTCATAACAATAAAAAAGACCTCAATCGGTCTGAAGTGGCAAGCCGATCGGAATCGGTTTCTATGGACGCCTCACCACTGTATGGCTGGTATCTACTTTGTGTAAAGACCAATTTACCATCCGTAACATTTTGAACGCCAAGAATACTTAAAGATGTCCTGTCACCCCTACCAAGTCGAAAAATTTGCACCCGGTTGAGGTTACCTAGGATGCCGGTGCGATGCCCGTCATCGTCATCATCATCATATCAGCCGATAGATGTCCACTGCTGGACAAAGGCCTCCCCCAAAGTCCTCCACAACGATCTGTCTTGCAACGCACTTATCCAATTTCATGGGCATCTTTTTTATTGTCTAAGCTATAGACAAATCTGTAACTTTTTTCAAGGAATGAGAATCTTTTTTCAAAATCTTAATTTTTTTGTTTATAGTTTCCAACCTATAAACAAAAATTCTACAGCCTCATTTATTCCCCATTACATTTAAAATACCTCAATATACCTATATGATATTGCAATAAGCTGACTGTAATGATCATAATCAAATTGAAAATATTTAAGAACTTACAAGGCATCGTAAGGGCCTTATCACACTTGCGATTTGCGAGCGTATTTTCTATACAAATAAGCGACGCGGCGAATACGCTCGCAAATCGCAAGTGTGATAAGGCTCTAAGACTACGTCTAGACCATGTCAAGGCAATGACTGTGATCTCAATATTATTTTACGATGAATAGAATTATAATAATGTCTGTTCACAAATGTACAGGCGGTCGTATGGGTGCTTTATTTAGTGTCTCATTGACGCTACCGCGTGGGATTGGATATTCGAGCATTTCTCAAAAGTTGGTAGGTACATTAAGACTTAACAATTACAATTAAAGTTTAATATAATTTTCCTATTTCGATACCAATTATTTTAGTAATTTTATATCAATATTATGGCTTTGTTTGTTAATTAAGGTACTCTTATGCTTATACTTTTTTAATTATAAATAATCTGAAACTAAAGTATTGGAAATCACAAAGAAAATTATATAAATAATAATAAATATCGGACAACCTCACACAAATTAATCTAGTCCCACAGTAAGCTCTAGTAGGCTTGTGTTATGGACATTAGACGACGATAAACATACTTATATAGATAAATACATACATAAATACAAATAACATCCGTGACCCAGACACAAATATTCGAGTTCATCAAACAAATATTTGCCCTTGCCGGGATTCGAACCCAGGACCTTCGGCTCAGTAGGCAGTTGCTTAACCACTGCGCCAACCGCGTCGTCATTGGTAACGAACGTACAATTGGTAACGAAACAGGAAAATATATTTGAATACTTATGAATTGACGTCTTAATTTTGTACAAACTTTATGGGAAATGCTCATTTAACAAACAAGACAAGTGGCAAGTAAACAAGTAACCTTTATCACGCGATAAATAAGTGACAAAGCGTCCGTCACGTTTTGACAAAATGTGAGTGTGAGTGACAGATGCTTTGTAACTTATTGATCACGTGAAAAACGCTACCATCATAGGCTTCCAGGGCAGTGAAATTAATACATTTTTTTTTTTTTTTTTAAGTCACACGAGTCACGATTGAATTTGACGTCATCACAAAATGCTTACTATGCGAGATAAATAATGAAACGTATCTAATAGGCAAACGAATGAAATTAATATCCTAAATTGGCCTATAAGTAGGTATGTTACGATATTAAGAAAGAATGCGGTGTTTATTTTTTCGGTATATCCTAAATAATGGTGAACTCTAGATAGTCTGATGTTAGATAAGTCTATCAATATGAACATTATCATCAGATGGCTACATACTACGTACAAGATTCAATATAAGAGTGTTTTGAGCCTCGGCATCAAGTGAAAGACCTTTATTTAGGTTTATTTTGGGTCCCAGAAAGAAATAAACATTGCTAGTTCCCAACAATGACCTCTTTGTACCCATGTACATCCCAACAATACCATACCAGTTCGAAAACAGTTCACAACGTCGCAAATTACACTGCACATATGTCCTTTTTCGTCTAAGCTTCAGATCAGCCTTTCAACGAGAAAACTTTTAAAAGGGGGTAACGATATCGCGATTCAACAAGAGATATGCCTTTTTCGCAAAAGGGGCCTCGTCCGGGAAAACATCACGTCCCCAGTAATTGGGGACCCTGTAAAGGGCCCTTTAAAGGCTTACCCCTACCGCGGCGCGTTAATTCATCCCCATTAACGCTGAAAAGGGTGGACCGGTTACTACAGCACAAGTGTGAGTACTCCTCGCGCACAGAAAATAAAGACAATCAATCTTTCAGTCTATTTACATAACTAAGGCAATTTTTTTTTGTTTTTCACAAAGAAACATTTTTTGTATATCAGCATTTTCATGGTTTTTAGAACAAAAATGCAAAGATTCATAGCTGGCGAACTTAGGATCTCAGTTCATATAGAGCGTGCCTCCCCGCCATTGCATAATTATAATTACTTATTTGTCATATATTTTTTCACGCACATAAATAATATTTAAGCTTATGTTATTATTGTTAGATTAGTACATTTGCATAAATAATTTAAAATCTATCCGGCCAAAATAAGTGGCAGACCATGCAAACTTACTTACTTTATCTCAAAGTAAGTAAGAGGCTTGTTAACTACATTTCAATTTATGACAGCGTTTAAAAGAGCTTGATCGTCTTTAATGCAGCAACGAGTTGATATCAGACGATTGTTATCTTCCTTAATGCCATGCAAAAATTCTGGACAGATTTGTGATAAAACTACAACTGAATCCAAAAACCATAAACTTAAATAAATGCTAGTCGCATAATCAATAATAAATGCATTCCGCTTTCCCTAAATGAATTGCGATTCTTTTACATTGCGAAATTGTGTCGTGAATCTCTTGCATCTAACTACAATGCAGTGTTATTTCGCCGCGGTCCACTCCCGTTGCGTTACAAATGTGTTTCGTTACGGATAAAATATTTACAACGATTCTGTTAAAAGATTTCGTGCATTTGTAAAAGTGTACCGTGTTTGTGAAAGTCTGCTGTTTGCTTGTTACGTGCCCGTTGAGTAACGAGTGATTTATTATTTATTCCTGCTTAAGTTCTGACGGGTTGATGTGAATAAAATTTATGGAGGAGCGGTGAAGAGTGAATATTTGCTGAGGTGTATTGCTACGTGATTTCAATGGTTAGAAGCTTATATTTTTATTTTACTCTTTTATAAAGTAGAAAATAGAGGTAAAATAACTGGCTTACTTGCGTTTCCACAGAGACGATGCAAAGCGAAGGTGTACTTAATTGACCAATCACAAAATTGAAGTGGAGCGGAGAATGGAAGCACATAGGCTGCATAATCTTATACAGCCCTTATACGACTTATTCCACCCGTGTAAGGGGTGTATATTGTATAAGCTCTGATACAGCATGTGTGCAACTTGGCATAGTAATGGATAGTTAGATAGTTATCGTTTGGCGCAGTTTGTAGACACCTGCCTACTGACCCGGCGGTCCTGGGTTCGAATCCCGGCCGGGGCAAATATTTGTGTGATGAAATCGAATATCTGTTTCTGGGTCATGGATGTTATCTATATATGTATTTATATATTAAATATATCGTCGTCTAGTACCCATAGTACACGCTTTGCTTAGTTTGGGACTAGGTCGACTTGTGTATGATTGTCCCTTAATATTTATTTATTTCAACTCACGTCATTGGGTTAATTTCGCTCATTTCTGCGTCAGTAGGAGCACACCCTCGAGCTGCGGCACATTTCCAGATGAAAAAATCGGAATATTATGGAATTTATGTGAAGAAGTTTACACTATCGTATTAGTTTGTCAACATTTAAGTTCCAGATTGTCTATCGATATTACTCGTATGCTTAATTCCATACAAAGCTTAGCTGCCAGCATGATTGCGCAACAACAGATTTTTTTAAGTTACCTTAAGTTGCGCGATGCGCGCATAGTGCGCAGTCTTGATTGTTACAAACAAGTCGAATAACATATCACAAACCTATTAATGTGTTTTTTTTTTCATTTTTATATTTGGGAAAGTGCTAACTCGCAGAACACTTGGCTAATCACACTAGATTTAGGTAGGATTGCTATAACAAAAGAATTTCTTTAGTTAAATTTACAATACTACCTTCCAAAGGCTAGGACTTCGTTATTCGTGGCTGCTTTGCCACAAACAGAGGCCTCTTAAGGAAATGTAGGTAAGTCACAATTTTAACAAAGCCGTAAAAATTAACATCTTTAAAAAGTCCTACCCTGCTGACCTACTTGACTCTAATAAATATTACCTAAATCCGATTAACACAAAACTCCCTTGAACTGTAAATAATTACAGGACCCATCCAATTTTCCGGACCAGCTTTAAAAACAATTATGACTCAGATAATAAATGTTTTCTTTCTCTTCCCATTATCGCGAATCGCGTTAACGGCGCACCGTATCTTTACCTTTTTGTTATTTAGTGCGAAACTTGAGCGGGCTGCGCCGCACTCTACCGTGCCTAGTTAACCTCGCGCCGTGCTCAACTCTTCCGTCCCTAGTTTCCTCCATTCTGTTATCACAATCAGGGTTGCCTCAAAACTGACAATATAAGCTTTAAAAAAAGGTGCTCGGTAAGATATCACAAACAATTTCTCTCATTCCCTTTCGTTTTCATCATCTAGCACTTACTACTGATTATTTTGCTTCAAAATTAAATAGATTATAATTGATAGGAAAATGCCTTATTACTTGACAACTGTCGACAAGAATGCATATACATAGCAAATGAAAATATAGGTTCTCAATAAATTTCATTGTCCTCTAGTGATTATACTATATGTAGTTTTAAAAACGAACAAAAATTTTGGTAGATGGTTTTTCTAGCTATCTGTTTTTCTATCGAACTAAGCAAAGGCCTACTTATCGTGATTTACTTAAGACCAGTATCAGCCGTAAGTTCCTGTAAAAGTAGCCTATGTAACGTAGAGCCTCAATGCAATGTCGTTCCCGTGCTATGTGGATGCATAAAAAGTGATAACCCTAATGTTCTTACTGGGTCATTCCAAACTGAACAATCGCCATCGCACCCAGCCAGGTCGCGCTGCATTCTACCGTAGCATTGCCGTTTGACTTGAAAACTTGGCAACTAATAAAACTAGTGCAATAAAGGTTGATGTAGAGCGCTGAAAGTGTTTGTTATCAATGCGGGCGGGCAAACAGGCGAAGTCGCGGACAATACCAGTAGCCAGTTAGGAAAGCATTGTTAAAGTCAATCAGATACAAAGTACAAAATTTTATCATTTACATATAATCATTTTTCGTTGGAAAGTTTCTTCCGATTACCGATTACCGTGATTACCGATGAAGAAGATAAAATTAAATCTGCTCTCTTTAAACAAATAACCGAACATGTGTGGTGACAAAACTGACTCTGGTAACATACGGTGTCATTACCATATAGGTACTATATTCTTACATTAACGTCTTCCTGTCTGAAAATCTCAATATAAATAAAGCTAAGTAAAAAAAAAATGGTTGCCTGTAAAGTCGGTTTTACGGGCGAAGGAAGATTTTACGTGACAACGTCTTATTGTCGGTAGAATATTTATTGATATGAATATTATTAAATTGCACAATAGGAACAAGGAATTGAATGAAAATAAGAATTGCACAAATTTTAACTATAGAAATATATTTTGTTTACTAAAACATTGTACTTCCCCCTTCCCTCTTCCCTCTTCCCTCTTCCCTCTTCCCTCTTCCCTCTTCCGCCAAAAAAGAAAAAATTATGTCCGCCATCTTGGATTTCAAAATCGAAGTCATTTTCGTAATCGGAACCCCGAGGAACCTTGGAGATGACACCCATATCGATTTTTAAGAAAAAATAATGTCCGCCATCTTGGATTTCAAAATGGATGTCATTTTCGTAATCGGAACCCCGAGGAAACTTGGAGATGACACCCATATCGATTTTTAAGAAAAAATAATGTCCGCCTTCTTGGATTTCAAAATGGATGTCATTTTCGTAATCGGAACCCCGAGGAAACTTGGAGATGACACCCATATCGATTTTTAAGAAAAAATAATGTCCACCATCTTGGATTTCAAAATGGATGTCATTTTCGTAATCGGAACCCCGAGGAACCTCGGAGATGACACCCATATCGATTTTTAAGAAAAAATTATGTCCGCCATCTTTGATTTCAAAATGGATGTCATTTTCGTAATCGTAACCCCGAGGAACCTTGGAGATGACACCCATATCGATTTTTAAGAAAAAATAATGTCCGCCATCTTGGATTTCAAAATGGATGTCATTTTCGTAATCGGAACCCTGAGGAAACTTGGAGATGACACCCATATCGATTTTTAAGAAAAAATAATGTCCACCATCTTGGATTTCAAAATGGATGTCATTTTCGTAATCGGAACCCCGAGGAACCTCGGAGATGACACCCATATCGATTTTTAAGAAAAAATAATGTCCGCCATCTTGGATTTCAAAATGGATGTCATTTTCGTAATCGGAACCCCGAGGAACCTTGGAGATGACACCCATATCGATTTTTAAGAAAAAATAATGTCCGCCATCTTGGATTTCAAAATGGATGTCATTTTCGTAATCGGAACCCTGAGGAAACTTGGAGATGACACCCATATCGATTTTTAAGAAAAAATAATGTCCACCATCTTGGATTTCAAAATGGATGTCATTTTCGTAATCGGAACCCCGAGGAACCTCGGAGATGACACCCATATCGATTTTTAAGAAAAAATAATGTCCGCCATCTTGGATTTCAAAATGGATGTCATTTTCGTAATCGTAACCCCGAGGAACCTTGGAGATGACACCCATATCGATTTTTAAGAAAAAATTATGTCCGTCTCTTCTTCCCTCTTCCCCCTTCCTCCTTCCCCCTTCCCTCTTCCCTCTTCCCTCTTCCCTCTTCCCTCTTCCCTCTTCCCTCTTCCCTCTTCCCTCTTCCCTCTTCCCTCTTCCCTCTTCCCTCTTCCCTCTTCCCTCTTCCCTCTTCCCTCTTCCCTCTTCCCTCTTCCCTCTTCCCTCTTCCCTCTTCCCTCTTCCCTCTTCCCTCTTCCCTCTTCCCTCTTCCCTCTTCCCTCTTCCCTCTTCCCTCTTCCCTCTTCCCTCTTCCCTCTTCCCTCTTCCCTCTTCCCACTTCCCTCTTCCCTCTTCCCTCTTCCCTCTTCCCTCTTCCCTCTTCCCTCTTCCCTCTTCCCTCTTCCCTCTTCCCTCTTCCCTCTTCCCTCTTCCCTCTTCCCTCTTCCCTCTTCCCTCTTCCCTCTTCCCTCTTCCCTCTTCCCTCTTCCCTCTTCCCTCTTCCCTCTTCCCTCTTCCCTCTTCCCTCTTCCCTCTTCCCTCTTCCCTCTTCCCTCTTCCCTCTTCCCTCTTCCCTCTTCCCTCTTCCCTCTTCCCTCTTCCCTCTTCCCTCTTCCCTCTTCCCTCTTCCCTCTTCCCTCTTCCCTCTTCCCTCTTCCCTCTTCCCTCTTCCCTCTTCCCTCTTCCCTCTTCCCTCTTCCCTCTTCCCTCTTCCCTCTTCCCTCTTCCCTCTTCCCTCTTCCCTCTTCCCTCTTCCCTCTTCCCTCTTCCCTCTTCCCTCTTCCCTCTTCCCTCTTCCCTCTTCCCTCTTCCCTCTTCCCTCTTCCCTCTTCCCTCTTCCCTCTTCCCTCTTCCCTCTTCCCTCTTCCCTCTTCCCTGTTCCCTCTTCCCTCTTCCCTCTTCCCTCTTCCCTCTTCCCTCTTCCCTCTTCCCTCTTCCCTCTTCCCTCTTCCCTCTTCCCTCTTCCCTCTTCCCTCTTCCCTCTTCCCTCTTCCCTCTTCCCTCTTCCCTCTTCCCTCTTCCCTCTTCCCTCTTCCCTCTTCCCTCTTCCCTCTTCCCTCTTCCCTCTTCCCTCTTCCCTCTTCCCTCTTCCCTCTTCCCTCTTCCCTCTTCCCTCTTCCCTCTTCCCTCTTCCCTCTTCCCTCTTCCCTCTTCCCTCTTCCCTCTTCCGCCCTCTTCCCTCTTGTTACAGTAATGCTCGATGAATGAAAATAAGAATTGCACAAATTTTAACTATAGAAATATATTTTGTCTCTCTCACTCATCAACCGTGAGCGATCAACCGTGAGCGGGCGTTACACTTTTTCATGAGTGACTCCGAGCCGCAACCTAATTTAAGACGTTGTCACGTCAATATATTTTGTCTCTCTCACTCATCAACCGTGAGCGGGCGTTACATTTTTTCATGAGTGACTCCGAGCGCAACCTAAATTAAGACGTTGTCACGTCAAAAACTTCAGACCTGTCTAACGTCTTTCCATAAACTTCCCAAATTACTGGACGCCGCAGGAAACGCGCAAGCCGCCTCACTTTTAATTAAACCAGATAGTTTTTTTACCAATCGATACCAAAACTTCCCATCTCCGTTTTTGCTCCGGCTTTAATTATGATTTTGTCGGACTTCTGGAATCTGCGGATCTTGGCTAGTTAATATTTGGAGTATAAAGCTTTGCTTAGCGGGATAACGCTCGTAAAGTTGGAGAATATTAGCCGTTTGGCATTAATTTTTTGCTTGTTAAATATTTTCCCAGCGAGATATCATTTTCTAGGATATTAAAAAGCGTCCACGGGATCCGATTACTAAGACTTCGCTGTCCGTTCATCTGAACATCTGTTTAACCATAACTTTAAACCGTAAAACTTGAAATTCTCAAAAAATGCGTGTTGAAGTGATTACCACTGAAACAATTAATAATAATAAATCAATTAAATCAATTTCATTTGCCATAACTGTATCACTATATACTTTTATATAATTTGTGAAAGAGAGTCGAGTGAGGATTTGAAAATTATTACACACAGAAATAAATGAAATAAACAGCCATCTTATAGTTTACTACCGACAGTAAGTTGAGATTGCTTTCAATTTCTGCATTAATCGTTCATCTCTACGCTTAATTCTGAAGAATGTTCCAAGAACTGTTTGACCTACCACAGATTACGTAAATTTAGACAAGCCAGAGATTAAAATAGACTTGAGAACAGATGGGCCACATCAAAAGGCTAGCGGAAACCGCGAGCCGAGCGGTCAACGGTGCTTTTTCGTGTGTAAACACGGTTAAACTGATATTTAGATTACACGTCATACACCGTACTCCACGTGTAGGTACATCGCCCACGGCTCTGCTTCTATAGAAATATCGAGCCCCCCGGTTAATGAAATATGAGTTTGCATATAGGTATGAGAAAGTCTCAGTTCAACGTTTGCGTCAGTTAATCATCATTAGAATGTTCGTATAAGATCGGGTCAAGACTGTATTTGATTTAAACTTACACGATTTTCGTATATAACAAAACGCTTCTTAATCGCGTTTAAAATGTGTCTATTTACTAGGGACAAATACATTTTTCTCGGGACTCCCTTCGAGACCTTGGACGAATCATCACGTTGACTAAATATATTATAAATAAACCTCATTAAACACCATTAAGTACCAGTTTCTTATGATAAAGGACTGTATTTGGCTTGTGAACCATAGGTGTAAGTGCAAAATACAAATTCTTGTTCACTGTAGATTATTATAGGTAAGTAATAATCATTGTTTTTAGATGATGAAAACTAGTAAGCTTACACTGGAGACCCAGTCTTGAAACATGAACTGAAAGTCAAGTTATCCTCCTTTGCTTTTGAGAGCAACGAACCCACTACATGCAATTAAGAAGATGAATTTACTACAAAAGGCTTCCTTGTTCCTGCACTTTCAGTATACTATGATATACTAAGTATATATGATTCAGTTGAGAATAGACACCCAAATTGAACAGTTATACGTACGGTTCGTACAATTTCAAATGATAATAAGCCATAACTCCGTACCGTGACATATTGATTTAGTAAGTCATATGTGTCAAGGGACCATTTCGAGTCGCCCACTTTGCAAGACCGTGCGGTGTAGCTAGCGGGACGTTGTCATGGTTAGTTCGATGACATTTAAACTTTAGAGAATTTGGAGCGGGTAATATGCTTGGTATATTACTGACATCAAGCAATAGGGAGATATAGCTGTCAAAACCAAGGCAGGTTACACGTAAATGTATCTACTTCATTCATTTTCGGAGTTAAACGATCTACCTGATTTTGTAACGCGCTGTTCATTCTTGTCACTACTACTGATACTTTTAGACTCGCCAAGATTTTGACGTTTTTATCTATCGTCTGTAAAGAAATATTGCAAGTTAAATCTAACCCACGTCGCATGATGATTGTGACATTGTCTATCAAACACCCCTTCTCGATCTGCTTAAAAAAACAACACCCTACTGCGCTACGTGCGTGATCAAAAGAATAAAATAAATAACGTCAATAAATTCACATTTGCATATTATGCGTATAATAATTATTGTAGTTGTAATGAAATAATATAATGTCGTGAAACCGTAGCGTGCATGCACTGTTGCACCGACTAAACAACCATTAAGTGTAAATTAAGCGTGCTTTGCTTCTGTTTACTTGCCATGCTTAATTGAACACTACAGCCGTAATGATACTTTTAATTTTTTCTCAGTTTATACTTTTGGAATAGAGGGCGATGGATTTTAAAAATTATTCCTATTTAGAAATTATTAAAATAAAAATTATAGGGATGATAAATGACGTCAATCTAGGACTAGATCGATTTGTGTAAGATTGTCCTTAATTAATTTATTTATTTGTTTAAACAGGAATTTGTATGGGAACATTCCATCCTTCTGCGCGAGCAAAGTCGCGGATAAAAGCTAGTAGAGTTATAAATCCATTTCAGTCAAAGTCAGCCACTGAGACCAACATCTACATGTAAGTTAAACTATAATCACAGTCAACATTTTTATTGCCCGCATTTAAAATCACAAGCCACGCATTCATTTCCATAAAAAAACGATGACGTCACAATTTTTCTGCTTGTTTCCCGTTTTCCCGACAGCATTTTCCCTCATTTCCTTTTTCCAGTAAGTAAATCTATTTCATTTCATCCTCGACTTGCATTTCTGTTCCTTTTGTAAGAAACTAGATTCCGTGAGTTAGTGGGGTTTGAGGCGGATGGAGAAATCATGAACCAAAAGGAGGAAGATTTCAAGTAAAGCAATATCTTTTTACCTTCCTAGATCTAGGGGTTCTATTAATTAGCTAAACACCTATCTATCAGCCACAGACGTCCACTGCTGAACATAGGCCTCCCCTATAGCTCGCCACAAAGTGCGATCCCGTGCAGACCGCATCCATCGACTCCCCGCTACCCTCACGAGGTCATCCGTCTACTTAGGCCACGTCCCACGCTGCGCATTCCTATACGACATACGTAGTCGTCACTCCGGGACTTTGATTCACCAAAAGACAACTATAAGGCGAACTTATCCGAACAAGAGATAATCAGAACTAAGATTGTCGATTCGAACAGACGCAATTACGGCTAATAACTTTTTCGCAATATTGAAACGATTCAAATTAAATTTTATTTTTATCCAGTTTCTTACATGTATATTAACGTCTACATTAGACAGATACGCTAGATACCTACAGATCTAATCTCATGACAACTCTTAAATTATATTGATAAACATAACTATATAAAATATAATATACTCCCGAGTATTCTATTTAGTAGTTGTTTAGTAAATTGAATATAAAGGTCTTTGAGCTACAAATTATACCAATATTTTTTGATTCTTTATAAAAGCATTTACCCAAAAATGTGTACACAATAAGTACTTATTCGTCGTCGTCTAGTGCCCGATAACAAAAGCCTTTTAGAGGTTACTGTGGGACTAGATAGATTTGTGTGAGGTTGTCCAATATTTATTTTAAATCTCAATTACCTTCACACCACATTTCAATTCAAGTCACTCACCAATACATTTATTAATACACCTCTACATCGCATTATGGTAAACGAAAAGGGGAGCCCAATTCGCAATGGCAACTGACAAGAAACCAACGGTGCCATGTCAGTCGACACTGCCATGCTGGCCCGTGAGATACTTCATGCTTCGTTTGAAGGGTCCGTTGTAAGAATCAGTTCTATATTCGATAACTTAGAGTATGACTGCAAGTAGTCTTAATATATATTATGCACCTATTACCTATAGCAGTAAGTCCATGAATCGCTCTGCGCTTCTGCCACTCGCTCTAACTCTATTGCATATCGCTGTCACTGTCACTCACCTCTACATGCGTCATTTCAGCATTTGTACGGTGAGCATCAAAAGTAGCACTTTGTCTCCAAAACACAATAAAAAAATTGTCGACGGCAGGCACTTGTCAATATCAACCCATTGAAATTATGACATTGACAGGTGTCAACCATCTACTAGTTTTTATTATTGGTTTACGAAGGAAAAGGCAAAGATCCCTTCAGCCAAAATAATATTGCGAACTGTCAAATTGTCAACTTCAAAAAATATTTTTGGAAAAGTCATGGTAAGGAATAAGCTGCAGTTTGTAGACAGCTAGGACTATCGAAAAAATAAAATGGTCCTCCAAAAATTGTTGCTACCTTAGAACTGGCTTATGTAAAATTGCATAAGGACTTACTATAATTGTCATCTACATTTAATTCCGACTGTACCATCATCGCGAAACTTCAAATATCTCCGTATCATTAAGGCCGTTCCCTGAGCCAGATTTGCAAAAATACCCCAAAAATTATCCTATTTTTCTACGAAACGTTGATATTAGTAAACGAGGGAAAAATATATATCATTCTTGATTATATTATCTTTAGTAACACAGCATTCGATACACGATTCATAACACTTCGCTCGATACAATTAATTCCCAAAGTAACCTCCAATTCGAATTTTTACTCCAACTTTACTTGTTTTTTTTCTACGTGACACTATGAAACAAAAAAAGGAGAAAAATCAATCATAACTAAAATAGTAATTTTACAGCTTCCGAATTTCAATAATTGAAGCCAATATTTTTAAAATAAATAATCATCGACAAATTCTTACGAAAAAAGATATCGCCTTACGACCCGCAAGCTCTGTCTCCGTCACTCTTTTGAAATGTGACTGTGATGTGACAGGGACGGGTGGCCTGAGGAGGGGCTCGGGGTTCTGGCTCAGGGAACGGCCTTAAGTGCACGTAGTCTGAATCCATCTTCGGCCGAACCCACGCAATCTCGGCCGAAACGTTCAACTTGAAAATTTACCTACTTACCGTGACGTGACGGTTCGACACGATCCTATTAGCGGTTAGTGGAAAAAAAACTTAAGTAACGTTGACATTTTTATAATATTATGCTGTTTCGACCTGGGGCGGTGTGGTTCAGCGTGATTGTGAATACCACGGAAAATGAAACTAAAGCGCTCTGTTCTATTTTTTTAAATAATAAGTAGGTGATCTGTGACTCTACTGACTATTTAGATGCCCAAAAATGGGCCAACGTATAATATTTTTTTTACAACTAACCTGACAAATCTGATATGACACAGGGAATGCCCTGTAGTGACTACTGGCGTCAGGATTTAGCACAATGTTTTCCCTGATCAACTCTAGGTAATATAGGGACAGAAAATTACATAAAAATAGTCTTAAGTACTTAAATTAACAACTTTATGATAAAGTGCATAAGAATCTAAAGGTGAAGATACACAAAGAAGAGGACATACAAGCATGCACTCAAAAAACGTTAGTCCCCTTTTGACACAATCGGGTAAAATATGGTTCGATCAGTTACATAATTCATTCTTACTCTGCTTCACACGGGTAATTTGGCGGTGCATTTTACGGCTAAAACTGACTTGACATTTCACCCAATTTGCTTAGCGCTCATTTTTCACCCTCGGCTCAGCATTACCATAACGTTCACTGACTGGCTTCCTTACCCATCTCATAAATGCGGAAGTGTGTATGTTAACGTAACTTCCTGTAACAATCGAACAACTAGTTTATTTCATTATTTGCATAAAATAATATATCTGCACATACACGTATCAATAAATTATCTTGTCCATTAAAAACAGTGTTTTTTATTTTATTTATTTATTTCTATTTTCCAAAGTATTTAAGTTTACTGACAAAAAGGCTAATGAAGTTTCTAAATCATTTACAAAATAAAATAAACCTATTTTTTTTTAAAGCAGTAACGTCTGCTAACGTAAACCAAATGTTTACAATGAAGCGAAAAATTGAAAAATTCAATGGTTCGGACAGTATTCGAACCTGCGTTTCCAACGGCTTTCCGGGCCAACACGGGCATCCTACCAACTGGACCACGAACCAGATGTCAGAGCCATTGAATCTTTCAACTAGTTGCCTCAACATGCCTTAGAACCATTGAATTTTTGAATTTTTCGCTTCATTGTAAAAATAAACCTAACCTTATGCCACGCTATTGGTGACCTTTATTTATTTATTTAAACTTTATTGCACAAAACAAATGTCAATACAAATTAATATGTATTTAATGACGTAATTTTGAGTGCATATTTAAGCTCTATAGCAGAGGCTTAATATTAAAACCGCTTGTAAGTTTCAGTTTACAGATGGTTCTGGGTTTATGAATATTGGGATTCAAAAATTTTTATGGCTCAGTGTAATATAAAATGAATTGCTGAACTAGACTAAAAGCTTCAGGTGTTTGAAAGATAAGCCTTGGCTTAACATTTTATATATAAGCCTTTAATTCAGAATAATGAGAGATTAAATGCCGTCAAAATGTGAATTTTAACTTAATTTACAATGTACATATATTTACGATAACACTAAATGCTGGTATATTTTAATAATACTGTTGATTGTGTCTCAGATCGAAAAGGTACAGACAAAGATAACCATATTTAATGTAATGCTACACAAAGCCAACATAATCCGATGAGATTATGATAAATCCCGAATTTGGATTCACTCCAATTCGACAGCCAGAGTGCATGAACTTTATTTATTAATGCAAAAACTATAGCATTCGTGCTGCATAAATCGCATTTATTTCAAGAATTTGGTAAAGGCATCTAGGACAAAGTATCCAAATGTAACAAATCAAAGGGACGTTTTTAGCGTTATCACGACGCGGTTGGCGAAGATTGTAGTGCACCGGCCTACTGAGTCGGTGGTCCCGGGCTCGAATCCCGGCCACGGCGAATATTTGTGTGAGGAACTCAAATATTTGTGCTTGGGTCATGGGATTTCTATGTATTTACTATATAAGTACGTACATCGTCGTCTAGTACCCATAACACAAGCCTTCTCGAGCTCAATTTGGGACTAGATCGATTTGTGTGAGGTTGTCTGATATTTATTTATATTATAAAGAGATAGAGGTCCCTGCAATGTTATTAATATGAAGGGGCTACGATTAATGAAGCTTTCTCAACTAGGTTATAATATTATATTACTGTCTTTGTGTACAGAAAGTTTAAAGGTGATTCGGAAAAATTGCGGGAAGTATTTTTTTTTAAACATGGCGTCTGTGTTCATGAACCAGCTAAACAGCTGAATTATGTTTTTTTGAGTGGTAATTTTTTTATTTCATTGAATATGTTTGAGAAAAGCACTATACATGCCGTAGCCGTGAAAAGGGCTTGCCGGCTTCGTATCACTATCCGTCTATACCTACTCAGCTGGCAAGCCCTTATTTCCCGGCGTCTGCAGTAATGTACTATTAAGTGATAAAAACTAGTTTTTTCTTGCAGTGATGACCCGGAAAATAGCGGTTATAAAATAATAAAAATAAAAACAAGATAGTATGTTGCTAAGCATAATACACTCCGTACAATATCACGGCAAGTCATAACGCTGATTTACACAATGGAACTCCTAATTAAGTACTAAGATCGCAATATACTAGAAAAACTAGGATAATTAAGAAAACAAATGACTTGAAAACAACAGAGAATACAAACACATACTAACAATATCGTTAACACAATTACACATACAGTTTTCATCAAATAAAAACAAGAACAAACAAAGCCTTAGGAGGAAAGCGGCGTCCGGCGATACACCAAATGTCCCGCGATTAATAATCCCGTTAGCCGCTATTAATCTTGCCCTTAACGTCTTATTCCGTCTATTTTTTCATTTAATTAATCGCACCGAGCAGGGAACTGTGACAAAAACTGGTGATTTTTTGGGAGAATTGGCCTGGCTGGCTAGTTCGGAGTTAGGTCGAAGCAACCGAATAGCGCTGGGCATTTATTTCTGTTAGACTGCCTGTCCAGTGTCCACTGAAGTGGAGGAGAGAAAATGAACCAATTAGATATGCTGTAGACACAGCCTTGTGAAGCCCAAAAGATGTGTTCATCAATCAAATCTGAGGAATATGATTGGTCCAATTTACACAGTTCCGCTTTAGTGAACAGGCAGTAATTAATAATTAGCGCTTACAATTAATAAATATGTAGTTGGGAATTTGATTATCGAATGATATCTGTTGCGTTGTCAATAAATTTCTACTCACAATGACGACTTACTTTGAGACGTAAGCGCGTGGACAGTGTAAATACTGCCTAATATGGCTACCTAAAATTACTTCCATAAGGCATCATGGCATAACTTGACCCTCTTTCTCGTGTATGCTTTTGATAGGACTTTTTTAACCCACAATAATATTTCAAGCTTCCTTTAGCCTTGTGAACTGTAACAATTATTCGTTACGGTCCTAAGTCCAAGGTTTACAGTAAGTGCGCTAATAATAAAGGCACACATTGCTGTGCCAACGGCGGTTATGGCGCGGGGTAAACACTTCCTAACCTGATCCCTTTCTAGAAAATTCCAGCACATTTCGAGAGGCACTTTCGCTGTATAGTTATGATTTGGTTCGGATTTTTCGAACTGTACGATTATTATTTGGGATAAAATTGTATTACGTTTTAACTGGGTATTTTTTGTGAAGAAAATATTGGTTTTTCCTTCCGTTGAACAAACTGTGCTTCATAACCCTGCAGCAAACCACGTAGATTTTCACTCGCGATAATGTGACGTTACACTTCTTCGCAACGTCACGACTTGTGTTTTGGTCGTAAGAGTACAATGTACATATAGCAGCACACAAATTTTGCGTAAAACCACGTAAAACTTATTTTTATTGTATTATGGGAAACTAACAGTTTGAAATAACAGAACAACAGAAAGAACGTTATGCTCAGTAAAAAGCAATGATGATAAAACCACAAACCAAGACGAACGGAGCGTTAACATGTTCAATAACAGACGTAACAGCTTATAATTTACAACGGACATAAGACGTTTTACTAACAAGGCTTACCGGTGGCCATTTTTATGTTTTCGTCGTAGACGCCAGCTCACGTTGTGTTTATGGAAAATGGTTGTGCTCAGGAGGGAAACGTAATGATTTTTCGTGGAAAACTTAATGCGACAACTTAATAGTAAACCAACTGCCACAACTAGTGGGGTTTAATGTCAGCGTTGCTTGAACTATAGAAACGTTTGTGTTGAATCGTATTCATACTTAGGGTTCTCTCGCTTCTTTTATGTTAGATATGTTTAAGAGCACGTAGCGTTGCATCGCTATAAAGTAGAAATGTACGCCATGCAAAGAACACGTCGTAACAACGTGGAACATTGCGACATTTGTGACGTCGTCCACGTTCTGAGATCGTGTCATACTGTTTGCCACCGCCATGCGTATTGTCAAACTTCGATCACATTGCGAGACGCGGAGATATCAACCTGGAGATACTGGTTATAGTACAAGGAAGAAGATCACGTGGTAGACGTGGTAAATATCTGAAGCACCCCAATACGAGTATGCGAGTAGCGAACGGTGCGGGTCTAAAGATGGTAGCATTCTTTATTTATAAAGAATGCTACCATGTTCAGAGCTAGACTAACAAATTTTAGATCGTTCTTCTGAAATTTATTTCACAATATTTGCAATACGAGCAGCTACAGTCTCTCTGCCCGATCTTATTCCCATTTTAATCAGCCACTCGGCCAATTTCATTAGGCTTGATTACATTTGCCTTCGTGTGCGCCAATAAAACACTCTAAGCGCTCGTAAAAAGTTTTCGGTTTTTACTGTTAATACTTTTTGTGATTTGACGGGGCGGGTAAAAAGTTAATTTTGTTGATTAGAACAGGGTTAGCTGTGCTGAGTGAGACCGAACATGGGAGCGTGGAGAAGCCTGTATCCAGCCATTTTATTTATTATTTATTTATATAATCAAAAAGGTATCCTATCTCAACTACCCAACTCGAACCCGGCCCGTACCAATGAGTTTTTCGGAACTTATGTACGGAATGTCATTTGATATTTGCCACTCGCTTTTCGGTGAAGGAAAACATCGTGAGGAAACCACCTAAGCCCAATAAGGCCTAGTTTCCCCTCTGGGTTGGAAGGTCAGATGGCAGTCGCTTGCGTAAAAACTAGTGCCTACGCCACATCTTGGGATTTAGGTAGCCGACCCCGATTGAGAATTCATTCTCGAAAAAAAATGGGACAAAGGCTAGGAGGATGATGTATCCTATCTCAACTACGTAAAATTTTTCCCCATATGTAACGTTTCGCCAAATTTTAAAGTAGTTCTTTCCTTAAACTTGTAAAATTTTCAGACTTTTATAAACATCGTTTTAAGTTTTATAATTCTTCTGAAAAATTAACAGTTGGAAAAACATAGCTTTCGGAGAAATGAATACTTGGCGAAACGTTACTGATGGGAAACAAAAAACTGTGTATCAGATAGGTGATCAAAAAATAATGCAAGTTTCGAAATGAGAATATTCGAGTACATGCATGTAATAATATCCATCCCATACCATACCACATAATATTATGCACATAATTAGATTTACCGGATTTATGGTGATTGTGTTAAGAACTATTAGTAAAATGTTCTACACTGAAAAACAATTTCGCTTTTTAGCATTAACCAAAATTATGCTAATTTTACTACTCTTAATGTTACTAAGCACTCAGTTTGTCAGTCCTCTAATTTATGTAACTAGCAGCTAACATTTCGGCTACTGATGACTTTTTTTTTACAGTGTAGTGCCTATAATTTCCCTGCCTATAAGGCCCTGAAGCTTTGTTTGGTCTAAAAAATAATGGTATTATTTTAATTACAATAAGAGCATTACATCAACTATAGAATGACTACTAAGTAAGAAAATAATTTTGTTTCTCAGAAACCATCTAACTTCTTGCGATTGGGTTTATTTACGAAATAAGAGGAATAAAGCTTTATAGCTCCTAGCAATAAATCAATATAATACTTACCTAGGTACGTACTATTACCACAGCTATTACTGTAATCATAACTGTGGGATTGGAATTGTACACATGAATATTTGGCCAAGTTTTTCACGCAGACTCACCCACTTGTGAAACGTATCTGACTTGTTTTTTTTTAGACATGACTTGAACTGTATCATTGCTGTTTAGCCCTCACTACCAGTAGTCGGACTTTGTGTGGGAGTGTAACCCGCTAATATCTCCGCGCCACAGGAGTAATGAGATCAGATTTGGTATTTTATTGCTGTTTTTTATAGGCCGACAAGAAGGTGTAGATATAAAAAAGTGGCAATACTGTAGCGTCGTCCCTTTCTAATCAATTTAAGAAAATGGGACGACACCTACACTTCACTTTTTTATTTCCACTCTTTTGTTCGGACTGTAGATCAAAAAACAGCATATATCATTGTTCAACTGTGCAAAAACCCTTTGACGTATTTTATTTCATTTATTCAAGTCAAAATAAGCTTAGGTACAGTTTACACCAAATCGCTTACTTTTAATTTTAATTTAACATTATACAGAGCATAAATAATAATAATTAAAACAACAACACAAAAAAACAACAAAGAACACAAGTAAAACAATGATAATACTGCGAGTACATGTTCCTCTTAGAAATAAATGTTTGTCAATTCAGAAAAAAAAAATTACATTAATAAGGTAATATAAGTAAATAAATTCATTGATAAATTAAAAACAAAACAAATTCAAATAAATAATTCATTGATAAAATATTAAAAAGCCCAATAAATAATCCAATAATAATAATATTATAAAAAAGTCAAATACATCATTTCTAACAAAATTCTATACATTTACATTTAAAACAGCATTTAAAATCCACCAACACCTACTATCTGCGAATATGTCAATGTCATGCCTTTCAATATATAATTATAAGAGTGATCATGTTTTATATTAGTTTACGTATATAGAAGCCATTCTCGTTCAATATGAACAACAGCTCAGCTGAATGTGATAATGACTCCTCGACCGCACTTGACCGATCCATTCCGAATAGAACGAATGAACGAACAAAATGAACGAATGGGAATAACTTAGGAATGCTGACGGACGTGCCTGCCCCGACAGTTAAGCTGAGTATACAACTGTGAAATTTTCATTTACATGGGGAAAATATTGGCAGTATCATAAAGATTCAAAGTTCCAAGCAGAAAAAAAAATATTAGACCCGTGGTCCACACGGTTAATTTTGTTTTTAATTGTATCTACTTTTGCGTTATCGGCTGAGCGTTTTATCCACTCACATCCCAAGTAACAGCTTCTGCCTCTAGACCACATTCTACGGAGAGTAACTTTGTATCGTCGGCTGCCAGCGAATTTCAAATCGGCTTGACTCCTTGGCGTTGCGTAGAGATGTAGCCTCTCTCTGCATCTTTTACCGCTTATGTAACGGGGAGTGGTCCGAGGACTTGTTCGGTTTGATCCTTGCTGCATATATCCGCTATCGCTTTACGCGACAATTTGTTCATCCTCATCACTTAGATAATTAGTAGTCTACAACTGTGCGTTTTTCTAAAAATTTCCTGCCTCGCAAAACTGCATTGTGGAATGAGTTGTCGTTGCGGTATTTCCGGATCGATACGACCTTCAAACCTTCAAGAAAAGAGCGTACTCCCACCTGAAAGGCCGGCAACGCACTTGTAACTCTTCTGTTGTTGCAAGTGTCCATAAGCGATGGTAATCGCTTTTAATCAGGCGAACCGTCTCCTTGTTTGCTCCCTATGGCATAAAAAAAAACTCGGACGTATCCGCATCTTTGTGCCTATTTTTGATTTGAAAAGTCTAGCAATAGAAACATATTTAACGGTAGACAAAACTGACAGTCTTATCGCTAAAGAGCGATCTCTTCCAGACAACCTTTGGGTAGCAACATTGATAAAAATAATAAACTAATGATAGAGTAGATGCAAAACATAATGCGTGATCCTCATTATTATGTTCTCGATCCAAATACGATTAAAACAAAATTTAAGCTACACGTATAAGTCGTAAATCACGACTCGTGATATAAACGAAACTAAAACGAGATCAAAGGTTACACAAAAGGCAGGTAAACTGAAAAATTTAAATTGCCAGTGAATCCTGCTGAGATCTCAGTAAGCCTCACTATTATTGCAGTTAGGATAACTGAAACGTCAGTGGGATTTACTGAGCCAAACTGGATTTCAGTAAGCCTAACTGTTCAGTTAGGGTGACTGAAATGACAGTCGGATTCAATGAGCCTAACTAGACTTCAGTAAGCCTAACTTTTATTGCAGTTAGGGTTACTGTAATGTCAGTAGGATTCACTGGCAATTTATTGTTCAGTATAATACTGAAGTTATTTGATTTAGTCTAGCATCTGGTGAGTCCTCAACTTAAGCCACGAGTGGCTCGTGTGAGCCCATTTTTCTGCAAGTGGCTATTGATTGAGACCTATTTCTCATAGAACTACTCAATTATATACAGCTTAGTTGTTCTCAGAGTTTTATTCAGTATCATATTTAGTTCTCTCTCATTTGCTCAAAGGTTAACTGAAAGAAATCCCTTATAGGGTTCGCCCATTTGTGTACAACGTTTTTAGCGCTCCGTAGGAATGTTGATGTTGACGGTCATTTATGACTTTTAGAACAGTGTCTAGTTATTAACATATAGACATTTTATCCCAATAAAAAATTAAATCGATATAATCATCAAAATAGTAGTTTTTGATACAAGTGTGGAAAGTATGTAATTTTGAACGAGTCCCGAGGAGTCTTGGCCTGAGCCGCAAGGCGAGGGTCAAGACTCGGGACGAGTTAAAATGACACTTCCACACGTGTACCAAACAACGTTTTTTA
Source organism: Apotomis betuletana (assembly GCA_932273695.1). Taxonomy (NCBI): domain Eukaryota; kingdom Metazoa; phylum Arthropoda; class Insecta; order Lepidoptera; family Tortricidae; genus Apotomis; species Apotomis betuletana. The sequence goes on from OW026301.1 coordinate 29,095,364, forward strand.
ATACATTTGCGAAAAATTGCAATAATACAAATTTAAAACAGTGATTGAAAGGGGCAATTATATTTATTTCTGTCTGATAAAAATTAATAGTACCTACAATTTTAGAGCAATTGTGAAGGGTTGCATTTAAGGACTTTGCTGGTAAGTTTAAAGTTTTATTCAAGTTGTTAATAATTCTCTTTTTCTCGTTTCCAGCCAAAATGTAAAATGTTCATAGACGGCAATGTAATTTTTCTTTCGATTTTGCGGGTAAAATACTCTCACTTGCAATTTTTGGCTCGTCTATAGGGCGGTGTTAAATCTATTCTGGTAACATCAGAATCCATCATTTTCTATCAAAAACTCTTATTTTATAAATCTTACGTGTCATTCACACATAATTAAAACAATCTTGAATGAAAAATAAAGTTTTACTTTTAATTGTAATGTTTTTTTCAAGATGGCGTCGGCTGTCATCATTCAGCCAAATCAAAAGAAATAGTTTTAATATTTCAAAAGTGATGATAATGTTACACAGTAATTTAATTGATTCCAAACAATAAACATCGTGAATGTGTTTTTAGTTCTTTACATTTCATATAATTGTAAATAAATATATTATTTAATACACAAAAATAGCGATTATTCATAATTATTATGAATTTATAAAGCAGCGCGTGGGTCACGCTTAATACTGTATTTTCTAATCTGTGACAATACTTTTATTTTTATTTTTTTTAGGTCACGCATAATACTCATTTGCTCATTGAATAATAGTCACTCAGACAAATTATTAAAACCGTTTTTGAATATTTTTAATAGATAACCCTTTGATTGATCCAATATGGAATTTAAATATTTTAAGCATTATTATAAGATATACACTTGCAATGCTGTATGACGTAATAAATAAAGTCGGAAAGTGATTGACCTTTGTTTGGCTGTATGAGACATGACGTGTTAGTACAATAGAATATTAAAAAAAAATTAAAAGTAAAAAGCACTAGTTCGAAATAACCAACTTTTCGCACGATTTGCAGCTACGAAAAGTACCACTTTTTGAACAACTGTATTAAAAAAAAAAATTTGTCATGCCCATTATCCAATAAAAATAATGAATGCTGCTTAGTGACAGCCGGACAAAAATGTTTTGTATTTATTTCGTACTTTTTGGGTTCCCTACCACAAAAGGAACAACGGAACCCTTATAGGATCACTTTCCTCTCCATTCGGCGGTCTGTTTGCCAATAACCTTTATCTTAGGGACGTGTATAGGTATCGAGTTGAAATTATAAACCAATAGAAAACCATAATACTTAAGTCCACAGTCTCTTGAAGCTGTGAAAAAATTACACATCTGAGCCAATTTAAAGAAAATACGGCCGTTTATGCCGCAAAAAATAACGTAAATCTCAAGGGAATATAAATGTATAGGGTATTTTATCGTTGACGTAAAACTATAAATTTTGGCAAGTAACACCGTATTATACTACAATTATGGGGAAAAATCTGAAAACTATACATCATCATTTATTATTTTTGACGACGCGGTTGGCGCAGTGGTTAAGCAACTGCCTACTGAGCCGACGGTCCCGGGTTCAAATCCCGGCAAGGTCAAATATTTGTGTGATGAACACGAATATTTGTGCCTGGGTCATGGATGTTCTATGTATTTAAGTATATATTTATCTATTTAAGTATGTATATCTTCGCCACTAGGCGACGTTATGGGTACTAACCCATAACACAAGCCTTCTTGAGCTTAATTTGGGACTAGGTTGATGATTTGTGTGAGGTTGTCTGATATTTATTATTATTATTATTTATTTATCATCATCAGCCTATTCTTGTCCACTGCTGGACATAGGCCTCTCCAACTGCACGCCATTGTGAACGATTCTTGGCTCATCATCATCATCAGCCTGTTTCAGTCCACTGCTGGACATAGGCCTCTCCCATGGCACGCCACTGAGCTCGATTTTCAGCTCTCGTTCTCCAGTTACTACCCGCTGTCCTACGAATGTCGTCGCTCCACCTTGTTACAGGGCGCCCTACACTACGTTTACCGATTCGTGGCCTCCACTCCAGGACTCGTTTGCCCCAGTGGTCATCGGCTCTACGGCAGATATGACCAGCCCACTGCCACTTCAGCTTGCTTATCCGCTGTGCTATGTCGGTAACTTTGGTTCTCTGTCGAATTACTTCGTTTCGGATCTGATCCCTAAGAGACACACCAAGCATAGCTCTTTCCATGGCTCGCTGAGCGACTTTGAATTGGTGGACTAGTCGTATGGTGAGTGGCCACGTCTCGGCTCCGTAGGTCATAACAGGTAAGACGCACTGATTAAAAACTTTCGTTTTTAGACTTTGAGGTATTGGGTGACGTGAAGACTCGACGCAGTTTCCCGAACGCTGCCCAGCCCAGTTGTATTCGCCTCTTTGCCTCCTTGTCGAAGTTGCCTCTACCTAGTTGGAGCATTTGCCCTAGGTATACATATTCGGAAACAACTTCGATGGAGACTCCATTTACGGCGACCGGTCCCGGATCGATATGTTCATTAAACATAACTTTGGTTTTATCCAAATTCATCCGAAGACCGATACGCTGAGACGAATTTGCCAGGCTGTCTAGCATGTGTTTCAGGTCCTGCAACGTCTCGGCCATGATAACGATGTCGTCTGCGAATCGTAGATGAGAGATGTGTTGACCATTTATATTAATGCCACGATTTTTCCAGTCCAATGTCTTGAACATATTCTTGGCTACTCTCATCCAACTCTTGCCAGCCACCCTGCAAAGATCATCGCTCCACCTAGTCTGAGGGCGTCCCACACTACGCTTGTCGATCCACGGTATCCACTCAAGAATACGTTTATCCCACCGGTTATCGGTTCTTCGGCTAATATGGCCAGCCCACTGCCACTTCAAATTGCTAATACGGTGAGCTATGTCGGTAACGTTGGTTCTCTGGCGGGTCACTTCGTTCCGAATTCGATCCTTCAAGAAGAAACTCCGAACATTATTGCCCTTTCCATAGCTCTCTGAGAGACTTTAAATTTGTGGACCAGCCCAACCGTGAAATTAAATGAAATGAAATGAAACGAAACGAAATGAAACGAAATGAAACGAAATGAAATGAAATAATTTATTCAGTCAGAAGTAGGCCACAAGGGCACTTTTAAAAGTCAGATTGTGAGTCTACCGGTATTTCGCAAGAGGAGACCGCTGTTGAGAAGAAAGCCGAAAGAAACTCAACAGTAAGTCATTTTTTCGTAAATTATACGTGAGTGCCCACGTCTCGGCACCGTATGTCATTACGGGTAGGACGCACTGATTACTGATTACTAAAACTATACATTCGTAATTAAATCGGTTTTCTACCTTTTCGTCGAATTATTTTTCATCGAATGTCGCAGAAGTGTCGTTTCGTAGAAAACATTTTTTCTCTGACACCGTAAACTATTTGGGATTTTTATTAAACAAACCTAACCTAACCTAATCAATAGGATAGTATTTGAAAGAATTATGAAAAAAAAAATCTGCGAAAAGGCTGAGCACCAAACAAATAAATAAAAATAGTCTTTATTTATCAAAATACACAAGTAAAAGTACAAACGGTGGACTTCATAATGCCTCAAGGCATTCTCTCGACCTGTCAACCACTGGAATAAATGTTTAGACAAAGAAGCAATGTATTGCGAAATGTCCGATATTAGTAGAGTGACAGCTATATCAATGCTCAGAGAATGTCAATGTTGGACGACGTACATTGAAAATACAATTTTGTTTGGAAATGATAAAATTCTGAAAAGTTACTTTTTTAGGGTTCCGTAGTCAACTAGGAACCCTTATAGTTTCGCCATGTCCGTCTGTCCGTCTGTCCGTCTGTCCGTCTGTCCGTCTGTCCGGCTGTCCGTCTGTCCGTCCGTCCGCGGCTTAGCTCCGTGATCATTAGTACTAGAAAGCTGAAATTTGGTCTCAGTATGTGTATGTATAACGCCGACAGAACGGTAAAATAAAATAAAAATAAAAAATTTTTTTTCGGGTACCTCGAACACCTAAAGTGGGGGTGATTTTTTTTTTCTTTTCAACATTGGTGTGTGGGGTGTCGTTGATAGGTCTTGTAAAAATAATAGGGGTCTTCTAACATTTTTTTTGATAAAGTCAGCAGTTTTGTAAATATTCGCTCCAAAAACAAAAAAAATAGTGTCCCCCCCTCTAACTTTTCAACCACTGGTCAAAAAAATTCGGAAAAATTCACGTTAATGAGGCCTTATAAGTACTTTCAATGAAAACTATATTGAACAAAATTGGTCGAGTCGTTTTTGAGTTATCGCCAAATTTCATATTTTTTCTTTAAAAGGTCGTAAGTTGACTTCCAGAAGGTAATAAGTGATTACAGTTTCTAGGGCGTTTACGACCTTTTTATAGAGCTTAAAATCTTTCTTAACTTAATCCTCTGGCTTAAAACAGCAGTTTATTGTGAAGGATGAGCAACTACGGAACCCTACGGGTAAGTAATATAAGATATAAGAACGTATACTATAATATTCATATTATATACGCTCATATTGTATAAGCTTTGTTTTGTATACCGTTCAAGGTGAAAAAAAATGAAATGAAAATGAAAAATGTTTTATTTCTTTCCTAAGATGTACATTATTTTACATGTGCTGGTGTCCCCTTTTTAAGTAAAGATAATACCTGTGCTAAGGGGAAAAAAGGTGTATAACGAACGTTAGATATAACATCAAAATATCTATTTTTTTTAAGTATAACGTTATTTAAGTATAATATCATTGCATATAACGATCATAACGTATAACGTTTATAATATCTCAGATTTATAATGTATATTACTCAATACATCTAACACCAAAATGCATAATGCTCGTATAGAATAACCGCCTGCACATCAATTGTATACAAACTTATGCAGTTGTAGTTCGCTGTTAAATTTTATTATATCTCAATGCAAGCAAGCATTTTGACGCTTCGCTCGCTCCGCTATCCATGTTCATAAAACAAACCTAACCTAACCTACAGTTTTCGGTTTTTGACCCATATTCCATTTTGTCGCAGTTCTTCCAAACGGTATAGATACTCTTACTTGCCAGAATTTCATCTGCCATTATCAATTGTGAACATACTTATGCAATAGTTCGCTGTTAAATTTTTTTAAGTATACCTCCATACAAGCAAGCAATTTGACGCTCCGCTCACTTCGCTCGCTCCGCTATCCATGGTCATAAAACAAACCTAACCTAACCTGCAGTTTTCGGTTTTTGACCCATATTCCATTTTGTCGCAGTTCTTCCCAACGGTATAGGTAGGTACTCTTACTTGCCAGAATTTCATCTGCCATTATCAATTGTGAACATACTTATGCAATAGTTCGCTGTTAAATTTTATTATACCTCCATACAAGCAAGCAATTTGACATGGCATTATCATAAAACAAACCTAACCTAACCTACAGTTTTTGGTTTTTGACCCATGTTCCATTTTAGGGGCATTCTCTCGCCACTTCTGTTCTCCATTTTTATTGACGGCATAACTAGGTCGTTAAAGTCTAGCTACCATCTGTATGCGGATGATTTACAAATTTATGCTGCGGCCAGCCTGGAGGATTTTCCTTTGCTAGTTAATAAAATCAATAGAGACTTAGATTCCATCCAACTTTGGGCCTCTAAATTTGGGTTAAAGATTAATGCTAAGAAATCGCAAGCAATAGTCATTGGAAGTCCACATTTTATTACCAAATTGGCAGACCTGGTGGTGCCAGATATCATTTTTGATGGTACTAAAATTCCCCTCTCCTCTACTGTAAAAAATCTGGGCATCACCATGGACCAAACACTCTCATGGTCAGCGCACATAGCTGAGGTCAGCAGGAAACTATTTGCATCACTTCATTCTTTGAGGCGTATGCAGAATTTTCTTCCCATTCATACAAAAATGGCTCTCGCTAGTTCTCTTTTACTTCCTCTACTTGATTATGGTGACATTGTATTCCTGGACCTTAAGGAAGACTTGCTTGACAAGCTTGAGCGCCTGCAGAACGTTTGCATTAGGTACATTTTCGGTCTTAAAAAATATGATCATATCTCGCAACACCGTACGCAACTCGGTTGGCTTCCGATACGCCGTCGTAGGGATGTGCATGTCTTGTCACTGCTCTAGAATGTTTTGTTCAATCCTTCCTCACCTCTGTATCTCTCCAAAAGATTCTCCTATATGGCGGCTGGCAGTGGTCACCGCTTGCGTTCGAGCGCCAATCTCGCTCTCGCCTTCCCGTCCAATAAGTCACGCTCTTATAGTAAATCTTTTACAGTTCACTCTGTAAAATTGTGGAACTCATTACCGGTGCCCGTCAGGCAATCGCAATCCGTGGCATTATTTAAGGAAAAGTTAAAAGGGTTATGGCTTCTAGACCCCTAATTTCGTCGAGTGCTGTATTTATTGTTAAAATTGAATACTTACTTATTATTATTATTATATATATATATTAGTTTGTTTTATATTATAATATTTATATTCATAATGTGTAAGTTTATGTAGGTATATTTAAGATTTTGTCTTTTTTTTTTGCGTAAGCATTTAGTGTCTCTGTGCATTTTTTATAGTTTTGCCTATCTTCTTGGATCTTCTCTGTTCTCTCTCATTTGCTCAAAGGTTAACTGGAAGAAATCCCTTACAGGGATAAGTTCGCCTTTGTACATATCATTAGTTTAATGTCCTTGCTATGTATATGTATATTTTATTGTACAATAAAGAGTTTACATACATACATACATACATAGGGGTAGCAGTTATAACCTATTTAGTATATCATCTTCTTCTTTGTCGTCACACTCTTGTCAGAGTGGTCGTGGTCGTCACATCAGGGTTGGTAGCAAACTTTACAATCCGTCGCCATTCCTCCCGTACTGTAGCTCTTCTTGTGCATTCGTGGAGTGGACCATTGAGTGTATTCTTGACTATACTTTAGTATATCATACGCTATTATATTTTCTAATCATTATATTAAAAGAAAGTATATACTATGATCGCTATACGTTATGTATGTTATATCAACTGAATTTAGAGTATTTGAGTGTTATATAACTAATCATTCTACAACATGAGTATTATGCTAATTGACCGTTATTCCTAATAAACATATTGATTTTGATGTTATAGCAAAAGTTCATTATATCTTGTGAACGTTATTAATATGAAATTATATATTATGTAGTTATTATGTAATTATTTATTATGTATGTTATGTTAGTTTGACGACGCGGTTGGCGCAGTGGTTAAGCAACTGCCTACTGAGCCGACGGTCCCGGGTTCGAATCCCGGCAAGGGCAAATATTTGTGTGATGTACACGAATATTTGTGCCTGGGTCATGGATGTTCTATGTATTTAAGTATTTATTTATCTATATAAGTATGTATATCGTCGCCTAGTACCCATAACACAAGCCTTCTTGTGCTTAATTTGGGACTAGGTTTATTTGTGTGAGGTTGTCTGATATTTATTTATTTATTATTTATTTATATCTCGTGGGACGCACCCGAATCCTACACTGAGCGTGGCCCGACATGCTCTTGGCCGGTTTTTTTAAGTTGCTGATTAAATGTTGTTCAGTTTGAAGAGTAGAATCTATGTTTTAATTTATTGCTCCTATTACAGGCCACATCCGGTATAATGGACTTCGAGATATATAATAAAACAAAAGGTAAAATATATACGCATAGAGTTACACTTTGTATTGTATGTATATCGTCGAATTAATTGAATAGACACTATATTAGACACATTTTATTACCTTAAAAAACCTCCAAAGAACTTCAATTTACCTGGTATCTATTATAAAATGCATATTATTGTGTAAATATAAAACCTTTTAAACAGTGTCAAAACATTTCGCACTAGGATTATCTCTTAGCCGTGAATATTGGACTTGCCGTAGCAGACAGTAATGGCGGCCGAGACTGCAAAAATTGCCGCTAAGTGTTTGAAATCCATTATTAATTAACTGCGAAGCTAATTGCGCTTTAAACGTGTTAAAGAAATCTGTTTTACAAAGATAAATGCCGTCTGAGGGTTAAGATTTTAAGACAATTTATTAGGATTTGGTTCTGCATTTTTGCCACAAATTGGTTGGTTAATGAGAATTTTGGTGGCGTTACGGAATGAACGATCAAAATATGGCGGATGACTTGTGTTTAGTAATTTAAGGGTCAGCATAAATAAATATATAGTTATGTAGGTAATCAATAATTTATTGTGAATCAATTTAAATGTGTATTAAATTGTAAATAGTATTCATAATTATTGTGTTTCTTTATGTAGGTAAATTATAAATTATAATTAAAAACAATAATAATTGATGCAATCATAATAATTGTGTAAATACCAACGCATGTTCATCAATTCAAATTATAATGTAAATAAGTTTTTAATGATAATAACCAAACATAAAAAAATTCAACTGTTTGTCACTATAATTTTCAATAATAATAAATTCTGTATAAAATAGAATAGAATAGAATAGAATAGAATACTCTTTATTGCACACCTCAAGAAGAAAGAAATACAAATACAAATGACACTTAACATTACAATAGAGGCAAACAATAGGCGATCTAAAATAATAAATTTATTGTTGATTACCATTGATAATTACATTGAAAGAAAGGGCAAATTGTTCTCACAGTTTTATTCATAGATTAGTTTTCGGCTAACTGAACGTCAGGCGAAGATACTCTGTAAAACGCAATATTTCTTAATGTTTATATAATTTTTTTTTATGCATCATTATACGACATCATCGTATTGAAAGAAGTTACGGTCTTCAGTTTGAATATAGTCTCGAACTTAAATAACGTTACCATTTTTCTACGTGGAAAGTAATAAGCGGGATACGTGTAAGATTTTTGGATGGCATAACCCATCCTACACATGAAACTTTCACCACCATTTTATGAATTTTAAACCTCTAGTCCTGTACTTGGTCGCGGACTGATGTACCTATTTGCATAATTTCACGATAACCACGCCACTTGAACCATCCAAATACGTTTAAGAACTTGTCGGAGTTTTTACTAGTCCCAGATACACTAATTGGTTTAAAACGAAACGGAATTTAATTGCTTATATATTTAAAAAAATATTTATTGCATATTGTAGACGGCTAAATAGCAACACAATTATAAAGTCATACTAATATTGATTCAGATTTGCTTTGTTGTGATATTATCAGAAAATTTTGTAGGCAATTATAATGCCAATGCCACATTATTTGCCAATGATTCCCACAATGGATTGAATGACTTCACATTAGTTTACCAACAATCTGCACAAAACAAATGACATTCAATCATGCTCGTAATACAGGATGGTTCCCCTTCGGACGTCTATAGAACCGGAGTTTCGGAACTGGTTCCGTACGAGGCATGGAATTTAAGCATATCCCCGCGTCAGCCCAGGAGTGTGATGTATTTAAGAGCAGATGGCTGATCTAAGTGATGAATAACTTCAAAAGGTGATTCAAAATATAATTCGTAAAAGAACGGATTATTTTTAGTTTTTCAGTTTATTTTTGAAGGCTTATTTTTTTATTTTATTAGCGATAGAAATAAAAGATTAACCATAGAGGGGAGATCGGGGCGTTCCATCCATCATCAGGTCAGTATCATGAGACAATTATTGAACTTTTGAAAATATACACAAAACATTTCCAGTCCTGTAACATTTGATGGTTGCCGTCGATTTATCTGGGGTGATGGTATCATCAGATCCTGACTTGGTGAAAATGGGAATGGGAGTAAATTCGTTCAAATAAAAAATAATTTTGAAAAAAAAAGCGGTGGTAGCCTAGTGGTTAGGGCATGCGACTTTCAATCCGGAGGTCGCGGGTTCGAACCCGGCCCGTACCAATGAGTTTTTTCGGAACTTATGTACGGAATGTCATTTGATATTTACCACTCGCTTTTCGGTGAAGGAAAACATCGTGAGGAAACCACCTAAGCCCAATAAGGCCTAGTTTCCCCTCTGGGTTGGAAGGTCAGATGGCAGTCGCTTGCGTAAAAACTAGTGCCTATGCCACATCTTGGGATTTAGGTAGCCGACCCCGACTGAGAATTCATTCTCAAAAAAAATGGGACAAGGCTAGGAGGATGATGAAAAAATAATTTTGAAATTGAACCACCCTTTATCAATACGAGAGAAGTCATTGTTGTGCATAACTTTAAGTGTCAACAAATGGAGACTGTGCGTGTGCAGTTACTCTGAGCAATTCAATTAATCTTTACCTTCAGTAGATAACGGGCCACTCGTAAAATGAACAAGATATTCATAAATATTACTACTAGGTTACTTCTAGTATTTTTGACGATATGTGTGGAGGGCAGGAAAACAGTTAAAACACAAATTTGGACGGACAAAAATCATCGAATACATGGTTTGGCTGCATTAGTACCGAGGTCCCACAGGGACGTCGCTTGGGAAGAACAAAGAAGAATAGATACAAGCAACGCTAACCCAATGCCAGCTGGTCCTCGATACACTGCTGGTTATATTTCAGGTAACGTACGTTATCCTCACGGTAATCTGTTGAACGAGCAAGTCGCACCATTATTTAAAAACTATCCCGAGCAAAATGTTCAGGTAAACACGGTCCAGCGATTGAGCAATTACCCTAGCATCGGATTTATACGCAGCAGCGAATGGGACAATGAGTATTCGCCGAACGCATTGTCAGATGTCAACCCTTCGTCCACGCTCAATCAAAAAACACACAGAAGAAACTCGGGGATGATTCCACCTCCGTACCAAACTGTGTCTAAATCGGGGATGATTCCACCTCCGTACCAAACTGTGTCTACAAATGATAAGTTTTCGAACCCTGGTCTTAATGCCATTTTTTCATACCAAAACGGTCCACCACTCAAAGCATTGCCCACTAAGCCCCACTATGACCTTTCAAGGCAAAAAATACCATTGAATAAAGAAAAGTATATTTCCAAGCCCTGCGGTTCTGGAAAAGTCAACTTCGATGCACTTCAAAACGCAAACCCTGGAAATAAACGATCAACAAAATCTAAAGTACGGAAATCTTTCTATCATTGCGCAGAAAAGCGTGGAGACTGTCTGTGCCAGTGTAAGAACATTACTGATAATGATAATGCATTTGAAAAACCAGCTAACACGATGAAAAGACAGGTGTAAGAATACTAAAAGTGAACGTTTAACGGTTGGGCTCTTTTGAAAATCCTTTGAAAACCGATTGAAGTATGAAGTGATGTAATTGGCTAGCTGAAATCCTAAACATTTCATCAGGCACTCTGCTCCTAACACTGGTCATTAAGTGATCGAATAGTTAATGCAACAGACCACCCATCACGCAGTAAGTGCACCCCTATCTGTAATGCTGCCGGCGCCCGACTTAGCCGGCATAGTGGACGCGCTGCTACGACTCTCTGTGATTTATTATGCACTTTACCACGGAAGCGAACGCACGAGTCTGAAATCCTTAATGACGCTGAATTAGGGATTTTATTTAAGTGGAGTGTCATTTATTGAGGTCTTGAGTATTTCGAATATATTTTCCCAGCTTAACTAATTTGTTAACGGACCAAAAGTACTCACTTTTTTCTTTTTATCTCGTTTTCATGAAAATTAAAAGCTACGTCAATTTCAAATAATTAAGGTAGTATAAAAGTGACAAATTAACGGTTAACTATTTCTCTTAGGATAGTTCGTTTTAATATCCCCGTAAAATACCTCTAGTGAAACCAGGGCAAGTATAACTAGGAGTACTGTATAACAAAGGGAGCGGGTCGGCTAACAGGTGAGGAAGTTTCGTGAAACCGGGCTTTAATTGGGCCAAGTATTTGTTCAACATTTAACTGGTTTATTGGTTTAATTGGGCTCGAGTTACATTAACCTTTTGGAGAATAGATGAAATGGATAAAGACTAAATCTATTTCAATTATAAAATTGTTAAAATGAAATATCTGTTCCTATTTATATTTCAAGATATTTTTCTAGAATATAGCCCCGGTGAAAAATGTAGGGTAGGTATAGGTAAAGTCTATCCGAAACACTAAGATCAAATTATGTCATTTTAAACAAGTTACAAACGATCATAATAATATTTGTTTAATTCACGTTGTAAAATTATTCACTGTGCTAGTTTGACATAATTTAATCTTAGAGACAAGACAGACAATACACAATTCTATATCCATAATTGATACTTATCAAAGGTCCGAAATTCTGCGTTTTTAATCAAATTGTTATGTATCTTACTTTAAAACTTCGATCATCGTAAAGAAAGAAACAAGCATTTTTTTTTAATTTCTTTTTAAATTCTACGTCGCAATCATTGTCGCTGTACAATGTCAATATTAATTTGTAAAACGAAATATTGAACGATATGGTTTAGCCTGTTGCGGAGAAATGAAAATGATTGTCTGATGAGAGAGCGACTCGAAAATGAGGCAATGCCTCACGTTTTGTGGTTACGCGTGTAGTGAGAAATTTATTGGTCATCTCATTGTATATCGAAGTAAACTAGTAAAGGACCATGGAAAATTAAATTAAGAACAAAACGTGACTTTTGGTTCTGATTCAGTGCTATATAAATAATGATAAATAATATTAAAAACATTTATTTCAAGTATAGACTCATAAGGTATTTTATACAAAAATAGCAAATATAATTGAGAAAAAGGAAAGAAAACACGATTATTATTATTAATATTGTATATAATATAAACGTTTTTAAAATTAAATGGAAGTCACTTTTGTTGGAGATGTATTATTATTCCACTAGTTTTCTTGATAATGTTAATTAAATAGTTATATAAGTACTCTAACATACAATTTTGTTAAGGAAGTTATTAGGAACTATTGATTCTGTATTTACTTAGATTTTGTTAATAATTGCAATTATTTAGTATATCAGTAGACTTAACATTAACTATTGTATTATAAATTATACATAATAAATTTTAAATTTACAATATCTAGACTTTAAAACAACTCACTATGAATAATGAATAAAAAATATTCGTTGTCTTATTATTAATTGTATTGTTAATATGAAAATATTCACATAAAATTTATCTTTTTATTTTTAATTAATAAACGAAATGAAAGTATTATAGTATCACATGAGCCCATTATACGAGTGCTAGTGATGTGAATATTTAATGACCTATGATCTGTTTCACTAATAAAATGAGTTCGAGTTTATGACGGTTTTGCTAAGCCGTACTCTCGCTCTTACGTACTACTGTGAGTAGGACTCGTTTTAAGTCTAGCTTAAGGTTATCTATAATTATTATTACATCAGCCTGTACTATTGTTTTTTTTTTCACCTGTCCTTATATAAAAAATTAAAACTTAAGAAAAATACTTTAAAATTTCGAATGAAACAGGTGTGACCTAAGTAAACTGAGATGAATTAACATCTTGACAAAGAAAAAAGATAATGGGACCACCTAAGATGATACCAACGTAATAACAGTGAACCTTGATGTTAGAGTTTCATTGGCAATATTTGGGTGTGGCACTTTAAAAAATGATTTCGGTAGACAGTCGGACAATGCAGATAAACCAAAAATTAAACTTAAGTTAAGTTACTTAAGTTAAAGTATCAAATATTATTGAGATCTGAAACCTTAAAATACAATCTTTGAGTTTCCATATAGGAATACTACTCGTTAGACTTCCTGCAAGTATAGGTATATCTACTGGTACACGACAATGAATTGTCTCTCCCTCAATAATATCGGGATGGCTCAGAGCACAAAGACGCAATATTTTACCGCATCTATTGATGGCATTGCACCCTGGAGACCGGCACATTCCTGCTCTATCAATCTACGTTTTGTTGCTATTGTGTTGTATGACGGTAAATATTCGGTGAAACGTTATTTTGCGTGACACACTTTTGGAATGTTTGGAATTTTAGGTGACAATTGAGCATAAATAATCATTGGAAATCTTGGCAACATTTCAGTGCCTTCTAGGAAAATAGCTTATTCATCTAATGTTCCTGTAAGGGAATTACCAACAACAAAACTGTCATTATAAAACTTGACACAAAAGGCGATAGTTTCTCATTTTCTAATCCAAATGATTAAATAACGTACAGAAGTAAGCACTAAGTTCTTATGACATGACGCAAAGTAATTCTGAGCCTTAAGGTGGTGATGAAAAGCGGGGCGTGGTGGGGCGAGAATTGAAATTGGTGGCACTGGCCCTTTTCCACTAAAAATTGTCATTAATAGCTATCGCGAGCCCGCGCGAGCCTCTCGCGTGCCTGCCCGAGCTCGCGGTTGACATTATCGCGCGACCGCTGCGCCGTAGATTGTAGGCTTGGACGTAGATGTAGTGCTGTTAAGTTCGCAGTGAAATACACACGTGATTGCTGCATCATGTCTCGTGAATTAGTATTATTAAATATGTTAATGGAAGAAGAATCGGATGAAGATAATGCAACAAGAAATAATCTCATAGTGGTTTCAAGAAAACGAACTCACCGTTTGTTTGTTTATAAATTATATTCTACCACATTTTTTCCGTGACTAATACACTAATATACACCTACTAAATTACAGCTTAGTATTAGTACTAAGAGTATCTGTGAAATAGTACGGATGGACGAAAGGACCCAAAAAAAATCAAGACATACGGCAGCGGTAACGAACAACAAAAACCTATCGATCGCGTGAAGCGGTTTTTCTGTTAATTAATTTATAATCTGACGAAAGCAAGACGGTTAATTTTTACACCAACAAATATTTCAATTCATGTCCCGCACATCCTCGCCAATTCCTACTATTTCCACCGACCGAAATTGCGCTGGGAGGGGATTCAAAAAATGCAATACAAATTAAAGTTCCCGCCCCGTCTCGTCTCACCACGCCTCGCCTCTCCTCTTCCCGCTTCGCCGGTGGAAAAATCAGATTTAATCTCTACCCTATATTAAGGCGAGGATTGAAAATTTACCATACTAATTTCAATTCTCGCCCCGCCACGCCCCGCCTCGCCTCGCCTCGCCAGTGGAAAACCACCTTTATACTGAGCACTACGTTTGTTTAACCAGAACTTGTCTAAGTGAGCACTATAGTTACTTACTAAGTCACTCTACTGCCGATCGAACTTCTTAGTTTGCCACTTTGGTCGTACCTGGTCGCCCTACGCCGTCCGGTCGACCGGACCGAGTCGCAACTTTCAATTGAGTTTCCTCTGCTTGGGAATGTATGTGCATCGGACATGAACTTCTGGTATGAACTCTTTTGGTGGACAAACTTAGAGTAAGCTTCGGGTTTAGTCTCGGCTTGTTTGAGAAACGAGCGTGTGTCGTTTCTACCAACTTTAGGAAATTAGCGAACAGTTTTGCCGCGGTGTGGAGGCCACGAATGGTTGATATGATACTTCTCAGCCGACTACATGAAGAAAAGAGGGTTATGATTATTTTCTCCATGGACAAAGTTGCGTTTGAGTTAAAAAATGCCCTATTATTTAAATATTTTCGTAAATAAACGGCGTGCAGTGACTTTTTACTTCATTGGTTGGACGTCCGTTCAATCCATTAATAAGTAAGTTGTCATTTTCATTGAAATGCTTTCTAAAGGTACAAAAGCACCCGAAATATATTAAATAAGCTTTGACAAGAAATGGCCTGTCATATTTATTAACAGCCCTCATCGTTCAATGTTGTAGTCAAAGTATCGTTGACAGTATTTTATACTTTTCTGATTATTGTTTTTATGTGTGTCTTTATTCTCACTGTCAGAACGAATCTCCATTGTAGGATTGTATAAAATGACAATGACATTAGACGAAATTTCAAATAAATACTACCCCGATACTAGTGAGTATAAGACAGCCATTTACAGATAAGTTAAAGTTAAATTACTACAGTTGCCGGCAAACATCTCGAAAAGAACCTTGACTGCGCAGTAGCAGATTTACATACAAATGTACATGCGCAGATCCGCCATTTTTGCCGGCAACTATACAGAGTCGACGATGGAGCCTGGTTCAGCAATAGCCGATTCATTCTAGCTTAGTTTATAAATAAATACTGGTGAAGTGCAAGTCTGACTCGAGTTATTTTATCTATTCTTTTTAGTATTTTGTTAGCTAACGTGCAATCGGTCTGTATGTGACCATAAGCAGTTATTTTGTCTGTTTTTTTACGGCGTTTTTAGTTGTTGGTTTTGTTTTATCATTGGCAGTTATTTTTAGTAAGTATTTGTTGTAGTGATAGTGGTCATAGTAATAAATTCTCTATTACAAGTTTCTACCTAATACCATTCAACCGTCGGAAAAATCGTAGATAACCCTAAAAAACAGTTTTAATCACAAACCCCCTTTTATTTTTAACTTTTTATATTTTTAGTATTTTGTCGTTAAAGCGGTTTCAAGTCTAACTATTACGGTAACCTATCACAACTTCAAAACACACACCGGCTTTCGGGCAAATGAAAATTCGGCGAAACGATACAGCAGGGAAACAAAAATTCGGGATTATGATAGGTAACCAACTATTACGGTTGGACTGTGCTTGGCCTCCGCTCGGTCTGTCATAGGGCTATATCTGCCCTATGACAGACCGAGCGGAGGCCAAGCACTCTTTTGGTACGGAACCCTGATAATCTACGTCTGCTTTAAGACAGAATACTGTTGATAGTATCAGTACCGTGACATCATCCGCAGTCCGCGCGCGACTTTGACGAATGTCGTCGACTTCGCATTCGCTCGGAACATTTACTCGAACCCTTAGGACGGGCAGCTGGAGCGTTTTAATTAAATCGTCATAGATAAGTGCCGGTATTACGCCCAAATGGGGCAATTATTTGTAAAGATATTCAATTAAACGACACACGCAAGAGATGAAGATGCTGAGGTGTACTGAAAAAAAAAAAAGATTTGTTAAAAGTAGCCCAAATGTTAGCTGCTAGTTAGATAAATCGGAGGACTGACAAACTGAGGGCCACTTGTAACCAAAATAAATTGTGTAAAATTTGCATAATTTTGGTTCCTACTAAGCACAATTTGGCTATTTCTCAAGTAGTTAAAAACTAGTTGAGCTATTAATTTTTTCAGTGTTGATGTGTGGTTATGATTCGTATCTGTAATGAGTACATTCGCGGCAGTCTCGGTGTTCGTGAAACAGCGGAGAAAATGCAGGACAGTCGTTTTCGTTAGCTGGGCCATGTCGCTCGTAGAGCAAAAGAGTATGTTGGGAATAAATGTCTTGACCTATTAGTTCCTGGAGTAAGATCTCGCGGAAGGCCGAAAAGCGATGGCTTGGTGTCGTAAAAGAAGACATGAGTGCCAATGATTTTACTATTCAGGATGCAAACGGCCGGGCAAAGTGGAAGGCAAAAATACGGAAGGCAGACCCTGACGCTGGCTTGACTTAACGCCAGGATGATGATGACGAATCAATTAAGTTCAGTCGGAAGAAGTGCGCCAGCAAGACAAGCGCACCTACCATATCGAAATATTGTAAACCTTTAGGCTCTTTGATCCGGTATTAAAGTCTCTGACTATTTCGGTTGGAAAGTTATAGGCCTGTGGCAGACGGAGCGGAGGCTTAGCACTCTTTGGTACAGAACCCTGATAATCTGCGTCTGCTTTAAGACAGAATACTGTTGATAGTATTAGTACCGTGACATCATCGGCAGTCCGCGCGCCGAAAAAAAAGTAACAAGAACTGACTTACCTTACGGACGATTATATCGTATCGTATCGTACCGTATCGTATCGTATCGTACCGTATCGTATCGTATCATTATCATATCATACAATAATTTATTTTGCTAAACTTACACAGGTGGTATAACAACGTACATGTCAGTAGGATTGTATTGTTGATCACATGCAGGCTCATCTTAGTCCGTGACGACAGTTTACAACTAGCCCAATATAAACCCAATTACGCTGAGGCCCCGAATTCTGATTAGCGCAGCAACTCGACGCCAATAAAACTACCGGCACCTGAACTACTTTCATTACCCACAAACAAAACCTTAATAAAAGTTTGCGTTTGAGCCCTAAATCTGTCAGCTGCAGAGAGCTCAGCAGATCTACTGTCTATAAACCGCACGATTTTTGTACCTACTCAGTAGGATAGTTAATGTTATTTAAGTAACTGATATTATATACTGTATATTTTAAAATCTTTGATGGAAGAGTAACAAAACGATGACGTTTATCAATTTACAAAATAAAAGGCAACTTAGTCAGCAGAGGAAGAAAGAGTCATTTTCTTTGTCAGTCAAAAATATTATGCCATGGCTTGGAGCACCGCTCAGAGATCCATACCTAATAATAAATGTCCAAAGAATCTAAAAAAACGAATGTTTACAAATATTTAAAATTAATCGCGCGGTTTGCGTGGTATAATAAAGCAACAAACACCCCGAAATTAATTTCTGCCGAAATCACATGCTAACTTACAAAGTAGTTGAAATTAAATTAAATTAAATGAAATAAGAAATTTATTTTTCTAGGGACATATTTATGGTAAACAATAAAGATGTTAGTTACAGATAGTAGTGGACAGATAGGAGTGTAGGTTTTATTTATTTATTTAAACTTAAAAAAAAGTTAATATCACGGACTTAATGCAATAAGGCATTCTCTACCAGTACACTGAAACAAGTTCAAAGAAGACTCGAAATATTGGAACAAATATTAAACTACATATTTTTAAATTGTTTTTATTTCTTTCTAACCCTTTAAATTGTGAAGACTTTGCTTTAAGGCACTTATACATCATAAAATTCATAAATGAATGAAATTAAGGCGATGGTTGAAATGCATCTTATCCTGCGACTCAAGCGTCTGCTCTGAACCAACTGCTACGTCCAACCAGAAACTAGAAAATGTTCATTTCCCAGCCCTCCAAGTTGGCGTCGACAATTGAACAAAGAAGATAAGCAGGCCCTCCATCCCGTCGCCTTTGTGCGCTTTGTTTGTATTTTTCCCGCCCTCTAATCCCGCCGGCTGTCCCGGGATCGAATTAAACCTTAATCCCTCGTTCCGTGTGTTATTGAATAAATTTGATACGCGAACCAATTAAAAGTTGGGACCCGGAAAATTATTAAGCGCGAAAAATGGGCCCTGTAATTGTGTGCTTTGTTTACTTGTAATGAGGTTCCTGATTAAGGTGTAAGAGTTGTAGAGGTATTTTATTGTATACTTTGTTAAAAAGCTTTGAAATCATTACTAATGTATGTATGTAAACTCTTTATTGTACATTAAAATATACATATACATAGCAAGGACATTAAACTAATGATATGTACAAAGGCGAACTTATCCCTGTAAGGGATTTCTTCCAGTTAACCTTTGAGCAAATGAGAGAGAACAGAGAAGATCCAAGAAGATTGGCAAAACTATAAAAAATGCACAGAGACACTAAATGTTTACGCAAAAAAAAGACAAAATCTTAAATATACTAATGACACCATTAATCATATTATAAAGGCGGAAGTTTATGAGTGTGTCTTGTTGTTTCTTCACGCTCAATCGGCTAGACCAATTTTAATAAATTTTGGTATAAAGGTACCTAACACCCTGGATTAACACATAGGCTACTTTTTATTCCGAAAAAATTTTGTGTTCCCGTGGTAAAAAATGTAGTAACACATATTTACTGTACCGCTCAATAGTCTAAGTAGACCCAGTTTTGAAATATATTTGAAATGGTTAATAATGATCTTACTAGCTCCAAAAAAAATATCTCGTATTTTTGTAAAAGCTAGAAAGCTAAATTTTATCAATCGAAAATTTGAAATTTCATGAACAGTCAAAAACGCCGTCCGCCATTTTTCCCTTTTGCTAATCTGTTGCGTGACGTCGAATTACCTGTAAATATTCGAAATTCGACCGTCGTATAGTGCCAGTCCGCTCACTCCAATATACTTTGACAGGAGATCGAGAGGGTTCGAAGTCGCACAAAGTAGACTTTCAGTTTTGTTTACATGACCGATGACGTCACTATCATAAGCGAAAATGGCGGACAGCGTTTTAAGCATTTCAAAATACAGATTAAAAACCATATTTTCAAATTCAATTTTTTCAGTCATCTTTCACTATTATGAATTGAAAAATAAATATTAAGGTTTCCTTTGCTAAATAGTATACGGAATAAACATTAGTTTATTACAATTTGACATGAGTCAACTAGCCTATTATTTCTACCTCACCCAACGTCATACCGTCAAAGTGACGCAAGTCAAGTCTTTTTCATACCTACTTACATCATAATATCTTCCTGAGAATGTTTTATGAAAAGTGACAGAAAGATTTCTTACAGAATCTATTTCACTTCATTTTATACTCTCTGAAGTGCTTCTTTTTACACGCTTTCTTAGAATAAATACGCCTAGAACGAGAGATCATACAACAAATTTGTAAAAGATGACGCCGCTTTTGGTTTTATGTTTCCGTGTCTACGAACCAATTACGTGTCTAGAGAAGTGTCTGTTTAAGACCAACTGTATATACCATGTTTGAGGAAATAAATTATTGATTCTGATTCTGATTCTGTCGCTTGTGACAGATGCGCACACGGACGAAACGTAGCCCGTGGCTAACCAAAAAAGACTTCATTTTCAAGCTCTGACTAGGTTATTAGGCGTATTTATTCTAAGCATGCTTTGAAATTCATTATGAACAGAATTACCGAGTTTTTCCGGTAGCGATATTTTTTGCACTATATATGCCCATTTATAGAATCATCTGCAGCTCCCCTGGAGCAACAAACAAAGGAAATTGTTTAAACCAAACAACCGGAACACACGCAATCAATTTCTTCAGAACTCGAAAAAGGGTCAAAGGCAAACGGGCAATTACCGAAACGTGTACAAGTCAAACGAGCATCTTCACCATTAACCTCGGCGTCCAGGCCGCAGCGAATTATCTTCGGCCTCCCGAAATTGCCCGCGCATTACCCCTCATATTCCGACGTTACCCCATTACCCTGATATTCAGGCCCCCCCTGACCCGCCGGAATGTTCGAGAATGTTATCTATGGGAAACACGTCGTTGCCCAAGCTTGGTGTGAATGTCATTGGGTTCGCATTTACATAATGTATCAGCCGTCGGCCCTTTAAGGGGAAGTTTAGAATGTTCGACAGGGTGCTTACTGACCGGTTTATAGTTTACTGCGTGTTCTTTCCCTTTTTTTAGTTTGTCTTACCTGTGATCTTTTGTTGTGTATATATATTTATTGCCTTTCAAATAAACAATGTAAAGATCGACATAAACAGTAGTTATAAAGAAAAATACGAAAGGTTTTATCTGGCGTTATGGCGGTGGAAAGTTTAACACGCTTGCCCGGTAATCCAGAGGTACCGGGATCGAGTCCCGGTCGGTTCCGCCAGGTTACGCATTTAAATTTATCTTTGTGCTTTGATCTTTGTATCAATGGTTTAACATGTTTATTGCTGTTTAGATTTCATGTACGTATTGGAGTAGTATTATACACATGGAATCAGTAACTGCAGTTTACATACAGGGCGAACGATATGAAGTGTTACCAATTTCCAAAGGCTACGATTTTTTTGGTTGCAACAAAGTTTATTTATTGTTACGAATATAATTAGTTTTTTAATTAATATATTTTAACTCAATATGACCTGCCTTGACTATGGCCTTCAGATGGTCTTAAAATGAGTTGCACGCTGCACGAATGTGGTTTTGCGGTATGTTGTGGAAATTACGTACGATCGCTTTCTTCAGTGTATCGACTGGCATGCTTTCTTGTCCTCACGTTGCTCTCCAAAATTGCCCACATAGAGGGGCCATTTTTTCTAAAGTTGTACACCCCACTTTTTTTTTTTTTTTTCGATGTTTTGGGTATTTGCTACTCAGAATCACGAGCTCTTTCTATCAAATTATGAGAAAAAACTGTCCTGGCCCAGAAATGAACTAAGAATATTGTCAGATATGGCCATGTGTGAATTTGGTAACACTTCATATCGTTCGCCCTGTACTCGTGAGTAGAAACAACGTCGTGGCACTTAAATCATACGTATAACAATAGTTTACAATAGGTCTGTCAGTTGCATACTTAAAGCACATGCTACTTCAAGCGTATCACAGTAGGTACAGTCGCCATCAGATATATCGCAGCATATAAGGCGTTCATAAATATCTGAACACGACTCTTATTGAATGGGCCTTACGGTACATGTTCAGATATTTATGAACGCCTTATATGCAACGATATATCTGATGGCGACTGTACCAGGGGTTGGACAAAAAGTGCGGATGACGTAAAAATGACGTAATCTTGCACACAGGATGATGTTTGTATTTAAACTTCCGTGTGACGTTTAGTATAACAAAGTAGTATTAATGAAGTAACAAAATAATCGTACATAAATCCATGGAATTAATAATACAGGTGGTAGGGTGATGTAGTGAATAGGTACAATAAATTTGTAAGGTTCATATTAAATTCACTTTGCCCTTTTTTTTCTACGTTTCCGAAATGTTTGGTTGTCTCCAAATATCTTTTAATATTGCTTAACTTCGTTGGTATATCTTGATTACAGCAAGAGCAGTACACGTTATTATTGACTACTATTATTATGACTTGCGGTTTGAATAAAATATGCTTCAATTTATAAACTGCTAGTAAAAGCAGCAAAATATGATTTTTACGCGCTATTATCCAGATAAAAAAAATGTCTGTTGCCTTTTTCCCTTGCAACCCTAAATCACTGGATGAAAAATTCATGCTCTATTTCAGTGAATTTTATTACGATGTAGTCTAAAATGCAGCTAGGCGGTTTATTTTGTTTTTGGCACGCAATACACTTTATTAGTTTGCTCAACGAATGTAAAAGGCAATATTCATACGATGATTTTTTTTAAACAATCAATTTCAAGTTCAGTATTTTTAGCTAGGTAAACTACGTTTAATAGAACGTTTTAAGGGTTCCGTACTTCAATCGGCAAAAACTAAACCCTTATAGGGTTACTTTGTCCATCTGTCTGTCCGTCTGTCAACCCCCTTTTCTTGAGAACGCGTGGAGGTACCAAGCGTAAAAAAAAAGGTTGTCAGGAAGAGATCGCTTTTTAGCGATGATCAAAAGTTGTATTTGTTTTGTTCCCCTTTTTAAACTTTTATTGGTGTGCAATAAAGTATTTTGTATAGTATTGTAATTCTAAAATTGAATTGAAAAATAGATTTCTACGGAGAGGGTCATTATTTTAGGAAAAATCTTAGCGCGATGCAGGATTTGCGCGAGCGCACGACGCCAGCCATATAGCAGCAGCGTCTGTTGGTAAAAAAATATATTTGTTCTCTCATTACGCCGAAATCGCTGGACAGATTTTAATCATATTATATTCTATCTGCCAATCAATGTACAAATAGCTGGACAACCAAAATTGGTTTAGAGTACTTTTTCCCGATTACCTCACTTGCTTCTAAATTCGAGTTGAACTCTATTTCTATACATTATATAATAAAATAAGAGCGTTGACAGGTCGCTGTAGTTACCAAAAGCAATAAAAAAAAAATAGGTATGGAAGAAGTTGCAAAAACCGAATGTTTGCACTATGGAATAAAACCACATTGATACTACGCCTTTTTATACATATTTGATTAAAATCGCTGGCTGAAATAAACCTAACCAAATCGCAGATTTAAATCCAGCCATATTTGGATTTAAAAGAATTTTCCATACGAACAGAGACCAATTGAGTGCAGCCGAAAATTTTGTGTTATATATCGAAGCATTTTTATAAAATTTTCATAACTGAGGTCATTTCGCTTTTCTAAATCATGCTATGGCATGATTATGAATATTTACAATTAAGCGAAAATAAAAACGTGGTTTAGGCGGGATTCGAACCTGCATTTCTAACGGCTTTCCGGGCCAACACTGGCGTCCTACCTAATTGGACCGCTGAACCGATGCGAGAGTTATTGATTTGTTGACTGCTTTAATAAAAATTTGTTGTTGCACCTCGTTGCTGTCGATTCTCAACATAATTTGGGACGATGGTGCGGATCATTAAGTCTGAATCTTTACGGTAGATGGCGCAACGAAGCCACCTTAAGGCATGCAAGAAGCATCTGGTTGAAAAATTCAATGGCTGCCTCAACCATTAAATTTTCAAATTTTTCGCTTTATTGTAAACATTCGGTTTACGCCACGCTTACGCTAACAAACGTTACGGCTTTAAAAAAATACGTTATGGATAGTTCAGCAAAGATTAAATTATATTCTGAAACCGAAGAAAGTATTCAACTATTTTCCAGTGGTGTCAGCTACCTTTGTATTAATTTTAGAAGTAAAGTTATGTAGCAAATTGCTTTGCTATTATCTGAAAAACAAATTACCTTTTTTTTTTATTCACCGCCTGAAGATTTAAATAAGTTGACATTCAACTAGTTTTCGCGAATCTTTCAAGATGAAAAAAGGTTTTGAATTATAAATGCACTGGCGTGTTACGAGGGCACTGAACTTGTTAAACAAATAGACAAAGGAGTACGGTACCCCGTAAAGTCAAATACGCATCTCAATTGCCAATTATAGTTGTTGAAGTGAGCCCGTCTATTAACAGTATTCCTTTCAAGTCTTTTCAACCCGAAGCAAAAACACGATAAATTATTATTCATTGTACTAACACCGACAATGCTAGAAATGTATTAACTGTTCACGATCTCGTATCTCAGCAAAATAATCTTTAGCGAAAGCAAACTAACATTAATAAGATAAAGTTCAATTTAGAAGCAAGCTAGTAAGCAACGTACGAGAATGAGAAAGCGAGACCATTTAACGATACCAGGCGCCGTCACCAGCATTGAAGTTTCTTTGAATCGCATTCTACAAATAAATACTAGTCTTGGAAATACTACAAATAAACATATCACTGGTAATTCTGCAAATCTAGTATCGTTCAATTGTTGCAAAGTTAGCCGTATTCAGTAAACGTTTCATTTTCAGTAGGTAAGTAGAAAATTCTTGTTGATTCTGATGTAAATAAAAATTGTAACAAAACTGTTCGATATTATTTGCGTCCTTTTTACTTATTTTGTTACAACAATAAAGGAGAATAAGTATAGAAAGAGAGAAAGAAAACTATTCACGATATTTATAACTTTAGATGTTGCAGATTATACTCGGCATCCTATAGTTAAAAGCAGTCAAAATGGCCAAAAATGTCGTAACAAATCCTTACTGCTGTACGAATAAAGATCTGTGTCGAGGTATTTGGTTACTTTGCCTGCTGCTACCTATATGGTGCTAACTGTACCTTGTTATTGATGCCGAGTCTAAGTATAGTCATCTGGTAAACTATCCCCATTTTAGGTGTTCGTACCCAAAGAGATCATACCATTTTTTGTAATTGGCCGGTTTTTACACAAGAGGGCGAAGCGAGCGAGCGGTTTCAGCTTTGATAAAAAATGCTTTTGTATGTCCGTTTGTCGGATTGTTCTACATACATTGTTGTATAATATACAAAAATCTAGACAACTGTAGAACAATCCGAAAAACGGACATACAAAAATTATTATTATCGACTCTTTTGAAATTTTGTGAGCAGGTTCGACAATTATGTCATAATTACAGAATTAAACGAACGTACCTGAAGTGAAGTTATATCCTGATTATATGAAGTAGTAAGTCCGAGGTAGAGCTTCCCTCCCTCCCTTCCCTTTTTTATCATATTTATTTAACTCTGATATTAATGACATCTATCACTAATGTTGCCAGGTGCTGTGTTTTATATTTGTTTTTTAGGCTTTAAAATAACGAACGAGTAAGATACCCTTACCCTGAGTTAACGTGAACTTTACTCTTACTTAGTAGAACTATAATTATATCATTGTTGTCTTGGCACTGTATGCGCTTAAGCTGCGTTCAGTCTTAGAGTGCAGCCGTGTGTGTGCGGTTCCCCGTGGCGTCACCCATAGGTTACACCGGAAGACCGGCGCTGGTTCCCGAGCCAGCATTTATGCTGAGGTGTGACCTTTTCTTGGCATACACACCTACGATTTTATTTTATTCCTAATGTTTTGTCCAGTTCGTGTATATTCATTATCCATACAAATCGTTTACGCAAACGCTAGCGAGTACGTTCACTGTAAACTCATATTAAGGGTTTTGTACTACATAGTCACTGTAGGACGAGAGCTGAAAATCGAGCTCAGTGGCGTGCCATGGGAGACGCCTATGTCCAGCAGTGGACTGAAACAGGCTGATGATGATGATGATGACTAGGTACATAGTAATTATATCTCGGACTAAGTACAAATATAATCCATTTTCCAGTATGAGTCTTTCGAAATGTTTTAAAATATTGGAATTGAAAATGTAAAAAGAAATATTTCAGTCATTTTGAAACAGAATCGCGAGGTCTCCAGCTTACGGAGACACTAATATTATTTTTCCAAGACTACTATCAAAATATGGCATCGAGCTAGCATGCCAAACGATGCCACTTTCAAGGAAGTCACGTATTGTGGATACATTTGCTTCGTGGCGTGCCTGTCACTTGCAGGTTAAGTAGCTAGCATGTAGGTTGGTTTCACGTGCTTTGTTTGCCTGCAGTTGTCAGTGCAGCTACAATCATATATCTCCGGGTTAATGGATCAAAACTGTTTACTTTTGTTTAGTAAAATAAGAGTACGATAACGTCATAATTCATTTTGTTTTAGTTTATCATTGTTAACTGTTATACGACAGTTCGAGAAAGCAGGAGATTAAATAGAAGATTTTATAATAAATAAGTTATACCCAAAGGCAAATACAGTTAAAATACTTCATCCATGTTAATACCAGCCATGCGCGCCAGGTTATTACTTATTACACAGATAATTTAGAGTAAGGTATATTTATCCTGTTCTTAATCTATCTAGGACAGTATGTTTAGTAAATTAATTATACTTGGATACATGAAAATCAATACGTTACAAAGATCAACGCACAAAGAAAAACCTGGTGAAAGAGACCAGGAATCAGACCCGGTACCTCAGGATTCCGGCCCAGCGAGTTAACCTACCCACAACCCTAACGCCAGATAACCTTTAGAATTGTTCCCCATGCTTTGTGTGTCGATCTAAGCATTGTTTATTTGAGTGGCTTTACACCTTAGCAATCAATTTTTTCTTTGCGTTCAACATAAAAAGTTGTGGTGTATCCACATTCAAAATAATGAAACATTACATAAATTAAGGAAACATGTAATGTCTCATTTTTTTTTTTAATGTGGGTACACCACAATTTTTATTTAAACTATGAATACAAAGATCAAAGCCTAAAGAAAAAATTGAAAAAGGAGCTACCTGGTGGAAGGGACCGGGAATCGAACCCGGTACCTCTGGATTACTGGTCCAGCGCGTTAGCCACTTCGCTACCCTCGCTCCACGTAGACCTGACGAATTTTTCCTTATGCTTTGTGTGTTGATCTTTGCATTTTTTTATTTGAAAGGTTTTTTACACCTTAGCGACCTCTATGTGAATACGTTAATATTCACATCTTACTGCACCACTTTACAGCGGTGAACGAGCAAGCGAGAGAGGGCGCTGTTAGTTTTATAAATTTAGGAAACATGTAATGTCTCATTTTTTTTTTTTTTTTAATGTGGGTACACCACAATTTTTATTTAAACTTTTTTTTTTTTTGGACCGGTAATCCAGAGTTACCGGGTTCGATTCCCGGTCCCTTCCACCAGGTAGCTCCTTTTTCAGGTTACCTATCTGAAACACTAAAAACGTTAGTCCGAATTTCATTTCGACAAAAACTATTCGACAAATATCATTTTAACTTTTTTTCATTTGTCCGAAAATTCAATTCGATAATTTACGATTGGGCATTAATTGTTTAGGATTTTTATTCACTCGACTAATGACACGTTTCCCTAAATCTCATTTATCCGTAATATCAGTTTTCCGATGTAACGTTTCGGTTTATTATCTACTCGACTTTTTTTGTATGACTTTGATTTCATTTGTCCAATGTAACGATTCGGTTTATTAACTACTCGACTTTTTTTGTATGACTTTGATTTCATCATGCGATCAGCACGGTAGCTGCGCTCGCTCGGCTCGCGGGCTGTTGTGGTCACAGTTCTAACCTAACCTAACCCAACCAGGTCGGTTTTGGCGGTTTGTCGGCTGTTGCCGCAGCACGATAGCTTCGCTCGCTCGGCTCGCGGGCTGTTGTGGTCGCAGTTCTAACCTAACCTAACCCAACCAGGTCGGTTTTGGCGGTTTGTCGGCTGCTGCCGCAGCACGGTAGCTTCGCTCGCTCGGCTCGTGCGCTGTTGTGGTCACAGTTCTAACCTAACCCAACCAGGTCGGTTTTGGCGGTTTGTCGGCTGCTGCCGCAGCACGGTAGCTTCGCTCGCTCGGCTCGCGCGCTGTTGTGGTCACAGTTCTAATAACCTAACCTAACCCAACCAGGTCGGTTTTGGCGGTTTGTCGGCTGCTGCCGCAGCACGGTAGCTTCGCTCGCTCGGCTCGCGCGCTGTTGTGGTCACAGTTCTAACCTACCCTAACCCAACCAGGTCGGTTTTGGCGGTTGGTCGGCTGCTGCCGCAGCACGGTAGCTTCGCTCGCTCGGCTCGCGCGCTGTTGTGGTCACAGTTCTAACCTACCCTAACCCAACCAGGTCGGTTTTGGCGGTTGGTCGGCTGCTGCCGCAGCACGGTAGCTTCGCTCGCTCGGCTCGCGCGCTGTTGTGGTCACAGTTCTAACCTAACCTAACCCAACCAGGTCGGTTTTGGCGATTTGTCGGCTGTTGCCGCAGCACGATAGCTTCGCTCGCTCGGCTCGCGGGCTGTTGTGGTCACAGTTCTAACCTAACCTAACCCAACCAGGTCGGTTTTGGCGGTTGGTCGGCTGTTGTCGCAGCACGATAGCTTCGCTCGCTCGGCTCGCGGGCTGTTGTGGTCACAGTTCTAACCTAACCTAACCCAACCAGGTCGGTTTTGGCGGTTTGTCGGCTGCTGCCGCAGCACGGTAGCTTCGCTCGTTCGGCTCGCGGGCTGTTGTTGTGGTCGCAGTTCTTATGTAATGCGAAAAATATCATTGAGTAAATGAAAAAATGGGTATTAAACAAAAGACGTCTCAATTCAGATGGCAAGTGAATGGGGCGGGAAAAGATGGTGAACTGAAAATTTGGCTAAATGAAAAAATGGGTATTAAACAAAAGACGTCTCAATTCAGATGGCAAGTGAATGGGGCGGGAAAAGTTAAAAGGTGAACTGAAAATTTGTTCAAATGTATGCAGTGCCAAAAGTATCATTTGGTAAATGAAAAATGGGCTACGAAAAAAAATACGTAACAACTCATAGGGCAAGTGAATGTGACGGGAAAAGTTTTTCGGACAAACGATACTTCTACTAAATGTAAAATGGTGAAAAGAAAAATGTACGAATCCTGTCATCGAACAAACGATAATAATTCGAATAGTTTTCGGGCAAATGAAATTCGGTCAATGGTTTTTAGTGTTTGAGATAGGTTACCCCTTTTTCAATTTTTCTTTAGGCTTTGATCTTTGTATTCATAGTTTGAAACATTACATGTTTTACAAATTTACAATATATAGTTTCCAACTCACTCACTCATGTCGTGAACTTGCTCGAGCCTTATTTTATTATTAAAACATTGTAGTATATACATTTAATGTGGGTCAAAAATAAAATATAAAGAATAACAAATTTACGGGATTAAAACTAAAAATAAAACTAAGATTAAAATATATTCATAAAACTAAGACCTCTAGGTAGGGTGCCCATGACGCAGGCAGCATTGCCACGCTGTATGGCTAATTATAAAAACATTAATACTTACCTAATGTCTAAACTCACATTAGGCGCATAATCTACACATTTTGGCCCACTAGAAATACCAAGTTCAATGAACTGCTAAAGTTGCAGAGGCAGGGAACTTCAAAGTATTACAGACTTGAGCTGGCAAAGTCAAGATTAAAACTTGCAGGGCGTAGGCCGTTTTTACGGAAAAATCTTGGCTTATAACTTGGGATACAAGTTGCTAAAAACGTGTCGGGATTTATTAAATTCCGTTTTTGAAATAGTTACGAAGAATATTTCAACTTGCAAATATTGACGTACCTAGGAGCATTAAAGTTGATCCTTGTGTTCAAATATCAAAGTTGAAGAACGAGGGTAGTTACTCCGAAGTTTAAATAAAAGTAAACAATAAAAAATTGACATTATAAATAAAAAGATAAATCCATGAATTATTATCACAAAACGGGACTTAATTCCGTTCAAACAGTGTTTATTTAATTTCCTCGATGTTTCGAACGTGACGTTACGTTTTACGTTAATGGTCTTGAAGGGACTGAAGAGGCGGGCATCAACGTCATCTTGTCGCGCGAGTATTTCGAACTTGCCCGTCTATAACAATTTGGCTTAGCGACTTGTCACGCGACACAGCATAGCCTATCACTCTCTCACAGATCTGTGAAGATAGAGACATGTAATATTTCTCGCTCGAGAAAGAGTCGCGTGTCGTAGTTGTTCTAGAGGTGTTGGTCTTTATGGTCAGTTTGCTCACTGGGGTTGCCACTTGACAGACAACACTTATATAATAATGTTTTGTTATAATAATGTCTGCAAATCGTGTAAGCTTACATCAATGAATCCGTGAATCTTCGTAAAAAAAGTAAATGTTGTGATAAGCTCCCTTTTAGGCATAAAATTATGATAGAAAATAACATTAGCCGTGGTAGTTTTATCGATTAAACCCAGGAAAACAAAAGTTAAGAGAAATAAATCTTAAATGATATATTATATTTATATCATCAGACGATCGCTCTCCACTTATTTCGATCTTCTGCAGACCGCATGGTGTCGGGAAACTTGGTGACCGTTGTGTCAAAAATCTGATCGGTCCAGCGCATGCGCAGCGTGAACTCCTTCCGCTTGGTCTTCTCCTTGAATCTTTTCTATATATTTCGTGTATAACGAGCATTGAGCAGTGATCTATAAAACTTAACAAGCAAAACGCGCAAAACTATAAGGAAATGCAAAGCGTTTTATTTTAAATCGATTCCAAACAATCATTAACGGATTGCAATTACTTAAAAATATATCATTATATTTAGATTTCTAAAAGTTTTAACACGTTAACTTTAATAAAATTTTCATAATTGAAAACAAAAAGTTATAAACGTTATTTTCTTCACCGTGTATAAAGCTTACCTGACCACAACGTAGCATGTTTGAACCATGTTTTAAACTTAATAGTTGAACGCAGTGTCGTAAATCCCAGTTAATTGAATGAAAAATCGCAACAGCGTGATACGGCATCGCTTGGTTATGCTATGACGGGCACGGCTGCAAGTCACGCCACCGACCTCATGTCATACGGGACTCCTTAGAACGTCACAGAACCCATTACTTCCCCAGCCGCTTACGCCCTTTTGCACCACCGTATATAACCCCAATAACCCCATGTCATATGGAGCTTCTTAAAACGTCACTACACGCCTTATTTTCTCAGTCGCTTAAGCCCTTTTTGTGCTACACGTATGCAGCTAACGTTATTTTTAAACGCAACCTAGATTGCGATATCGCTGACGTGACGCAACATATAAATGGGATGTTTTGTTGTGTTTGTTCGTCTTTCGTGTTATAGTGAACTTACCTACACTTACTTTGCATAACATATTATTTCTTTACATTGCATTGCAATAGTTAAATCAAACAACGAATATCAACGGGTGTCTATGTAGGTATATTCGACAAGGGTCTTTCAACATGTGAGGAAAAAATATTCCAGATAGTATCTTAAGTACATTATAGACTAACAAGTGTCCGGTCCAAGGATAGTAGCGCTGTAAACAGCTTTTACATAATTATATGCCGTCATATATTCGCATTATTAACGTTAGTAGCTATTTGTCAAAGATTTCTCATCAACCAAATTCAAAACATTGTTTACTGGAATGCTGCTCAATACTTCGTTTTTCTTACGGAGTAAATACCTACTGAATCCTATTGAAAAAAAAAATACTTGACTTTCATCACTGTGGATAGTTGGGTTTATTATACAAAACTTACTTGAAATTTGCGGAATATTTATTCCTGTTTCCTCTTTGTTTACAGCAGTAACATACACAAACATTCAACGTCAGTTACCAAAATTTGTCGTTGCCAGGAAAATAAATAAGCACCACTAAAATCCGCAATATGACGTGGGAACACCCTATCAAGATCTTTCCTGAAATCATGACACTGTTACATTGATTTTCAATACAAATCTAGGACTATATACCTAGATGATCATTATTTTCAAGAAACGAACCTGTTTAGCTATTCCGCCCTACACTAAACCGCAATGCCAGCGCAATCCACGCATTGCAGTTTACAACATTTGCAAATTGTCGAATCGGAATCCACAACAGATCCCATAAAAATCGACGTGGCGACCCAATAAATGTCGTGTACAATGTGGGATGCTGGTTATTTCGCTCAATGCAATCTGCATTTAACTGCGAAGTTTGCCGTGAATTTAAAAAGTTTATATTTGGTTACGTTGTTGTGGCCGGTTGCTGATCAGTGATCAAGGAACGCCGAAAGTTTCACGACATTACGATGTTGTGATAAAAGACGGACCCTTATTTTAAGAAAAAAAAACAAACTAAAAACAGCTAATTCGATAAAATTGTTTTACTTAAAAGAGTCCTTACTGTTTCTTTTGTCATTTATTAATTTACTAGCTGCGCCCTTCGGCGTGACCTGCCCATTTCACGGAAGTACTACATTTTTTCGGGATGAAAAGTAGCCTATGTGGTAAGGCGATACCCTGCTAGGTAGCCGATAAGCTACCTCCATATAAAATTCTATCATAATAGATCCACCTGTTTGCGCGTGAAGAAGTAACAAACATACCAACACATTCACAAACTTTTGCCTTTATAATATTACAGTGTGTATGTGTTAATCCAGGGTGTCAGCTACCTCCATACAAAATTTTATCAAAATTGGTCCAGTCGTTTGAGCATGAAGAAGTAACAAACATAAAAAACACACAAAGTTTCGCCTTCATAATACGTGTGATCACACTAGAGGCGAAAACACGAGTGTTCGCTGCGATTAACCCAATCTACAAAATTAAGGTCAAGAAATATGATTTATCTTCAGGAATTAGTTGTAACCCGATAGCATCTGGAAGATTGATGGAACTAATGAGCGCTTGACGTGTTAACTATAATATTACGCTGGGCTATTAGTGCTACAATATGACCTAGGTCTATTATTTTTGGATACAGCGTTTGTAAAGCGAGTTGCGTTTCTAAGAAATACTGAGGTTGTTGAAAAAATAAGGCTAGCTGTAATGTGCTAGACTAGGTTTTGTAAATAATTGCCAATTAACTGGATTGGCAAAATATTGGACGAGAAAAGAATTATTCATTACACTTGTTATACGAAATGCAAGTTCATTTTATTTTCTAATTGTGGTAAATGCAAAATTTACTCGTATTTGAATTGTCTACTTGTTAGGTTATTACTCTCCCGAACTAAACCGAGCTAGGAGTATATAGGTAAGTAAGCAAATACGTGGTGAATTGAATACACTTGTATTATTTGAAGCGCAATTAGGTGGTTTTACGGCAGCTTATTTCTGCTGGAGTTCATTGTCCCCGTACAAAGGCAGTTCCAAAAGCGCAATTAACAGCCGAGCTTAGATTTTATAGTGCGTGCTTTATCATAGACCGCAGTGACTTAGGCTAGGTCAACGACTGTGCCTAAGGCGAGGTCTTAACGCACATTAGCAGCGATCAGCTACAAGTGCCTTGAAGATTTTATAGAGCGTGCTACATCATAGACCACCGTAACATAGGCTAGGTCAACGACTGTGCCTAAGGCGAGGTCTTAACGCACATTAGCAGCGATCAGCTACAAGTGCCTTATAGATTTTATAGAGCGTGCTACATCATAGACCGCCGTAACTTAGGCTAGGTCAACGACTGTGCCTAAGGCGAGGTCTTAACGCACATTAGCAGCGATCAGCTACAAGTGCCTTATAGATTTTATAGTGCGTGCTGCATCATAGACCGCCGTATCTTAGGCTAGGTCAACGACTGTGCCTAAGGCGAGGTCTTAACGCACATTAGTAGCGATCAGCTACAAGTGCCTTATAGATTTTATAGAGCGTGCTACATCATAGACCACCGTAACATAGGCTAGGTCAACAAGTGTGCCTAAGGCGACGTCTTAACGCACATTAGCAGCTATCAGCTACAAGTGCCTTAAATTTTATAGTGCGTGCTGCATCATAGACCGCCGTAGCTTAGGCTAGGTCAACGACTGTACCTAAGGCGACGTCTTATCGCACATTAGCAGCGATTGGCTACAAGTGCCTTGGAAGTCCTATTCAATAATAGTGCGTGCTTTATCAGAGACTACCGTAACTTACCTTACGTAAGACGGAGCCCAGTCGTAGAATAAGAAAAGATTTAGGCTTTATCATAGACCACCGTTACATAGAATAAGTCAACGACTGAGTCTAACGCCTCAGCCACGACTTTGCGCGGCAGCGGCAGCGGTGAGAATTATAGTGTTTCGCGCACTCGTATGGCCACCGCGATCGAATCTGTCACTCAACTGCTCCCTGCGCTGGTTGCCGACGAAGTCGCGGCATATCCGTAAGGCGCCGTCTTACCGCGCGTCAGCGGTAATTGACTTATAAGCGCCTTAGATTTTTTAGTGCCTGCTTTATTTTAGACCGCTGTAACTAAACCTAGACCAAACGGTTATGCTTAAAGCGTCATCTCATCGCTTGAAAGCAGCGATTGTTACTTTTTACAAAAAAAAACAACAAACACCCAAATTGTTTAGGACATTAATTTGTACTGTCATAAGTATTGTTACACACAATAACCTTGGCTACTCACAATTATTTATGTTTATAATAAAAAAAAAGTTTAGCAGTGCTATCCTATGTATATCCAACATTATTGACGGTTTGAACATCATTAAAAACGCTGCTAAAACTGTCAATAAGAGCGTGGACTATCAATTTCCTCGCTCGCTGTGAGGCGGTCGCCTTACGTTAATGGCTCGTAACTCAGCGGGTTTTTAATCAAACTGCTCGCGTTCCGGCGGATGCGGTTGCAGCGCCGGGTAATAAAATTACAGAGGTAATTAATGGAATAAGTAATAATTTGATTACTGACGGCGGTGGGGATTTAACAGTGCGGGACCGTTCCAATATTTCGTGATAAACATTTGTTACCTAACAGAAATTATAACGTATCGTCTAGGTATCATCTATATTCCTTATTTACCTTCATAATCTAACGTTTCGGCGGTGTTGCACACGCCGTGGTCTCAGATGTACTGGTGAATCAGCGAGTTGTTGATGAAGCTGTCGCCCAAATGTAGCACTACCCGACGAAATTGTCTAATAAAATGGATGGGTGGGGAGATAAATGTTCGACTATCAATCACCCATTTGTTTACTAATTATTGTCACCGGTCCGACACACAACACTCACAACATCCATGCACAGATTTGAAGATATATCCCGCGGTTAAAACTTTTGAATCACATGGTCCCCAAGTGTGCGATAATATAAAACCATCTTCCCGGTTGAAATTCCTTGTGTGTTTTTGATTTCAATTGCTTCTCTTTCCATCCTAAGATAATAGTGCTTGGTAAGGGAGGCATTGCACAATATAAAGTGTCATATAAACTTTTTTTATTTTCATAATTACAAGTATAGAATAATTCCTCAAACCTAATTTTAGTTAGCTAGTTTTGTTTTCAATAGATTATGTGAAAGTGACGTACCAAATCATGGAGTACCTAATAACGTAAAACTAGTATTTACAATGAAGGTCAAAACTAGTTGATATTTGGAGTATACCGTGACTGTCACTGTGTCTGTCAGGATGGCGTGAGAGATGTCTGAATAGTCACAAAAATTGTACCAAATAACTGTACCTAAACTGTAATAAACTGTATTTATTTTTCACATATAGGTACAGTTTATTACAGTTTAGGTACAGTTTATTGATATATGTTCCAGAACATAGTTCCCACACGTTGGGGCGATACACGACTGTGCGCGTCAAGCTGACGTCAGAATGGCGTGTTTATCTAACTATTTATTTAATGTTTAATTGCTTGAGGTACAGTTTTTTTCACATAGGTACAGTTTAGTACAGTTTAGGTACAGTTATTTGGTACACACTTTGTGACTACCTATTCAGACATCTCTCACGCCATCCTGACAGACACCTGTCACTCATTTACTAATGTATGAAATGATAATTTGTACTAGGTATGGTACCTCCTGGGAATCGTTAGCCTTAATGCCAAAATAGGTGTATTGTAGTTTAAAACCCGTGAATATACTATCTAACTATGTATTACACTTGTATGTCGGGCGGCCATGTTTGAGCGCTACGATAATCGTAGCGTCGTAGCATCGTAGCACTTAAGTTCGTAGACCCATCGTTTTACATCGCTACATACTCGTATTATGTACCTCCAAGGGGGGCTCTTTGTTTTCTAGAAACTTATTTCGTTGAATGTATCATTCCGCCGAAAAGTATTTCGCGGAATATTTATTCATTTTTAGTCATACATTTTTCATAATTCTTACTAATATCATCCTTTGGTGAGGTTAGGTTAGTTTTATAAAAATCTCAAATAGTTTAAGGTTGCAAAGAAAAATGCTTACTAATCTACTAAATTATAATTCTGGGCCAATCATTAAATTAGGTCGAGACTTTATCAAACAGTGTTTTTTAATATATTATCTAAAGTTTTCTTTTATAATTTCTCATTAGCTAACGTTTCCTATCACATGAGGATAGATGCTCTAGTATAAGTCTCCTTTTATTGCAATAACATCTCCAATGTTGTGACCATGTCATTCATAACGGAAACTTTAACCCATATATGCCCAGTGGGTCGTTTTTGTCTCGAAAATTAGGTTTCAAATAACGGGCGAGTTTATAAGCATAAACGCTCATTTGCGTCGTCTAGCACCATCTATGAGATTTTGATGTTGTTTTCTTTCAAAATTAATAGGTAAATGTAGGTAAGTCGGCAATTTTATGACCTCTGGTGTCACTAAGTACTTTATTATTCTGGTGTCACTAAGTACTAAATTAAGTACTTAATTATTTTGTTGCATCGGTTATTGATTTTGACCCCTTGAGACCTTATACATCTCAACGGAATTGAATTATTTCATTAATTAATTATCTATATTGCGTGTCGTGACGCCTAGAGACCTTCTACATCTCTGAAAAAATCACTTTATTTTATATAATTTTTAGTGTAAACATTGATTTGGAGAAACTTGTACATCTCCTCTAACATATATGTTTCAATTACCTAGTTATAATATAATTGTATTAGTTTTTAAGTATAATTTACGAAAAAATGACTTACTGTTGAGTTTCTTTCGGCTTTCTTCTCAACAGCGGTCTCCTCTTGCGAAATGCCGGTAGACTCACAATCTGACTTGTAAAAGTGCCCTTGTGGCCTACTTACTGAATAAATTATTTCATTTCATTTCATATTTCATTTCATTTCATTTCATTTCACTGCAAGTTGTGACTTGATTTGAGACGGCCAAAAAGGGCATCTGTCCTGAGCAAATTGTAAATAATATTTTACTCTTCGTAAATATACTTATAATATTATGTTATTGCTATTATAAAATTAGATAGTTTATTTATCTCGTAATAAAAAAACTAGTTAAAAGTATTAGTTTTTGGAAAAGTAGTGGTTATTTAAACTTTGGTGGGTCATTAACGACCCTGTGGGCAGAAGTGTATTTAATTACTATTTTGTTATATTTATGATCAGACGAGTACTTACAACGAATTACATACAAGATTTGTTCGGAAATTAAGTCTGATGATGAAATAAGGTACTGATATTTATATTGGTTATCCTGGCGATGGTATCTGATGGTACAGTGCGCAACACTCTACTTGAAAACTGCCAAATGGAGGACGTCAAAAAATTTAAAAAATAAAGAGAGGGATACAACGGCTACCAACTGGATGAGACAAACGTTATATGCACTTAGGTGGCATGACAATATCGTTGTGCCTCTATTATCAACTGAACACGGTGTACAACCTATGCAAACGGCGAGAAGATTTTCTGCTGCGCTAAAATAGACGATTGATGTACCACAGCGGAAAATGACTTTCCAATATGGGTTGTGGGGTAGTGGATCAACTGGACGCTAACATCAGCATAAGTAGAGTCGAAATGAGAGGCAACAAATGGACTAAACTCTTTTTTTTAAGGCTCATTGACGTCGCTGTTCATAATACTTCACTCCTAACTCGCGAGTATAGGAGTGACAGGTGCACTGAAGTTACGCCGAAGCATTGCTCGTGTTTTGCTGCAGAATTAGTGCAAGAAATAGACCTGGGCTCCACCAGAAAAAATCAAAGCAGCAGCGTCTTTTCTTCGGTGCAGAAACATAATTTCTAACACTATGTTTAAAAGATGTCTATAGAGACTACTTCGGCGTGCTTTATGTAAACATAAACTGTACCGGGGTGCAAAAAAAGAGGTATTCATTTGCACATAAAAGGGTTGTCCAGGTCTCATTCTTTTATTTTGTCTCTAAATAAACAATTTAAACAGTGTTAAGTCGATTTTTTCAACATTAACTTACAAGGCACACAATGGGTCGAAAACGACCCTTAGGGAACAGATTTGCCCTAGGGGTAGTTTTCGACCCATTAAAAAAAACACCCTCCCCCCCCTCTCATCTCAAATCTTTAAATGCAGTTTTTATAAGAACCCCTCAGGATCCCACATATCCAAAAATTAAGGAAATCGGAGAGAAAAAATAGTTCTGGGCATATATGGGTTAACAGGATCGAGTTGTTATGTTGCATAACTTACACTCGGGGCTGTGACTATGGTGTGCTACTATAGTATGTCTAATAGATGTCTATTTTGTTCCCAGGTAAGCCGCATTCCAGCGTGAGCAAGGCAAGGTCCACACGTGCCCGGTAAGGCCGGGTCTACACGTGCGGTAATCGCCGCATTTGCATGCGCCTAAGCAAACAGCCGGCAGGGATGGCGATACTAAAGTTTAACATGTTATGTGGATTTCGCGTGTTTTCATAAACCTTACCTATATATGAATTAATTGTAGGAATACAACTCTCAGAAGTGTAAATGGCGTTTATCAACTTTACATTTTAATGAACAGGCATAACATTATATTAGTAGCGTTGAGATTACTGCAAACGGTGAGGACATCTATATGAATTTTTAAAGCTAGATTTTTCGTAGACCACGTTACTAGTACTTAGTTGTACTAACAACTCCCTGTTCTACCTATTAAACGGCTTCAACAATAATATGAAGGTGATGAGCAGTAAAGTATCTAGGTATTATTTAATGTGTAGTTAGCGGTTGTACAACGGTAGCCTAATATCTGATATAGTTATTCATCATCATAATATCAGCCGAAAAACGCCCACTCATTAAGACAAGTCGTGTGCCGCCCTTACCCTACGATCCTGACCTCACCGTGTTAGGAGCGTTTTCAGGAAGTCGCCTGTTCTGAACCTTATCGTCAACCTACAGTGAAAAAAATAGCCACCGGAGCCTACTGACATAAATTACAGTAAGCGTAACCGTTATTGCAGTTAGGTTTACTGAAATGTCAGTAGGCCTAACTGTTATTGCAGTAAGTCTTACTGTAATGTCAGTAGGCTCCACTGGCTATTTTTTTCAGTGTAACTATCAATAAAAAAAAACGTTTTTTATTGGCATGTTGGCAGCCCTGCGCGTCACGGTTGTTACCCGACATGTTCGCACGCGCCGCCGCTTTGTTGACGGGTGCAGGTTAAATAGACTTCCCCATGATTTGCATTATTTCGCGCACCCACCACTAAACTACCCACTCCTTACGTCAACGACCAAAGACTCAAACTTGCACACGTGGAACGACGGTATGTGGTGTACTCGTACCTTTTTCGTGTGAACAGAAACATCCCTCGTCCGTAGTTGTGAAGGAATTATGTTTCCTTTTTATTTGGTATCGGTTTGACCTTGGCCGATTCGCAGCTGATAAATGTTGATCGATAAGTGTTTTCAATCTTATTGTTTTATAATATGTAAAGAAAAGTATAAAACCGGCACCGAGCGTTTCGTACAAAAACGATGAAAGCAATTGCTCTAACAAGAAGACAAACTGTACTACGGGACAAACTTTGCCGTTCCAAAATTGTTGTCCATAAACTAATGCAGCATACAAACTTGTAGGTATATTTTGATTGCGTGACTTAGAAGTTTGATTTTTTCTGCTCCAAGGGGTAGCAGACCAGGAGTATTTGACATTAATTTCAGCTCGATACCTTTACGCATTCTTGAGAAAAAGGAGATGACGGACCGGCGGAGACGAAAGAACAAAGTGAGTACGGAACACCAAAAAATTGGTCATGTATTTTAGCTACACAAGATGATTGACTGTCCGCTGTTGAGTTGTCCGCTGTGGATAAACTCCACGAGTTTGAAACATGTCGGGCCGGTCCAACAAATATAAGGGAGTGAATATCGACTATTCAAAATTATAAGAATCAAAATAAAAAGATAGTAGACCAAT
Source organism: Apotomis betuletana (assembly GCA_932273695.1). Taxonomy (NCBI): domain Eukaryota; kingdom Metazoa; phylum Arthropoda; class Insecta; order Lepidoptera; family Tortricidae; genus Apotomis; species Apotomis betuletana. The sequence continues at coordinate 29,135,971 of OW026301.1, forward strand.
GTCTTAGTGCATAAATGACAGAAGCCCAGAAAATCTTGTGGTTTTTATAACAGTTGAAGTTTTGCATGCAGATAAAAACCTTCCATGCAACATTTTCTCTATGCTCATAACTTTTGTGAAACACGAATCAACCGGAATAATGCGGCAATTCGGAACAGAATAAATTGCACAATACGTCATGCATTTTAAACGCAAAACTTTTAGGCAAATCACTTCGGGATGCTTTAAAGTGAACCTTAACATATGGAACTGAAGTCTAGTTGAAAAGTAAGATCTTACTGGTTTTTAGGGTTCCGTACCCAAAGGGTAAAAACGGGACCCTATTACTGAGACTTCGCTGTCCGTCCGTCCGTCCGTCCGTCCATCCGTCCGTCCGTCCGTCCGTCCGTCCGTCTGTCACCAGGCTGTATCTCAAGAACGGTGATAGCTAGACACTTGAAATTTTCACAGATGATGTATTTCTATTGCCGCTATAACAACAAATACTAAAAATGAAATAAAATAAATATTTAAGGGGGGCTCCCATACAACAAACTTGTTATACCTATATATACATATATATATAGGTACGGAACCCTTTATGCGCGAGCCGGACTCGCACTTGCCCAATTTTTCAAAGTTGGTTTGTTCTTTATGTTGCATGAGAATGATGTTCGAGTCATGCCAAAGTCTATGAGACGACAAAACATCCTAGTATTTTTTTAAGTGCCTGAAATTTTGAGAAAAATCTGGAACGATCATGCCTGTGGAGTAAACGGATCTGACACTAAATTTATCGTTATGGGGATTTGAACCAAAGGTAGCGTCGCTTTGGATACATATCATGTGATGTGAGATGTGACCGCTTGTATTCTATTAACTTCTTCAGATAACTTTAGTCGTGATAGTAACAACTCTAAAAAACTGCTAAACAGTAGGTACATCATTATCAATTCAAACTTACCATTAACCCCTTTGCCTAAAAAGATAAATCAGACAAACGACTAATTCCAAATAACCCCGACAAATCATTCCCACAATTCATGCTTGGTTCCGTTACGAACAATCGTTATCTCAGGCTGCATGCAAGCGCACGCCACGCAACAGGCGCATCGCATGCTGGCGTGTCGACACCTTTTTATTTACCCTGCCATGCGGTGTAAATTGGAAAATCGGTATAATAGTTTACTGTTAAGTATTTGAACTCTTTCGTGGAAATTATTGCATGGAAAGGTGAGGAATTCAGGTGCCGGTATAAGCTACACGGTAGCGTGTCGCAAACATATCACAAACATTATGAAAAAGCACTAAAGTTGTGCTGGACAAAGGCCTCTCCCATGGCACGCTACGGAGGTTCATCTTCGATTCTTATCCTCCAGTCACTACCCACTATCCAACAGATGTCATCACTTCGGTATCCTATCACAACACCAAAATATGAAAATTTTGCGGAAATTTACAGATGGGAAGCAAAAATTAGTGTATGAGATAGGTAACCCGTCACTTCACCCGGTCGCAAGGCGCGGACACTCCGATCGACTCTCCATTCTAGAACTCGTTTGCCCCAGTAGTCGTCGACTCTACAACAGACATGGCCAGCCCAACTGACACCTCAGCTTGTTGATTCGCTGCGCTATGTAACTTTGGTTCTCTGTCGAATTTCCTCGTTTCGGATTTGATCCCTAAAAGACATTTTCCGCATAACTCACCGAGCATGGCTCGCTCAGCGAATTTGAATTAGTAAACCAGTCGAATACTTAGGGAATGGCCACGGCTCCGACAGATATATATAATAATACAATAAAATATCTATATTCAGTCACATGACATTTCTATTAAATAGGTATGTAAATTTTTAAGAAAGGTGTTAAATGTTATATGCCTGTTCAAATATACTTATATTACTTATTGCTGCCGTGCTGTAATCGATTACCTATGCTATAGAACGCTAAGGAGTAACCGCAGCTTGGACCAAAATTTTCTATGAGAGGCAAATTTAACGTTTCGAAGTCTCTAATTTCCTCCTATAAAAGTATGACCGAAACTAGACCGATTAATTTGCTTTTTCGGTTTTTTAAATTAACACGTTCACTGTCCGTGTCCCATATATGGGATCACGGCAAGCCTCTATTACAGAGACATAAGGTTCACACGTCAAACTGGGACAGCGAACGTGTTAAAGAAAGGCTTTGGATATTCTGCTTATAGCCTAATTTAGATTGGTTCTTGGGCAAAAATGTATCCAGGGTCTAAGTTTTCATCGTAGCTACAGGACGATTGAAATATTGGCGTAAACAACCGGGCGAAATAAAACCCTTATCTTCTTAGTATTCCTTTGGCTTCCTTTAATATCAATTTATCTACTGCACTAAGTCCGCTTTTTGTACGATAAGTTTTTCCTGGCCATTATATCCCAATTCTGACCAACAACTTTTTATTTTTCCATAAACATTATTTTCCGGGAGTAAAACGAGAAATCTTTTTAGAAAATATCAAACCGCTTTGAAGGAAATTTACCCTTTCAAGATGGCGGCGGTTTCCGTAAATCCGATATTGAGTTTCAAGAAGCTGCAACTAATAGTTTATCTCTTACATTTATGCCACTTTTTATAAGAAATATAAAAGTATTTTTTATAAATTTATTTTGAACTTTGTTTTTTTAGACTATTGTTTTTATTAACTATTAGGTATTAATTTTATGTGCTTTTAATAAATGTGCATTTATTTTTTGTTGTTGTATATAAATGGGATTACTTTGAATATTCAACCACGGAGACCTTTTTAATGAGCATAAACTTAATTGTGAACCAAATTTTCACACATTATATAGTCCTCCTCGCCGTGTCCGGCGACAGCGACTCAGTCAATTATTTTTGTTCGGGCTATGAAAGGCTCTGATGTGACTCGCAAAACCAAACTTTGTCTTGAAGATGCGATTACAAGGTGCGCAATGAAGTTGTCCAGCAGGGTCGTAAGTGTAGGTATAGGAGGGCTTCGGTTGAGTCTTGCGGATATGTCTCTTGGCATCCTGGTCTTCTAGCCGATGGCGTTCAAATTGCTCCACTTTTTTCGAGACAGTAGAGCGCCATTCCGATCTTTGCAGCGCGATTCCCTCCCAACAATCAGTCGGTATACCACAAGCGGTGAGGAGGCGCTTGAGGACGTCTTTATACCGCAGATACTGACCTCCCTGCTTCCGTTTTCCAAGAGAGAGTTCAGTATAAAATACTGTCTTAGGCAGCCTCTTCTCGTCCATGCGTACGATGTGGCCACACCACCTCAGTTGGTGTTTCATAATAAGCGCCTCGATACCAGGTATCTTGGCGCGGCGTAAGACTTCCGTGTTTGGTACTCTGTCTTGCCATTTTATGCGCAGAATTGAGCGTAGACAACGTAGGTGGAGGTGTCTAGTTTTTTGATGTCGGTTTTGTAGCAGCACTAAGTTTCTGCGGCATAGAGAAGAGTTGGTATGACAATGGCTTTGTAGACCATAATCTTGGTTGTTAGCTTCAGATCATGCGACCTTCAAACACGGTTGTTGAGCTTGCCAAGGGCCGTAGCTGCATTGGCTTTCGGGATGGTATTTCAGATGCCAAACTATTGTCATTTTGGAGCTGACTTCCCAGGTACCTGAAGCATGGCACTTCTTCCAGAGCTTTGTTATCCACGTTGATACTGGAGTACTCCATGTGACAAGGATTTCACACATTATCATGTTTATGTCAAAAATTTCATTTTTTTGACAAGCTTTTCTAGCCAACTGGAATTTTCTTGAACATCCATCAATTGGTCACTGCTACGATTTTACAGACGAAAGAAGAAGGATTGCTTTATCTATTACAGAGTTTCTAGGGCCACCTTCCGGCTCCATCGTCAGACCAGCCCCATGGTACCATAATATTGTATAGTCATTAAAGTTAAGTAGGTAAGAAAAAATTCAGCCCAATCGGTTAAAGATAATCTGCTTCAAAATTCAGTTGCAAGATTCCACACGAACAAACATAGTTACATACATACTTACATTACATAGTTGCATACATTGCAAGTTAAATAAAATCCCCGGAATCTAAAGTTTTCATAGTCAGTGTAAAAAGCAAAGTGGTCTGGATAAGTGTTATCTAAACCCGTGCGTCATTTTATGTGTTATTGCAAACATCTAGTAGGATAAACTACAACAACAAGGATTAAATTAATATTTGAACCTACATAATAGTTTAACAACATGGCTGACACATTCTGACAGCTCATAAACTACAGAACAAGCGAACGACCCGTACATTTATTAAGCACTTTTAGAACGCATTTAACAAAATCCGAGCACCTCTAAACTTTGACAATCCTTATCCCGCACTACATTTCAAAACGTCCCAAACACCGCCGGCTCCACCAGGAGACAGTTTCCCATGCAAAACACTGACCTGAGCACTCGAGCGCCGAGTTAAAACCACGTGCCTGAAACCTGATGACCTGTATCAAACTGCCAAGTAAATTTATTCAAAAGTCAACCGTCGTGCTTACATATTAAAGTGGAAAGTTGACTACGTTAGCGTTGTTTCATGATGTGGGGTCAGCACGAGCGGATTTGAACCCTGCTCCAGTAGTTTTAGAGTATGCGTTTGAGGACAGGGTCGTTGGAGTGACGTAGAGGAATGTGGCAAGCTCTGCAGTTTGAGTTCGGTGCCAAACTATTGGCCAACATTTCGGGTGACATTTTTGCAGGCAACTTTGTTTGTAGTTTGGGAATTTTGACGAGGTGAAATACTACACTGTCAGGTCAGGGTAGCTGCAGAAGTTGAAGTAGGTTCAGTGAATATACGTTCCGTTATGTGCTATTAAATGTATTTTTAAGGGTAATTTTTTCCTGACATAGGATGGGAAATTAAGCTAACTCAAAACGTAAGATTTGATTAGTTAGCACCACAAGTTTATCAAAGGGCAGAAAATAAAAACCATGCGAAAAAGAGACAACACACTCGTGTTCTAATGTAATCAATAATCTAAGAAACCGAACGGAATTACAAATCATTAAGATTCATTGTAATGGAACCAAAGAGAAAGTATTCTTTCTTAATCAAAAACAGAATTTTCCAAATAGGTCCAGCCGTTTTCAAGAAATCGGGTAAAAGACATAAAAGAAAAAAAACAACGAACTGAGAGCCCATTCCATATTTTGGCTTGAAAATAAACACCGCAAAGATGGCAGATATCCTGATTAAATTAAGCTGAATACATGAAATACTAAACAATACCATATCACGATTAGTGCCTATGCTTCCAAGCAAATATGCGGTGAATACTCACAATAAACACATCAGTAGACAACATTTAAAACACGTATGGTCATTCGCGGTTGCCCCGTGATGTGTGCGTGTGCACACGGCTTTATGTTATGTTAAGGCTTCCAAGGGCGGGGTTAATGCGGAGTTATGCTTACGCGCCACGGAGCGGGTAATTCTCTGATTACACAGCCTCCCATGTACAGGATATGTCCACAGGGAAGAGGACTAGGTACTGTTTTTACAAGGACGGAACAACACGATACCCGTATTGTGTTGTTGCTATGAGGACATTGGAATCATAAGGTGACTCTCTGATTTCAATCAGCAGAGGATTAAATCACAGGCATGGGTTATCGAGTATTTCTTATTACTGTAAAAAATATTTCCATCTCTCAAAAATTATTAAAAATCTCTAATTTCAAAGGCATATTATACAGTAGAGGACTATCTGACAGACAAAAGTGCATGGCCTGAACCAGAAACCATAGTAACCGACTCCTTAATTCGTGTTAGAGTGTACCTGACTAGTTTAAGGGACACAGTTCTAATAAGAAAGTATATAAAACGTACATAAATTGTGATAATGATAAACCGTCATACTTTCTTGTAGTTTCCATTTTATTCTTACATATTCCTTATTTATGTCTTAAAATACACTTTTAATATATTTTCTTCGAGGACTACGTAAAGGTACGCCTAAAGTCTTACGATAGGTACAAATTAAGTTCATATTAATGTAATAGTTAGGTAAGTACTTAACCTTTCTGAAAAAAATGACTGACTTGAGTTTATTTCGGCGTCTTATGCCGGTACACTCAGATATATAAAAGTGCCCTTGTGACCTCGAAAATCCAAATTATGTACAATAAACATTCCATGCAGAATTGCATTAACGCGAAAACGGCTGAGAAAAACGCCCGTAGGTATTACCAGAACAAACGTAGGTACCAACAGTTTAATAAACCAGTTCAGAATTTCTTTTGTCCAAAACATAATTGCGCGCAATTTTTATTTAGTTCCGCTACCGTTGGAACGCGGAAAATCGTAAATCACCGTATTTTCCCTTATCGCCCTAAACAGCCTATGTCCACGCGAAATGTAATACACAAGCGTCTTTATTTTATTTTTTCACAATGTTTTCTCAGACCGATAAGGTCCAATGTCCCTGGAAGTACAAATGACGAATGACTTTTGGTTTTTCGTTCCTTTTGTCGCGTTGCTAGAACGGTTTATGTTGATGTATTTTGAAAAGACATACGACCTTCTTTATAGCTATATGCCGCATCGATTGAAAAGAGCTTATAACTTTCGAGTTTTACCAGGATTTATATTCTTTTTTGTTTGGCAGCGTTTCGGCCTCGTTTATAGTTACTTCTTTATAGGAGAAGTTGGAACTGTCGCGAATCACGAAGGATGCAATCGTGAGTACGCACCGTTAGGGTTGAAATGAAATTGCGTTTTTAGGTAGCTGTAACTTTACCTCCATTTTACGATATTTGTATAAACTTTGTCTATATTGAAAGCGGTTAAGAGGCTTTACAGGAAAATTGCCGGTCTTTGCCGCGCGCCAATAAGTCACCAATTTGATTTTGGTTTTATTAAGGGGCGTTTCTTTTACCATAGGGGCAATGTGACAATTTTGCTGACCATCGCTATTATAACTGGGCCACAATGCCGTAATGTCCCAACTTGGTGCGCGAGTTAGGAAAGTGACAATATGGGTATGTTATTGAACATATGGCAATAACTACAAATTAAAAAGGTGACGAAATAACAATGTGGATAAATTTTCCCTGAGCTTGTTAAGGTTGTGTTTATCCAGTGTGTTAGAACTGGTAAAACGAACAAGTGACTTTCTACTTTCAGTTGGACATGGCTAACCATTCCAACTATTCCCTGGCCGTTCAACCACGTTGTCGCGGGGGTAAACGCACGGTTTATGCGCGGCCCACCAGTCCCACCACTAATCAGCTTCGCCGGTAATTACGCCTTGTTAACGCTGATTAATATGATAACTGCTTCAACTCAGCTTTTCGTATTCACCGAGTGATTTACTAACCGCAATAGGTTCTCTTGACACTAATTACTGTTAGCTAACTTTGGACCTTACTTTAATTCTGCTTTAGGCACAATTCGAACCTTACTTGCTCAAACTACTCAAGTTATTCACTATTGTTTGTAGCTTGTGTATTTTTATGAAGACAAACCTTTTTTAGCTACTTAATAGGTCAATGACGTCGCAGTTTGAATGTCAGAGTAATTTAAGCTGACGTGACGTGAGTTACGGTTTTAGACTGAAATTAAGTGGTTATTTTCAGGTGTATATCGTTGTGTATACCTAATTAAATGCTCGCAGCGCTATAGGTCCTCAGATCTGGATATAAAAGTCCAAATTGTATGCTCCTGTGTGAAACATAGACCTTGTGTAAGACCTTGACCGTACTTGAAGTAAGGTCGTGGACTCTCTGCCCAATTGATTTTCTGTGTACCCATAAACTTATTGTAATTATGTATATTATCAAGTATATATCACACCCATTCACGGGACAATGGTGTCCCGGACCTTTGGGAGGCGTGCACGGAGCTGAAGCCAACGTGTAGAGGCCCTTTCGACAAGTATATATATTATTATTATTAGTAAGTTGTACTGCTATAAACATTTGAGTACGTACACTGCCTTTATACAACTTTCGATTCAAATGTCAATGTTCGCGTAAATAGTATAGTATTACTACAGTCAAACCGTGAAAACAGTTTTGTGAGACGGTGTACCTGACATTTTAATAAATATATAAATAAATAATAATAAAAATAAACACTAGTACTTAGATAAAGGAGAACACGAACACGTATATACGAACATAATTATAAAGATCTCTACAATATTACTGAGAAATCATGAAATCAGAAAATTGCGAACTTGAGAAACAAAAAACTTTCTACTAAAAGGTGGTGCGTAGAAAATGAATTAGGGTATTACAAACTACGAACAGCTTGTAATCTCCTCACAAAAGTTACGCTTTTCAGACACAAAATACAGAGAGGTGTACAACATTTTTTAAAGTCCTAATCTTGTTTGAGCATGATACAAGCCGAAAAGATAAAGGAAACAGGATTACTGTTTGTGTGGATTAGTTTAGTTTTTTGCGCTACTTTTTAACATAAAATAATATGTATAATTATGTGTTGTTAGTTATGTGCCTATGTGTAAGTAAGTTAAGCCGCCTACAATTTGATTAGCCCTAAGATTAACTGGTAGATAGTGCCGCATGGCATCAAGCCCGCCTTTTGTACAATACGCTTTCTTTTGTGTAATAATGATTTAATAAATATACACCGTGGCCGTTAATAACCCGAAAGATTTAAACCACGTATTTTTGACGACAATACGAGTAAATAATGTTATATCAACATGGGTCTAATTATGTGTCTTAATTAAATTACTATTTCAATACAAATTAAATCAGATTAATTGCCCGCTTCTTTGTGAACAAGTCTTTAGTTGAAGAAGAGTGAGCGACCATGACACTTCACGAATCGCTCCAAAATCGTACGACGAACGGCGAATGCCGTGACTTGTGTTCTATGACAAGAAGTGTCAAGTTATCTCTGTCTCAATATAACAGGGTTCTATGTTTCACTTTTGACGAGTTCAAATTTGAACATTGGCATAATGACATGAATTAGGGTGTGTTAGACTGGAGATTTTTTAACTTTTGATTTGTTTTAAATAATTTTTATCTCCTTAATTATGGGTTTTTGGACTATATGTTACATACGTTTATATACTCTAAGTAGGCAATAGTATCGTTAGCTTAAATCTTTCGGGTTATTAACGGTCACGGTGTATATAGATTTAAACTAACACGATTTTTACGCATTATTATAACAAAACCGGCCAAGAGCATGTCGGGCCACGCTCAGTGTAGGGTTCCGTAGTTGCCCATCCTTCACAATAGAAATTACGAGAAAGATTTCAACCTCTATAAAAAGGTCGTTAGCGCCAAAGCAACTGTAATTACTTATTACCTTCTGGAAGTTATCGATTATACGCGCCAGATTGAACGAAATGTTTTAATACAGTATGGCACTGAATTATTACATTACGATACAAAATTAAAGATAACTTAACGCTCCGGCTTTACGCCCAGATTAAAATAAATTGTGTCATATTTGTGTAAGGTATACTATGTAGGTACTCGTGTATTAATTACTTGTTTCATGTAACAGATTAAATAAAAGACGCTGAGCCATACAAATGTTTTTGTTTAGTTTTGATAATGGTTGACTGTTGGAGAATGCCTTGTGGCATTACAGTACTTTCACTTTTGTATTTTGTGCAATAAAGTTTAATTAAATAAACAAACAAGGTTAAGCAATTGAATCCATCGTAATTCAGTGGGACTCGAGATGCAATAACAAACCGGCGGCCATGTTGCAGGCGGCCAAGAGGCGCTTGCAGGAAATGAGCCTGCGTCGAGTGCAGAGCAAACCGGGTTGCTGCACTGGGGCAGGTGCGTCTTGATGAGGGTGGAAGATGTTTTGTGCGAAGCCGAAGGGAGGTTTAGCTGGTTTACTTTGATTTAGACAAATGTCTCGTGGAATTTTCATTATTTTCTGAAACCTTTTTTATTTTTTAGCCTAGGTTGGGTTTGTCATGATTTCTGCAAAAGTTATGACTTGCGAGGAAAAGATTGTCTATGAAATATTTTTTTTATGAAATGAAGTATTCGGTTAAGTGTTTTTCTATAAAATAAGAGGATGCCGGTTTAGCCAGAAATAATGTAAGTGAACAGCTTAGTCATATAAATGAATGCGGTTGGATGACTTTCTTATATTTTTAATGCAATTTGAAAATTCGTCAGGTTTTTAATAATATTTTCTAAATTTTACCACTCAAACAAAGGCACAGTGGGTATTTGTACCACAGAGTTAAAAACAGTGTCAATATCTTGTATTTACAATATCACCTATCATAATAGTACATTACACAGCTAGGGCGAGGAATTTGTAAATACCCTAGACCGCATAAGTTCGGACTTTACGGCTTACTACATAAATATTTGTATGCCACCAAATGGCTAAACACAGAACCTTGCCACAATGACACTGATATGAGATTTCAAGCGGCTTTCATATTGACGTTCACTGTGTCAAGGTACGAAATGGCCTAGGAATCAAATTGGTTGACTGGTACATCTGTATCATCCTTTGTTATATTATCTGTTTTACAAATAAATTATTACTTACTTACTGTAAATATTGCGATCTGGGCTTAACACATTACCACCCGTAGTTTGTCTTAAGTTTTAGGTCTTATCTTGGCCAGGAAGTGAGACTTTCCCTTCACGTGTCAGTTTATATTTAGTTTTCAATTGCCTGTAAACCTACATTTTATTATTATGACGTTTTCCAAGAAAAGGGGCCTATGTTGTTCAGTATAAAGACGAAATTAGTTTGTATCCTTATACCGATAACGCTGATAAGCTATCGATACGTCCTTATGTTAAGATAAAGTTGTATCCTTCGCTTGAATTATCACAATTATCAAGAAATATACCATCATAAATCACCGCCGTACGGTAACGCGTGTCCAGTGTGGTTTGCGTTCAACATGAAGACGCAAATCGCTTTGTGGACATTTCTAGTTACGTAATACAATCTCGTTAAACGTTCGTCTTCTTATATTATATAGTACGTAAGTATATGTATTATTGTATTTATGGTATGTATGTTATATAGTATAGATTTACTTGTATCTTAGACGCTCTCAGAACGTTAAATTGTCTACTTTGAAAGTCTGCACCCACCTGAAGCATCTCTGTTTGGCCCTATGGTTGATTGGTAGAGAATGCCATTTGATTTGACTGGCTTTAGTGCAATAAAGTTAAAATAAATAAACCTGACAATATTACCTGCAAAAAGTAATAATTAAACTATCGTAGCACAATAGCCAAACTGCCATTATTTGTCGAAATGAACGTGTTTGAAAAGAAATAATTTAAGAAGCCGTAATTTCCGGAAATTCGCCGGTCTCGGCGGGCGTTTCTTTGAAAGCCTTGTTGCTCGTAAATCAGGCGAACTAATAAAAAAACCTCACAATAAAAAGTGGCTTTATGACATAAAAACTCAACTGTTAAAAACTGTTTTGCGCATTCGAGCGATATTTTTGCGAGACCGTGTTTACAAGGCGGTATATTTATTTAAACTAACGTTCGGTGCGTTTTCTTAACTAAATAAATCGAGTAGAGTAACCATTTCTTATCAATCGCTAATCTAAATAAATTGTAAATATTAAGGGACAATTTTACACGATGGCGACAGGCCCGACGGAATGGCCCTCGTGCCCTGGCAACAAGGACGGCCATTAATATGGGACGCTACATGTGTGGATACCCTAGCGCCGTCCCATGAGGGCACGACGTCGCTGAGGGCAGGTGGAGCGGCTGCTGCGGCAGAGGCAGCCAAGCGCCGCGAGTACGCAGCTCTCGGTGATTTGTATTTGCGGCGTTTGCCGTGGAGACCCTAGGGCCGTGGGGACCGGAAGCAACTAAGCTTATCAAAAAGCTGAGTTATTTGCTTATCCGGTCCTCCGGTGATCGTAGGGCTGGCTCGTTCCTTGCCCAACACATTGGCATTGCCATCCAGCGAGGTAACGCGGTCAGCCTTATGGGCACCCTACCCAACGGTACTAAACCTAGGGGATATATATGTACATATAGTTTAGACCCCAATAGTTTAAGTTAAGTTTAATTAGATCATTATAGTTTCTTAACGTTAAGTTATACAATGTGTTACCGCCAAGTAGGCTTTTCTTAAAGTACCTACAGTAAAGTAACATAGATCTTTAACGTAGCCATGACCTTAATTTAATTAACTAACTTAAATTCAGGCTTTATTAACTTTCTAACAAAATTTTAATTGCCAGTAATGTACAGTAAATAAATTGACAAGTGGGTGTTAAATGACAGCGTGATATGAGTAACGACAATTACGCTGTACACCCACTGCATTGAATGTGCGGATTTAAGAAATTTAATTGTGCAGTTAATTCACATAATTATGATTAGCTAATACATGCAAACAATTAAATGGATCATTGTGACCGTCCATGACTAAAGGGTCCTTATGGCAGGTATTGAGTTAAGCACAGGTTCTAAATCTATGTTAAATAAGCTATTTAACACAGAAAGAATCATGACCGTAAGTCTCATACTTTTTTTTTTAAAAAACATCATACTTACACTTGCTAAAATTTCACTTTTGAGAAAACGTCAAAAGAAGTTTGAAACTAACTTTAAGTATGTTCCCATTGGAAGTTACATAGATTATGATTGATTTTGTATCTCAAGGGGTTTTTCTATTGAACTCAGTCATGGTTTCATCAATGTGACTTCTAGACTGGTAGTTCAAATCAAAATTTTCAAGTCTAACGGCATTTCGTGAGCCATTTTGGCAACATGACTTTTCTGATGTAAAAAAGCCTGCTGAATTCGATTCTGGATGTTGCCAAGCCGAATTTTGCCCCCCTCCCCCCATTTCCCCCCTTTTTACCTCAAAATATGTCCCTAATCACGGTTTTTACGGTTTTACACAAAAAGTATTACAGCTAGAAAAAAAATGTCAAAGACAAGAATGATCTCTATAAAATTTCCTATAACATGGTGTATAAACTTTTTTAGTAGGCCTTATGGTCTGTGAGCAATATCTTCCCGAACTTCATAGACTGGTAGAAAATTCTAAATATCGGCTTCCTTTACCGTGCTAACGGCATTTTGGGATCCATTTTGGCAACATGACTTTTCCGATGTAAAAAAGCCTGCTAAATTCGGTTCTGTATGTTGCCAAGCCGAATTTTGCCCCCCTCTCCCCTTTCCCCCCCTTTTTGACCTCAAAATATGTCCCTAATCACGATTTTTACGGTTTTATACAAAAAGTTTTACAGCTAGAAAAAAAGTGTCAAAGACAAGAATGATCTCTATAAAATTTCCTATAACATGGTGTATATTTTTTTTTAGTAGGCCTTATGGTTTGTGAGCAATATCTTCACGAACATCATTATTTAAAAAAAAAAATGAACTTGGTCGAGGCAGTAAAATACACTTATTTTGGGATAATTGGTTTCGCACAGGATCCAGCCACTCTGCAGCTCTTGAAGCTGACATCCAGTTGGCGTGCTGCTTATTATATATCAAGACTTACGAGGCTTTCAGTCATAAGCAGCCGTCAGATTTACACGCAGAACTGTATCCAAGTAGGGCTCAAAGCGACGTAGAAAATAAAAATGCTTTACTTCTGACGATGAAGTCATTCAAAATGCTCAGTTCTACGCCAGATTCTCCAGAAACGAGCCTTAGAAATGCAGTTACCCAGGATCTTGCAGCAGAAAATTTGTCATGATGATGAATCATAAGCAACAACAACACTATTAACCAGTCCTCTGGGTCTGGGCGGAGCACATGTCGAGTGTCGGTTTCCTCATGAATAGCACGTATGTTGAGGTATCTACCTCAGTTGGTGACGCTTGAACCTTAGTCTCGTCTGCAAATCCTCGCACTACGACGACATTAGTCCCGCTCGCGCGTTCGCGGGATAAAAACTGCGAGCCCAACCTAGTTTGAAGGTATTGAGTGATTTTTAAGGAGCTGCTTGGCAGTGAGAAGTGACACTTTATTTTTTTCTGTTGCAAGATCCTGGGTAACTGAATTTCTAAGGCACATTTCTGGAGAATCTGGCGTAGAACTGAGCATTTCGAAGGATTTCATGTTCAGAAGCAAAGCATTTTTATTTTTTACGGCCCTTTTAGCCCGACTTGGGTACGGTTCTGCGTGTAAATCTGACGACTGCTTATGACTGAAAGTCTCGTGAGTCTTGACAGATAATAAGCAGCATGCCAACTGGATGTCAGCGTCAAGCGCTGAAGAGCGGCTGGATCCTGTGCGATACCAATTATCCTAAAATAGGTGCATTTCACTGCCTCGACCAAGTTTATCAATTTTTTTTTAAATAATTAAGTTCGGGAAGATATTGCTCACAAACCATAAGGCCTACTAAAAAAAATTATACACCATGTTATAGGAAATTTTATAGAGATCATTCTTGTCTTTGACATTTTTTTTCTAGCTGTAATACTTTTTGTGTAAAACCGTAAAAATCGTGTTTAGGGACATATTTTGAGGTCAAAAAGGGGGGAAAAGGGTGGAGGGGGGCAAAATTCGGCTTGGCAACATTCAGAACCGAATTCAGCAGGCTTTTTTACATCCGAAAAGTCATGTTACCAAAATAAATCCAAAAATGCCGTTAGGACGGTAAAGGAAGCCGATATTTAGAATTTTCTACCAGTCTATGAAGTTCGGGAAGATATTGCTCACAAACCATAAGGCCTACTAAAAAAGTTTATACACCATATTATAGGAAATTTTATAGAGATAATTCTTGTCTTTGACATTTTTTTTCTAACTGTAAGACTTTTTTGTATAAAACCGTAAAAACCGTGATTAGGGACATATTTTGAGGTAAAAAGGGGGGAAATGGGGGGAGGGGGGCCAAATTCGGCTTGGCAACATCCAGAATCGAATTCAGCAGGCTTTTTTACATCAGAAAAGTCATGTTGCCAAAATGGCTCACAAAATGCCGTTAGGACGGTAAAGGAAGCCGATATTTGGATTTGTCTACCAGTCTATTCCAGATCCTGAGAAAACAGCCTTTGATAACAGCAACACGCTTATAAGAATGAAATTAATAAAACATGTTTTTCAGCTTTGTCTTTAATTATGTTGTAATCTGAACTATTGTATAAAGTAGGACATATTTAAACTTACATTTTAGGATATAAATAAAATCACATAGTTAACGAAATATCATTATTATAATGTAAACGTGATAATTATTATACTTTTCATCTTCCCCTATAACAATAATAAATTTAGTACAGTGAGTTCTAAAATATATTTATTCAGTCCACTGGAGTATCACAAAATTATCATTATTGTTCTACAAGTTTTATTTTTTTATTTATATACGATTAAAATTACGTAAATTTGACTCCCATACATTTGGGAAAAGGGTCCTTATGACCAATCACAGACAAAACATATTAATAATTCCAATATGGCACAATATTAACATTATTTATTTCCTAATCTTGTATTAACACAGAATACCGAAGAAAAAAGGTTATTATAAATTTACTCAAAATCTTTATCTGTAAGGAGTTATTCTCATTTAACGCCAACGAATAATTTACACAGTCGGTGACTACTAAGGAACTATTCATAAATCACGTAATAAAGATAATTTCACATAAGGGCGAGGGGGGGGGGACACATTCCAATTATAATCATTTGCTAGTAAGTAATGCCCCCCAGGTCATTAATAATGTATACACTTTTTGGCCTTGTCGAATGCGTTTGCTTACAAATTGTAGGCGACCGCATTTGAGAGGGTGAAAAAGTGTAGGTACACATATTAATGACCTTGACTATATGTACATATTATTTTTGCATTAAATTTTAAATTAACTAACAACAATCAGATATAACATGTCGTTCGACGCGCGCCGAGAGATGTTTTGACGTCAGACGAAAAATGTAGTACCTACCTCCTACATTTTACGTACATTTTACGTAAAATCTAAAATGACCATAGGTACTTAGCAAAGAAATAGTTGTTAGCAAGTTTATCTATTGACCTTTGTCATTCTTGTATGCACTTTCCCACAAAGACCCTTTTCTACTAAACTTAAAACTCCGTTTTAATAAAGAAAGAATTAACGTACACAACTGAAACCAAGGTACAAATACAGCTCTATCTTTGTATTTTACTATAATGCATAAAACAAAAAAATGATAATTTTGAAGGATTTTACAAAACAACAAATATCTCCGTAACTAGAAACTGCCATAAGGACCCTTTTCTCATGGACGGCCACTATTATTATCAGTTTTAATAAATGCCCGCATGCCGGTAACTGGCTGTATACTTTTTATACTTTTTCTTTATAAATTATATCTTACACAAACCGATCTAGTCCCAAACTAAGTAATACTAATATTGCATTAACAAAATCAGTAACTCCTAATAAAATAAAATACTGGTAGCCTATCATAACTCCGAAATAAAACGTTTCTTTCTCTTTAAGTACCTACCTACTCGTAGATTAGATATAAGTATATTAAGTATAGGTATAAGAACTTTGTCTACAGTTGCTTAATCTAAACTAGGTAACATTGAAGATGGTTGATGTCTGATCTAGGTATCATCCTCGATGTATCAACAGACATGTCATCCAATAATTAATTTCGTCGGTATAGTATTATTCGTCGAAAGCATTATTTTTCTGTAACTGTTTAATTTTAAGATTTTTTGAAACACACACGGTTCACAAAATAAGAATTATATAAAATGACGGATACCACGAAACCCTTTTCGGTGAAGAGGAGGGTACTATGAAGTAATATTACTGTCAAGTGCTTGTCAGGTCTGTTTGAAAAATCATGGCCGGCGGATGTGTCCCGTAGCTCTGCACTGCATGCACGGCCCAGCGACGCCACTTATCGTAATCTGTCCGTCGTTCACAACAGAAAACTTTTAACGAGCGCCCTAACAGGACTTTTCGTTAAATGTCAACGTCAATTTGAAGCTCTGGCAACACAATTACAAAGTTAATCTAATTTAAAAGCGAAATTAGAAGTTACCGTCACGGGAAGTCGTATTACTTGCAATAGATGGCGCTGTCCGTAAGAACTTGAAGCGTCAACAAAGTTATTGATAAATTAGACTGCTCAACTACTTGGATACTTGGAGGGTCTGCAGAGTTCGAGTCATAAAGACATTTAGTTACAAATATATAAATTTTGTTCGAAAATTAACTGTCTTGACAGAACACCGGGTAAAGGAAGAATGACACATTCGTTTAGGACTGTAAAGAAAACTAAGCCTACGATAACATCTTACTAGATCTAATAAAGGAATTTCTCACACTTTTCAATGGAACACAATTCGGTCGTAATGCCACCACGTCGCGTTTTATATGGAAAATAAATTAAATTCTGTCCCAATGCCGGGTACGAATTGAACAATCCAATTAAAACAGAAATTAAATAAATTCAACTCATTTCACTCGATTAAATAAAAGGGCAGAACTCACTCCAACTACCGACTTGCGCAAACACACCATGAATCATGATTGATATTTGACCGAGTCCGTTTGACCACATAATGCGCTCTGGATTTAAAAATTGAGTGTAAAATTTTACATCACCTTTGTTCTATCATGGCTTTGTTTTATCAGTAGTCGGGAACGTTTTCACAGTTAAGACCACGCGTATATTTGGGGGAAATAAGTTTTTATGCGATTCATCGTCAAAGCAGTGGTCACCCGCCATTCAACGATTCGTGGAACAGTAACATGATTTGATTTGAATTTTTCCAAGAAATATAAAAAACGATATGTATAAATAGTACATGGAAACCGTGCTTTAAAAGTGGGGTTGCCTTGCATTAAATCGGGTAGTTCTGATTTTTGTATATGTTGCCTACAGTGAAATGGTAACTAATGATAAATCCAATTTTTCGACCTCGAAGACCCGCCGGATCATTGTGAAATTCTTGAAAAACCATGAATTTTTCGGTGTTATTTCATTTTTTGTTAGTTATTTCCACCAAACGCTTTTGTTACAGTAAAAATCACTATGAACACTTTTAAGTACACTAAATTAGCAACAAAATAAAAGTAATTTGGTTACATTAGACCCAATAGTTTCTAAAATACAGCTATTCAAATGTTAACAAATTTACCTAAAAATGTTTTTTCAAATTAGTGGTGCATTTAGAGGAAACTGGTTCCAGTCATGTCCAATACTTGCAAAGTCGCTACGGCTCCCATATAACTGTGGTTTTCGATGGGTATCCATCTGACGCTTTAGAAAAAAACACCAAGAACACGTCTTCGTAGAGTTGGAACAAAGTCCTCATCTGACGTTATCTTCTTCTTACCTACTCGACGGATTCCTTCATCCACCAAGCACAACCCGTAATGGCACTGTTCTTTCACGCTTGCAGTGGTTGTGATACAACTTCAGCACTTTTTGGCCAAGGAAAAATTAAGTTTCTGTCGACACTGAAAAAACAGCCGCGCCTCAAACAAAACGCTGCGGTTTTCCTAATTCCTCTCACTCACATCTGAGGAATGATGCCTCGCACTCGAGGCTTCATTCCTCAGCTGATGAGGAAGCCATCAGCTCCTCAACCCCTGCTTAAAATGATTTCCTGCAACTGCAAAAAAAGTTGGTTATACAACTTGTAGTTGCAGAAAATCTGGCCTCAAATGCTCGGCTGTTTGCAACCACTGCAGCGATCAATCTTGTTAAAACAAGCCTGACTTGATATGTAACGACATTGACGAACAATTCATCGACGACCCATCATTGGATGGCGGTTTCGAGCGGCCTGAGCCGGTCGATGAAGAAATGCTAACGGAGTAAGCCCTCCACAAAAGAAATGCTGTAGATCTGGAAGATCTGCCTGGTCCATCAAAGATGTACAAAAAAGACTAATAATTGTTATTATTTCTGTGTTTCTGTAAATTATAATGCTTATTTCATACGTCGCATTTCATTTTACAAACCCTTCTATTATGTTGTTTACCTACTCACCTCAGCAACTTCACACAGCTGTATCTAAAGAACTATCGAGTCTTAATAGACCAAATTGGTCTCATTTAGTTGCGGATGGTGTGTACTTTAATAAAATATATGGACTTATAACGTAAAATGGGTCCTTAGTTGACCTCGTTGCCGAAAACTTAAAAAAACGTCTAAAAATATATATTTTTCGAAGTTTGGCTAATTTTTGAACGCTTGCATCTTACAAACTATTTGATTTATCGCTCTCTCAATTTAACATAATTCGTTGAAAATTTAGTCTTCTTTAAAGTTTACATAGTGATATTTGCGGTAAAATAGGTCCCTCATGGTAAAAATTGGTGGAAACTGAAAAAACACCGAAAAATTCATGGTTTTTCAAGAATTTCACAATGATCCGGAGGGTTCCCGAGGTCGAAAACATGAATTTGCCATAACCACTTCATCATATAGAACATAAAAAAAATCCAGAACTACCCGATTTCATGCAAGGCAAAATGTACCATTTCCATGGACTAAAACAGGGATGAGGTAGACCTCGCAGATGATGGCGGGATGACTTGAATTCCTTGTCAAAGGACTGGCCAGATACAGCTCAAAACCGCTTATGATAAAAAAAAAATAGGAGACATAAAGCGCGATTAATTAACATCACATTACAGATAAACGAAATACAGATGAACGTATCTAACCTAATCTCACGTTAAAAGAGAGGTTCAAACTCATCGCGCAGTATACATGACTGCTTATGATTATGAATGACTGATTATGAGGTAGGTAATAACTTAATAAGTAAGTAAGTAAACACTTAGTTGTACACAATAACAGTTCAAAATACATCTATTACAAATAATATAGGTACAAAGGCGAACTTATCCCTATAAGGGATCTCTTCCAGTTAACCTTTGAGCAATTGAGTGAGTACGAGAAGAAGATAGACAAACTAACACCATTTTACAAAAAGGCATTAAAAATAATAAAACTAGGTAGGTACCTACACTAATGAAAAAGTATTAACACATATAAA
Organism: Apotomis betuletana; assembly: GCA_932273695.1. NCBI lineage: Eukaryota > Metazoa > Arthropoda > Insecta > Lepidoptera > Tortricidae > Apotomis > Apotomis betuletana. The sequence goes on from OW026301.1 coordinate 29,155,899, forward strand.
CTTTTAATATATACGTACCATACATACGTATTAATAATTATACACATAAGCCATAACTTCTTTAGATATACGTAACGAACGAAAATGAAGCTTAAAAATACCCTTCAAATAAATATTTGCTAATTTCCTGTTGGCCTTAAGAAAGCCTTAATAAAACCGCTACACAAAAAAGGGTCCAAGCAAGACATGAACAACTATAGACCAATTGCACTGTTGCCAAACTTTTCTAAAATAATTGAAAAAGTAATCTTACAGAGAATAATTTCATTCTTCAATAAAAATAACATCCGAAACAAAAATCAACTCGGGTTTCAAAAAGGGAAAAATATCACATTAGCCATATTTAACTTTTTGCAGCAGTTATGGACAGACATACAGAAGAAAACAACGTCTATTGGGCTATTTATCGATCTTTCCAAAGCGTTCGACTGTGTTGTACACAAAATATTATTAAGGCAGCTTGAGCATGTAGGAATCCGGAGCCCTGCACTAAGTCTAATAAGTCAAGCGTATCTTACAGACAGAACGCAATCTATAGTATTGGACACTTATAACAAAACAATTACTAGACTACAGTCAAATTTTGAACACATTCTACAAGGGGTTCCACAAGGCAGAGTTCTGGGACCATTATTATTCTTAGTGTATGTAAATGGTTTTCCCTTAATAATTGATCATTCATGTGTTATGTTCGCAGATAATGCTACCGTCTTCATATCGAATGATAAATTAAACGACTCTGATCCAAGTAATGAAGTAGAAAACACACTCAGAAACATTATTGATTGGTTGTCCTCTCTAAATTTAAGGGTCAATGTAGATAAATCGAAAATGATACAATTTGTTAATTATAAACAGTTGTCACAAAACTTACATGTTGTTATCGAAAACAGGGAAATCGAGCAAGTTCAAAGTACTAATTTCTTGGGCGTAACTTAAGACTGTAACCTAAATTGGAAGCTACATGTTGAAAAAACGAATAAGAAAATCACGAAATGTTGTTATGCAATATCAATACTCACCAATATTACATCTAAAACGGTAGCTATCCAGGCATATTATGGGAATGTTTACCCTCTACTCACTTATGGCATAATATTCTGGGGAAACTCAGTAAATGTTAAATCCACCTTTGTACTCCAAAAAAAATGTTTGTGAAATATATTTAATATTAAAAATAGAGAAAGCCTACGGCCTGTGTTTAAAACCCATAAAATATTAACCCTGACGTGTATATATCTTTTAGAAATATGTTTATTTGTCAAAGACAGAAAAGATATTTTTATAAAAAAATGTTAACTCTAAGACAAATTTGCGAGGTCAATATAGGTATGACTTATGTACAGTCCGCCTTTCTAGCTCTATAATTAATAAGAGCACGTATGTGACAGGGATAAAGATTTTTTCTACTCCAGTACTTTTTTCTGTCATTTATATAGTTACTAAGTCTAATATAAAGACATAAATTATGAAAGTCCGTAAAAGTCTATTCTCTACTGCCCAAAAAAACACTGCTAAACGATGTTATAATGTCGCCAAAAAAGCATCACTTAGTACCACAGATTACAAGATAAACAGGTGCATTCACACAATTTTCAATAAAAAAAATATATATTGTACTACTTTTTACTTTTTTACTTTACTTTTTTACTTTTTATATTTTTTTGACAGATTTTTAGTATAGTGAACGTATACCTTTATGTATAAGTTCATATTTTTTGACAGATGGGCGTCAATAAAAAAAATGTTTATCAGAGACAATTTTTTATTTTTATTTTGTTGATTCCGAGCGGGAACATGTAATTATTTTCTTTGTTGTTTATTTGCATTTTATTTATGAAATGTCGAGTCGTAGAAAAAGTATTGTATGCAACGTCGTATAAGTAGCATCATTTGCCCGAAAATCTTAAGTCCATAGAAGGCACACAATTTAAAAGGAAACTCAAGGCCTGGCTGCTAGACAAATGTTTCTATAATTTAAATGAATATTTTCAGTAATTTATGTCTATTGTTATTAAATATTATATAATTATTTTGAATTAATGTAAAATATTATGTAAATATTGTACGTCCGAAACGGGCAAACTGTTGATACTAATAGATTTATGACATGTTAACTATTTACACAGTTTTGACAATAAATGATTATCTTATCTTATTTAACACCAGAGACAAAGACAATGTTGTAATTTGATCATCATAATTACGATAGGGAGTACTTTATCTTATTATACTTAATATAAAGTAAGCCACCCTTTTCTCGACTTACTCCCTGATTAAGTTAGATACCACACAACTGGTGGTAGATACCTGGGTTTAAATACCAGTTAAATCTCACCCAATAACGGCATTAAATATGAAGGCATTACCATAATCGTACCTCTTTGAAGATTTGAATCTATTTGCTCAAATAAACTTTACCTTTAAGGATAATATTAATGTACTCGTATATTTAACGTTGAATGAATATAAGAGTACTTTGGCGCAACATTGGATTAAGAAGATAACGTTTTTGGTAAGTAATTTAATTATTTTGTAATTCCTAGCCTATTTGAGAACCAATGATCCGTCTAAGTGATTTGCAAATCTTATTGATGTATCAACAATCTTGTTTACAAGTAGGACTGACTTACTTTATGTGAATGTGGAAAAAAAAGCTCTTCGGTGTACTGAATACCTCAGTACAAGCTTCTATAGTGATTGAGATTTATACGAGCTGAAACAATATAATAAAGGTCCATACCTATCGTCCTTACCTCTACCCTACTAACCTTATATACAGTGAATGTAGAGTACTAACAGTTCGTCAGCTATTTATCCACGGCACAGTATTAAGGCAGCACTGCATAACTCCTTACAGCACCGAATATAAAAACAAGAGGCGTAAAGATATTGTTTGCTCCTATAACATGCAAGCAAAACATGTTTTTTCTACAAGATTTTTCATATTTCTGGGACCATTTCTTTACAATAGATTAAATGCGAAATTGGACCTATATCCACTAAGCTTCGCTCAATGTAAGAAAGCGCTTCGTGAGTCACTACAAACTATGACGTACGAAGATACAGAGAACTTACTGGCTGTCATGAAATAAATATTTGTTTAGTTGAATTAAGTTCTTTAGTGTAAATTTTAGTAGTTAAGCTACAATAAGATTACTGTAAGATAGATGAATATGTACTTAAATTAAATAATGTAAAGGCTTTCCCATTGCCTGAAACACAGGGGCAACCCTAGTTCAGGTTATGTAAATTGTGAATTTATTTGTTTTTTAAGTATAGAATTTAACCGTCACCTCTGTACATTATGTTTTATCAATAAATTATTATTATTATTATTATTAATACAACAATAAAATACAAGTGCTCTTTATTGCACTCACAAAATATACAGGGGAAATACAACGCAAGAAATATGTATCTTATTTTTTCCATGTGGAATCACCACATTTTATATTAAGTAAACCATTGATATACCTACTTTATCCGGATCCTAAGATCCAATTATGTCAACCTGGCGCAAGTGAAAAACGACCTTAATTTTACAGGACCGTATACTTGTACAGTTTGTGACTGGAGCAAATTGACATCATTTGATCTTAGAGTTTCAGATAAACTGTACAAAAATCGTAGCACAAAAAAAATAGGGCCAGATACAGAACTTCTGTAACAGAAGGCGGTACTCCTGGACACGGCGCGCATCGGCAGGAGATTCCTCTCTGAAGCTCTAGCCACCGGTAGCCTGGACCCTGCCCCGCTGCCGGCGGCACCCTAGGTTAGGTTTTTTTATAATATATTTATATTTTGTATTTGCTTTATTTTATTTTAATTTTTATTTAAAATTAAAAAAAAAACTTAGCCTAAGACATTAAATGAATATACGAAATAAATAATAATATAATAAATATCAGACAACCTCTAGTAGGACTGTGTTAGTGTAAGATTAAATTCGTAACCTGGCGGAAGATACTGGGGTGGTGGAGTGGTTGACACAAGACTCATAATCCAGAGGTACCGTGTTTGACTCCCGTTCTGTTCTCTTCCAGATTACCTACTTATTTAAATATTTCTTTGATCTTTGTTTCAATGGTTAATTATTTTACTCATCTAGAGAACTAAAATTAACCATTATGTAGAACTTGCATTTTAATACCTTCATTTTTAGTTAGAAGTTGCCAACTAAAGAAGTATGACGCTCGGAAAAGGGTCGACAAAAAACATAACTTCAACTCTTAAAGGACAATGGGCAAATTGGACCAAGAACCAACAGAGATGAGAGTTAAATCATTAGATAGATATTTGAATATACTTCATTTTTTATTATGGGCACCAAGCTGGATTCCATTGCAGAGCTGAGATATTCCTGCTTGAAATAGGGACACGTGGCGGAAATTGGTACTAACTAACTCATACTGGACAGTGACCAGTGCGTAGATAGTGGCGCCAGAATTATATTACAACGCTAAATGGGCTTAAAGTAGACGCAAATCAGTTAGTTAATTATATTAATACATTAATATTATATTATGCTATCCAAATCAAAGTTTTAATCCCTTTAAAAGCTATTTTTATATTAGTACTTATGCCCTCTAGTATGGAATAGCAAAACTCGTTATTGTCATTTTTTTTGACAGTTTTTTCTTGAAATGGTGAGTAGCGGAACTAATTACATGTCAATAAGGCTGTGTCCATACCGTCGCTGATACACGCTTGGAAATACCAAAAAAAAGTAAAATATAGGTAGGTGTCAAAAGAAAAGTGGAAGATAAGTGTATACTCGTTTATTATTTTATCTCTTGCTTATACAATATGGGTAAGAGCAAAAAGTGAATACCTATAGTGTTGATATCTACTTTTGGTGCGACGTGTATTTTTCCATTGTACCAAATAAATAATAAATGCATTTTTATTATTTCTCATGTGTATTCTAAATCAATTGTTCAGCGAGGGAACAGCTTGCTTCTTACAACGCTCGTAATGATCAGTGCCTATCTTCATGATAATTGATCAGTTAATCAATTACCATTTACAGCATTTTTAAGAAGTTCATTTGGTGATAATTTCCATGCAAAGTAAGCAAGCATTTTACCTAGACTTCACCTGACGAAAAGTTACTATGAAGTCAAAGAAAGAGCATGTTTCCTAAGAAAATGCATATTGTCTTTCAACTGGAAGGTCCAAGTTTTGATTTTCGGGGAAGAGGTTCAGCGCAAGATGATTCCATTATTTTGGGAAGAGTTTTAATTAATTTTCCTTTATAAAACGTCTCTTTAAGTGTTGAACCATTTGCGTAACTGTTTTCAGCTGATGCTCTAGCATAGACAAACTAAAGGGACAACTTTTTACTGCGTCGCGATATAATGGAAACTATATTACCTCTCGATTTGTTCAGTATTTTTTGTATAATATTTCAAACTCAACGCACACCTATTAATCTGTAATGGCACGGCCTCAACTCAACTCACCACACACGCTAGGCTCGTTGGACAACATGCCGTCACCGCATATAGTTTTTTCATAACCTTATTTCCTACATGTATGTTATATTATATACTTCGCTATTAATAGGTAAGTATAATATGGCTCTAAGGAACAAATACTGCTGCATATTTATACAAAGCGGGATTTTAAACAAATTACCAGGCAGACCATATCGCAGTTTGCTTTTTAGACCCCTTGCTGTTTCGGCCAGCTGGTTTGTAGACGAAATTATACTAACCCTTTTTAATTAATTACCAAGTAGCTTTGAAGTCCTAAACTGAAACATATACCCGACTCTTTCGTAGAGTAGGTATAGTTAGAAATTCTCATGTTGCAACCACTGCACCAGATAACCTACTTGTTACTTATGGAAATAAAAAGAAAAGAGCAGATTCCGAGATACTGGTATATTTACATATGCGTTAAATCAAAAGCAAAAAAAGGTATAAATAAAAATAAAAAAAGTATAAAAAGGTAAAAATATTATTTTCTAAACCGACCACTTCCCAAGATATCCACTTCCTAAACCCACCTATTCCCAGAAAGCCACTTCCCGGAATGACCACTTCTCATATTGACATTGAAGCCAAGTTTCCGGAACGACTACTTTACCCACGAAAGAACGGGTGTAGGATAGAAGAATAAGGGGTTAATAAAAATGTGTTTTTACGGAATAAACTAGTTTATTGCTAACTATTTGTGTCGTATACCCACTCGTATAATATAATTGATCTTATATTTTCTAAACAGGTAAACAAATATGGTGTTATTTGAGTAAAAAAATGTATTTATTACCAAACTAAATACAAAAAAAAGTTTCTTGTACACAAAAAATAACGAATGCTTACTTGAAAACAGTACTAAGCTTAATAGGTACTTTAGTACATGTGCATAACGGTGTACGGCCCCGCTCACTGTCGTGGTGCCTACTAAATTCGGCAGCACAATAAGACACGTAATGTTTAGCTGTTATTCCGAGCAGTGGTCATTATGGTAGTGGTTATTCCAGAAATGGTCGTTTTATCAAGTTGTCGTCTTGAAAATTGGTCTTCATGGGAGTGGACAATCGGGGAAATGGTCGCTTTGGGAAGGGGAACTGGTCATTATAATCATACATAATCATACATAGTAATACGTGTTGTAACTATACAGCATTATTAAGATTTTTTTACTTCTGTTACGGTAATAATAACAAGTCATTAAAATGATTATATTTTTGGATTTATTGTACTCTAATACTTTTGTCGTTCTGGTACAGTCGGTATAGTTTCTTGCTGGCACTCACTTCCTAGCACGACCACGCGATTTGTAATCTGAGAAGATGTCAATGATAAAATCATAAAATATGTCAAAAATAATAAGTAAACATTCTAAAGAACTTGTACTCACAACAAAAGACGTCGAAAAATCTACTATTACAAGTAGTGTTATTGCACTAAAATCTATGTTACCTAGAGTACAATTATTTTTTTTGCATTTTCAATTGACATTTTCCCTTTGATTGACATTTAAATATTCTTGGTTTTCAAATGATTCGTGAACGTGCTAGGTCATACCTACGACTGTTGGCACAGTCGTTGTGGTGAATGACGAAACTATAAGGGTATAATCTGTTTATGCAAAAAAAAACATAAAAAAAGAACTGACTTAAAAAAAAACTGAAAAGCCAAAAATAACCCCTTCATGTACAGATTACATTTGATTCACCTTTTTTTAAGTCGGTGTCAAACCACTCAATTATTACTATGAAAACAGATGCCGCGCATGAAGCCCAAGAAGTATATTTGTTCGTTAAAGAAGTATACGTGAGGTTTGGCACCGACTTCAAAAGATGATTCAAATGTAATCTGTAATGAAAGGGTTATTTTTGGATTTTCAGTATTTTTTGATGTTGGTTCGTTTTTTGTTCAGGATTTTTATTTTTTTTATTTTTAGATTCGATTCAATTATAATCAGAATCACTTTTACACAAAAAATAACCGACATCGATGAGCGCAATGGAACATACAATAGGACTTACATGATTTTCTCATAGATGCTTTTATCAGAACTGGACCAAATTGATATGGGACCTCACGGGAAGCAAAAGCTTTCAAATAAAAAAAAGAATCATCAAAATCGGTTCACCCATTCGAAAATTCTGGGGTAATAAATATAAAGAAATGCAGTCGAATTGACAACCTCCTCGTTTCTTTTTTAAGTCGGCTAAAGGGTACATGTACCTCAAAATATTTTAAACCCTAATATATGGCCAGTGGGTCGTTTTGGTCCCGAATTGTGGTACCAAATAACGTGCGAGCTTGTAAGCGTAAGCGCTCATTTACGTCGTCTAGAGCCATCTGTGAGATTGTGATAGTGTTTGCTTTCAAAATTAATGGTAAATGTAGGTTAGCCGGCAATTTTATAACCTCTAGTGTCACTGCAAGTTATGATTTGATTTGAGACGGCAAAAAAGTGCATCTTTCCTGAGCGCAATGGAAGTAATATTTTGTTCTTCGTAAATATAACTGTTATCTTATTGTTACTATAAAGTTAGATAGATAGTTTATTTATCTCGTAATACAAAAAGGAGTTGAAAGTAATAGTTTTTGGGAAAGTAGTGGTCAGTAACGACCCAGTGGGCAGAAGTGTATTTAAATACTATTTTTAGGGTTCCGTAGCCAAATATGTATTCTGTGAACCGCATTAAGATTTTGATGCAAAAATAAAAAAATAATAATAAATATTGGGGGCTCCCCATACTTAGAACTGAAACTCATATTTTTTTTTTCATCAAACATACGTGTGGGGTATCTATGGATAGGTCTTCAAAAATGATATAGGGGTTTCTAAAATATTTTTTTTCTAAACCGAATAGTTTGCGTGACAGTTTTTGAGATTAAGTGGAACATACATATATAAATCCATCCATCCATCCAAACTTTCACGTTTATAATTATTAGGATTATTAGGAGACGCTTCCAAACTGGAAAAAAGTTGGTCCCCCCCCTCTAACTTCTAAAATAAGAAAATGAAAAATCAAAAAAAAAACATATGATGTACCTACATTACTATAAAAACTACCAACGAAAATTGTTTTGAACGAGATCTAGTAAGTAGTTTTTTTTTTATATTTTAATACCTAACTTTGCACCTAATTTATATGGGGCGCTATACATACCAGGTGCAAACTTAACTTAACCACTTAGGGATGGAAAGTGTTTGTACGGAACCCTCGGTGCGCGAGTCCGACTCACACTTGGCCGGTTTTTATATTTAGGATCGGACGACTACTTACAACGAATTATATAATAGATTTGTTGGAAAATTAAAACTTTGATGATAAGATATGGTACTGATATTTATATTGATCATCCTGGCGATGGTATCTGATGGTACAGTGTGCAACACTCTAATTGAAAACTGCCAACTGAAGGACTTCAAATAATTAACAAATAAGGAGAGGGGATACTGCGGCTACCAATTGGATGGGACAATGGGATATGCATTGTTAGGTGGCATGGTAATATCATTGTGACTGTTTATCGACTGAACACTATGTCTATGCAAACGGCGAGAAGATTTTCTGCTGCGCTAAAATAGACACAGCGCAATGTCACTTCCCAATATGGATTGTAAGGTAGTGGATCGACTGGACTCTGTAACGTCGGTATATGCAGAATCGAAATGAGAGCAATAAATTATATAATACCGTCCTTTTTTCGCTCATTGACGTCGCAGTTCATATTCATAATAGTAATAGGTACTACACTAATGTTATTAAAACTATCGTGAGACATCTTTACTAATTATAAAAACGGTATAAACTCACGTAAAAATTGTCAGGAACGGCCCGACATGTTTCGAACTCATTTGGAGCTCTTCATCAGGGGTAGCTATCCGTGCTGCTACGCGACTCGCGACCCACTGCACTTTTAATCGCTCTTCTTGCCGCCCTCTGCGCACGCGCAGATAGCGCGGCGCGTGGAGGGCAGGGCTCTTGCGCTGTCACCACTGGACTGTCTGTCACTGCATTTTCACTATTACCCACTGATACCGCGCACACTTGACTTATTGTATCAACGACATTGTCTGAACGCGAGATGTTTTTTAACGCCGGAATCACAGGTTTCCATGCCGGAGGTAGAGCCCAACCACCGTCTCGGTTGAAATTCGGGCGCCGTCCAATTTCGATAGCTTCACGTATCTTCCGTTGTACACAGCGTTTCTCACGAACCAACAACCGTGCCTTATCGAAACGTACGAAATGGGACGCACCGGCCTCGACAACATGCTCCGCAACAGCGGAGTCTCTCGTATCCATTTTTCTGACACTGCGTATATGCTCAGACAATCTTGTAGAAACATTACGTCCCGTCTCTCCTATGTATGCCTTGCCACACTCACACGGTGGTTACGGATAGTGATATAGAGCCGTTTCTCAGCTATCTGAATGCGATACACGCAAGAATAAAATTCACCATTGAGAAAGAGTCGAACGGAGCACTTCCGTTTTTGGACGTGTTGGTGAAGCGCTTGCCGGAAGGACGGTTGAGTCATACGGTGTATCGTAAATCCACGCATACTGACCGATACCTACAAGCTGATTCTCATCACCACCCGGCCCACCTGTCATCAGTCCCGAGGGCGCTTATTAATAGGGCTCTCCGTTTATGTGACCCTCAATACGTAAATGGGGAGTTAGCGCATGTGCGACAGGTATTGGAGAAAAATGGCTATAAGTGGAGACAGTGTCAGCGTGTAGCGAGCCCCAGTACAGCACAACGCCCGCAGACTGTAGAGAGAGCGCCTGCGTACTTACCTTATATCAAAGGTGTGACGGATACCATCGGACACATTTTACGCCGTAGATATAGCATTACAACCTGGTTCCGTCCTTTGACTAAGATGAGGCAGTTGCTACGGTCTCCTAAAGATAGAGATCCATTTGGAACCCCTGGGGTGTATGAAATACCGTGTGAGTGTGGAAAGGCATACATAGGAGAGACGGGACGTAATGTTTCTACAAGATTGTCTGAGCATATACGCAGTGTCAGAAAAATGGATACGAGAGACTCCGCTGTTGCGGAGCATGTTTTCGAGGCCGGTGCGTCCCATTTCGTACGTTTCGATAAGGCACGGTTGTTGGTTCGTGAGAAACGCTGTGTACAACGGAAGATACGTGAAGCTATCGAAATTGGACGGCGCCCGAATTTCAACCGAGACGGTGGTTGGGCTCTACCTCCGGCATGGAAACCTGTGATTCCGGCGTTAAAAAACATCTCGCGTTCAGACAATGTCGTTGATACAATAAGTCAAGTGTGCGCGGTATCAGTGGGTAATAGTGAAAATGCAGTGACAGACAGTCCAGTGGTGACAGCGCAAGAGCCCTGCCCTCCCCGCGCCGCGCTATCTGCGCGTGCGCAGAGGGCGGCAAGAAGAGCGATTAAAAGTGCAGTGGGTCGCGAGTCGCGTAGCAGCACGGATAGCTACCCCTGATGAAGAGCTCCAAATGAGTTCGAAACATGCCGGGCCGTTCCTGACAATTTTTACGTGAGTTTATACCGTTTTTATAATTAGGTACTACACTCCTAACTTGCGAGTTTAGGAGTGACATATGTACAGTCGCCATCAGATATATCGCAGCATATAAGGCGTTCATAAATATGTGAACATGTACTGTAACGCCCAGTCAATAAGAGTCGTGTTCAGATATTTATGAATACCGTACATGCTACGATATGTCTGATGGCGACTGTACACTGAAGTTACGCCAAAGCACTGATCGTGTTTTGCTGCAAAATAATAACGCAAGAAATGAACCCGGGCTCAGAAGAAAAATCCAAACCAGCGTCTCTTATTCGATGCGGCAACATAATTCTAAACATAATAATATGATTAAAAAAATTATTTCACAACTACGGCGTGCTTTGTGTAAAAATAACCTTTAAAGGAGTGCAAGAGATAGGTGTTAATTTGCACGTAAAAGGCTTCTTCTGGTTCATTCTTCAATTTTGTCTCGAAATAAACAGTGTAAACAGTGTTGTACGCTTATGTAAATTTTATCCAACATTGACTTACACAGCACACGATGGGTCGAAAACGACCCAAAAGAACAGATTTGGCCTAGGGGTAGTTTTCGACCCAATAAAAAAAACACCCCGACAGAGCCCCCCTCTCTAATCTCAAATCATTAAATGCAGGTTTTATAAGAACCCCTTAGAATCCCACATATCCAAAAATGAAAGAAATCGGAGACCAAAAATAGTTCTGGGCATATATGGGTTAATTAAGTGGTAACGTAATTATCACCTGAGTTCCGGTGATCTGTGGCATTCCGCATGATCTAACAAACGAATTACCTCAACACAATTGTGAACGCGACTGGCAAATACAGCAAGATTTCTATCTTCTTCGCTGACGAGCAGTAGCACATGCAGGCATCGCGGCCACCTTGCGCATCACGACCAGATCGGGACTACCGAAATGCATCCAGTCGATGGAGTGCATTTAAATCCTAAAGGCTAAAAGCTACCACATTAGCGCCGCTTCGCGAACCTAAAATAACCTTCTTTTTAAGCAGGGATAGGGTAACGTTATTAATTGCGAGGTTATAGTCTTTATTTAAAATTATCAATCAACGCTTGAAGAGAATCAAGAAGTTGAACCTTCCCTTCTTCTGTGGCCAGCTGCGGGCGCGTGCGCGTCACCGCGTTCTTGGGGCGTTGGCCGCCGACGGCCCAAAAGACATGCGCTTCAGGGTCAGGGTCTGAACTTCTGAAAGTATTCTCAAAAATTAATGTGTCACGATTATGGCCTGCTTTTATCGTAATTATTTTCTTATTTCTAGCAGGTAATACATTTCTGCAATGAACTTCTTCCGTCCGAAAGAAAAAATCATAATTATAACCTTCTTTTCATATATTATGTTTATTTGTAGTTCGGTAAAATATGTCCATTAACCATTCGTAGATACTGTGAAGGTTGTGCTTCACGGATGGTGGTTGGCCATCAACTTAAGAATAAGGTAGTTTTTAGATTTAGAATAAGACGTATGACATTAGTCTTAAAAATAAAACGTATAGTTAGTTATCGTCTGGCCTCTGGGCAATAAACAGTTTTAAGGAAGTACCTCTAGTGCTCTTTTATTCATCATCTGAAGCTATCCCCCAGCAGTCGTCACACTTGGTGGAGTCTGCGAAATTTTTAACCAGAGTCACGCGAGTATTGCAAGTTTCCCCGCTCCCAATTAATTTTGTCCACAGATTCTTGGGCATCAGTAACAATTACATACTGGAAGCATACGGTTTACATAGAAGCCGTACAGGAGCGGAACGCACTGTCTATATGCGCACGAAGCGCAACGAAGAATAAGTGCACATTTCTGTGTGGTATTGTATGTCGTGACGGCACTGCCGCAACGGAGCGAATTTGACAGACGGGTGAAATTGTCGAATTATTGAATCACCCATTATCATTTTTCAACCTATGCGATTATAATTTGTTTGTGCATCGTTTCGGACTCCACATTAAAATGGAGACGAGTACTTTTAATGGCTTATCAGACGTGGATGATTTTATTTTCCAATTCAAAATATTGGCGCAAATCAAAAAATATGAACCTGAACAGTCGCAAGCAGCGATCGCAGCGTATTTATCAGGACCAGCGTTACAATTTTATAAGGCGAATCACGCAACTTTCACATCATTCGAAGATGTTTTGACGAAATTAAAAAACGAATTCCCGTCGAGCCAAAATTATGTACAAAGTTTTTATTATCGTCGGCAGGAGACTCATGAATCACCAATAATATTCTATTATGCTCTGGAAGCATTGGCATCTAAGGCCGGGAACATTGTAGAAACAGACTTTATAACTCATTTCATTAAAAACTATAAATTTATTGCACTTTAAGTTATTGCACTTACAATACCTTTCCTTGTAATAATAATAACTTATAACTTTCACAGAATTCCAATAATTAATTATAACACTGATTTTCTTTTCAGAACTTTAATGTTTACACATGTTATAATAATCTTTTATTTTCATGTATCACACTGCGGAGGCCATACATAGCTGTCCCAGCTCCCTGGGATTTCAGCTACTGGTGTGACTGAATGCGGCTCGCATTCTTCATCCAGGCGGCGGCAGGATCGTGGGGTCTTGGCCTGTCGGGCCAAGGACTCTGCACCCTGCATCAGGCCAATGCAGACTGAAGATTTTATTTTATTTTCATGTCTGTAATATAATAAATTTTATTAATTTTAATTAAATGTTAGGTAGGATTTCTTTAATAAAAATAACTTTCGTTTCGCGTTTTAATAATTGACTTTTCGACAGTGACATAGCATTTTGACATGTCATTATGACGTGTACCGCTATGATCGATGGTCGTAAAATCAATTATGAGGTCGTAATTTCTTTTTGTTTAGGAGTGGTACAGATAGCTGGACTAAAGATAATACTTTAGTCCAGGTATTTATTTAGGATAAGAGGTAATTAAGGTACAGATTTCTGGGGCATATTTAATATATATGCGCCAGGATTCTAATATTAAGCTAGTAGTAGACGATTGTCACTGTTTGTTTGGATGACTGAGACAAGTGTCATAGACAATGTGTCAGACATCTAATATAAGGGCAGTGACATATCGTGGTACAATTGTTTGGAGCATGCGACGTGTGTCATACTCCAGGCAGTTAAGGTGGGAACATTCGAGGCGATTTAATCGGGTAATTTATTTAAGCCGGTTTTTACACCAGGCGATTAAATTGTGGAAGCCTATCTTTTTAATATCGTATCGAATGGTCTATGCTTTAGAATAAGTCGAATGACACTTGGGGTAGTCAGATTGGTGCCTTGCCTTTTTAGCAGGGTTTTTGTCAAGGCGAAGCCAATGTCAGACAACATGTCAGATTACGTAACATGCCATAGGCTAGTGTCTGCTCATGTCCTGACCCTGGTTATCTCTTAGCAAGAGACCATCTGGGTATGAATGTATGGGTATCCCTGCATAGGTAGGGACTTATTATGTGTTAGGCAGGAGTAGTCTGTCTAGTGTCTCTGTATTAAGATGAATTTCCCTCGTCCACCCCGAGACGGCGGGAAATGTGAAGGTTGTGCTTCACGGATGGTGGTTGGCCATCAACTTAAGAATAAGGTAGTTTTTAGATTTAGAATAAGACGTATGACATTAGTCTTAAAAATAAAACGTATAGTTAGTTATCGTCTGGCCTCTGGGCAATAAACAGTTTTAAGGAAGTACCTCTAGTGCTCTTTTATTCATCATCTGAAGCTATCCCCCAGCAGTCGTCACAATACCCTACCTACCTATCCAAAAATTGCTAAAATTGATTCAGCTGTTTAGGCGTGATGAATGGGCAATGATACAAATAGACAAACATAAAAAAAAACCTTTTCGGATCGCTGACCTCCAAATGGCCTTACCTATAGCAACAACCAAGATGAAAAACCACCCAAGTGCGAGTCGGACTCGCGCACCGAGGGTTCCGTGCAAACACTTCCCATCTTAACTGGCCTGGTTAGTTAAGTTTGGCGCCGCATACAAGTGAGGTGCAAAGTCAACGCATTTGTTCACGTTTTTTGCATGGGAGCCCCACTTTGATATTTATTTTCTACCTACTGTTTTTAGTATTTGTTGATATAGCGGCAACACAAATACATCTCTGGAGACAGGCGGACGGACGGACGGACGGACGGACAGACGGACGGACGGACGGACGTACAGACAGACGGAAGGACAGACGGACAGACGGACATACGGACAGACAGTCAGACAGCCAGACGGACATACGGACAGACGGACAGACGGACATACGGACAGACGGACATACGTACAGACGGACAGACGGACAGACGGACAGACGGACAGATGGACAGACGGACAGATGGACAGACGGACAGGCGGACAGGGAGACAGACGGACGGACGGATAGACGGACAGTCTACAAAATCAATACTGATGTTATATTATCACTGTAAAAAACCAACTATACCCTTATAGTGGATCGTAGTTTCGACTACCAAGCAAGAGGTTGGAGTTTCGAGCCCAGGACTCCCGATATTACATAATACAGATTACGGATTCGTTATCGTACAGTACACGTCGAATTGGTCGACACTTTTTTAAACAACTGAAGATCATTTGTCGCTATCGCTAGTCGGTGTAGTGGAGGCCGCTTGGATAAGAAGGGTCCCGAAGAATTATGAAAAGTCCCTCCTGGCACCTATCATTAGTTCATGAGTTAGTCATAAATAAAATAGTAACATTAGGGTAAGCATTTAGTCTAATAAACGTAGTGTTAATTTTAATTTCATATTTTTATATGGATAAGTCATAATATGGAACTAGAACTCAAACCTGAGCCAACTGATTTCACAGGCAAAGTTTCTTATGAGTATTATACCACCAGGAATCGAACCGGGGCTCAATTTCTTTACAGACAAGGCTTCATCCAAGTATTATACCACCAGGAATTGAACCTGGGGCTCACTGTCTTCACAGGCCGAACTTCAAATGGGTATTATTCCACCAGGAATCGAACCTGGACTCCCTGTTCACAGGGAGAGCTTCATATGAGTATTATTTCACCAGGGATCGAACCTGGACTCACTGTGTTCACAGGGAGAGCGTCATATGAGTATTATTTCACCAGGGATCGAACCTGGACTCACTGAGTTCACAGGGAGAGCGTTATATGAGTATTATTTCACCAGGGATCGAACTTAGGCTCAATGTCTTCACATGGAGAGCTTCATCTGAGTATTATTTCACCACGGATTGAACCTGGGCTCTCTGTCTTCACAGGGAGAGCTTCATTCGAGGACTATACCATCAGGAATTGAACCTGAGCTCACCATCTTCACAGGCAGAGTTTCATCCGAGTACTAAACCACCAGGGATTGAACCTGAGCTCACTGAATTCACAGCCGAAGGTTCATCCGAGTACCATACAACTAGAAACACAACACAGTTCACAAGCAGAACTTCATTCAAGGGCAGAACTTCATCTACTTAAATATCGTAGGTACCACAGAAATCGAATCCGAGATGATGATGTTGCTCCGTAGACGTATTTCCATCAACTTACCATGCTTTACCGTGAATGATTGGCTCAGTCAGTCGGAAGAATTATTATTTTTTTACTTTCAAAGAATTAAATGACAGTGGATTTTTCAACGGTGTCAAAATGTCAATGACGTTTGTTTTTTAAATGTAGTTTACAGACTATGGTTTCCGATGTGTTTTTTTAATGCTATAGCTAGACTGACGTGTTAAAACCACATTTTGAAAGAAGGTAGCGTGATCTACTCTGCACCAGATGTCACTGCGCCAGCGATATCAGTCTCTTAAAACTATCAAATAACTGCAGAATATTCTGCGCATCATGGTCTTTTCTGTATTATATTTTTTGTTGATGTGTCATAAAGAATTGTTGCATTACAATTTACACATAACAGTACTAATGCCATCTAGTGGGCAATAGATGAACTACAATTTGAGTAAACTTGAAAAATAACTATAATTACACACTTCTACACGCATAATATGAGGATTATTCTTTGTAATAAAAAGGTACCATTAATACTACAAGCTTAACATACGATATCGTCCATTTAAAATAATTTTAGCGTTGTATTACTACACTGTCGCTACTATCTATGTGGAACTGGTTATAATGTATGCATTTTTTAGTTCCAATTTTTGCCACATCTTAACTACAAACACGAATATCTCAGATCTGCAATGGAATCCAGCTTAATGCCCATAGTAAAAAATTAAGCCTATGTTAATACCTATCTAATAACCTAACTCTCATCTCTGTTGGTTCTTGGTCCAGCCTCCATACAAATTTGCCCATGGTCCTTTGCATAAGAAGTTTATTTCAGCAGCTAACGTTACCGCTCTGCTATAGCTAAAGTAAATAAAGAAACTAGTTTGTGAAACCTAGCGGGGAATATTTAAATAACAGTTTAAACTTGAAGAAAATATACAAGGTGACTTTAAAGACTTATCTTAGGTAAGCTAAGTTAGTTAGTTTAATAACCTCGGCTAATTAAGATTAACTATTACTTTGAGATGCCAAACTGAATATAAATATTGTAAATTGACATATCGATACAAATTAACAGAACCGCGGTAGTTTATTAAACAAAAATGTGTATACGTGTAAAATCTATATAATATAATCTTAATAAAACTTTCGTGAGACATATTTAATTATTGTATTAATAATATCACTTATTTCAGTCCTCGCTATCGACCTATATCACTTATTTCAGTCCTCGCTAAGATATTTGAAAAGGCGTTTCAAAACCGTTTAACGTCATTCATTAATAAGTATAAGATTATTAAACCTGAACAGTTTGGCTTTCAGAAAGGGAAATCGACGTCATTAGCTGCTTTTAACTTGTCAAATTTAATTCTAGGCTACATGAATCAAAGCTTTCCTGTAACTGCAATCTTCTTCGACATGAGCCGGGCCTTTGACTTTGTCTGCCATGAAACACTCCTGGCTAAATGTGAGCTCTATGGCCTAAGAGGGGTAGTCAATGAATGGCTTAGGGACTATCTATATGCGAGAACCCAGTTTGTAGAAATAACCCAAATCGATTCTGCAAATACTGCATCTACTCACAAGTCTTCTACTAAAATCAATAAGGTTGGTGTACCGCAGGGGAGTATTTTGGGCCCCCTACTATTTTTACTGTACATAAATGACTTACCTAATGCGATAAATTATGACTGCACTTTATTTGCAGATGACTTATCCGTGGTTGTGCCATGTTATGACATTGATACATACAATGATAACATAAATAATGTTTTATGTAGCATTGTAACCTGGCTGCGCAAAAATAATTTAAGTATTAATATAAGTAAAACGACATATATTCAGTTTATAAATCGGAATGCAAATAAGAAGTCGTTAACTGTAACGTTTGAAGATCAGACAGTGACAGAATCTTGTGAGGCAAAGTTTTTAGGTATACTCTTAGATGATAAATTCTCCTGGCACGAGCATATTAACCAATTATGCAGTAAAGTTAACTCATTTGCGTATGCCTTATGGAGGCTTACTAAAGTTAGCACCAAAGAATCGGCAATACAAGCTTATCATGGATATGTTTGCTCCCTGATAAGATATGGCATTCTCCTTTGGGGTAACTCTTGTCACGCTAAGCGAGTGCTGGTAGCACAAAAACAGTGCATCCGAGCCATATCAAATGTTGACATCCTGACGTCATGTAGACCCTTATTCCAGGAGTTGAAATTGTTAACCGTACCAAGCATGTATATCTACAAAGTTTGTCAATTTGTTAAAATGCATCCTGAATTGTATAAAACAAATAAAACTAATTGTAAATTTCTAACAAGGTACCCAGATCGTCTCGTTTTTCCAGCAATAAAGACAAAACTGTATGGCAGCAGCACCTACTGCATGTCAATAAGTATTTACAATCGTTTGCACAATGACATAAAAGAATTGCCAATTAACTTGTTTAGAAAGGAGCTTAAAAACTGGCTAGTGCAAAAATGTTTTTATTCGGTGGATGAATATTTCCAATATTATAAGAAGTAAATGACACCATAAATTGAACAATCAAATGACATTATATAATTTTTTAGGTTAAAATAGTTTTATAAGGAATTATTTAGTATGCACTGACATTTGCTTAATATTTTATAATTATAAATATGTTTAGATGTGAATTCTGTTATGGATTAAGGTATAATTGCATTATTAGTTATAGACGCTTTATTATATATTAGTGTCGTATTTTAAAACTCTTGTTTTGCATGCCAGTTGCTGGCAAAATGTGTGTGTCTGTATTTATTTGAAATGTACCATCTTTAATACCACATTTTACGCAAATAAAGATATTTGTATTTGTATTTGTATAATAATAATTAGTATTAAGCGCTTTACACTCACGTGAAATTGTCAGGAACAGCCCTGAATTAAGAACTCCATACGAGTTCGAAACATGTCGGGCCATTCCTGATAATTTCACGTGAGTGTAAAAAGCTTAATACAATAATTAAATCTATATATAATATGTTTAAGATAAGGTTTCTATACAGTGTACAATGTACATCTGCTGTTCAGACACTTGAGATACATACATCTTAAACCCATATAGACGACGTCGCGTGACAGAATATATACCAATATTGCACAAGTTATACGAGTATGTGTTAAAATTTGTCATCAACAACTTTGTATTAAATCAAAACTTAACAAGACCAGTACTGTAGGTACTTACTGAAGTTTCTAACTGAAGATTTTGAACTCACCTATACGAGTATATACCAGCATTTACAAATAGAAAATTCTACGAGGTGCTCGCAACTTCCTCCGCGTATTTTTTTTCTCTACCGTAGACGGATAAAAAGTATCCTATAACCATTGTGACTCCTCTGGTGTTGCAGGTGTCTACGGGCGCCGGTAATCGCTTTTCATCTGGTGATCCGTTTGCGCGTTCGCCCCCTATGACATAAAAAATGACGATCCTGCATGACGCTAAGATTTTTCCTAAAATCATAACCCCTCTCCATAGAATAAATGATTTCAATACAAAAAAATATGCCATCCGTTCGAGTATAATATCTATTAGCTAAACAGAGAAATTATATCTGACGGAATAATCAACGACCAGCTGAAGTCCTGTAACCGAAAAAAAAAACAGTTTGTATTCTCTATGTAAAAGACCAGACTGTCGACCGACTTAAAGTAAGGAAGATTATTTTAATCGTCCTGACAACAATACACTTTAATCTACATTTTAACAGAAAGTAAGTACGGCCCATAATAAAACGTACCTCGTGCGCTCATTTAGTTTTTGTTTAGTACTCATAACTAATCGTAGTAAGCTACTTTATTTACGTTCTTTACACAATAGTTAAACAAATTCGCTTCAGTCAGTTCACAAACCACGGAGCTTTCAATTAACAACTACACAACGCACTGATATAACTGCGTTTTTCAATAAGAATAACACATACGTCTTTTCTAAATCGGTAAAACAGAATCCAACAATAAAAATTAGGAGCACTATTTTGTGCTAAGCTAAGCGTAAACCGATCCCGCCTTCCAGCCTACAGCTCCAATATTGTCTGATATGAAAACTAAGCAGAAATTCTGAGAAAATAACAGTTTCGGATAAATCTACGGGTTGGGGTTGGCAATATTGGAATACCAACAATATTTGTAGGGCTGTATCTATTTGTATTCACCACACGTTTATCAATATGCAAACTTTCTGTCGGCGTAACAAGTTAGGTTCTTTTGATGAATAATAAGACGCACATACTGGCTGAGAGCGGGAGTGAATGAAGTTTGGCGGCAGTTTACGATGGAGTTTAAGGCTTTCTTTAGGAGAATACTAAACCTTATTACTTTAACCCTAACTGTCGCAAAATAAAAAAGAAACCCAGTTTCGAACCTCAGTGCCGTTAAAATGGTTATATAAATTCTGTTTCAATAATAAACACAGAAAGTTGGTGTAAAAATATGTATATCTGGCCATACATCGTGAAATTAAGAGTTAAGTAAGTTATAGCACAAAATAAAACCTTATAAGTATGACGTAGTACAAAAGACTACCTAATGCCATGGGTCTATCAGTGAACCTTTGTACAAAGCAGTATTTAAACTGTCAGTAATTATTATTGCTTACCTGAGCTTTTCGTATCAAAATTTTGACATTTAAGTATCCTAATGTGAATACCTTACGTTGGATTGGACGAAGTTATTAGTTCTAAAAATGCAATATTTTGAAGCACAAATAATCTATACCTCGTGAGAAAACCGCTAACGAGTCGTTATTCAAATTCAAAGATAGTTTCAATTATCATGAAATCCAAGTTGATGGGACGATGATGCGAACTTGCACCATTAATATAAGAATCCGAAACGTCTGAATCCCTTTTTTACCCGGCCTAATTTTACTCCGCGAGATAAATCATCCCATCCGCCCCTCCCCCTGTTTTTGCGGCCGAATAATTGCGTACCCCGTAATGGACAAAAACCTGCTCTTTCTTACATGTGCGGTTTTACGTTTAAAGCTAGTTAATGGAGCTCTGCTCTGTGGATAAGTATCTCCGTTAACAGATAATTATAATTGGACACGTTTGGCGGTGCTAGTTGTCAGACTGCCAATGGAGCTGATGGTCTCGGGTTCAAATTCTGGAATTATTTTGTGTCATGAGCTCAAAAAATTGTGTGCCCCAAAATGGAGAAATGCCTGCTACTTCTTACATGGGCAGTTTGACGTTTAAAGCGAGTAAGTGGAGTCCAGCGGCTGAGTATTGTGGCTCAATAAAATTCATAATTTGATGACGCGTTTATCTTAGTTCGTTGTAGGGCTGCCTGCGAAGCGAAGGCGTTATCGGGTTAAACTCCCAACAATTTGTCTGATAACATGAATATTTGTTTCTGGGTCATGGATGTTTTAAATTAACTTAGGTATGCATATCGTCGTTTAGTATCTGTGACACAGGTCTGCTATAACTTAATTTGGGACTAGGTTGATTTGCCAACGCACCAGGGCACTGGGTGCTGGACTCCACCTTCCGTGTTTGTTCATTCAAAATCTGCGCACAGTCGTAGCAGTACGTCACTCGCTTGTTTCTCTAGGACCGAAGATCAATTGAATTGCATTTTACACTAACAAACAACACTTCTAAGTAGCACACAAGCTGCAAAAACGCGTATACAGTCCGTAAGCAGCTTAAATTAGAGTAAATAATGATTACTGCCCACGCTCTTAAACAGCCTGTTTGCTATTTGGGCAGCGTTCAAAGGGTTTTTGCGGGAACCATAAGGTGGAAAGTGTGAAAGTGATATTGATAGAAGAGTTTGCTGTGGGTAACGCAATAAATGGTGCATTGCACGCCTTTATGTGCAGCCAGAAAATCTCTAAGAGAGCGCGTCTGGCTGTGCATAGAGGTGTATTGGTTCTAGCACTCATGTATGGAAGTGAGAGTTGGGTGTGGCAAAAAAAACACGAATGTAGAAAAAATGCAGTAGGAATGAGAGCATTGAGAAGCATGATTGGTGTAAAGCTGTGCGACAGGATAAGAAATAGTGTAATGTAATAAGGGAACGCTTTGGTGTGAACGACGATGTAGTCACTATAATTGCGAAAGGGTTGCTTAGTTGGTTTTGACATGTAGAGAGGATGCATGAAAGAAGATTCACGAAACAAATCTACAAGGCGAATGTGAATGGAAATGTTGGAAAAGGAAGGCCTAGACGAACGTTTCTTGATCAGATTGGAGACGTTCTGTAAAAAAGGGCAAGTCAAGAGTGCTTTAAAGCGACGAGTATGCATGAAGAAATTAATAAGTGTTGATGAAGCGAATGATGTATGTCAGGACCGTAGCAGGTGGAAAGATGTGATCTCGGGGCGTGATTTTATGTATGTATGCATAAGGTAGAACCTACTATACCGATAGGGCCTTCATGAAAAGAGCGTGTTCCCATCTGAAAGTTCGACGACGCACTTGTTACTTCTCTGGTGTTGCAGGTGTTCATGAGCGTCGGTAATCGCTTACCATCAGGAGATCCGTCTGCTCGTTTGCCTTACTACCTGTATCATAAACCAAAATTACTTTCTTCTGGGCCAGGTATGCCACAGAACACACACGTGCTGACCCAGCCCTTTTATTTAAGCTTCCGCATCAACTTTACAAATTTGTTTCATTCACTACACTTTTAAAAAGCCGGCGAAACTTCTCGAAAACATGAATAGGTCCGTTTTTATATAATTACATTCTGCAAGTTCGGACGCGAAGCGGCCGGGCTCAAAGGCTCGGGTTCGGGGTGCCTTGCGAAAACTTCCCGAAAGGGGGTTGTTTTGGAACAGACGCATAATCACGGATGAAAGATACTTGGCGAAGGAATTTACACGGCCCGGCCGTGTTTAGTGTTAATTTATGCAATGGAATGCTCTTAACTTACTTATCTACACTTTGACTGGAGGTACTTTAGGAATGGCTTCAGTAAAATATTGATGGAGAAAACGCGGTAAAACACGTTTTATTTCCTATGGGAAAGGGTTTTCATTTGAGGAAAATAAAATGGCTGTGTATACTGCACGCTTTGTATGAGCTGTTGAGCAATGACGACAGCTTCATTTATTTATAATAATGTCCCTATTAACCTTTTTGGCAGTCTCATGCCGCAAAAGCGGCTTAACACATTTCAAAACAATTTTGGTACAGGGGTCTAGATGTAAAAAATACATTCAAGTAATTTGTTTTTTACCCGAATAAGGTAAGGAAACAAATATGTTTTCGCAAACGAATTCAACTTCTAGTTATATTTTTTTATATAAAATTATTCTCGTTTAAGTTAAAAAAGAAGGGTGTTAGAAGTTTAACATGTTTGTCTGTGTAACCGTGTATCTGCCTATCTGTGTGTCTATCCGTGGCTTTATAGCACCTAAACATGACCGATGGACCAATTTGAGTTCGGTTTTAAAACCGAAGGGCTTGTTCGTCGAGATGGTTCTTATCTATATTTGATGGAAATATGACCAGTAGTTTCCAAGATATTCAGCTTTAATTCGAACAAGTGACAAGATATCAGCCAATATTGAAGCTAAGAATTCCAAATTTTGTAGTTATGTTCAGTTTTAGTAGCATTTTCTATATCACTCATTGAATGAGGGTTTCATGATGACCAGCAACTTGTGTCTGGAGTGTTTTATATATTGTGTTATTTATTTTATACATCTACTTAAATTAAGCATATATTTACCCTGTTGATCTACGACAGCTGTTAGATATCCGTAACTTAAATCACATCACTGTCTCACTTGACAGCTAAGTGAGTGTGCGAGTAGCTCTCAACAGCTCCTGTACGGCGCACTAATTGACACTCGATTAATGAGCGTATCCGCGTAATGGAGTGAATAAATCATTCGATGACTATTTAAACGGAGTTTAACGTACTGATTCATTGACAATTGTGTCCAATTATTTGACATGACATATTTATTTAAGAAAATGAAAGTGTTACCTAGCTACATATTTTGTAATTTATAAAATTCTGTGGAAATCAAAGGGAGGGCCTTTGCCCAACAACAGTGCGATACTCTTATAGGCTAGCAAAAAATGCGTTCCTAACATCATAATTTTACGAATCGTACTCACGTAACATGTACAATAGTACTTAAAATGCACGAATCACCGTTTGAATTCATTAAAAAACCGTATAATTTTATCAACTCTACTGTGAATACATGTATCGATATTGGTACATCTATAAAACACTACAATATTATACCTACGCTACCGAAATCGCAGCGTACTACCCGCCTACTATATTGATTCGCATGCAAGTAATCGAGGAACTTTCAAATTTGCACACCCCTAGCTGGGGTTTCCAGCTAGGGGTGTGCAAATTTGAAAGTCTGTACTGTTAGTACACAGTCTGTGGATCAGGTGATGTCGCGTCGCTTGTTTATTAAAACTTGGCAGCCACTAGCGCCGCGTTCGCACGTAAACCGCCGTAATTACGCGCCGCACATGCCCACATAAAAAATGACGTAATAATACGTCAGCCACATAAATTCCCAAAACGGTATAAAGTAAAGGGCGGGAATAAAAACGGGAAATTCCCGCGGTCGTCCCTCGTAAAACCCCTATGTGTACGTACTAGCTTTCATGGCCTTGTGCTTATATTATGCTTTTCGCTATTATTATTTTTTACTGAGAACCAAATGCGAGGGACTTGGGCAAACATTTTCGTCCGAGTTTATGTAGGGAGTGAAACGAGTGTGGCTTTGTGCACTTTACTGGATTGATATACTCCAGTATTACATCTTTACATATTATTATGCGAATATCTTAACACACTTGACGGGCTACCCTTCATACATACATATGTAAACATATACGAAGTTCACTTATCCCCAGATTAAAATAAACACATACTAGACATAATTAATGTGGCTTTTCTTTTACATAAATACCTACCGAAACTTTAAAATTCTATAATTCTATATCACCCCAGTACATCGCCTTCTGGAACGGTCTTGAGCTTCGCACTTCGGTTTAAATGTACATTTCTGAATGTGAGTTTGATAGAGAACTACATTATCAACTTTTTCAATAACAGTAACTACTTGTCAATGTACACAACTGATCGGTGATATCGGTGGAGTTCCATCATGATTATCAGCTCGTAAGTTGTCCACTGTTAGACATGGGTATTTCCTAATTCGCGCCACCATCCCCGGTCCTTCGCTTACCGCATCCATCCGCTTCCCACAGCTCTTTTCAGATCGTTGATTCCCCTGGTGGAGGGTCCCACAGGGCGAGTGGAGTTTGGTGAAACTATTTCATTTATTGAAAATGTATAATACCTTTGAAGTAGCAAAATAATTGCGTTATAGTAGTTTATGTGACTGTTCATAATGAAGGGTATTAAACACGAGTGTGGGTTTATGAAACAAGCCGAAGGCAAGCTTCATAATAACATCAGACGAGTGTTTTAATGCCTAATTATGTACAGTTACATACACTACTTTATCTTGCCACATATCATAAGCCTCCATGATGCATCCAGGAGTCGCACATTATGACAAATTTCACCAGGTAATAATGGCGGTAATGAAGTTTTCTGGCAGCTGTCATAGTTTTTTTTTTCAATTCAGAGACTCACGTGCGACATTTGTCAAATTTGATTGCAAATTGACAATTCATATCAAACTAAACGTCATCTCGACTGATATTAGAATAGAGGTCAAATCAAATTTCTTTGTTTTTCAGAGATGTTCGAAATTTTAATGAATAATATTATCGAAATCGAATGTTATTATTTTGCAATAATAACGTTTCTACAGATAAGAAATTTGTTCTAACAAAACAGTCTATTTTTATGGTGGTCATAATGTGCGGTTCTTGAACGCATCATGGAGGGTTTACGATATTTGGATAGATAAAGAATTATGAAACCTCAATTCTTTCGAAGACTTATTTTATAAGTTGTTTCTTGAACATATTTATAATGAAAAATAGCTGAAAAGAGATGTGAATATAACAGAACAAAATAAACAATAACCCAATTAAAATAAGTCTATCTAAATCTAAAACTAAATCTAAACTGAAATATAGATGTGAATTGAAATTAAGCCTGTAAAAATAAATAAAGGCGATATGTGGTCCCATTTGTCACGGTGTGAGGCGATTGGCCAAGTTTCAGACGTTATTGATAGCTCTTGTTGCGCTGTGTATCAAACACTTATGGAGCGGGGACGCAGTTGCCGAGTTTGTACACTAGCGGTTTTAGATTTATCACTTCTACATGTTTTTATTTATCTTCTTACGTTACTAATTTTATATTCATAATAACATCTAATATGCATTTTATTACGTTTATGTTACAAAATTTATTTGAATAACATCCTCCTTCCAGCTGAGGTCAGGGGGGTCTTACATTGTGATTTTAGATCGAATATCAAAATAATCATATTTTATATAATAATAATCGAATGATGGTAATCCAAAACAATAACGTTGTACTCCAATAAAAAAAATATTGATGAAGAAAAGGTAAATATGGAAAATAGTTATCGTAAAGGAACGTACCTTTTAACAAACTTGTATTCTCTCTCTGTAGTCGGTCCCTCATGTCTGAGGATCGTGGTCAGCTTCAGGGTTGCATCTGGCGCGGATGATCTGCCTCCACCGGTTTCTGTCCAGCGCGTCTTTTACAACTGAGTAGAATTTAGATGTCAATGAGTCTTACTTGTGATCGGTCCATCTTGTTGGTGAACGCCCGCGCGATCTTTTATTAACACAACAAGCTTGTATTAACCCCTGACAAAAAAGAGGTGTGTTATAAGTTTGACATGTACCTATATTATATAAATTTATGAAACATGTAATGTCTAATTTTTTTAATGTGGGTACACCATGGGTTTGTATTCATGGTTTAAATATGTATATATGTGTCTGTCTATGGCATCGTAGCTCCCAAAATAATGGCCCGATTTGCATGTGGTTTTTTAATCGGAATCCTTGTCTGTAGAGATGATTCTTAGCTTTATTTGATTGAGTCAGGGGTATTTTATTATGATTTTTAAATTAGGTTATTTAACTTGCAATGTAGGTAACATATTTGTTCGAGTGGAATCTTGCAACTAAATTTTGATGTAGATATCTTCAATCGATTGAGCTGAATTTTGGTTACATGCACGTTTAGTTTGGATGACCATACACGGTTAGCTGCGTGACGTCACAAACACAAACAAAAGGCATTTGAAATCCAATACGAATACTTTTGAGATAGCAGTCTTCATAGTAGGTAGTTCAGTATTCGAATACTTTTTGAGATAATACGAATACTTTTCGAGATAAGTCTTCATAGAGACCACGTAACCATCCAAACCATCATCAAAACCTAAGCAAATTTCTATAATGACGCAAAAAACCGCATCCCAGCACACGTTCATTAAAGATGCATCCAATGATACGTCACTGAAGCCAAGGAAAAAGGTGGTATCAAAGTATAAAACTCATATGAAGTTACTGCTTTTTTACCTTAATTGCGAGCTGCAAAACGCTGGCACGACAATGCGTGGCCCCCGTCCCCGGCCGCGGCCTCTTTCGGCCCCTGTGCCCCTCTGGCCCCTCTGGCCCCTCTAGCCCCTGGGCCCCGACCCGGCATACGCTTATCGCTCCCGCTCGTTACCGCTTCCCCGGTTCATGCTCTCATAACCATCGTTCTTGGAAATAATAGAAATAACTCGCGAGATTAAGCCATGAGTGATGAGCGGGTGCGACGGCCTTAGTCTGTACTAATGTGGGAAAACAATAGACTTGGGTTTCGCTGCAAATTTTTGACGCAGAGCGAACAACAAACAATAATATATAAATGTACGAAGTGGTCACTTCTTGGTGATATAGTCTACTAGAAGCAGCTGGTTTAAGAAGTCTCTTAATTTCATGTAGTCACTCATTTATGTAAAGCAAGGTTGTGTGAGTACAATAATTAACTAATGTACTCTTGCAACTCCGAGTTCAGCCTCTTAGCTTCAGATGAAGCACCTTAACTAAAAGGACCACGGGCAAATTTGTATGGAGGCGGGACCAAGGACCAACAGAAATGAGAATTATGTTATTAGATAGGTACTAATATCAGCTTATTCTTTTACTATGGACACCAACCTAGATTCCATTGCAGATCTGATATATTCGTGTCGTGTTTGTAGTTAAGATGTGGCATTAATCATAAAGCAGGACAGATGTCCTGCTTTGGTTCCCGTCTTATCTTGTGCGGATCCTAGTCAAAATATGCAATGACAGGTATTCTAATGCTGACAATTGCTTGATGGCGAACTTTAGTAGAAGCTACTGTAAACCAGAGTTTATTTATCGAGCCTAATCCTAACAGATAAACAATTAGTTATTATCATTTCGTTTATTTATTTGATTACTTTTACTTCTTTTTTATTATTTTTATTGTTTTAAATAAGAAATTATATTATGACTTTGATCTCATATATTGTGTAGTATCGATTGAGAGTATAACATAATATTAACCTGACTTGAAGAGATCCGAACTATATTCGTATTCCTCGAAGGAAAGCTTCAGAGGAAAGAATTTCCAGTATTTTTCTATCCGAGTAAGTTAGTATCAGAATGTTTTGTGAAATAAAGATAAAACACGGTCGGAACTGATTAGTCAACGATATAGTAATAATAATAATCATACAGTCCCACCAAAGTGTTACCTTATAATTATCATATAATAGTTTGATATAGCAATAAAAAGCTCGCTTTCACGTATCAAGGTCAGTATTCAGAAGGGCTAAAAGTACTCGTCGAAAGTTCCAGACGCTCCAATATAACCATAATTCTTTTATTCCCAGATGAAATACGTACACAATACACTCCGTATCGCGTCCGAAGGTTTTCTTCCGATAAACAATACCTCCCTCCGCTGGCCTGATCCCGCCAGCAAAGCATCGGGGCTCACATTTTGTATTATTTTTACCGCGCGGCGTTTGTCGTTTGTTATTGGCCGAGTACTTCGCGACCGTTATTGTGTGTTCTGTATGTGTTGCGAATGGACGTTATGATGCTTTCAGTCTGTATTGTTTATTCGGTTTTGTTGCTACTGTTTTCCGATGCTTTCCGAGTATATGATTGAGTCGATGTATGCCCATAATCTGGAACCGAATCAGAGATAATAAAAGTGAATATGAAATGGTGTCTGCTGGTCAACATGAACATCATTATGTCTAATATCAAATATGAATATTTCATTATAAAGTGGAATATGGGTGTAGACTGATGTTGAATTATACGACATACTGTAGTTATATGTATTAATAAAACTAGCTCAATTAGGCATGAAACATATATAAACAAAAACATCTTTTTAGGGTTCCGTACCCAAAGGGTAAAAACGAGACCCTATTACTGAGACTTCGCTGCCCATCCACCCGTCCGTCCGTCTGTCACCAGCCTGCATCTCAAGAACGGTGATAGCTAGACAGTTGAAATTTTCACAGATGATGATTTTCTATTGCCGCTATAACAATAAATACTAAAAATAAAATAAAATAAATATTTAAGGGGGGCTCCCATACAACAAACTTGTTATAGATTATGGTACGGAACCCTTCATGCGCGAGTCGGACTCGCACTTGCCCAATTTTTTAAATACGTGCCTGCAAAGGTGCGCAAATGTTATGTTTTTTTTATGCAAAAGAACAAATGACGTCACATGTAGGTAGGTGGCCATTTGTATGGAGCGTTTTTGGCGCTCCGCAGAAATGTTGAACTTTGACGGTCATATTTGACTTTTAGTCTATTAGTCCCATACAGACATTTGATCCCATTAAAAACAGAATCGATTGACATCCCCAAATAACATTGTCTACACGCCTATTATAAATCAAGTATATTTTTGGCCTCGCTAATTATTTAACTAAGAGGAGCTCTGCTCTGGCAATGCTCAGTAAATCGTTTTCGAATACCTACTTAAGCAAGCTGTTGAAATGAAATTAAATCCACAGCCACAAGGGCACTTTTAAAAGTCATATTGTGAATCCACCGGCATTTCCCAAGAGGAGACCGCTTTTGAGAAGAAAGCCGAAAGAAATTAAGTTGAAGTTGAAGGTAAGAAGTTGATATATGGTAACCCATAAAAGGCCGAAACGTAACAAAATAAATTTATCTTTATCTTTATCTTTACGTCACAGAAACACGCCAGCTCTCTGTAAGCAGATAACTGAAAAGTTTATCGCCATTCTGATCCCAGATCCGGCTGACCCGGTACGGTCGGCTACACGTGTTTGCCGGCAGTTCGTTTTGTCGCCTTTTGTTTGTGTTGCGGACCCACGTGTACACTGTACACCTGGCGGTTTGCTCACAGTTCCGCGTCTGTTATTAATTTTGTCAGTATTCTCGACTGTTTTTTCAAAAGTGTACGATTGTGTTTTTGTATGGCATTTCGATGTAACACAATATGAACGACAGAATTTTTCAGCTTTTTGCTTGGCAGGAAAACCAACTTAACCATGACTTTTATTTATATAACGCTCTAAATGCAAATCGACAGTATGGAAAATATAAATATTCTTGGTTAAGTAAGCACAGGACAGTTGATAATTGTTACTGGTTTGTAGTGTCACGCATCTATCTTCATTCAGCTGTTAATGATGCAATTATGAACATTCCGTAAATTAACCCTATGCATTGTTATAAGGGCCACAGTAGATTGAATGCATACCTAAGGTTTTTCATAATAAGTATCATCTTAACAATAGTTGTCTGAACAAATCTTATACAAACATTCCGATACTTAATTAAGTATACAATAGACTATTTTTAAAACCTGTATTGATCAATTAAAAATATTTATTAGAATAAGTCAAAATGAATAATAAGAAGTCCGTGTTATTTCGCAGATCAAGCGACAAAGAAATAAACTCATCCAAGTTTAATGTCACATTATACTGCAAAAGTGATTCCCATGAATCCTACTTGAATAAATGATTTTTATCTTATCTTATCTTACTAATTAGTATCTTAAATCAGCCTGCTATTTTATTTTTATTTATTTTTTTAATCTTTAGTCCGCAAAACAAAACTTTTAAAAGGCAGACTTAATGTCATGAGATATTCTCTACCAACCTTAGGGCAAGATCAA
Organism: Apotomis betuletana; assembly: GCA_932273695.1. Lineage (NCBI taxonomy): Eukaryota > Metazoa > Arthropoda > Insecta > Lepidoptera > Tortricidae > Apotomis > Apotomis betuletana. Next base: position 29,187,558 of record OW026301.1, read on the forward strand.
TTTAGGCTGTGCAATTTTATGATTCTTAGAGGGTTTTATTTTGGGCTCATCAAAATTACATATTTAACGATTGCTTTTCTAAAGTATTATATTCATAAAGTGATATGTATTTGTGTTTATGCTATAAAGTATATTACCTATGCTTCGATGCACTAGAACTAACAAAACATTTGTATTTTTAATAGGTACTCTGATAGTTGAACCCAGAACGGCCAATGTGAAATAACTATTAGCCTAAATACAGATCCGTAATAAAACCAATAATTTCTGCATAGGTGGCGGTCCAAAACTAATAATTAAATCCGCCACCGGCTTCGGGAACACGTCAAGACAAAAAAGTTGTGGAAAACTTTATTTTCTAGATTAAAAATCTTGAAACTCAACCGTCAGATGTCTCTGGATAGAGCTCCGGTACTGTTTAATATTAACAAGTTTGTGTTTATAAAGGAACAAAGAGCCAAGTCGGCGTCCCTTGGGGTATGGCCTGGGTTTGCCCCGTATCTAGATATCATGGGTCTCTAAGGTTTACCTGTATCTGTGGGATGTAATATTCAAGTACAAGAGACAAGTATTGACTCGGGGTTTGTTACTTTATGTTCGATCTGCTTGAATTCTGCGAAATTTAGCGAGAGATTGATTGGACATGACGTGGTGCACCTGTTGAATTAGAAATAACGATTATGAGTCGAAATCAATAGATATTGATATGTTAAAAAACAAAACGGGTTTACTCACGTCATAGAATTTGAATATCGCTTGACATGGTTCGAATCGGTACGTGATTCATCATCAGCAGAAACGATCAGTAGCGGCGGCGGCCAACCGATCACTGCGGGCAATCGCCCTGTCCACGCATGTTCGCACAATCGCACTGCTCGACGCGGGCGTCACCGCCGGTATATGCTGGTCGCAGATAAATAATGTCACCTCCCAAGTTTTCTTGAGGCTTAATAATGCTTCGTTAGGCTATTCACAATGACAGTACAGCCTAACAAGCCCAGCCTTCCCGACGTTGGGCGGCGGCGGTCGCGACGCTCGAGCGAGCGAATAAACACAATTTGCAAGGCACAAGCGAATTTAGCTCAGAGCGTCTTGTTATGGTGCATTCAGTGTGAGTTTTTCAACTTAATTATTAATTTGAGTCTGACGGGTCGAAGAAAGCTTCCGAGCGAATGCGAATTTTTGAATTCAGTGACTAGTTTAGTATTTGTATCCTAATCAAATGTTGTTTGTGCATTTTAAATAATTGATGTAGAATGAACAACAATATCAAATTCGTTGTCATCGTTTCAACTCGGAAATGTTTACCGCTGAGTATAGAACTTCCACAAATACTTCTACAAAAATCGATCGCGCTTTTCTTTTGTCTTCAGTTAGTCCATTTGTATCGAAGCAGTGTATTCTGGTTCTTGCAAGACACACCCTGTCAATGAATTTGGTGAAGCCCTTGGAGAGTTTGGGGACGCCAATTTACGACGCTTCTATTTATGAACCATCCTGTTAAATTAATTTTAGACACATTTCAGTTACACAAATTGTTCCGAAGCGTCATTCAGATTGCAGCCAGCCAATTTGTAAAGTAAATAATCACTAACGAACTATTTCGGCGATGGTGGACGCAAACCGCGGCCGTGGCCAATCGAGTTAGCGACACGGTCGACGCAAATTGTCTAATGGAAACAAATTCCGGAGTGTTTAGAATCGGACCCGTCGGTCTGTCGCGGTAAGTGGAATAAAACGATCATGTCAACCGAGTGGAGGAGGAAGTAACAGTAACCTAATTAAGCGAAGATGGGAAGGATTTGGCAAGACGAGACGAATCGGAAATGGTCAAAGCGGTGGTCGAGATTTTTCCAAAACTAGTAGAACAAACTAATAAGTGAAAGGAATTCTTTAGGATAATCAATTAGAATTTGGAAGATTTACGCATAGATGTGTGAACGGTGAATTCAAAAGATCGCTCCGGAATGTTATCACCTAGTAAGGCCCTGTGGGGGTTGTGTGGTGTTAGTAACTGGTTGCCAAATTATGTGCATGGATGGACATTACTTGAGCTGGGATTCAGTTAGGCCTCGTGAGTCGGTCTTAATGCGGATGGTGGTCTACTAAGGGGAATGTCTCCGCGTCACAGAAGTGGAATTAATAGACGGTGTTGATTTACCTTCTCTGTTTGAAGTGTCCGTGCGCCTATTTGTAAACTAAAGTTTTGAATATTATTTAGAGGAATAGTTGAGGCCCGATCCCTTTCCAGTGAAATTCGTAAAGTTAGCGGCCGGCGGCTCTGTAAATAATTCAGGACCGTATGAATATTAACTGCAAACAGCAGAGTCCCACTTTCACTAATCTGTTCGGGACTCGTTACTAATGGTTTATATTGTTATGAGCACTACTAGCAATGACAATAAATATTTTACTTGGCACGTTTATGTCTCCTCAAAAGTCGACATTTTGGGAGCCCTTTGTCTCCTAGAAACTTATTTCTTCGAATGTTTTTTTTCCTCAGTACTGTAGTCATACAATTCATAATTCTTGTTAATATCCTATTGATAAGGTAAGGTTAGTTTAGGTTTATTTTATCTCAAATAGTTACTGTAGCAAAGAAAAATGCTATCTACGACTTGAATTTACGACGAAAAATAATTCTATAATAGAAGCAATTTTATAGTAACAAACAATACTCTCAGATTTTGTTATCAGTATTTTATTATATTTATAATATGTATGATAGATTGTAGGGTAAATACGTATTGACCTTTGATGCCTTAAATAAATGTATTTGATTTTATTTACTTTAGCTTTCGTAGGAAACTATAATTTTACGCAGCTTAACTAAGGCTTTTACTACATTGCTCGGGATGGGCGTTAATGTGTAAGAGGGTATTATAGTTAGTGGCATGTTTCTATAAGTATATTCATAATTAGGTAACCCACATCCAAGTCTTGCGAGAACAGTGCGAAATTGATGGAGGTGGTGACCAAAAGTTTAGTCATAGTGACTATCCTATTTCTAAAACTGAAAAGAGTTACTACTGTCATGTTTCGCGTGTATTGGAGACAGGCGCTGATACAGTTAAAACCACCACGGACGTTCGGTTTTTTTTTTCGGTTTCCGTACGAGATAACGTCAGCAAGCGAGACATTGCCATATGACAGACAGAGACAGTGACAGTTTCTGATGTAATTCCGTACGGAAACCGAATGGAAATTTTGAAAGTCTGTGCCGGCCCTTAGGTGTTGCCAAAACATAGATCACATGCACTGGACCTGTAAATTAGGCCGCCAGGGTACAATCCGTCTGTGTGGTGCGACGACACCGCTCATTGCCCGCTTAATGTGCGTCGAGTACACGAATTGATGACGCCGTCTCTATTTGACAAGCTTAGATGTTCAGGGGCCCTATGATGGTTGCGTTTATCACGCGATAAATAAGTGATAAAGCATCCGTCACGCTTTGACATAATGCGAGTGTGAGTGACAGATGCTTTGTCACTTATTTATCACGTGATAAACGCAACCATCATAGGCCCCCTGGTATAGTCATGAGCAAGCATCGTAAAATGCGAGCAAAATCAATTGACGACGCGGTTGGCGCAGTTTGTAATGCATCTGCTTACTGAGCCGGCGGTCCTGGGTTCGAATAGGTTCGGCCAGGGCAAATATTTGTGTGATGAACTCGTATATTTGTTCCTGGTGTATTTATATATTATGTATATCGTCGTCTACTACCTATAGTACAAGATTTGCTTAGTTTGGGCCTAGATCGATTTGTGTAAGATTGTCCCGTAATATTTATATATTTATTGTAATGACGTATGACAACGAGCAGGGCTAGCATATCTTGCCGCGACTTCGCTTGTCGCGCGACTCAGTGTCACCTGTCTTGCTCGCACGGTATTGAAAGAAAAGTGACAGGCAGTATTTGTCACGCGACAGAGACCCGTGTCACAGTTATGCTCGACGTGCAGTGACGAGTTAGCACTTAAATGAATTTTGCTCGCATTTTACGAATCCAGATTAAGTAATCGTCACGCTCGCATTTCGTTACAACGTGACGGATGCTTTGTCACTTATCTATAGCGTGATAAAAACAACCATCATAAGCCCGCTGATCATGAGTTTTATTTAAAAATACCCACTTATTCGTCTTATTCGATTAAACAAAGGGATTTCTGCACCTATTAAATATTTTGGGATTTTGACCATATTCTTTGTAGTTTTTTTATACAATTTAGTTATTCGTGTCCTGTCCTGTCTATTTTTCAACGTAAGTTTTTGACGGTTATAGGTTTGATAATAAGACATTTAGAACCATTATATACGTTTAGCAATTTGTGCCGAAATTACCCTAACCACTTTTTTCTGTTATTGTAATTATTTTTATCTCTCTATTTTTTTCCATGCGACTTACCATCCAGTAATACTACTTGTAGGTAGTAATAGATTGTATACCGTCTCTCACTTTGTAGAATAAACCGTTACTTATTGATGTGGAATACCCAATTTAATTACTGTTTCGCGAAACTCGAGACCTCATAAACCCAGGATATGTCTGAAAGTGATTACGTTTCCCCGAAGCGCTTGTGTTAAAAGGATGGTGTTATGTAAACAATGCCATGCACTTAAAACTGGGATTAAATTAAACATGTCTAATAATACCTGTTTGAAATAATAGCACACTTTAAAATTGCAACTTGTCTTGTCGATATCGCTTAGTGCAGATCGAATAGCAAATGATAATATTACTTTTAATAATATGAGAATATATTTACATCGCCGAAATCACTTGACAGGTCGAGGCTAGGACGGTAATAATATGCTTAAAAACAAATGATTCAATTAATCATTACCGTTCTAGAACTGCCATCGTCATCAGCCCTTAGAATAAATACGTCTAGAAGTCTAGTTAGCGCTTGAAAGTGAAGCCAGTTTTGGTTAGCCACAGGCTAAGGTCCGTCAGTGTACGCATCTGAATGAATTAATTAATGAAAATTTATTCGTTAACATGACACAAAGTAGACAACACATATAAGAAACATTTTTTTTTATAGAACTTTAAGCTTATAAAAACAACTAAAGTTAAAAGCAGCTTAAAAGCAGCGCTCTCAAGACATGTTTCTCAAATCTAAGATCACAATCCATTATAAGACCAATGTTACGTGCTTCATAAACACGTTCAATAGGTACATCCATCAATTTAACATCAGTAGACACATTGAGTTTATTCAATTGATGTTTAGTATTAAGCATCAGCCCGCAAAGGTTGTTCATTAGATCTTCGGTCCTTACGGGCCCCCCACGTTGATGGGTGCACTCTTAAGAATCCATCTCTCTAAAGAAATATGGCGCCGAACTACTTCTTACTCGAACTCTAAAACTGATTACAAAATATCCTAACTAATTTATCTTTAAAAACATTCATTTGCATAAGATGCCAGTAGGTAGAGGTACCGTAACATCGGGGTACTTTGACCCTACAAGGTTACTTTATCCACTAAAAAAACACCATAGTATTAAATTAATTAATTCTTTAAAACAACATCACGTGATTCAATTAATTCTTTAAAACAACATCACGTGATTCAACTGTCTGTATAAGCGTTAGGTGTCGTTTAAAAAAATAAAAAATATGGTTTTTTTTATGGTTTTGTTATGGTTTTTTTTTTTTTTTTTTTTTTTTTTTTTTTTTTTTTTTTTTTTTTTTTTTTTTTTTTCGGGTAGGTGGATAAAAACGAATAGGATTATATCAGAGATAGTTTTAATGTTTAAAATATAAATAGTATATTTTTCTAAACAATTACACAATTAATTACATGTGTAACTAGTGATTGTCACCTACCAGCACTGTTATCAAATTTTCCTGGTCAGTTTTAATAATATTTTCACTGCACTACACTCACTTCCAACAATGGCACAAATGGGTGATATCAAGGAGTCAATTGCGGAGCTGGCTGTAGTATTTCACACCAGAATGGAGGAGCTGAGGCGTGACCTGGACAAGGCAGGGACAAGCAACCATTCTGCTTCATCAGTGGCCGCTGACTTCACTGTTTTCAAGTCATTTATTTTGAAGTCTCTTGACGTGCTACAGAGGCAGGTGGAGCTTGTCGCGCAGCAAGTAGACACTATGGAGATGCGTTCTCGACGAAAAATGTTGCTGTTCCACGGAGTCAAGGGTTCCAGTACAGACTCCGGCGCTGAGGACACAACAGGCCTTGTTGTCGAGAAGCTGAAGCTTATTAAAAGCAGTGTGTCTGTTGAGGATATCGGGCGCTGTCACCGTTTAGGCAAGTCGCGGGCTGGAAAGACGCAGCCCATACTGGTGAAGTTCCGTAATATTGCCATCCGTGATGAACTGTGGTTCGGCAAGATAGCTTTAAAGGGCTCTGGTGTCACTGTGGGAGAGTTTTTAACAAAGCCCCGTCACGAACTATTTATGGCAGCTCGAGACCGCTTTGGCGTTCGTAATTGCTGGTCTTGGAGAGGTGATATATTTGTTCTTGACGCGGCAAAGAAAAGACACCGCGTAGCCAACCTCGCGCAAATGGAGACCATTTCTGTGGCGGCGAGGGCTCCTGTTGCATCATCGCCGGTCGAGGAGGAGGCCCTAGAGATCTCACAGGCCACCACGCAACAGGTTAGGCGTCCTAAGCGGGTCCCACGGCATTAATAGCAATGTTCCACGTGTGTTCTTTGTCATTTAATTATTGTTTCTAGTTTGTCTTCGTAATTTGGCTGTATGTTGCTTCTCCTTTATTTAGCAGTATTATATAGTTATCGTATACCCTCTTCTATCTTTTCTAAATAAGCTTTGTCTCTGTTTATATAATTTCAATGTAATTTTTTGTACTATTGTAGATGTCACTGTGCCACTGTCACTTGTCAAGTTGACATTTTGTTTGAGGAGCAACAGATACTGCTATTGAGAATGATTTGCGTTTCGTTTTTGCTGTGTAAATTTTATGTAAAACTTTTTAGTTCACTACTGGCTGCTGGCGGGTGGAATTTTAGCGTAAATTTACCCCGTTTTATATATTGTATTTATTATTTAGGTGTATTTATATTGTTATTATATATTATTATACATATATGACACATTCACACTTTGACCAAGGTACCAATAGTGATCTCAATGATAACTTTTTGTCCTTCTCGTCAAATAATTCTAGTGATGACAGCTTTCATAGCTTACCCCCTTCCTCCCATGATTTTCTAGCCGCACAATTTCAAGATTTTTCAAAAAATTTCAACATAGTTCACATTAATGCTCAGAGCATTCCCGCTCATTACACTGATTTAACTATTACTTTTGATCTTAAAGATGTTCATGCCATTCTTGTTTCCGAATCCTGGCTTAAGCCTTGTTTACCTTCTACTTCTTATTCTTTGCCAGGCTTTACTTTGATTCGGAACGACCGTTCTTTAAAAGGTGGCGGTGGTGTTGCAATTTATCTCCGGTCTCATATTCCTTTTTCTATTGCTGCTATGTCAGCAGAATCTCTGTCTTCTGACGCCGCAGAGTATTTATTTCTTGATATAGGTATTTCACATTCCAAATTTCTCCTCGGTGTTTTTTACTCACCTTCTCTTACTGTCAACTACTTCGCTTCTTTTGAGCAACTTCTTGAAGATCTTATGCCTTCCTATAATCATCATGTCATCATGGGTGATTTCAATACCTGTCTCCTCAAAGATGACCATCGGTCAAAATCTTTGAAGGCTACCGTAAACGCTACCAACTTGCATATTCTCCCTTCCAGTGCAACACATCATTTTCCAAACTGTTCTCTTTCTCTTCTCGATCTCGCCCTGACTTCCTCAAAATCTCACGTTGCCAAATTTGGTCAATACTCTGCAGATGCGTTTTCGTACCATGACTTGCTCTACTTATCATATAGAATTCGTCCACCTAAACTTAAACCTAAAACCTTGTTTCAACGTAATTTTGGTCGGATGGATGTGGACAAACTTCGTATCGATGCGTTGAAGGTTGATTGGAGTGTCATCTCGAGGGCTGATGCGGTGGATGAAAAAATTTCTTTATTTAACTCGCTTCTTACTCAGCTCTACGATGTGCACGCTCCAGTCCGGTCATTCAAGGTGAAACATCTTCCTGCTCCCTGGCTGACTGATGAAATTCGATCGTTAATTGAAAAAAAGAATGTGTCTAAGTCTAAATACAAACTTGATCCCTGCGATAAAAACAAATTACGATATCACACATTGCGTAATCGTTGTAGCACTATATGTCGAGATGCTCAAAGGCGACATATTCATCAGTCTGTAGAAAACGGTGACCCTGCTAAGGTGTGGAAGTTTCTTAAGTCACTTGGAGTTGGGAAAACTCAGCAAAACTCCTGTTCTAAAGACGTCGATACTGATCAGTTGAATCAGCATTTCTCTTCTTCTTCCATTTTTAGCGGCCCTGCTAAGGCCAGGACCCTTAATTATCTTTCATCTCTCCCAACTCCAGACTGTTGTCCTTTTTCTCTTACTCAATTTTCCGACAGTGATGTTAAGAAGAACGTACTATCTATTAATTCCAACGCCGTTGGTGTCGATGACGTGAGCCGAAATATGATCCTTCCCATCCTTGACCTCCTAGTACCTATCATTACCGGCATTCTAAATTCCTCAATTTCGTGTAGTGTATTCCCGACTATCTGGAAAGATGCGGATGTAATTCCTTTACCTAAAAAATCGAATCCTTCTTCTTTTTCAGATTATCGCCCTATTTCCATTCTTCCTTTCCTGTCCAAAGTCCTTGAACGCTTGATATTCCAGCAACTCACTTCTTTTCTTAACTGCAATGATCTTTTTAATCCTTACCAGTCTGGTTTCAGAACTGGTCATAGCACTGCTACTGCTCTTGTAAAAATTACAGACGATATTCGGTCAGGTATGAGTGACCGGAAACTGACGGTACTAACGCTGCTCGATTTTAGTAACGCGTTTAACACTGTAGATTTTGATATTTTACTGGCGATATTACGTTCTCTTAACATATCTCCTGCGGTTATTGATTGGTTTCATAGTTATCTAACCGGTCGTCGGCAGCGTATAAAGGTGGACACTTCCCGTTCTTCTTGGTGCAGCACGTTGGCCGGCGTTCCGCAGGGTGGCGTGTTGTCTCCATTGTTATTTTCTATTTTCATTAATTCCATTACTCGTAACCTATCTTCTTTTTATCATCTTTATGCCGACGATCTTCAAATATATTCTCAGGGTGTGCTTGGTGATCTGCCATCGGTCATATGCTCAACGAATTGTGATTTAGAGCGCATTTTGGAATGGAGTAGATGCTATGGTTTGAAAGTAAATCCTGCTAAGTCGCAAGTTATCATCATTGGCAGCTCTAAGATGATCGCCAAAGTTGACTTTGCTAACTTGCCACCTATTCAGTTCGATGGTGTTGTGATTCCTTTCTCTTTGCAAGTTAAAAACTTAGGTATTATCATGGATCGCACTCTTTCTTGGGTGCCTCAGCTCGGCCAGGTTAGTAGGAAGGTGTTTGCCTCCATGGGTTCACTGCGGAGACTTCGTAATTTTCTTCCCATCCCTACTAAAATTGCGCTTGCTCAGAGTTTGCTCCTCTCTATTTTGGATTACGCCGATGTTTCCTATGTTGACCTTTCTGAGGAGCAACTTAACAAACTTGAGCGTATTCAAAATGTCTGCATTAGGTTCATATTTGGGCTACGCAAGTATGACCATGTCTCTAGTTTCCGTTCACAACTCAAGTGGCTGCCTATCCGCCTTCGTCGTAACTTTCATATTCTTTCCCTTCTCTATAGTATTCTCTTTAACCCTGCCACTCCCCGCTACCTTAAAGAACGTTTTAGCTACCTATTATCAGCTAGATCCGCTCAAAATTTTTTACTCTCTGTTCCGGCAGCAAAATCAAAATTTTATACGAATTCCTTTACAGTTAAAGCCATTCTATTGTGGAATTCCCTTCCGTTAGATCTGAGGAAGGCTAAGTCACTTTCTATTTTTAAAGTTAAATTAAAAGATCACTATTTGTCGCTCCCGTAGCTTATTGTGTGCTATTGGTATTTTTTTCCCTGCTAAGTCTGATATCAGCTGTGTTGTATCTATTATTTTTTCCTGTTTTATATGTGTATGTGCCTATATTATGTATGAATATTATATAATATATTTATGTATATATATTTATGTATATATGTATGTTTATCTTTAATTATATTTATTTAAGTTTGTGTCTTTTATATGTTATTTATGTTGCTGAATTTTTATTTTTTATCTCACCACCTACTCTTTTATTGTTTATTTTTGCTTAATCCTCTACCCAAAGGTTGTCTGGAAGAGATCGCTCTTTAGCGATAAGACCGCCTATTGTCTACCATTTATAATTTAAGGTTTTGATTGTAATATTTTTCTTGTTGGTGTGCAATAAAGAATTGTTGTATTGTATTGTATTGTATTGTATGGTTTTCATGGGTGGACAAAGTAACCTTGTAGTGTCAAAGTACCCCGATGTTACGGTATGTATAGTTTTTGTATAATATTTAAACAAAGTATCTAAAGAATATATATTCTTCTTGTTAATTTGGTTATTTTTGGTTGTAGAGAACCACACCTCAAATATGTGTGTGGGCTTTAATTTTCCTAAAAGTAAACGAAATATTCATTTCATTTGGCATAATCCTTTCCAGGCGAGTGATTGTTACTTACTTTGAATAATGAAAGATACTCTGAATATTTTGGATAAATCCTAATTTGTTGATGAACGAAGGATCTTGAATTTGACGATGAGATATATACAAGCTGAGGTCGAAAACAATTTACCAAAACGAATCAATCACTTAGTTCATTATTTTTACTAGTATGATGAATTGATTTTGTAACTTTTATTTTGACACCTTGGGAAAATTATGCGAGGTTTAAAAAACAGAAATGAAAATCTTTTATCTTCTATTTTAACACGATGCTAGTGAATGAATCAAAATGCCCAAGTATTATTGAATACGTAATACGTAACACTTTAAAGTATTCCTTTTTTGTCCACTTAACTGGAAAACATTATCCTCTGAAGCTAATTGTCATATTTTCGATTAAAACAGCTCAAAAAACAAAAATTTATATCGCGATATGACGGCGATAGGTATGTAAGTACCCATATCACAACATAATGTATACTCGTATATAAATCCCTCGTATGGCTAAATGTCGATCTAATCGAGACCTTGCTTCGTGTTTAATGTGTGTTCCTTTATATCCCGTCACTTCTCGGTTATTTACCTATGATACATAAGTATAAAACGCTAGGCCTTAACCCGGGATGAAATAAAAACATGGCGGCAAGGCGCCATTTTGATAACGCCGGTAACTGGAGCAAAGCAAATTATCGCGCAACTTGTTTATTTTACATTTAATACTGAATATTTCATTTGAGATAAACGAGTTCGTGTTTACGACATTTTTCCGCGGTTAAGTTTGTCTGGGGTATTTTTCTAAGCGAAGGACGGAATTTCCAGGTTTTAGAAAATGGACACGCGAAGTCGAACATTAGGATGGAATAAATGTATTAAGGCTTTCAGGGGTTCGTTGAGAAAATAAATGTTGAAAAACAGTAGCCTGAAAGGACATATCCTGGAAACAGGGATATAACATTGATTTCATAATGTGTTAGGTTTATGTTTTCTACAACTACTTTACGGATGAAGGATAAGCCCTAAAAATCATCATTAATTGATTAACTTCGTAAATTTATTATAGAGTAACTGTAACTATTTTGTAATCTCTGGCTAACCGACAATTCAGGACCAGGACAGATTCAGACGACATTGTATCAGAAAGGGGGTTCAGATAGCCCAAATTTCGTAGTCATGAGCCCAATAGTCACAACTTCCAATAACTATTAAAATTTCTTAAAATCTGTGTGTAACATATCTGAAATTATCGTAATAGTTGCTGACGACAAAATGAACACCAACAAAAATACCTCGTTATTTCCATTTTCGACCAGTGCGAGCGGTGCTCCGACAGTTGCTGTTGTGTTAAAATACAGCTGTAATAGTACTACACGTAATTTAAATAGAAAAATAGTTATTCCCTGTAACTTTTTTTATTTTTGGTACTCCGGTACCTACATGATATCGCTATGCTGAGTTGTTGCGCTAGAAACCCTTGCGAATGCTAAACAAGCTATATAAAGATTCATTTATCTCTTGTATCTAATTTTCTTGCTGATATTTTTTTTATTTTACTTTTATAAAATTCTAGATTGTATTGAAAATGATTTTTCTATGGAGAGGGGTCATGGTTTCAGAAAAAATCTTAATAGCGTGATGCAGGATCGTCATTCGTTTTATTTAGGCGCGCGGCGTCGTGCCAACCTGGTGCCATCTGTTGTCATAATTTCCTTTGTCCTCGCATCACGCCGAAACGGCTGGACAAATTTTAACCAATTTTGGTAAAGCGATAGCTGGACATCCAAAGATAACTTTTACAAAGATACTTTTTATCCGTCCACGGTAAAGAAAAAACACGCGGACGTTATTGCGGGTACCTCCTAGTTTTACAAAATATTTGGATGTTGTGTTCTGATGATGATTACTGACATGTCGGACTGATAACGGACCGTTCGGCAGGAACAGGTTACTCGTACTTTTTGTCCTATGATTATAAAACACGCTAGGCTGATTAGGTTACAACCGAACAGAAAATTGTCTTATCTTTAACACCTTCTATGTTTGAAATGTGATATGCAATAAATGATTCTATTCTATTCTATTCTAAAAAAAAGGAATGCAACTTTTGAGGTGAGGTGTTCAGCGCTTAAGTTACACAGTAGGCAGGCTGCAGTAATCTGCGCGTCACTGCCGTGGCACAGCGGTACATCTAGCATAACTTTGACACGCGACTCTATGACGTGCGACAATTACTACCTGTCACTTTCATTGAAATACTGTACGAACAAGACAGGAGATGCTGACTCGCGCGACAAGCGAAGTCGCAGCAGCATATGCTAGCCCTGCTGCCCGTCTAGCACAACCATGCTTCGCGACTCTTGTCGAATGACATAGCGCTACCTCACTCTCTCACATTACTGCATAGAAAGAGACGGGTATTTATCTCGCGCGAGAAATAGTCGCGTATGACAGTTATGCTGTCACGACTGCACACAATTCACAATGTACCGCCGGCGCCGCTCTCGTTTCTTTTGACTCGGCCAGGGACATTTGTTCCTCGCGCTTGGATGTCTCCCGGCTTAATGCGTGGAAATTTGAATGTGAATAGACTGGGATGTAAGGGTGGTTTCACAGCGCTTGGTTACAGTGTTCTGGTTACAGAGATCGAACTTTATATCTCTTATTTTAACTTTACGTCTAACTTCATCTTTAGTTTCATGCGTAAATATTCAAATACCGTCTATATGTTGCTGTACGATATCTCAAACGACGTGGTATTTGCAAAAAGATAAGAAGTACTTTTCCTTGAGAAAGGTACTATATTTGTAGCGTATGTAAAGTAAAACACTCGTTTTATGACATATTTTTATTCGTGGTACTTTTTTCTATAACAAGAGATTTATTTTACATATTTCACATCTGTGCTTACACTAACATTCGTTATATAAAACGTGTTGTATTAAACTTGATAAATATCAAATCACTATCATTATTTTATCTGTTGTAATGTGGAGAGTAGCCACTGTACTGTAACCACTGTATTGGTGTTATATTATTATCAATACAATTATTAAAATATTGACCAATAGTTACAAAAATTAAATCATTCCAATACGTTGAGAAACCATTTATTGATACAAAACTATTTATTGTACATACATAACTATATCATCCACACAAGCAACACAATTGACATTTAAGTAAAATATGCAATACACACAGGAGCAAATCTCCATATCTGTTTTGTGCAATTGTTTTCATATCTACTAAATGTATTTACAAATACGAAAACAAAGAGAAAAACCTATTACCGAAAACTACTCCTTGGTAAATATTGTGTACCTATCGTTTTCGCAAAATAAGGAGAGCAAACAACTAATTACCTAAATACATTTAAGTAATATAATACTGTCATCAGGGTTTGTTACTTACATCTTATTTTAAACGAATGACAGAATACGTAATGTGACTCTCTCGTCAATTGAAGAAAATAATTATTTACAACATTTTCTTGGCTTTGTATCCATTTATAAATAGGTACGGGAAAACAAAAATGCGTAATTTCCTCCCAAATTTTGAGGAGCTTATTTTCGAAAGGGCTTATTTTTGTGTGATTTCCGTCGAGGAAGAAGCCGTTTCGGAAAATCTGTCGTCAAATATGTTTAATGCTTGTAATTAAATTTCGGCACGCTAATGACGGGGAGAGACATGGGAATGACTAACCTGGGATTCAGAGTAATGACTCTGGCAACTTTTTTGACACATTTCGTAATTAGTTTGTAATCTTGTTGATGGTTTTTGTTGCCTAAATTATGTCCTCTGTATGGATTTTTATTAAGGTTATTTATAAAAAAAGCTGTATGGTATCAAATTAATAAAATGAAAAAAAAAACAAGTATGTAGGTATAATATTTTAGCTGCATTGAAAATTCACGTGCTTGAGTCGTATCCAGTTAATGAAGGTTTCTTACATTTACATAAAAATTGCTGATGAGTAATATGGTCATAAGCTAATGTATTCATGTACTCGTAATTGCTACGTAAATATACATACGCAATCTTTATTCATGAAATATGACTTTATAGTCAGATTGTCGGGGAATTTTTCTCGTTTAATAAAAACCTTTAAGACCCATTAATTCAAAAATTTTGAGAATATTACTTAATTTAGATCATTATGAATAATTGAATATCCACAGTAACTCAAGATTAATAGACAGAGGCGTTCGAGATACGATAATCAAATGTTAAAACATTTTTTTACTCTCGCGCTGTTGTGGTCATAGTTACATGTCAAAAAGAGACGGATAATGTAGAAGGTATCATTATAATATATATTTAGTAGGTATTGTGAAATTGTATGGAAAATCAATTGCCAATGGAGAGGGATTCTCATTTTTTTTTATCTTAACAGCATGCGGCACGTGTGTAACATGTGCATCGAACTATTTAATAGTCTACCTGATGACATTAAAGTGCTCCAAGGAAACCAGTTCAAGCACAAATTGGACACCTGGCTCCTGGAAAGGTGCTTCTATTGCGTTAAAAATTATTTGGAACGTAACTGACATCTCAATTTTATTAGCCTGTTTTATGAATTTCTGATTTCTATTTAATTTTATTCTGTTATTTTGTTTTGTCTTTATGCAATTTTGTTAATGTTAATGTTATTATTATGGATTATTGTAATTAATATATAGTATATCGCGCTCAAACATTTGCACGCTTGCTTGCAGGCTGAGCACATTGGAAACAAACATCGAATTATAAGACCTTAAACACTGTGTTCTAGCAAATAAATGATTTGACTTTGACTTTGACTTTGACTTTGGCAACTCGGCGCCAGTCAGTTTGTCCTCTCATCACGTTGGAACGACAAGACGACTTTTAACCAATTTTGATACATATTATATGGTATAGCTGTACATTTAAAGGTTCTTATAGGATACTTTTCACCGGCTATGGTAAAAAATTGGGCAAGTGCGAGCCCGACTCGCGCATGAAGGGTTCCGTACCTATACATATATATAATCTATAACAAGTTTGTTGTATGGGACCTCCCCTTAAATATTTCTTTTATTTTATTTTTAGTATTTGTTTTTATAGCGGCAATAGAAATACATCATCTGTGAAAATTTCAACTGTCTAGCTATCACCGTTGTTGAGATACAGCCTGGTGATAGACGGATGGACGGACGGACGGACGAACGGACGGACAGCGAAGTCTCAGTAATAGGGTCCCGTTTTTACCCTTTGGGTACGGAACCCTAAAAAACACGTGGACGAAGTTGCGGGCTAGTGATAAAAAAATAACTTCAAGTCTTGGTAAAGTCACAAACAGTCCTTATACGCATAAAAGATTAGTCTGTACTACTTCAGACGCCTCCAGGGCGCCAAGGCCTTTGAATTAGAATTTAGGACCAGCTCTAAAGCTAGCGCCAGTCACGCACATACGAGTCTACGTCGCTGCCAATTATGCCTCAGATGAATGCAAATGGCAACTCATTGCGTTGTTTTTATAACTAAACACAAAACGGATAGGATTTTCAGCAGGTGTTTTTCGCAAAGACACAAAATAACATTTTTATCCCAAGTATAGACGACGCGTTTGGCTCGGTTTGTAGACACCTACTGAGCCGGCGGTCCCGGGTTCGAATCCCGGCCAGGGCAAACATTTGTGTGATGACCTCGAATATTTGTGCTTAGGTCATGGTTGTTCTATGTATTTAAGTATATATTTATTTATCTATATGTACGTATATCGTCGTCTAGTACCCATAACACAAGCCTTCTTGAGCTTAATCTGGGTCTAGAGCGATTTGTGTGAGGTTGTCCGATATTTATTTGGGTGGTTCTACTCAGGAGGGACGAAAATGAAGTGATTTGCGGCACACCATTTTTTTAGCATCTAAGGTCAGAATAAGTAGCTTAACGCCTAGCGGAGGTCGTTCTTTTACTGATCTCAAACGGGCCAGTCAAAAAAAAATATATACCAAGTTTATGAACATTTAACCCCTCGTATGCCGCAACGCGGATCCGCGCAGGACAATTTCAACTTTACGTTAAAATATCAGTTGGTTTCAAGTTGATTAGCAAATTTTTGACACGGCATACGAGAGGTTAAACAATATATGGGCCCAGGAGACTGAGGACAGGATACTGAGATTATTGTAAGTTTTTAGCCAATAACTACATCAATGCAACATTTAATATTGAAATCATGCAGTTCTGTACTCTAATGCAACGAATTTACGACCTATGAATGCAAAAAAAATGTATAGAAAACAGTGGATTTCAAATAAATACGGGCCAGGATACTGATAAGCTGATTGGCCGTAGCACAACTTCACTTACACAACTCGCCGTAGCGACTAAGTCAACCGCGAACCGAGACAAATGCGATCATTTATATGCTAACTTCACTTCGATCTTTCACTCAGACCGAACAGCAACGCGCTAGACGTGGTAACTCAAACTGATTTTAACGTGTTTTGATGTAGCAGGAGACTGAGGTAAAAAACGAGGGCAAAATATAATGCCCTTTTTATTTATAAGTTTCGCATTTAAGGTAAAATTAGACAAGCACATTGAAACTACATATATTATAGATTTCTATTTTAACGAAAATATTACGTACATACTCAAAATGCAGTTATGATGCAGCCATTAAGCTTTCATTTCGTCCGAGAGACATGCCTGGAGACTGAGAATTTGGCACTTTAAAGTACAATTTTTGAGAGATATATATTTAGGGCTTAGCTAATTTTCAGTGTCATACTAGAAACCAGTTAGTTGTACAGTTTCGATCGTAAATCAATATAATTTGCCTACAAAAACTATACAAAATAAGGTGAGCCGCGGAAAATTCCCTTGTGAGTAGAACCACCCATTTATTTATTTATAGAGTAACACTCGCTAGCACTTAGGGGCATCATTTTAAATCTCGGTATCATTCGCGTATAACAAGCAATCGTACGATAGACAAGAGATCGTTAAAAGTATGAACAGTAATGGACCCAAAAAGGAGCCCCGAGGGACAGGAACAGACAGAGCATACATCATGGTTACTGCTGGTAAAGTGAAATCGTTGATGACAGCTAGCTGTGTTCTATTTCTAAGGTAAAAAAAGGTGTCCCAACGGAAAGTCAAACAGTCTTGACATGAGTCTACGTTGACTAACTTCAGACGCCTCAAGATCTCAACGGCCTTTGTGAATTAGAATCTAGGAGGAGCTCTAGTCACGTACCTAGGAGTCTACATCGCTCCGAATTTCACCGCAGATGGATGCAAATCACAGGGGATCTTAACGCTCATTGCGTAGTTTACGTCATTTGCGTAGGCGAAAGACGTTTAGGATTTGTGTGAGGTGTTTTGTGGAAACGTAAATATTGAACTTGATACTTGGGAGACCTCTTTTGAAAATATTCATCCAGGTTACCTTTAAATTATGAAACATTGCGTACCTATATAAAAGTTAATGATATGGATCGGTAATGATATATAACATGTCTTAAGTCGGTTACGGGCAAATTAGAGGACAGATAACTTGTATCTGCATGAAAACACCTATCTTAATCTCTCCCCACCAAGCCTTGAACCAGAATTTAATCCGAATTTATCAATGCTGAGACATTAAAATAGAAAAATGTTGTTGTTTCAACCTCAGCCTGAGTATCTCGACGATCGGCGACTTATTTTAATCTATTATATTTATTTTAATATATTATGTGTAAGTTAAAAAAAATCCAACATATTTATTTATCACAGCACATCAGTTTCTCAAAGGTTCAAAACAACAAAACTTTGAGATATGGTGTTATGTTTTGGGGGAACTCTGTCGAAAAAGAAATGGCATTCAGGGGGCAAAAAAAGTGTGTAAGGGCCGTATGTGGTATAAGACCCCCCGAATCGTGTAAACCCTTATTTATAAAGCTAAAAATATTGACCCTACCATGTTTATACATTTATTTAGTCGCATTGTATGTAAGAGTTAACTTTAATCAATTCCCTAGTTTTAATAGTGTTCGTCAAAGAGGCAAAATAAATACTCGACCATCTAAAACGGCATTGTTAGCGAAAAGTGTATTTGGTATGGCACCCAAAATTTACAATAGTTTGCCTGCAAACGTATTGGATAATGATGATTTAAGGCAATTTAAAAAGACATTGTACGATTTCCTGGTTCAGAAAGCGTATTATTCAATTCAAGAATATTTTGATGACAAAAATAGTTTTTAGTGAAGTAATAAATAATGACTTACCTGAATAATAATAATTGTTGAAATGATGTCTTCTGATAACTTATGCATGCCCTACTTTAATTTATTTTATTTTATCTAATTCAAGGGATATAATATAAACCTATTTGTAATTTGTATGCCCTATGGCGAAGCATAGTGATACTATTATTTTTTAATGTAACACCTTTGTACCTATGTCTTACAAATAAATAAATGATTGATTGATTGACAATTTATTTGAACCTTTATAATGTGGAAAAAAAAAAACTCATTTTTATTCAGAAGCAGGCCAAATGTATCAAATCCTTTTATAATGTAGAGTGCTCATAAGTTCTGTATCAAGACTTGATCCAGAATCCATATCCGGTCCAAATTATCAATGCAGGGACAATAAAGCCGCGGGTAAGCGTCGTAGTGAGTGTCGGCATTCGGCCCGCGCCGTACATCTTTATTGGAAGATCTAGTTCAATGGTTTCCCGTCCTCATAAGATAACATATCAAACAAAGCTGGGATATTAAAGCCACGGGTAAGTGTCGTAGTGAGTCTGACCACTCGATCCGCCCCACATCCTTGTTTGAAGATCTAGTCAAATTTCCTTATATCGTCATAAGATCACAATGTGGTCCAAATTAATCAAAGCTGGGACATTGCAGCTGCGGGTAAACGTCGCAGTGAGTGTCGGCACTCGGCTCATCGCACATCTTTGTATTAAGATCTAGGGAAATGCCTTCACTACTTCACATCCTCATAAGATCACTATCAAGCGTAGATCTAAATCTGGTTCAAATTAATCAATGCTGGGACATTAAAGCCGCGGGTAAGTGTCGCAGTGAGTGTCGGCACTCGGCTCACCGCACATCTTTGTATTAAGATCTAGGGAAATGCCTTCACTACTTCACATCCTCATAAGATCACTATCAAGCGTAGATCTAAATCTGGTTCAAATTAATCAATGTTGGGACATTAAAGCCGCGGGTAAGTGTCGCAGTGAGTGTCGGCACTCGGCCCGCCGTACATCTTTATTACGGCACTGGGCCGAGGCGCGCGCTGCATCCTAAGCAGGCCAACTCTGGCGCCCGACTCGCAAAAGAGATAAGACAGTAGACCTGCTTTTTGCTAATCTGTGGATATATTTCTTCTTTAGCGATGAGGAAATCAATATTATAAGCACCAATGTCGTTAACCCGAACGCTCAGGATTAAAAGTAGCTGACAATGTACTATAGGATTATGTCAAATTGCATTGTAAAATGTTACTTCTGATGCTAACTGTTATTCGCCAAACTAATGTAGTAACGGATTTTTGTCAATGAAACTTGATTGTTCATTGATTGTGATACAGAGTGAGGGCGGGGCTCTCCGACATGGTTACTCGTATTAGGTGAAAGTTGCAGAAAACCGCTGGAGGAGTTACCCTGGGTGTTGTTAAGATGCTTGCCGATAAATTTATTTTTAAGATATGTCTTTGTAATTAAATAATAACCAATCGTATGGTTGGAAAGGAAAGGGAAAGGAAGGTCCATATTCTTTCAGAGGGCCAACGGCCTTTCGACGGTACTACATAAGTATAAAAATACGTTGTGGTAATTTTTAACTAGTGACATGTTTGGGTCTTAGGTGTCACCGGTATTGCGACCGCTAAATGTGCTATCGAAGTATAACACAGTTAAATCTGGTATAGAGCTGGCCTTCTGGAATTTTTTTCATTATTGTTTTGGATGGGGTAAAAGCAGCAATGAGCGGTTAAGGGGAATTGGAGGAGGGACGAATGGGTAGTGTTTTGTCACGTAATGAATGAACATCTCAGTCAGTCATCGAAACGGAAAGTGGGTCACGCCGCACTTGTCTGTATACTAACCTTGACCTTGAGAAATTGATTAAAGTATGTATACTATGTATGTAAAGTAAACACATTATTGCCCTTAATAACATTATGAACAAAATTTTAAAAACAACACGTTAAGAACATTAGTTAGTAGGTACCTTGGTGAAAACTCAATTATCATCATTATCGTTTAAAACCGCAAAAGTCCATGCTGACTATAATACGTCACGTTATTTTGCAGATTTTTTGTGAAATATGATGTAAAAATAAAATCAAATTTATCGTTTTTGCATACCCCAAAACAGGGAATAAAACAAATTTAAAATTTTATTTAAGTTACATCATATAATTTTAAAGACATCAAATTCAAACATCGATTTATGCAGATATCCTCAGCGTATCATAATAACTATTTCATTTACATATTTCATTTCCATTTTCCAATGCAAAATCTGCCGTCTATTAAATACTTTTTACATTTTTTGTTACGGTCAATTGCATTTTCATATCTGCATATTCGGATATCTGGCTGCATTTGGTTGCATGGGGAACTATTGCATAATGCAGAAGATTTGCGCATATATGCGACTTTACACACTCGTAAATATCGGTTTTTACTTTCATATTCCCTTTGTGATTAGACAGCAGGAGTGACAGCTTATGGTACAAAAACCAGCAGATTGACGTCGTATCCTACCTTACCGACTTACGCTAGTGCCTTAATTACACCATGGTATTTTGAGTATTGACTAAATATTCTGCTTTAACCATATTTTATTTATTTTCAGGTAAGTGAGTGATAACATCGCATCATTTTGAAGTGAACATGTCCCCGATAAATACAGTGTAAGAGGTATGTAATTGACATATTAATTGGAGAATTTAAAAGTACTAAAGAAGCCCTAATTGTACGCAAACCGCCCAATCTCATTTTCATCCCCTATTTCACTCCCGCAGAGGGAAACTTCAAAAATAGTAGCTTCCCGAAATATGAGCACGGTGGCACACGACCTATTCAAGAACGTATACGCACGTTTGCGTCGTAACTTTTACCTACGTACGACCCGCACACAAACTTGTTCGATTACGGGGGCTTTCTTATTATTTGATTATCTTTCTGGCACTTAGCCGTGACTGCGACTCGTCTGCTCTCACCTCGAAAACAGATACCAATCACAGTTTACTACCATTACAAGTTACCCAACAGTTATAGCTGAGAACTCATCAGAAACTACAATAGCCGCAAAAACACGAATAAAATCACGATAACGATTGGAAAGTTGGTGGAGGGTGAAAAATATGGAAAGTTGTGGAGGGCACCGAGACAATATGGCGACGGGTGACGGCTAACGAGAGCATTGTAGGTGACTGATGCTGGGCAGAGTTCCGCAGGATTGGGAATTTTACTATAATATTAATAATATTGGAAAATAAACGCATATTCACAAAATTTATGGTAAAAATCACGGACAAAATCGAATTAAACTTTCGAAGGTAGCATGGTAGAATTATTCTAAAACAAACAAATGGACTGCACATACCTTTGGAAAAATTGACAATAAAAAAATGGTAGTGGAGGCCTCATACAATTACTGTAGCATTACAAATCAATCAGAACAACTAACATATCCGACATTTCTGTCCAGATGTGCTGGTTTGGTAGCATTGTTGATTTATTTATAAATTTATTTGTATCCTTTTTCATAGAGGGGGAGTTGCTATGCACTGTCAATGGTATCTTTGACACTTTGACATTTCAATATCACTTTCATGCTTTCCGTTGCTCGTTTTCCTCAGATAGATTAAATCTTGCACGTGTTCAATGTTAATCATCATATCCTTAGCCCAACTTAATTGATCATCCTTTGTCTTACTAACTTTATTTAATTCATTTATTATTAACTTTAATCCCGTTTCTCTACCATAGTAACCATGTCCAGTAACTCCCATGCTAACTACGTACTTATCAGAATGTATTAGCATGTCTCTCGTTCTATTACAACCCGGCACCAGTCATATCCACTCAATTGCTTTTGGTAACTACGGCTACATGTCATAGCTCTTATTTTATTATATTTAAAGAGTCCGCCTCAGAATTCGAAGCAATTGAGATGGATATGGAACTCACTGTTCCTTTTTCTCGTTTCAAATGCATTAACGAAGCAACGTGATCGGCATGATGTCTTAGAAGGTTGGGAGAGCACATGTTCTCATAGAAGGGATATAGACGGCGAATTACTTGACCTACTTTTCATTCATTTGACATGCCAGCGTAACCGCAAAAAAACTAGTTCCCCCTACATTTAACCGTGACAACGGAACCCCGAATCTCGGCGAAAGTCCGTTTGGGCCCGGCTTGTGCTTAATGAAGATGAATCTCATTTCTCGGCGTTACATTTTTCCCCAACAGCCAGAGCCTGGAATACGGTGAGGAATATTTGCTGATGACCTGAATTTTCTTCAAGTTATTGTAAATAGACCTCGATTGGTTCTGCGTAACTTCTAAGCGATAAATTCTAATTTTGAGGAATCATAATGTTATTTATTTTGTTTGATACTAGAAATCTTCAGCAATTCATTTGCATATTTTCTTATTTAAGTTTGTTTACATTATAACGAAGCGTTATAGGTAAATAAATAGTCAGTTTGATAGAGGTAAATGAACATTATTTTTTTACTTTAAGTACAAGTGTTTAATTAATAAAACAAAATAATAGATCCGGCTAGGCTATATACTATAACCTATCGTAGGTTCCCAATTTGGGAAAAGCAGCCACTTATTTGGGTAGATCAACTTTTTCTTGTTGTTATTCTCTCCCGTCACCCAGGGGACAATGATGATTAAAATTCTTAGAAAAGTGTTGATATTTAATAATATTGGTAGCTTTAAGAGATTGTCTAAATAAGAATGGGCTTATAACTGCTGCAATTACAAAGTTTTTTTTTTTATATTGCCGCCGAAAATCTTAGATATACAGAGTGACCCCCATCGCCATGGCAACCAGCAATAGAAAAAAGTTGACACATTTACAGATTAACGAAGACAAATATGTAGCTCAAGAACATTATACATCTGCGTAGCAAATACTTACTTTGCTAATATTTAAGATAATAAACGTAAATGTACCTATATAAAAATTATTTACAATAAAATTACAGATCTTTTTAGAGTCTACATCGTCATGCAAGCGCACAATACATTTGGATTCAAACATTATTTCGAGCAACTTCGTAAATTTGTTAACTTAAGCCATTGAAATGGGTGAATTATAATTTAAATCACAGTTTACGTAAACGAAGTTATTTAAGTTTCCAAATTAATAATCAAGGGTAAAATAAAGTTGTTACAATACATTTACGTGAACCCGCGTTTATCAAATTTAACTTGCGTGCTTTTACCGCAATCGCTCTGCTTACTTATATATTATACTCACCACTAACTTGTAAAAATGCGTTTAATTTTTCATCAAAACTTTATTACATTAGGTACAATCATGAATTCATGAGGGACAAGTGGCGGAATTCCATGATACCTTTTTTGTACCTATCATTTTAAATAAAATTATTTAATTACCTTTTAAATAAAATGTTAAAATAGTATCGCGATGTTATCCGTCTAAATTGTTTTATTTAAAAGGATAGATAGTTTACAAACAATTTGGTCGGATAATATCGCGATTATTAATTACTAGCTTTTGCCCGCGACTACGTCCGCGTGGTACTTGGAAGTATGGAAGCAACCTCGTACAACACGATAGATATCCACCTAATCACCTTAATTTATAAAAGGGATTATTAAAAGCGCCTAAGCAAATGTAAGAGCAATTTTGCAAAGTGCTTTTGGTCTAATAATTACATTTCCTACAGGGTCATCAATGTGATCATGAATCACTTACTCACTTTTCAATATTTTTAGGGATAATTTCTAGGATGAAAACTATCCTATCTCCTTCCTCGGATCTTAAACTATCTCCATGCCAAATTGCATCAAAATAGATTCAGCGGTTTAAGCGTGAAGAGGTAACAGACAGACAGACACACTTTCGCATTTATAATATTAGTATGGATTTGAGCCTCCCTGACCAAATAATTAATATTCGCGATGTAATCCGTTTTAATTGTTTTATTTAAATGTGTGACAGTCGCGGAAACCGAAGAAAATTACTATCTATCTTTACTTAGGCCTACATTTGTAAGATAATACTCATCTTGGCTTACAGTACCGAATTAACTGTCACCAAAGCAGTAAACGATGGTCTTTTACTGTCAAATAAATACATCTATCAGACGACTAATGTTAGACTGTATTTTACTGCCTCATCCGAAAGAAATACCTTTCTTTCTTATATTAAGAAGCCTGACCGGGCTTTGATCGTGATTTCTTTACAACTGGTATGAATATGAGCTGATGACCTGAAACGTTTCATTGATATGAACTTCACGCTCCAGTTGCTATCGGTCGTGTGTGGCGGCGGAATTCGGCAGAAAGAGGATCAAACGGACGACGATATTTCATAACCCTTCGCTGTAAAGTCGGGGATGCTGATGGGAAATGTTAGTGACGCATAAAACGGATGTTAATATTATTGCATCAATATTTGTGTAATGAAAGAGAACGTTAAATTTTCTACTTTTATAAAGCTGTATAAAGACCAATACTTACTTAGTACAAGCGTTTTGCTTAGTTTGGGACTAGACCCATTTCTGTGAGAATGTCGCTTAGTATGTATTTTTGTTATGAAATGGTATGACGACTTTTAATCACGCCCAAAAACCTCTTTTCTTATTTTGTTGCTATTTTTTCGATGTTCCAGTATATAAATGATCGCGCCTTTTTAACGCGCTGATATTTTGAGTAACATTTAGCAATATTTGATGCTCCTATGATTACCATTCACTATCAGGATGCCTGCGTCCTCCCAGTCCCAGTGCGCTCTGCTCGTTCGTTACCTACATATATTAAGAGATTTTTTTTTGGTTAAATTCTACTTTTTTTTTTAACAGCGACAAA
The DNA here is from genome assembly GCA_932273695.1 of Apotomis betuletana. Classification (NCBI taxonomy): domain Eukaryota; kingdom Metazoa; phylum Arthropoda; class Insecta; order Lepidoptera; family Tortricidae; genus Apotomis; species Apotomis betuletana. Next base: position 29,213,286 of record OW026301.1, read on the forward strand.
TGTATGTTTACATCGCCTTTATTACATACAAATGCTTCGACTACCCATGACCTTGTCCCGGAAGGTCGCAACAAAGTGATATTACCAACTCCGGCCCAATTTGTCACAGCAGTTGTCGAAACGGCGTGCACGCCTAATTTGCCGGCGAATCGGCCCCGGCGCATGCTACCCCTATAATCCAAAAGGCCCTAAGTCCATCAGAGTGTCGAATAAGATTTGTCGTTTCTCATTAAGTGGGCACGACGATCGTGCGGCAATGGCTCGCTGGGGACGCATCCATGGACAAACTTGGCTGTAACGTCGTGTAATAATGGATGGGAGGATTTTTAGGGTACTGTTTGTGCCGAACAGTCAGCGTCAAGTATAAATGTCTTTTAACCCCCTACTAAAAAAGAGGGGTGTTTAAAATTTGTAATCTGTGTCTCTGTGTGTCTGTTGCATCGCAGCACCCAAACGATAGGACCAATTTGAGAGCGCTTTTTTTTATAGAAATACTTGTCCGTCGCGATGGTTTTTAGCTATGTTAGGTGAAAATAGGAGCAGTAGTTTCCACGATATTCAGCTTTGTTGGAACTAGTTATGTGATTAATATCATTAGAAATCCCTACCTGTAGATTAGATATGTTACTTTATATTTGATCAAGTAATTTATCATAGCTAAAAAACACCTTTGGTGAGAAATACGCATTTGTTTTATACGTATGTATTATGATTCACATCATGTCATACAGAGTTAAATAGCAAGTCGTCAGTCGCGTGACGCCCAAATGGTTTTATGATGTAAACGCTCAACACATTTAGGCCTGTCGCCTTACATGCTTTCGTCTAACGTTGTTTCCCCAGCGAAAACAGAAAAGTTATTATCTTATTTATCTTCATACAAAATATCATATATAATTATCTCGTACTGAATCTCAAATTGGTTCAATACTTTCGTATACCCACAAATTTTGCTGCTAAATGTAACAAAAACTAAAGGATCATTTTGTATACCTAAAATATTGTATTCAGTTTCATTTTGTAAAAGTAAGCTCAAATTTCGAGTAATTTTGTCAGCAAGCTATCTTTCAAATAAATACTTTTTAGTAATCTCTTTGCCAACAAAGATTTCATTACAGGTTTAAGATACGGGTATCAAATGCGACTTTTGTCATTTTGATTTACAACCAGAGAAAATCATACTTTATCTAGAGTAAGAAAAGGGAGAGCCTGAAAGTCGGCGTCGCGCAAACTACAACAGTCGGTGAGCTTTCAGATTGCGATTGAGGTTTGAGTGAAAACTAAGACATTCTTATATGAAGAGCGAGCGAGACAGGTATAAAACGCGAATCGCATTTTGACGGCTCACAAATTGTACGGATTCTGTTCTTTCCATCAATAGTTCGAGGTTTCAGCTGCATCGGACTTAGTCTTTTTACCAAATATGTAAGATTTTAGTTTTACGTACGTGTTGCTTGTGTGTGTTTATTGCTATGCGGTACCGTATAAAATGCTTCACACTTTGATTATTTTTCACTTGGAATATGTTGGCCATGGTGGAATGTGCCGGCGGCATGCGATGTTCCGTGTGCATATCCTATCTGGTGCTGCCGTCGTTCAATGGGTTTGGATTATTAAAAAAAACTTCGCGTCGGGCCGTTGGGGAGTTAAGTCAATGTTGTGATTGTTTCCAATCAAAAAAACGACCCCTAAATTGGGTTTTCATAGGATTTTCTTCATTAGATTGGATTAACTTTGTTTTCTAACGATCATGGAAATAATTGCATCAATATGGGGTGAATCAGAATTTTATAATAAATAATAAACAAATATTAAGGGACAGTCTTACACAAATCGACCTATACTAGTCTCGAACTAAGCAAAGCTTGTACTATGGGTACTAGACGACGATATACATAATATATAAATACACATACAGATAACATCCATGATCCAGGAACAAATATAGGTACGAGTTCATCATACAATTATTTGCCCTGGCGGGGATTCGAACCGAGACCGCCGGCTCAGTAGGAAGGTGCATTAACTGCGCCAACTGCGTCGTCAAATATACCTATGTTTATATATATCTCAATACTGATGGCTTATTAGCAATAACACTAACTGTTGTTTTGTTGTATATACGACCTAATTAAAGTAAAAAAATTCCTTTCTGATGTTCATCCAAGCAGGTAGGAGTTAGTTAATGAAGTACGCCTTATAATGACGTTAATTATAATTATTACCGGGTCCCAATAGTAACACATGGATTACCATAATCGTAATCGCGAGCTCGTAAAGCCACTCGTAGTCGTAAAACCGACGCAATTAAAGCGGAATCCATACGCGACATACGTGTTTCATTTAACATTAGTGTATTAGTGGAAATGTTTATGATCGGCGGGCGTGACGTGTTATTACGTGAGTGGCTTATGAAATATACACGGTGTGTTATAGTTTCATTAGGGCAACCGTTGGCGTAGCGTCAGCGGAACACGGAACGGGGAACAGGGTGGGTAGGGGCAGTGGAGTTATCCTGCGTAGCACACATTATATATAAGAGCTTATGCAACGCTTATATTCAGCTTATTAGAGCTGTGTTAGGACTGGATAAGCGCATATACAGCGTGTGTGCTGTTTAGGAATTGCCACCGTTCAGTACTGTGGCAAGATCAACGGATATCCTTACTCCCTCAATGAATAAATGAATAAATATTAAGGGACAATCATACACAAATCGACTTAGTCCCAAACTAAGCAAAGCTTGTACTATGGGTACTAGACGACGATATAAATAATATAATAAATACAGAACCCAGGACTCCAGCGCGCGTGGGATGACGTAGGGTGTAAGGCCACCTTGGACGGTCTGGTTGGAAACGCTACGGGTGTGGACCGCGCAAGGCTTTTGGCAGTGTCGCGGGCGGAATCGGGGGCTTGGCTGCAGGCGTTACCCTCCCCTCAACTGGGCACGTTACTCGACGGTGACTCGTTGCGGGTGTCCGGCGCTCTCCGGTTGGGCTGTGATGTATGTCAACCACACGTATGCATCTGTGGTTCCATGGTGGGAGCTGACGGTCATCATGCATTGAGTTGCCGGCGATGCGTCGGGAGACATCCGCGTCACCATGCCTTGAACGACGTGGTCCAGAGGGCGCTCAGGTCGGCAGGTGTTCCGTCTGTGCTCGAGCCTCCGGGTCTTAGTCGCACGGACGGCAAGCGGCCGGATGGCCTAACGCTGGTGCCATGGGAGAGAGGGCGGTGCTTGATCTGGGACGCTACGTGCGTCAGCACCTTCGCCGCCTCTCATATCAGTCGCACAGTACGTGCGGGCGGAGCGGCGGCCGAGTCGCAGGCGGCGGCGAAGCGCCAAAAGTATGCTCCTTTGGGCTCGGGGTATATTTTCGTCCCTTTTGCGGTGGAAACGGCGGGCTGCTGGGGTGCTGATGCGAAGCAATTTGTGCGTGACATCGGCCGTCGACTTAGACAAAAGGGAGAGGACCCCCGCTCCGAATCGTTTCTGGTGCAGAGGCTGTCCATAGCCATCCAGCGGGGTAATGCCGTGAGCATTATGGGCACTTTCGCACCGGAAACGATAACGAGCGGGTTTGACTATTGTAATTAGGATAGTTATTATGTTGACGTTAATAATGTATTTATTATGAAATAAATTTATTATAATTATAAATACATAATATAGATATCATTCATGACCCAGGAACAATAATTATTCGAGTTCATCACACAAATATTTGCCCCGGCTGGGATTCGAACCCAGGACCGCCGGCTCAGTAGACAGGTGTCTACAAAACGAGCCAACCGCGTCGTCAAAACTAATTCTGTCTTCTCTATCCTCTCAGATTGAGGGGCCTTTAAGATCCGGGGCCAATGTACAGGAAGCAGAACATATCTTAAAAGTAAAGACATATCCCGGAATGGCTTTGTCTTTGTAGAGATCTCCACCTGCGGAAAACTGCAGTTTCAGGGCATTTATATTCCATGGCATTTTCTCGTCTTGCCACTCTATTATTGAGCACGTTTTGGGACTAATTTGATTTAGTTACACCCACAAGGATATAACAATAACATGAGGTAACACATCTAGCAATTTAATCATTTTAATGCATATCATTAATTTCTTTAGCGGTTTTCTCTAAGCGCTAACATTTCCATAGAGACTAAAGATTAATATGCGCTTTATTAGATTTATAGCTTTTGAATGTTAAAATCTGTGTCAAGGCGGTGCGGAAGATGTGAACGTGTGCTCATTTATTTAGAAGTAAACGTAAGTGTAGAATGCTTTGTGTAGATCTTATGAGAACTGGAATAAAACTATAATATATTCCTTCTATAATTTTTATCTTGGTTAACCTAAGCTTATACAGAGTTGTTGCGCGAGCGCCATATTTGCCAAGGAAGCGGAAGTAGCTACCACAGATAGTCGTAGATAGTATACAGACGCTCAAATATCTTCACACTCCCTCTCAAATTAAAGTTACAATTTAATTTTTTTATAACAAAATTAATTTACTTTAAATTGCTACCAAAATAGAAGTTTTAGTTTTAATACTATGGCAACACCAAAGTGACATTAATCTGACAGTTCTGACATTCGAATTTGACATCTCTAGCTTGACATTTAAAGTAACCTCAAAATAGTTAACAAGTCTTAAACAAACCTTTATAAAACGTTATCACAATTTAACAATTAATCAAGTTAGCACGAAAATAATTATGTTTTACACTACACAGTGGCTTTGTCATGATATCTGCAATGTTTTCACTAGTATTGACATACTCCAATGAAATAATGTTTTTAGCAACAACATCCTTCACAAAATGAAATTTAATGTCTATGTGTTTTGAATATTTAGTATTTTCACTGTTCATAATCATTTTTATAGCACTTTGATTGTCAACTTTTAATTGTACACTGCACTGATCACCAAAGTCCTTCGCAAGTCCTTGAATAAAGAGCAGCTCGCTGGCACACATTGCCGCGGCTACATACTCGGCTTCAGCTGTAGACAGTGCCACAGACTGTTGTTTCCTTGAAGACCATGATATCAGATTGCCTTGGTGGTAGACAATCATACCACTGACACTCTTCCTGTCAGCTTTGTCTCCAGCCCAGTCAGCATCTGAGAAAGCTGAAATTAAAGAAACATTAGTGTCTTCCTTCTTCTTGTGGTAAGTAAGTTCCATGTCTTTTGTTCCTTGTAAATATCGTAGTATTCTCTTTGCAGCAGTCCACAAGCTTTTCGTTGGCTTGTCTAAGTATCTGCTCAGATAAGAAGTAGCAAAAGTTATATCTGGTCTACTGATTGTTGCAAGATAGTTCAAGCATCCCATTAGTTCTCGGTAAGGTACATTATTAATCATTTCTTCTGTTTCAGGTACTTGAAAGCTGTTCTCCATGGGTGTCTTCGCTTCGCTGCAGTTCGACATATTAAACTTTTTCAAAATATTTTCAATAAATGGTTTCTGTGATAATTTTATTGTGTTATTATTTCTTTGTATCTCAATTCCTAAAAAGTTATTTATGTGTCCCAAGTTTTTAGCTTTAAATTCTTCTTGTAATAGTTTTATCATATAATTGACTTCCTTTTCATTTCCCATTAGCAATATGTCATCAACAAATAGTATTAACCATATATCTTTTCCATAGTATAGGCAAATGTCATTTTTGGATCTTGTCATGTTTATTCTTCTGCAGAATGCATCAAATGTCTTATTCCAACACTTGGGTGACTCTTTAAGACCATATAATGCTTTGTTAAGTTTCAGTACAGTTCCTTCTGTCTTATTTTTCACATTTACTCCCTCTGGAACTTTAATGAAGACTTCAGTTTCCAGTTTTCCATTGAGGAATGCAGTTGGTATATCAAGTTGGCTAATTTTCCAATCATTATTTATCGCTTCTGACAGTCCCATCCTAATTGTTGTCATCTTTGCTACTGGCGCATACACATAGTCCTTAGTTGTTTCTTGCTGGAATCCCCGTGCGACCAATCTTGCCTTTTTAGTACCATCTGATTTTGATTTGAATACCCATTTAGTGTCTATTGTTTTATTTTCTTTAGGTAATTTTGTTTCTATCCATGTTTCTTGTTCTTCGAGGGATTTGATTTCTCGTTCAATAGCAGTTTTCCACTCGGTACTTTGTATAGCTTGTTTATATGTAATTTCATCATCTTCACAAGATAGTAAACAGTATGCTTCGTAGATTTCATAGTCCTGTAAATTTTGTGGCTTTTTAATTTCCCTTCCTGTTCTTGAGAATAATCTATCATTTCCATCTTGTTCCAAGTTTTCTATATTACATTCATTTTGTTCTTCTGTTGCATCATCAAATCTTTCCTCTTTATCAGGTTCTGTTTCTTTTAAGCTTACTTCTTGCTGATTTATATTTTGTTCTTCTTCTATGTCAACATAATTTCTTGGAGTAAAATGATCAGGTTGTTCTTCTATATATTTAATATCAGTTTCATCAAAACGAACATCTCGGGATACTATTATTCTATTTGTCTTTGGATCCCAAAGTTTATATCCATTCATTGCATATCCAACCATTCTTGCTGGGGTTGCTCTGCTTGACAGCTTATCTTGTTTCGGCATTATGTGTACCCAAGCTTTGCTTCCAAATATCTTTATCTTCTGAAAATCAATTTCTTTGTTCATTAAGATAGCTGGTACTTTGTCTTGTATCGATGAGCAGGGTGATCTATTGATCAAAAAGGTTGCAGTTAATACTGCTTGACCCCATAAATGTCTCGGTAAATTGGACTCGTCCAACATAGTTCTTGCTTTGTCATATATCGTTCGGTTCATTCTTTCAGCCTTGCCGTTTTGCTGTGGACTATATTTCTGTGTATATTCTATTATAATTCCTTTCCCTTTACAGAATTCTTGTAGTATTTTTGCAGTATATTCGCCACCATTGTCGCATCTTATCCTTTTTATTTTCACTTCCATCTGTTGTTCCATTTCTTTTATGTATGATATTAAGTTTTGTGTGGCTTCAAATTTACTTTTCAATAGATATGTCTGTGTGAAGTGGCTATAATCGTCTATAATCGTTTGAAAGTACCTGTATCCTTCTTCGGTCGGTATCCTAGTAGGGCCTGCTATATCAGTATGAATTAATTCTCCGACTTTATTTGACCTCGGTGTTTGAATTCGCTTGAATGGTAATCTCGTGGCTTTATTTTTCATACATGGATCACAAGCTCCAGTGCTGAATGGTAATCCCAGTATAGCCAGTTTCTTTCTGCACATGTGTCCAAATCGTTGATGCCATAGATCTATATTTTCTCCCTTTGACAGTTGACATGAATTTCCACCAATGGCTACATTTATTCTTACTTGTATTGTATACAGACGTCCCCTTTTCTCTCCATAGTAGTTATGATTACGGTCTTTTATAAGTAGTGAGTTCCTTTTGAAAATGATGTCCATACCTCTTTCCACTAACTTACTAACTGACATTAGATTTGTACTTAAGCCAGGTAATATAACTGCCTCAATCCTTATGTTTTTATTGTTGAGTGTGGCTTCTAAAATTCCTTTCTTAGTGGCGGTTAATATCTGACCATTTGCTATTTTCACACTCAAGTCTTGACCCAGGTCTTCCACATTAGTCATATATTTCTCATAACACTCTTGTATGAAATGCTGCGTAGCCCCAGAGTCTACGACGAAGTATATGGAGTCACTCATGTTTTCAGTAGCTAGCGCTTGCTCCGAAGCAATGAACAGCGAAGAGGGCAAATTCCCTTCATGTGCGGGGTGAGCAGCTCCTGCTCTACCTCTACCTCGTGGACCCCTGAATCCTCTACCTCTGCCTCTACTTGACATACGGCACTCATAAAACTTATGGCCTTTTTTCTTGCATCTGTAACATATTGTTGTGCTCATAAATGTGTTTTCCTCTTGGTTTGGAGTAGTACTTGCTTCCATATTTCTCATCTCATTGTCCAGTAATTTTATTCTCACAAATTCCAGCTTTAAGTCAGAGTTTACTGTCTCTATAGCTGTTATGACATGGTTGTATTGTTCACCTAAACCTGTTAGGAGATAGCACACTTTGTCGCTCTCAGGGATATTCTCCTCTGACTCTTCTAATTCTCTTATTATGTTGTCAAACTTGGCAAAATATTCTTCCAAACTGCCTCCGTCGTGTTTCAGCGTTAAAAGTTTTCTTCTTAAACTTATTTTTGATATGACACTTTTTCTCTGAAAGGTTGTTTTCAAAATATTCAGCATATCTTTTGCTGTTTTACAGTCTTTTACAAGATTAAGATGGCGGTCGGACAAACATTGTACAATCAAGCTTCTTGCCTTTATGTCTAAGGTTTTTGTTTTTTCTTCAATATTCTCGGCCTCAGTAATATTCTTTAAGCCCTTTTCTTCCAATAGGCATTGTAATCGGAAGTACCAATTTCCGAAAGATTCGGCCTTAAGCTGCGGAAAATTTACCGGCGTGGACGCCATGACTCTTTTCTTACTCTGTTAAACTCTTACTGCCCTAATCTAATAGCCTAAAAGGCGTTTAAAGCCCATAACCTATGAGAACTGGAATAAAACTATAATATATTCCTTCTATAATTTTTATCTTGGTTAACCTAAGCTTATACAGAGTTGTTGCGCGAGCGCCATATTTGCCAAGGAAGCGGAAGTAGCTACCACAGATAGTCGTAGATAGTATACAGACGCTCAAATATCTTCACAGATCTAAATGCATTTTTTTACAAAAACAACTATTTTTTATTTTAACTTCTTGACTTCCAATGTCCTTCACATCACACTTATACAGTGTGTATATTTGATATAACCGCAAACTTTACGGGGTCTTAGTATTTTTTTTTTTTTTATTCGAAATAGCCATGCATTTAACCTCGATTGCACCTGATGTTAAGTGACAATAAGGCCTAAGATGGAGCATGCTTGGCTAGAAGATGCCTATTCACTCTCGACTTGAAGAGATCCAAGTTATATTTTTCAGGAAACAGGTACGCAGGAAGAGAGTTCCATTCCTTAGCTGTCCTCATAAGGAAAGTAGACGCAAAGCGTTTCGTACGTAGTATAGGCACTTATTAATATATTGATCAGAAAATTATTTAAAAAAATCGGACTTTTTGTTTTCCATATAAAATAATTCAGCACGCAATGTATTTGTTTGTTCTTGTTTGTTGACACTTAACATAGTCATATCACAACTGTCACTTAGTAATTACTATGCCATACATTGCTGCTCAGAAAATTTTCAAAAATGAATTACGCTGTGACAGTTAACGCATACCTTGCAATCCTTGCATAGATCAGTGTCCACCTAGTTTAAAAGACCTTTTGCCGTTACGTGAAACCAAAGGTATAGGTGATCCGATGCGATATTGCAAATTCGATAGCTGAATTTTATAATATACGGGGTGTAACCGACAGCGTACCGAAACGAAAACCGTAGTTTTAGACCATAATCACGAACTGAAAACGAGTGTTCATTTTCTCGGAAAACTCAAGGATAAGATTTTCCAAAATAAATCATAAAAGTCGACGCGCAATGTATTGCGTCCAATTCTCTCGGGTGCAGACGCGCGGGGAGGGGAGCACGCGGCGAGCGACCGGTCCAGGCGCTCCCCACTCCACTCACGCGTCAGCGCAAAACATACCGTTACGCCAATGCGCATCGAATGACATGAATGAATGCAACCACAAAAACAACGCAACCACAAATCACAACTAGTGTACAACCTAACACCAATAACAACTGACCGATAAATTAAAACAGTCTAACAAGATTATTTTCATTCAAGCAAGTAAAGCAAATAAAATGTGCGGGTAGGTAAACATTAATAATGCGTCCAACCGCAGCGGCCTGCGCGAGCACACTGGCCTGGCGGATCAATGAACGGCCAGTACCGTTTATCTTTCCCACTCCATGCACTCTGTGTTGTACCGTAAAGCTTACATAAGGACTGTTCAATTTACTAAGCGGATATACATAAGTCAATATAGATCCTTATATTAAAAACTGACTGATATGTACTCGCTGGTTATAAAATAAACATAGATAAGTCTATCAACTGCTGTATACATTTTTTTTATTGTCAAAATATTTTTCACGATGGAGCGAATTCATATTGGTGATCGGAAATTAATCTTGCAAAAATGGTGTACAGGCCAATTTTCAATGCGGAAAATTGCGAATCAGTTGAAATGTTCCAAATCAGCCGTGTTTCAAATAATAAAAAAATTTGGGGAACATCATACGCTCGCCGATTTACCAAAATCGCGGCGAAGAAGTGGGCCGGCAAACCCGAATATGGAAGAAAATGTCGTGCGGCTGTTAAAATCAAAAAAATACATGTCCGTTCGTGAAATTGCAAAAAAATCAGGTACTAGCGTAGGCAGCGTACAGAATATCAAGAAAAGAAATAACATACGGACATATAAAAAGCAAAAAATGCCAAAGAGAAGTGCCGAGCAGCAAATACGGTCCAAAAAAAGGTGCCGCAATTTATACGATATTTTGCTGCAAAACAAAATTTGATGCATTCTAATGGACGACGAAACGTACGTGAAGTTTGACAGCAGTACATTACCGGGGCCTCAGTATTACAATGCAGTTATAGGAGAAAATGTTCCAGATAACGATAAAGCCATAAAACTTGATAAATTCGGGAAGAAAGTCCTTGTATGGCAAGCAATTTGTTCCTGTGGCCTCAAAAGTTCGTCTTACTTTGCAACCGGTACAATTGGTGGCGAAATTTATAGAAAGGAATGCATCACAAAACGGTTATATCCTCTGTATAAAAAGCACAATATTCCCCCTCTGTTTTGCCCTGATCTGGCGAGTGCTCACTATGCTGGTGAGACAGTGACGCTGCTAAATTCAAAAAACATCGATTTTGTTAAAAAAGACGACAATCCTCCAAACTGCCCGGAGCTCCGCCCCATCGAACGATACTGGGCTACCGTAAAGAGACACTTGCGGAAGGATGGCCGCGAAGCTAGTACATTGGCAGAATTCAAACGGATGTGGTTTGCTGCTTGTAGAAAAGTGTCAAAAAGCGATGTGCAAACACTCGTGCGACGAATCCGAGCTAAAGTCCGGAAATTTTACCGTTTTAATTAAATGTAGTGTTCTTGTGTAATATATTATTTTATTTTAATGTTGTTAGTAAGCATTCACCGTAAAAAAGATATATTTATAATAAGAAATCCTTAAATGAGCCTATTTTTTTATGTCCGCTTAGTAAATTGAACAGTCCTCAATACTGTTTGTGATACATTGTGTGTTTTGCGGAAAATGCTATTTTCATGCGATTTTTCATGAAAAATTGTTAACGGTAGAGTTCGATTAACGGAAAAATAACGAAAAAATGAAAACTCGCCAGGAAAATTTGTGAATTTTCTCAAAGAAATTTCCAAGATTTTCCAGCCCAGAATAATGGTCTGAAGCCATGGTTTCAGTTTTCGGTACACCGTCGGTTACACCCTGTACATATTCGGACTATTCGGAGTACGGCTATGCATGTACGTAGGCAGGACTATGGATGAAGGTTCATCGTTATAAAGCCGTGCCATTTTCGGAGCGGGCTATACAAATCTGGTGACACATCCTGCGTTGCAGTGATACCCGGCTCCGACATAAAAACCAGAAAATACTTTAAAAATTTAATACATTTGGCAACATTTTCCCAAGTTAATTAATGTATTTGTTTACAGCGGTCCCTATAGAGCCGTCGTAATGAAAATGTCCATACCCACGGGTCCCTCCCAACCCGACGGGTCTTTGTGCACTCGACCGAAAGTTAATTAGTAACAGAACACGGCTTATTCACGCCAGATAATCTTTTCAAATCGGGCGACTTCAAAAATACTGAATTTAAAGTGAAATTTTCGCTCCCGAAGTTGGCTTTTGGGTTAAAATCGGAGGCCGGATGTTACGCGAAGATTTGCATTAATATTTGAAGGAACATTGTATTAAGAAGATTTAATTTAAGGTTCCATTAATTGACGCGTAACATTTCACAGCGATCTATTTGTAATGATAGGTACCAGAGGTTATTTGTTCCCTAGTTACGGTTGATCACAAACACATACAGTTTGTCTGCCGCGATGTGGGTTCTGGAGGTACAGAAAAAATCTAAAATATTTCTCACTCTTGTTATTATCGTTACCTTTACAATTAACTGGCGCAAAACGTTCAGGAAAAAATGGAACAATCAGTATAAATAAAGTATTCTAATACACATACTCAATATCTGAATTTTAATTACTTATTGCACTCTGTGATACCGCAATAGAATCATTCACAACTCGTTTCAAATGAAAGTCTCTATAGTTTAGTACTAATTTACCGAGTGAGCGAAGTGTCCCCATTACAGCTTCGCAGAAAATCTTTCGAATATCTAGATTTCTAGCTGTTCTCGCCTGCAGGCCGGTTCGACAATTGTATAGATTTTTTTTTTTACTTTTGTGCGTGAATTATATGCGTTTAGAGCTCAATTAGTTACAAGGTGCCACCTTAATAATATTTTATTTTGCTTTTTATTTGGCTTTTTTTGCTCTCCTGACTCCGTACTGAGCTTTCAACTCAGTCTAGCTTTAACTTTGTTAGACTATGTACCTAATTGTTAATTTTTATTTGAAATTCTTAGTAGTGTCTTATTTTATATAAAAATTGTTTCGCACGTTCTTTTGAAAAATACTTCATCAGAAGCTTTTATAATTATATTTGGGATACAGAACAAATAAAAATATTCTTTTGTGATACAGAACTAATAAAAATATGATTCTTAGCCAGTGAAAACAAAATAATTCATTGTAGGTACTTGTATATCTATACATACTAGGTCGATGCAGAGTCAGCCACCGGCTAAGCTTGCACCATAGATTGGAGCGGAGTTTATTTTTTTGTTTTTTGGAAATTTTCTCTTCGTCACGACCTAGCGAAATTTAATTTGTGCATTTTAAAACAAAAATTTCTAAAATCGGTTGAGAACTCGCTGAGATCTGCGCATTGTCACAAATTAATTTTAATTATTTTTAATATTAATTGACATAATTAATCGCAATGGTTCTTTAATTGATAGAAATTGACATAATTTTCGGAATCTATTAATTGACACGTGCAATATTAACTTTAATTTAATAAATAATAATTTCATTGACATGTTTACTAGCAATACTATAATAACATTTCTACGCCAATACTGGCCGAATATGTAGCACTAAGACACTTTATAATAACCAAATGTACCATATTCTTGGAAATAAATAATTATGAATTATGAAGTATGAATTCCATTCAAGTCGATCCATGGGAGCTTCGCTCCAATAAAGCTGAAGTCAGAAGTAGAAAGTCTGTGCATGGAAGATAGGGGATACTTTAGAATCGATAACAGAACACGTTCCAACAAATATTGGAATTTTTGTCTGTTTATTTGACCGCGCATCACGTGAAAACGGATGAACGGATTTTGATGAAAACTTCATTAGTCTGTCGCGAAAATCCCCGGCCATATTATAGGCTATAAAAAATTACCAATAAAGGGGGGTAGCCACTACACTCGAATGAGTTAAGTTTGCACCTGAATCTTAAGGCGCTACTTAGGAAGGAGGTGCAAACTTTTTGTAGGTTTTGGAGAGTAGTTTTATTTAGTGGTAATTGTAAAATATTTAATCTGGACAACAGTCATCTATCATATTTACTTTACTTTACTACAAATTCCGCCTCCAGGAGAGAGAGAGAGAGAAATTAGGGGTGAATTAGTCGTTTTCTGACAAAGACCGATTGCCACGCGTGCGGAGCCGCGGGCACAGCTAGTATATAGGAATCACATAATATGCCATGATCTTACGAGTGTCAAGCAAAACCATTCTAAATATACATCTAGTGTTTGTTGTAATAAATAAGACAATGGAGGTGTTTGTTTAGCAGTATGTATATCGGATGTGAAGACGAGCGTGTTGTATTTTTAATAAGGAATGGATCCATGTTAAGAGGCCTATTCCTTTTAAAATGCTGATTGTTTTAGAATTTTTTCTCTATGATCAAACATGTTTCTTAATATACTATTACTATCCAGTGTGTACCCAGAACAGGGCTATCGGGATTTATTGGTGTATATTTGAAACCTACAGTTTGAATTTTTCATTGATAATTTTTGTTTCAAAAACTACTCGAAATTGACAAAATTCACGCGGAAAATTTAACTTATTTTCGACCACACGCAATGAAAGCATGAAATAGCTGTGTAGAACTCGGGGAAAAGTGTTAAATTCACTTCAAAAAGTTGATTGAAAATATCAATATATTTGTCATAATATGAAAAAAAAAATTATAATAGGAATAAGGCCTCTTAAGACTAGTGGCTCTGTGAGCTGCAGACCTTGCGATTATTCTTTCTAAATTGCTGAAATATGACTTTTACGGTTTCAAACCTGCCGGACATATGTCTGCCATTTCGGAAAACTTCGAACAACTGATCGGACAAAAACATCTATATAATTATTGAACCTGCCTGTGCGGGGTATTGGCATTCTTAAGCGACTTCGCTTGCCGCGCATGCTCGCACGGTATTGCAAAAAAGTGAAATGCAGTATTTGTCGGGCGACAAAGAGTCGTGTGTCACAATTAAGATGAACGTGCTGCTCACAAAATTTCCCACAGAGAACATCCCGAAATCCGGACAAGCAGAAATCCAAACATCGAATCATCTGGGCAAACGAATGATTTTTTTGCCAAACTACATATGGACAATGGACATGCTTCCTCAGTCAATGTTGATGACGATAGTAATCAATCTAAGGACCATACCCAATTTCTAGTCATCGGGATAATGAAAGCTACCGATATTGTCCTGACGCAAACAGTACTATGCTTTCACACCTTTCCCCGTTTAAATATTTACTCTTTCCTTGTAAGGCCGCATATCGAAGGACGTAGGATCCTCGTGTTTCGTCCACTTTACTGCCTGTGCAACTAATTGAATATGTTATGTGCTCGGGTCTCCGGGGCGGGCTTTATTACTGATGCCGGCAGATGGAATTAGAAGTTACATCGTCATTATTTATTATAAACTCCGCCCGCATTGAGGTGCATTTTTTATCGCGTTAAGCGGTGGATTCTGTGACGCAAGTTATTGGATTATTTAGTTAAAAATATTGACACAAAGGTAAATTATGAAAGATGTAATGTGATTCACTGCAATGTAAGCAGGACTCGAACCTGCGACCGTACGTTTCCGGCTCAGTGTGTTCTCCCAACTGAGCTATTACATCGTTACGTCAATCACACCAAAATGTTTGATTGCATAATTCTACATCTCGTCGTCTCGGCGTCATATGTATTTAAAGTGCTTATGCGCATTAGCTATACCCTAGGATGTGCGTTTACACGCACGATCCCCAGTTCCGCTTTTTTTAATCGACTATACAGTTGATAGATTATAAAGTTCGTTTCTACTTAACATTCAACAGCAAAGGTCTGAAGCTTTATACAGTAAGCTGCAAAGAAAACAAGTCCTCTCTGTTTTAATGAATTAAACTTTAAGTGGATATATACTTGAATTATCAATAAAAAATATTGCTGCCACTTCAAGCAACCCAGGCCATATTCAATGCAATGTTGACGATTGAAGATATATTTAGATTCAGATTCAGATTCTTTATTGCGAAACCATGGTATTACAGATGTTGTTATTGTGGAATTAGGAATTCTTTAGTTTAAAAGTCCTTCATTTTCGTTAAAACAGGTATTTAATGAAAATTAAATAAAACTTTAAAAAGTATGCACCATTGAAATGGATTGAATTTATTTACAACTAAATAAACTTTAATTTTTTTACAGGATATAAGTAAATATTGGAAGTACCTTAACGCATTACTACCAGCAACGCATATATGCGTTCACCGCACTAGTGTTCCTAGTCCACGCCCCCTGGCAGTGAATGTGTTGATTACTTACTAGTGTATCTGCCTTATTACAAATTGATATTAGGTGTAGGTTGCCAAATGAATACAACTCACTTACTATATCACCCATGTCTTATTATTTACCCGTATGTAGTGAACTTCCACATTCCAACCCTAGCTACTATCAATCACCGCGTGACGTGACGTGACGTGACGTGACGAGACGTGCACGTGCACGTCTGGCTTGTTTACTGATCGCCGCTGCGTCTGGCAAATCTCGACACGACGCGACTACTAGCGGCGTTTTTATGTAGTTGTGGGCGCTGAGTGAAACCGCTGGTGTTACGGTAGAAATGGGTAGCTTTGATTCACCGAGTAAAATTTATCCTTCATCGGTAAACTATGAGAACTTTGTTTCTGAACGCAGTTAAAGTCTTACAATTAGTCAATTAGTCTTACAAGTGTCAGTCCTGTCAAGGGATAGTAGCGCTACAAACAGCTTTCACATGGCAATAATGTGCATACGTCATATATTTCCATTATTTATTATCCGTCAGTAGGTAGCGAATTGTCATGAACCAAATTCAAAACATTGTTGACAGGAATGCTGCTCAATTCTTCTTTTACATTGCGAAATAAATATTGAACCCTATTGAAAAAACTTGACTTTAATTACTGTGGGTAGTTTTGGCTTTATTGTGCAAAAAATACTTAAAATCTGCGAATATTTACTCCTGTTTCCCCTTTGTTACTTTCAACGTCAGTTACCAAAAAAGTGTATCATTGCCAGTAAAATAAAATAGTACTTACCACTAAAAATCCGCAATATAGCTGAAAAACACCGTGATGGGCTATATAAGATGTTATTGTTAAGGCACCAGCAGTCAATATACAAGTCGTTGATAAATGTGGGAAACAGTGGATCACTGTGATCTCAGTCTTTTAATACTAAAAATATTGAATCGGTATGAAAATTTAATAAGCTTCTTCAGCACTCTTTGCTTTGTCATTTTTTTGGTGTCCCACTACTTGCTTGGCCAGTTTGACAAAAATATCTTTATCTATTTTATATTCACAACTGTTTAGGTACATAATTCTACTTTTTAGCACGTAATTTGTTTAGGTACATTATTTTGCTTTTTACCACATATTCATCCCAGTTACCATAAGCCGTTCCGAGATCATGACATGACCTCACACGAATAATTTTAATACGCGAGTTTTTGTTGTAATAAGATGCTGTCTTCTTGATGGCGTAAAATCTGCTTAGACGTTGCCTCCAAACAGAATAATATAGAAGGATACATTGAATATTACCACCGAAGTAAAATGTCTTCATCGCATTTCCACACGTTTTTCCATAATAAACTGAAATTTTCTTCGGCGAAAGCACGTATTGAAAGTTTGCGCATTTTCGCAGGAAAATTCGACAGAATAGGAAATCTTTTATTAGAGAAGGGGGCGAGGGGGTTTGCAAATACGATGCTTCGCAAGAGTACCGAAACTAAGCATAAACATGTATTGTATGTATATTCTATATAAAGCCTGACCAGAAATATATGAGGATTGTCAAGAGGGCGCTATTTATAAGATTTAAATGGCAACAATTTTGCAACCAATCGCCATCGCACTATGCTGACATTACTTTAAATACCTGTCAGTTCCTATGGTAACCTCGTAATATCATTGAATGGAATGCACTCTTTTCCCGACTGTTTTTCGTGTAGTAAACACGTGTACACTTTATTTATAATACCTATTACGTTCACAATATGTATGGTTTTCGAGATTTTCTTTGGATATTTTCTAATTCTAATTTTAAAATATGGCTTCCATCAAAGTTAATGATGAATGCGCCAATTTCGAGTTTGCTCGTAGAGCATGCCGTTGTTCGGTGAGGTTTTGCTTTTTGTAAAGTGATAGCGATTTACAAAAAACCACGCGGACTATCGGGCCTTGACCCAGGAAGGGCTATGAACGCTTATACGCTATCAATACTACACATTGAATAACAAAAATAAATAAATAACGAACAACAAAACTTTGAGTCACGAACCGGAAGAGCTTGGATATTTTTAAATATTTGTATTTTAAAGAAACCATCACGAATGACATTGCCATTGTTGACAACCATCGTAAAATCATTGCCAGTGTATGAAATTAGTTCCAGTGAAATTCCGCAATATGGCGCATCCTCATATATTTCTGGTCAGGCTTTACTTAGGTTATTTTTAGCGACACAAAGTTTTTAAAATTATCAATTATAGGATATTTTTTTAAACTATTAGTTTATTGTCCTTTATTCTGCGAAACATTTTAGTTAGGCGTATACGCCCGAACGGCTTGCTTTTTTATTATATTGATACCTTATTGTATTTTTATCATCAATTAGGCCGGCGAAGGCCGCCACACGAGTCGAGAGGACCGCGGACGAAGATCACCCGTGTACAAATACATCATCATCGAGACCACGACCACTCTGGCAAGAGTGAGACAACTAGAAAGAAGAATTACGGCCTAGCTAAAAACCCTTATGGCGTATCTAATGCTGGTTAATCACCGCCCTTTTTAGGGTTCCGTAGTCAACTAGGAACCCTTATAGTTTCGCCATGTCCGTCTGTCTGTCTGTCCGTCCGCGGCTTAGCTCCGTGATCATTAGTACTAGAAAGCTGAAATTTGGTATGAGTATGATCACGCCGACAAAACAGTAAAATAAAAAGTAAAGAATTTTTTTTTCGGGTACCTCTCGAACACCTAAAGTGGGGGTGAATTTTTTTTTTCGTTTCAACACTAGTGTGTGGGGTGTCGTTAAATAGGTCTTTTAAAAATAATAGGGATCTTTGAACATTATTTTTTGATAAAGTCAACAGTTTTGTAAATATTCGCTCCGAAAATAATCTGATCCGAAAATGTCCCCCCCTTCTAACTTTTCAACCACGGGTCAAAAATTATGGAAAAATTCATAAAAATGAGGCCTTATAGGTACTTTCAATGAAAACTATATTGAACAAAATCAGTCGAGCCGTTTTTGAGTTATCGCAAAATTTCATAATTTTCTTTAAAATTACGTAAGTGCCGCACGGTGTCCTTACACTTCGAACGTTACACATATTAGTTAATAATAATAATAATAATAATAATCATTTATTTCGTGTAACTTGACTTGACACATATTATGTTAGTAAAATACACCTTAAATTTAGGGGTTAGTATTAGCTAAAAATAATTACAATATATTATATAAATTAACTAGTTAAGTGCCATACTGTATTAAAACATTTCGCTCAATCTGGCGCGTATAATCGATAACTTCCAGAGGGTAATAAAGTAATTACAGTTACTTTGGCGTTTACGACCTTTTTATAGAGCTTGAAATCTTTCTCGTAATTTTCGTCTATTGTGAAGGATGGGCAACTACGGAACCCTACACTGAGCGTGGCCCGACATGCTCTTGGCCGGTTTTTTCATCACAATATTAAGCCTTTCCGGCAAATGCACATGTATATTTAATTGTTTATAAGATTTCACTAGATATCACTAGCGTAATACGAACAGGCTGCATATTACAAGTACTCAAAAAATACATAATATTAAAATGTGTAACGTACGAAGACTAGAAGAGTTAATTTATTGACGCTGTTCTATTTACTTTGAAGCTTCAAATATTGATCATGAATATTTATGATCAATATTAACAGAAAAACTTACTTACTTGCTTACTACTTACTACGATGGCTCAGCGACCCGAAGCGAATCTTGGCCTCCAACACGAGATCACGCCATTTTTCTCGATCCTGCGCCAGCTCTTTCCAGTTGGAGGCTTGGAGTCCGCGCAGATCCGCCTCGACCATGTCCTTCCAGCGATATCTCGGGCGCCCAACCGGTCGTCTTCCTGTTGGGTGCCCCAGGTATGCTCTCTTGACGCCGCGACCCTCTTCCAGTCTCTCCAGGTGGCCAAGCCAGCGGAGTCTGTGGGATTTTGCTTCTCCTAGTATATTGGGCTCAGCTACCATGTCCTCTATTTCCTGGTTCTTCAGTGCTCTCCAGCTCCCATCCGGTGTGCGTTTTGGAACGAGGATTTTGCGTAACAGAAAAACTAAGTAACAAAATAATCGTATGCCAAAATGGAATGGAGAGAAGTGTAACTGGAGTAAGAAGAAAAAATAAAATAGATAAAATAGATAAAAAGACTAACTAAAATCAAAGATGTAACTAAATTTTACGGATGTGAAAGTATGCGAAACACTTTAATGGTACCTAATGGGCGGGGCATATGCTAAGAGACAAAAATGAGAAATGGACTAGTATACTCATACTCATACTCATTTATTTATAAAATGTTTTTCAATTTTACATGTCACATATTAAATAATATAATATCAGAAAATAAAATATAAATAATATATATCATAATATCAGAGTGGTACCCCAGGGCAAGAGAAGAAAAGGCAGACGAATGAAACGTTGGGAAGATCACCTCAAAAGTTGCCGTCCCAGAATGGACAAGCCAGAATTGCAAGAGACAGCGAAAGGCGGAAATCTTTGGAGGAGGCCTTTGTCGAAGGAAAAGCTGTCGTTTGTAAACCGATCGTCAGTAATAATAGTTATTTGTTATGCAAGGCTGCAAAGTTGTTATTTGGCGCGAGTGTTGAAATTGAAAGCTGAGCGAGCGAAGGAATCTAAGATTGAACCATGAGCGAAGCGAATGGTTCAAAGATAGATTCCTGAGCGTAGCGAGGCTTTCAAGACACGAGAAGCTAAATAATTTTGCAGCCATGCGGAACACACAACTTTTCACCTCACTACAGCGAGGAAAATGCAATCACATCACATCTACAGCGAGGAAAATGAATTCAAGAAAAACAATTAAAACATAAAAATAATCATAAGTATTTAATTTTGCCTTCTATTTAACACATCAAATTTAAAACATAACACACTCAAATCCAAACCAAATAGTTAAATACGAGAAGCACACATAATAAAAATTAAAAGTAATATGGCCGTAATTTGTATTATCATCGTGTATACCTAGGTATTTTATCGGTTACGTAGCATAACATCTAAAATCGAATGTCATAAGTTCGTTTTTCATACGTTCAAAATATATACGGTCAAGTTGCATAACGTACGGTAATAATAACTTCTTTTATCATAAATTTAAAAACTCTACGGTCTAAATTCATAACATTTGTAATCTATACTGCTCACTATGTATAACGTTCAAAATACATAAAATCAAATTATATAACGTAATAAAATCTTTGAGTACCTATTATCTATCTATTATGGTATAAAAGATAGATGACGTTGTCGGTTACGTAGCATAACATCTAAAATCGAATGTCATAAGTTCGTTTTTCATACGTTCAAAATATATACGGTCAAGTTGCATAACGTACGGTAATAATAACTTCTTTTATCATAAATTTAAAAACTCTACGGTCTAAATTCATAACATTTGTAATCTATACTGCTCACTATGTATAACGTTCAAAATACATAAAATCAAATTATATAACGTAATAAAATCTTTGAGTACCTATTATCTATCTATTATGGTATAAAAGATAGATGACGTTGTCTGAGATTTAGCTTTATCCTATTAACTAGCGACCCGCCCTCGTCGTTTCGGTTTGGATAATATAATCTACACCGAATTAATGTACACACCGAAATACAAAATGCGTACAGAAAATAGTGCTCTCAACTAGTTATCGGGATATCAGTAGATCAACCTCTTTAATATTCTATAAGTACCTAAGATATTAATGTCACTGCACCTCTTTAAAAATCAATAAATTACTTGTCAACATAACGTAGCATGGCTTTTTTTCTGTCTTCTGTCATATCAGTCAACCAAAACTTGAAGATGGAGTTTATTAAAAGTCAAAAACCGGCCAAGAGCATGTCGGGCCACGCTCAGTGTAGGGTTCCGTAGTTAATAGACGAAAATTACGAGAAAGACTTAAATTACGAGAAAGTTTTCAAGCTCTATAAAAAGGTCGTAAACGCCAAAGTAACAGTAATTACTTATTACCTTCTGGAAGTTATCGATTAAACGCGCCAGATTGAGCGATTTTTTTAAATATAGTATGGCACTTAACCAATATGTGTAACGTTCGAAGTGTAGGGACACCGCGCGGCATTTACGTCATTTTAAAGAAAATTATGGTTTTTTGCGATAACTCAAAAACGGCTCAACCGATTTTATTCAATATAGTTTTCATTGAAAGTACTTATAAGGCCTCATTTTCATGAATTTTTCCATAATTTTTTGACCCGTGGTTGAAAAGTCAGAGGGGGGGGGGGGGTACACTATTTTTTTTATTTTTGGAGCGAATGTTTACAAAACTGCTGACTTTATCAAAAAATAATGTTTGAAGACCCCTATTATTTTCAAAAGACCTATTCACCGACACCCCACACACTAGTTTTCGAACGAAAAAAATAAATCACCCCCTCTTTAGGTGTAGGTGCCCGAAAAAAAAGTTTTTTTAGTTTTTATTCTACCGTTTTGTCGGCGTGATACATACACATACTCATACCAAATTTCAGCTTTCTGGTACTAATGATCACGGAGCTAAGCCGCGGACGGACAGACGGACAGACGGACATGGCGAAACTAGAAGGGTTCCTAGTTGACTACGGAACCCTAAAAAGGTGGGACATTATTATGGCGAAATGGTTATACTTTTGTTAAAAATCGGCAAAAAAGAAACCAAGAACAATATTATGGAAATTGAAAAAATAAAACTGGGACATCAAATTCCGACAAAAAGACATAGGAAAAATGAATCGCATAATATTTGTAATATAGCAAATATTATAACGAAAATACACGAATACGGCCACTTCGACCTTTTTAAGAATATTGCTGCGAATTTGTGATTATACATTTAAAATGTTTTTGTTATAAAAGAAGTACTTGTGTTTTAGTTTAAGTTTAAATAAATATTCATACGATATAATATTTTGTATTATTATATATATATATTACACTATTTAATTCGATCAGTCTACGTCCACAAAATGTATTTCAGGTACAGGCGTGTTGTATGTATTACGAACGTTATAGATTAAAAACATTATTTATTTAGGCTTTCGACATTCTCGACGTATGTGTATCAAGTTTATGACAAATAATATTATTCATTTTGTACTTCGATATTATATTCATTCGACCAGTCGTGTTGTATGTATTTCGAACGTTATAGATTACGAACATTATTCATTTAGGCTTTCGGCATTCTAGACGTATGGGTATCAAGTTTATGACATTTGATTTTAGATGTTATGCTACGTAACCAAGACAACAGTATGTATTCTCCACAGAACAAAGGGTCTGGCCGGAATGCTATAGTAAAATCGCCCCTGGCTGATTATGGAATATTGTTATGCACGATTATTCGTTTTATTATAAGATATATTTTTGCTGAATATTATCCCTTAAATACTAACGGTTAGTGAAAAATTAAAAAAAAAAAAAAATCTTTTTTAATTTTTTATTAGCCATACTACTTTAACAATTTATTTGGTTTTTGGATATTTTATACATATATTTAAGATACATCTACACAAAAAAAATAAATGCCCTAGGTGGTTTTGAAGCACATAATTTTGACTGTGTAAGTTTTTATATATATTTTTTTTATTTTTGGAAGTTAGCGACACCTACCATATTTTGATATAAAATACGCAATTTTATGTTCTATTACATATATTTTTTTGAAGAAAATTGGTTTGGATCTACATAGTGGAAATAAGTTTTTTTTTGTATCAAAGGGTGAAAATAAAGAAGAACACCCTGAACTGCAACCACCGTAAATAATGAAAATTGTCAATGCTACGCAAAATAGACACTTTTATTTTTGAAAACAACCAATACTACAGCCGTATTTTTTTTTATTCATTTCCATTGGTTGGGAATCGAACCAGTCAAATATGATGAGAAAATCATGAAGTAATGTATGGTACATCATATGCCTTGGCTGTTGATAGGTACCTACACTGGCATTTTTTTAATATTATACTAGGTGTCCGCTTAAACTGATCGTAAACAAAGTAGAAATAAAATAATCGTTCTTGCAGTTGTGACAACTGACTTTTCTTACGATTATAAATCTAAACCTGCGTCACATAATTCTCTTTGAAACTCTGTGAAAACTGAAAACTACTTTCAGTAGTTCTTGCTAGCTTATAGAGGGCTCATACACCATACCTACATGAATAATAAACATGTTCTTGGAGTTTTAAGCTGTACTACCGTGTAAACAAATAAAAGTTAACAACGAAAAAATGTAAACATGACTTTATTTATTCATTAACAAATACTTAGAATGCTTTTATTACCAAACACAACCTAATCGTTATCGCTGTCACTTTTGATAGCAATATTGAAACCTTCGTTTTTTAAATAAAGAGCTCAGTTTGAGATTAGGACGCGGGATTTTTGATAAATATCGGTCATATGGCAAAAATTATACATAGCTGCGATGTGACAAGCAACAGCCTACCGTCCTTAATCCATTAGCACATTCACAGCAATAGTTTTCAATTGCATCTTTTGTCGGGATTATACATTACAAAACATTTGTATTACTTTTTTATATGACGCGATTGTATACATATTTGTTTGGTCTTTTACATATGACATATTTATGTTACCTGTTTCATCCAAAATCTCAGCTAAATATGAAATGGCTTAGCCGTACTGATAAGTGCATGAGCCCTCTATAAGCTAGCTGTTCGCCTAAAATGAAAGAACTACTAAAAGTAGTTTTCAGTTTTCACAGAGTTTCAAAGAGAATTTGAACTTGATTAGAATTAGATTTTTTGACGACGCGGTTGGCTCAGTTTGTAAGCACTTGCCTACTGAGCCGGCGGTCCTGGGTTCGAATCCCGGCCAAGTCAAATATTTGTGTGATGAACTATTTGTGCCTGGGTCATGGATGTTATCTATACAGCGTGTATATTTGATATAGCCGCAAATTGAAGCCAGACGGAGATTTTAGTGCTATAATCTGATATTTATAACAATTATTAATTTAGCGTTAACTGCTATAGCGTAATAAGTTTTTGAAAATTTTCTGAGCAGCAATGTATGGCGTAGTTATTACTAGTGACAGTTGTCATATCACGATGTTAAGTGTCAACAAACAACAACAAACAAATACATTGCGTGCTGAATTATTTTATATGGAAAAAAAAAGTTAGATTTTTTTAAATAATTTACGGTGCAATATATTAATAAATGCCTATACTAACACCCCGTAAAGTTTGCGGTAATATCAAATATACACGCTGTATATGTATGTATTTATATATTATGTATATCGTCGTCTAGTACCCATAGTACAAGCTTTGCTTAGTTTGGGACTAGGTCGATATGTGTAAGATTGTCCCTTAATATTTATTTAATTATGTGATGCAGGTTTAGTTTATAATCGTAAGAAAAGTCTGTTGTCACAACTTTGCAAGAACGATTATTTTATTTCTACTTTGTTTACGATCAGTTCAAGCGGACACCTAGTATAATATTAAAAAAATTGCAGTGTAGGTACCTATCAACAGCCAAGGCATATGATGTATCATACATTACTTCATGATTAATTTTCTCATCATATTTGACTGGTTCGATTCCCAACCAATGGAAATGAATAAAAAAAATACGGCTGTAGTATTGGTTGTTTTCAAAAATAAAAGTGTCTATTTTGCGTATCATTGACAATTTTCATTATTTACGGTGGTTGCAGTTCAGGGTGTTCTTCTTTATTTTCACCCTTTGATACAAAAAAAACTTATTTCCACTATGTAGATCCAAACAATTTTTTTTCAAAAAAATATATATAATAGAACATAAAATTGCGTATTTTATATCAAAATATGGTAGGTGTCGCTAACTTCCAAATATAAAAAAAATATATATAAAAACTTACACAGTCAAAATTATGTGCTTCAAAACCACCTAGGGCATTTATTTTTTTTGTGTAGATGTATCTTAAATATATGCGTAAAATATCCAAAAACCAAATGAATTGGTAAAGTAGTATGGCTAAAAAAAAATTAAAAAAGATTTTTAATTTTTTTTAATTTTTCACTAACCGTAAGTTTTTAAGGGATAATATTCAGCAAAAATATATCTTATAATAAAACGAATAATCGTGCATAACAATATTCCATAATCAGCCAGGGGCGATTTTACTATAGCATTCCGGCCAGACCCTTTACGTTGTTTACGTGAATTGTGAAAACTTCCAACTTTTTAATTATTATTTTTTTCTAGGGTGCGTTCAGAAATTACACTCTTATGTTTTAACTTTTATAACACATAAATATTAAAATTTGTGTTGCATTTAATATATTTACTCGTCAAAATATGTAAATGAAACTAAAATACTTACTATTAATATATATATAATCATATTCAACATAAAATAAAGTGTAGAAAAAATAAAAACTTAAAAATCTGAAACCACAAACCAGGTTTCTGGACGTGATATTGTAGGTGTATTTTTTTTTTAAAGAAGTATTCAAACGTACATTATGATTTTAGCCGGCCTGACCAGATCGCCCTTTATTAGCGTGCGTTGATTGGTTATTCGAAGATTTATCGACTGATGAAATCAGTCGCGCGTTGAAGGAGTCTTAAATATAAAAAAGTTACATGCACCACAGAGAATCAAAATCGTCGTGTTCGAAATTCAAATGACTTTTGCACGCTAGCGGATACAATAGACTTTTGCACGCAGATTTCGCCCTATAAACGGAGGTTTTCCGAGCGAGTGAGGTGAAAATATAATTATATTGTACTGTTAAATACAGCAATAACAGTACATGTATTGTAGTAAGAAACATTCTCCAATTCTAAAGCTGCAGCTGTCGTTGAGTTGCGAACATGCTCGTTTGTTCGCACAAAGCTCGGAAACTCGCAACTACAACTAGACGCTTGTTTTAGTTCTAATAGGGGCCGTGTCGGTTCATCTGACGAGACGTCAGCATCCGACTTCATTTAGCAATACGTATCTCGCTCTTGCACAAGCATTTAGTTGATGGTGAGAAAGGGGTAGCATGTTATTGTTGCAATAATCGCAAGATAAAGTGAAGCACATTCCTTTTAGAGCTCTGTAGTCAACTAGGAACCCTTATAGTTTCACCATGTCCGTCTGTCCTTCAGTCTGTCTGTCTGTCCGTCCGCGGCTTAGCTCTGTGATCATTAGTACTAGAAATCTGAAATTTGGTATGAGTATGTGTATGTATCACGCCGACAAAACGGTAAAATAAAAACTAAAAAATAAACTTTACAATTACTTTGACGTTTACGACCTTTTTATACAGCTTGAAATCTTTCTCGTAATTTAAACCTCGGGCTTAAAACCGCTGTATTATTTTGAAGGATGGGCAACTTCGGAACCCTACACTGAGCGTGGCCTGACATGCTCTTGGCCGGTTTATTTTAAATATTTCTCTGTATAGGTACCTAATGGTACTTTATTAAAATTAAAGCAAAGTTAGTCTTGAAGGTTCCGAAGTGCATACTTCAGGACCAGATACTATATTGTATGGATACATATACGAATAGGATGGTAGCAACGTGGGGAGGTGGGTTCAAATACCGCTCGAAGTAGACATTATTTACATAATTGTATTCTGCTCAGATGTGTATTTAGATCATAAGGATTCTAAAGTTATCTTCAAATAACTAAATCAAACAAATAATTGTGGTTCAAGTGTTTCGTTGTAAATAAATTACCACCACCAGTTAACCAGTGGTAGTTAAGGAATCGAATTATTCCTAAAATAAATAAATGGTTATTCCTAAAATGTGGCTATGCTATTCGTAATACTATCATAAATTGCCCGTGAGATCAGGCAAGAGTGTTTAGAAACACAATAAGCGTATTTAAAATAACAAATATTCCATCGTACAACAACAATAGTCAATTTTTCCAACAAATATTTTGTGTTTCCACAAAGCGCTTAAAGCTGTTTATTCAAGAAGTCGGACAATAAATTCTCTATAACTGAAATGTTGTTGTTGTCCAAATACCTAGACTTGAGCGCGGATCGCGGGCCGATCATACATTGATATTTATTGTGCTTTGTGGCTTTACTCGTACAATGGAGATGGACGGATAGGGTTGATTTATGGACACCTAATCTAAACTAGAAGGAGTTGTAGACTTCGCGTTCATTTTGAAATAGCTGAATATTGTTCTAAACTTATACGATTTCACAACATTTAATTATAACAAAAGGGGACTTTATCGCGTTTAATAAGTGTTTATTTAATTACCTCGACGTTTAAGACGTGATGTCACGTTTATGGTTTCGAAGGGACGGGCGTTTGCACTATCGTTTTTTAATGGCGGAAATACTATTGCCATTTTGAAAATTTCCGAAAAATCGCCCCGATAAAATAAATCTATGTTTATTATTGAACCTGCTCACAAAATTTCACGAGAACCTGTTGAGAAATGTGGCCTACAGGCGAGAACAGTTGGAAATCTGCACAAACTGACATCCGATCATCCGGACATTCGAAAGAATTTTAAACACATAACTAAAAGCCAACATATAAACATTATCAGAATAATTTCAGGCATTTTATGATTTCGCAAAACTAGGCCTAATAATTATCTCACATTTCTTTGCGGTGTAGCGGTAATTATAAGTTTTTCGTATCTATTTGACGTTTTCTTTTACTGACTATTTTAGTAAATTTCATTCCTATTTTGCATAATCTTGCTCGCTGATGTTCTCGACTGTGTGTTAGTATGAAAGGAATTGCAATGCCCTAACAGGGTTTCATGTACCTACATATTTACCATACCATCCATTGTTTAATGAACATGATTTCGTTTTGTCTATCCTTATTTGTATGTATTCACTTTTGCCTTGAAGATATCCAAATTATATTATTTCAATAAGCAAGCCTTGACATAAACTCTTATGTGATCACAAAATTGGGATAAATCAATCGAACACGCAGATGTAGATATTAAATTAAATTATGATTATTATTGGCAGGCCTTGAGTATAATCGGCACTAATCGGGATTCCTCCGATATCACGGGAGCGAGTTAATGGCTGATTGGCACTTCATTAGCGTAATCACTGCGCGTAATCAGAGGGTCGACATTACGTTTAAATTATGGTGTCGCTGGTTTGGCAGTCGATTAAATAATTCGGTTACCAGATGTCTGCCCGATGGGGTTTCGCAATCTGCTTGGTAATATTAGCAGTACCCATTTTTCTTTCTTCTGGCAGCATTTTTAACACGGGTTTATCACAATTTTTTCCCCTAATGAACTCTCTAAGGATATCACACCAATAATGAAAAAGCGAAAGTTTCTGAGCGTGTTTATGTGTATGTTTGTTACTTCTTCACGCTCAAACGTCTGGACAAATTTTG
Source organism: Apotomis betuletana (assembly GCA_932273695.1). Taxonomy (NCBI): domain Eukaryota; kingdom Metazoa; phylum Arthropoda; class Insecta; order Lepidoptera; family Tortricidae; genus Apotomis; species Apotomis betuletana. The sequence continues at coordinate 29,242,600 of OW026301.1, forward strand.
ATGAATTTTGGTATGAAGGTAGCTGACACCCTGGATTAACAAATAGGCTACTTTTTATCTCGAAAAAAATAATGTTCCCGTGGGATGAGAGGGGTAACACCGCGCGGCACAGCTGGTTAATTATAAAACGCAATACGCAAATGAAAGCTTATTTCAAACGACAAAACAAAATGGCCGCACCTTTTACAATTATCGTTGTCAAAAGTCAACTCGACTTTTATTTAAATGAAAGAAAAAATTCTTCAAAGAAGAATCTCATTTCATGAAATAAGAAGATTCTTTGAAGAACATCAGTCTATTGATTCAATTTACGAATCCATAATGATTTTAAAGGGTTAATTTTTACCAAGCAAAGTTCCTGTAGCAACAGTTTACTAAATCTATATTACATGTATATACATTGTGTATTTAAGTTTCGTAATATTTAGGGAGCTGCCCCAAACTCACTTCCCATAATTTGAGAGGCTTTCGCACAGGATTTGCCCTAAGTAAAGGATTTAATAGTAATACCCTTTGCATATTTTGTAACGTGTGCATATATTAAGATCCGGGGTTTCTTTGCTCTAGGTTAATATTTGAAAAGCTTTTTATCTACTCCATTTTCAGTGGCGGCTCGGAGCAATTTAATTTTAAAAGCATGCATAAAATAATGTTGAACTGGGGTCGTTAGCTTGACAACGTAGGAGCTAATAGTGGCAGAGTGTTTGGATGGATTTTCAGAAACACGTCAGGCAAGTGGACTTTTTTTTTTTGCGTAAATTTACCGTCATCGTCATAAAAATCCTATCTCCGTCTTCTACTGGACACAGGCGCTAATTCGACTGTACTTTTTTTTGAAATATTGCCGAATAATCGATGTCTAAGGTATATCTCAGGTACTTATATGATTTTTTATTGGACATTTAACGTTATTATATACCCGGTCAGTTTGCACCTGATATCTATAACTCGCATGTCAAATGAGGTGCAAACTGAACGCGACGAATAAGGGATTGGCGAAGTTATATGGCTACTTCGGAGATCTCTCCGTGTTATCAGTGAGATGGTATGGAATTAGGGTTCATGTCCATCCCATGGTATTCCTCTGAGTTTGCTCTTGGTAATATAAAGCAATAAATAAGTATAAATGTTCGTAAAATTACAAAATATACTACCAAGCGAACACAGATAAAATTCACTTGACATCAGTGTATCTATAGTAGAAGATGTTTTTTATTTAATCCTGTTATTATTTAATCCATTGCCACGTAACATAACAATGGACAGATAATGAAGAATCTTTTTGAAAATATTTGGCCGTTTGCACATTACATTTTAGTTTACCATGTTTATAAAAAGCAAGGTAATATTTTGAAATCTTACTTCACCGAGGCTAACTCTTCTCTAACATGGCAATATCCCTTTGCTTGCACTTATCTGATTTGGCACTAAGTGCTACGTAAGTGTTTAGTTGCAAACTGTTTAACAGATATCTCCGCGATAAACCGTAAACGGATATGGCTCTGTTCGCTGGCTCTGCTTACTCTGCCAATACAGTGGTATAATCTATAAAACCAACTGCTTGTAAGACTGCATTGCTACGAACATTTCCAATATGAATTGTATTTTATTTATTTCACAATAGAAATAAGTGCAATTAACAAACTAACCTGCCTAAGGTATTTTTTGCCGGTAAGCCATTCGAACAAACTATTAAGTTGGTTGATAAATTTAACGTTTTTTAATTCGAAAACTGCGCAACTGAAGTGGTTTTAAAAACATTTCGTTAATTTAACATTTGGCATTAGTAAATATTTTAAAAGAAGAATTATTGTAGACTAGAGGAATCACTCTGCCCATGACATGTAATGGCTCCTTCTTCGAGAACAGGAAGAAATATTTGTGAACGTGTGAACTCAAATACAAATACAAGCAATAATACAATCTACCTTTGACAGATATTAAATTTGGATTATAAATAAGAGATTAAAAAGCCACTACTGTACTACTACGGTCAAAGTACTTACGTCTAAATAAAAAGTCTAAGTAAAATGTAATATTAAGTTATATTACATTAAATTTTCGTTATTCATTAGAAGTCACCGCCATCATTCTATTATTATCCCTAGAAGCATCGAAAACACTGTTTTAATCTTATCCGACTTCGGTGGATCGTGGTGCTTTCGAAAGATTCATTCGTAGAATTTCCTTTTGTGATTTATCAATAGCTTCTAAAAAGGTTTATGCTTTATCATTGATGAAATAAAAGAATTCCGATTTCTGAGAACTTCAAAATGTGTTTTTTACGTTGATTCAGGATAACATATAATACAATTTAGCGTACTTCGATGAAAAGTCTTTCAGCCGTATTGTCTTATACCGTAAAACGGGGTTACTTTGGAAAAAAAATTACGCCATATCCTTATTTTTTGTACTATCTGTGGCAATGCAATACCTACCTTCAACAATGACCTAACCTTTTACTTCATTTGCTCAATCGCACTATAAATATTTGCGTTTTTATAACCATTTTAAATCTATCAAAGCAGCCTCAAATTTTCCTAAAGTAACCCCGTTTTTAACCGACTTCAAAAAAGGAGGAGGTTCTCAATTCGAACTTTTTTTTTTTTTTTTTTCTATGTATGTTACTCGATATCTCCGAGAATCGTGAACCGATTTTCAATTATTTTTTTTTAATCGAAAGGGTATAACTCCGAGTTGGTCCCGTTGGCACTAAGTCGGGATCTGATGATGGAATCTTGGAGAAATCGAGGGAACTCTTCAAATGTTATAGGGACATGTACGGCGCTTTCGGTAATTTATTGATAAAGTCAAGAATGTACATTCAGTAAATAGGATTTGGTGTAAGGAAACTGATGATGAACACACAAACGAATCACTAAAAAGCAAAAAAAAAAAATTTTAACAAAAAAAAGAACCGACTTCAGTTCAGTAAAACTAAAAAACCAACAATAACCCGTTCAAGTACAGATTACATTTGACTCACCTTTCGAAGTCGGTGCCAAACCTCGCGTAAACTATAATATATAAATATAAGAACTGAGTGGTTTGGGATCGACTTCGAAGGGTGAGTCAAATGTAATCTGTACTTGAACGGGTTATTGTTGGCTTTTTAGTTTTACTGAACTGAAGTCGGTTCTTTTTTTTGTTAAAAATTTTACGGTAGTGGATTTGGGCAGATCCTTTTAACACGTCACTGTTCGTGTCCCATACGTAGGGTCACGGTAAGCCTCTATTACAGAGACATTTAGGTTCACATGTCAAACTGGGACAGTGAACGTGTTAAATAGAACCAATAACCGTCCACTGCTGCATTACTGCGTCTTGGACAATAATTTTATAAGTAAATCCTTTGTTCTTTGTATAGGTAATTTTATATGTACTTACAGTATTTAAGACAGAGAAGTGTGCCTTTTTTAAAATCTCATTTACACTATTTCAAAAAACTACGCAAAGGCAGACAAAATTGCAATGGACGCATCTATTAGTACAAAAACCGCGCTGCCATACAATATTATACAATAAAAATGTTTTTAACCACGTGTATTGACATTTATATTTGCATACACAATGACATTATTCCTAATTATTGACTTATTTGACTTTGTAATTTTTAGTGTTATTTTTACCGTGTTAATTTTTGTATTTTGACAATCCATTTAGGAGCTTATTCTTTGACATTTTTATCTGTTTGTTTAAAATGTCAATGTAGTTATTTTATCTGTTTTATTATTAATTCTGCTGTTTTTATTATCAATGTCATCATATTTTATCTCTTAAAGTTAATATATGTGACGATCATTGTATAAGTGCATGTAAATTGACTTAGTGTAATTTATATTGAAATTTTATATTATGAAATAAATAAATCTAAATCTAAATCTAAATTTAATCTAAATCATTAGAACTCTGGAAGGCAATAGTTTTAAAATAAATAGTTTCATTAAAATCGCTGGCTGCTCGAAGGATGCTTCAAAAATATTTCTCGAGGAATGTAGAATTAGATTCTTAGTATTTTAACATTTCTTATTTTTATAATTAATTATTTTGCACTCTTAAAATATTTTACAACAAACAAACATTTACATACCTGTATATAGGCTGCATACATTATACAAATAAGTATTATGTCATGTATTTATAGTAATAAATCTTCGAAAATATAGCTTTGAATCTTATATGGGAGTTAACAAACCAGTAGCGAATCCATGATGAATGCTTTTTCGGTGGGAGATATTTAATGAAAGATGGCGATGTTCCAGAATTTTAATTTGTCGGGTTTACCAAAAGCTCAAAAATCAATATTTATCTCCCACCAATCAAGTAACCCGCCCAATGCGAACTCAAGATATTAACCGAGGAACGATCCTGCAATTTATTAATGTATCGCGAACGTCGCAAATTACGTAAATGAAGTTCCATCGGTTTTAATAAAATGAAGTATTTCATAAGAGCTCGCGTTCGTAATACTAATAAAAGTGATAAATGCAATCACAGTAAGTAGTGACAGTCCAGGCGCTGAAAAACAACCAATCGAACTTCGACTTCATTTATTTTCTAAACTCAAAGTGCAGCTAAATCTGTAATGTATCTGTATTTCGTGTTAAACATTTTGCAAAACAACGATAATTTTTTTGATAACAATATTGTCGAAAAATTGTCAATTATCAAAATTTGTTTGATATTGTTTTACAACGAACTGAACGGGATACGAAAGCAAAAAAAAAACTATTTTAGAGCTAGATTTTGTTTTTAAACTTTTGACGAATGTCATGCTTTTCGGCCAAGTGCGAGTTTGACTCGCGCACCGAGGGTTCCGTACAAACACGTTTCCCATGTTAAGTTTGCACCTGATATTTGTGGCGCCGGATGAGGTGCAAAGTTAAGGCAACCGATCGCATTTGTTGTTTGAGCCCCACTTAAATATTTATTTTATTCTGTTTTCAGTATTTTTTGTTATAACGGCAACAGAAATACAACATCTGTGAAAATTTTAACTGTCTAACTTTACCATCACGGTTCATGAGAAAGAACCTGGTGATAGACAGCCGGACAGTGGACTCTTCGTAATAGGGTCCCGTTTTTACGCTTTGGGTATTTCGGAACCCTGAAAACTTAGTCTCTAGTTTTCAGGGTTCCGAAATACCGAAGAGTAATCGACATAGTTCGAAGGATTACAAAGCCAAGGTGGCTGCTGGGGCTGACGGTATCGTAAGTGGAGACCAAGCAGCGAAATTAACGGCGTGGTCCTGTTAATGGTCAATGGAGTCCGCTGGATACGGGTTGCGCAGGACGGATGATGGCACTCTTTGCTGAAGTCCACGTTGAGTGGTGGACGTCTTTTGGCTGATTTTATTACTTTTTTTTATGTCATAGGGGGCAAACGAGCAAACGGATCGCCTGATGGAAAGCGATTACCGTCACCCAGACACCTGCAACACCAGAGGAGTCACAAGTGCGTTGCTGGCCTTTCAAGTGGGAGTACGCTCTTTTCTTGAAGGTTTGAAGGTCGTATCGGTCCGGAAATACCGCCAGCGATAATTAATTCCACAATGCAGTCGTGCAAGGGAGGAAATTTCTAGAAAAACTCACACTTGTGGACTGCCAACTATCTAAGTGGTGAGGATGAAAGGACTGTAAAGAGTCGGTCAGTTACGGCATCGCCACTATGGAACCTATACAGGCACGCATAGACGACGCTGTCTACATGTATCAACTTAATAAAATGCCATTGTTTTATTTTCTTCAGCTAAGTAGCCGAATAAAACAATGTGACTCCGCCCGTACCAAAAACCCATTCGTCACAAGCAAGTCGGCTTAGAAGGGTTGTCCGCAACGAGTCCGCGCGAGCCGCTCTTATGTAAATGTGGGTGCGGAGAGCGGACAGCCGCCAAGGGCACCAAGGTCAGGGATGTTTATGTATGTATTTGTGTAGGGCTCAAAGTGAGCTCTGCGGAACCGTGGTCGCACGAGTCCGCTCAGAAGGCTCTAACAGAATAATATTATTCGCTTGAAGACTTCTTGAAGTCCTTGTAACATTATACCTATAAACCACAAACGATGAATCTCTAAAATAAAACCAATTACTTTCCTGACTCCGGAATGGAAATTTTAATGCTATTTAATGGGAAGTATATTGCCGTTTTTTTTCTTTTCAGATCATATTCTATTTTTAAAGGGGATTGCATTGTTGTCGATTTCGACAACGTCGTTATCACGGCGATCTTCCGTATCAATATTTGTTCATTCTACCAGAAAAGGCAGCGACTTCATTCCTTTTTATCAACCTCTCGCATTTATTTTCCCGTGTCCCATTTCCTTCCCTTTCCCCTCAATCTCCCCGGCAACCCTCTCGACAGCGAAGGTCATCGTGAACAAAACGCGAAAACTTGCAAAAATTAAACGCAGCGCATTCGGACGCGTGACCGTGCATACCTAAAATTTGGCAAACAATGAAATGGAAATATTTCGTTTGGATTTTGCAGTGAGCTTTTAGGGAAGTTACGATTAAATTTTAGGGAGGTATGGTTTTTGCGTGTGTCGGGCGGCAGCCGGTGATAACTGATAAATGGCTGCAATTAAGGACAGGACTTTCAATGTACTGATGTTAACGAGTTTTATTGTGATTTTTGATATTTCGATTGGCATAGACCACCAATTGACAATTTCCTACTGGTACTTCTCGCCTGGCCTAGGTTCTATAATCGAGCATATTTACCCAGATAATGGTTAGTCAGGGTGTGTAATAATTCATAGAACAACAAATGGTATAACGTTCATCACATCGAATAACATATAATATAATTTCAACACATAGAATCGATCAATTGATAGAATTATCATTTCGTAGAAAATCAGTTCATATATTTTCATTTCTTATAACAACACTTCATATATTTTTTGTTTCGTATATAAACACTAAAAATAATGAACACTTAATATAATGAACATTTAATATAATAAACATTAAATAGAATAAACAAATAACATAATACATACTTAATATAATGAACATTTCATACAATAAACATTTAATAGAATAAACAAATAGCATAATACACACTTCATAGATTTTTTGTCAAGAGAGAGTGACTATTTTGTATCATTTACGCGCTTATGAATTAAAATGTATAAAATTCAATTACTTGTTTTTTTTTGCCAGTACTCCACCTTAGCTCCAAACTTAATACTTTCCTGGAAGTGGTTGGGTGGATTTGTTCTTGTATGTAAACAGTATGATTACAAGCAAAACTTTCTTCGGTACGCAAAAAAAAAATAACCTCGAAGGCCAGGCGGGAGCTCGCTACGCTTCGCTCCCGCCTGACCTTCTAACCTAACCCGGCCACGTCGGATCTGCTCTGAAAGGTTTTGCTCGCTCGCTTCGCTCGCTCGCTCGTATGTTTTTTTTTGCCAGTACTCCGCCTTAGCTCCAAACTTAATACTTTCCTGGAAGTTGGTTGGGTGGATTTGTTCTTGTATGTAGGTAAACAGTATGATTACAAGCAAAACTTTTTTCGGTACGCAAAAAAAAAATAACCTCGAAGGCCATGCGGGAGCTCGCTACGCTTCGCTCCCGCCTGACCTTCTAACCTAACCCGGCCACGTCGGATCTGCTCTGAAAGGTTTTGCTCGCTCGCTTCGCTCGCTCGCTCGTATGTTTTTTTTTGGCCAGTACTCCGCCTTAGCTCCGAACATAATACTTTCCTGGAAGTGGTTGGGTGGATTTGTTCTTGTATGTAAACAGTATGATTACAAGCAAAACTTTCTTTGGTACGCAAAAAAAAAAAATAACCTCGAAGGCCAGGCGGGAGCTCGCTACGCTTCGCTCCCGCCTGACCTTCTAACCTAACCCGGCAACGTCGGATCTGCTCTGAAAGGTTTTGCTCGCTCGCTTCGCTCGCTCACTCGTATGTTTTTTTTTGCCAGTACTCCGCCTTAGCTCCAAACTTAATACTTTCCTGGAAGTTGGTTGGGTGGATTTGTTCTTGTATGTAGGTAAACAGTATGATTACAAGCAAAACTTTTTTCGGTACGCAAAAAAAAATAACCTCGAAGGCCATGCGGGAGCTCGCTACGCTTCGCTCCCGCCTGACCTTCTAACCTAACCCGGCCACGTCGGATCTGCTCTGAAAGGTTTTGCTCGCTCGCTTCGCTCGCTCGCTCGTATGTTTTTTTTTGGCCAGTACTCCGCCTTAGCTCCGAACATAATACTTTCCTGGAAGTGGTTGGGTGGATTTGTTCTTGTATGTAAACAGTATGAATACAAGCAAAACTTGTTTCGGTACGCAAAAAAAAAATATAACCTCGAAGGCCATGCGGGAGCTCGCTACGCTTCGCTCCCGCCTGACCTTCTAACCTAACCCGGCCACGTCGGATCTGCTCTGAAAGGCTTTGCTCGCTCGCAACGCTCGCTCGCTTGTTCAAATTTTGTAATTTATGAATTCGAAAGTATATTATACGAAAAATACATTCTATTAAACGTACATTCTATGAAAAGTACATTCTATTAAACGTACATTCTATGAAAAGTACATTCTATTAAACGTACATTCTATGAAAAGTACATTCTATTAAATGTTCATTCTATGAAATTATTGTTATAAGAAAAGTGCATTATATTAAACGTGCATTCTGTCAAATGATTGTTATAAGAAATGACTTTCTATCAATTGTGCTTCTACGAAATAACGATATATGAAATGAACATTCTATGAAACGTTGTTATACAATCTGAAAATTCTACCAAACGTATGTTCGGTCATATGAAAATATGTTAATTGTTTTTCTATGAAATGAGACGCACCCGGTTAGTCAATCTGACCTTAAAAATCTACCACCACTGTTAAAATCTACCACACTTAGCCAAGTAGTTATGCAGAAAGATTCGAGATAGAAAGTATCAATATAATCACCACTCACCAGGCCACATCTGTAAATAAAAAAAAAAAAAAATAAAACATATTATCTATCTAGTACTGCGCAGCTGTCATGTAAAGATCAACATACAGGCAACCCAACATCAACATTTATCTTTTTTATAAGGATGCAAAGGGTAAGGGTTATTTAAAGTAAACCGTTATCTTATCCTGCGACGACGGACTGAAAGCTCACTTCTGAGAAATGATATTTATCCGCAAGATAACGCTTAAGATGCATAAAGGCCGTAAGTCTTTTTGGAAACTCAAGAGGCTATGGACAATATTTTAACTGCGAGGAAACTGCTTAAAACTTGCAAATGGACAAAGTTCTGCGCCCTCAGGCCAGTCGGAAGCGTAGCCTTGTTGACAATAATGTTATTAAGGAAGTGGCTAAAGGGATATTTTGTTTTGTCAGTGTTTTCGTTATTTCCAGGAACTGCGTCTGTTTTAATTAATTAAATGGAAGCACTAAGGTAAAGAAATGGTTCAAAAGCAGCTCGAAATGGTTCGTGTGATGCATCAATAGTAATATTGGTACCTAGAAACGACGTTTCAGCGCTCCCTAGGAATGTCGAACTTTAGCGGACTTAGAGACTTTTAATCCCATTAAAAATTGATAAAAAAACATATTGCCTGGCCATGAGGATTCTGAATATAATTTAAAATTAACTTTTTAATTAAAAAAAAACTTTAATTTTGCGTCCCTTTGATGTCATGAGATAAGTAATGATAGATCTCGCTCTTGGCCCTGTGTTTTACCTTGTGATCCAGGACACGTATCTCTACTCCACGTGTACCTATATTTAAGTAACCTCTTAACTGGCACGTACCGTACTCTGCCCTTTAGCGATCACGGACGAACTAAGTACATTAAAAAAATCGGAACGATACACACCCAACGTGTGTACACCAGTGGACCATATTTACGTCATTTTTAACATCTCCATCGTCATCTGATATTCCATCGGTTCATAATAATACAAATTTAGATCGTTCCTTTAGCTGTACACTGACCCAACCTCATAAAATGTTTATTCCTCCAAGCTTATTTCGAATATTTATTATAATCCAATAGCAGTAACTCTCCACAGTAATCTGTTTAATATTGCAAGCGGACTGTGTCGCCATTGCCCGAGCTTTATAGCATCGCTCCAGCACGTGCTCTACGTGACTGCCCACTAAAATACCAGTGTGGAAAATTCCTTTTTTGTCCCTTTCACTCTCCAGTTGCTTAAGGCTAGAAGGATTGAGATAGATCGAAGATTGTTGAGATTGCGCGTCCACGGTCGATCGCTGGCTGCGGATTGAACAGAGATGTATCGCTGGCAAGAGTTCAATTATCAACGTGATTTGGCTTGCGATATGTCTTCACGCCTGAAGCATTTATTACAAATAATGGAAAGACTTTTGGGAATAGCCGATTTTGTTCTTATTTTCTATTATAAACACTTACCATTGATGATATTTGGAGGTTAGCAGGGAAATAGTCGATTAAGCTAGCACAAAACTGGGCACAGAATTGTGTTAGTTATAGGGCCATTACTCAACTGGGCAGGTAGGTGCAAGTATTTAGGAGTTGAGGCCGAAATCATGATAATTGATAACTCAAATATATTATAATTATTTTACCAAAACTAGGTAAATTTCATTTGTGTAGATGTCTAAATAAGTGGATATAAATTTAAAAAGACATACCTACTGCCAACATTAAGCATTGTGTAGGGTGTTATAAAAAATTATATAATTAATCTTCCTGTTCAGATACACATTTGAATTCCAAATGATAACTGGTAAAACCTGGAACCATTTCTAAACCAAACTTTACGCACCACGGTTCACTTGTCATTTAGAACCACCGTTTTAATTTTCCTGAAGGCCTTACCAGGTACACCAATTAATCACAACGAAGCTAGTGATTACATCGGAAATATTCAAATCCCTCATTTTTTCCACGCACTGTGATTAAATCTATATGCATATCAGCCTATCCCTTCCCTCCCTCGGGCCATAAACAAGCATGTCACCTGAGTTATGGACGCAATGATTGCGGGCTTTGACCTCTGCGTGCAACCACCTAATTTGAGTGACTTCGTATCTATTGATATGCGTGGAGAAGTGAATTGGACTAATAATCGTAAATTTCAAGAAGATAAGTAAAGTAATGTTCACAGACTTTACGGCACTGAAACTTGGTCCCTTACAATAATCCTTGTAAGAAGGTTCAAAGTTACTCAAACGGCAATAGAGCAAGCTATGCTCGGAGTTAAGTTGCGTATATTTGATCCAGAAATAAGGAGTTCCAAAAAGGAACCAGTGTTGGCAACATAGCGCAGAAGTCTGGGAACTTAAGTCGTAGTGGAGCATTGGTCGTAGAATCGATGGCCGTTGGGGTCCAAAGGTTCTGGACCGGAAAACTCAGTGGGACACTCAAGGGTAACCTAATAAATTTGAAAAATAATATCTTAGAAAAATGTGATTAATTTATTACTAACTAGCTGCGCCCCGCAGTGTTACCCGCTCATCCCACGGGAACACTACATGTTTTCGGGATAAAAACTAACCTATGTATTAATCAAAAGTGTCACCTATCTTCAAACTAAAATTTATAAAAATTGGTCCAGCCGCTTGAGCGTGAAGAAGTAACAAACATACAAACTCATAAAGACAGATAAATTGATAATTATGATGATAATAATCACATTAGGACTATTAATTCTCCGTACGACAGTAAACAAAGACACCTTTTAGTCAATAGTCTGATTTCGTCCCCTAAGCACTGACAGCCAATAAAACCCCAATGTTTTGCCGCGCCCACAATTAGACCAGCACGCAATAATCGGACATGGCACCTGAGTTATGAAGCCTTTGATTGCGGACTTTGACCTTTCTGTGCCGACTGTGACCTCTAAAATACAGATTAATTTAGATAATTGGGATTTAATTAAATTTGGACGTGATGGTATTTCATACACAACTCATGTTGTTAATGAATAATTGATTGAAATTGACTAAAACATGTCTTCCCCTTTGATCTTCGCAAAATGACTCGCACACCTGAGAAACTATATTGTATTGGTTGTTGCAGATACGACGCAATTGGGATAATACAAAAAAAAAACAACCCATTTTTTCAATTATAAGCTACAGGTCAATTTAAGACAATAATTTCACCGTTTGCCATTCTTCTTCTTCTTCTTCTTCTTCTTCTTCTTCTTAATATTTTTAACCCCGGACGAAAAAAGAGTGGTCTTATAAGTTTAACATGTGTATCTGTCTGTGGCATCGTAGCGCTCATACGGGTAGACCAATTTAAGTGCAGTTTTTTTTATTCGAAAGCCTGATTATTCGAAATGGTTCTAAGCTTTGTTTGATGAAAATTGGAACTCTCGTCTTTAAGATATTCAACATTTAGTGGAACAAGCGACCGGCTGTCAGCCAATATTGAAGCTAGGAATTCAAAATTTACGTTTTTATGTTCATTTTAGTAGCATTTTTATATCACACATTAAAACAGGGTCTCATGATGACCAGCTACTTGTGTTGGAGGCATTATACATTTTTAATTTAGTTTATTTCTCCATAGTAAGTATTTGGTGATGACGTCACGATTGACTTGTACTGCAAAACGGCAAGAATAAGTGAAAGTCAGAAAAATCAATATGAATTATTTTTCACAGTATGGCTCAGTTTCATTGAGCGATAACTCGGTAGATATACGGCATGCGGGAACTCCCCACAGACGGTATAACGACCAGTAAAACTCACATGTCGATAACTCGGTCGACATCCGGCATACGGGACTCCCCGCAGGCGGTATAACGACCAGTGAAACTCATAATGGCATGCGTTATGGAAATCTACCGCACCCCGCATGCGGACCCTATCAACCAATGAAAACTATTCCCCGCATGCGGGCCCTATGGCATGCGTTCTGGAAATGTATCTACCGCACCCCGCATGCGGGCCCTATCGACCAATGAAACTGCGCCATGTTCTGCTTCTGCTGAACGGTTATTCGAATTCTTTCGAATTTCACTCTTACGTAGATTGTCACGTCTCCTTTCAGAATCGTACAGCTCCGAGGCGTTCAAAGCAAACGGGAACATGAATTTTACTGGAGTACGAGTACCTACGTGTCTCGTCTTTCTCATATTTTCTATTCAGATTAGACGAAGTTAGCTTACCAAGTTAAAGATAACCAGTGCACAGTGCGAGTGCCGTAGATGGTGTCACATTCCTTCCGACTATTTACTGGACTTTATTTATAAGATATTATTTGAAACTAAATGATGTTGAAAAAAATTACTTAATCAAGTTTTATTGATGCAAATATTAAGAGAAATAAATCAATTTAATATATTGCGTCTCCATTGGGTTAACTATTTATAATATTCACTTATTTATTTAAATTTTGTTGCACAAAACAAAAGTCAGTAGAAATGATGAACTTAATGCCAAATGGCAGTCTCTTCCAGTCAACCACAGGGCCGAACAGAAATAATTCAAGTGGGTTCATAGTAGAAATGTAAAAGTCCTGTCTGAGGGCGTATTGAACAGTACGTACTCTTTTTTAACGACTAAACTACACTTATAAAATAGCTACAGCTCCTGTTTAGAATGTGAAGCGGTAACTTTAGTATCTAAATTGATTAAGTATAATTTACGAAAATGTTACATAGGTATTACTGAATTTCTTTCTAATTTCCATTTAACAGCGGTCTCCAATGCTGTTAGATTCACAATCTGACTTGAAAATTATTTCATTTCATTATACACAGGAGCTGCAGGTATAATTCTAGGTCATCTAAGTGAGAGGTTGATCTACATCTTTGTAGTTTTCGACAAGTTGGGTCATCGGACGAGGAACAGGGCGTATCGTGTTAGCGGACGCAATCAAGTGGCGGTCGGGCGACAAGTTGCCCAACTAGTTTGCGGATAGTTAGGGAGCTAGATTGAAATTTGAATTCGGCGGTCTGCTCTTGATGAAGCTGCCATAATACTATGTGCTTACACTATAGGTCAAAGATGCTAGAAGCTTTTAGATATCTAAGTACACGCTTTTCGTGACGTTATCGGAGAAGTTTGATGATTTTTGCTTACACGTGTCCCAAAAAGTCAACACAATTTTTATGTCGTTTGCTTGTGGTGGAACTGAATTGTTCGTTGAACTTGAATAAATATCTATCCATTCCTGGACATGCAGTAAGTAATACATTATTCGCAAACATGCAATGAAAAGTCGTCATAACGTGCGTTCATGCTTCGAAATATCACGTTTCGGGCGGAATAACTCGAATTTCATACAAAATTGAAGGCCAGTCAGCAATATTTTTTTTAATAACATGGCTTCTGTGTTCATGAACAGGCTAAACAGCCGAATTCTTATTTTTTTGAGTGGTGTATTTTTTATTTCATTCCATATGTTTAAAAAAGCACTATACATGCCTAGCCGATTCGTATCACTATCCGGCCTCCCTGCGGTCGGCCCTCTATAACTACTCACCCGGCAAGCCCTTCTTTCCCGGCGTCTGCAGTAATCTACTATAAGTATAGGGTACTTTTTATTCAATGAAGAGTTTTTTCAGTTAGAATTAGAAGTTCGCAAATTTTAGCTACTTCTGCCGCTGTCGTATACAGATATTCTATGAAATCATCCACACGTAGTGGTAGTTTGAACAAATTACTCCCCAACTCGTGAACTCCATGTCCCAATTTTTAAAGGTCACCATGACCCACGGCGATTTAATTACGTTGGCGAGTCGGGGTTCCCAAATTAGTTTAACGGGCAACAATTACAGACCCTCCTGAAGAGTTCGTAACAGCTCACTCGTCATGTTTCACAAATGTTATATTCGTAATTTACTTGTTAACGAGGAAATTGTATTAAAATAAATACTGGACTGGGATCAAAGAAACAAAGAAAACATTTTTTTTTGCTAAAATGTTGAGACTGGGATTATAAAGATTTTTAGGAAAATAAAAGTTAAAGAGAAAACAGTTGATGAGATGATCTTCAAAGGGTCAACTTGAATTACTATAACTAAAACACTCTGTCTCTCTCAAGTCAAGCCATTTTTCAGTTCAGTTTCAAATCAGTTTACGAGTTATGAGTAGTATAGAGTCTATACAGAGGAGTACAAATACACACAGAGATAAATACGTTTAACCCAACCTACTTTTTCATCTTTTATTTTCACATAATTATCTAAAGTTCTCACCTAAACCTCACACAAATCGATCGTCCCAAATTTAGCTCAAGAAGGCTTGTGTTATGGGTACTAGACGACGACATACGTACTTATATAGATATAAATCAATATAAATAAATAAATATAAATATTAAGGGACAATCATACACAAATCGACCTAGTCCCAAACTAAGCAAAGCTTGTACTATGGGTACTAGACGACGATATACATAATATATCCGTGCATGGCGTGAAGAACTTGATAACTCGACTTATACGTTTTTTTTTATTGGCGTAATGGCTTTCTACGGCCAAGGTTTTGTAGGAAAAAAATTGACAACTCGATATCTATGATACTTTTGAAGATATGGCCTGTGACATCATATTGATATCTCGATGTTTAGCGGATTTTATTTAACAAAACGAGACATCAGCGCGATGAGGCACAAAAAATATTGTATATCAACTTATCAACGTATTCTCAAAAAAAAGCGTTCGTAACTTGACAAAACAAGATATTAGAATGAAGACAAGCACACTTTAACGATAACAAATGAATATATCGTTTTATCTCATTATACACAACTACAGTAAATTCATATGTCGATTTATCATTTTCAGGTTGATGGACACAGCAAATAATAAGTTGACATAATTAATTATTCATAATTTATCGAATGGTATATTTCGATTTGTCAAGTTATTCTCACATCTGAGGTGTACTGTGAAGGTTGTACTTCACTCTCGGTGCTATTGGCCACCGACATAAAAATAAAGTCATTTTTATGTATTTGAATCAGCGAATGACATCCGTCATAAAAATAAAATGTATAGTTAGCCTTCAACTGGCCTCCGGGCAATAAAGATATTAATTATCGTACCTCTCGCTGCATTTATTTAAGCTCCCCCAGACATCCTTCGACAAATTGGTGGAGGTGCGGGGTATGCGACGTGTGTCATGTGTCATACTCCAGGCAGTTAAGGTGATTCGAGACGATTTAATCGGGTAATTTATTTAAGCCGGTTTTACACCAGGCGATTAAATTGTTGAAGCTTGATGTATCGAATGGTCTATGCTTTAGTCTATTAAGTCGAATGACACTTGGGGTAGTCAAGTTGGTGCCTTGCCTTTTTAGCGGGGTTTTTGTCAAGGCGAAGCCAATGTCAGACAACATGTCGGATTACGTAATATGCCATAGGCTAGTGTCCGCACATATCCTGACCCTGGTTATCTCTTAGCAAGAGACCATCTGGGTATGAATGTATGGGTATCCCTGCATAGGTAGGGACCTCTTATGTGTTAGGCAGGAGTAGTTTTGTCTAGTGTTTCTATAGTAAGACGAATGTCGCTCGTCCACCCCGAGACGGCGGGAAATGTGAAGGTTGTACTTCACTCTCGGTGCACTCTCGGCCACCGACATAAAAATAAAGTCATTTTTATGTATTTGAATCAGCGAATGACATCCGTCATAAAAATAAAATGTATAGTTAGTCTTCAACTGGCCTCCGGGCAATAAAGATATTAATTATCGTACCTCTCGCTGCATTTATTTAAGCTCCCCCAGACATCCTTCGACAGTACTCTGGTACAAAGGAAAACACTGATAACTGTATATTTGTGAACATATAAACCTTAGTACAACGTGTTAAGGTCCATGGGGTATAGTTAACAGTGTCTTCGTATGTATCATTCACATTACCGGTAGGTACCTACCTTGTCAACCATCGACCAGTTTTATTTATTGGATCAGAAAAACAAAGATGTTGCCAGTTAAAAATAAGATAAATTCATCTAGTTTTTCTGTAGAATAAGTGCTTTTGCATTACTGAATTAAAGACGATTCATTTACTACAATTTATTCAATATTTGTATAACTTTTAATTTTATTTTCTTCGGGTTTCGTGACTAAAATAAAACAATTCAAACGGGTTGTATCATATTTATTCATTGTTTGTGCCTTTCTGACGTATTTGGCACCGAAAATTTGTGTTTTTCTCAGTCAAAAATAGTTGCCGAAACGTCAGGAGACTCAAACAACGAACACACGCGATATAATCCATTTAAAATCGCCTTATATAAACAAAACAGTTGTATAGAAACGATAGAATTGTTTAATTGATACTCTATTCTATGGTGAATATGTTGATAAGTCTAATATCTCACAAAATACAATGATTCTACCAAAATAAGTAAAATAATTGAAAAGTTTGCATAAAATTACCTATGAATCAATTTAGACGTTTCAGTTACTATGAAAAACTGATTTTTAGGAATTAAATTAAAAAACATTTTCACCAATTTGGGCACTAATGTATGGGGAATAACTTGATAAGTCGTTGGTACCTATGTTGACAAGTCTTATATCACAGAAAATAAGAGGATTTTACTAGAATACGTAAGGTAAATGAAAAGACCGCGGAAAATTATCCATAAATCAAGCTTTAAACACGAGTTAAAGATGAAAATGGATTTTGGAGAAAATGTCAAACTTTAAAATCGACGCCCTGAACAATTGCCATTTTGGACTTATCAAGTTCTTCACGCCATGCACGGATATAAATACATATTATATAGATAACATCCATCACCCAAGAACAAATATTTTGCACAAATATTTTCTCTGGCCGGGATTCGAACCCGGGACCGCCGGCTCAGTAGGAAGGTGCTCTATGAACTGCGCCAAACGCGTCGTAAAATTTTTGCTTTATTAAAACAAATAGGGACTTAATCGCGCTCAAAAAATGTTTATTTGATTACCTCGAAGGGCGGGGACCGGGAGGGAGGACTATATTTTGGTTTTGATTAGGTAGACTAGCTTCAATGATTCGTACTACATATACAGTAGAAAGGCAGTGAAGGCTTTCTCAAATCGATAAATTATCTGCAGTGGACATCGTCGTTTTGTCTATTTCACAATAAGTATCACAATCCTGTACAGCTGTACATTTTGATACTGCCAGAGTCATCTAGTGATTTTTTTAATCTGCCCATGTCATAACCGATATTAGCTAATATATACATCAAAAACTCCATCCCAAAAGAAGCGCCAGAAAAATACCTTCCCACTCAGAGAAGAAAATAAAACTCATATAAAAATCGTTTTAAAAAAGAAACAGGATAAGAGTGTTTTATGGCTTTCGCCTAGCAATTCGATACGGAAGTCGTTACCGCCATCTCCGTCAGGCGCGGGGCGAGCGAGCGAGACGGGGTGACATGTCGCGGCCACGCGTGCCGCGAACTTTTCGAGTGTCACAATAAAAGTCGGAAGAGTTTTGTTTTGCGACGCCGGGACAAATAAAAGGGCTGAGTTTTGGGGCGAAAAGTCGAGGATTGTGTTTGCCGCAACGTTGACGCGAACCGCCGCTCCCTCTCTCGTCACTTTATTGCAGTTATCTTTTTACGTTTTGATTATTCGGAACGAATTCAGGCTATTGTACAAATTTTACTTAATAAACTCAGCTTTGTTATGCAACTAGCTAATAGATGGCATATATTTCCTTCCTAAAGCAAAACGCTCTCACTGATATAATTAATACAGTACTCATTGAAAAATCTAGATATTATAGTGAATATTGAGATCATGGAGAGATTACAAATATGCTAGTATTACCGTCCGTATCACCAAATTCACACTCAAAAGAAATGTTCACTAGGTTTACTATTCACTAACTAATAGAAGGGATTGTAAAATAATGAAATTACACAATACAATACGATATAATACAAACACGCTTTATTGCACATCTAAATACTCGTATAAATACGAGAAACCACATATAAACAAATAAAAACGGTAGACAACAGACAGCCTTATTGCTAAAGAGCGATTTCTTCAAGATAACCTTTGGGTAGTGAAATTATCACATAGTGAGTGCAAAATGTCTGAAGAAATGTCGAAATTATTACGTCCTAAATCAATTTTACGCCGCGCCGCAGTGCGCTGCAACCGCTTATTGTACCCCTACATGTATATTTTGCACAGTCGTCAAACATGGTACGCTGGGAACGGCCCAAAGTAAAAAACGCCACAAGAACGAAGAAGGTCATAAAACCTGAGAGGTTAATTCGATCAACTCCCCGCAGAGTAGAACAAATCACCTGCAAATCGGTGCGATTATCCGGTCGCTGCCCGGCGAGATCGCCGAAGACTGCAAATACTGCAATCTGGCAAGCGGGCCACGCGAAGGACCCGCTGGTCGTTCCGCCGGAGTGTAAACTTGCACTTTCTATGCAAATTGCCGTTCCACCAGGGCCTCCGGTCGCCGCTCGAGCTGGCTGCAGACTAGAGAGGTTTGTAAACAAGCGCAGTACTGCAACTGTGAGCAGTAGGACAGATCAATATATTAAAACTATGATGGGATGATTGATCATTATTATTACTTTCATATTTAAGTAACAAAAGTGTAAACATGTTTATGAATTTTCATATGTGGTTAAATATGAAAATTCATGAACAATGTAATAAATAATAATATTAATAAATATCAGACAACCTCACACAAATCGATCTAGGCCCAAATTAAGCTCAAGAAGGCTTGTGTTATAGGTACTAGACGACGATATAGGTACATACTTATATAGATAAAAATATACTTAAATACATAGAACAACCATGACCCAAGCACAACTATTCGAGTTCATCACACAAATATTTGCCCTGGCCGGGATTCGAACCCGGGAACACCAGCTCAGTAGGCAAGTGCTTACAAACTGAGCCAACCGCGTCGTCACACAATTTTCAGGAATTTGGAGGAAGAAAACATGCTGCTCTGACCCCAAATATATATAAGGGCAAGGGAATGATGAAGCAACATCTCCGTGCCCCTTCTTTTTACACCATACCTAATTAAGTAAATGCTAGTATCATGTTTAATCATGTAGACTCTCTTCACAGAAACTTGGGTTTCATAGATTCGATACAAATTTGAAGCTAGCAGAGGAGTAAGATATTTACTACACCTCAATATGCAAATCTAATTATTTTATTAATCTTATTTATTTTATTTTTTATTATTTTACATTAGTAATATTTTTGCATTTAATAATGTTTGTAATATTTAACTGAGCGAACACAGCGGCAGTTTTATGGTTTGGTTTTGTCCGCTGGTATAGCAACACATGTATCATTTCGTTATATGTAAATAAAAAAAATAAAAAAATATTCAAACTTTCTTATTACTCCGCTACCTAAAGGTAGTCTGGAAGAGTTCGTCACTGAGCGATAAGACCTTTGCCTGTTGAATTAATGTACCTCATGCTGAGTTATATCCATAGTGATTGAAGTGTGCAATAAATAATAAGATTAGATGTATACCTACTATAATAAATATTAGGGTAAAAATAGAACAAATTCAGAAAATGCCACATGAACGTACTGTAGGACTCCTCGGTCTGTAGCAGTCTATATCGGCGTCGTGCCTGCGGCTGCATATTTTGATGCTGACGGTGGTTGCGGACGCTACTGACCTCCAATTATATTATTACCTCAACCAGAGCTCAGCGGTCAAAAATACCGTTGATGTATATCATAGATGATTTAAAAATATACCTCACTAATTCTATGAAGATTTGAAGATGGATGGAGCTTTTCAAAGAAATTTTGTGTCAAAATTAGTACATGAAATAAAACATAAATTAATTATTAATTATTTATATCTAAAGCGGGATGACATGTACGCATTCAAAAACGCTTGGCAGGAGCATGCACTTAACCGAGACGACTGATGTAATAATGTAGGTGTAGACAAAAGATAGTATTAATATAGTATTATTAATCTTATTCTCGTCTGTTCACAGGTAATAACACGTCCCCATCCTTGAAAACCCCGTCGACACGTAAGTGAAGGCGCTGATTTGTGTAGTTTGAGTTCAAATGGTCGTAAGTCAAACATTGAATATATCACGCACTCATCCAAATGCTGCACAGGCAGATTTATCACATAGCAATCAACTAATTGCTCTTATTCCACAAACGCTCGGTCACGCTTCTGACTGATTAAATTTACTGCTTTTTGGACAAAGAATGTCGTAAGTCACGACAATTGGGTAGATATGCCCTGTAGTGTGAGCAGGACAGACTTATCTCGACTATCATTCAATTGTAGCTCGGATACTGACGGTAAAATATCGAATCAAACATTTAAATAAAACAATTTAAACGGATTATACTGAAACGTCAGGGAGGCTCAAATAATTAATATACGCGATATAATCCGTTTAAATTGTTTTATTTTAATGTGTGACAGTCGCGGAAACCGAAGAAAATATTATATCGAATCAAAATCGAAAAAAAAGGTCCTGACTACATAATTATGTCTAGATTTGATATATTTAGCCACATTTCCTTTAAAATATAATTAATTTACCTACCGATATGACACTAATAATACATCCGAGGTATTGTTTGATTTGGAACAACGTAATAACTTCAATTCCTTTATTCTTATTTTAGACATTTACGACCTTTAGTTCGCGTTTTGGTTGGTTAGATATAATTGAAAACAAAGATACAACTCTGAAACGATTTAAAAACACCTGAAATACCAGCGCACTTGTCAATCCCATCTCAGTTTCATTCGAATCGTATCATTCGCCATTGTGAAAAAGAATGAAAAATATATACAAGTGGTTTTATGAAGCGAAATTGCAGTATTGTCGCCTGAATCACCCGTGATTGGAGCCGCGCTGCGTATCGAACAAATACGGGCTGAATCTATTCAATATTTGTAGTATTTGTAAAGTGTTATGGGTTTAGCGGAGAGTCGTTCAGTGGCTTTGACGAATGTAGAGAGGGTTTTTATGTTGTGATTGTTTGAGGGATGCTTGACGTTTTGAAGTAGTATTAAGATTAATGAATTTTCCGGACGGGGGTATGTTTTTGCGGATATATATCTGATGTCAAGAGACAGAACGCAGGTCTCGAAAACTGTACAATATGTTATATGTAAATAATTCTTTATCAAAAAATATAATCAAAGAAATCCTAATTAGTTTTTGGCAATTTAATCATTTATTAATGAAATATATTATTACTTTGCATAAGGTATTATAACATCACTTTACAAAATATCAATTTAAATCGAAAAGTTAAATTGCTACCTAGTTTAATTATTAAAAAGTGTGTTTTTAGTCATCATCATCAGTTATGGTGATCTTAATAATCCTGGTCACGGCACCATATGTCATCGTTTAGGTGTTCTTCAAACTTGGGCCTAAAATTGGTTTTTACTTCAGATATTTATTTAATCTTTCGTGTACAAAAGAAAACTTATCGTACAAAAGGCGGACTTAATGCCATGAGGCATTCTCTAAAGTCTAATTTTTATTTCCACGGAAATAATGTAAACAAAGGTGTTATCGTTGAGGAAAATTATTTACAGCATTAGAGATATTCATTCCTTGTACAATTATTATTATTATTTATTTATTTCTTTATTAATTTTACAACAAAGATTACATATAATCTAAAGCCCTGCGAAACTGTTATGACAGTTTGTCTACAGGAAGACTTTTCAATACCTAACTAACTAAAAGTACAATTTATAAAAATCTGTATCAATTTTTTAAAGATTACGGCAGTGTATCTAGTAAATGCTTTTTCAATTTTCTTTTAAATATCCGTTTATTTTTTTCGAGACGAATGTCCTCGGGTAAGCTTATAACAATCTATCCCCGCTTGAGGTGGTCACGGGTTTAGACTGAGATGCACCGGAAGCTTGGCAGAGATCTCAGGTGGTCGTGGGTATGTTTTAGGAATTACAAGTTTCAGATTCCCAGGAAAAGATTACAGATGTTTCTTAGTAGTAGTTTGGACGCCAGCACATTTTAACCTGATACAAATGGCAAGGTAAGCAAGTAAAACAATCTGCAGTATTTTACTGAAAACTTGAAATATTAAGTTGAAAGAAACAAAAGTTTATGTACAGTACGCTTATATTGCAGGTCCAATTGGGAAATCACAAAGCAGTTTTACATACACTGCTAGAACAGTGCTGCGGGAAGGCGTCTTATCTTACTTAATATTATGTACTTAACTAATATCATAAGGATTTAACACTAACACTGTAGATGGTTTTAAGATTGTGTAGAAGACTGTAGTTTAATGTCAGTGGTAATTCAAAGCATAAAGAGTAAAGTGTAGAACATGAGTATGGTGACTCAGCGCAACAAACAAGAAAACCCGAATTAAAAGAAGTGAGACAAAGAATAGTATCAACTGGTTAAGAAAGTAGCATAGTTTCTCAGCCTCGGACTCATCGGGTGCGCCAAAGTTCACATAATTTTTCAACCCCGATTATTGGAACTCCGAAAATGTTTCTCATAAAAATTTTCATCATAATAGTCACTACTCATACTTAGTCACTCTTACTACTGATCATAACTCCGAACCATTTAAAATCATAATGTAATTTATCTTATGATATCTCTAATACTACTTTTTGTTTTCATACATTTATTCATCATAACTGTTTTTGATCCTATTTTTCACTGTCATAATTTTTTTAAGCAGACTGGTTTCTACTCATAAACTTCACTATCATAATATTTTATAAGTAGACTTATTTGTACTCATAAACTTCACTATCATATAGTTTGTACACTGACTTGTGTTGACTTATAAACTCCGACATCATTTTTTTTTTTTATAAATAATGTGAGTTATTTGACACTGTCAATGCGGATAAAATTACCTACCGCGGCATCCCGATGACCCCGCCGTCCATAGGCGAAGTAAATGATCATCTGTTAAATGTTATTACAAAAAACGTACAAATAACATAAACAACGACGATAGATGTTTAAAACAAAGAAGAATAATTTCATGTAAACATCAATTTTAAACGAATTTTACCCTTAATTTTTGATCGTAACAAAGTAAGTTAATTTTGCTTAGGTATAGCCTGTCCGATCTCTAAGGATAAATGAAGTCACTTTGGGACAAGGTACAAACAACTGTATAGGTGTAAATTTAAGTTCGCTTTTCACTTGTGCCAGTTTGATAGAATTTGATCTTAAAATACCGGATAGACTATACGCGGAGTAGGTAAGTTCGTTGCTGGCATATTTTAAAATAATAAATAATAAAAATGCAATCGTTCGGTAACTATTTTTAATCAATAATCAATAAAAAAGAAACAGTATTTAGTAAGTAAGAGTATACTAATGCCGTTAGGAAGAACTGCGCCAAAATGGAACATGTGTCCGAAACCGAAAACTGTAGGTTAGGTTAGGTTTGTATTGTGACCACGTATAGCGGAGCGAGCGAAGCGAGCGGAGCGTCAAAATGTTTGCATGCTTGCTTGTATGTATACTCATAAATAATCTACTATTACATCAAAATTAAAAAGCAAATGCATAGCCAGGATGGATTAAAAAAGAAACAGTATGTATTTAGTAAGTAAGAGTATGCTAATACCGTTAGGAGGAATTGCGCCAACATGGAACATGTGTCCGAAACCGAAAACTGTAGGTTAGGTTAGGTTTGTATTGTGACCACGTATAGCGGAGCGAGCGAAGCGAGCGGAGCGTCAAAATGTTTGCATGCTTGCTTGTATGTATACTCATAAATAATCTACTATTACATCAAAATTCAATAAGCAAATGCATAGCCAGGATTGATTCAAAAAGACACAGTATTTAGTAAGTAATCTTAAACTAATACATACCGTTAGGAAGAACTGCGCCAAAATGGAACGTGTGTACAAAACCGAAAACTGTAGGTTAGGTTAGGTTTGTATTGTAACCACGTATAGCGGAGCGAGCGAAGCGAGCGGAGCGTCAAAATGCTTGCATGATTTTTGAGTCATAATGGACTTGGAAAATATGGCTGTACAAAGCGTGGCTTTACAAAACCCCTACTCTTGCAGCCGGCCGAGTTAAGACGTAGCGTCAGTGCAAAACGATAGATACCCTCAATGATGAATTATAGCAACAATACAAATGTAATCAAAATGTTTCGACATCAACAATTTTAATATGAGTAGACTCCAGAGTTCTGTTTAATGTTATGATTTACAATGTTTATGAATTTTTATGGTTATTATTGAAAGAAATATGAAAACAAGCATAATGAATAAAAACGTTATGAAGAAAAACTGTATCGATATTTAAATGTTATGAATGACAAGTTTATCGTAATTTATAGTTCTGAATAAAATAAATATGAAAATCAGAATTATGACTACACACATAATCTGGGTGACGACATTATGAATTACAATGTTCTGAAAACTGTATGTTATGTACTCGGTTAGTAGTAGTATAAATTTATGACGGACAAAAGTATGAAGTAAAAAATTCGGAAGAGTGATGATTCTGACTACAAATCGGTAGTAGAAGAAAAATTCGGAGGATCGATTTTATGTGAGCCAATATGGACTCACGGAGTCTTGCACGTGCCTGTGTGTGAGCCGCAGTGCTGCAGCCAGGAGCGTGCATGCAGACACGTTCCTACGGGATTCTTGTACGTACCTGCGTGCATGTTCTTCTGCTGGTGTCGGCTGTCACATCTAGGGCTTCACTTCGCTTCTAAGCCAACGGTTATCAAGTGATGAGTCCGGGTTTATTCCATTTTATTTTGACGATGCTCTAGATTATATGTTATTTTTATTCGATTCTTGTACGAGTAGTTAGGCATATTAAGTCCAACAAATGTATAGTATACCATAACGTCTGTTGACAACCAAAACTAAGTAACAAATACCTACTTAAAATAAAGCTCGTATCTCAGTATGAATCAACAAACTAGATACGAGGTTTTGAAAAGAACTGTCTGAAAAATTGTCACCAGGCGATAAGTTTGTTTCATTTTGGATATGTTGATCCAAGTGAATGTTTTTGAAAAAAAAAATATATTATAGAATATTAGTTTATACATAATATAGCCAAAATTGGTGGGTGTCCCTACCTCAAAAATATAAAAAAAAAAATATTGAAAAATTTAAAGTGAAAATTTCACTACTTATAAGGATATTTGGAAATCCATTTTTTTTTATAAAACATCTTTATTACCTACATAATATGTATAAGTAACAAAAAAATCTATTGAGTAGTTTAGATAAAAGAAATTTTCGTTTTTTTTAATTTTCTCAAGAACCTGAAGTATTTCAGGGTCCATTTTTTGTAAAATAGCATTCTACATCTGGGCTAATATATTAGCAAAACGGCAATCGATTTGGCTTCTGGGGCCGATGCCCCATACAAACACGGCTATACCCTTTAAAAAAACAAAAGTACTCATGATACTAAGTGAAATGATATAATAAAAATCACTACATAGTATAAAACAAAGTCGCTTCTGTCTGTCTGTCCCTATGTATGCTTAGATCTTTAAAACTACGCAACGGATATTGATGTGGTTTTTTTTAGTAGATAGAGTTATTCAAGAGGAAGGTTTATATGTATAATACATGCATTATTTTTTAGCATTGCACCCGAGCAAAGCCGGGGCGGGTCGCTAGTTATCTGATAAAAAAGTGATAGGAAAGTATTTTTTACATTTCACCTAAGTACATATTATATTTCTTGTTGGTCCATAATTTGAGAGACCCCGAAATGTCACTTTGACAGTGACGTAGCTCTGTTTACTTTATTTCTGTGGGAATAAAAATTTGTCTTTACTCAACCTTCGGGCAGAGTAAATTAATTTGTGGGCAGTGCAACTAAGCAAGTTTTAATAAATAAATACTTAGATAAATACATATAATATATACACATATATAAATAAATACATCCTAATAGGATAAGCTAAGAATTCACAACTCTGCTAGTGTTTTGGTCACGGAAACATATAAAGATATAAACAAAAGGAGCGAGCAGTATATCTTTAATTTAGCCTTTGCTTTAAATTGATAACTTCTAAACGTCACTCAATGCAGTTCGAATAGCATTGATATACTTAAAGCTCTATCACATTAGAACCCTTGAAGCAATTTAAAGTTTGATCTGAAAAAGGTATCATGACGCAAGTACCAGACCTAAGCTCAACGGTTACAGAAAATGGAGCTTTGTAGAGGCTCGTTTGGAGCCACACTGACCCGTTGCGCTGTCAGCCACCGAGACAGCCGCCATTGAAATGCTAAACGAGATCTGCCTCCGCCGGATGCACGAGAGAGTCTGTTTCGTTTAGAATTAGATGTCACTTGTGTTGAATAGATATTTCGTTTTAAAAGTGATATTTTATCGCACCTAACCCTATGTTTTGTATCCATAGTATTGCTCATATTAAAATGAACGTCATGCTCATTTGCTTAGCGACAGCCGAAACATGGATGATACAAATGGTAAATAAATCTATAATTATATAAGTAAACATTGGCAAATTTACATTAGTAACATGAGTATTTATGAGGATGAGTGTACAAGATTCTTGATTCAGTCACACAACACTTCTTCAGTTAGTTTAGTTTCAGTGCACTGGATGTAAAGTTACAATAATGCTTGTCACTTGAGCTACTCCAACTTACCGTAATCAAGCGGGCCGAGTCATCTTGGACAATCGGGACAATGCCGCAATCGCCTCAGCCGCAGTCCCCGATGACTGCCGTCGCACAAAGCGACTCGATCCCACAATTTCTGAGATGATAACGTCTGGGCTCCTGGAGAATTCATGAGGTATGGCGTAGGCATGAATGCGGTGCATGCGATCAGAGTGATTTGATGTTACGGACGATAAATCAAGGCCTGTTCAGGGCCCTTAATCGACGAGCCTTTGTGATATTCCCTATGAAGTAATATATTTCGGGTTTATAACGGCCGTATATCGGACATATAAAATGTTTATTGTTCGAGCTGCATTTAATTATATTAACTCCGAACGACTCTATATATTAAATCTGAACATATTACTCGCATCTGTCACAGTTTGTACTTTAACAATATAACACACAATTTTGAATCTTTACTCATTCCAAAATAAGATACATTTATTTATCTTAACAAAAATAACTAACTATGTCAAATTAATAATATAGCTAAAGTAGAAATTTAGTGTCGAATTTTCGCGCAGACGCCTTGGAAAAACGTCAAATTTAGTACTTGAAATTGCTAACAGAAAAATCTAATTATACGTTAGAACACTGAAGTTATTAAAATGTTGCCACTATCATCTCAATTCCAATTAAAAGTGCCAGAACACGCTGGCTCTCATCTCCGCCTAGCGTCAACAGATTTTAACATAAAAGTAATTATCTTCAAGTGTGCGACCGCTTCAGACTCAATTAAATCACAGCCTCGCTTTCGTTCGATCGGTCGACTGGCTGCATCAATGTTACAACAATTTATTCCTGTTCAAGCTTTCATATGTTTCATATCTTACATTAAAATAACATGTGAGATAACACGTCATCGACATGTATGCTCACACGAGAAAACAAAAAAAAAGACATCCTCATTTCATTATATAATTAAAATCAGTTATGTTACGATAAACAAAACGGTCCTACTTCCAAACTTCGCAAACCTGCTTCCCCGTCCCATGAAACATGTGTCGAAGCGTCAAGCTTATAATAAGGAAAGAACTATTTATGAAAGCTTTGAACGCGAGAATCGGCCATAAAACGCGTCCATATGCCTCCAGCACTCGCGGAGTGGCTACGAGATAGGCAGAACGTAATAAAATAACAGTCTTCGCAAAGCTGCCTGACAATTATGTTTCACTAGATCCTGCCCCCGGCTTCACTCGCTTTGAAATCGCATACACTTTCCTACGGGAACCATGCTTTTGATACGATAAAACGTAGATTGGGTTAAATAAGGTAAGGTGATAAACTATCTTTGTTTCAAACTTTGTATAAATTCATTCACCCGTTTCCGTGTGAAGAAGTAACAAACATACACACACACATACTTTTGTTTTTATAATACATATTAGTGGGATTGGTTGTTGTTGGTTAGGTTTTTGTAGTGGAAGACGAGGCTGGTGCACTGGTGCGCGCTGACGCGTAGGCTAATAGCAAGTAGCGGGGGTAACATAGTGACAAGTTCGTCTTGGCCACAGATAGAAGCGGGAAATCGCAATAAGGCCTCTAGCTCCATCTATACAGTCGTCGCTTGTCGCTGCTGTTGTGGCCATCACGGAGGGGCGGCGGGTATAGCGGATACAAAAACTAACGGGGAAGCCTTATTAATACAGACCATTGTCCACTTTGCTGTCGGTCATGCCGTTTCGACGGAGATATGGACATATGGATATTTAGCTGTTTTATAAAAATACGTTCATATTTATGTTTTGAATGTATTTTTCATAACAAATCTGTTTGTGTCGTCTTTTCTTTATGAATTTTTATAAATATGTACTGTTTTATTCTTATTTCTTAGGAAAGTTACATAAGATAAACATATAAGAAAAACAGTAAAGCCCATAACATGCACTTAGGTGATAAACATTTTAAGCCAGGAGTGGTTCACCCCAGCCATAAATAAACAGCACATAAAAGCCGCCTTCAAAAACGTGTAAAACGCATAAACATCGAAAATACTTTCACACTTCCATAAAACCATCCCGCCTGAGTAAAAATACCATAAAGTAAATACTCGCGAGTACGAACTATACTCAAGTATGTACCTGCTCTCTGTTTGCTTTCAATTTCACTGAATAAACAGATACCTAGTTAAGTGGCAGCGCCGCCGCGGCGTCGACTGACAAAGAGCAGGCGAATTTTATAAACAACCTTATGCAAATAACGCCGGGGCACCTACCCTTAAGCATGCCGCGGCCCGAATACAAAACGACCCAACTAAACTTTATCTACAATGCGAATCAAATCGTATTCCAATCAGTTACGGTTGAAATTTATGTATACCAATTTTGTAAGGTAGTTGACTCGTCGCGAGCGATAGACAGAGTGTTTACGTGTCGGTAGCGATGTTTGTGTTTTTTTGTATAATTTCCGGATCAGTGGGCGGAGTAATAATCGTAATAAAGCGCAAGGCAGTTGAACCAATCAGTAAATATTGGTAGGAATAAATCTGGAACGTAAACAAAGGTAAGCTTTGTCGCCTTCGCATTTATTTGGCGGAGGTGAGAGAATTGTATAATCGTTTCCTTCCTGTAAACGGCGCTGTTTTGTTATCAAAATAATGTTATGACTCAGCCATTTCGATATTTCATTTCCCTGTCATAATCATAACGTAGAAAATTTTCATTACGTTTACGATATCTTACATAATTATATCGACGCTGAACGCTGATATATTAATTTGAAGGGAATTTTCACATAATGTATTTAAGTATTTATTTATCTAATGTAAGTATTTATATCGTCGCCTAGTACCCATGACTCGAGCCATCTTGAGCTTAGTTTAGGACTAGGTGGATTTGTGTGAGGTTTTCTGATATTTATTTATTATTTATATTGCGCTTAAAAACACAATAAATGCAACGATAGCAAAGTATCCCCGGAGTGGATAACCGTTTATTGTATACTTATTGCAGGGTTTTTTATTTATTTGGAATAAATGTAATTCCGAGACGGCGAGGCAGGCCCAGGCGGAGATGGCGCGACGACCTAGACGCGTTCATCGGCAATAATTGGCTCCAAACAGCTAGGAATAGAGAAGTGGAAATACATAGAAGAGGCCTTTGCCCAGCAGTGGGACATTACATCAGGGCAACAAAAAAAATGTAGTTCCATTCTTCATTTTTAAAGCCACTTATCGTTGAAGTTGAGCTTAATAATGCTTTCAAATTAATAAATAAGAATTAACCTGGGCACAAAACTTAGTAAGAAGATAGAAAAAGATTAACTGCAAAGCGTTCCAGTTAAACCCTTTTCTCTAAACACCGTTAATTGCTTCATTTTTCTCAGCCGGAGAAATTTCCTGTTTGCAGTTAAGAGACGTCTTGAAAACAGCTTACTTCTTCTCTAAATGAACTTTTAACTTTGGTCTTATGTGTTCGTTTGTAAGGTTGATATTTAAGGATTCGTTTAAATGGAAATAGGCCTGTTTGAAACGTCATTCGTCAGGTTATCGCGCAAATTATCAGTTCAGCAGCACGGTTAATTGCACAGACCCGCAATTTGAAACCGTAAAACTAATTTATGGCTTAAGTATGTAAAATGAAACGCAAATGGTTGTTGATATGTTAACAAGTAATTTTGTGGTTTGGAACACGCTATTTTAAAGTTGAGTTTAACATAATAATCTAATTAATATGTGACAGCGATTAGAAGAAATAAAATTTCAGCACTGAAGTTTTTTACACATGTATATGTAAAACGTAAGTCAACATTGAGTTGAAGAGAGTATTTTTACTCATGATTTCCACAAACAAGTTGATTAAAAAACGTTTATTTAATGAGAACATCGCGCATATATATCTTGTAATGTAATAAAAAATACATAAATAAAATTGGGCAAGTGCGAGCCCGACTCGCGCATGAAGGGTTCCGTACCTATACATATATATAATCTATAACAAGTTTGTGGTATGGGAGCCCCCCTTAAATATTTATTTTATTTTATTTTTAGTATTTGTTGTTATAGCGGCAATAGAAGTACATCATCTGTGAAAATTTCAACTGTCTAGCTATCACCGTTGTTGAGATACAGCCTGGTGACAGACGGACGGACGGACGGACGGACAGCGAAGTCTCAGTAATAGGGTCCCGTTTTTACCCTTTGGGTACGGAACCCTAAAAAAACGACAAATAGCTTAATTTTACCGCCAGGTTAAGATAAATAGGAAGAGAGGTACCTACTGCAAGGTAACTAATTACAAGATGACCAGCTATTGCGAGTGAGCACAACTTATTGTTCTAATTGCTCTATAATTTAATTATTCGTGGGATAGCTAAGTAACAGAAAACGATCAAAAATATGAGCCATTATGGCAAAGAGAAAATAGTTTTGATTAAGTAAAATTCGCAATAACAGACAACGATATAGCAAGTGAAGCCTAGGCCTTACCTGATATCCCATCAATAATTGAAGAGTCAAACCCTCGGTATGGCTGATGAGCTATATGTTTTGGTCTCCGTCTAACTTTATCCATAGCCACTACCTTGACTTCCCTATACGAGTAACGACTACCTTCTCTCTTTATTTGATGAATTTATTCACACCTTCCTTTTTAGGGTTCCGTACCCAAAGGGTAAAAACGGGACCCTATTACTGAGACTTCGCCGTCCGTCCGTCCGTCCGTCCGTCCGTCCGTCTGTCACCAGGCTGTATCTCAACAACGGTGATAGCTAGACAGTTGAAATTTTCACAGATGATGTATTTCTATTGCCGCTATAACAACAAATACTAAAAATAAAATAAAATAAATATTTAAGGGGGGCTCCCATACAACAAACTTGTTATAGATTATATATATGTATAGGTACGGAACCCTTCATGCGCGAGTCGGGCTCGCACATGCCCAATTTTTCTCCTTCTTCATTTGTAACTTTTCCCTACAAATAATCCTCTCCGTCCTTCCTAATATCTCCGGCAACAAATTCGCTGTAACAAGTTCACTCGTCATCGCTTATGTATGGAGGCTCGCCATGGCATTTGCAATTAATATGGGGCACAGTTACCCACGGCCCGGAAACGAGAAAAGGAGCTCGTTTTTAGGTTTCCGGCACAATTTCAAATGTTTGGCGGAGTTCTTTTTGGAACAATGTTTGGTTTCATTTTTCGCATGGCTTAGTTCGTTAGGCAATTGGTGTAGCAGTTAAGCTTTCCATGCATTTCTTATATTTGTCAGTCCTATTTTTCATTCCTATTGCTTCCTAATTCTGAGGTCGGGTCGTCGTGTGCATTTTACTGTAAAACATAATCATCTTATTTTTCTGCTTGGTCACCATTTCGGTTATAAGATCTGCATCCATGGTGCTTAATTTGGTGTAGACTCATGTATGTCTTTTAACTAAAAAGTTTAACAAGTATCTGAAAAATATGAAACAGGCGTTCAGACCTGCAAGTTATTATGCTAACATTTGGTACCTCCCCATTCCCCAATATAATAAAATTAGCAAAACTGTGCCAGTACGGAGCTTTTCAACAAAAAAGGAAGGAATCGTTTAAAAATCGAATCTGCTTCAAGAGGTCATTACACGGGCGAGTGACTCGGACGTTTAGCTCGCCCGTTAGCGGTGTGACTGGCGAAACGCAATCCGAATTACAATAATAAAAACGTTAGTGGAACCGCTCGGCTACACTGAACACTGCGCCATGGCTATAAGACTAAACGTTTTGTTCACGTTAGCGCTCCTTGTACCGCTTAAATTTGGAATGCAATGGCAATCGTGACTGTGATTCTTGATGAAGGAACCTTCAATGCCATAATTTACATTTGAAAGCAGAATATTCAGAATTTGTCTAATTTCCTGTAATACACACTTGATAGTATTATACATATGTATGTAAAGCTAGTTAGACCACGATTTAGTTTCACTAAAGTAACATTACAAGTAGAATACGTTTCTCTCTGAGTAGATGCTGTAATAACCGCAGAATACTTCATAAAACGCAGTCATACTTTTTGTGAACACAATAGTATTTTTACTGTGATAGATGCACGTAGTAGATCAAAGTTTTTCTATACTTGTAAAGACAAGTAATACAAAAAATTAAGAACAATGTACTGAAATGAGCTCTGAAGTAGAGACTCCAAAACTATTATTTCAGTCCCCCAAATGAAACGTCTCAGGACATAATATGCACTTTAAGTAAAATAAGCCCCGAATTTGAATCCAAGGAGCACTCAACATCGGTAAACACCAAAATCCGCCGCACATTTCTTACGTAAAGATGACATTACATTGTAATACGTGCCCCAAAAACACGGGTAAGTTGGTAATCCAGGGCGACATAATCCAGGGCTCTTAGCCTACCCACTTAGAATGCCTCCTGGTAACGTGTTCAGAGCAATTTGTTTTGGAAACTTCTGCGAGCGCGAGTCTGGCTTATACAGTGGGCGCGTGGCAACAGTACATAACGTTCAAATTTTCTTATATAAAAAATAAAACTATTGCAAATTGTCATAACAAAAACCAAGGTTAATTAATCCAAGGTATATTATGTCGACACAATAAAAACACGAATGGTTTTGATAAAGGAAATATGTATACGTCAAGTCTTTTCTACAGTCCTCTATCTTTAAGCTGTGAGTCTTACAAAGGTGCGGTAGCTAGCGGCTTACAATATTAGATACCGAGCGATTAAGTACTTACGTGGAGCCACTCGCAGTTCAGATGGAGGTAGCTTTCTAGGTGAAAGAGCTTATTGGTATTGTAGACGACAACCGCGTCCGTCGGCTATCGGCTACAAGGGCACTCCGAAACTCAGCGATGAGTAAGGAGCGAATGGACTGTAATGAAAACTAGGTAACGAAAACGGACGAATATGAAACGCAAAGTAAATCAAACGATATATATTTACACACAAATTAACAAAACACAACAAGGATCGGAAAACACTTAAATTTACTCTTAACTAATATAGTCTCTGTCTAAAATGAATTTAACACTGATCGCGGACCGATGGTACTACGCTAACACTGATAAACTAAATTCGCGGACCGATGGTGCTACGCTACTGTATACAAAGATGGTTAATACTCGGAAGTAAAGTGGAGAAGTGATTCTATACAAAAATGGCCGTCCTTTTATACAAATCGACTCTAGGACCAGGGGGACGCCCGCCCTGTCTTTCTACATCAAATTACAAGAGTTATATATTACTTAGTCTAAATAGGATTTATATTATAGATTGACGTCTATACAATGCACAAAAATGTGAGCGTGTTTACGCTGTGGGAGCTCCCGTCCGACTGTGAGGCGTGAAAATACCTAACGATTCTTTGTCCCCGGCAAGAGGCCGTCTCGCTCGCACCGTCCGAGATATACACTCGCGCGGTCACTCTTAACGCGCTGCGCGCCGCGAGACTAGTTTAGTCTTTGATTTATCGTGTTCTCGGACGGTTGCGGCCGGGACAATGTTCTACAAAATTACTCTATTTATTGAAATCTACATTCTTACAAAGTTTCAAATTAATCTATAATTTTCCTCAATTTTTACATCGAACGTAAACAAAGATGGCTCCTTTGTCTCGCGCTGCGAGTGGAAATTACCACGATGAGTCATCTTTGTTTTGTCGTGGTCTTTTTACTAAGACATGACGGGAGCTCTACATGAATAAATGATTATACAGGAAATTTAATTAATTTCAGCCGCTTATACGGGCAAACGATCTTATATCTAAGTTATTTAAAATATTTATTTATTATTTCTCTTAAAATTAAGCGCTCTGCAAAGCTGTCCGTAACAATCTCCCCCCGTCGAGCTGCCGCGTAGACTCGGGTTGCATGGGGAGGACAGCCAGCTTCCTCACGGGGCGCCGAAACACGCCGCCCTTGGTGCGCACGTCCGCGTTCCGCACCTCGCCGTCAGGACCCGGATGCGTTGCCTCGACGATCCCTCGTGGCCAGACGTTGCGTGGCAGCGTGTGATCGGCGATGACCACGCAGTCGCCTGGCTGGATCCGTCGCTCTGCTCCCGACGGCGACGATTGCCTGGGCGCGAGTGTGGGCAGATACTCCCGTATCCACCGCGCCCAGAATTGATCGGCGAGCGCCTGGCTGGCCCGCCAAGTGCGGCGGTCGGCCTCCAGGCACGGCCCGATGATGGGTGTCGCCGTCGGTCCGCCCAACAAGAAGTGGTTGGGCGTAAGCGCCTCCTCGTCCCGTGGGTCCACAGAGACGTGCGTGAGTGGCCGGGCGTTGACGGTCGCCTCGGCCTCGGCGAGCAGCGTCATCAGCACCTCTTCTTTAGGCGCCTTGGTATGCAGCGTTGTCGTCAGTGCGGTTTTGATGGACCGCACTAGCCGCTCCCAGGCGCCTCCCTGGTTCGGCGCGCCGGGCGCGATGAAGCGCCACTCCAGGCCGCGCTGTAGTCCGTAGCTTTGGAGTGCGGGCAGCCATTCTTCGTAGGCCGCCCGTAGCTCGATGTCTGCGGCCCGGAAGCATGTAGCGTTGTCGCTCCAGATTTGTCGCGGCCAGCCGCGCCTCGCCGCCAGCCGTCGTAGCGCCATGATTGCGGAGTTCGTCGACAGCGTGTGCACTATCTCTAAGTGCACGGCGCGGGTGGTCAGGCAGGTGAATAGCGCCACCCAGCGTTTCTCGTGGCGTCGGCCGATGGTGACCCACACGGGACCGAAATAGTCGGTCGCCGCGTAGGTAAACGGCCGATGGTGTGGCTCGACGCGGGCTGGCGGCAGGTCCCCCAGTGCAGGTACTCGGGGTTGTGTGCGGCGCAGGATGCACGTCCGGCAGGCGTTTGCGACGGCTCGTACTGTTGGCCGCAGCTTCAGCACCCAGTGTTGTTGCCGGACGTCGTTCACGACGCGCTCGTTGTTGGCGTGTGCGGCCCTCTCGTGCTCGCGCTGTAGCCACAGCCGCACGAACGGGTTGCGGCCGTCGAGTATGGCCGGCGTCTTGTTGATGTAGGCGGGCGCGGCGTTGATTCGCCCGCGCATTTTCAGCAGGCCGTCTGCGTCGATGAAGGGATCGAGCTTGTACAGACGGCTGCGTCGAGTGATGGGCTCGCCTCGGGATAGCGCCCGTAGCTCCTCCGGGAAGGCTTCGCGTTGCGACTGCTGAAGCCACATGTGCTCGGCTTGCTGCATGTGTTTCAGCTGTAGTCCCGTGGGCCGCTTTGTTTTCAGGCGCTCCGCAAACTGGAGCAGTCGCGCCGTCGTGCCTATCAGCCGGTTGTATTTGGAAAACCGGCTGATGTCAGGCAGCGGTGATGTCCACACGCTTGTAGCTGCGATTTGATGCGGCTGGGCTTCCATCGCTTCTTCTGTGGGCGGCGTCGGCGTCTCCTGTGGCCACTCCGCTTCAGGTTGCCACAGGAATTCGGGGCCGTTGTACCATCGGGCGCTTATGTCCAGGCGACGCGTGCTGTCTGCTCTCGTAGCGTCGTCGGCGGGATTTTTCTTCGTAGGCACCCATCTCCACTGCTCCGTTTCAGTGATTTCAGCGATTTCACCGAGTCGGTGCGCGACGTAGGCGCTGTAGCGGCGTGCGTCGTCGCGCACCCAGTGTAGGACGGTCCGACTGTCTGTCCATAGGACCGTCGCGTCGATGGTGACTCGGTGTTCGTGCGCGATGCTTTTTGCCAGCCTCGCTCCAATAAGCGCCGATTGTAGCTCGAGTCGTGGGATGCTCTGCTGTCGGGTCGGCGCCACTTTCGCCTTGGCTGCTACGAGGCTGACGTGTGTCTCGCCGTCGACTTCTTGGCGCCAGTAGGCGACGGCTGCGTAGGCTTGCGAGCTGGCGTCTACGAAGATGTGTAGCTCGCGTCTCGTAGCTCCCCCCGTTAGAGTGTACGGGCGGGGTAGGCGTAGCGCTGCTACGGACTCCAGTCCGCGTAGCCACGTAGCGAACTCGGCAGCTTCTTCAGGCGGCAGCGTAGAGTCCCAGTCGAGTTTGAGCTCCCACAGCCTCTGAAGTTGTATCTTCGCCGTCACGGTGTAGTGCGCCAAGAGTCCGATCGGGTCGTAGATACTCATGACGGCGCTCAGCATTTCTCGCTTCGTCGGAGTGCGGCGTAGCTCACGCACCTCCGTCGGGACCCGAATCATTCTCGTGTTGAAGCCGAGTGTGTCTGTGTTCGGGTCCCACATCAGCCCGAGTATCTTCTGGCTCTTGTCGCCGCCCAGCTGCGCGGGCGTTGTGGCTCGGAGCTCCGTAGGTAGCGACTGTATGAGTTTAGTCGCGTTGGAGCTCCACCCGCGCAGCAAGAATCCGCCCAGTCTGTGTGAGGCGGCGACTTCTAGGGATTTTTCGCAGGCCTCCTCTTCAGCCCGAAAGCTCGAGACGAAGTCATCCATGTAGTGGTTTTCAGTGATCTCTCGTACAGCCATCGGGTGTGTCTGCGCGTTCTCTTCGGCGTTATGATCCCGCACGCTGTGGGCCAGGAACGGACTGCTCGCCGCACCGAAGAAAATCGACGTCAGCTGGTACACGGTCGGAGGTCGCGATCTGTCGGCGCCTCTCCACAAAAACATCTGTGACGGCCGGTCCTCTTCTCTCAGTTTGATCTGTAGAAACATCTCCGCGATGTCGGCCGTCACGGCGTAGGCTCCTTCTCTGAAGCGGTACAGTATGCCCAGTATTGAGCGCAGCTTGTCGGGTCCCTCCAGTATGTAGTCATTCAAGCTGCGGCCTTGTGAGGTGGCCGCAGCGTCGAATACAAGCCGGATGCGTCCAGGCTTATTCGGGTTCGTAACCGCGAAATGGGGCAGGAACCATGTAGCGCTGCTTGTCGCCGGCACCGTCCGCTCGGCGTATTTCTTCTCAATTAGATTTTCAATCTCTTTGGTGTAGGCCTCAGCAAACTGCGGGTCGCGGTCCATCTTCTTCTCGATGCCTTGTAACCGCTGCAGGGCCATGTTGTACGTCGGCGGCATGTTAGGGTTGTCGTCGCGCCATAGCTGCCCGACTTCATAGCGTGGGCCGTCGATGCGTCGTACAGTGTTGTTGAAGATTGTAATAGCCCGCTCGTCTCGCGGGGTAGTCTTCTTTGCTGCCGTTATCCCCAATGAGTCGATGTCGAAGTAATTTTTCAGCTGTGCATTGAGGTCGTCGTCTCGAACGGCGTAGCAATGTTGAACGGCCTCTTCTTGATTTCGTCGAATGATTCTCGGCGCCGTTCCAAACACCACCCAGCCCAATGGAGATAGGAGGGCGGCGGGTTCGTTGATTCTGCCCACGCGGATTTCGTACGGCAGCATCAGATGCCAATTGTCGGCTCCGATGAGTATGCGTGGGCGGGCTTCGTCGTAGCAGGCGGCACCCATGTCAGCGAGATGCGGGAACTGCGTGACGTATCTTCTATCGGCTCGTTGTGCGCGGAGGCTCAGATCATCCACGGTACGCAGCATTATAGGGTGTGCTGGACCGCCCGTCTGGCTGCGCACGTGAGCGTGTACTCGACGACTCCTCTGCTCGGTAGCCATCGATCCCACGCCTTGTATGTGTAGGCGTGTGGTGGCGCCGTCGGCGCCGATCTCGTTCGCGAGGCTCTCTTCAATGAGCGAGATTGTGGAGCCCTGGTCCATCAGAGCGTAG
Source organism: Apotomis betuletana (assembly GCA_932273695.1). Lineage (NCBI taxonomy): Eukaryota > Metazoa > Arthropoda > Insecta > Lepidoptera > Tortricidae > Apotomis > Apotomis betuletana. The sequence goes on from OW026301.1 coordinate 29,281,769, forward strand.
GCCAGTGTCTCGCCGCGGGGCCCGCCGATGATGATTGGGATAATCTTCAGAAGCACGGTCGAAGTGGCACGACCGAACTCCGCAGTGCTCGCCGTAACTTCGTGTGTGCACGCCGTCGTCTCGGGTGCGTCCGTAGTTGCGTGCGTAGCAGGTTGGCGCCGCGACGCCATTGTATGATGCGTAGCGGCTTGATGTGGCGGAGCGGTGGGCCCAGCTCTCGGCGTCGCGACGACTTGCTCAGTCGCGTATGGGGCCGGCGCGTACGGATAGGGCGCGTACGGGACGGCGTGTTGCATCGGGATATACGGCGCTGGGGCGTTCGGCGTATATGATTGCTTCGTCGTTGGCGGGCCCGCTTCTGAGTGTAGCAGGCGGTGATGCGGGTAAGTGCACCCGGGAACACCGCAGCCGCGGGCTCGGCACTGGTCGCGGCGATGCCGGCGGTCCAGGCATTTGAAGCAGATTTTGTTGTTGCGGACCCAATCCCATCGGGCTCCGACTGTCATGTTGAGTATCTTGCGGCATTCTGTAGTGCGATGAGCGCCGCCGCAGCATAGACAGGCGTCGGCGTGCTCAGTTGTGTAGGTCTGCGCTCGATCTTTGAGAGGGCGTCGTACGGCTCCTCTTCCGGCGCCGCTGCTGATTGCTCGATTGTCTGGGACGCGCTGCGATCCCCGTAGCTCGGCGGCGGGCGTCGGTCTTCTTGTCGGCGCCTTGGCGTGGGAAAATTCCATTTCCGCATCGCTCTCCTCCAGCAGGAATTCCGCCATGAGCATGAGTTCGCTCTCGGCGGAATGTAGGCGCTCCTTGGCGTAGGAGCACCATCGGCTGCGTAAGTGCGGGCTTAGGCGCTCCGTCACTTCTCTGATTAGCAGCGGGTTGGCGCCGTAGCTACGGCGATCGAGGTCCACCAGCGTCGAGACGATGTTCATAACTTTGATTGCGAAGTTGTTGAGATCGATGGCGCTCGGTCCCAATGGCGGCATCCTCTTCAGCTCTTCAATGGCTCGGTCGATGAGAAGGTCAGTCCGCCCGAAGTTTTTCTTCAGTACTCGTATGATGAGTTCGGGGCGGGTCGACGAGGCAAGCATGTGTTGTACGCATTGCCTCGCCTCTCCCTTCAGGCTGTGGCGCAGGCGCGCGACGTTCTCGAATGGCGAGAATTTGTAGCGCGTAGTGCTCTCGGTGTAGCCGTTGTAAAATGTGAGCCACTCGCTCGGCTCTCCGGAGAATGGCGGCAACTCGTAGACTTGACGTGGAGGTGGCCGCATCATCGTTTCGATTGTGTCCGTCAGGCGGTCGATAGCTCGTCCTCTGCTCGTCGATCGCTCCCGCTGGCTATGTGGCGTCTGTGGCTCGTGCTGTTGCCGCTCGCGTGTCTCGCGTTGCGGCGTCCGTGCTCGAGTATGCTTCGCATTGTCCGCGTCAGCATTTTGTACGCCTGTCAGCCAGTCGTCGACTCGACGTTGAGAGTCAGCTTGAGAACCGCCGGCTCGGGATTGTTCATCGATGCGCTCCATTTCGACCGCGAGCCTCTTCTCGACGAGCTCGCGTTCCAGTCGAATTTCCTCGCAGCGTAGTTGCTTGAGCCGCTCCATAGCGGCGAGCTCCGCCTCGCGGCGGAGCACGTCCGTCGTGTTCGACGCTCGAGAGTGAAGTGATGATGGTCGGCGCGGCGCGTGGGCTTTATGTGCGAAAGTCACGTTGAACTCGCGCCGCTGCGCGCGGGCCTCTGATTGGTCGGCCGGCGCGGAGTGCTGTGATTGGCCGGCGTGCGCGGCCGGCGCGGTGCGCTGTGATTGGTCGAAGCGCTCGGCGTTCTTCGACAGTCGTTGTTCCAGTTCGCTGCGCCCAGCCGTAGTGTCGGTTGGTGGCGAAACTGGAGCTTCTTCGGCGGGGGACTCTGGTGAGTCGGTTTGAAACTGCAGTCCCGAAGGGCCCGGCCGGGCCTGGGCAGCGGGCGGTGAGTGCGTGACTGCAACATTTGTCACCGCGAACCGTTGTAGGTCGACTGCAGCTTGTGTGCGCTCACGCTGCGAGCGCGCACTCTCCTCACTCTTGTTTCCTCGCGTTAAAACCATCTTTGATGACGTTTGGAAAACCGCACTTTTCCAACTACACACAACGAACCTAAACTAAAATAACTAATTCCGATCCGGTTCGAAGGACCAAACAATGTAGACGACAACCGCGTCCGTCGGCTATCGGCTACAAGGGCACTCCGAAACTCAGCGATGAGTAAGGAGCGAATGGACTGTAATGAAAACTAGGTAACGAAAACGGACGAATATGAAACGCAAAGTAAATCAAACGATATATATTTACACACAAATTAACAAAACACAACAAGGATCGGAAAACACTTAAATTTACTCTTAACTAATATAGTCTCTGTCTAAAATGAATTTAACACTGATCGCGGACCGATGGTACTACGCTAACACTGATAAACTAAATTCGCGGACCGATGGTGCTACGCTACTGTATACAAAGATGGTTAATACTCGGAAGTAAAGTGGAGAAGTGATTCTATACAAAAATGGCCGTCCTTTTATACAAATCGACTCTAGGACCAGGGGGACGCCCGCCCTGTCTTTCTACATCAAATTACAAGAGTTATATATTACTTAGTCTAAATAGGATTTATATTATAGATTGACGTCTATACAATGCACAAAAATGTGAGCGTGTTTACGCTGTGGGAGCTCCCGTCCGACTGTGAGGCGTGAAAATACCTAACGATTCTTTGTCCCCGGCAAGAGGCCGTCTCGCTCGCACCGTCCGAGATATACACTCGCGCGGTCACTCTTAACGCGCTGCGCGCCGCGAGACTAGTTTAGTCTTTGATTTATCGTGTTCTCGGACGGTTGCGGCCGGGACAATGTTCTACAAAATTACTCTATTTATTGAAATCTACATTCTTACAAAGTTTCAAATTAATCTATAATTTTCCTCAATTTTTACATCGAACGTAAACAAAGATGGCTCCTTTGTCTCGCGCTGCGAGTGGAAATTACCACGATGAGTCATCTTTGTTTTGTCGTGGTCTTTTTACTAAGACATGACGGGAGCTCTACATGAATAAATGATTATACAGGAAATTTAATTAATTTCAGCCGCTTATACGGGCAAACGATCTTATATCTAAGTTATTTAAAATATTTATTTATTATTTCTCTTAAAATTAAGCGCTCTGCAAAGCTGTCCGTAACAGGTATTTTGTACTGTCTTTAAGCTGTGTGCTTTAGTCTTCTGAAGACGCAGTAGCTGGCGGCTTACGATATTACTGAGCAATTAGGTACCTTCATGAAGCAGCTCGAAGCTCAGATGGAGGTTAACTTCTTAGGTTAGGAGTGAATGAGGGCGCACTTATTAACTTTCACTGGCGTTGTCGTAGCGTACCTGATTTTATCTAGTTGTACATGATTGAACATCCACCGCTTAGGTTTTTGTACAGCTACGCGCGTCGCGCATTATGTACTCCAAAAATGCGTAAATTGCTGCGAGCAGAGCGCACACCGCGTAGCGGGTTCCTATGATAGTGCCACTTGATAATGCACATCATGGAGCTGATATTGATTTTTCACCATAATTAAACATCACTTTGGAAGTGTTATACCTATTGGCTTGCAACAGAATTGTACATAATATTATTTTTCTTGTTCAAGATTGAAAAGATACTGATGAAGAAATAAACGAAAATACGAAAGTAACAAAAGCATTTAACAGAAACGCTACAGATTAGGGTTAAGTCACCGGATTGGCCGACGCTAAGTGTGTAGCGTTACAGGAGCGTAACGTGGTTATCAGGTAGGGGGATCTGTAATTGAAATACCGCGTTACCACGGGTTCAGAACTACATGATACTGAAAAACAGTATGAAATGCCTCCATCTCAAAATCATTTGATTTTGTACCGAAGTAAAATTAGGTCGATTATGCGCATTTGGACGGCGCGCAGTGGCAAATTCAGCTGCCTACTGAGCTGGCTTTCTTGGGTTCTAATCTGTCTCTATGTATTTTGCATATTGTCGTCTATAAGTACGTAAGTATCCATAGTACAAGCATTACTTGGTTTGGGATTAAGTCAATACTTTTATGTAAAATTGTGCTTTAATTTTATTTTTTCCATTATTTATTTACGAGTATATAAACGTTGAATTTTATTACAAACATAAGGCCTGCCTGCGTGCATCGCAACGCCACAAGTATCACACGTACATATGTTGCCGAGAACCTGTTTAAACCTTTACTAAAAAAGAAACTATTCTGATCACTCATAATTAATGCATCTGTAGTATTTTTTTTTGAGATTTTTAAAGTTACACTAGCTAACAAGCTTTCCGCGAGTTCAGCAACAGCAATAAAATGGATATACAGGGTGGAACATTGGTAAAGACTGAGCTGACAGGATAGTGTCATCTGTGTGATCTACAATCGACCTATTATAATTTTGAAAAGCTGGACTTAAAAGTAAAAAAAAGTCATCAACATACATTTTAATATCAATGACAACCCTATTAACTCAAAGGTTTTATTTACATTGTAAATTGACACCTATCTTTAAATTAAGCGATTTTCAAAAGATGCTAGGGTCGATATGTGCAGATTTTTACAGGAATGTTTAACAAACTGTATCTCAAAAATGGATAGAAATATTTATATAGTTCATTGGTGAAAAATTAAATACTCAGTCAGAAAAAAAATCTGTTTGCTTAAAATTCCTTCGATCTGTTCCACCCTGTATATAATGAGACTGACTGATACTTCTTTCGTATAAGTTATTTATTTTCTCATACACGCCTTTTATGTTTCACCCCAAAGATTTTGGAAGAATCCTTACTTAGCGCACTTATCTTCACCTTCACCTTCAAAGCGGTTCATAATTTATCTTTGGATCGACTCGAACGTGGTGTACGGATGACACTTAGTTCATAATTGCATTTATTGTAGGTGTTGGTGCAAGATGGCTTATGGCACGTCTTGCGCTTTTGACGCTTAATATCCAGCGCCTGGAGCAGTGTTTCTTCAAACTCTTTCACTCTATAGCCGACAGTGGAACACCAGGGTGAATATCAACATTGCAAATTTTTTTAAGTTTTGGTGGCACATTTTTTTTTTAGTTTTTAAGAAGATATTAAGTTATAATACTAAATATCTATTCACAATATTACACATTTTCATATTTGTCCAAGAATTTTAACAATACTTAATGAAATATGAGCACCCAAATGTTTGGGTTGCCACCAAAACTGAAATTTGCCCACCTAATCTTAAATATACGCCACCAAAACTAAATCTTGCCCACCAAGAACTGAAACCTCCTTACTATTTGTATGAAAAATGATATATAGCCACCTAAACTGAAAATTTACGAAAAAAAATTCTTACAATTTAATGATTTATTTTAAGATTGTAATTATAGAATAAATTGAACTACATACCAAAACACTGTATACTTACGACACGAACAACAAAGAACAAGCGCATAATTCGAGCCACCAAAACTAACAAATCGTTGAACAAAATGCCACCAAAGAGGTTACGTACTTTATGGCGGGAAACACACCGTCTCAGTCGCACTTCCACTCCGCGCAAGCGCTAGCGCACGACTGACCTAAGTGGGGTAAACCAACGCGACAACTCCTGCGCCATTTAATAACCAGCAACGACATCTTGAAATTTCGCCACCGTAACTTACAATTTTGCCTGGACAAACTTTGATCCAGAGTCATGTGTATTTAAATAGGTAAAATGATGAAATTATACCAACATTAACAGGCTATGACTTCATAAATTGTTAATTTGATGCCTTATTTATATACAAACTTAAAACATAGCCATGCTGAGCGCTTGTTTCATAAGAAGTACGTTGAGGACAAGCCACCTTGTTCTTAAATAATTTACTTTTTATTTTTTATTTTAATAAATATATATGTTTACTGCAATCTAAACTTGTAGCCAACTATTTTGTTATTCCAATAATTAACCATAAAAATTTTAGAAAAAAATATGCATTTTACACTGGGATTCTCAGCTTGGACACGTAAAAAATGCTGTTTTGATATTCACCCACCATACTTGTACTACAATGACCGTGGTGAACTCCAGTCACAACGCGCGCAGTGATACTGCTATATTTGCTAATCAACTGGGTTTTGTGAGGCATCTTCACACCCACCGTCGTACGAGTGCTACGAACCCAACTACTTGAAAGCGATGTCATCGGATTCGATGAAGTAGACGTCATCTCCATCATCATCATCATCATTATCATCATCATTATCATCATCATCATCATTTTAATTTATTAAATTAGTGAGGTCTACCACAGATGAGTGATACCACATTTGCAAGATGGTCCGTAGCGAGTGGTTGCGAATATCTCCGTGCGTCGTAGTAGTGGCGACCGACAGAATGGTTAAATGTTAATTAGACCGATCGAACGCAGCCCACTCGATACCCGCGATTACACGCATGTGTCGTCCGTGTGTGGGATGCCTTGTTTGTGTGTACCAATGCCTTTTGTTAAGTGGAGTTCATTAATGTTAGAAGTTGGATTTAATGTTTGGCAAGCGTGTAATGTTATACGAATGCTGCGTGAGAATGTTGTTTCGAAACTCATTTTATCTTTATGGTTTGTATCAGGATCATTATTATTATTTTTAATTGAGTCTACTTATTGGCATAAACATGTGGGTACACACCACTATTATTATATTACATCATTGATACAAAGATCAAAGCTTAAAGAAAAATTGAAATGACTTACTTGGTGGAAGAGACCGGGAACCGAACCCGGTACCTCTGGACTGCCGTAAGCAGGGTCACATACCACCGCGCCAAATTAACGCTCGAACGCGACGCCATCTGTCGTAAAAACAGACGATACTGCTCAATAAGTCGATTGACAGTGGTTCGCACAAACATCTGGAGGTGGCGCTGTAATTAATGTTCGAGGTAGTTACGATCTTTTGGTACGTGATAGGTACGTGTTTACGATAGTCTGTGCGGGGGACGAGGAAGCCGAACGCTGAAGGTCATTCGGACTAGGGAACCCCATAAAGCTTTGATCTTTGCATCAATGGTCTACTTATTATTGTTTACCCAGACAAGAACACCGCATAAATAAACAGGTTATCCATTGTATGTTTTTGCTTGCTCTGGTTTCTCCATACCGGAGTTGTTGTAATGTCCTTATATAAATCTCTCTAAGATGTTGCTTTGCCATCTTTTTAAATCTCCTCAGTCCTCACGTATTGCTGTGTTTACTTACTTTTTCATTTTGCTTACTATCGTTTTACTTACTTGCAGAAATATGTATTTACTATAACAAAAATCTACATATAGCTGCCAGCAAACTTTTTGAACAAAAATGGCGGATCTGCGCATGGACATTAGTACGTAAATCGACTATTGCGCAGTCAAGGTTATGCTCAAGAAGTGTGCCGGCAACTGTACCTACCAAATATGTAGATTTTTGTTCAAAACATGCCTTGTGATTTGAACCAGCTTTGAGACCTCATATGAGAGCTTTGAAGGTATTAGGATGTTGAATATAAAATATCAAACGTTACACAAAAGAATGCTATTTGTTATAATAAAAAAAATATTCTGTTTCTACTCAACATTTTGACTTATACACATAATTGTTTTGATCACTTGATTACAAAATATGGCCGCTGAAAAGTAATTGTGCTATTATGTAACAAACGATTAAAATATTGGTCCCAAATGTTGGACCAGGTATTCTTCGCACAGGTATTTGTCGGCTAGTAAGTTTGGCGTCAAACATTGGTCCCAGCGTTTGGCTCAAGAGATAGCCATAGCTCATTTGTAGAGGGTTTAATAGCCAGCGTACCTCTTACACGTAATCTTTATGTGCGTATAAAACGTAACACTAAATGCGCGTCTTAAATAAATTGAGTACATTCCATCCGACAACGGCGGCCATTAAGTTAAAAACGAGCTGCGCCTACAGAACCTTACCAATTCAAAGAGACGTAACAGCCAAGGAGTTTCAACATGACATACACCTGTTTGGAACTAAGGGGATAGTATAGGCCGAACGACCAAAATGTTATGGTGGAAAATGCGAAATGTCCCAATGAATTAATAGCTATCATTTAGGCCTCTGTTTGGGCAGGTTTGACAAAAACGGAAACAATGATAATGCTTTAGGTACGTTTTCAGATGAGTTATTAGGTGTATTTTGTTCCGTTGGGTTATTTAATCTGACTGAATAGCTGTTCTGTGAAAAAGGCCGTCCTTCTGTGAAAAAGGGTTTGGGTAATAATTGAAGTTTAGGCTCACCGAACGCCCGTTCAGCTGAAGGTTGGGTTTTGTGGCCACTATAACGTAATCCGCGAAACATAATATTGTTTCTGAATTTTAATGTGTAATTTACAATTAATATGAATTAAATTAAGACATAGTAAAAGTAAAAGCAGAATAAATAAAATTAAAGATAATGTCTTCCAGACGGAAACATAATTCTGAATTCCACCAGCAGTGACATCTTTGAGTAGCAAACGATCTCTTTGATTATTGATTTATAAATTGCTTACTTGCTTGCTAACAAGACAATCAATATATTTTATAAACTTCAATTGAATAATACACTTGTATCTTGTATCAGAGAGGTAATGCCGCCAGTGTAATGGGGACCATGCCACAGTACATATATAGGCTAAAGCAGTATGGAAACTACGAACAAACGGTCGAAACAGCGCACACACACAGACGCAAGCGTTTACAAGGCGGCTAAGCGTACTTCGCGGTGCTGTTATAGTAGCGCGTGGCTGTTTGTTTTCACTGCGTATTGCGTGCGCTGTCCGCGAATTTTTAAAGATGCCACGAGTGTATTGCGTTGTATACGGTTGCTTGAATTCGGCTTCTTCAAACCTTTTAACTGTTGTTTTGAAAGAGAATACCTAAATGTGTAAAGTAGCTGCATGAATTTATCAATAAGTAGACAAAATCAGTTATGGTGCCGTGCCCATGCTTTCTGGTAATTTATTAATTAGAATGAGGATTTTTTACACGATAAAATTGAATAATAAAGCTTTTCGAACGTGTCGTAGCAGGCGAAAGTATTTCTCAGTCGGCAATTTATAATAAGTACAAACTTGTCTTAATTGGATAAAGACGCTTTAAAATGTTGAAGTCTTTTAATTACATAATTTTGTTTTTAAACTAGTCAATTCATTGGATTAGGCTAGGTTTTTTTAACAATAAATGTATATGAAAAGTAAAATACAAGAAGTAATCACAACATATAAATACATCATAAAAAACCTAACCTAGGGTGCCGCCCGCAGCGCATGACAACCCTAGCGCGTAGGTATTTATCTTCAAAACCGGCCAAGAGCATGTCGGGCCACGCTCAGTGTAGGGTTCCGTAGGTGCTCATCCTTCACAATAAACTGCAGTTTTAAGCCCGAGGTTTAAGTTAAGAAAAATTTTAAGCTCTATAAAAAGGTCGTAAACGCCCTAGAAACTGTAATGACTTATTACCTTCTGGAAGTCAACTTATGTCCTTTTAAAGAAATATATGAAATTTGGCGATAACTCAAAAACGGCTCGACCGATTTTGTTCAATATAGTTTTCATTGGAAGTACTTATAAGGCCTTATATACATGAATTTTTCCAAATTTTTTTGACCCGCGGTTGAAAAGTTAGAGGGGGGGACACAATTTTTTTTGTTTTCGGAGCGAATATTTACAAAACTGCTGACTTTATCAAAAAATAATGTTAGAAGATCCCTATTATTTTTACAAGACCTATTCAACGACACCCCACACACCAGTGTTAAAAAGAAAAAAAAAATCACCCCCACTTTAGGTGTTCTAGAGGTACCCGAAAAAAATTTTTTTTTTTAATTTTTATTTTACCGTTCTGTCGGCGTTATACATACACATACTCATACCAAATTTTAGCTTTCTAGTACTAATGATCACGGAGCTAAGCCGCGGACGGACAGACGGACATGGCGAAACTATAAGGGTTCCTAGTTGACTACGGAACCCTAAAAAAAGGCCTTAGTTTCCATACTGCTTTAGCCTATATATATACTGTGACCATGCCACAGGCAGAGCTGCTGGAGGGGGTGTTCTTTTTATAATCCTATTATTTTTAATTTAGTATTAGTAGTTGATTTAGTATTTATCAACTCTTTTACCACTTGTATCTTAGATGCTCTCCGAACGATTAATTTTCTACTCTGCACCCATTTGAAGCATCTCTGTTTGGCCCTATGGTTGACTGGTAGAGAATGCCATTAAGCATTAAGTTCGCCACTTGTACTGACTTTTGTTAGTGTTTAATAAAGTTTATATAAATACATAAATTTAGAGAAATGAGGAATACCCCAAGAATCTATGAACCTACCGTGTGTCAACTCCACTACCCAAAGGTTGTCTGGAAGAGATCGCTCTTTAGCGATAAGACCTGTTGTCTACCGTTATTAAAATTATTGTTTCTGTGTTTAATTTGTAAACTTTTTAGTGCACAATAAAGAATTTTGTATTGTATTATATTGTATAATGGAGTAAACATTATTTGTTTGTTCCATTATAGTCTCCAACCTTACAGTTAACCTTACTAAAAGGTCGATCGAACAACTTAACTACTTACAGATGCCAGAACGTGTTTAAAGAACCTCTCAAACCCCAGTTCATATCTGTTGACACGAACTTTTCAGCCAGTCGTGGATTTTAATTAAACGCGAAATAACTCTCGAGACACAACCAATGGTTAAAACTTAAAACTTACACAAAACAACGCGAGCCTCCACACGCGGGGTCTAACTTTAATTTAGAGAACTTTTGAACCTGTGTTTTACTTTCAGTCTTTGTTATGAATATGAAGTGCAACGGTTTTTAATTTAATGTTTTATGATTTAATGTTTAATCCTCACTATCTCTACATAGTATAAAACAAAGTAGCTTCCAGCTGTCTGTCTGTCTGTCCCTATATATGCTTAGATCTTTAAAACTACGCAACGGATTCTGATGCGGATTTTTAATAAATAGGTAGAGTAAATTTAAGAGACAGGTTTATATCTATAATACATGCATAATTTATCATTGCACCCGTGCGAAGCCGGGGTGGGTCGCTAGTTATTGCACAAATGAAAACGTATCAAAATGCGAAGTTATTTAATCCCATGAGGCCATCCTCTACCAGTCAACCTTAGGGCAAAGCAGAAAATTGTAGCCGGTACAACTAACTTTCTCTTATTTTCTCTTTCGGTTTCTTTCTTGCGATAATAGGAATGACGACTGACTGATGTTAAATTCTACAGTATACTGTTGTTATATTAGTCTAAGATCCCGATATAGAACGACCTTCACCGAGATGTTTATTTGATGAAATGTATTTTATATTTAATTTATTATTTAATATGTCTAATTGTAATTTCTTGCATTGTATTTCTCCTGTATATTTTATGAGGTGTGCAATTAAGAGTTCTTGTATTGTATTGTATGTCAATAAATATATTGCATATGGGTTGCCTAAAAAATTTTAGTCCATGCACATTTGGCTCTATGTGGGTGAGCTATGTATATTGTGAATTGAATAAATAAATGAAATGAAATGAAATGGTCTTTCTGTACGGAGCTGAGACGTGGACACTGAGGATGCGAGATCGCCAAAAGATTGACGGACTGGAAATATGGTGCTGGAGACGCTTGTTCAGTATCCCGTGGACTGCGTACCGAACCAACGTTTCAATCCTGAAAGAACTCAACATCAAAGAGAGATTATCGTCGACTGTGCAAATACGAATCCTCAAGTTCTTCGGGCACATCACCTTCAACGAGGACTCCATGGAACGATTGTTGGTGCAAGGGAAAGTCGAGGGCAAAAGATCTCGTAGGGCCTACGACGTAGGCGCTCTCCAACGCGATGGACAGGCCTCATCAAATCTGTGACACAATGCGGCATAAACGAGAATTCTCACTCCGCCAAACATAGAACTCCATGGCGGCGCATCACGAGGGAAGCGGTGGCGAAAGAATTGCACTCTGCCAAGAGTGCACGACTACGAAGAAGAACATGGGTGACTCATAATGAGCATGTCTTTCCGCTGAGATCAAGATGATTGATGAGTTTATCACGCAACAGATAAATGATGAAACATTCATTACATACTTGTCATTCCTCTCTCTATCTTTCACGTTATCTTCGCAAGTTCGTCTGTAGAAATGACGACTTTAAAAGTTTTTTTTTTTTATTATATATATCTTTTACCTTCTTCCTCCTCCGGGTAGGCAAGCACTTGTGACTCCTCTGGTGTTGCAGGTGTTTATGGGTGACGGTAATCGCTTTCCATCAGGCGATACGTTTGCTCATTTGCCCCCTATGACATAAAAAAAAAAGAATCTGTTTTAATGTGGAAATATGCCACATTTTATTTGACTAAATGTTGACACAAAGGTAAATTAAATAAGAAAAATGTAATGTGATCTACTTTTGTAGTTTAAAATATACATGTATTCAATATGTTATTAGTTGCAAATGTAATTAAATTAGATTATGTAGAATTATTAATTGCTGACGGTATTAATGCGACAAGTTATACTGTATTTTAATTCGATATGTTAATTACGTGGTGAACAACATCTAGTAATTTCAGGTGATTTGTATAATTTAGTTCGGTTTATTCGATTAGTACGCCATTTATCGCAACTATCACTGAACTGCAGTAAATTTGAATGCTGGATAAAGTTACACATCATCATCATCATCAGCCCGTATTTATCTACTGCTGGACTAGGGCCTCCTCGTGCATTTTCCATTCACTGCGATTCCGGGCCGCGTGCATCCACTTTCTTCCTGCGACGCCAACTATGTCGTCTCTCCATCTAGAGGGGGGTCTGCCCACACTTCTTTTCCCCATTCGTGGTTGCCACTCCAGTATCTTTGGAGACCAGCGTCCGTCTTCTCGCCTACATACATGCCCCGCCCATCTCCATTTTAGAGTAGCGGCTTTCCTAGCGATGTCGGTTACTTGGGTTCTCCGTCTGATCTCTTTGTTTGGAATGCGGTCTCTGAGTGTTATCCCCAGCATCGCTCTCTCCATCGCTCTCTGGGCAACTTGGAGTTGATGCACGGTTTGGCGGGTGAAGGTCCAAGTTTCTGCTCCATAGGTCATAGTAGGGAGTACGCACTGATCGTAGACCTTCCTTTTCAGGCTCATGGGGATATCGCTTTTAAACACTTCGGACAGCTTTCTAAAGGCAGCCCAACCTAGTTGTATGCGCCTATTAATTTCCATGCTCAGGCTGTTCCTGTTCAGACTCAGAACCTGGCCTAGGTATATGTAGTGTGTAACACGGCTGATCTTGTTATTGCCCACCAAGACGTGATCAACTTCTTCTTGGCACATGATTTGGGTTTTATTCATATTCATCCTTAGGCCTACTTTCACAGAAGCTGCGTTTAATTGTTCGAGCATGCCTTTGAGTTGGTCTACTGACTCAGCTATAAGAATGATATCGTCCGCAAATCTCAGGTGTGTTAGACTTTCTCCGTTTACATTTATACCTTTGTTGGACCAGTCCAGAGTCCGGAAAACATCTTCGAGTGCTGACGAGAACAACTTCGGCGATATCGTGTCCCCTTGTCTAACTCCTTTCTGAACTTCGACTGGTCTTGTCAGCTCATGAAGTTTAACCTGGAGTGTGGCCCCGCTGTATATGTTTTTGAGGATTTGTATGTACCTGTCGTCGACAAGACTTCGTTTCAAGGATTGTAGTACAGCCCAATGCTCTATAGAATCGAACGCCTTTTCGTAGTCTATAAAGGCCACACATATAGGTAGATTGTATTCCAAGCATTTCTCAAACAGCTGTCTTACCGTGAATATGTGGTCTATTGTGGAAAAGCCCGAGCGGAACCCTGCTTGCTCTACAGGTTGTGCTGCATCTAGGCGAGGTGTGAGCCTTAAAGTAAGAATTTTAGTAAAAAGCTTATAGGTGTGGTCCAAGGTGGTTATCGGTCGGTAATTGGCTAGGTTAGATTTGTCGCCTTTCTTGTATATGAGTGATACAGCTGCATTTTTCCATGCTTCCGGTGCTATACCTTCCTGGAGGATTCTGTTGAATAGCAACTGTAGTCGCCTCAGTACCGGTTTCCCACCGTATTTCAAAAGTTCACAGGTTATCTGGTCTTGTCCAGGGGCCTTATCGTTTTTCATTAGTTTCAGCGCATTTTTTATTTCATAGAGACTTATATCAGGGAGGTCTAGAGTCAGGTGTTTTGTGAGTTTTGCCCTACAATCTTTGGTATCGGGTTGTGGTTCAGCAATGTTAGCTTTATAAAGGGAAGCATAGAAGCTTTCCACTACTCTAAGAATCTCGTCTCGGTCTGTGGTTGTGTTGCCACTCTGATCCGTGATTTTGGATATTTGGGAGGTTCCACATTGGAGCTTCTTTTGGAGCACATACGGAAAGTTACACATACGGATGTATATACATATTAATATACAGTCGACAGCAAAATAACAATATTATAATACAATTCAAATATTACCAACCAATACGGTTTAGGTACTTAAATAAAAAAAAAAATTAGCCCTGCAGTTGCTGCGCTTTTTCAAACTGCCTAATGGTCAGATACGAGTGGTGCAAAGTTACAAATACAGATGTACAAATATTAATGCACCTACAGTCGATAACAAAAGTACTTTTTAATACTATTATTCATAACTAGCGACCCGCCCCGGCTTCGCACGGGTGAAATGCTAACAAATTATGTATGTATTATACATATAAACCTTCCTCTTGAATCACTCTATCTATTAAAAAAAACCGCATCAAAATCCGTTGCGTAGTTTTAAAGATTTAAGCATACAAAGGGACATAGGGACAGAGAAAGCGACTTTGTTTTATACTATGTAGTGATGATTACCAACCGTATGGGTTTAGTTGAAGTATTTAAATTATACAGATTTATTGTCATATTGTTGCAGTCTCGTTCCTTGAATTAGACTTAACATTTATTATGAGGATGTACTGTTTGAGTTAATTTTGTGTTTATGAACTAAAATAATTATGAATTCCAACTTCATGCATGTTTCCTGTTGTTGAAAAGTGGGTACGGGAATGTGTTTGAAAAGTAGTAAATATTTCCCGCTCGTCATTGCATTGATTCAATAACAATGCAGCAGAACGAACGCTCGACGGGCCACTGCGCCCGTCGCTTTGCCGTTTTCGAATTCAGTTTAACTTGCTCTTTCACAGATTTTCAGAGTTCGGTGGCAGTTCTACATTTCTAAAAAAAATGTAGGTGAAAGGAAGGTAAAACGTGTGTACAATGTACATAATATACAGAATCGGGAATATCATATAAAACCTCCCATGAACCCATGTATCTGCCAGATTGCTATTGTTTTTGCTATTTTGGTAAACAGATTTTACTTTTTCCTGGGATTTTCCTTCTCTTCAGGCTTTTGTTTTCTATTCGATGGGAATTAGTGAAGTCGGAAATATTGTTTTTATTTTAATTTAGCTGGTTATTGTTACGATATACCCTGCGCACCGAAGCTTAAAATATTCAATTCAAAGTTTAATTGACCAAATGGATATGAAAACATCATCAAACTTTGGCCTTATTAACTCCAAAGACGCAAATTACGCCTACAGAAAGACTTTTGCTTTAATTGCGTTTAGGTGCCTGGAGCATATTTTTCTTCGTGGAGCTGGACGATCAAAGGATATAGTTTTGATGAGCCGGATTCTGTAATAATAACCGGTTATTAGGTTTTTCCCTCCACGGAACCACTAGGGCCGCGCCGGCTCCCGCGCCGGACCGTGTTTGAACAACCGAAGGCGGAATGTTTTTTCCGGCCGACGTCGCGAGTGGAAACTCCATTGAGAATTTAATTTTGTGCTCGCCCCTTGAAGGAATTCCTAAGCGGACTCGTAATAATTCAACAACAAGTTTACTTCGTTCCGCAGCCGTCGCGTTGAGATGGGGCCAGTTGCTGGCTCCAGCACTTACCGAAATTAATAGCGATTGAGCATCTTTAGACGTCTATTCTGGACGGGCTTATTTTTATCACTTACCGGTGTAGATTTCAAGGCTTTGTGATCTTGAATAAAATTGTGTCTATCATGCACCAGCTAACGCGGTGACAACATACGGCGGCGGCGGTGGTTGCGGGGTGATAGTGTTGATGGGACGATCATGGAACATTTAGGGGGAGGATTTAGTCCCGCAGTGGTAACATTTTGGCCGAAGCGATAATAATTAAATTTACTCAATTTGTGGCGAGCCACAGATTACTGGGAGTTTTTACCACGAATTATGTCACATAAGGCGAATCATCCACATAAGGTCAAGAAAATCAAATATTTTAATGTAACATCACGTCATACACCAACAGGTACTACACACAATGAGTTTGTGCACATTTATAAACACGATGGCAACTCTGAATACATAAAATAAAACATTATACCGAAAATAAGTAATATAAAATAAAATATCATTTAAAAAGAATAACGCATTACACGTAATCATATATTCTCACACGAATGTCAATTTATTACGAATTTCGTCGTAAATAAAATTTAAAACGCTGTGGTAAATTCACGCTGTAAATAAAGATATCCATGAATGTTTTAATCTGGTTTATATTAAGCAAGTTTCGATGAACCAGCATGTGGCACACCGTTACAACAGAAATAGTTATTTGTTATGCAAGGCTGCAAAGTTGTTATTTGGCGCGAGTGTTGAAATTGAAAGCTGAGCGAGCGAAGGAATCTAAGATTGAACCATGAGCGAAGCGAATGGTTCAAAGATAGATTCCTGAGCGTAGCGAAGCTTTCAAGACACGAGAAGCTAAATAATTTTGCAGCCATGCGGAACACACAACTTTTCACCTCACTACAGCGAGGAAAATGGAAGTTCAAGAAAAACAATTATAACATAAAAATAATCATATTTAATTTTGCCTTCTATTTAGCACATCAAATTTAAAACATTAACACACTCAAATCCAAACCAAATAAATACGAGAGAAGCACACACATATTAAAAATATGGCCGTAATTTGTATTATCGTCGTGTAGGTATATTTTATCGTTGAGTTTTTCTTAAGCACTGTTGTATTATATTTATATTTGAAACTACTTGACATCATTCGTTGTGAATGTGGGAGAATGGCATTCTGAGAAGGATTAGTTGGCCACTCGGAAGTATTTTCCATAACATTTGCTTTGGAAGTTATTGGACGATATCTTCTTTTAAAACGCCAATAGTTTCGGTAAATTACTTATTGTCTCCAAATATTTATAACAAATTCTTTTTCGTTTTAATGCAGGCTTTTAGCATTGATTAAATACTCCAAATTGGGCTTATTTTTCTTGTTTTCCACATTTCTATAAAGTAAGACAACAGTATGTATTCTCCACAGAACCAATTTACGTTGTTTCGTGAATTGTGAAAACTTCCAAGTTTTTAATTATTATTTTTTTCTCGGGTGCGTTCAGAAATTATACTCTTATGTTCCAACTTTTATAACAAATAAATATAAAAATTTGTGATGTATTTAATATATTTACTAGTCAAAATATGTAAATGAAACTGAAATACTTACTATTAATATAATATAAACATATTCAACATAAATGACACGCTTTTATGATAGCTTATTAAAGGAAAATCCAGATCTAGACATATTAACTTGTAAAATTAGTGTCCTTATTTGTACTGCCCGCAGGATATTAAACACGTAGTAATTTTGGTGTAATCTTAGTTATGTTTTTAGTTAATGCATGCTGGCTCATAGTTGCATGCACTTTACAAACACTCTAAAATGTTGTGCATAGTTGTAATTGAGTAACAGACACATATATGTCTCAATAATGTAAGCCCTAGTTAAGTTCTTAAGTTTGTTACTTGTAACTATGCCTTTTCTAAATAAATAAATAAATAAATAAATAAAATAAATTGTAGAAAAATAAAAACTTAAAAATCTGTCACCACAAACCAGGTTTCTGGACGTGATATTGTAGGTGTATTTTTTTTTAAAGAAGTATTCAAACGTACATAATATGATTTTAGCCGGCCTGACCAGATCGCCCTTTATTAGCGTGCGTTGATTGGTTATTCGAAGATTTATCGACTGATGAAATCAGTCATGCGTTGAAAGAGTCTTAAATATATAAAAGTTACATGCACCACAGAGAATCAAAATCGTCGTGTTCGAAATTCAAATGACTTTTGCACGCTAGCGGATAAAATAGACTTTTGCACGCAGATTTCGCCCTATAAACGGAGGTTTTCCGAGCGAGTGAGGTGAAAATGTTTTTTGAGGCGAAGGCACCATTTTGATCGCTATTGAGCTAATTATGTCGTTTATTATTGTTCAATATTATACGTTAATTTGGGCTTTAAATGGCCCGTTTTACAATTTGGCATAGTTTATTGTATTATTGTTACAATTTGGTATTGAATATCATCAGAAACGGTAATTAATAAATAGAGAAGCGAAATTCTACTTGATTGTTAACGAAATGCGCAAGAATATAGGCATATATTATAATTACGTGTTTTATCTGTATCTAACGATAATATATAATACAATACAAATCCACTTTATTGCACACTTCAAATACACGGGAATATAAAACATGTGAGATATACAGTAAAAAATAAACAGAGGTTAACAGCACATTTATTTATTTTATTTATTTAAACTTTATTGCACAAAACAAAAGTCAGTACAAATGGCGAACTTAATGCCTAATGGCATTCTCTACCAGTCAACCATAGGGCCAAACAGAGATGCTTCAAGTGGGTGCAGAGTAGAAAATTAATCGTTCGGAGAGTATTCAAGATACAAGTGAATACATGTACATTATACTAGCATTAACCGGCGGCTTCGCTCGCGTGCCTATACAACATACATCATCCTACGGCAACAATGCTCTTTTTTTTTTCAGGATTAAAAGTAGGCTATTTGTTAAGTTAGGGTATTATCTGCAATCTGCATTTCCCTCATGCATATCCGTCCAGCCGCCGTTTTAGCGTGAAGAAGTAACAAACATACACAGACTTTTGCTTTTCTAATATTACTGGGAAATACTTTTTATGTTATCACAACTCCACTTTAACAATTCATACCGAAAACTCAAGCACTCAAATGAAGCGATCTCAGCTTTTTACTGTATCCAAATAAAGTTCACTTCAAAATTCATAACTCGAAGTGAAGCTAAGACACCGGGATATGTGTGCATTTTATTTGTATAAAGCTTTTATAATGTTCCGTGCCTCCGCTTATCGACTTGGGATATTCGAGATTGGTTTAATGATTCTAAGCCATGTTCTAAGTAACGTCATGTTCTATTGTAAAATATTGAGGTTCTCTTCATTGATGAATGAAAAATGTATTATTCTGAGCCAGATAAACGTAATTCAGAATTCTGAAATGACTTAACATAATTGTTGAAAAGCTTGAATGTATTTATTACGGATGCAGGAAGTTTCCCGATCATTACTCCTCCCGTCCCAACGCGCCGCCCGCCTAGGTACCGATTGACGACGATCGAGATGCCACCAAATACTATTTTTTTAATCTATTAGGATAACGCGGGTCTCTGTCCATACCTCAAAAGGAAAAATAGAACCCCCTTATAGGATCACGTGTAGCTGTCTATCAGTCCGTCTGTTACAACCGATTTGCTGCAAAAATACTGGACCGATTAAATTGCAATTTGGCGCAAATGCTTTCAAGAATTTTCATTTCCACAATATAAAATTTCAAAATCGGTGGCATTTTCGTAATTAACGTCCCAAGAAACCATAAAAATTACACCCATACTCATATTTAGTCATTTCAACCCCATCGCACCCCAACAGGCGAGACGGTATTTCACGTCCACCACGTTTGTTTTCAAAATCGTTGTTTTTTTGGTAATCAGCGACCCGATAAACCATAGAAACATTACCCTTGTTGATCTTCAGACTTTGTCACCATATTCTCCTCCTTTAGGGGTTGAATTCTCAAAAAACATGAAACACGTGCTTACTCATTTATCGTTAGAAATACTCCTTGGAAGTTTTCAATAAAATAGTCTAACTAATCTTTTTTCCCCATACAAACTTATGACCCCCATTTCACCCCTTTGGGGGGTGACTTTTGACAAATGCTTCTTTTATTGCACCTCTAGACTTTATAAGGACACGTAGGTTCCAAATATGGACTCTAGAACCAGCGGTTTAGTATTTAGACATTTCAACTCCATTTCACCCCAACAGGGGAGTTGTTAATTCACGTCCGCCACGTTGGATTTTAAAATCGTTGCGGTTTCCGTAATCAGCAACCCGATAAACCATAAAAGCATTACCAATGTTGATTTTCAGACTTTGTCACCACATTTCTCCCTTTTAGGGGTTGAATTAAAAAAAAATCTGAAACACGTGTTTAGTCATTTTCGTTAGAAATACTCCTGTGAATTTTCGAATAAAATAGTTTAACTAATCTTGTTTCCCCAAAAAAAAATTTGGACTCCCATTTCACACCTTATAAGGAACCTACGTGCCAAATTGGACTCTCTGGAACCAGCGGTTTAGTATTTAGACATTTCAACTCCATTCCCTCCAGTTTAACTAATCCCCCACTACTAACTAATTCCCCATACAAACTTTGGACCCCCATTTAATCCCTTTGGGGGATGACTTTTGAAAAATTCTCTCTTAGTGCACCCCTACACCTTATAAGGAACCTACGTGCCAAATTGGACTCTCTAGAACCAGCGGTTAAGCATTTAGACATTTCAACCCCAACAGGGGAGATTTTAATTCACGTCCGCCACGTTGGATTTTAAATTCGTTGCGGTTTTCGTAATCAGCGACCCGATAAACCATAAAAACAATACCCATGTTGGTTTTCAGACTTTGTCACCACATTTCTCCCTTTTAGGGGTTGAATTTTCAAAAAACCTAAAACACGTGTTTACTGTTACAATGAAGCGAAACATTGAAAAATTTAATGGTTCGGACAGCACGAATGGCGCTACAATGCCAGTGCCACCCTAAGGCATGTTGAAGCAACTGGTTGAAAGATTCAATGGCTCTGACATCTGGATCGTGGTCCAGTTGGTAGGACGCGCGTGTTGGCTTGGAAACCTAACTAATCTTGTTTCCCCATACAAACTTTGGAACCCCATTTCACCCCTTTAGGGGGTGAGTTTTGAAAAATCCTTTCTTAGTGCACTCCTACACCTTATAAGGAACCTACGTGCCAAATTTCAACTCTCTAGAACCAGCTGTTTGGGCTGTGCGTTGATATGACAGTCAGTCAGTCAGTCAGTCAGTTTCTTCTTTTATATATTTAGATAACTTAACTACCATAAATACAATGATACATATATTTACACACACACATCTATGCTTAATCGGGTAAAATTTATTGGTTTGTCTTTTATTCACACTTCAACAGTAGATCGATAGATAGATAGACTACACAACGACTCGGTATAGATACAAATAAAATGGAACTGGAATTTCAGGGGAGACGCGGAGCACCGGGGACAACTGTTATAACCTAAACGGGTGTCACAATTACTCAATTACGAGGTTTTTATAAAATGCGTTCATGGCAAAAGTACCGCCTACAAGTTATATAAATAAATAAATAAATATCGGACAACCTCACACAAATCAGTCTAGTCCCACAGTAAGCTCTAGTAGGCTTGTGTTATGGATACTAAACAACGATAAACATACTTATATAGTTAAATACATACTTAAATACAAATAACATTCATGACCCAGGCACAAATATTCGAGATCATCACACAAATATTTGCCCTTGCCGGGATTCGAACCCAGGACCGTCGGCTCAGTAGGCAGTTGCTTAACCACTGCGCCAACCGCGTCATCTAAAATTAAATGTAGTGACTTGCTTGGGTTAGAATAGAATGCACAATATTTACCAATGTTAGATGTCGTTAAGGAAACATAAATTTTTACGAGAATTATTCTCATAATGACTGCTCAGCTCAGTGGCGTAACCGTAGCGAGAAGCTAAGAAGAGACTTAACTTTGTCCAACGGTATATCAGCAGCAGCAACAGTTTTCGATGCACCAATGATTTAACACTGGGCCGGCAGTAGGCGTCAAATCATTCTTGATCCAAAAACCACGGGGTATGGTGATGAGTTAAATCACGCTTAGTGCAATAGCTGTTTTAGCTGGTACTAAGACCGAGTGTGTCCTAAGCACCAGGTAGTAAGGTAGTAAGCCTCGACGTAAACGCAGCACAAACCATAACTTCTGCGCAAAACCAATAAGTTGTTTTCCAGTTCCAAAGAGTTGTTCGTCTGGCGTCCAAATTGCGATTTGTATCGGCGCAATAAATTACCGTTTCTTCTGCTACAGAACAATTAATTTTGAATCCTACGCCCCTCTGTTTACGGAGGCTTTGCTCTAGACTAACACAGTACGAGCCGGTTCATTTGTAAAATCCAAGTTAGTAATTGAGCCCGTTGTACTAGGAAATCGTGTTGAAATAGCACTCCAATTTCAGCAGTTAATTATGAAGGTATTTTTAACAGAAGTTTAAAATTGCTTGAGTAGTTTTGTAACTACTACTAAAACAATTTGCCCTGTACAGCTCTGCAATTGTAATTACTTTAACTTCACGATTATTGATATGATGATTTGAGGTGTGAGGAAGTATATAGATTTTTTACACATTTCAGAACTAAGTTTTTCTGAATCCGTCATTTTGTATACCATGTTGAATACTTTCTAAATCTATGTAAACTAGTATCGTCACCGTCCACTAAATATTCCTGGAGCTTTATTAGTCGACAACCAAGTAATTTCCTTCGATAAAGTTTTGTCGGTCGGTTCCTGTCTATTTAATGAACAATTAGGTAAATGCAAATTCGGTTAGATTTATGTCTAAATCTTTTCTGGTAAAAATGAGTTTTATGCGTAGTATTAGACAAACTTATTGTTATACATACTCATATAAGATTTGATAGTCAATTCGTAATCTTAAATTGCGGTCTTCGCCTAAATCGTAAGCCGTACCGTAAAATCCCGACAGATGACGCTAAAGCCCTATAAAGGGGCAAATATTCCGTAATGGCGGATGATACCGCACGCACACGTACTCCAAACGTCACAATTACATGGGCAGGTAATTTAATTTGCGGACGGTTTATGGCGCGGAAAGATATTCCCGGAAACGAGACACTAATGCGAGCGGGGGGGCATCGAGGAGTACAAAGAGGTTGGGCTTTAAAATGGAACTAAACAGTTTTGATTTACAACATTTATATTGTATTGTAAGTTGCTTGTAAAGTTGTTGCCTATGTGCTAGTAGTTTGCTATGTGTTAGTAATGACTAACAGTGGCCTGGTGTCAGTAGAACCGTATTTCCACCAGATTGACTAGGTTAAATCTGAGCACTCTTTTCTTGCTAAGCGGGAGATGAGAAGGATTTCTTCTAAGTCGTCAGGGAAGAAAAATAGTGGTATTCCCTCCCAATGAACCTTTTTACGAAACAGAAAAAGAGGAATTGTGTGAGCGATGATATGGAAAAGAAGGAATTAATGGCGAAATGACGAATGATAGGGAAGAATAGAAGAAAAAAAGCATGCTGCGTGGACCCCCGACACACACATGAGGTAATGGCAAGGAGGATGATGATTATGAACCTGTTTTAGAAAACTTGAATCGCTTCCAGAGAACAGTGAATACCTATGGATTTTTGATTGTATCTTATCATAGAGTTCACCATCGTTTATCATCACTTGAAATTTCTTTGGCCTCTTACCTGTCTATCTTATATTTGGCCTATCTTGGCCTCACAAAATAGCATACTTCGACACAGTGCATGCTTTTTGCCACGTGTTCCAAAATGCGTCCAACTCATCCCATTTTCTCCTATTTGGACGGCTACCGATCTCATAGCTATCCCAGGCATGCATGGCAGGCATGTATTTTGTAAATAGTGTATTTGACAATTCTCAAGCGTCGCTTCTCTTACCACTTTCAGTTTGGCACCTATGGATGTATCTGCGCTGCAATGCTAGTACTATGGTATCAGTTCAGTATTTATTCAACCATTTAGATGTATGGACTCCGAAGGAATTAATTCGTGTTGTAAACGGAATTCCCTCAGCACAGGGGTATGATAGCTGGACCGACGTGTCAGCTCACACAAGCCTCGCGGGATCAAATAATACCGATTATATATATGCAAAACAGTGCTATCCCGGGCAGCGTTAACTGCATGAGAACGTAAACACATTCATAGAATAAAAATGCTTGTAACAGACAGACATTGAAGCGGTTTCCAGTTCTGGATTGATTCTGCTTAGAAACGAAAATACTTCTTTTTGTTAATATGGTTTTAATATAAGTAATTTTTCACTGTTCATTTGATTAACTCCGTTTATCTAAATAGGTAATAGTAATAAAGCGGTGCGAGAGATACTATTATTTTGTATACCATTAAATGCATGCGATGCGATACAAATTAACGATGATATCGATTCGTTTTACATTAAAATTTTGAAGTATATTGTGTAATCTACTGGAATAAGACTCTTTTAATGTACCTACTCTGTCGAGTATCAGGGCTGTCGCCCCTGACGCATTTTTGGACAAAGAAGGGCCATGGTTGATTTATTGACGATGACTTTCAAATTTTTAACAAATTCAGGCTGCGATGCATCAGCGTGGAAGTCGAAGTGCTTTGATACCGGCGAGTGTAGCGATCGACTTTTGGTACAAATTTGAGAGGAACATTTATAAGTGACTGGTTTGAAATAGGTCAATAAAGTTCCTCTAAGACATGCAAACTTGCATGCCTAAGCAAAGTATATGTGGTTTTAATTTTAATGTATGTATGAGGTTGTAAACCGGGAAAAACATTTCCAGACTAATCTATAAACGTGAGTGGAAGCACCAAAATGTTCGACAAGTTTCTTCATCAAACTCTACTCGTCTTCTCTGTAACTGCTGATCAATGCCCAAAATAAAGTCTTATTAACTTGTTCTGGCAAAGACGTAAAAGTGAAGACACAATTTCATCATCATGATCATGCGTTATGTGGATACATTTAATAAAAATTACTGGCGACAAAGAAACTATACAGAAGTGTAGTAGTAAAAAAGATAAAATATTAAGTTGATTTTGTGGCATGGCCTATTTCCTCGAATTGCGTAATTCCCTATCTTCATATCTAGTCTTTCCCAGGATTTTCTCGTTTCTCGAGTGCTACATGTTACATTAATATCTTAGCAAATGTCCGAACCAGTTTTCCTTTTTCTTCCTTCTGGCCTAATTTTTAAAGTCTAGTTCATTCCTGTTACAGTCTTAATTCGTAGCCATAAGACTGTTTTCCGCTTAGACGGTAATTCAAGCTCAAAATGAACCAGACGAAATTACAGACTAAAATAAACCGACTTTAAGTAAACCCATATTGCCAAGGATGTTGTTTGAAAAGAAAATAGCCAAATAAAAATGCCCATTAACTGTAATTGAAACGGTATCATTATTACTTAGGTTCAAGGATAATAATAGGCACCTAATTGAAGTTCCTAGAAATATTAATGGAACATGTGGTTGCCATTTCGGCCAAAGGTGTTATATGTCCGCGAACAAGGGAAATATAAATATGGTAGACATTAATTACGCCGTGAAGTACCTCAACTGTACAGGGTTATTTATCGGACTGATGGCTTTTCATACAATGGCCGATTCAAAATAATAATAAAAAGAACTACACTTTAGGGAAAAAGTTGTCGGTTAATCGTTTTATTTTTTAGAATTAGCTGTTTTGACTTATCATTTTATTTCAATCAAAAGTAGATATGCTACGATGTGTAGGATGGACAAAACAGGAAAAAACATGCTGCTTTTATATAAAAAAGCCGTCCACAGAGTTTATGGCAAACCTAATATAAAATTGAAAAAAAAAGAGTAGTACGAGAGCGAAAATGTGACACGTCGGAATAAACAAATTGGTAAACACGGGGTTTCCTCTTTGGCCCGAGGAACCCTGAAAAAACAAAATTTCTAAGAGAAATGAGTGCTATTGAGTGTGCTGTCAATAGGTCGCGGCCGCGTGATGGATCATGCCGCTAATAATTCATTATTCTGTTCATTGGTATGCATTGACTTGAAATCAATACTCGTCATCAGCTGCTGCGGTGTAGCTGAAGCCGTATTTTTTATTCACACACTGACCGGCGTTTAACCTCATTAGTATCACCGTAATGATCTGCCGTTTCCGAAAATTTCCTCATTTCCCATACAAATAAATAAACGACGACGCGTTTGGCTCGGTCTGTAGACACCTGCCTACTGAGTCGGCGGTCCCGGGTTCGAATCCCGGCCGGGGCAAAATATTTGTGCAAAATATTTGTTCTTGGGTCATGGATGTTATCTATATATGTATTTATCTAGTACCCATAGTACAAGCTTTGCTTAGTTTGGGACTAGGTCGATTTGTGTATGGTTGTCCCTTAATATTTATTTATTTATTTATTTAAATAAATACCAGACAATCTCACACAAATCAATCTAGTCCCAAATTAAGCTCAAGAAGGCTTGTGTTATGGGTACTAGACGACGATACACATACTTATATAGATAAATATATACTCAAATACATAGGAACAGCCATGACCTAAGCACAAATATTCGTGTTCATCACACGGGACCGCCGGCAATATGAGGAGTTTTCGGGAATGTTCGTAAACGGCACGTCTCTGGTATCACCTGATGGTAAGTGACTGCGGGGTCGATGATGTAGCTCGCCGGGTACAACTTTATTACATTCCAATATATATTTATTTATTTTGACCAGCGGCCTGATTCCACATTGAAATGGTGAATATGGTCCGGTCCGATACATCGGAGAGAAAAAAGCGGTCACATACATGATATCTGAACACGCGCTCTAGCGCCCTGACAATTAAGAGCCGTGTTTACATATGTATGACCTCCTCTTTCGCTTCGATTTATCTGATAACGACTGTACCCCAAAAACAGAATTTAAATAATGTCAGCGTATTAGGCAAAGCTTTTTTTTATTTTAAGCTGAACGACCGATTGGCCGAGCGAGCGTAGCGTCTCCGTTTCAGCTTGGGCCAGGATTCATATTCATATTTATATTAATTTATTCATAATCATTATATTACATGTCATTCTTCTTTCGTATTTTAGGATGTTTGCATGTCCAGACGCTTTCCGGCTGTTCCCGCCCAAGAATCGGAATTCTCAACCGACTTTGTGAGTAAAATCGATAAATATATAGAATTTTTGTCGATTCAGTTTTTCGAAATTTTTCAAAATGGTGGAGATATAGGGGTTGAAAACGTAAAAACGTTGAAAATTTCGAAACCAAGTCACGAGGTCTAAAGCTCACAAAGCCACTAGTTCCTTTAGTCTAAAGAAGTTATGATCCAAAATTGTTACAGCAGGCATTTGCTTTATAGCCACTAACAAATTAGGTATTATATTGAAGAAAATACACAAAAATAACAAGCCGCATAATTACGGAGTTCATCTCATCATCACAGAGCATTCCTATTAAGTAGTAAAACATCTACATAATCCGGCGGCCACCGTCTGCTCACAAAACTCGAGCCCATTTTATTCACAAAATTCGTAACCAAGCTAATGATGTTGATTTTCATATTTCCCCGCAGTCTGTGATAAAATATAAAAATCAGCATATAATTTCCTCTCCATTTCCCGAGGAAGATCATTAGGGGCTGTTCCCATTGTTACGCCCGGCGTGGCCCCTCGTCGATCGCGCCCAATACCAGCCGGGACTGAGGATTGATATGTGACACGAGTGGAGCGCGCACCACTTTTGTAATGAGCGTGTTTGTGACGTCTATTGTCTCTTGTGAATATTTGAATTATGTACTCAATATTTATATAACATATCTATCTTATTGTTTGCAAAGAAGCAATACTAGATCTCCTTTCTGTTAGTGCCAAGGGGGCATCCATAAATTACGTCACACGTTAAGGGGGAGGGAGGGGGTCGATGAAGTGTGACATTGTGTGACAAGGGGGTGGGAGGGGTCCTAAATTTCGTGACGTCACATTTCAAAATCTATTTCTAAGTGTTAAAACACAAGCTTTAAACCATTACTTTACTGACATTAACAACCCAAACGAGAATAAAGTGGCTGCAGTGCCAGTTATAAATAATTTCAAGGAGTAGGTTCAAAGTGCATGGACTTATGATTATTAAGTTTGTATCTTTAATTAATCTAATTCTATTAATATTTTTTGTTTTGTTAATTTTGTTAATTATTAATACAGACGATAAAATATGTGACGTCACACTAGGGAGGGGGGGAGTCTCACAAATGTGACCAGCTGTGACAAGGACGGGGGGAGGGGCAAAAAATCATAAAATTCATGTGACGTAATTTATGGATGCCCCCCAAGTTGGACACACTACGCGCCACTAATTGCCGACGCCACCAACTCACCATGGTACACGACTCCGTCAGTCACTTTGCAACCATAGATGGAAACATTAAATTGTACTTTCTTAGCTTTTACCCTTCCTTGGGTTATGTAATGATGGGGATACAACGTTTCATATAATTTCACTAGATATAACAGCAGATTTAGTTAAACTGCGCATTTTTTTCCAACGGAGGGGTAGTCATAAATGCGCAGCTCTGCTTAACTAAATCTGCTTTCGTAATTAGAAATACATTTTTATTGCCCTAAACTAGAACATTACCGCTTCCAGATTATCGCTTGGGCTGCCCGAGGGCCCCGTGCGTCGCGTATGACTATACCTGCCTCGGTAATTGGAAATACTTCAAATAATTCCTTTCCGCTATTCACGGACTTCGGCGAGTCACCTTGACTCGTTCTTTTGCCTTTTCATTTGATTTCCACTGAATGGGAGTCAACATGCCCGACTCAAATATTGGCCTTCGATTTGTTTATCGTATTTTACAAATTGGGCACGAACAGGTTTCAAAGTGATTGTTGGGGTCCATGGCTAATTTGAATTACCTTTTCAATATGAACTTAGTTTCCAATTTTACTCTCGGCTTGCTCAAATTCGATTTTGATTTTAAAATGTGCTCATTAAGACAAACAGTCAGGTATCCCATCAACTTGATTACGTTCTCCGTATCAGCCATCACTTAATTACATGATTCCGGATAATATTATGTTTTTAATCAGTATAATGAGTTTATTATCCTTCTGTTTGCCTCAGAGCGCTCGCGGTTACTTCTGTTGACGCTCTTCCTAGTAAACCGCACCGTACCTACCAAACAGCTTAAATCACTTATTACTGTCTTTGAATATTCGATCTGAACTCACAAGAATAAGGTTGAGATTACACGAAACGATAAAAGTAAATGAGTGCTTTTGAGCAGTTTCCAACTGTGCTCCGAGTTGTTTTGTTTGCACAGAGAGTACCTCTGTCTAAGCTCGTTTCTGGTGAAAATTCTATTAAGAACGATCGAGGACAGCGTCGAGACAAAGGACTTAAACACGTCGGTTATATTAATACTAAAGGTTTGTTTAGCGGAAACACACTTGGGTAATACATCTCATAAAGAAAGGTACACTAATTAATGTTCTGGATTCATAGAAGTAAACAATAAGGCACGAGGAAAAAGTGTAATACTTACTCATTTTATATTAAATCTCAGTTAAGAATCATATTACTTGACATTTTTTTCTAAATATCGGAGATTTGGTTGTTACATAACATAATTAAAATACAAATTTCAACCATTTCGAGACAAATCGCGAGGTATACAGCTCACAGCGTCACTAGTGAATATAATACTATCAGCATACTTCTTTTTTTGTTTACATGACATGTAAACGTATTTAAATGTAAATGTATTTTAATTATGTTATGTTACACCCAAATCTCCGATATTTAGAAAAAAATCTATATAATTATCGGAACCACTTAAAAATTCCATTTCAATGGGTTAGGAAATGCGATCGAGGCGAGAACGGCCGAAAAGCGTCTGGAGATTTGAACATCCAAAGATCAGGAAATACAAAATAATTTTTGGCAAAGCTGAAATAGAGACTCTTCGCTCGTTCCGTCAATCAGGAGTCCAGCTATTGGATTTAAATTAAAGATTTTACTTTACATACCAAATGCGACAAGAGTGCCTTCAAAACTTTTCTTTAAATAACACAGTAACAGAGCTGTGATTCCTTCTCATGTTTTATTTCCGTCACATTTTACAACAGTTACATAATAGGCAAGAATTATATAACTTTAAGATTAAAGCAATCGTACATAAAATCAGTTATATTAGGCATGAGGCCTGCTTAAACAGCAATAGATCAAAAACTGACGCCACGCAAATCCAACCGCAGACCCAGTAATCGGATGTCGCAAACCCCTATTTCACTTACGTCGCAAACCCGCAGAAAACGTCTTGTCCACGATAGCCATCGCCGCTTTGATTCGGGAGTCGAGATTTGTCGTCGATAGGGAAGAGGCAGTGGTAAGTGTGCGGACGGAGGCTGTCGCCCGGTACGGCGGCTGCGCGGCCGCTGAATCGATAGGGCTTCCCGACCCGGTCCTGCATGCATGCAGCCGCCTTGTAACCTATATCGCTGATGAATTTACTCGTCTGTGCGCTGTTAATGTTGGAGGCTGTCGCACTTTGTGCTCGGAACATGGCCGAGGCATCGATTTGAGTGGCCCGGAGCATGAATAGCGAGGGTATCAGTTGTTTTGCGCTCGCTTCACATCACAAGGTTGCGATATAGGGAGTACGATTTGGAGATTCAATTTGATTTCAAATTGCTTTTGGTTATTATTATTGTCGCTAGTTTAAAAACATGTGTACTTGCATTTTAAAACTTATCTTGGAGAATAATTAAAAAAAAAACAGACTTGACCATACATTTTATGAATACCTTCTATTTTAAGAGGTATGAATTAGAATGGGTTTATAATATTACGTTATGAATGACCACTAGTTTGAACGTATAATATTTGACTTCACAGACAGAGGGTGAAGATTCGATCACTCCTCGAGGCAGATACTCGTCAAATATTTGTATTTCGTCGTCGTGTTTGGGTCAGATCATGCGTGTGACTTTGTTTTGTTAATTATCTTCTACTAGATAGCTGCCAATGTTTCACTGGCAATCAAGTGCGATATTATAGTTTTCATTTTCTTCATATTTATACTGTTTACTTGATTACGTACAAACCTGAAACCATTAAATTTTCCACTCTTAATGTCGAATTCAGTCTAAGGATTGTTTATTTCAAACCATTTATACATGTAAGTTACGTGAGTTAAAATTTTGTCATCGCCACCGCCATTTTTCGCCTTTATCTGTCACCCCGTTTTGTTAAATGTGGTCGGCACAACTCATCCTAAGGATCGAAATTGCATCAATCGTATGTGCGTTCTAATTTCTATTATTTTATTCTAAGAGGCATGCTACATCTTCAATTATGATTGAATAGCTGATGAGATTGACGGAAGCAATGAGCTACATGTTTGAGTCCGCAGTGACTTATGTACCATTATTTAACATTGATAGGTACTGTACTATGTCAACGGTTTAATTTAATGTTGGCCCTCTAGACTTAGCCTAGGCCTTCTTGACGACTAGTTTGCTAGGACAACCAAAATATCTTTTCAAGGTTAGACCTAAACAAACATTGTTCCTAAATTGCTAACTACCATGTAAGTCAAATAAAAGCATTTGATACGCTGTGGGCGCACAGTGTACTGTACAGATTTATGAGGATCTCAGAAACAAATCGGTCTTATTTCCGGTTTTCACCGAGAACTAATCGAATTCCTGGGAATTTCGGAGGGTTCGCTAAATAATTTACCTGGGTGGCACGCGCCCTGACCTCCGCCTACTGACAGATACTCGTATTATTGTCGATGTAACTCCTTCCTAGGTTAGGTGGTTAATTTAACCTAGAGTCTAGATTACTTTGAAGCGCCTACACCTACCATAGAGTATAGTGAATATAGGTATTACAGTATTACATAGGTATTACTATACAATACAAATCCACTTTATAGCACATCTTAAATACACAGGGATACAAAACGTGAGAGATATACAGTATAATAATAAACAGAGGTAAACAACAGGCGATTACATTATATAAAAAGAAAATATTAGCTCTGAAATTTAATTAAATGCCTGTTTCCGTGAGACTGGATCACTCAAAATAGCAATTCCCTCATTGGCGGAGAAATAAACGCAAATTATGAGTATGAGTACATTGAGTACGTAACAGATGCCTGTACCTACTGTACTGCTTGTTCAACTTAATGTCTTGTTGCTTTTTCCTGTTTTTTATTTGTGTGGTGTGTTTTATCCCATTCTTAGCTAGCACGCCCAAACACAAATTAGAAAAGTTCGTTTCCAATCCGCTCGTCTCCCCGACATGAAAGCCGCAAAAAAGCAAGAACTCAAGTGTTGTTGGCTTCCCTTTCTTTGCTTTGCCAAGTTTTTGCCAATATCCCTTCTCACTGGCAGAAGCAAAACGGAGGAAACCAGGACTAATTCGTACGGGGTTTAGCTAGCGGCTAAATAAATATCAGACAACCTCACACAAATCAACCTAGTCCCAAATTAAGCTCAAGAAAGCTTGTGTTATGGGTACTAGGCGACGATATGCATACTTATATAGATAAATAAATACTTAAATACATAGAACATCCATGACCCAGGCACAATTAATATTCGTGTTCATCACACAAATATTTGCCCTTGCCGGGATTCGAACCCAGGACCGTCGGCTCAGTAGGCAGTTGCTTAACCACTGCGCCAACCGCGTCGTCAAAATTTTACGTTTGCAACCCACGTATTCCCGCCATTTTGACAAATTCTATAGTAATTATCGAACGTTCTCACAAAAAATCATAAGAATCGTTTGAGAGATGCGTTGTAGGCGGCAACAGCTGGGCATCGGACATAGAAAATAATGTTTAGCCAAGCTGTAACGGACAGGCTTCGCTCGTTTCACTCGCTCGGTTTTCATCTAACAGGCAAATTTCAACAGCACAGTTAGTTATTTCAGCGAGCCATGATATTTTATTGTTATTCTTGGTGTATTTAACAAAATTAACGTTGATCCTAATTTTGTGGTGATACCACCACATGTAAGTAAGTAAGTAAGTAAACGCTTTATTGTACACAAAAACAGTTAAAAAATACATGTATTACAATTAACATATAGGTACAAAGGCGAACTTATCCCTATAAGGGATCTCTTCCAGTTAACCTTTGAGCAGTTGAGTGTGAGTACGAGAAGAAGATAGACAAACTAACACCGTGTACAAAAAGGTATTAAAAATAATAAGACTACTAATAATTACACATATAAACTATTAATACATACATACATATATACATACATACATACATATATATAATGTAATATAAATATACACATAAATATAAATACATTGTAGATCCAATTCACAAGTCATTGGAAAGCCATAACTTCTTAACATGTCTTATTTATATGTAGATACAAAGGATAAATAAGAAGCCAACATTTTACACAATTCACTGAAAAGTTCATTCATCGAATACTATATTTATTTACGCATTTATATGTACTATAGTAGAGTTGTTAGTCCGCTGTTTTCTAACATAATTGTGCGCATTAGTAGTTGTTAGTCCGGCGCATCGGGTTACAAGCATTAAATTTCTACCACAGATAGAGTGTTCCACGGTGATTATTTTCAGATGTGGAGGGAAGTCAGATTCGTCCCCTGTCAGGCGGGAGAGCGGAGTGAATATATACGGCCAAGTATCCCTCTTTTATTTTTTTATTGCTGGTCAGCTAAGTCTACTAGGACTTGTTTGGTATCGTTTCCGTTTAAAACAAATATGTATTAGAAATTATTTTTTTATGTTATTTTTGTATAGTTCTATATCAACATATGGGTGTATGGCCGAAAAGGTAAACAATGAAGCGAAATAGGATGCGTTCGGAGATTTAAGTTGGTTACGCCGACGTAAACATATATTTTAAGCTACTATTTGTATGAGAAGTGCCCAACATGCATATATTTTTAGAAACTAGATTAAATGAGTTTTTAAAATAACAATAATAATTTGAAAATATTCACGAAATTGAACTGATTTACCTCACTGAATAAAAAAACTTGTTGTGATTTTTACCTTTTTGGCAATTAACCCAAATTTTAATATACCACTATTCTTAAATAACATAAAAAATTAATAGCTGATATCTATATAACACGAAAAAGATGCCGCACAAGCCCTAATAGCCTTAACTGAGCAGTAATAAAAAAAAGAAAAAGAGCAGGAGCAGCTTGGTCCTCTTCACCCCGCTCTCCCGCCACGCAGGGGAGGATTTTGACTTCCCTCCACATCTGAAAATAATCACCGTGAAACGCTCTATCTGTGGTAGAAATTTCATGCTTGTACCCCGATGCGCACAATTTCGCGGCTTAGCAACTCTACTACTATATGTAGATATATTAGATCTTATAAATAGTATAAATATATGTGTATTATTACTTAGTTTATGACTCATAGTTTTATTAATAATAATATCTCGTTTGTACGCAGTGTAGTTTGCCTATTTTCCTCAAATACCAATTCCTTCAATTCCCTCAAAGGTCAACTGGAAGAGATTCCTAATAGGGATAAGTTCGCCTTTGTACATGTTTCATTTGTTATCAATGTATTTATAACCAGTTGTTGTGTACAATAAAGTGTTTACATACAAGTGGGAATCGAACCTCTAGTCTGATTGACCGGAGCAGTGCTCTCACCGCTGAGCAGGTAGCATGAAATAATGCCTTTTTATATTCCGGTTTTTTAAAGTGCCCTCTATTTTTTTCTGTTTTAAATGCTAAGAACGCATTCATTATTTGTTTGTCCCTCATACCATTTTGAGGAACTTGACCCAAAGCATCTAAAAAATATTAGCAAAAATAGTTTTTTTAATAAATTTTAATTTGTTTTCAGGTAAGCGTAACGAGATCAGTGACAACACTTCATCACACTGAAGAGATGTTTTATTAGCGTAAGTTTTTTCTTATATAATAAGGTACAACAAACAAAATACACATTAAAATAACATTTTGTCACATCCGTGTGAAAAATTCAATTTGATGAAGATTTTATATTAATTATACAAATTGCTCCAGTAATTTTGAAAATTCTCAGTCGTTTTACTCTTTGAAAACTAAAATAAAAATAAAAGGAGAATGAAAATAAATGACATAATATTATACTTTGACTCTTAACACCACCTCTCTTTTATATGAGTACAAAATTATTACATAGTTCTTACAAATAGAACGGTCAGTGAGTCACAAATGGCTATCAACATAATCGTAACGTAACTAGTCGTAACATAACTAATCGTAACATAACTAATCATAACATCACTAATCATAGCATAACTAATCGTAACATAAATAATCCTAACATAACTAATCATAACATAACTAATCGTAACATAACTAACCGTAACATAAGCCGCACAATAATGCTTCAATCACCCGCGATGAGCGTTCAGCGCGTCGCATTGAGTGGCGGCATTTACGACACACCGACCTGCTGTCATCAGTGGAGCAACTTTTCAAATATGAAACCACACCGATCCGGGGAGATTTGAATTTAATGTTTTTATCAAACAATATCTGCATACAAACAAGCTATTGACAGCTTCTGACAGCTATTGGTCTACAAATCTATACTATACGAATTTGGTTTCGTTTGTATCCTATATTTTTAAACCAGGAATTTTTTTACAGGGTTAACACCCTGTTCACTTCATGAATTTCACAATATTTTTTATTGGTATAAAAAACATATTTGAAGCATGAATATATTTTATGCTTGTTACCTGAAAACCGGCATAAAATCTCGGGAAACAAAATAACACTAACCCATGTCGATACTAAGTTTCTGTCAAAAAATTTAGCTTTTGTAGGTGACTGTACTTTTCTTTGAACATCCTTCTTCTTTGTCCATCCCCGTTTTTCGGGGTCGGGTCTCCTCACCGTTTCGCGACAACCTGTCCTTTCTTGGTTGTTTATTCTGGCAACTGGGGTGGGTAGGGTGAGCATACATACTTTTCTTTGAACATCCTTTAATACGATTCTAAAGAAACCAAACTCAGTACTTTATTCTATTAAAGAGTTCCTAGGGCCACCTTCCGGCTCCATCATATGCTTCCGGCTCCATATTATTATATTGTCATCAAAAGTAAGTAGGTATGCAAAATTTCAGCTCAATCGGTCGAAGATATGTGCTCCAAAATTGAGTCGCATAATTCCACCCGAACAAACATAGAGAGTTAAATAAAAGCTTGTAGAAATTAATTATTTTTAAAGAGCACTAGAATAGTACATTTTACAACTAGTGTGAAAAGAATGTCTTTTTACCACTAGTACCGAGGTATCTTGCCACGAGCTGAAAGCGAGTGGCAAGACTCGGTACGAGTAGTAAAAAGACATTTCACACGTGTTGTAAACGACGTTTTTTAATGCAATTGCGAAAAAATAACAAATTAATATATCATTGCGATAACATATGCTTGCTTCGAAGTTATTTTTGAACGAACCCATACTTTACAAATGACATGGTACATTAAGACCATCATCATCGGCATCGTCATCGTCATCGTCATCGTCATCGCCATCGCCATCGCCATCGCCATCGCCATCGCCATCGCCATCGCCATCGCCATCGCCATCGCCATCGCCATCGCCATCGTCATCGCCATCGTCATCGTCATCGTCATCTTCATCGTCATCGTCATCGTCATCGTCATCGTCATCGTCATCGTCATCGTCATCGTCATCGTCATCGTCATCGTCATCGTCATCGCCATCGTCATCGCCATCGCCATCGCCATCGCCATCGCCATCGCCATCGTCATCGTCATCGTCATCGTCATCGTCATCACTGACATTCGAAACTCAGTTAGTTACTGCGTTTCGAAAGTATAGTTTGGAACTAAAAAGTAAAAAGCACTAGTTCGAGAAAATGAGCTTCTCGCACGCTACGCAGCCACAAAAAGTACCACTTTTTGAGCAACTGTATTAAAAACGTATAATTAAGACGATGTAGACGAAGCACATAAATTAAAATCCCAGTGAGAAACTGAGACAGAAAGGTGAAATGAAAGTATAAATGAAGATATAAAGTCGCTGCAGTCGATTGAGCGACAAACTCGACGTGCAGAAGGTTAAGTTGAGGCACTTACGGCTCGGGGGAACTTACGGCGCCCGCGCTGGGGAACTTGCAGCTAGGCAACTTCTGGCTGATTACTGCGGTCGACTCATTGGTAGACCGAGGGCGATCGTCGGGAAACCTACCTCATCGAGTACCATCGTGACACGATTAAACAACTCATGACACGCCATATAAATGAGGACAAATTTATTTTATAGTATTAAAATATTTTGAAAAAGATTATTTTTGTTTAGGCCGTCTATACTTTATTTATAACTTTATTTATTATTTTTTAAGATAAGAGTCTGTATCTTTTAAAGATATAAATAACGTATAGATGGCCTGAGCAAAAATATATATATTTTTTCAATGATTATAGGATTTTTTTGCAAAATATTTCAAGACTGTACTGTTCATGACTGTGATTATATAAACGACATAGGCCCGGACTGCCCATATGCTTTTTAGCCTACTTACTTTGTGCGCGTTCAATATGGTGTAGGCCTTATAGTGTGTACCTACTTCATATCACAAGGTAACGTTACACGTCTGTCTCTCGAGCTATGCGGGACCCGAGCTCAGTCGTATCGTACGGCACTTGTAGCGTATAATTTGCTTGCTTAATTTGGGAAATAAGTTTTCTTAGTTAAACACTGAATTTTTTTATTCGGGTCTCGTCGTTATTAGATGCACGTAGATGTTTGTACCTCGCTTTAGAGAGGATAAGATAAGAAAAAAACAAATACCCTGTTGACCCAGAGAGGTATCTTTGCGACTCTACGAACCTACGTGCTAGAAAGCAATAATTTTATCATATTTTTGTTTTCGCGTGAATATTTCTATCGCAGATTGTTCATAACACAATTACTACAAAATTAATAGTTACAAATTCAATAACAGCCTTCAACAACAAGGCAGTTTAATTTTCGTGATTCAATAATGCGTTGTTCCTACCCGCGATACTCTCTCCCTAGGGCCTAGACTATAATGTAATATATATAATTGTATAATACCATCTGACAATCTAGACTGTGCTGCTCCAGACATATAATATCGTCCCAACCTTTACTAGCAATTTAGTTAATTCGATTTGGGAAATTACCTATATGTCGCTTCTCGCAGAAAATCTAATTGTGTTACTATTACACTGATTGTACAGAGGGCACGGCCTGTGATGAGGACAAAAGGATTTCAGCGAAGCGTGCATATCTGGCTGTCATTAATTAATTTTAAATAGGTTTAATTTACTATTTACAAAAACACTGATCTCTTTTATGGCACTTCACTGAACTCACACCGCTTCGCTCGCGATATTAAGTCCGCCATTTTGTTTATTTTTCGAATTGTGCAATGTAGAATTATGGGTACGTTGAAGTTTATTTAATACTGATTTTTTATAGACTATGTAATATGGTTCATTGATGGCAATGGTTAAGTGCTTTCCATCATAAAGGAACTCTTCCTAACACAATCCAAACAGAAAGTCCTTCAGAAAACACAACTGTAACCATACTGTCCTGTTACTCTCGGATAGTTGCACCCGCCCGGCCGAATGCCTCCGGTAATAAAGTTATCCTGTCCTAACACAATATTTTATGTGCACCCTACGTTTTATTACTGTTCGAGTCACGTAAAAATCACACCCGAACTTTATGTCGTTCCCACGCCCGCGCGGGGCCTCTGGGGCGTCTAATCGATGATATCTCTTCTCGGATATAAATAAAACATAAAAAATCTGGC
This sequence comes from Apotomis betuletana, assembly GCA_932273695.1. Classification (NCBI taxonomy): domain Eukaryota; kingdom Metazoa; phylum Arthropoda; class Insecta; order Lepidoptera; family Tortricidae; genus Apotomis; species Apotomis betuletana. Next base: position 29,320,722 of record OW026301.1, read on the forward strand.
CCGGAACGAGTCAGCGGCTAAATTTTACGTTTCTAACGGCACATTTCAGAGATCTAGCTTCTTCAGCGATATACTCTATTTACACAATAAGTACACCTCAGTTATCCGATGGATCGCTTTATTCTGTATGGGTCCATGCCCCAGCATCGTCATGCAAAATCTCTATGAGAGATTTATTTATTGTAAATCTTTCTACCTTTGGCAATACTTTAATGCACCATTTGTAAACCTGAACAGATACAGTACAGAAATTCAGAACACATTATGTATTCGTCCGAGAATTCCAAGTGATTTTTTGAAAGTGTATAGTCATCTATATTCCAAACCTTGAAAAACTTAGTCTTAGTCTATTTTTCCGACTGCTAAATTCTTATTATGTTCTGCATAACTATCAACATGAATATAAAACTTAAATTACGGCACGGAACACTACTCGATTTTCACTTACAGACGAAGCAAAAAAAAGATGAAATTGTGACCTGGACGCTCCGGGTGACACAGCGGAGAGATTTCTATTAGAAACATGTATGATGTGAAGAGAGGAAATACAGGGGTGCATCTCATTTCATAGAAAAACAATTAACATATTTTCATATGACCGAACATACGTTTGGTAGAATTTTCTGTTTGTATAACAACGTTTCATAGAATGTTTATTTCATATATCGTTATTTCGTAGAAGCACAATTGATAGAAAGTCATTTCTTATAACAATAATTTGATAGAATGCACGTTTAATATAATGCACTTTTCTTATAACAATAATTTCATAGAATGTACGTTTAATAGAATGTACTTTTCATAGAATGTACGTTTAATAGAATTTATTTTTCGTATAATGTACTTTCGAATTCATAAATTACAAAATTTGAACAAGCGAGCGAGCGAAGCGAGCGAGCAAAACCTTTTAGAGCAGATCCGACGTGGCCGGGTTAGGTTAGAAGGTCAGGCGGGAGCGAAGCGTAGCGAGCTCCCGCCTGGCCTTCGAGGTTATTTTTTTTTGCGTACCGAAAAAAGTTTTGCTTGTATTCATACCTACTGTTTACATACAAGAACAAATCCACCCAACCACTTCCAGGAAAGTATTAAGTTCGGAGCTAAGGCGGAGTACTGGCAAAAAAAAACATACGAGCGAGCAAAACCTTCCAGAGCAGATCCGACGTGGCCGGGTTAGGTTAGAAGGTCAGGCGGGAGCGAAGCGTAGCGAGCTCCCGCCTGGCCTTCGAGGCTATTTTTTTTTTGCGTACCGAAAAAAGTTTTGCTTGTATTCATACCTACTGTTTACATACAAGAACAAATCCACCCAACCACTTCCAGGAAAGTATTAAGTTCGGAGCTAAGGCGGAGTACTGGCAAAAAGTTGCGAATATTATAATTATTATTTACGTACCTTTCTATTAAGTGTGTATTATGTTATTTGTTTATTCTATTAAATGTTTATTGTATGAAATGTTCATTATATTAAGTATGTATTATGTTATTTGTTTATTCTATTAAATGTTTATTATATTAAATGTTCATTATATTAAGTGTTCATTATATTTAGTGTTTATATGCGAAACAAAAAATATATCAAGTGTTGTTATAAGAAATGAAAATATATGAACTGATTTTCTACGAAATGATAATTCTGACAATTGATCGATTCTATGTGTTGAAATTGGGTCTATATCTGTTTGTCTAAAAATTTTTGGCCGATATTTTTTTCGGCACATATTTTTTGGCCTAATAATCTTTGGTCGATGGTTTTTTACGTCGAAAATTGTTTGGCCGAAATTGTTTTGCATATATTTTTGTGGCCGAAAATTGTTTAGTCTAACATTTGTATGAAATAACATTGTTTTGTCGAATATATTTTAGGCATAAAATTGGTATTCCGAATATTGGTGTCAATAATAATCGCATCCAAACTGTCGCATTTATTAAATTAATATTACTTAGATTTTGTTGGGGACGCAGTTCTAACCTAACCTAACCTACTGTTCTGGGAGCGCCTTATTTTTGTCAGGGACGTAATTCTAACCTAACCTAACCAACTGTTGTGGGAGCGCCTTATTTTTGTTAGGGACGCCGTTCTAACCTAACCTAACCTACTGTTCTGGGAGCGCTTTATTTTTGTCAGGGACGCAGTTCTAACCTAACCTAACCTACTGTTCAGGGAGCGACTTATGTTTATCGGGAACGCAGTTCTAACCTAACCTAACCTACTGTTCTGGGAGCGACTTATTTTGTCAGGGATGCAGTTCTAACCTAACCTAACCTACTGTTCTGGGAGCGCCTTATTTCTGTCAGGGACGTAGTTCTAACCTAACCTAACCAACTGTTGTGGGAGCGCCTTATTTTTGTTAGGGACGCAGTTCTAACCTAACCTAACCTACTGTTCTGGGAGCGACTTATGTTTGTCAGGAACGCAGTTCTAACCTAACCTAACCAACTGTTCTGGGAGCGCCTTATTTTTGGGGACACAGTTCTAACCTAACCTAACCTAGTGTTCCGGGAGCGACTTATTTTTGCCAGGGATGCAGTTCTAACCTAACCTAACCTACTGTTCTGGGAGCGACTTATTTTTGTTAGGGACGCAGTTCTAACCTAACCTAACCTAACCTACTGTTCTGGGAGCGCCTTATTTTTGTCAGGGACGCAGTTCTAACCTAACCTAACCAACTGTTCTGGGAGCGCCTTATTTTTGTCAGGGACGCAGTTCTAACCTAATCTAACCTACTGTTCTGGGAGCGCCTTATTTTTGTTGGGGACGCAGTTCTAACCTAACCTAAACTATTGTTCTGGGAGCGACTTATACTTTCGCTTGCTTGCTTCAGCATATGGGTTTTTTGGAGGTTTTATGTTAGGCTAAAGAATAATTATACCTAACAATATTATACTTTTTGCCTTTTAGTCATAAAAAAAATATACTTAACAATTTTAGGTCAAGCATGTTTTAGGACAAAAAATATGTATGCAAAAAAATCTTTATGCTAAAGAATAAGTATACCATTAAATATTAGACCAAACATTTTCGGCCAAACAATTTTAGAACATAAAATTTTAGACCAAGCGAAGGGCACCCGTTGAAATTATATTATATGTTATTCGATGTGATTAACGTTATACCATTTGTTGTTCTATGAATTATTACACACCCAACTGCCTTGTCTTAATATAAATACGCTTTATAAATTCATTGTTGTGAAAGTAAACCTAAGAAGTATGTATGGTAAACGATAAGTTGTTAATTTCATTAAGACTAGTTGTAAATTGTAGATTGTTTATAACTCGGCAATAACGGCAATATAACTAATCTTAAATAATAATACTGTATTTCGGGTGTGTAATAATTCATAGAACAACAAATGGTATAACGTTCATCACATATAATTATAAAGCGTATTTATATTAAGACAAGGCAGTTCATTATATTTACCGACCTACCATTGGAAATAATAACGACTGAAAACAAAACAGTATTCAAACGAAATCACCTCATCCTTTGAAGAATCCATAGCGAAAGACGTTAATCCTAGTAGAAAGTTATTTAAATGCACGTCGAAGTTAAAGCTAACAGCTCGTAGTGAGCTAAACGACTGTTCTTGTATTAACGGACTGCGACAATAATTAAAGTAACTGAAATAACCGGGGTTCGGGACTCGCTAGAAACTTCATTTAAGTTTCCAGTTTTTATTCAACTTGAGCTGGGGAGTTGTCTTTTGCCGGTCTCCGGTTGGCGGAGGAGTGAGGTGCATTGGAGGACTCTTTGCTGAGTTAGCGCTTACCTACTTTATTTTCCTTTTGAGATCTTTAGGTTAATTTAACAGGTTCAGTTATTCACGTTGCGCTATAATACAACAATACACGTTATTGCAACAGCAATTACAACTGTACTTTATTGCACACCTATAAAAGTTTACAAAAGGAAACAAAACAAATAAATTGATATCGATCATGTCTTAAAACCTAACTACACTTGAGAGTAAAGAAGATGGGACACTGTCTTTGGATTATTTATTAACATTGTTATCAATAAAATGTTCTCCCACAATATGTTATCACTGGAATACAAACAGCATTAATTCTCGAATACGGAAAGTTATAGCTAGAGATGTACACATGAGATCGCATCTAGTTTTGTGTGTCAAGTATCCATCTCAGATGATTCCCATAGTATTCTCGTACCTACCTCTACGTAACAAAGTACCGTATATAAGTGCCATACAACTCCACACATATCGTTACTCTATCTAGCTTATGGATGTGATAACATGGTGATGTATTGTATTTAACCCCCGACAAAAGAGAAAGGGGTTATACTTATAAGTTTAGTTATTATTAGTTTAGGGTTATATATCTGTGGACTGTGGCTTCGTAGTTCCCAAACGGATGGTCCGATGTAAATGTGTATTTTATAGAAATTCTTGTCTGGCGAGATTCTTAGCTATGTTTGGTGAAAATAACCACAGCCGTTTCCAAGATATTCAGCTCCGATTCAAATAAGTTACTGGGTCTCAATTTTGAATGCCTAGCCCTATGGTTATGTTCCTGATCATAATTAAGTAGCATTTATAACTCACTTGTTAAATAAGGGTCTCATAATGAGCAGCTACTTCGTTATTATTAGCATTCATAGGCTGTTGGCGTAACATTTGATTTTCATTTATTTAGTATTTTCTGCCTACGGTGAGGGTTATGCATTCAACAAGCAATCAATATTTTTTGAAGCTAGTTTTGTTCGAGTATTTTAGTTAGGGCACAAAATTGCAACGATTGCACCAGGCCATTGTCTTATATTAATGGGTTTATCTCTGAAGAAAATAATCAGCATCTATCACCAAACACTGGAAGATATGGTATATATATAGTCCTCCTCCTCGATTTCGAAGACGGCGACCCAATGCAGGAACTATGGACTTCATCTATTGTGGGCTCTGATATGGCTAGCTAAGCCAAATTTAGTTTTCAGAGCGATCCTAAATAGGGCTGCTTTGTCGCCAGTCGTGCTGCCGAATTCAGAGTCCCGCCTCGGTCGACTCCAAAAGCGACCACTCTCTCCTGGCCGCCTACGTGCAGAGTGTCAACTAAGGTCTCAGTACATCGATACGTCAATCGCACCACCAACACCCCATCGCCGCAGGACTTTCAGAAGCTCGAGTCCAGAGTAAGTAGCTAGGGTCATCTGCGCGTGAACTTATTTATAGTGGGCAAGCGGTTGCGCGGGTGCAAGCCCACTTCACTCGTCTCTACCTCTGTGGCCCAATGGACCGGTAAGCCGGTACGATCGGCAGAGGCTGAGATGCAGCGAAAAGGCCGTGGGTCACTAAATGGATTCTGACGAACGCCCTTAAGGTTTTCCGCGTTACCCTGCTATACCGATAGTAAAAGATAAGTCCCATATCGATACAGACTTTTATTTACGAGAATCTTTCGTTAACTACCCTACTTATGTTTGTAGTGTAGTCCCCATCTTTAGGTTAAGCCCACTAGCGTGGTTTACCAGGGTGTGGCCGCTGTGACTACAGCTTCTTGGAGTCACTAAAGAAGAGATTGTGGAGGTTAATAAATAGTCGGAACACTCCACTACACCCCCAAGATATGGTATATGGTGGTACCAAAACACCGACAGCTCGCTCGCTTTGTGCCCGCACCGATATCACCGGGATCTAGATGGGTTCCGCGCACATTAATGATCTGATAGGGAACAAAGGAGATTGGTGTTAACGCTAATTACACTCATTAATCTTATTGATTCCTCGCTTGTTATTCTGTACGAGGAATCCCTGAGATCCATTTGCTGATACAATTCAATATATAAACGCGGATTAATTATGAATTTCGAGTTCTTAATATTTAATAAACAAACAACAGGACAGCTTATGTATATAAATACATTCAACTAAATAGGAGTCTTGCAAAAGGATTTCACTAACCTGTAGAAGTTAATCCGATATGTTCTGATAAATGCATGATAAAATCATATTGAGACGAAAATAAAAGAAGATAGAAAGGTATCTGTAGAAACAAGCAAAGTTTCGTTGCATGACATACATTTGTGCTTCATAATTAACACAAATTATAACGGGTCTAACGCGATATTTCTTATTTACCTTCATAATCTAACGTTTCGTTTAATTATGTGTACAAACCACGAGGGTATAAAGTGTCATATTTGTGCTTCATTATTAAAAAAATAAGAAACACGCTTGCAATAAACTCCTCTGCATTTGTAAGTACTATTTGCTATAAACGCTGGAAATATTACATTGATTTTGATGGAATGCCCACTATGATGTAACTGGATTTCAGAAACTAGGTTCTGTGTATTATTTTTTGCATACATTTTCAAGATTTTATATCTAATCCTCTTCATTTTGTTTGATAATTTTATTATGAAACAAACTAACTCCGGTTGCGTTATCAGCTTTACTCCAAACGTATTAGGCTACAGTTGACCGGTCAGATCTTAATAGGATTACATTATTTACTGCATTTGCTGAAGTTTCATGGAAACATAATAAATACTTTAAATTAGTGGTAGGATTACTGTGGCAGTGTTTTATTTTAAGGTGCATAGTTGGCGCACAGAAGTAATGAGAAGACAAAGTTTACGGCAAAGCTGTCTGTCTATCAGTAATGGTCGTTGATGCCAATAGTTGCTAAGTCTGCAAAAATAATTCAATTCAACGTAGGAACCCCCTTTTGGGCAAAGGTTTCTCACTCTCTATTCCAACGACCCCGCTTTGGAGACACATCTTTCAAGATAAAATAAAAACACTGAACAATGACCGTCAAGTAAATTAATTATTGCAATGGTAGATTTACAGGAAATGAGGATAACTTCGTTGCGGTAATGTGGTCGCCCATTCACTATCACAATTAACAGTTAATCGCCAATGAGCTCGTCAAACTCATGTTTGTGAGATAATGGGAAGTTATAACGATTAGTGTGTTTAAATATATATAAATAGGTTCAGCTTGAACTAATGTGGGATTTTTTTTTTGGTTCTTCTATATTTAATTCCATTCTATCAGTTCAATTCACCCGAAGGCATAATCAATTATTCAAGCGCGACCTTAAACTTATTACAAATGTTTATTAGTAATCTAGAGTTTAATCACCTTTCAGCTATGTATTAATTTTCCATACTTCCCATCCACCTATTGGCTGGTAAATCCCTTGGCCAGCTCAGGACGCTAATATTCGTACGTGGCTATCTCCGACTAAATAACCTGGGACTTGTAATATTCTCAAAATACAAAAGCGGAATTGGTCAGAATTCCCTAAAGTCATATGGCGTTTAGAAACTCTATAGAAATATTCAAAAGCGAAACTAAATTAATGAACTGAGCATGGAATCGAAGTACAACACTGAATTTTTCGATGTGTGAGATGCTAGTAACGAACTACAACATAGCCATACATCTTTTTTCCAGTTTTACGAACACCTCTTGACTAACACAGATCGACAGATATAGATACAGACATAGATCGAGGCATATTCATTGTAATATAGTCAGCAATACAACTTGATATAAAAACCAACTTACAATAGAGGCATAAAATTTATCATATCTTTGTACATATAAAATTACTATTTTCCTATCCAAATAGTTATTAAGTGACGGACACTTGAATCGAGCACGATGTTGCTCGTTCTAAGTCGTTAAAATTATCGATTGTAAATTGACCTTAATTAAACAATGGATCAAATAACCAAACGTAGGCAACTTTGAATAGCATTGATAGCTGATTTATTCAGATAAAGCGGAATGAAACAGGGAAACCAAAATCTCCCCGAACCACGGACTTGAGGCAAAGATTCGTATTGTTAAAAATACAAATCGGAAAGGATTGGGAATGTTCAGAGTTTTTATTGGCTGAGGTTTTAATTATTGGATCGTAGTTATATTGCTGGGAGAAAGAGAGCACGGGAATAAAATTGTTCAGCAGCAGAAAATGATATGCGTGCTTGGCTCAAAATTATAATTATGCTCTCAGACTCTATTATCTAGAGAATAAGGGTTGTACAGATCATTGTGAGCGTGTTATAATGCTTTGCTACTTTTGCTGCTGACTGTACTTTCATTTCTATTTATAAATTACTGTTTAAATTTGGTTCGGAATCTAATATCTGTTAACAAAAATGTTATTACGGTCATCTGTGGAATCTGTCTTAAGAACGGAAGTAACGGAACCTTGGCATATCATTATTTTTCATGTACAGCTTTGTACTGTTACTTTGTGATGATGTTTCAATGAATTGTGATCAATTTTGCAGTGACCAACTGTCCAACTCTGCGTTACCTCGCCTCTCCTGACCTACATTGCAATCCAAACCTCACATACCCAATGGCATTAACTAACAACCATTTACATAGCCTAAGCCCGTCTGAACTTGCTTGTACACGTTGACGTCACTGCAGCTGAGGATTGGACTAGGAAGTTAATTTGTTATTCTTTTTTGTAAAAATATTACATTAAAATTACATTCCAGTGTTTCAGATGAGTGTCCACCACGTCACACAAAATACAATTTAAACTGTTACTGTGGATTTCTATATCCCGATTGGGAATACGATCGACACTGCAATCTCTCCAGGGATGCAGGGTCCTAAATTACAGCACGTGGGTTGTAAAAACTCATCCATAGCTTAAACTTAGCTTGCATCACACCCTGTAAAAACATAGCTTTGTTGTACCCATTTTCACCATTGCAAAGTTGAGCTGGGATTGGGAGATAAACGGTCCTTATTGGTAGATGCTCGGTGTGGGGACATAGTTCAGCAAATCAGCATCCTGGCAGTGGGCTGTCATAGAACCGAAGACCCCCGTTGCAAACGAGTTCAAGCGTGGAAATCACGAACCGGTAAACGTAGTGTAGAACGCCCTGTAACAACGTGGAGTGACGACATTCGACTCGAGGAGGAGACATGATAACCAAGCTCAGTAGCGTGCCATGGGAGACGCCTAAGTCTAGCAGTGGACTGATAAAGGCTGATGCTAATGCTAAAGATGATGATGATTATTGGTAGATATCATATACTTTAGCTACGCAGGTTAGCACATGTCTAGTAGAAATGCATCCTTTGGGTATCGAACTAAATTCGAGTAAAGTTCGCGTCTGTGTGTGCACAGCACACGACGTCAGTGTCGCAGCATTTGTCAGCGGCGGACACGCCACACGTGACTAACGGAGTGGCGGGGACGCTAGCAGTGGCCAACACCAGGTATTTAACATTATACATGCCGTGGATACTGACTAGACAGAATTTTCTGTTTTGGAAATATATGCTTAGAAATGCTAGTATTAACCGCATACTATATCTAAGCACAGCGTTCAGTTCACACAATTTGTTCGCTAGTAATTATTTTCATAATTTATTCATATTTATTACGAACCCGGATTCCTTGTCGTTCGGGGAATTTTCCAAACATATTGCACCAGTTCACTTCCTTCACAACTTTAAAACCTCAACTATTTAAGTACACTTTCTATATCAGACATACCTTCAAAATTTGCCACAGAATTATCAGACAACTAGCGATTAATTTAAAACATAAAATATCTACAATAACCAAAATAATGAAATGTTTGAAACTGTTCGGCATCATTTACTAGGTGCTGATCCTCGGCAGCCGTAGCCACAGTGATCTAATGTTCTAAACGTGCAAATCGAATGAACACGATGCGGGTTTAGCCAACTCGGTGTGGATTCAGCGCACAAGGATTTACTTAACGTGGTTCCAACACGAACATTATAGAGGAGCTACTATGTTCGGTGGATTAATGCCCAACTAGGTACGTTGGTAATTCGAGAATTTATCAATAGAGAGAGCTACTGCTTGATATATATCTGCTTTGCATTGACACTGGCGAAGTCGGTAGGATAGGATCACTTAAAAATACCTTTATAATAAAATAATTTACTTTTTGAGATATGAGATGATTTATTTCAGGAATGGGATCACAACTAGGATCATATTAGTCTGTTTAGCGACGGTCATAACAATTATATTAACTACTTTAAGTAGCATGGAAACTTTATATAGATCTTTATATTACGTGATATTTAAATGAGAAGCTAAATAAAATCTCATGTACATATCGCCTTTTGAAAACAGAACAAGTAGGACAACAAACACTTGATGATCGCTGTTGCGCGTTTAAACGCGATCAACATTCCTGCGTGCAGCTCTCCGTGGCGCCACCCATGGTCCTACCAGAAGATCAGCGCTGGCTTGGAGCTAGCATTATGCTGAGGTGGGACTTTTTCGAGGCAACTCATAAATTATAGATCATAGTTTATAGTTTTTTTTTGGTCACTGTTTGTCACTATTTATGTAATTTTGTCTTGTTCTCGAATAAATCTTTGTCTTTCTTCTTTCAAATTACCTAACTATCAAGATAGCTAAGCTTTGGGGAACTGTTGCCTTGGTCCCTCGCAGCCCATTTTCTCGGAGTTGTCTCCGGCCGCGGTGTATATCGAGTTGGACAGGTCGACAGGCGTCATTAGCATTCCTCTATCCGTCGGACAGCGGCAGCGTCGGCTTATCGCTCCCCCGGGCCCGCGCCGGAGCACGGACAGCCTACAACTAAGTTTTGTATTGCTTGACGACGGTGCAACACGAAGATTTTTTTACCACGATGTTTTCTGGAGGATTCTGCGGATATTGTGTCTTAAGTAGTGTCGATTAAAGCCACAGCAGTTTGTACTTCACTCACTTTGACAATGATTATAATCCCAAAGGAACCGGAATGGATTTAGGTTCCTTTATCGTAATAGGCAGGCTTTTGTTTCAAAGTAAATGAACTCTAGTAAATTCTGCCAAAAAACTGCAAAGATTACGCAAAAGTCATCACGTACATGGATAATGTTAGTCAATACCTAGGTAAAAGCAAATCGATACTACTAAAGCAAGGAATTTTATGATAAACCGTATCTTTACGGCTCATGATTCCCTGGTACCCGCTAATGGCCACGGCCCCTATTTATGCACTATTACCTCCCCCTCCCCCCACCGCCACGTGAAAACAATAAAAACAACGAGAACAAGTGAAACGGATCAATTTGCTTCCTGACTTGCTAGTTTTCCTGCAATCTTAGGGATATGAAAATCTATCGATTTTCAATTGAAGTCTTGCAAGTTTGGGATGAATTTCCTTTGTTTGACGGATGTTTTTCTAGTGTAGTTTGACTTTCAATTTTCATAGTGTAGTTTACGTTTGTTGACCGTGCATTAAAATTACAATAGTGGATGTATTATGCATGAACCAATTCTGATCCATAGCTTCTATGAATTATTAAACGGGTAGCACAAGACAGGCCATATAAGTGCAGTGAACAACTATATTTTGAGTAGTAACCTTGACGACAGTTGATATTTATAAATGAATATTTTCGCACATATTTAATGAACATGAAAAAATATACATTTTCTTGCAAGCTAATCTAACAGTAAAACTGTATTTAAATAGATTCATAAACATTATACTATAGTTGAATTCAAAATTTCCACTCGATATAAGAAATGGATTAATAGTGAAATTAACCTCCCGTTTAATATTTGCACAAGCCTCGACGCAAATCGTCTGTTAGCTCGTCTTATGGACACAAAGAGAATTGATTCGGTGCGAGTCTCTGGGGCGGTCGAGATGGAGATAAGATAAAACCGCTCTGTCGGTGGACGTTCTTGCATTCATTGATGGCACTTACCGAAGAGAACTGTCGAGACAATCGGAAATGCAAAATTATGGATATCGTACAATCTTTAGTAAAGCGGGTTTCAATCGTGAATACATTTGTTCATTGTTTAACCACACGGCAGCAACAATCATCGTTCCTATGTTTTGGATTATGACTGTGATTAGTTATCAGCATGATGATCAGAACTACATTAAAAAAAATTTAACAAAAAAAAGAACCGACTTCAGTAAAACTAAAAAGCCAACAATAACCCGTTCAAGTACAGATTACATTTGACTCACCCTTCGAAGTCGATCCCAAACCACTCAGTTCTTATATTTATATATTATAGTTTACGCGAGTTTTGGCACCGACTTCGAAGGGTGAGTCAAATGTAATCTGTACTTGCACGGGTTATTGTTGGCTTTTTAGTTTTACTGAAGTCGGTTCTTTTTTTTGTTAAAATTTTTTTTTTTTGCTTTTTAGTGATTCGTATGTATGTTCATCATCAGTTTCCTTACACCAAATCCTATTTACTGAATGTAAATTCTTGACTTTATCAATAAATTACCGAAAGCGCCGTACATGTCCCTATAACATTTGAAGAGTTCCCTCGATTTCTCCAAGATTCCATCATCAGATCCCGCCTTAGTGCCAATGGGACCAACTCGGATTCATACCCTTCCAATAAAAAAAAAAAATTGAAAATTGGTTCACGATTCTCGGAGATATCGAGTAACATACATAGAAAAAAAATAAAAAAAATTAGTTCGAATTGAGAACCTCCTCCTTTTTTGAAGTCGGTTAAAAACATCAAAATGTACATTTATTTACATGAACGTATTGTCCAGCTTAAGATGTTATCGTTGCTGTTCTTGCGCGTGAACTCCGTACGTGTACGTACGGCAAGGCTTTTAAGGGTGCGATTCCACCAGAGATGTGTAGCGAGGGATGTTTTTTTGTTAACCAATGGAATAACTTCATTTACTTATCCTCGCTCTGCGTAGCCGATTCTATCGGTTAATAAAAGCACATCCCTCGATACACATCTCTGGAGGAAACGCAGCCTAAAGATACGATGTATCTAAGGATATTGATTAGCATTAGTGTCCTATCGTTGCATGATAATGACTTTAAATTTAAAAATAATCTGAATAGTCTTCAATCACCCTAGATTAGAAATACGCTAACGTTAGCGATTTTGTATGTATACATCACACTAATATTATAAAGGCGAAAGATTGTAAGTGTGTTTATGTGTATGTTTGTTAGTTCTCCACGTTCAATCGGCTGGACCAATTTTGACAAATTTTGGTATGAAGGTAGTTGACACCCTGGATTAACACATAGGCTAAAATGAAAATTAAAATTCGTGATCCCGTGGGAAGAGCGGGTAACACCGCGTGGCGTAGCTAGTATTAAATTAATAGGTTCGAATGCGAATACCAACCACAAAACATTAAAACCCCGAAATACTGAAATGACCCGCGGACATCGTGTATCACAAAAGCCCATAGAACTGTGTCAGGTATTTAAACCGCTGGTAACAAAGTGTCGTCCATTTAACCGTTAATGTCAAATTAACCATTAACAACCCGTATGAAGTGATAAATGTAACAAAGGATTATAAATTAACAGCTATCGGTGGATCCGTTCGATGTTATCGTCGCAAAACAAAGGGTTTGCGGAACCCTGAATAATTGAACCGACGTGTCCGACTGTCCACATTGTGATGTGCGGGCGGGAAATGGGCACAAACGAGTTAAAATTGACACTAGCTAAGCTTTTATGGATGCACGTATACCGCCGAATAGTAGATACTAATATACATAACCACGTTTTTGTTTATAGTCATTTTGTCTTGTGGACCGAGAACACAAACCCAATTTTTTTTATATACGTACATGTCGCAACCGCAACATTGTCAAATCGTGTTAAGGGTCAAAAACATTACTTTGTAAGAATCGTAGATTTATAAAGAATCTACTACACACTCTTCATAAATAGTTTGTTTTTTCCGCTGCTCATAAAATGGAACCAATTTCTTTATTTATACCGGTACCAGTACACTGTTTAGAAGTTACACTGAGTTACATAGAGATTCGTTGGACACTCGCATGATTAAAAAAGTGAAGTGAAGAAAATAGAATAGAAATAGAATAGTATAATAATAATACCTCTAGATGGAGAGACGACATAGTTAAGGTAGCAGGAAGAAAGTGGATGCACGCGCCGCAGTGAACGGAAAATGCACGAGGAGGCCCTAATCCAGCAGTGGATAGATACGGGCTGATGATGATGATGATGATGATGATGAATACCTATATACTTCTTCGATTGAGACTAATAGTTAACATTACATTTTAGAGCCTAAGCCTTAACATTCAATAAATAATCGTAGCGACTACGCTAGTGTCAATGAAACACACTGATCTCAAGCATATTAGTATATTGGTTAATTAATATATTTAATTACCAACGTCTGTACATACTTACATGTTAATCAGTAGAGTAGTAATAATACGTGACATTTGCCTATAATTTGTGTTCATTCCGCATTAAGTCATCCTTGTGCGCTGAATCTGAATATTCAATAGTACAAATATAAGTAAAACATCTTGGCGAGTGATAGCATCTGAGTCGTGGGGTAACACAAAACAAGATGCGCTAGACGTACTGACGAGCGGATGAGCTGAGCCGACGCCGGAGCGCCGCGCCGCCGCCACCGCCGCCGCGCTCAACCGGTTCTATCTACGTCGACGCCAACACGAACACCGGAGCGCTCACCGACGTCCCGGCCGCATTGTGTTATCTCAGTAAGTATGTAAACAAACATGCTAACCTCATTAAGACTGGCTATTGATTTGCAATGCGTTGAAAAATGTATACAAAAAATAAAACGCGAAGACTCTAAAGACATGTCTACTCGCTTACTAGACCTAATACCCAAGTTTATTATTAGCATACTGTGTAAACTATTTAACGAATGTATTGAGAACGGCACCTATCCGAGTAATTTAAAGAACATTAAAATACAGCATATCTAATAAAGGCAAAGGAGACTCAACCTTGTTAAAAAAACTATAGGCCCATATCTTTAATACCGATATTCTCTAAAGTCTTTGAACGTCTTTTAAGTGACAGACTAATGTCACATTTTAATTTAAATAATGTAATAAATAAACAGCAATACGCCTACCAACCTGGCAGATCGACGATCGACGCGGCCCGCGAGGTCGTGACCAGGGTGATCGGCCACCTCGACGCCGCGCGACAGGTGGCCGCCATATTCTGCGACCTGTCGCGCGCCTTCGAGCTGGTCTCTCATCCACTCATCCTGGCTAAGCTGGACCACTATGGAATTACAGGCAACTTTAAAGATATAATTGCGTCCTTCCTAAGGAGCCGCAAGCAGCTGACCTCTGTGTGTGGTACCAGATCGGACTTGTTAGAACTTGGCGAATGCGCCGTACCGCAGGGCTCTGTAATAGGAAATAACCTGTTTTTAATACTTATGAACGATTTCACGACCGCCACCGGCGACGCGGAATTCGTCATGTTTGCCGATGACGGTTGTGTGATTGTCTCAGCTTCCAGTCAACCTGAGCTAAAATTAAAACTTGACAAAGTAGTGACAGATGTTGCATCTTGGTTTTCAGCTAACGGCATGATACTAAACGTAGAAAAAACAAATATCATACAATTTGGCTTAAATGGTAAAAAAGAACACAACTTAAATGTATTATGTAACAACATTCCTGTTCCTCAAGTTGATGAAGTGAAATACCTAGGTCTTATAATTGACTCCGGATTAACATGGAGCCCCCATATTGACTCGCTATGTGATCGTTTGTCGTCCGCCTGTTTCGCGCTCGGCAGGCTGCGCCCAAGTCTACACCCTGCCAATTTAAAAAAAGCCTATTATGGTTATTTTCACTCTCTCTTAACATACGGCATAATTCTTTGGGCAAATGCTGCCGATCGTGAGAGACCATTCAAGCTTCAAAAGCGTGCAATTCGTTGCATAAGTGGAACCCCATGGGATCACCCGGCTCGTGAATTGTTCAGGGAAACCAAAATTCTTACCCTTCCCGGCCTGTACGTCCTCGAAGTAGCCAAGTACGTGAGAGGTAACCTTGAACAATTCCCGACGCGCGTTGACTCACACGACCGCAACATCAGGCGGCGCGGGGAGCTGCGCCCGCCTTGGACACGTCTCGCAAAATCGAAAAAGTGCCTACACACTATAGGCCCTAAAGTCTATAACAAAATATCCTTAGAAATCAGGAATTCTCCTAGCATGAATTGTTTTGTAAACAAACTTAAGACCAAACTAGCAGTAGACGCGATCTACTCTATTGACGATTTTTTTTTTCAAGTAACTGAGTGCACACCCTTAACGGGTTCGCTACCCAAGATAAATAATTTAATTTATAATTATATAAACTTAGTACTTATAATTATCGAAACGACCTGTAGAACCATCGCCGAAAAACACCTAGGCAGAACCAGAAATAAAAAAGGCCCATTTAAAGAGACCAAATGGTGGAAAGAAGAAGTTCAAGAAGCTGTTCTTGCCAAAAAACAGCGTTTAAAAGATGGCAAAGTACAGGAGCCGAATCGGATCGAGATATGTACAAAGTAGCGAAGTCCAATGCGAAACGAACGGTGGCAATTGCTAGAGCAAAATCAACTTCACAATTTTACGAAGACCTAGAATACGCACAGACGGACATAGATATCTACAAGATAGCCAAAAGTCGCAATAGAAATAGTAAGGACATCAATAATGTGAAGTACATCAAAAACAGAAACAACACACTGTTAACCTCCGATAGCGACATCAAAAACCGTTGGACCGAATATTACGAAGAGCTGCTAAATAAATCCAACCCCAGAGTACAAGAAGGCACGAAACCACCTCAAATCAGTGGTCCAATCCCTGAAGTCACAACAGACGAAATCATAAAAGCATTAACACTAATGAAAAGCAATAAAGCCCCCGGCCCCGACGAAATTCCTGTTGAAGTTCGGAAGTTCTTGGGTGGAAAAGGAATCTGTTGGTTGCAAGACTTGTTCAATAAGTTTATTAGTGGTGAGCCAATACCCGACTCATGGCGCAAAAGTCATCTCATTCCCTTTTATAAAGGCAAGGGTGACGTACGAGATTGCGGAAACTACAGAGCAATTAAGCTCATGGCACATACGTTGAAGATCTGGGAACGGATTATACATAGCAGAATCAACAGCATTGTGGAGTTAACACCTAACCAATGTGGTTTTGTACACGGGAAGAGCACGTCGGATGCAATACAAACCATTAGAATTCTCGTTGAAAAATCTAAAGCAAATAAAACTAACTTACATATGGTCTTCATAGACCTAGAGAAGGCCTTTGATCATGTACCCAGACACCTTATATGAGAGGCACTTAGAGTGCGATCTGTGCCGGAATATTACATTGATCAAATAAAGGATATTATGTATAGTGACGTTACAACACAAGTAGTCTGCGCAGCGGGAACCTCTACAAACTTTGCACTAAAAGTCGGCGTGCATCAGGGCTCCACCCTAAGTCCACTTTTATTTAACACTAGCATTAACCCGCGGCTTCGCCCGCGTGCTTTTATAATATACATCATCCTACGGGAACAAATGCTCTTTTTTTCAGGATTAAAAGTAGGCTATTTGTTAAGTTAGGGTATAATCTGCAATCTGCATTTCCCTCATGCATATCCGTCCAGCCGTTTTAAAGTGAAGAAGTAACAAACATACACAGACTTTCGCTTTTCTAATATCACTGGGAAATACTTTTTATGTTATCACAACTCCACTTTAACAAATCAACCCGAAAACTCAAGCACTCAAATCAAGCGATCTCAGCTTTTACTGTATCCAAATAAAGTTCACTTCAAAATTCATAACTCGAAGTGAAGCTAAGACACCGGGATATGTGTGCATTTTATTTGTATAAAGCTTTTATAATGTCCCGAGCCTTTCGCTCATCGACTTGGGATATTCGAGATATTGGTTTAATGATTCTAAGCCATGTTCTAAGTTACGTCATGTTCTATTGTAAGATATTGAGGTTTTCATCGTTGATGAATGAAAAATGTATTATTATGAGCCAGATAAACGTAATTCAGAATTCTTGACTTAACATAATTATTGAAAAGCTTGAATGTATTTATTACGGATGCAGGAAGTTTCCCGATCATTCCTCCTCCCGTCCCAACGCGCCGCCCGCCTATGTAGGTACCGATTGCCGACGATCGAGATGCCACCAAATACTATTTTTTAATCTATTAGGATAACGCGGGTCTCTATCCATACCTCAAAAGCAAAAATATAACCCCCTTATAGGATCACGTGTAGCTGTCTGTCAGTCCGTCTGTTACAACCGATTTGCTGCAAAACTACTGGACCGATTAAATTGCAATTTAGCGCAAATGCTTTCAAGAATTTTCATGTCCACAATGTAAAATTTCAAAATCGGTGGCATTTTGTAATTAACGTCCCAAGAAACCATAAAAATTACACCCATACTCTATAAGGAACCTACGTGCCAAATTTGAACCCTCTAGAATCAGCGGTTTAGTATTTAGACATTTCAACCCCATTTCACCCCAACAGGGGAGATGGTAACTCACGCCCGCCACGTTGGATTTTAAAATCGTTGCGGTTTTCGTAATCTGCGACCCGATAAACCATAAAAACAATACCCATGCTGATTTTCAGACTTTGTTACCACATTTCTCCCTTATAAGGGTTAAATTTTCAAAAAATCAGAAACACGTGTTTACTCATTTATCGTTAGAAATACTCCTGTGAAGTTTCGAATAAAATAGTCTAACTAATCTTGTTTCCCCATACAAACTTTGGAACCCCATTTCACCCCTTTAGGGGGTGAGTTTTGAAAAATCCTTTCTTAGTGCACCCTTAAACCTTATAAGGAACCTACGTGCCAAATTTGAACCCTCTAGAATCAGCGGTTTAGTATTTAGACATTTCAACCCCATTTCACCCCAACAGGGGAGATGGTAACTCACGCCCGCCACGTTGGATTTTAAAATCGTTGCGGTTTTCGTAATCAGCGACCCGATAAACCATAAAAACAATACCCATGCTGATTTTCAGACTTTGTCACCACATTTCTCCCTTTTAGGGGTTGAATTTTTAAAAAACCTGAAACACGTGTTTACTCATTTATCGTTAGAAATACTCCTGTGAAGTTTCGAGTAAAATAGTCTAACTAATCTTGTTTCCCGATACAAACTTTGGAACCCCATTTCACCCCTTTAGGGGGTGAGTTTTGAAAAATCCTTTCTTAGTGCACCCCTACACCTTATAAGGAACCTACGTGCCAAATTTGAACTCTCTAGAACCAGCGGTTTGGGCTGTGCGTTGATATGTCAGTCAGTCAGTCAGTCAGTCAGTCAGTCAGTCAGTCAGTCAGTCAGTTTCTTCTTTTATATATTTAGATAACCATGGATTACCTCATAAAGAAATCTCAACAGCCCGTTCCATGGAATGTACTGTATGCAGATGACGTTGCCCTTATCTCTGTGGAAGATCTACAAAACACCTTAAATGCTTGGGTGAAGGCGCTCGAGCAGAATGGCCTCAAAATCAGCCGAAAAAAGACGGAGTATATGTGCTGCATATTTGATGATTCCAGACAACCACAAAACACAGATATTCACATTGATAATACCATACTACCCACTGTAGAACAGTTCAAATACTTAAGATCAGTTATTAGCAACGATGGAAAAATAGACTCTGATATCACGCATAGGACTAACACTGGCTGGCTCAAATGGCGCGAACTCACAGGTGTAATGTGTGGCAAAAAGATGCCCTTGAGAGTAAAAGGCAAAGTTTACAAAACGGCCATAAGACCCGCAATCCTATATGGTTCTGAGTGCTGGGCCACAAACAAACATCACCTGAACAAATTGCATACTACAGAGATGCGTATGCTGCGCTGGTCGGCGGGCGTGACCCTCCTCGATAAGATCAGAAACCAGTACATCAGGGGCAGTTTCAAAGTTGCACCAATCACGGACAAGCTGGTTGAGAGACGTCTAAGGTGGTACGGACATGTACAAAGACGACCTCCAGATCACATGGTCAAAATAGCATTGGCGATACCAACGACGACGCGAAAACGTGGGAGACCACCGGCCACTTGGTTGACAACGGTGGAAAAAAGCCTGCAAGAACTTCAGATTGACGAAAACCTTACTCTGAACCGTGCGGAATGGAAGAAACGGACAGCGAAGGCCGACCCCAAATAATTGGGATAAGGTCTAGGATGATGATGATGATGATTAGTACTTATAATTATGTTGACATGTAAAACTATGTTTTATCAAAATAAATGAATGAATGAATGAATCAATACCGAATTGACTAAATCCGCGTCGTATTCATTCGATTTGCACGTTTATAACGTTAGATCACGACAGCTATCCGTTTTTAACATGCGATACGTGACATGTGTATTAATGGTTTTATTTTAGCGATTTTGCATTTTCATGAATACCTTTTCTTAAATAAAACAAGTTCTTTTAAAACTGTACAAATTCATTTTGAATTAGTGCGTCAAGCAAAAAAGGGTTATATATTTTAATAAAAAAAAAGCATGCATGTTCCGGAAAGACGGTTGTTCAGCAACTTTGTCATATACCAGGTGTTGACTATTGCCAACGTCAGTAACATGCCGGGGCGAGACACGCGCGACACTCCGTACGTCACGTTTGGCGTGTCCGCCGTAAAATAATGCCGCGACAGTCGTGTGTACACACAGATGCGACACCCACGAAGTTGCTAGAATTTAGCTTGGTGTGCATCCTTAGAAGAGGACAGATAATAGGACACTAGGAGAGGAAGACGAAGATTGACTTATTTTAATCAAGTGAAAGAGAAAGAAAGACATCCTGTCGTATCAGGAGGTCAATGAATTAACAAAGAATACGGAAAAGTGGCGATTATCTACTCAACCGACACAAGAACGAAGTTCTTAAATTACCTAACAACAAATCCTTAGAACTTTTTGAACTTAGGGTTAATAATTTTAATTAAATTCTCTATAGCTATACAGTCCGTTCCAATCCAGTAGCTTGAAGGCATCTTCCAGTGCAGCAGTAAACAGTTTTGGAGAAATTACGTCTCCCTGTCTTACTCCTCGCTGCAGTTGGATAGGCTCTGAGCTCTGGTCTTGGATTCGGACTGACATGGTGGCGTTTCTGTACAAACACTTCAGCACTTCGATGTATCGATAGTCGATACGGCACCGCTGGAGAGACTGAAGCACAGCCCAAGTCTCGATCGAATCAAAGGCTTTTTCATAGTCCACAAACGCTAAGCATAGGGGCCGGTTATACTCCTCTGTCTTCTGTATAACCTGCCGCAGCGTATGAATGTGGTCTATGGTGCTAAAACCTTTTCGGAATCCGGCTTGTTCGGGAGGTTGGAAATCGTCAAACCTGTGCGCGAGGCGATTTGTTCAACTTGGCATCAACATCAACGGCGAGCACCTCACTCACCTTCGATTTGCAGATGATATCGTGGTCATGGCGGAGTCGTTGGAGAGATTAAGCGCTATGCTCGGAGACCTCGACAGAGTCTCCCAACAGGTAGGTCTGAAAATGAACATGGACAAAACTAAAATCATGTCGAATGACCATGTTGCGCCTTACCCGATAGTGGTTGGGAACTCTGCCCTCGAAGTTGTCGACGAGTATGTGTACCTGGGACAAATTGTCCAGCTAGGTAAGTCCAACTTCGAGAAGGAGGTTAATCGACGAATTCAACTCGGCTGGGCAGCGTTCGGGAAGCTACGTCATATCTTCTCGTCGAAAATTCCCCAGTGCCTGAAGACGAAAGTCTTCGAACAGTGCGTGTTGCCAGTGATGACTTACGGAACTGAGACATGGTCGTTCACAATGGGACTCATGAGGCGGCTAAGAGTCACGCAACGTGCAATGGAAAGGGCAATGCTCGGAGTTTCTCGGAGAATCAGAAATGAGGATATCCGCAGAAGAACCAAGGTAACCGACATAGTGCACAAGATTGCCCGGTTGAAGTGGCAATGGGCAGGCCATGTAGCCCGGAGAACGGACGGCCGTTGGGGCAGCAAAGTCCTAGAGTGGCGACCACGTATAGGAAAGCGCAGCGTGGGTCGGCCCCCGACTAGATGGACGGATGACCTCGTGCGGGTAGCGGGGAATCATTGGACGCGGTCTGCACAGGATCGCACTTTGTGGCGAGTCATGGGGGAGGCCTATGTTCAGCAGTGGACGTCTGTGGCTGATAGATAGATAGATAGATAGATAGCTATACAGATAGAGGGCCTCGTAGATAGCTTTATAGAAATGCAATGTTGGTGTCGTTTTCTCATAATCAGCTGGACTGCGCACCGTACTAACGTCGCCGTATTGCGAAACTCTTATAAAACAAAGGCTTTCATCGATTTTTCAACGACGAATTCCAAATTTTTTTGTCACATCACTCGGAAAATTTAGAACGATTGGTTATTCAAGGTCGAATAAATGGCAAGACCACGCGAACCGATCCTAAAAAGATGGCTATTCCTTACTTAATCTGTCTCACAATGTCCTGCGACAATACAAAATGCCAATTATGCCGCCAAAAGAAGATGCACCGCGAAGGCAGTGTAGCTAACAATCCATAGCCACGACCACTCTGTAAAAGAGTAAGTATCTGACTGAGATAAAAAAAATGATAATGTTTAGAAGCCCCAATATTGTATGGAAAAAAAGTCATGCGAAATATGTTATGCCAACTGAACTCCAGGGTATACATCCATCCCCAGCTGCAGTAGTGTCAAGCTAGCGCGGACGGGCTCAGGCGATGGAAATGGTCGGTAATTAATGCTACCGGGTCGAGTGACAAAACAGGCTGAGGTAACGCAGAGCTGGACAATTAGTTGCAAAATGTAACAAAAGTCGTAAACTTGGAACTTGTAAATTGTAATATCAGGCTTGTTTGGTACACACCAAATTAATTCTGACATTTTTATAGAGATACAAGTCAGAGATTATTTATAACACTACGCTGCAGTTTGCAACTATAGGTACCTACCCATTGACTTTCAGAAAAAGATGTAATAAATTTAGGAGACGTAGAGATATTTGTAACGCATATAAAAATACTATGAAGTACTAGTTAAGAAATGATGCCATTATGGCTTCCCATTCTATTTAAAATCGCGGCTCGTTAAATTGATTTCATGTTCGACCGCGTTATAATATTTCCTCCACGGTACAAATTAATCAATGTAACTTTCACAGCTCAAAGCGAAGTGGAACTAATTCATATTGCCGGGAAAACAATTCATTGACAGCAAGCTGAGCCATTAAACTTTGACTCGGCAGTAGTTGAGACTCCTCCGCGGCCGTTCGGCTCGATCAGATATTCGCTCAACAATAACTGCTTTGGTTCCAATTGTTCAATTGCAATTTGTACGAGGGTTCGGAATGTTTCATCAGTGGAATATACTCGTAACTGTGACTGGGGCGCCCGTTTCGAGGTAATTTTGCTGATGAAATGCTTAACAGGGAGTGGTTTAAGTTGGATTTAGCGTTATTGTTATTATAGCCCCTACGTATTGCGTGTTCTTTATGGTAGGTATGTGTCGTATAAGTAATTAGGGTTTATTTAAAACGATTTTATGAAACAAGTTTTAGTAAAAAAATTAAGCCTTCTAGAATAAGTGCGCATATAACGAGAGTTTTCATAAAACAGATTTACAAAAGATGATGCCCTTTTGGTCTTATGTGTGCGGATCTACGAACGTTTTTCTTGTGATTGACGTTGTGACAGATGCGTTGTGCCACACGGACGAAACTTAGCCCCTGGCTAACCAAAACTAGCTTCAATTTCAAGCGCTTACTACACTGAAAAAAAAAAATGGTTGCTTTAATAAAGATCTTGTTTAATGTAATCACACATCTTGACTGCATATGAGCCTACGAAGATCTTGTCCGCTGAAGCTAAGAATACTTAGTTAAGTTCTCATAGTAGTGTGCACCAAGTGTTGTATTGATTTAGACAAGCCTAGTTGTTTGTTTAGTACATGAACTATTGTCAGATCTACTAACTGTAATTGTTAATTCAAATCATTGTATTTGTTACACCAATAAAGTTCTTAACTATGCACATTGACTAAGTAACTTATTTGCAATCGTTATGGTTCTTATGTACACCAACTAAGTTACTTGTTTGCAATCATTATGGTTCTTATGCACATCGACTAAGTTACTTGTTTGCAATCATTATGGTTCTTATGCACCTATAGGTTCCTAGGCGTATTTATTTTAAGTCTTCTACTTAATGTGAAATGGAACAGTAGGAGAGAATACTTCTAACATAGGTAACTATGAGGGTCCTTATTGTTTAGGTTAAAATTAATATTTTGAGTTATTGTATATAAGTTGCCGATTCTTGGCGATCAATACAGTGTTTCTTTGCGATGCCATATAGAAGCGACATCGTGATGACACATTTCTTTAAATAATTTTATATGAATAAATAAAGTATATTACACTAACACGACCTGACTATCAAGAAAGTGGATATACCAGACAGCTTATCACTGACGAGAAATGAATAGATGGGGTTTACGACCGTAACACTCGAAGAACTCACTGAAGAGTAGAGAAATTCCAGATATTCGGACTTTATTATCGCCAAGCATCAATGATTCACTGCAAATATTTCGTCGATACTGCAGCCGATCTGAAATTAAACTCTCACGTAAGTAATGAATGATCAACAGAAATAAACCCTTCCTGCACATCCGAAGCGGATGACGGCGATTTCATTAAGCAATGTGACGTTGAAATATTAGCAGTAAGCAGTTAAATAAAATAGGAGCCGTTCTGAGAGCACTACGAGTACAGGCGAGAACAAAAGGCTGAACTGGAGTAATTGATGTTATCCAGGCTATCGACGTTTTTGCCGTAATGCCCTTTGTCCTCGGACGTCTGCCCAGTCTATTGTCTCATTGACAACCTCCTCCAAAGGTCTGGTAATTTGGAGCTGTTAGATTTTATCGGCGCGCTCCTGGTGATTCCAAAGTGTCGTTTGAATTTAACTTTTTAATGGCTTCTGGTAGTAGCGTTTTGACTTGTTTGAGATTATCTTGGAATTCGGGAAAGAGACGTCCGCTTACTAGAATTGAGATGTCTTGATGAAAATCTTCTTCAATTCAGTTTGGGATTATTTAAATACCATTTACGTTTCTAGTGGGAATATACAAGTAGGCTATATTTTATATGTAACTAGTTATACAATCAAGTGTAAGGGTAACATTTTGATATCTTTCCGTTCGTACATTTGATATCTTTATTCAAATTGTTTCGTAAAGCTGATCCACGAGTCGAGCTTTATGAATTCGTCGAGGCTTGCGAATTGAAACAACACCGCACAACCTTTCAAGTACTTGATGTTTAAGCTTTCATATAATATTAAAATGATTATCATTTGTAACTATTAATCCAAGAGTCACTTTAACAGTAATAGCAGAGGAAGCCTTTGATAAACTTATAATTTATAACGTGAAGTTGTCAGGAACGGCCTGACATGTTTCGAATTCGTACGGAGTTCTTCGTCAGGGCAGGGGCAGATAGTTATCCGTATAGTCACGCTGCGTTTTGTCCACTGGCCTCGAACGACGCGCCGCTCTTGGCTCTTAATATTTTTTTTTCCAATTTTACCATACTGCGTTAGTTATTAACGGCTGATTCTCGACAGTCTGAATGCACCTTAGAGTGTGTTTTAATCATTAACACAGAGCAGAGCTATGCAGAGTGTTTCATTTGAAAGTCTGCTCCGCTTCCACTGTTTCTAGTAACGCGGAGTAGAGCCTTCGAACACTGAGTGGTCAACACGCGAACCGTTTATCCCCGCTCCGCCTACCTCCGCGACAGAGGAAACCCACCCTTATTATGTTTCAAGACTTTTGTGCTAGAGTAACATAAAATCCAAGTGTTTATCCCTCGTTCGCGATTCGATACACTGCCAAGTCAAATAAAACGGTCAACCGTACGTTCGCAGAAAATTAAATAATGGGTCTATGAACAGCAACGACGCAACAAATACGGTCTAAATTGTGTTTTAGCGGACTAATGGGTCGCAAACATGGCCGCCCGTGTACGCGGATTATTGGCCCACATATAACTAACTCCTGTGCTCCTCTGTCGCGATTCCGCAAAGTAAACCTTACCCTGTTGAAAATAGGATTAGAATTTGAACACAGTGTTGGACACAGATACGAGGCTGTGTAAAAAGCTGCTGTTATTTAGTTAGGTGGTTTTGCTTGCCAACGCTCGCGTGGCAGATGTGGGTCATTTTTGAAATTTGTCGTTAATTTTCCTTTCATTTCCCGTGAAACAGCCAAATGAAGAGTTAGTTGAAATATTATAATTTTTTCGGGCAATACTTTCCCTCAGTTATCCGCTTTTCTGCGCTGCGACCATGACCCAAACAATACCCAAAATTTACATTACTTTGTACAATTTGAAGTTGTCAAGATTATTATGTAAGTGTATTACGTAATTTACGTATTAACAACAGCATGCGTATTGAAAAGTTAAAATAATAAGTCCTAAAAAGCAAACACCGTAGGTATCAAACAAAAACTTGTCTATAAAATCTGCTTTGTAACGAAATCTTTTGTATTATTTTATTGAGAAACCAACAAAGGTACAGAGCAATAAACAACTCTAGTCACTTTTAAAATAAAGTACCCACTAAATCTCCAAAGTTAGAATCCTGCGGTAATGTTGGCCATGAGGTTGGCGCTCTGCAAGTCGGCACGTGATAGCGGATTCAGCTGTAGCCGTCGCAATGGACACAAAGTGCTTTACCTTAACAGGCTAATACAGTCCACTTTACAGAACAAGTGTCATCGTGCATCTTGTAGCAATATTTAAGTTCAAAACTGTTTGAAGCATACACTTCTGCTAACCAACTATTTTTTTTTAATCGAAGTTAATGTTAAAAAGAGATCTTTGGGACATGTTCAAACTCACATCTCCAACAATGTGCAGGTTATCAACTTTGCCATCAGAACTCTTAAAAAGACTAAAAAGAGTATAAACTCAAAATATATTTATAGTTATGTTACCGAGCATACATTTGACAGTCAAACTCCAACCATCTCTAGGGCTATTTATATTTAAGGTTGGGCACAAACCCACTTTAGGCTGTAAATAATAACCAGTCGGCGTTTCCGCGTGTCGCAATTTGTCGCTCCCCGGCGGGCGATGCTCCTACATTTTAACTCGGCCCTGGCTCAGGTGTTCTGGATAACTTGGAACGAACATAACCTAAACCTTTTTTTGACTCGCATCATCATTCTTTGAATGGCTTTTATTATGAGCAACCATTTTCTCAAAAAGCTAACAGGGAATAGGGACGAACGGGACTATAATTGTGAATGAATAAATTCTAAATTTCTTGCTAGCTTGATACCTAGCTTGTAAGAATTGTATTATTTATTTTGCCATCGCGGTACATATTAAACACAAAGCTCAAGACGCAAAAAATATTTGTTTGCGCTCACCCATTGCTGACACCTTTAAACGAACCTAGTACCTTGCTTTAGATTGTCGGTCCTAAATATCATACACTCGACCAGAGACGCACTGGACATACGCTGAATTTCTCCACCACCGCAGCCTAGGAACATTGTAGTAAAAGAAGCAACATAAGTAGCTCTGTTTCATTTAAAGAACCAGTGCCGCCGGATCTGTATCTAACAGTACTACGCCTTAAAATATCTATACCTACTTAAGGATTGTGAAGGCTCTGTCACTTGACCTGGAAAAGGTCTGTCTACGCGAATATCTCGAGCACCTCTTAAGAGCACGATCGAGTTACATCTTGTAATTTTTTGCCAAATCAAAGGATCGTAACGCCGATGCTCGAATCATTCAGAAAAATCTCTTTCATGTTTTTATTACGACTAAAAAGCGCCGCCATTTTACATGTAGGGACCTGCACAAGGGATTATGGGCGGTTCGTCGACGTATCGTCATTACGAAAGATTTACGTTGTTTCGTTTGACTTTTGATCGCGTCATTTTACAACCGCTAATGTAATTTTTATCAGAATTTATTGCTTTTCTGCTGGAAACCTTTCATGTTCAAATCGAATTTGATTTACTGTCGCGCGCGGTGCGAATAGAAGTGTCGATAATGAAGTACATAAACCGCGTTGGTTATAATTACATGTTTATTTGATTAGTTGTCATTCGATCTCATTTCGTTTATTTTAATAAAACTGTTTTTCATAATTATGGTCTACAAATTAATTATGAATATGCATTTATTTAAACCCAAGTAGTATTTATTTTTCTTAAAAGGAATGTACTACATCCATCCATATTAATATTATAAATGCGAAAGTGTGTCTGTCTGTCTGTTACCTCTTCACGCTTAAACCGCTGAATCGATTTTGATGAAATTTGGCATAGAGATAGGTTAAGATCCGAGGAAGGACATAGGATAGTTTTCATCCTGGAAATTATACCTAAAAAGATTGAAAAGTGAGTGAACATTTCTGTTGGGGTGCGGTGACCCTGTAGGAAATGTAATTATTAGACCAAAAGCACAATTGCTCTTAAATTTGCTTAGGCGCTTTTAATAATCCCTTTTATCAAGTTCCACGCGTACGTAGTCGCGGGCAAAAGCTAGTCACTTTTATAAAGGTAAGGGGTAAGTAGTTATGCCAGACTTGTAATGAACTGAAATAGTTTTAGTCTTCATTAATATTGAAACTTCTAAACCGTAAGGGGAGGACTGAAAAGCACAGCTATCAGTTCATACCTCCGATGAAGTTTTATCCTTTCGCAATATCATAACTAATCCACCGCAATTAAAGTCATCGTGTTCATTTCTCCAAACAGCTCCTAAATTACCATAGTTTGGACGTCTCGCGGACAGACAGACAGAATTCTCACCGTGAATATCCCCATCCCCCGGTGGGCCGGGAGGGGGAGGAGGGTGGGGTGGACACTGAACTAATATCAGCCTGGTGATTTACCAGGTGTTTGCTTTTCCTTTGTCTGGGGACTGCGTCGCCGCTCGTGCGAGGCGTGTGATCTGATGTGTAATGTCTTTGTCACAACACGGGCTGTGCACCGCTTTCTGGTCCGTGCAGTTATGCTAGTCTTGCGGTAGCTGGCCACTTTAGCTACAAAGGACTAAGGGTCAAAACACAATTTACGTCACGTCTTTGCGGATACAGAGTTACACAACAATACATCAAGGACTTATGATATGTACGTAACAAAAGCTTGTACGTAATTCAGAATGTTGTTACTAAGACATATGCTTATTTTGTATATACCTAACTACTATATAAATAACGGTGTCCACAGATCGACTTTGCTGTCAGCTGTCATATCGAGATTGCATCGTTTATTCAAACCACAATTGCGGTTGGGATGGCCGGATAAATGACAGCTGTCAGACGGCGAACACATAATCTGTCATCCCACTTACCCAAGTCTAGACTGCGGGAATGACGAATATTGTTTTATTTGTTATTTATGCGAAATTTTTTGGTTAATTTCGAAGCTGAAATGAAGAGGCTTATGTCAAATAGTGACAGTGTTAGTGAAATTTTGATCCGCCCTAAATAGCTTCTCTGAAATTATAATTCGTGTTTTATAAATAAAAAAACATTGCCCTTTTTAAATTACTGAAAGACCGGCTACGAACAGCGCTATATATTGCATCATGAAACCATCAGTTATTGACGTGGTATAGAAAATGCTGATAAAACTAAACATTTGACGACGCGTTTGGCTCGGTTTGTAGACACCTGCCTACTGAGCCGGCGGTCCCGGGTTCGAATCCCGGCCAGGGCAAATATTTATGTGATGAACTCGAATATTTGTGCTTGGGTCATGGTTGTTCTATGTATTTAAGTATATATTTATCTATATAAGTACATATATAGTCGTCTAGTACCCATGACACAAGCCTTCTTGAGCTTAATTTGGGACTAGATCGATTTGTGTGAGGTTGTCCGATATTTATTTATTTACCCAAAATTTTGAATTCTTTCCGCGATATTGGCTATTATCATGTCACTAGCTTCTATAACAGCTACATATTTTAGAGAATACAGCTTTTATTTCCATTATATATACCTTAGAGCCAATTAGACAGATAACATTTTAGTTATATAAAAAATATGACGTGGTAATTTGTTTTTGGAACTTACGAAAACACATGTACACGGTATTACATGTTAATAACTTTAGCCTTCTTTTTTCGTCAGTAGTAATCAGTTACACAAAAAGAGACACTCGTGTAAATGGAACTCTTTTTCCCACTTATTTATTCAATCGTATGACAAGACACGGGTGTAACACAGCTCTTTATTATCCCGCAACAATGTTTTCCTCCAGTCAACGTGTTTAAAAATTATAGGGCAATTTTTTTGGAGCGTCACGAGTTTACAACAATATTATCCCGCGTTCCCGAGACTTGCGCGCTTTGTAGTCCTTTATGAACGTTGCTTTCTGCAAACTTCTAGCCTTCTGCACATACATGCTTGTGTTTGGCGGTTATAGACCCTTTACACATCTGTAAAACGGTAGGTATCATCGTCATTTAGTTGCACAAAATATCACCTTTAACTCCTTTAAGTAATAATTCTTAATGACAGAATAGATGCAGTACTGAAGTGTTAACAAGAAAAAGTACAAATCAGAATAATAGTAATGTAAAATTACGCCCGCCTGAATGAGTGCATGGCAATAGACACATACTCGTAGATAATATACTATTACATTCTTCACAAAGGAAAGATGAATAGACTCATGCACATTTACGAAAAAAATACTGACTGTCAAGTTTCTTTCGGGGGGTTTTTTCAACAGTCTCCTCTGTTGAAATGATGGTAGACTACTTACAGAAAAGAATCGTTATTCCGTTATTTCACTTCTTTATTATGCCAACGCCAATCGAATGACACTTCTACGACCGCTGATACGATATCATCAATTCAGAACAACATTATAATAATATATATAGGCAGAATATGATACAGAATTTTGTGAGTCTATTCTCTCCCAAAATAATGCTCGTTCGCTGTCGTATGTTGTCGTTTCATTCTACTGATGCAGCTCTAATGTCCCCGCCGAGAATAAAAAGTTACAACTCTCTTTGTTTCCATGATAATTGCCAACGGGCATTTGTATATTTAAATGTTTCTTGAGATAGTTATCGTTCAGTATTTGTTTTAAATCAAACAAGTTACTTTGCAACACGCTCTCAGCTAAAAATATAATGTTAATGGCTTAAATGTACCCAAAGAAAATGTGTTTCATTTATCTCGATTCAGGACAGAAATAAATGGCATACTGGTATCTTGCTCTTGTATTAGTAATTATGATTTGAATTTATTGACACAGACAGAATCATGTTAGATAAATGGCAAGAGAGAGCCTCGGTTGTTACATCAGGGAATACATTGAAGAATTGCATGTGTCTGGGCTTGAATTTAGTTAGGACTAAATGGATAGGTACCTACTTACTCAATTTTATTTCAGATAATATTATGAATTCATACGGTAGGAGACTAGGAATATAACTTTTAGCTAGACTCGTGAATAGATAAAGCGAAATATGAACATTGGGTTTTTTGTAACCGTTTCAGTAGACAGCTTTACATCTTATTTGACTAAAAACAACTCAACCTGCAATGCAATGCAGGGCATGTCTAAAGCTATATAAATAGGCAGCTGCTATTGCATAGACTTGACTAGACAACGCACTTGTGATCTGGTGTTGCCGGTGTCTATGGGCGACGGTAATCGTTTGCCATGACATAAAAAAACTATATTATTTATACTCTAAGAACTTTAAGAAACAAATTTAGAGATCGAGTCGTCTATTCAAAGACGAAAAAATCTTATTTTTATATTTTATACTGAAATCCCATATCAACCAAATGCTTGACGCCAAAAGTGATGTAATTCTGTTTTTAGTGTTTTTGTTACAGCGGCAACAGAAATACATCATCTGTGAAAGTTTCAACTGCTTAGCTATCACGGTTCATGAGAGCCTAGTGACAGACGGACAGTGGAGTCTTAGTAATGGTTCCCGTTTTTACGCTTTTGGTACGGAACGCTAAAAAGCCGCTCGAATAACAAAATGTAAAAAAATATGCAGTTGTTTGTCTGGCAACAAGTCAATGTCAATCGAATCAGTACTTCATCGTGCTCGTGCTGCAAAACCTCTTTTACCCATTAACATTGGCAATTTCGCCAAACCTGTACCGCCGCCTGATTGGCCAACGCCCTGTTTGCCTTACTGAATCCGCCACCAAAATAAGATTTCGCTTTAAATTCCGCTAGGAAATCCTAGGTGCGAAATCAGGGATTCACTTTGAGCCATGTTTGGTGAGAGGGGGGGGTGGGGGTGCAGTGATGCGTGCGGTGGACGCGCCTTAACCGCTTAAGGCGGGCGTTCAATATTACAAATAGTTCTGGAGGGATTGTGGGGAATCTCCAGGGATTTAGGTTTTAAAAGTAGCTCGGTGTGGAGCGCATTTTTACGGACGTTGCTTACTTTTAAATTTATTGCGACAGCGCCGCAATTTGTCGCTACATTAAATGCTAGTTGACTTTAAGAAAATGCATTCATAGGTAAATCCATTAGGGTCATACAAATAAATAAGCTAAATAATTTATCCACATACCTAGTTATTTTTTGTCTATAACCCATTAAAATAATATACCCCAAGTTTCAAATCAATCTATAGAAAAATCAATAGAACATCATATGGAACATTCCTATTCATTCCATTCAACGAGCATTATATTTAGGGTTAGAACCTCGTTAACGTTTCAAATTTATTTTTTCATTTCATCAACTTTGGTTATGTTTTCCAAAATGCACATTAGAAAGTTGATGATTATAGCGATTAGTAAATCATCTCCAATATAATAAGAATTCGGTACAATCACTTGATAATCCAACAAAGCCAAAATCGAATATCTAGACTTTATTTTCCGCCATAGGTTTGAGATGATCCTTTTCCATATTTTACAGACAAAAGTGAATTAGAGCCTTGATACCGTACTAACACACATGAAATAAATTATATTTTCTAAGGTCCGACTGAAACTTCTTAGTTAATGCGTAGTAATAATTTATGAATTTAGTGTGATATTTAAAGAAAATAAGAAAATAATTGTAATTAAATTAACTACTTCTAGCCCTCTGACATTGCTGTGCCCTTTGCAGGGCGTCACATGTAGACCTATTTATTTTTAATTCCAACTATATTTGTAATGTGACATGCAATAAAGAATTTTGAATTTTTTTGAATTAGTTAATTTCACGTTTCCTTAAATGATTCATTGATCATTCCTTCATTTATTAGATACGGTACTCTCTGATAGCCATGATATTATATGGAATATAATTTTTTAAACATATTTAACCTTGCGATATTACCATTACAAAAATGATTATAATCTAACTACTTATCAATAGTTTTTTCTTCATCACTTCATCTTAGTTACGGCTCTTAGCAATCATTTATGCGAATACATTATGCTCACAAAAAAATTCTGTCTGACTGTCGAATTTAGGTACAAAATTGAAGTGTTTCAATTTGGGTATAATTTTTCAACTTCGCATAGCATACTCTAGCCAAGCTGCTACTGTGAGGTAGAATCTTCAAATCATACCTATTTCGTGTTTATCTTCAAATCTCAGACTGTTAATTAAAGTTATCTCGGTTCATTTAATATTAAAGTCTATTAGGAATTTGGAGCAGAATTCGATTTAAGTATGTACCGAGCCTGAATACCTAAATCTGGCGTTGATTCTGTAACAACCTTGCGGCGTTGATTTTGTACAAATATACTCAAGGCTTAGAAATCGCTTTTCCCATCTTATTTGGGATCGCACAAGCGAAATGGAATATCGTTATCACGGGAGATATTTGTGTGAATATATTTAGAACATTTTAATTAAGTATTCAAACAGGGCAGCTGACTCAATCACTAGACTGGTCTAAGGATCCGAAATTGATTAAAAAATCTTTTGCAGAGTATTTTGACTTTTGGTTAACTTTCAAACACTTCAAATTAGTCACTTAAACGTTTCCATGTGAATGATTTGACACTATGAGTAGGACCAAGTCTTACTTACAATCATATTCTTCCGAAGTAATGATGCATACCTATCTAATATAAAGTTGATTCTATCGCACTAAATAGTCAAGACCCGTCTGTTTATAATATGCCACAAACAATGCCTTTGCATTTTTACCACATAGTGCATAGAAATTTTGGAAAGTCCCGAGAAGCTGGAAATACAGGTTGCTTAGCTCACGGCCGATCTCCAGTCAGATGGACTGATCAAGTGCAGGAATCGACTTCCTCCAAATTTTGCAGTTGAACGCAAAGGGCCCGATGCCGATGCAGGTAACTCCTCCACGCCGGCCAAGGATCTCCACAACTACCGCTCGTGCTCTGTCGCCATGCAATGGTTCCGCGATCTAGATCACAGGTCTTCATTAAGGTTGTGCACACAAGAAACTAAAGTCAATAGACGCTGGAAGATATATATAGGAAAAACATCCTGATGCAGTAATAGTATTACGCCTCGTTACGATCTTAGTGTCGTGCTCAATATCTATATAGCTGTGGGAGAGAGGCTAATAACATTTACCTGTACTTCGCGCGGCCCTTCGATTCCGTCCGAGACATTTACGTTGTTTTATCGGCGACCTGAGACGACTGCCGCTTATTTATAGCTACTTGCCTGCGGGAAAAGGTGAAGGTTAAGGTCTAGCGTGTTCCTTGATATACTGATCGAATAAGTTCTGGTCTAGTTTTATTGGATAAAGTTTTTGATATTAAAAGTTCAACGTGTAAGCAAAAGGTGGGTGTCTAAACTTTGAAAGAGGTGTAAATTTAACATTGGCTTCTGTATGACTATCCATTTGCACCATGTTTTATCCGTATTGTATGACCGTAAGGATGATGTATTTTTTGTTGCTCGAGCTACATCAAGTGACATTAACGTGCTGGAAATATTATCTTTCACAACAATAACTTCATAATTCTTACACAAATTAAAAGTTAAAATTTTTCAAAAGTTTTTACACCTAACCTTCAAATTGTTTTCCTGAAATCTCCCCACAGTTTAAACCCAAATCGGAAGCATGCGTGCCGCCACACGTCGCGACATTTTCTTAATAAATCGCCGGTATTTTCAGTGAAATTCCGGCCCCGTCGGCGAACAGGTGGCTGAGACTGTCGGCCCGGAATTTCATTCCCGGCACAAAGAGCGGGTGATTTAAATACTATACATGCACAGCAAAGGCAAAGTTTCTCACACAGTGTTGTCTAGACAGAAATGTGCATATGGCACCGGCAGTCTAATGCCAGTTCACCCGGGCGTTATCTATTTCAACAATCTCATAAGTAGGACATGAAAATTATACTTAATGTTGGGTTTCAGGATGCTATCGAATTTTAGTTTTGACTTGAATTGTAGACAAGACAAGCTCTTTCTTACTATTCTAAGGATATTTGCAAATCAATCAATCAGTTAATCAATATCATTTATTTTCAAGCAACTGTGGCCCATAGGTAAATACCTTAAAACTAACATACATATGAAATAAAACGATAATATAAAATAAACATAAACACGTTAGTTCGGTGACATAGTATCATCTGCGGGTCGGTTAAAAAAGCGTCCGCGAAATCGCCGGAACGCGACAACTTTCGGCCAGAATTCCTCCTGCAGGAAGGTCGACAGCTTGATAAGTAGATACCATCACCACAAATGAAACAAACTTCACACTGTAACGAGACTCCCAACTGTTCGACCCTCAGGGTGAAGTTTTTTTTATATCAATGCACAACTGTCCTTATATAGTGTAACCTAATCGACAGCATGGAATTTGACAAAATAAACAGACAAGGTTACACAATCACAATACTACACATTATTGATACTATCAATTCAGTAATTGTAAACCGCATGAATTCATTAATGTTTTATGACGATAGTGTGAGTTACATAGTTGACAGTTGACACACGCATTCTTTTCCAAAGGCTGCCTTCACACCCAAACATAGGTACCTAACCTATATCCCAAGTACGGCAACCTTCAGGCAGGTGTGCGGGGGCGGGGGGAATCTCATTCGCGCCACAAAGGACGATGCGGGCACTATTAAGATCCCGCGATTGTGAACAAGCCGCGCTGGCTCTTCAGCTGATTCCATTGATTTTTTTTTTCAGTACTTGTATTTTCATTTTCGAGAATGTATTTCCAAAACGCCTGATCACTAAACTTCTGGACGTGTATTAGTTTTTTTTATTTACACATTGTCTTTCTTTTACAGGTTTCATTTAGTTTAGCCTGGGCCTTGTACTCTTACCTAGCTGCTCAATCAACGCTCTTATTTTATTACATAAATAGAATTTACCTCTAAATTCAAAGCAAATGAGTGGCCATACTTAGGCCTCTGTTGATATCTACTAATTTTTACGTTTTATAGCAAGCATTAACTAGGTCGATGCAGAGTCAGCCACCGGCTAAGCTTGCACCATAGATTGGAGCGGAGTTTTTTTTTTTTTTTCGAAATTTTCTCTTCGTCACGACCTAGCGAAATTTAATTTGTGCATTTTAAAACAAAAATTTCCAAAATCGGTTGCGAACTCGCTGAGATCTGCGCATTGTTACAAAGTCCGTTCGAGTCGATCCATGGGAGCTTCGCTCGCTTCGCTCGCTCTGCTCCAATTAAAGATAAGTAAAGTTGTGAGAAAGAAGAATGGTTTCTATACCTAGCTGTATAGCTGTATACACACTGGTGACATGAAAAGAACGAGCACTCGGTATTAATTTGCAATAGTTTAGATTAACAATATACTACAAGGTTTAAACGTGTTACATATTAATTTAGCCAATTAAAAGTTTTCATCAAAGTTACAAGAGTCGGGTTATAGCATCGACCGGTGAACTAAAGGCTGGTACACAATACAGGCCAGCGTAACCAGCGCTGATGGACGCGTAACATCAGATTTTTTCATCCTCACCACTTAGATCGTTGGCAGTCCACCCACAGCTGTGCGTTTTTCTAGAAATTTCCTGCCTTGCACGACTGCATTGTGGAATGAATTGTCGCTTTCTGTATTTCCGGACCGATACGACCTTCAAACCTTCAAGAAAAGAGCGTACTCCCACCTAAAGTTGTAAGTGTGTTATGGGCGACGGTACTTCCATCAGGCGATCCGTTTGCTCCTTTGCCCCCTAATTTACATCGCCACCCGTATTGTTCACGCTGTAAGGAATTGAAAAAGACAGGTATTTTTTTTTTCACACTTTGGAGTCCCGTGGCGCAGTTGTACTACAGATACTGGTTAGATCAGTGGCTCTTTAGACAAGTAGAGTTATCGGAGAGTTCTTAAAGCGTAGCCGCTTGAGTTGATGGTAACCATAAGCATAGCTGAGCATTAACTCGTTAATCCGTTAATCGTTAATTAACGAAGTTAACATATTGATTAACGTATTAACTTTTAAGTTAACTTTTAAAAATGTTAACGGACTTCCGTTAATATGCAGAAGTCCGTTAATCGTTAATCCAATGCTATTTACCGCATGGCACCGCGGCGCGAAAAACAGGTTCAGACAAGTAGTTAGCCCGCTCTACACTCGCGGCGCGAAGTCACTCCGTGAATTCACGGCGTGAATTTACGCAGCGGTTCAGGCACACCTGTGTCCCTCCACACTCGCAAAGCTTTGCAGGCGTACCCTTTGTCGCGGGCCAAAAACCGACACTGATCGGGGAATGGCGCGAAGCGCGAACGCGAAGACGTGAACAAGATCTACACACGCGGTTCGCGGCTTTCGCGGGCGTTCGCGCCGCGAGTGTAGAGCGGGCTTGAAACGACAAGTGCCGGGCGGCGCGTGGCAGCGAGTAAAAACAAGGCTAGATATATTTTGCCGGCGCGTGCGAGTGAGAAAACTGCGAAGAGATTTGTTTCGTTTGATAATTTCCTTACTTAGCGCCCGTGCATAGAGTGACGAGTGTTTTGTTTGTTGTTATTATAAATTACTGTCAGTGATCATTTGCGTGTTGATAAAGAAGAGTGCAGTGTAATTTAGTTAGATAGAAAAAGTGTACTGTGCAGTGTAGTAATTAAAATCATATCATGGAAGACATGGAATCGAATTCCAGCGGTCCTGATGAGAATCCATGGCCACATGGAATTTGTATCCAGATCGGGCCAGCAAATACTTTTTGCGTGTAAGCGTCGCAAGTAAGTTCACTAACGCAACGATATAAAAATGCAACTTTACACATATTAAAGGATTAACGATTAACGTTAGCTTGCGTTAATTCTTCCGAAATGTAACGTTTTAACGTTTAACGAAGCTAACTTTTTTTGTAGCCGATTAACGATTAACGAAGTTTTTTTTTTATAAGCCAAACTAGTTAGAACGTGGCATAGATTTCAGCGACGAGAATTCCCTCCTTCTGTTATTCCATTGTGACTTACTCAGTATAACAGTGATACTAGTACGCAACAGTATGCATTGTCTAATGTCTGGTTGTCCAAGTTGAATGGTATGGTATTTGGGTAGCTTTTGGTCATATATCTCCATGTGGATGTTGTTTCATGCCTGAATCGTATTAATTAGAAATCCAAAGTCAGAAGAAAAAAATACATTTCTTTTAGTTGCCAGTTACACCGTGTCACACAGGTTGTAGTCATTTTCCTGCATCATGTTAGGACATTGACGGGCAATGTGTGCCCAGCCTTAACCTCGCCAGACGGTGGCAGCATGACGAGGGACTTCGAATAATTACCGCGACGTGCAGACTCCCTGCCTTGTCACAACTTGCGAGCAAGCAGTTTTGTTTCGGCCATGCAGTTGTTTTAAGTGTTTAACGGGTATTGTTTGCGCCAGACACAAATTGAATTTATCCCGGGCCCATGTAAGAACAAATTACCAAAGCAATCTTGCCTAGCGCGAAACAATGAACGCGATACGCGTCCTATGTACTTAAACCTAACTTAATCTATGTTGCTAACCTGGAGTTCAGCCGAATATCTTCCCGGCTGCAAGGTTGTGTTTCTGTTTTGTGTAAAGTGTATGTATGTGTTACTTGCACCAATAAACGACGTCCCGGTCTGCGCCGCCGCCGCCCCGATCTCGTCAGCAAACACGCCAAACACAGTTCACACTGTAGTAGTCCTTATATCACTCTAAATAACAATCCTTGGGGCGCCCGAAGCAGCCCACCGTACAAGGAATTGTGCCGTATCTCAACACTTTCCGTTAAAGCGTAAAACTTCCAAAATATCTCCCAAACCACGGAGGTTATAATGTTCAAGAACCGTTACGATAGTACCAATATTACCAATGGCGCCGGCTCGCGTCCGCTGGCGACAGCGCGCGCGCTCGCAGCGCCGTGAAAGAAAAATGAACTAACTGATTGTGTGGCCAGTGGGTAAAAACCTATCAATTCTCAACAACCACCCGCCCCGGACCGACCCGTCGTCGGTCCGCTCAAACTCCCGGTAGTCGGGATAGCGTTGAAACCGCCCGTCTAAGGATCGAGTCCCTCACTTGTACATCAGCGATCCGTGGAGACCCATCCTTGCCCGCTATCAAGTTAACGATACGCCCCCGTCGCCAACACAACGGTGATAGGTTAGCATCCTTAACCAGTACGAGGTCTCCAACGCACGGTGGGGTCGTCCTGTCCGTCCACTTAACGCGTTGCTGAAGAATGTGCAAATACTCAAGCGACCATCGCTTCCAAAAATTTTGAGTCATTTGCTGCAACATCTGATACCGTGACAACCTATACAACTTAACATCCGTATACGGATACTCCGGCAAGGCGTTAAGTGGTTGGCCAATCAAAAAATGACCTGGGGTAATGGCCTCCAGGTCATTCGGGTCAGCGCTCAACGGACACAAGGGGCGCGAATTTAAAACTGCCTCAATTTTGCAGAACACCGTTGACAATTCCTCAAAGGAGAGGATCGTTGAGCCGATGACCCGATACAAATGAGTCTTGGCAGACTTAACCACTGCCTCAAATATTCCACCCCAGTGGGGGCATCCAGGTGGACTGAAATACCACGAAATGCCCCGACTGGCGATGGCCGTGCCGATCTCTCGCTCATTTTGACTTAAAAATAATACAATTTCCTTTAGACAACGATCGGCGCCCTTGAAGTTGGTACCACAATCCGACCGGATCAAGGCCGGTATCCCTCGTCGAGAAACGAATCGGTCCAGCGCTGCCAAAAAGGCCTCCGTAGAGAGATCAGCTACCATTTCCAAATGAACGGCCTTGGTCGCCAGACACACGAAGACGCACAAATATGCCTTAACCGACTTCGCGTTGCGAAGGCGTGATGTCTTGACCATGAAAGGCCCCGCGAAGTCTGTCCCCACACCAGCAAACGGCCGAGCTTCCGTAACTCGGTCGGGCGGGAGATCTCCCATTTGTGGCTGCATTGTGGCTGCCTTGAGCCGGTAACAAGGCAAGCAACGAAACACAACGCTCCGTATCACTCTCCGTGCCGACAAAATCCAGAACTCCCGCTGCAAAATGCCCAGCAGTGTGTTGCAGCCTGCATGTGAATTCCTGATGTGACGGTCCCAAACCAACAGCTCCACCAGAGCTCCCTTCTTGGGAAGAATTAAAGGATGCCGCGCTGAATACGGCAATTCGGCATTCCGTAGTCGGCCTCCCACCCGGAGCATTCCGTGCTCATCAATAAACGGGTTGAGGCGGACAAGGCTCTTCTTCATTCTGCCCACGCCAGTCCGCAAGATCCTAAGTTCATCCTGGAACTCATTCCCCTGAATGACCCCCACCCAACGTGAGAGAGCCCTTTGCTGCTCCTCAGGTCCCATTACAGGTGACAGGTTGCGCTGTGCCGCAGGGCTTCGACAATTATGGAAAAACCGCATTATCCATCCCGTGACTCGAAGTAGCTTCCCTAGTGAGCTATACCGTTCCAAAAGAGTGTGGTCCACTGCCACAGACTCCACTGTAGTCACATTGACTCTCAGACCCTGGTCAGGGGGTAGTGGCTGGCGTCCGCAGTCATTGAAAGGCCACTCCGTATGTGGCCGCTCCAGCCATTGAGGCCCCCACCAGAGAGAATGCTCAACCAGAGCAGGCGCCGGGCAGCCGCGACTCGAGCAGTCTGCCGGGTTAACTTCACCTGGAACATGTCTCCAGACCAGAGGAGTCTCCGAGTTATTTATCTGTGACACTCGGTTGGCCACAAATACCTCAAGCGTATGGACCGAAGTCTGCAGCCAGCACAACACGATCTGGCTGTCCGTCCATGCGTAAACCGTGTCATTCAGATCCACCGTGCCACGCAGGTTCTGCGCCACATGGTTTAGGAGGCGGGTCAGGAGCGCGGCACCCGCCAATTCCATCTTCGGAATCGTCCACCGGGTCCGAACAGGCGCAACCTTGCTCTTGGCCATGACCAAGCGTACAACGCCCTCGCCAGCAGTCTCACCTGTTCTCAGGTAGACCGCGGCCGCGTACCCTTTCTCAGAAGCATCGCAGAACCCATGCAGGGTCACCCTGGCTCCCGCCTGAGGGAGCAGTTTGCGCGGGATCTCAATTTCTTTAATATGCGGCAATGTGGTCACGAATGCCGTCCACTCGTGCAGCAGCTCGTCCGTGAGCTGCTCATCCCAGCCTAGTTGGGCCAACCAAAGCTTCTGCATGAAGAACTTTGCCATGAACGTGACCGGAGAGATCCAACCATTTGGGTCGAACGTTCGTGCGATAGTCGAAAGGACTGATCGCTTGGTCCAGGTCTTCGACAGCAATTCGGCCTCACAATTGTATGTGAAGACATCCTGAGTCGGTCGGTACTGGACCCCCAAAATTGCCAACGCATGAGGATTATCCGAGTCCTCAAACAAATGCGGGTCTTGTTGGTGCTCAGCTGGTAGTCCTGCCAGCACCTCTGGGCAGTTTGACAGCCACTTCCTGAGTTCATAGCCACCGGAGGCCATGAGCGCCACCAATTCATCCCTTAGGATGAGCGCTTGCTCAATGCTGTCCGTGCCCGTACAAATGTCATCCACGTAGACATCCCGGTCGATGACTGCAGCTGCGCGAGGGAAGCGCAGCCGTTCCTGGTCAGCCAGCTCTCGTAGCGTCCGCATCGCTACATACGGGCTGGGCTTTAATCCG
This sequence comes from Apotomis betuletana, assembly GCA_932273695.1. Lineage (NCBI taxonomy): Eukaryota > Metazoa > Arthropoda > Insecta > Lepidoptera > Tortricidae > Apotomis > Apotomis betuletana. Next base: position 29,362,666 of record OW026301.1, read on the forward strand.
TACGTGTTCGTGTTCAGCTCATACGTGATCATCGGTTCTTCTGGGCTCTCTCGCCACAATATCAGCTGGAACCGACGGTCATCCGCATGGATCTCCGTTTGGCGAAACATCATCCTCACATCCGTAACGAAGACAACTTGGTGTCTCCTGAAGTCCGTTAGAATGTCTGCAATGTCTCTGGTCAACTTAGGACCAGCGTGCAGGCATTGATTCAGGGACACCCCGTTAGATGTCGCCGCGCTCCCGTCGAACACGACCTTGATCTTGGAGTCAGGTGTCTTCAGGACTGCATGATGAGGCAATACGTAGTGCTCCTCACGACGCCAGTCTACCCTGGATACCGACATGTGACCCAAAGCCAAATATTCACGCATGAACTCAACATACTTTCGCCGAAAGTTGGAGTCCCGTTTCATGCGCCTTTCCATGGCCATCATCCGTTTCTCAGCCAGGTCCCTGGAGCTCCCCAGTGGAGGTCGCGTCGATAGAAACGGCAGCCGTGTCATAAATCTGCCCGAAGGGAGGCGCACCGTGTTGCACTGATAAAATGTCTCGCACTCCTCGTCCAGTGGGCTTGTCCTGGGAGCTGTGGGTGGCTTTTCTGTTGCCCAGAACCTTTGCAGGACCTCCGATAACACGCTGCCGTAGTATATGTTGCTATAATCCGTTGCGTCCTGTGGTCCCCGTACTGGGCCCAATAATGCGTACCCCCCTGCGGTACACACGGCCACCAACCCGTTTGGTTGCAGCTCCCGCTTACCGCTCCGCAGCAGCTTCCCGAGGACGTCAGTTCCAAGTAAGACGTCCACCCGTCCGGGAATTGCGAAGTGAGGGTCGGCCAACTCCAATCCCTTGGTCAGCTTCGTTACCGCAGGCGGTAACCGTACCGAAGGAAGAACCCCGACCACTTCATCTAAAACAATAGCCGTGGCCTTCACCCGCGTGATCGATGCCGAGTCACCCATCTCAAACAGGAGGTCCGTCTGACCCCTGATGTGAGGCACCTGATTGCCACCTATACCTATTGCGCCATCCCGTGATGGCTCCAACCTGAGGCCCAGCCTGGCCACTAGGCGGCTGGACACGATACAACCTTGTGCCCCCGAATCCAGGAGTGACCTCACTGGCACTGGCCGTCCATCCGTACCCCTGACGGTAATCTTAGCCGTCGGTAATAATACCGTCACTGGTGGGGTGGGCACGACGGATGAACAGACCGCTAATTGCTAGCAGGGGGCACCTCCCTCCCCTTCTGCTGGAGGGGGAGAGGGCCCCTGGCCCAGGTATGGGTCCCACCCCGGGTAGTACACCCCTCGACCCATCGGTGCCATGCGCGCCGGCTGGTAATAGCCCATCGGCATCCGTCCCATCTGCGGCGGACGCGCCATCAAGCGTGGGCGCTCTGCGAGGGGTGGGGAGAAGCGACTACTCGGGGGCGGCAACCTGCCCCCCAGCGCGGCCGAGTAAGTCGCGTAACCCGACTCCCCATGGGTCATCTCCGGGCACCCGCCCGAATCTCGGCGCCGATCCCCCCCCCGCGGAGGAGACTGCGGCATCCGGCGGTACTCCGGAGTCCTCGATGACCCCCCTCCCCGAGGAGGGGGCGACCGCTGGTCTCTGGGTGACCCCCCTCCCCGGTGGGGGGGCAACCGTCCACCCAAGGCTGGCGTAGGAGAGGGAGGATGGCCTCCCGGTGAGGCCCCGTACCTCTCCCCACCCTCAGCCAGGCAGAGGAGCTCATGATGGGCCCCCCCGCAAGTACGACAGTTGGTGGTCGTGCTGCATTCTCGCACATAGTGTGCGCCGAAGCAGCGGAAGCACAGGTTGCGCTGCTTGACCACCCCCCTGCGCCTTTGCACCCGCTGTGCCTTAAAGTCCGCACACGCGGTGATCGCGTGTCCCCCCTTCCGGCAGAAGGGGCACACCTCCGATTGAAGGGCGTTGTACCGCTGTCCTCCCCGACGGGGCTCCACCGGTTTGGGCCCAACCGTACGCCGGGGTGACGTGGGGGGTTGCGGCGTGGTTGCCCCTTGGCAATCCGCCCGCCTGCACTCACCCTCCAGGAACGCCCTCAATTCGTCAAATGTTGGGAGGTGACTCGATGAATCACCCCCATGTGACTGCTCAAACCGCGCCACCACCTCGCTAGGTAACTTGCGCAAAACCCGGTTCACAACAATGTACTTGTTGTCCCCTAGTGACAACTTGAGTCGCTCCAGCGTATTCACCGCCACCGTGACGGGATTAAGGATTTTCGACCGTATTTCGTGTACATTAGTGACCTTCGATATACTAAATATTTTTTCGATGAGCCCATCAATAATTAATCGCCGATTATCATATCGGTCAATTAATAGGCCCCATGCCGTCTCGTAACTGGAATCCGTAATCTCCAAATGAGTCAAAATATCGTGAGGCTCACCGCGTAATCTCCCCATCAACTGCGCCATTTTATACGCGGGGGTCAAATCCGTGCGCGAGTGCACCACGCTGTTAAAAATGTCGCGAAACCTCGGCCAGTCGGCATATTCACCACCAAATTCCGGGACATTCACTGGTGGCAACGGCGCCATTAGTGCCACACCACTGGGTGCACGCCTTACCCCAACATCCCCTTTTCGGGCGCGCTCGATATCCGCTGCCGCTTGGATGATACTCATCACCATATCACCGCACTGGTCTACATTGCGTTGCACCACTTCAACAGCCTGGGTCCGACTTTCCCCGGTCTCCTCTTCGTCAATACGGGCCAAATATTCGGCATGCAATTTCAATACCGCGTCATACCTTTCATCTACCTGTCGCGCGCGTGACAATAATGCGTCCTCGCGATCCGTACGACCAATTAACGTAACGACTAATGAAAACCATCTTAATTCCGATTCGACCCTTGACGCGACCGTTTTAACTACTGAGGGAGCCATGGTACCAACCTCGATAACGCGGATCAATAAAATAAATTTTTAAAAATAAATTAATAAATTTGGGTGAATAATTTTGTCCGTGGAACCCCGATTTTAGACAATAACAATCCGTTTTTATTTTTCGTACCAAACGCGACAACTTCAAAGTTATTCACCCAACACCAATATATTACGCAACGGCAAACAACACTAAATTTATTTTAAATTAAATGTATTTTGAGTGAATAATAGTTCAGCGGAACCCCAATTATTAATTACTTATTAATACGTTTCTCCGTATCGAAACGCAACTATATTTACTTTATTCACTCAACTAACATTTCAATTGAAAGTAATAACTAATATTCTTATAATTTAGTTAGTCTTAATTACGCAAATGCAACTTAACGTAAAAGATTGGAATGCGAACCAAGCGCAATCCACCCTCAAATTTCAATTATGACTTTGATGCTAACTAAATTACTTATCCGAACGTAAATGAAACAAATATCTTTTCTGTGGATATGAACCACGCTTTTGCTACCAAAATTTGTTTGCGCCAGACACAAATTGAATTTATCCCGGGCCCATGTAAGAACAAATTACCAAAGCAATCTTGCCTAGCGCGAAACAATGAACGCGATACGCGTCCTATGTACTTAAACCTAACTTAATCTATGTTGCTAACCTGGAGTTCAGCCGAATATCTTCCCGGCTGCAAGGTTGTGTTTCTGTTTTGTGTAAAGTGTATGTATGTGTTACTTGCACCAATAAACGACGTCCCGGTCTGCGCCGCCGCCGCCCCGATCTCGTCAGCAAACACGCCAAACACAGTTCACACTGTAGTAGTCCTTATATCACTCTAAATAACAATCCTTGGGGCGCCCGAAGCAGCCCACCGTACAAGGAATTGTGCCGTATCTCAACACTTTCCGTTAAAGCGTAAAACTTCCAAAATATCTCCCAAACCACGGAGGTTATAATGTTCAAGAACCGTTACGATAGTACCAATATTACCAATGGCGCCGGCTCGCGTCCGCTGGCGACAGCGCGCGCGCTCGCAGCGCCGTGAAAGAAAAATGAACTAACTGATTGTGTGGCCAGTGGGTAAAAACCTATCAATTCTCAACAGGTATAGTTTGCGGTCATTGACCTTGGTTTTATAAAATACTAGCTGTGCCCCGCGGTGTAACCCGCTCATCCCATGGGAACACTGGGAATTCGGGATGAAAAGTATCCTATGTCCTTTCCCGGGTCTCAAACTATCTCCATTCCAAATTTCATCTAATTCGGTTCAGCGGTTTACGCGTGAAGAGGTAACAGACAGACAGACAGACAGACAGACAGACAGACAGACACACTTTCGCATTTATAATATTAGTATGGATAAAGTAGGGCTTCTGATATACGTGTTACACGCGGAACCGTAGCTCCGTGTTCTTAGCACCGGCGGCGGTCCTAAGATCCCGTACTACACGGACACGTCAAAGTTGAATGAAATCTTGTCGAACCGTCACGGATCGGATCCGCGTAAGTAACTCCGTATAACACGGAGCTACGTATCTTAATTAGAGCCTAATTACACGTGCCGAACGGTCCGGATCACTGTTGCCGTGTTACCCGGCAACGGAGATCCGGCTACGGGTACTCCAAACACGTACACGACCGCGAGCCCTAATATAAAGTTACATAAAAATTACGTAAATGAGAGTAACTGTGGGATCTTTAAGATATGCCCACTAAAAACTCAGCAATTTTGCAGTAACTGTTACTGTATGTATACTGAAAAATAATTTACTTATTTGAATGTAAAATGTAATTGGCTTGCAAGATAAATATATCGCCTTCTTCTACTTCTTCTAAATAAAGTAAATGGTCACCAAACCTACCTAAAACAACAAACTAATTTTCGCATTTATTTACCTATATAAGATTAATGGACACAGTGAAATTAATATTTATATGTCAACATAAATCATCGCTGCGCAATAGTCGAAAGCAGAAATGTCTGACACGTTTCTAAAACAATCCTGTTGAATAAGCCTATTAATCAAAATTAGTAAAATAATATTCCAATTAAATATGTTGTAAGCACCACCTGAAGTTTCTGTAAAATGTACCTTATTTTGTACAATCTAAGTTGACAATTAAGTGTCATAAAATGGTAATTTAAGAGTTCTGGTCGGGACAATCGTGTGGCAAACACAAACAACAGATTACTCGAAATTCTGACCCCATTCCTATTGGAGAGCTTCGCACAATAATGTTAATTCATACAATTCCTTCCGAGATGAATTGAACGCCCTTCGACCATCGCTAACTTTTGAGAAATTCTTAATATCTACGTATTTTGTAAACATTTTCATGGGTACAATTTAATATTTATGTTAAAATATCGTAGGTTTCGTATTTATCATAATGAAAGTGCTTTTTATGGCTCGAAATTATGCATTATAATCGGCGAATAATTGCTGATTTTATTCACATCATTTAATATTTTATACCTGGTAAAGTATCTTAAAATTTTATTGGTTTACACTTTATCACATGTTTAATACTACTTGCATTTCCTTACATAAGCCTTCCCTCTCAATCATCTTTCAAGTACCGACCAAAAACCGTTAATTAATTTATCGAACTATGCGTTCCTTGTTCCTTGAAATTAATTCATTAGCCACAGTGACCTCGCAAAGTGCCGTCCTACCCAAAATGGCGTCATTGGCTGTAATTGCAATGAAAAATCGCCCAATTGCCGCTTTCTTCGGCCTAATTCGTGGCTTGTTAGCGATCCTGTAATTTATGTCTGTACACAGCGCGCCCGCAATTGCTGTCACAAACTGAATTATTCCCTGTTTGCTCTGCACGCGGCCAGTTTCACGGTTAATATAGATTCTTAACCTTAGCAATTTACCCTTGAACGACAATGTAATTTTTTCTGTCTTTAAATGCAGCTTGATAGTCGAAACTGGATATCTTATATTTCAACCACATTATAGAAATGCGTAATCGTGGTACTGGAACATGGTATTACCCGGGAAGATTGCGTATATATATACCCACGATCGCGCCCATCTCTGCATAACGGCTAATGTGGTCAATACATTCGCTGATACGGCTAAATGTCAATGTCACTCGAATTAGGCTCCTGAATAGATTAACATACTGACCAGAACCTGTTTCAAAAGGATGATTACACACGACGTGCACATATAGAAACAGAAAATTACAATAACAATTACAATTAAAGCACATTTATATTTACACAAAATACAATTCAACTACACTAACTAAAATTTAAAAAAACACTATATATTACGCATGACAATTGAAATAAAATTGTATAAAATTAAACGTCCATTACAATATTTGTCATTTTAATAAAATAATCATTAAGTGAATAAAAACATTCCTCGAGCAACAAAGATTTTAATTTAGGGAAGAACTTATTATTTGGCAATTCCGTCCATGAAATAGGGATACAGTTATATATTTTTATTGCCATCTGATAGCAGTTTTTTTTATTTAATTGCAACCGACTTTTAGGAGCAACCAAGGATTTGTGCGTCACTGTTCGTTTTCCCTTATTGCATTTTATTCTAAAAAGGTTCAAATTGTTCCTTACAAACTTGCAAATTTCAAAAATATATAAACTTGGAACTGTTACAGGATCCTTAACCTTTTAAACAATGGCTTGCAAGTTTCCGATTGTTTTATTCCGCCTAAGGCCCTGATGCATTTTTTTGCGCTATAAATACCCGTTGTATGTCAGTGGTATTTCCCCACAGTACCAGTCCGTAGCGTAACGCAGAACAAACGTAGCTATGGTAAACTAGTAAGGCGGTGTTTTCCGAAGTAACACATCTTAGTTTTCTGAGGGCGTAAACGGATTTATTTATTTTTGCGGAAACGATGTCTACGTGTTTTTTCCAATTAAGATTTTCATCTATAACTATGCCCAAAAAATTGGTATGTGTTACTTGTTCTATGTGGTCCTCGCCTGCATTTACATTCAATTTATTTTTTACTTTTCTATTTTGTGTTACAAATCTTATCAGTTTAGTTTTGGAAGTGTTCATACATAAGCCATTATTCTCTAACCAAATCGATATCACTCTCAGTGTATTATGTATGTTTTCATTCAGCTCTATATCGTTTCTACCTCTTATAATAACAGTTGTATCATCGGCAAATAGAAGACAACGATGCGGAATGCAGGTAGGAAGATCGTTTACATAGAGCAGGAATAAGAGAGGCCCCAGAATACTGCCTTGAGGCACCCCACTGGGGTTTACTCGCACAGTTGAGTCAGTATTTAAAATGGTATTTTTTGTTGTACAAGTACGAGTAATTCGAGTTATTTGCCTCCGGTCCACTAAGTAACTCTCGAACCATGTATATGCCGGCCCTCTTATACCATATTTCTCTAACTTTTTTAATAGAACTGTATGATTAACAAAGTCGAATGCTTTGCTTAAATCCAAAAATAGTCCCGCCACCATATCATTATCCTCTAGCCCCTCAATTACACTCTTAACCAAATCAAAACCGGCATGTGTAGTTGATTTCCCTTTGCGAAAACCATTTTGTTCGGAACACAGGATCATATTTTTATTTAAAAAATTTAACACTCTTGAGAACATTACCTTTTCAAACACCTTTGATATGACAGGCAGGAGTGCAACAGGTCTATAGTTACTTTTGTCGGTCCTTTTACCTTTTTTAAATAATGGTTTAATAATGGAAAACTTCAACGGCTCTGGAAAATGACCCTGTTCCATTGATAAATTTACAGCATGAGCTAAAGGCAAGGCAATGTTCTTAGCAATGGTTTCCAGCTGAGCTCGTGTTTCGCAGGGACTTTATTATTTTTTCGATTTCGTAGGGGTCTGTAGGTTCGAGAAAAATGCTTTTTTCTTGACGAACTAAGGAGCAGGAGTAGTTTTCACAATAACTCCTATTTTTGGCTACATCTATGAAAAAATCATTGAAAGCGTTCGCTATGTCTAGTGGTTCCGTTAATACCCTAGTATTATTTTCAATAGTATTAATTTCAATTGAGTTTCTGTTCTGGCCTGTGTTTGTTTTTATTATGTCCCAGGTAGCTTTCCCTTTGTTGTCCGCTTTCTGCAAAATGTTTTTAAAATGTATTTTTTTAGCGGTATAAAAACAGTTTCTTAAAAATCTGGAATAATTTTTATACTGCAACTTGTGCTTGAATTGGCCAGACTTTTTAATATTTTTATAATACCGCAGCCGTAACGAGCACTTGGTTTTACAACTTATCCTCAGGCCTTTAGTTACCCATGGTATTCTTTTATTATTTTTAGATTTGCGAATTTTTATGACCGGAAAACATAAGTTGAAAAATAGTGTGACGGTATCATGGAGTATTATGAATGATTCCAGCATTTGTTGAGGCCATTACATCGCTAAATAATAAACTACCCATACATTTCTGAAATTTAGTAAAGTTTTCCTCACAATAATCTCTCTAGTAAAAAAATTGAATGATTCTTTTTTGTAGTGGAGAATTTACATTAAATGTAATAGTTTGAGCAGTATCGTGATCGGAAAGACCGAGACTGTGTGTTTTCCCCGTGGCTTCCTTGAAATTGCTCAAAATATTATCAATACACGACTTTTGACGTGTGGGCTGAGAAATATGGAATTTAAAGTTATAATTGGAAAGCAGTTCTGTAATACGTGTCTTATCCTTAGTCTTACTTAGAAAATCTATATTAAAATCTCCTGCTATCACAATTTTACCTCTGTGTGAAAGTGCCTTTGGAATGGCACCTAAAATCTACAATAAATTGCCAAAATATGTGTCTAGCTTAGAAGATACTGTAGACTTTAAAAAAAGCTTATTTGCGCTTTTAGTAAATAGAGCATATTATTCAGTAGGAGAATACTTATCCGATTTTGATTTGTAATTTTATTTATATAGATAACGACTTTAAGTAATATACTGCATGCTCCATCTTGACTTGAAATATTTGTATGCCTAACGGCTAGACATGGTGATACTGTTTTATTAAATGTAAGACCTGATTATGTACCTATGTTTACAAATAAATGTCTGATTCTGATTCTGATTCTGTGACGACACAGAGGTAAAATTGTGATAGCAGGAGATTTTAATATAGATTTTCTAAGTAAGTATAATATGTTTCCACTTTAGAAATTTACTTACTCAGTTGAGCACTTATCTGAATGTGTCTCCTATCGCAACGTTAGTTTTTATTTGCTAGTGATAAGTCTGTATAATAAAAATCCGTAATTGGCCAATGTTAAACAAATTTTTTTTTTTTTTTTATTAAATATCGGACAACCTCTGATGAAATTGGAATTGGCTAATCTAACCAAGTTCAAATCTGACATAGAACTCAAAATCAAAACAATCGAAAATAAAATTACTTCTGTTACACCTGTCAATCAAGAAAGAATTATGACTGAAATTCATGAACGTTTTGAAAGAGAGAGAAATATAGTTATAATCGGAATTGCCGAAAATTATTCAAATGAAATTGCGGACCGGCGAAGTCATGACAATGAAGCTGTGGAGCAAATAATAAAAATGATTGATCCTGAGGGTCGATGTGAAGATCCCATAAAGACAATTCGGTTAGGTAAATATAGCGAAGAAAAATCACGTCCCATAAAAGTGTGTTTTGCCACGTCACAGCCTGCCAAATCAATCCTTCGAAATAGATCAAAGGTAAATATTGACGGCATAAAAATCTACGGAGACCAAACTCCTAATCAGAAACAATTTATGGAAGATCTTCGCAATGAGCTTAATCGTCGAACCGCCGAGGGAGAAACAAATCTGACTATAAAATACATAAAAGGCATCCCTAAGATCATAAAAAACCAGCCAAAAAACCAAAATCATTCCCAAACAACCTCGACAATCTAACTTCGTCGAATAATACAACTCATTCGATTACATCAAGCTATTTTAATCTTGTACAAAACAAAAATGCTTTAAAATTTATTTACGCTAATGTACAAAGCCTTGTGAAACCTGGGAAATTAGATGAACTTCGATGCATAATCAAATCGGAAACGCAGAGGTCGCGGGTTCAAACCCCGCTTCGATTGTAGTAGATCGCATTCAATTTTTCTTTCTTAATTTACCTTTGTGTCATTATTTATAAAAATAAAAATGTGGTATTACCACATAAAATATGAGTCGATAAAAAGATTCTATACAAATATTTAGAACAGCGCCATCTCTCTCGCAGTCTTCACACTTGCTGTAAAGCAATGGGGATTGGGGATCGTGCGTGTAAAACGCACATCCTAGGGTATGGCTAATGCGCAATAAGCATTTCAAAAAACATATATGACACAGAGGGCGCTCCAGTAGCGTAAAGGATTAAGGGATGAAAGATTTGGTGTGACTGACGTAGCGGTCGAATAGCTCAGTTGGGAGAGCAATGCGCCGGAAACGCAGAGGTCGCGGGTTCAAACCCCGCTTCGATTGTAGTAGATCGCATTCAATTTTTCTTTCTTAATTTACCTTTGTGTCATTATTTATAAAAATAAAAATGTGGTATTACCACATAAAAATATGAGTCGATAAAAAGATTCTATACAAATATTTAGAACAGCGCCATCTCTCTCGCAGTCTTCACACTTGCTGTAAAGCAATGGGGATTGGGGATCGTGCGTGTAAAACGCACATCCTAGGGTATGGCTAATGCGCAATAAGCATTTCAAAAAACATATATGACACAGAGGGCGCTCCAGTAGCGTAAAGGATTAAGGGATGAAAGATTTGGTGTGACTGACGTAGCGGTCGAATAGCTCAGTTGGGAGAGCAATGCGCCGGAAACGCAGAGGTCGCGGGTTCAAACCCCGCTTCGATTGTAGTAGATCGCATTCAATTTTTCTTTCTTAATTTACCTTTGTGTCATTATTTATAAAAATAAAAATGTGGTATTACCACATAAAAATATGAGTCGATAAAAAGATTCTATACAAATAATCAAATCTGTTCCTGATACTATACACGTAATCATCTTAACGGAAACATGGATTAAGTCTCAAGATGAGGCCGAGCGGCTATCTTTACCTAACTATAGACATCATTATAACTTCAGAACTCAATCGAGGGGTGGTGGCGTATCCATTTACGTACACAATGACCTAAAGCATCATTTTATTGAGGATAAATGTGAAAACGATAACCACTTCTTATGGATACACTTAAACAGATTCTCAATAGATATTGGTGCAGTGTACAAACCAGAGAGGACAAACGATACCGACTTTCTCGAAACCTATTCAAATCAGCTCGAAAAACACAAAAGGGCTATAGTTTTTGGAGATTTCAACTACAATCTTCTGAAGGCCGATAAAGAAATAAAAAACTACAAGTCAACTTTAACCGAAAGTGGATACCTCATACTGAATAAAATAAACAAAAAACATTGTACAAGAGAAACGTCTACAACGAAAACAATCCTCGATCATATCTGCTCTAACATTAAGAACAACAAGTTTCATCTAGCAATAATTAACTCGTCTATGTCTGACCATAAGCAAGCATATCTGGAAGTTGTAAAATGTATACCAGAACCAAAAGCAAAAATCAAGTATCATGCCATGGACTACAGCAAGCTCTATAAAATTACGGAACAAAATATTCAAGCTAACAACGAAGATACTGAGTACGACAGCTTAGAGTGCAACCTAAAGGAAGCTGTGAGCAAGAGTAAAGTCCTCAAAACAAAAATTCAAAATCCGCCTAGAAACGACTGGATTAACAAAGACATAATAAATGCAATACATGATAGAAATCAATTACTAAGCAGGGTCAAAAATAATCACCAAGAAAATGAAGATATTGTCAAGACAAAGCTACAAGCAGCTAGAAAAGAAGTACAAAACAAAATACAAAGCAGCAAAAACCAATATTACATTAAAGCGTTTCAAAACTGTGAAAAAAGGCCGAAAAAAATGTGGAAACTTATAGATAGTTTGGCATCTAATAAAAAACATGTAAGTTGTGGTCCGTCAAAGCTAATAATAAACGCGACCTCTATCACTGACACTAAGGAAATTTGCGAGAGCTTCAACTCATTCTTTGCAAATATTGGCTCTGACCTGGCCAGTCAGATACATCCTTTCTATCACAACAATATGGCATATGAACACTTATACAACACTACACATGATCATACCCAAGTTGAGCTCAAAACACTTAAACCAGCGACAATCGATGAAATTGGTAAAATAATAGACTCCTTGAGCACAAAGACAAGCACAAGAGTGGACGGAATAAGCTGCAAAGTAATCAAATGTGTAAAAAATCTGATCATAAATAACTTAACTTCTAGTATAAATGCTTGTTTAGAAAACGGTATATTCCCGGATTCTCTAAAATTGGCTAAAATAACCCCAATATTCAAATCCGGATCAAAGACAGACCCAGGCAATTACCGTCCGATTTCAGTACTTTCGATATTTTCTAAAATATTTGAAAAGGTTCTGTATAATCGCCTTTGCATATATCTTGATACAATCAAATTTCTTTTTGACAAGCAGTATGGTTTTCGACCAAAATCCAACACGCTTTCCGCAAATATTGATCTCGTAACAAAACTTAAAACAAACATAGATAGTAAAAATATTGCATTAGGGGTATTTATTGACCTAAAAAAGGCATTTGACACAATTAGTCACAGCCTACTTCTACAAAAACTGAACCATATCGGTGTCAAAGAAAAAGCGCTACAAATCTTCCAGTCATACCTTTCTAATCGCTACCAAGTGGTCAAAATATCTGAAGTAATAAGTACCCCTAAGTTAGTCAAGTGTGGTATTCCCCAAGGCTCCATCCTAGGACCGTTACTTTTTATTATCTACATTAACAACATACATGAAATAGGCCTCAGAGGAGAATTATCACTTTACGCGGATGATACCAGCTTATTTTATTTTAGTGACAATATAGAAACAATTGCTGAAAATGCTCAAAGTGATTTAAATAGCTTGAATACTTGGTTCAAACATAATTTATTAACAATAAATGTCTCTAAAACAAATTTTATGATCTTTCACGCAAAGAATAAAACAATAGGACCACATCTACCATTACATATTAATAATGAACCGTTAGCTAAAGTGGACTCTGAAAAATATCTCGGCCTTATTTTAGACAGCAAAATGACCTGGAAACCACACTTGGAAAAATTGCGGTCAAAACTTTCGAGTCTTATAGGATCACTTCGAGGCATTGTGCGCTGTTTTCCTAAATCGGTACGATGTATTATATACAATTCTATGGTAAAACCTCACCTTGAGTACCTAATAGAGATTTGGGGCACGGCAGGAAAGACAATTCTTAAAAATATTCAAACTACACAAAATAAAATAATCAAAATCCTATTCCACTACAACTTTTTAACCCCTACAGAAAAAATATACAAAGAGACCGGACTAATGACACTTACACAATTATACCAATACAAAACATGCATGCTAATTAGAAAAATCTTAAACAATCAAATACATACTCAAATATCATTTACCAAAAAGGGACAAATACAAAAACGCTTAACTAGGCGAGCTAATCATATATGTCTTAGGTCACCAAGAACCAACTATGGCAAGCGCAATTTACTTTATGAAGGAGCACAACTATACAACAAGTTACCCAACGACATCAAAGAAATAAAATCCCAGTTACTGTACAAGAAAGTTTTAAAACATCACGTTTCGAAACGCTTTTCTGGATAAATTAACTAAAAACTTTTATTTTTCAAACTATACTTACTTACATTTCGATGGCCATCGCCATTGCTATTACATTTGTCACGTAATAAGTGCCGCTACTCGTATACTAAAACCGGGCGACATGCACATATTGCAATGTTCATCTACCGCAAATGAATAATACTAAAATTAATCTACCTACCTATTACTGTTAACACGATATTTACGATGTTTATGATATAGTCGTCACCGTTTTTTCTGTACGCTACTGTGTTATAGTTTAATTTTATGAATGTGTTTTTCTCAATGTCAAGTGAATTGTATTCTTTCTGTTGAGAAAATAAATGTCTTAAACCATAAACCATACAACCTCACACAAATCGATCTAGTCCCAAATTAAGCTCAAGAAGGCTTGTGTTATGGGTACTAGACGACGATATACGTACTTATATAGATAAATATATACTTAGATACATAGAACAACCATGACCCAAGCACAAATATTCAAGTTCATCACACAAATATTTGCCCTGGCCGGGATCGAACCCGGGACCGCCGCTCAGTAGGCAAGTGTCTACAAACCGAGCCAAACGCGTCGTCGAATATGTATCTGTTTCAAATAATATTGTAATTTGTGCTGTGGATTTTGTATCAATAAATAAATAAATAAATAAGTATGTTGTGATACCTACTTGAAGAGCACTTCGCTGCATTTATGGATCTCCAGAGCCAGATACATTTAAAGTGTGGCGATATTTCGTATAAATAATATTAGAAGCGTCGAATAACCCTTGACCTCCCCGAAACATCATCGCCTGCCCACTATTACTACTTGTGTTTTCGAAACACTCACCTCCCGTGTCTTGTATTTTACGTTCCCGTGTCCATTTCCTAGTAAATTTAAATATAAATGAGACGGCGCATAATTCATGGAGGTTTGCGGACTCGCAACAATTTGCCGCGTGTAACCGTGTTCTGCAAACAACTTGTTAGCGGGCGTCACTTCTTATAAGTACTAGTTATTAACGCTAAACGGTGTGTAGTCACCTTTTATGTCTGTTCCAGGTATTTTTACTGACGTCAGAAATAGACTGGGTTCTCAGTTTCGGTACTTCTTTTAGTGTATGTTCCCCTGTTACTTGAAGGCAGCTGGAGCAATTAAATAATATTTTTTTTTTTGTGTCATAAGTCTGTTGTCGTTGCATTAAATTTGCTTTTATTACATTTTGTACCTGACGCGAAAGCAAATAAACGAGCTACAGCACTCCCGGCTAAATAAAATGCTGGTTCACCTCGTCGCGGCTTCACTTCTGTCTCGCTGCTCGGTCACTCGGCCATCGATTCCCACTGCACTGAAGGACCGATGAATGAATAATGCGAGTACTATACAAGAATAATTAGTTGACTTAATTTCGGACAATTCATAAATTATTGAGAAGGAGGGTCTTTCTGTTGTTTTTACTTTTCGTGTTTAGTTGGTGTCATTTTCCTTGCTTTCAAAGGCAATGCACCTTCGACATGTATCGCAGATTTATATTTATAATTCTGCAACACAATACTGGTCTTAAATTGTGCCTTTTCGTGTTGTGAGTGACGTCGGCATTTATCCCGGCTGCCACGGCGGCATCCATCTCTCGGGGCCACGGACTTAACTGTACATTTTCATATCGCATTTTATTAATTTGTATACCATGTCCCTAAAATAAGTTTTGTATTATTCTTATTTTTATGTCAAATTGTATGTCAAACTGTAATTGTGTAAATAGCATCTCACAAATTGCTGCTTAAAGTAGGACTACTTACAGGGTACATGATGTGATCTCAAATTTGTAACTTTACCACCTGTAAAACCATTATGTGCAATAAAGTATTGAGTATTGAATATTGAGTTCTGCAGTCGTAGTTAGCGTTCTAAGCTAAGCTCTAAGGCTTTATAAGGCGGAGGTTCGCCTACGTATGGAATACTCTTTTCATTTGTGAACTGGGGCTTATCCAAGTGCCAGCTTCTCCCTCTGGACTGCATCTAACAGAGAGCGACTGGCATCGTCGGATGCCAGCGTATTTCAGATCAGCTTGACTCCTTGGCGCTGCGTCAAAATGAAGCCTCTCTCCGCTTCTACTATCGCTTGTATAACGAGAAGTGCTTCGAGGAATAGTTCGGATTGATCTCTGCAGTATCTTTCCGCCATCGCTGCTTTCATTGTCACCATTTAGATAGTTGGCAGTCCACAATTGTATGTTTTAAAAAAAAAAACCTGTCTCACACAACTGCATTTAAAATTAAATTGTCGCTTGTGATATTTCCGGTATCGGTCCGGAACACACAAACTAACCTTCAAACCTTCAAGAAAAGACTGCCGGTGCAAGCAGGTGTCTATGGGCGACGGTAATCGCTTTCCATCAGGCGATCCGTTTGCTCGTTTGTGATAGAAAAACGCTACTATTTAAACGCTCACCAAAGTGGCTTTTATACCCTAAAACTAAATTCCAAGTAAAATGAATTACCTCCATATAAATTAAACCCACTCTATACAGAGCTCCCTAAACTAAATCATTTTGTATTCCAAAATCAATATACATACACCAGAATAATTTTACGTTGAGTCCGTATATCTTTTTGCTTCCCAAAATGGATTTTTTGCTCACCAAATATTGTTTTCATAAAACATCAATATTAATACCAAAAACTGCAGTCAAATTTGCTTTAGTGTAATCAAATTATCTAACCTTTAGTCAAAATATATTATTGTCAATGTAAAATTACAATAGCTTCCCTTTATTTATTTACCCGCAAACCGCCCCCACCAAGCGACGCAGAGGCCGGCAGGCCTGCGGCCAGGCGAGCCGCGCAGGTCCGACTTGCTTAGGTTAGGTACGACGACGAGCGAAGCGAGGAGGAGTGTTAGGTTGAACTGCGACCCTAACGAGTGAGCGAAGCGAGCGAGCCGCGCAGATCCGACTTGGCTTACTATTCCTAACATTACCTATTTCACCTTAAGGCAGGTCCGACTTGGCTTAGGTTAGGTACGACGACGGCAGGCTGACTTTAAATTTTAATTTACGGCACCCAAGGACAGTGTCTCTGCAATACACAATTTAATATTATTATTTATTAGTTTTAGGGTATAAAAGCCATTTTGGTGAGCATTTAAATAGTAGCGAATATTTATTTAAGTACTATATCATATATTAATTAAATGCATAAAGCGATAAACAAGTTACTTGTACTACTTAAGTTACTTGTGTTTGGGGTACGTAGTAATATGTTTGGTATAACAAAAAAATTCATGGTCAGCAGTTAGTTTTTTGCCTCAGCAAAAATGACTAAAATGGAAGTAATAATATAAAATGCTGGTGACATTTATTTAACAATAATATAGATTATTTGGTCTGAAATTAACTTTAACGGTGTTCACATAATATTTATAGCATGTAAGAAAAATAAATATTAGCTTTATGTATACAATAGTTTGTGATACACTATTTGGTGAGCATTCATCCGTTTTGGCAAGTATTAAGAATATATTGGAAGTAATTTATTAACATATTTGGTAGGCGTTTAAACACAAGCCATAGAAAAATACAGGTAACTACTAAATTCAGTATATTTCGATTCGGCAACTATACGCCGATCTTAAATTGTGCCTTGTCGTGTTGTGAGTGACGTCGGCATTTATCCCGGCTGTCACGGCGGCCTCATCTCTCGGGGCCACGGAACTAAACTGTTCTACAGCCGGAGCTGCGATACTTGACGAAAATATATTACAACGAGGGAGCTGAAAAACACCATATTTTATTACACCATCTCGCAGCACCTAAAAACTTCTGTTACTTACACCTTTTATTAAATGTGTCTGTCATATTTTTGTAGTATCTTTACATTTTTTATAAGTGGCATAAATAAAATACAGACAATGATGCAGAAAATCAGTTTTAATTATTTCGATCAGTGATCGGGCATAGGTTTCACATACAGAGAGTTCAGTAGACAAAAATCAGCTAGAAATGAGCTCCCCGGGCCTTTTATGCATTTACCCCCACAATATGTCGGCTGACGGGGCTAGTGGTAGGGCAGGCTGGCGTGACGTGGCATGTCGTTATTGGCTGGCTTGGCTGGCTGGCTTGGCGGGCTCGCATTGGCTGAGGCATGGCGTAACATTCGGCCTTCCTGAAACAACGATTGCTCCCGCAATGGGGAGATGCACACATTAGCTCTCTAGCAAGTCGATAAGATCTTCGGTCTCCAGCTGCTCATCAGAACTGCTGGCACTGTCAGATACAGGAACCGTGCTCTTATAAGGTCGCAACGAGTCTGCTGCAACTAGTCCCGTAAAGGCTTTGTACCCTCTTACACCTTTGATACTACGGATTCTGTATCTGTCATTGCCAACAACCTTTATTATAATATAAGGACCAGAATAAATATCATCGAGTTTAGAATTTACTTTAGCTGCACTGCTTGTCGGGGCCTGCCTCCACAACACCAAATCCCCCTTTTTATAGGTTCGACTGGGCTTATGTTTTTTGTCATAATTACGCTTCATCCTTTCACCCACAGCTCTTAACTTTGAACTAGCAATTTTACGCCTTACTTCAACAGGTTGAGTAACACTATCATGAGTATCTACTCGTATGTCACAACGCGGCCTAGATGTCCTAGCAAACATAAGGTCATATGGTTTGTAGCTTGTGCTTGCATTGACAGTGTTGTTTATTCCCCATAACACATCTGGTAAACAATTAGCCCAATTATTAGCAGCCTCACTTGGATCAGTAGCCCGCAGAGCATTCAATATAGTTCGGTTTGAACGTTCGACCTGACCATTTGCTCTAGGGCATGCAATAGAGGTCAGTATGTGCTTAAACTGTTTGTCAGTGCAAAATTGTTTAAAATTCCTACTGGTGAATGCTTTACCATGATCACTCACAACTTTGTCTGGGTAACCGAATAAGCTAAATATCCTTTTGAGTGCTCTAATAGTCTCAACAGAGTTGACCGTACGTGTAGGCTCAGCAATAACAAATTTGGAAAAGGCATCTGTCAAAACAAGCATGTACTGGTAACCTTTTTTTGTTTTGCAGAAGGGTCCCAGGTGGTCAATATGAACCATACACATTGGTTCATTAGGCTTCGGGATAGGGAATAGCTCACCTTCTTTTTTACCGTGATCGCCTTTTCCATAAGCACAATATAAACATGCTTTTATATATTTACTGATAAAGCGCGTCATTTTTGGGAACCAATAGTCTTTTTTTATTAAATCTGTACACTTTTGTAGTCCTACATGTCCTATCTCATCATGGTGCATCTGGACTATTTTCCATCTAGCTAAAGATGGGACAGCAAGACGATTGCCCAACAAGGTTTTACGATATAATCTATTATTCGACAATATGTAATCATTTGTAATGTGGGTAGGCGCCTTCCCTGACTTAAGCTGATCCATAATTATCTTTAACGTATCATCCTGGCATTGCACGGTATAAAACCAGTCGGAAACCTCTAGTCTGTTAATATTCATTGTATCTACCGGGTTCCTACTAAGGGCATCCACGTGTCTCATACGATCCCCAGGCCTGTACTCAATAGTTATGTCGAATTGCTGAATGGACAGCCACCATCTAGCAATACGGGGAATAAGGTCGCGCTTTGTTAATGTCGCTCGAACTGCTGTACAATCTGTTACCACCTTAATCTGTTTCCCTACTATATACACCGCAAATTTACGTAAAGCTTCGACAACGGCCAGCGTTTCTAATTCGTAACTGTGATAGATACACTCGTCTTTACTTGTTACTCTACTAAAGTACATAACGGGTCGTAAGGAACCATCGGTCTGTTTTTGTAATAATATAGCAGCAATACCTGATTTGCAAGCATCCGTGTGTATTTCCGTTGGTAAGGCTGGGTCGTATAGGGCCAAAACTGGTTTTGTACACAAGCACTGTTTTAATTGTTCGAAACTTTTTGATTGATCACTACCCCAAGTCCACGCGACGTTTTTCTTAGTCAAATCCGATAAAGGTCGAGCAATGATAGCGAAGTTCCGAATAAACTTGCGAAAATAACTACACAGTCCAAGGAATTGACGTATCTCATGGACGTTTTTAGGGGTGGGAAACTGCGACACAGCTGTCAACTTTGATTCGCCCGGTCGGATACCCTCACGCGATATTTCGTGTCCTAAATAAGTTATTTGATCTTGCAAAAATGCACATTTGCTCATGTTAAGTTTTAAATTCTCTACTCTGAATTTCGAAAGAACCATTTCAAGCATTTTGAATCCGGATTTAATATCGAACGAAGGTAGTAACAAATCGTCCATAAACGCCAAAACTTCACATTCGCTGGACGCGGTATCGGAACGATCGTTACTTTGAGTGTTGTCGTTGCCTTTGGGGATTTTAATCGAATTAACTATTTTATTCATCATTCTCATGAATACAGATGGACTGTTGGCCAAACCGTATGGAACACGTGTATACTCCCAGCAGCCCTGTGTTGTGATAAAAGCAGTCTTGTGGGTATCTTCGGGGCAAATCTTAACCTGGTGATACCCTTGGGCCAAGTCTAGTGTTGTAAATATATTTTTACCTGCAAGTTTTGAAACCTGATCATCGATATGAGGGAGAGGATACCTATCCTTGACGGTGATGGCGTTAAGCGCCCGATAATCAACGCAAAGTCTATGATCCCCGTTCTTCTTTTTAACAAGGATAACAGGAGAAGCAAAGTTGGACTCTGACTCTTTAATTATACCTGCATCAAGCAATTCGGATATCTTTGATCGAACTATAGCCTGCTCTGCGTGTGACATACGGTAAGGTTGGCGATATACAGGTTGATCAGTTGTTAAGTTAATTTTCATATGTAATAAACCTGTACATCCGAGTTCTTGTGTATTACTTGCGAAGCAATCCCTATATTCCGATAATAAACTTATTAAGCTATTATGGTCGTTTTTATCTAATGGTCCCGTCTTTATATCCGTGATGTTTACGCCCCCAATAGTGCTAATACTGGCCAAGCTAGTATGCAAAACGGATGACACAACATTAGGCTGGCGGGCTCTGGCTGTGGCTGTGGCAGCCAATGCATATGGCAGGGAATAATTGGCATAGTTACTGACCTGAACGTTGCAAGCCGGTGGAGCGCTGCTGCAGCTGTCGGCCCTGACGAGCACTTCCCCTTCACGCCAAATGATGTGCTGGGGACCGGCGTTCACCACCTTGACATATCCTGTGGCGCCTCGTAGCATTGTAGCCGGGATGGAGTAGGAAACGCCAGCAAGGTCAAAATGTTGTGGGCTAGTGACCACATCATTATCTTCATGGTTGTCGACTATCTTGACTCGGATAATAGAAGATCCTAGCGGTAAGCATTCTTTGTTAGCAGTTACTACTTTGAATCGAGTGCGATCCTCTACCGCATCCATCTGTTTCGTGAAATCGTCTTGCTTCAAAGTAGCTACGCCGTTGCTGACGATCATAGTCATACCATCGCCATTTATGATCGGCTGGCCAATCAATAGATGTATGCCTCCCATGTCAACATCTGTAAGGTGGGCTTTGCAGTGAGTGAGTATGCCGTCAATTTCAAGTTGAAATGCTACCTCTCCGCGGCTGCATAGGTGATTTCCCGAGAAAGCCCTCATGACAGTGTCGGTGGGCGTTACCTCGAGGTTGAGCAACTGAGAAACTTGCACAGAAAGAACATTAATTTCACTCCCAGTGTCCAGGTAAGATTTTACGTGGACGCCGTTAATCTTGGCGACTTTCTCATAGATGTAATTGTAGTTTTGTAGCAGCTTAACTTCCTTGATATTGTCATCTAATCGTATAGTAGGCTTGGTGACGGATGCTGTAGGTGTAGTGCAACGTGGAGCAATGTGACCTTGTTTACCACATTTAAAACAGGTCCGCAGGTCTGGCTGTGGGCAATTTCGGAGTGTGTGGCCTGTCTTCCTACAGCGCGGACAAGGGTCTACGTCCGGATTAATAATCTTCTTTTCACTTGACTGTCGAGTGCCGTCTTTGTTTACCGGGCGAATATTCGTTGTTAGCGAGTGATGATTGCCGGATGGTGGCTGATAATCATCTAGAGCACAGAGGAATCCCTCGTACAATTCTTCTGGTCGGTCGCACTGATATGCTCTTGCATTTGCTTGAAGTGTTAAGGGTAACCCGCGTATGATGCATGAGACTGTGGCCGAATCGGACAATTTGCACCGAAAGCACATGGCGACTTTGTCCTGATAGTACTTGGTCATAGACTCAGATGCTAGTTTCTTCCGGTTCATCATTTCATCTAGCATATTGCCGTAATCCCGATGTCGAGGAAAAGCGCGCGTAAGCATTTGCTTCCACTCGTCCCATGAGTAATCATAGTCGTCGAGTCTATTGTACCATCGCCGTGCCTGTCCTCGCAATTTATCCTGGAGATGAAATGCTTTCGTCGTATCATTCCAACCGTGAATTTCACCGAGTTGCTCGATCTTCTTTAACCATGCGGTTACAGTGGTACATTCTTCACTATCCGGGTCAAACTCGGGAATGAGTGATGCTGCTCGGTGAACTTTTGCTTTCGCGATTGGCAGCTCTTCATTTAGCTCACACATCGCTTTCTGTACCTCATCCTCCAATAACCGTTTTAAAAGTTTTCGTGCTGGTGGGTCGTCATCTTCGCGGACGGGCGATTCATGGTTATGCGAAGCACGTGGCGTTGGTGATTCATCCCAACCGGGCGGGCGGACCAGGCGACCGGTCATGTCCTCGCGAGTACGTTTCATATTTGTTATAAATAGTTTTATTTATCCCACTTCTGAATATTTTATAAGTGGCATAAATAAAATACAGACAATGATGCAGAAAATCAGTTTTAATTATTTCGATCAGTGATCGGGCATAGGTTTCACATACAGAGAGTTCAGTAGGCAAAAATCAGCTAGAAATGAGCTCCCCGGGCCTTTTATGCATTTACCCCCACAATATGTCGGCTGACGGGGCTAGTGGTAGGGCAGGCTGGCGTGACGTGGCATGTCGTTATTGGCTGGCTTGGCTGGCTGGCTTGGCGGGCTCGCATTGGCTGAGGCATGGCGTAACACATTACTTGTTATTTATATTTATGTTACAAAAAATTTGAAAACTTATTTGATTCTTACTGCAAAATGTAATAATATATAAATATCGGTGGGTGTCAGGTTAACACAAATCGACCCAGCCCCACAGTAAGCTCTAGTAGACTTGTGTTATGGGTACTAGACGACGATATACATACTTTTATAGATAGATATATACTTAAATACGTAGACAACATCCATGATCTAAAAACATATTATATTCGAGATCATCACACAAATATTTGCCCTTGCCAGGATGCGAACCTAGGACTGCTGTGGTAGTGTAGTGTTTGTTTAGGTATAGTATGTGTAAAATGATCGGTTTTTCTGAGCAAATCTAGTAGTGTGAATATTTGCTCTGGAGAAAAGTCAAGTGTAATTACAGTCAACAGCAGAATAACATGCTCACAATGATCTGTACAACCCTCGTTTTCTGGATAATAGAGTCTGACTGTTCATAATTCTGAACACTTGGTGTGCGTAGCAACTTCCGCTGCTGACTGTGCTAAAAGTGTCCATGTCGGGATCACAGCCGTTGCTATAGTCTCCAGCTACCTTTTTACAGCGAACTAAAAATGTAAAATTGTAAGACAAAGTACCGAACACTATCGCCAGCCAGCCACACATAATGCGGCCGACGCTATGCATCTGAGGCTGCATTAGTGATGCCGCCGGTCGATGGCGGCCACTCACTTATCTAATATTTACACCTGGAAAATGGGTGAGTAGGTAGCGGCTATTAAAAAACTAGGCTTTGTTTTTAGGTTAGCCGAACCGGTTAAAAATTTAGTTGTTTTAGTTTCCGTACCCAACTGTGCTAACGGGACCCTTTTACTAAGCCCCTGCTGTCTGTCCATTGTCCGTCTATCCACCTGTCACAGGGCTGTATCTTTACAATTATAGTAGGTAGATAATCTTTGCATAATGTCTGTGTGAGCTATGGCCGCTATAGCGCTGGTTGAATAATTTAATGACTCTCGCATCAGGTTCGGTGGTCCAGTTAGTAGGACGCCCGTGTTGGCCCGGAAAGCCGTTGGAGACGATGGTACGAACCCTGCCTGAACCATAAAATTTTTCAATTTTTCACTACATCGTAATCATTTGGTTTACGTTAGCAGACGTTACTGTTTTAATAAAAATAACAATTAACATGCCATAATAAATAGTAATTAAATGTGTCGATTGCAAAAAAAAATTCATAGTTAAGGGCTTTAATTAAAACAAAACTTAATTGATTCATTTGTGTGACGAAAGTTACCCACACATTTTGTATGACTAACTTTCGTCACACAAAGGAAGCGATCGTGATTTTCTGTTAACTAAGCTTTTAACTGTAAGGTGAGTCGGGGCTATTGTAGCTATGGGGTTATTGTATCTTCTTACCATTATAATGGTCTGTGACCATTATAATGGTCTGTGTATATATAGGATACACAGACCAATGGTATATATACACAATCCTATATATACACAGACCATTTTAAGGGTCACAGACCATTATAATGGTAAGAAGATACAATAACCCCATAGCTACAATAGCCCCGACTCACCTTACAATTTTTTTGCAATCGACCCAAATGTATTTTTTTAAACCTTAATAGATTTTTTTATCTCCTCTTCACCTAGTCCTTCTAATTCTACATAAGAGTGATACGTGACAATTAACGGATTACTTATTAAGTTTAAAAGAATTTACTTCAGCAGAAAACTTTGTTAAGAAACACTCGCAAAATGTATACGAGAACGCTGAAATGACACGCCCGTAGCGTAGAGTCTGCTTAATTAAATACTTCTACTATGTACGGAAGTGTCCCAGAATATTAAATACAATTTTTGTATTGTTTGTTTCTTTACTCCAATGGAACATGTAAAAATATCCTATACAGTGAAGGAACGGAATGGACCTAGAGAAATAGGCCATTAATGTTGATATAGTAAACATATGCAATGTTCAAATTCTGAAAACCCTGTAAGTATAGGATAGGAGTGCAGTTTTTAGGGTTCCGTAGTCAACTAGGAACCCTTATAGTTTCGCCATGTCCGTCTGTCTGTCTGTCTGTCCGTCGGCGGCTTAGCTCCGTGATCAATAGTACTAGAAAGCTGAAATTTGGTATGACTATGTGTATGTATCACGCCGACAAAACAGTAAAAAAAAACTAAAAAAAAAACGTTTTTTCGGGTACCTCCCGTACTCCTAAAGTGGGGGTGTTTTTTTTTCGTTCCAACAGTAGTGTGTGGGGTGTCGTTGAATAGGTCTTTTAAAAATAATAGGGGTCTTAAAACATCATTTTTTGACAAAGTTAGAAGTTTTATAAGTATTCGCTCCAAAAAAAAAAATGTGTCTCCCCCCCCCTCTAACTTTTCAACCACGGGTCAAAAAATTATGGAAAAATTCGTAAAAATGAGGCCTTATAAGCACTTTGCATGAAAACTATATTGAATAAAATTGGTCGAGCCGTTTTAAGTTATCGCAGAAATTCATAATTTTCTTTAAAATGACGTACTTAAGTGCCGCGCGGTGTCGTTATACTTCGAACGTTACACATATTAGTTAAGTGCCATACCGTATTAAAGACATTTCGCTCAATCTGGCGCGTATAATCGATAAATTCCAGAGGGTAATAAGTAATTACAGTTACTTTGGCGTTTACGACCTTTTTATAGAGCTTGAAATCATTCTCGTAATTTAAACCTCGGGCTTAAAACCGCTGTCTATTGTGAAGCGTGGCCCGACATGCTCTTGGCCGGTTTTTTGCAAAGGGTCCTGTGTGTTGTTGACAGAATAGACATTATTTAATTTACAAAGACAATAAAACTGAATAATATAAAAGGTTAGTAATTATTATCACGGAAGTCAAGCTTTACAACACACTAGCGTCTTTCGCTCAGGTCGTAACCTTATTAATATTTTACATTGTCGTACAGTTCTGTACGTTTTCTAACGTAAAATTCTAATATTGTTTGCAAGAATAAATCTTAGAAGACGTATTATGCGCGCGTTGTTTGCAGCAGCAGGAAATCGAGTTATCTTTGTTTGCGAGATGTGCACCAACAGACAAACACAGCTTTACCGGTATAAACAACTTTGCTCACACAAAGTTCAAAGTTATTGCGTTTGCGAGGGAAGAGCACGTGAATTCCACGTATTTTTTATTATAACGTCGTACAATGAAGTTGTTTTTATGAAATAAATAAATACACAAAAATTCTCTTTCTCAAACAGTTTCATCAAATTTTGCCCAGAATATAAATTTTACCCAATACTGTCAAAAATAGATACTCGGGACGCCCGAAACTTCAAAAAAGATGAAACTTTGATTTAAGTAGGAATCTACATTTGTTACAATAGTAATCGGGTTCAACAATGCAATCGGTGATTGCTAAGAAATGTGTTTTCTGCCCGCGTCGCGAAATTATTGTGAAAATTATTGTGTCATACGGTAGCAAAATTTGCATTCTTGGACGTTAAAACTTGAATCCTTTTCTATGTAGTCAGGATACTATAGTAGAATCCTTAGCTTGGCTTCTAGATTCAACGTACGTCCCCTTATGACACAAATGACTAACTCTTGTGACAATTATCTTGTAGCGACGGAGTCACAGACGTCTGATATTGTATGTGTATAATTAACTTGTACGTGCTTGTCCTTAAGTCAAAGGTTCCATGGTCACAATCACACAATTTAATACTACCCTTAATATATAAAACGTATAA
Source organism: Apotomis betuletana (assembly GCA_932273695.1). NCBI lineage: Eukaryota > Metazoa > Arthropoda > Insecta > Lepidoptera > Tortricidae > Apotomis > Apotomis betuletana. The sequence goes on from OW026301.1 coordinate 29,389,128, forward strand.
GCAGTGAAGTGCCACTACAGATCCTTTTTCTCATTCCAGGTAAGCGATTCCCGTGCCGTCAGGCGTGAGTAACCCGGACCTCGGATTTTGGGCTTTTCGAGAACGAATAAGGAGTTAAAATCGTATGGAAGGTATGACGGAGCAATGTATCGGGTAATGGGAATCCTTTTGTGCGATGATTGGACGTTTAAGCCGCGCGGGGCGGATTAGGCGCGCCTTGATCGACGATTGATTGGGCTAATATAATGGCTGCCGTGTCAAAAAAAAAAGCGGGCAATATGGGTTCCGTTATCCGAGAATCTAAGACAAGGATGTGTATTTGCATACGCATGAAAAGGGTTAAACGATATCCAAATAATGATTCAATTTTGTGTCAGTTTATTTAAAAAAAAAACGACTGTAAATTTTAACGTGATCCTATCCAGGGCCAATACCAACCTCACTAACATACTTGTGACACGCGACTTTTTGTCGCACGACAAATACTACCTGTTACTTTCCTTCCAATACCGTGCGACCAAGACAGCTGATGCTGCTTCACGTGGCAAGGCATGCTAACTGCATCTTTAGCAAAACTCTGTTACGCTACTCTTTGATTGCACGACAAACATTGCCTATTTTTTGTTTAAAATACCGTGCGAGCAAGTAGCTCCCTGCTTCTACTAAAGCGTAGTGTTGTTATTTTGTCGTTCGCAAGCTTTTCTTATTCTTCTTCAATCTGGTTCCAATTATCTCTTCTTTTTACGCCTATCCGCCGATCAGGCGTTCAATTTATTTAATATTTATTTACTGTTGTCAATCATTAGTGAGTGTTCTACTTATGCCCTCGATTCAAAGTTGACAAATTCGGGACTATTTCACCATAAATATGTTTAATATTTCAAATTGACCGATTAAATTTGACTAAACTTTGATTTGATTATTAAATCAAATCAAAGTTTAGTCAAATTTATGTCTACCTTGAAAATCCATACTAATATTATAAATGCGAAAGTGTGTGTCTGTCTGTCTGTTACCTCTTCACGCTTAAACCGCTGAACCGATTTAGATGAAATTTGTTATATAGATAGTTTAAGTCCCGGGGAAGGACATAGGATACTTTTCATCCCGAATAAATTTAGTGTTCCCGTGGGATGAGCGGGTAACACCGCGGGGCACAGCTAGTATTACATAAGAGGATGTCACGGGGTACGTAAAATAAAATGGCAAGAACATTAAATCCGGCAGCACGCGCGTGACGTAGTGTACAATAAATTGATATTGACGGGCGTAATGGGCGCTTAGCCGATGTGACAGACGGACGCATTTGTCACGCCTGTCACATCTAGCCGAGCGGAAACTATTTCCACATATATGTACCGAGTTTTACGTTACTACATCAACGTTAGGTTATGTCGCGCGAGGATTCTGCTCAAGGCTCGTAAACGTTAAAACTTTAAAACTCACCCTCGGAACTAGTGTGAAAGGTGTAAGCAGATAGAAGCCAACTGGGTAGCATTTGACTGGAAGGCCCGTCAATATCGGCGATAGTTTTAGACAAAGGTTCCGACAGTTATTTTTTTGTTATCAAAGACTTATATACTTTACAGAAACATGATCGCTATATATTATGCCACATAAAATAGCCAATCTTTCCAAAGAGTTATTAGATATAAATGACTGAATATTTCTCAGAATTTTTCTGTCAGATCTAAGTAGGAATGGCCAGATCTTAGACGAACCAAAGTGGTTCAAGAACTGCGAAACTCGAGTGCCAATAGGAAGGGCACATTGTTTCTAGATTCTATAGCCGATAGGGAAAATGAGTTCTTGAACGTCGATCATGTGTCAGAAGTTGTAAGGCCGGAAACTGAAACCATGATTGTTCGATGATCAGATTCGTTAAAGGTTGGATCAACATTTTTCTTGTCGTTATTCTGTCCCGTGGCCCAGAGGACATAAAGTGTTGATAATGTATAATACTGGTATTGTCAGGAGACAGATTACAAGAATGGACTTAAGTTTTTGGTAAATATAACCATCTAAATCGTAGTCTTAAACAGTGGCCCAGAAAACATCACCATGGCAACGAGTAACAGATTTTTTTTTACCGATCCTTAACTTGAACGGGTCAATGAAGTAGCTGAAGCAAATACACGGTCTTCCTAGAGAAAGCAACTCAGCAGATGTAACTTCTCGCTTTGTTCGGGCAGACATGGAGGCATTAGCACCTACTAATATTATGACTTTGAAAGTTAATGAAGATAAATGGATATTATGTTGCGAAACAACGTGCAGACATTTGTACTGATTTTAATCTAACTTTTCAAACAAATAAACCGAAGCCATGGATTAAAATGTAGGTAGTATACTTCATTCGCGGGTAATGTTAGGCCGTAATAAATAAAATAACCATTTAACAAGATACAGCAATCACGCCGAGGCAAGGATCACACAATATACAATGATATGAAATTCAATAAAATCTCATCGGATATTAAAACCTCAATCCTGGCGCTCCCACAAGACTCGACCGGAGAACTTTATTACTCGACTCATTTCGTCCATTGCAATTTTTATTTACATTTTATTGCCGAATTTATCCTTTTCAATGAATACGAAATACCTTTTTATTAGAGGATTTTGCATTATTGGAAGTGGAATTTCTGATTTCTTAATTTTCAAATTAATCTTCACTCGAGCCTCCTCAATCTAAGCGAAGCCTAAAAAAATACAATATGGTTTAAATAAGTTCGCAGCCCAAGTTTGTTTTTTCTCCGTTTGTGATAAACTCGAAAAGTAAATGACGAATTAAAATTTTGACTATAGCTATATGTTTTAAAAAATTGGGCAAGTGCGAGCCCGACTCGCGCATGAAGGGTTCCGTACCTATACATATATATAATCTATAACAAGTTTGTTGTATGGGAGCCCCCCTTAAATATTTATTTTATTTTATTTTTAGTATTTGTTGCTATAGCGGCAATAGAAATACATCATCTGTGAAAATTTCAACTGTCTAGCTATCACCGTTGTTGAGATACAGCCTGGTGACAGACGGACGGACGGACGGACGGACGGACGGACGGACAGCGAAGTCTTAGTAATAGGGTCCCGTTTTTACCCTTTGGGTACGGAACCCTAAAAAACGACGCGGTTGGCTCAGTTTGTAAGCACCTGCCTAGTGAGCCGGCGGTCCCGGGTTCGATGACGAGTAGATGACGGATTAGAATTTTGGCTATCTATGTTTTAAAGGCGACGCGGTTGACTCAGTTTGTAAGCACCTGCCTACTGAGCCGGCGGTCCCGGGTTCGAATCCCGGCCAGGGCAAATATTTGTGTGATGAACTCAAATATTTGTGTATTTAAGTGTATATTTATCTATATAAGTATGTATGTATATCGTCGTCTAGTACCCATAACACAGGCCTTCTTTAGCTTAATTTGGGACTAGATCGATTTGTGTGAGGTTGTCTGATATTTATTACTATTTATTTATTTATTTTAAAATTTGGATATTAAATTTTGTGCAGTGCATATCAATTTATACAGGTGAGACAAAATTATAGAAAGCCGTGATCGGAAGTGATAGCGGAAGGGCGATGGGGAGGGTCACACTGAGCAACTTTCACTATGGGACCAGCCACGAAATCGTAAAAGAATCATCTAATAGGTGCTAACTATCCGAAATACTGATTAGCTGATCTATTTTCGCGATAGTTGTGATTGACCCTAATTGTGAAAGTTGCTCATGTGACCCTGAATCACCCTAAGCCAATATTTTAAATTTTATAGCTTTTTCTTGCGTCGCGCCAGGTAAAAAATGGCATACTGTCAAGTAAAGCCAAATCCATGACACGAAAGCTTCTTAGTTTAAAATATCATAAAGCTTTTTCCCGATCCAACTTGCGAACTGCAGACTCGAGATACTTTGCTTTTCCTAAGCTGTAGTTTCTCTCTGAAGTCCATGAATACGTGACTTAAAGTGACACTAGCACTGCACTTTTGTTTACCACAATCATCAATGCTGACAATTATTCAGACGGCAGTCATGTGTTGAAGTTTTTTTAATTGGAGAATTTCATTGATGTCCATTAGTTAATGTTGATACCGTCAAAAATTCTAGCTTGAGTTAAATCAGTCAACAATTAACTTAGATATTAAATATCAAATACAGGGTGATTCAAGAGCAGGAGAAATACAGAGTGATTCAAGAGCAGGAGTCCTAAGGGTGATAAAGAGGGTCACACTCGGCAACTTTCACTATGAGATCAACCACGAACTTACGGAAAAAAGATCAGCTGTTCCATACATTTCGGTTAATAAGCGATCAATTAGCTATCGAATAACTCTTAATTTAATGGTTTTTATACACAATTTCGGTGCTGGTCTCATAGTGAAAGATGCAATGTAACCCTCCTCATCACCCCTGTCATTCCCGCTCATGACTCCTGATTCATCCTGTATAATGCCCAAATTTCCATCATATAATGCGAAATTTTACTTTTGTATTTCAATGTTACATTTGCATGAATAAGGCGTGGTAGAAAATAGTTGATAAACCCTTGCTTTCAAGTATATCGTCACTATATGCGAATAACTTTGCCATTGGCCGTCATCCGCACTTGAGCGTGCCCGACTTTTTCCGCACACGCCGAGCGACGTAGCGGCTCTCGACCCACTTCCACCCGTTATCTCGTCGTAGGGTTGCCTGTAATTACGCATGCTATCGCGGCCTACTTTTGTTGCCAACCCTGGCCGACATTAATTGAATAGGCTTTAGTAGTGCATAATATCGTTCGCTTTGAAACGGATTGAGATAGACTCGAGTGCGTACTTCGCAAGTCTTTAAGTCAAAGCAAGTCGGGGTTTGAATGGCGACTAGAAATAATTTAGTTATACACACACAGTTCGTGGTCTTAATAAGGCCGAGATACTGCTGAATTGGGGATATCGCAATATCTAGTCAATTTAGGGCTTAGCACAGAGATTTAATCTATGAGGTTAAAGATTTTATTCTCGGTAATGTAGGCGAAGCGGAGATGAAGCGGAACTGTCTAAAGTCCTTTTTGTGACAATTTGAGCAACTCACCGGAAAAACATCCTTGAATTTTGCATTTCAAACAATCCGGGTCCCTGATTTCTTTAATTCAAATTAAAGTATCACATTAATATCCCTTTCAAAGTCGGCTCTGAATAAATAGCCTCGCACTGTCCTCCGTCTGAACAAACGCCGACATTAACATACAAAGAGCGATGTTGTCGTCCCTGTTGCACTGGGTAAGAGCCCCTATAATTCCGTCCTGCTTACGTTTCTAAGGCTTATGTTGCGGAAAAAAGCGGTTGTGAATAAATTATGAAGTGGGACGGTCGGTTGACAACAGACGCGAGAGCGGTTAAGGTAGGTCTATACTTGCGATGTGTCGTGGTTCTTTCTGTTAAGATAGGTCTATACTTGCGAATTGCCGTGGATCTTCCTGTTAAGGTAGGTCTTTACTTGCGAATTGTCGTGGTTATTCCTGTTAAGGTAGGTCTATACTTACGAATTGTTGTGGTTATTCCTGTTAAAGTAGGTCTATACTTACGAATTGTTGTGGTTCTTCCTGTTAAGGTAGGTCTATACTTGCAAATTGCCGTGGTTTTTCCTGCTAAGGTAGGTCCATACTTGCGAAATATCGTGGTTCTTCCTAAGGTAGTTCGATGCTTGCGAAATTATTGTGGTACCTCCAATTAAGTTAGGTCCATAAGTGTGCAATATTTTAGTTCCTTCATCTTTGTCTCTTCTGTATCGTACCACATTGAACTGTGCCTCCAATGATACCATCCAACATGAAGACAGAAGTTACGTGAGAAGTTCAATTCAAGTAAAATTCCATGCTAACTCAACTACCGTCAATACAGTCCAGCAAATAGGCAGTGAATGATCAAGCAAACTACTGAAAAGAGAGTCTAGCGCCTCATTTGTCGTAGTCGGTTAAAGATGCTTACCATTTGTCGTTTTTCCCTCAATCTCGGCTAAGTAATAGTCTCGTAGGCCTTGCGCGGCGGCGCGCGGCGGCCCGCGACGCGGCCATTCATCCACGCCCAAAGGGTTGCAAAAACAAAGCTAACATATCTGCCAGATAAGTGACCGATTTGTCGCCGGAACACATCAATCTTCGTGACACAATTAATGGTTGTCGGTCGTTGACCCGGGAGGAGTATTCGTTTGTAATGTCATCTGCATGTAGTAAATGATTACCTTGTGTGCTTCCTTGTGACTTGATTTTACCTTTTCTTAAGTTAACAATATATAAGTAAAGTCAGCTATTACACTGCATTTTCTTCCTTACTGTATAAGATAATCGCAAAATAAGTATTCGTCAACGTTAAGATTCATTCGTTCGAATTCGTTGAGTTTCATTCTATAAGATGAAATAGCATGCGTTATCCAAGGCAAGTAAAACGGCTGTCCCAAATCAAAACCTAGCAAGGGACATTTTTTGGTAAAATACGTTTTTCTAATAAACCTGCCTCAAATTTTGAGCTGCGTCGAATGCAAAAACACCTGTATTCCTATCACAATAAGAATCAAAGTTATGAGACCTAGCAAACCTAGCAAGTGCATATCTTACTTACAAAGATCAAATTCAAAATACTAGTAAGTAACATTTCCAAGTCGAAAAACCTATTAAATGCGGCATATACTAGGTTTTTCAATTTGTAACCGGAACTTGCTAGGTTTTTAAATCCGAAATGGCCCCATGCTGGGTTTTTGATTTAAAAAATTGCCGAAGTGTAGAACAAGGAATTCAAATATTACAATAAATGAAACCTAGCTAGTCAGTAATGAGTGAAGTTGGCGTTAACGGTCGCCATTTAACATTATTTTTGGCGCCCCTTTTCTGAAGTAGGTACATTACAAACTAAATGTCTGTTATTCACGCGGTATTGCACTATCCCCGACGATACAACTATAAGCGGTTACTAATTTAATTCATAGAACAAACTTACAGCCTCTGACAGTAAATACTCGTCACGTTTAATCTGTTTTACGAGTAGTACTAAAGAGAAAAAAAGGAGGTTCTCAGCATACCTGTAAGTATGTTTGTATGTACATATGTTTAAATGGCTAAAATTTACTAATTTTACAAATATTAATGTGAAAGTTCGGATGTTTGTTACTGAATCCGCTAAAACGCCTAAATAAATCTTCGTAAAATAAGCACACAGGTAGTTTATAATCTATATTAACACAATTAATAGTTTTTATCCCGGAAATCACCCCTTAAGTGGGTAAAAGAAAATGTAAAAGTGAAATAAATTAATATCAGACAACCTCACACACATCGATCTAGTTAGTGGAACTAAAAAAGCTCTGGTAGGCTTGTATAGGTTATAGGCACTTGACGACGATAAACAATACCTATATTGATAAATACATACTTTAATACAAATAAAATCTATGACCCAAATATTTGCCCTTGCCGGGATTTGAACCCAGGACCGTCGGCTCAGTAGGCAGCTGCTTTCAACGCAAGTGTACGCGGCGAAGTCACGGGCAAAAGCTGGTATTCAGTAATTCCTGATAAATGTATAGGTACCTACTAGATTGCAATACTACAAGTTTTCCGTTGATACAAAGATCAAATCTTAAAGAAAAATTGAAAAATTAGTTACCCGTTGAAAGAGACCGGGAATTGAACCCGGTACTTCTGGATTGCGTTAAACACTTCGCTACCCTAACTCCCAAGCAACCTAATTCGAATTTTTCCTTATGCTTTGTGTGTCAATGATTGCATTGTTTATTACACCTTAGCGACCTCCACCAACTAACTATTTTTTTTATTTTTCTTTAAGCTTTGATCTTCGTAATACTAGTAATATCTATTTTTTTTATGTACATTAAAAAAAAATAGATATTACAAGTTTTATAAATTTATACAAGTTTTCCGTTAAAACAAATAAAAATCCTAATTCAATTTCCTAATTATACTTTTGTTAGCTAGGTTTTATGTTACGGATCTGAAATTAGTCCTCAAAAAGAAACAATCAAAACCTTAGTAGGACCACTTGCTAGCTTTTTATATGGGAATTGACATAACACTTCTGTCTCGTTTTTATAGTCAGTCGCTAGTAAGGCACATACAACTTGTAAAATTACACATAAATTTAGTTTGACTAATTCGTCTTGTAAAGCAAGGTACACTTCTCTAAATGGTAACAAGTCTTGTGTCCAAAAAGGTCTCTGTGGGTGTTTTTTTTTCAACAAAGTCTTTATTTGCCTCTCCTGTAAAATTTCGCTAAATGCACTTACTAGGTTTTGATTTGGGACAGCCGAAAAGTGAACATTATTAAATATTACTGAAACATACACTGTGGTTGAATATAAAAAATTATTGCATGAACAATTGTATTCTTTTTTTTTCATCATTTTCTTCTTGATAGACGAATTACTCATCCTACATTATCCCCAACAGCAAGAATTGTCTGTGATATCACTCGACGAGTCGACTCAACCAAACGTCATAAAATAGGGTGAGACAGTGAAACTGTTGTATGCAGTACTCTAACATATAACGGTCGATTGCAAAAAAATGTACATAGTTAAAAGCTCACTTAACAAAAAATCACGATCGCTTCCTTTGTGTGACGAATGTTAGTCATACAAAATGTATGGGTAACTCGTCACACAAAGGAATCAATTAAGTTTTGTTTTAATTAAAGCCCTTAACTAGGTATGTACCATTTTTTTGCAATCGTCTCATAAAGCGATCACTCTTACTTTCATCATTCTCATTCTCAGCATTTATTTGTCCACTGCTTTCCCTTATTGCAATCAAAAGAGCGACTTTAAACTAGTATGACTGTTACAGTTTCCTAGCTCTCTCAAATTATTATCAGCCAAAATTCTGGGAGGGTTTTTAGGGTTCCGTAGTCAACTAGGAACCCTTATAGTTTCGCCATGTCCGTCTGTCCGTCTGTCTGTCTGTCTGTCTGTCCGTCTGTCTGTCCGTCCGCGGCTTAGCTCCGTGATCATTAGTACTAGAAAGCTGATGGTATGAGTATGTGAGTATGTGTATGTATCACGCCGACAAAACGGTAAAATAAAAACAAAAAAAAATTTTTTTTTCGGGTACCTCTCGAACACCTAAAGTGGGCAGGGGGGTGGATTTATTTTTCCGTTTCAACATTAGTGTGTGGGGTATCGTTGAATAGGTTTTTTAAAAATAATAGGGGTCTTCAAAAATCATTTTTTTATACAGTCAGCAGTTTTGTAAATATTCGCTCCGAAAATAAAAAAAATAGCGTCCCCCCCTCAAAAACTTTTCAACCACGGGTCAAAAAATTATGAAAAAATTCATGAAAATGAAACCTTGTAAGTACTTTCAATGAAAACTATATTGAATAAAATCGGTTGAGCCATTTTTGAGTTATCGCAAAATTTCATAATTTTCGCGTAAAATGACGTAAGTGCCGCGCGGTGTCCTTATCCTTATACTTCGAACGTTACACATATTAGTTAAGTGCCATACTGTATTAAAACATGTCGCTCAATCTGGCACGTATAATCGATAACTTCCAGAAGGTAATAACTAACTTGCCCAGAACGTTTCTACCGCAGCAGCCGTCGAAGTCATAATAGGAATGACGTAAATTAAATCGCGCACCGTTGGCCTCGCCTGTGCACACTCGCCAAAGCCAAGCGACATAGGTATTGGGTGACGTTCTTTACTTTGGGAACTAGTTCGCAACCAGGCTACTGTTTACGCTTCGAGCACTGCGCCGGCTTTGTCCAAAAGGCCTTTGTCGCGTTTTTCATTACGCGCCGAGTGCGGGATTAACAGAGCGCCGCCCTTTAAATATATTCGCTTATAACGCTTTGTGGCGCCGCCCGAGTAATCCAGTCCGTGTGTAAGCAACCCATTACTGGGAACACCATTTTTATGAGCTTCATATTATACAAATATTTACTCTTTTATTTATTGCGCAGTTCATGAAACTGAAAGGAAACCAGAAAACAACTTTTTAAAATTCATCAAGAATAAATTCTTCTTTATAATCCCAATAATCTGTATTAAGTAAAAAATTTAAATACATTGTAATTTGGCTTTTTTTCTTTTTGTAAATTTATTAGTGTAAAATAAAGTATTGTTGTATTGTATTGTAATCCCACAGAGTCCATATTTTCCTCCAATTGGGCGTGGTGTAGTAACCATTGACATTATACTCAGCAGTCTGCACAGGCATCCTCTGCAACCGTTTAATGTGTCGTACCTACGCTTTATAAATGCGTGATTCAGACGTAATGGTGGACACTCGATCTGGTTGATAACTGATCATTTTACCATCATAAACCGATCCTCTTCATGCAGCCTTTGAGAAGAGGAGAATTCATCAATCACAGACAAGTTTATGACAAGAATTTCGTTCATCATTAAGAAATTCCTTCCCTATCTCTATAGGTAATCATCATAAATATTATATTTAACTAGAGACCCGTTGCGGCGTCGAACCGCCGCTAGAATATGGAAATCCGGTAGTGTTACAGAAAATAACTACTTTATCGATAAGAAGTTTTTGGGGAACGAAGAATAAATACTGTAAAAAAACACATGAAAATGATGTTTTAAAAACGTTAAAACATGCCAGGCTAGAGCCCGGCCTGATAGCCAACTGCCAGCTTCATTGTGACAACTTTTTCAACTTTTTTGTAAAAATAACTTGTGCATTAATGACTTGTGATCTGCTGATCTGTTTCACAAATAAAATGCATATTATTCGATTTATGGAAAAATATAATTCATGAGTTCATGACAATAGTCCCATATCTTAAAAAAAATATTGACATATTTTCATAGGACCGAACATAAGATTGGTAGAATTTTAATTTGTTGTTCATTCTTCAGGACATAAATTTATCGATTTGATCGATTTCTATCAATTTCCAGAAATAGTAGATTTGGTCACTCACTACGCAGGTTTTAAAAAGGAAATCATGGAGTGCGTAACTGTTTATGTATTCATTTATAATCGTAAATACTTCAAAATATTGATAGTAATTAATGCTACACAAACTCAGTTGTATGAAATAGAGAGTAAAAAACGTTTATTGATACACGAAAAACCACTATTATCAATGCTTGTTTTTTTTTATGAAATTCAATAGATCTTGCAAATTTTCTTAATATGGGCGCTGCCATGTCATCATCATCAATCATTTATTCAATAACAATTACACATTGTGTTTGAAATTCTTACGCTAGTTATACTTAATCAAACCCTTCTTACTAATCTAAATAAATTACTGACCAACAATACTCCACCATAAAAAAAAAAGAATGTGTCAAATATGTGTAATAAAAAAAAATCCAATATATAAAACAGCTAAACATGTTTGAAAAAAGAATATAAGATATATTTTTTTCAATAAATTTAGAGCTGAAGGCTTAATACCCGAATTCGAAATTCAAACTTTCGTGTCTTTCCTCTCATTGAAATAGTGTCTGACAGTCATTAATTCAAATATGATCTATTCTTGAGCGCGTTTTTTTTTTAAATTTGCATCATATGTAGGTTATTTCTACCATCCGCATGTTAGGGTAACATGTTAATTATTCCACATTGCCAACTCGTCCACAATGTCAGCTCGTCTATATTCCCATCTGGGTCACAATGCTAACTTGTCCACACACCCAACACGTCCACATTGCCAACTCGTTCATACACCCAACTCATCTGCATTGCCATCTCGTCTATATTACCAATTCGTCTCCATTGGCAACTCGTCCATATTCCCAATTCGTCCACAATGCCAACTCGTCCATATTCCCAACTCGTCCACAATTCCAACGCGTCCATATTGCTTGCTCGTCCACAAATACAACTCGTCCACATTCCCAACTCGTCCACATTCCCAACTCGTACACAATGCCAAATCGTCCACATTGCCCACTCGTCCATACAACAAACTCATCTACATTGCCAAGTCGTTCATATTACCAACTCGTCTTTATTGCCAACTCATCCATATTCCCAACTCGTCCGCAATGCCAACTCATCCATATTGCTAACTCGTCCACATTTCCAAGTTGTCCATACACCCAACTCATCAACAATACCAACTCGTCCTTATTATTAACTCGTCTTTATTGCCAATCTCGTCCATATTATCAACTCGTCCGTATTATCAACTCGTCTTCATTGCCAACTCGTTTATATTCCCAACTCATCCACAATGCCAACGCGTCCATATTACTTGCTCGTCCACAATGCCAACTCGTCCATATTCCCACGTCGTCCATAATGCCAAGTCGTCCACATTACCAACTCGTCCATACACCAAACTCATCTACATTGCCAACTCATCTTCATTTCCAACTCATCAACAATGCCAACTCGTCCATATTGCTAACTCATCCACAAATACAACACGTCCACATTTCCAACTTGTCCATATGCTCAACTCATCCACATTTCCAACTCGACGATACACCCAACTCGTCTACAATACAAACTCGTCCTTATTATCAGCTCGTCTTTATTGCCAACTCGTCCATATTCCCAACTTGTTCATTTTGCCAACTCATCCACATTCCCAACTCCTCCATATTCTTAACTCGTCCACGTTGACAACTCGTCCGTATTACCAAGTCGTCTTCATTGCCCACTCGTCCGTGTTCCCAACTTGTTCATTTTGCCAACTCATCCACATTCCCAACTCGTCCATATTCCCAACTCGTCCACACTGACAACTCGTCCATATTACCAACTTGTCCGTATTACCAACTCGTCTTCATTGCCAACTCATCCATAATACGAACTCGTCCACATTGCCCCCTTGTCCATGTTCCCAGCTTGTCAATTTTACCAACTCATTCACATCGCCAACTCATCCACATTTCCAACTCGTCCATATTTCCAACTCGACGATACACCCAACTCGTCTGCAATACCAACTTGTCCTTATTATCAGCTCGTCTTTATTGCCAAATCTTCCATATTACCAACTCGTCCGTATTACCAAGTCGTCTTCATTGCCAACTCGTCCATATTCTCAACTCGTCCACATTGCCCACTCGTCCGTGTTCCCAACTTGTTCATTTTGCCAACTCATCCACATTCCCAACTCGTCCATATTCTCAACTCGTCCACATTGCCCACTCGTCCGTACTCCCAACTTGTTCATTTTGCCAACTCATCCACATTCCCAACTCGTCCATATTCCCAACACGTCTACATTGACAACTCGTCCAATTAACAACTCGCCCATATTAACAACTCGTCCATATTCCCAACTCATCTATATTACCAACTTGTCAATTTTACCAACTCATCCACATTCCCAACTCGTCCATATTCCCAACTCGTGCACATTTCCAACTCGTCCATTTTACCAACTCATCCATATTACCAATGTAGATACATTCCCAACTTAGCTACATTGTCAAATCGTCCATATTCTCAACTCGACCACATTTCCCATCCCGTCGACATGCAAGCGGAAGGACTAAGTTTTTTCTTGTAAAATACCATTTAATTTACCATAACTCACGCCATTTTCCTTGGAATTATTTTTTTGATGGACTTATATAATCATATTTATAATAATCTATCATAAATTTACTTGTTTGAATGACGTTTAAATTAGTTTTACAAATTTTTTCTGCTTTGATTTATTGTAAAACTCACCTATAAAAATAATGTATTCTTGAATGACGGTCAGTTTTTCTAGTCTTTCGAGCACCAGTCCAACTCGCACTTAACCGGCTTTTTTTCCACATTTTTAACAGGTAGGTATGCGAAAAAAGTTTTCATATCAACATTTTAAAAAGAAAAACAACCTGGCAATTTAGAACATTGACATAATAGCCCCCAATAAAAAAGACATTAAAAGTTGTCAGAATATGGTTACTGTCATTCATTGTCAACAAACTGTAAAATAATTTTTGCATATTCGTACATGTTTTAAGTGTTGCGGATATTATGTTGCCGACTCAAAAATAATATTTCATCATGCTGAACAACTTACTACAGGTTTGTGAGCAAATCATGCTTATTATTATTTGGTCATCTTATGTCAAAATAGGGATCACAGGTCACGTGGTCAAAGTCACGTGGTTAGCGCACAGTAGTTTTTTCAAATCCATTTTTCAGTACCTTTTCAAGAAAAAATTAAAATTCCAAGAGTTTTATGCACCTCTCCAGCATGAGACGAATCTAGTGACATATCATTTATCAAAATCGGACCATAACTGTAGATCTGATGGGATGTACAAAAATCGGCCTCGCGTAATATATATATAGATTGAGGATAAGCGCAATAACTGGACATTATATTATTCCATAATAGAACCCAGGAAGTACTTAGATAGTAAAACTGGATCCCCAAACACTGTTAATTAATTTAAATTCCGTCCCTGTGCGGACCGCGAGCGAGATAACGGCTGTTTGCTTTTACAAGCTCATACATTCCTTAACGGCAACTTAAAGGATGAACTTCTTGTCATTGAATACAAAGTCGTTTTTGCTATAAACTTTTATGAGAGATACGAGTTTTAGAAAGCATTGCTAGGGTTTCAGACGCAGGGCTGATAAAAATCGGGTCGCGGCGGTCCACGCTCGCTACTGTTGCTCGATCGATAAGGGAGAAGCGACAGCCCTACAGCCGCTGTCAAGATGGTGTGATTAGAGTAACCATTAGATAGCCACCATCCAAACAAATTTTAATGGAAGGGAAAGTTGGGTGAGACGCTCGCTGTTTGACTTTACGGGATGCTTTAACTCCGTGTCAAAGTACTTGCTCAGACTCACAATCTCTGGCGAAAGGCTAGTAATATATTAACCACCAAAAAATATTTAATTATGACGTGAAAACAGCGTTGACACTTTCTTACACCTATACCAATACCTACCTATAGGTGTCGTGTGCTGTCGTGCCTACCACGCCAAAAATTCAAATTCAAATTATATTTATTTTCAAGAATACGGCACATATAAGCGTTGTTTCAGACCGATTATGTCTGAACTGCTATTGCTGGATACTCAAATATGGTTATCTAAGTTGTACTAAAGAACAGGACTATTATAATGAAAAACGGTTCACTATTTACGGAACACTATATTTACGACTCACTAATACACTATTACAATTAATATTCACTATAAAACACTATCACCAATTAATACTTACAAACACTGTTAAAAACTATGAGCACGTACTGAATTTACACTATTTACTGTTATACTATGTCGCACTGTTTACTATTTCGCACTGTTCACTAAACTGTTTACTGTTCCACTTTTATTCCCGATGTTGATTGGAGCACTGTTAGAATAAAAACTGATTGTCCAATCGCCGACCCCGACGGTATTTATACTGTTTTCGCCATTACGGGAATTTGCCAGAAAGGTCGGGACTGGTTACGTAATTCTGCGAATTATAGTTTCAAAACAAAATGGGCCGCCATGCGATAAGCAACCGTATTCCGTTTAAAATACGGTCTAAAGCCGATTACTTCGTTGTATCTGTGCGTAGGCGGAGCCTGTTTGTGATTGGAAGGATCGGGAACAATCGCCATCGCTATTGTTTGCGCCGGCGCCGCCGCTTCAAGAGAGTTCTAGAAAGAGGGAGGACATGCGCCAATTATTTCGGCGCGCGCGGCGGCCACGCGAAGATACGCCATTTTGAAGGCAGGATCGAGTACGCGCGCCATGTTTAAACTTGACCGCTGGCTGTGTGAGTGTGTCTATTAGAAAATACTGTTTGATGTTTGAAGCTTGTCACACACATATACGATTAAACTATTGAATGGCGGTCTTACGTAGGTTTTACTATTGGTCGTCTCGTACATTCTCCCGCCGCGCAACTATTTATTGTTGCGTAAATATTGGTACTGGGAGAGACTACTGTGTTTGGAGGCAAAGGGTTAAATATTTCACTGATGGCTTCTTGATCTTCACGATTCAGACGATGTTGATCGGGCCGGTATATATCTGTGGGTCTACCCGGCAGACCCTGACGATTCACCTCCGGTGGCCGTGTACGATAAATTCGACATCCTTTTCTCCTTCTAAGGTACCGCAGCCTTTTTTGCGGGATTTTCTCCCGCCGGTTTCGCTGTCTATTCGAAAAGAACAACCTGCTTCTATATCTATCCCAATTTCCTCTGGGATGCATCTGTTTTCCACTTATAGCTGAAGCCGAAGTTCTGTACTCGTTACGCTGATTGCGCACTGGTAGCAAAAGCCCATTTCTATTTGCACTCTGTTTTTTATGAAGTCTCTGCTGATGCTTTAAGGCTCCCGCCGATGTTGAAGTTTCATCAGTTTTCGTCACACATTTTACAGCAGTAGGTGCTGAAGCCCATTGAACTATTGCCGGGTGCATAATTGTGGACGGCGGCCGTCTGCTGTGTTGATATTTCTCTTCATATTCCTGAGACTGTTGCGGCATAGTACACGATGACTCTTCATGGCGCTGCAGCGGCGATTCGTAGCGCTCTTGATGCAAAGGAGGTAGTAACGACGACGGTTGTGGTCGCTCGACTGACATATTAACATTGGCCTCCCTTTGAAAACTGTCTGTCTGCTGCGGTTCAGTATGCACAGCCTTATGTTGCAGATGAACCGTATTCTGCTCTAAATCACCTGTTTGGTGCACTATCAAATCTATATCACCCGCTTGAAATGGGGGGTGATTATCAGTTGCTTCCTGTTTGTGCTGTATAGGGAGCTCCTTTACCGACAACTGCGGATTCTCATCGCAGCAACTAATTACATTTTTGTCTTTTCTTGTGATTGCGGGCGCTTCCCAGTCACAGTCAGTGTCTGTATCTGAGTCCGAATCATCGATTGCCTCGAGTGCTGCGATTATTAGGTTCTGTAATACCTTCTTCTTGTACGCTTTGATTTTCTTGGAATTTGTTAATCTATCCGAGGGCACAGTGCATATTTCTCGCAGTGGGATTTGAAGGCGACCATCTAGAAGTGATCCTTCTATCTCATATGACGTTGATTCTGGCGAATAACTGTAGTGGTGGAGGGGATTCGACATAGCTATATTTGCGGTTGCCTGTTCCGTTGCAACCATATAACTGTCCTGAGGTGGGTCGCGTTCTTGAATTGCCATATAGCCAGCCGTGGATTTTCTATTGTTCAAGGGTTTCGGCACTTGAACGTGCGGACCACCGTGTCCATTAACCGCGGTGTCCGATCTTTTTCTGATGGCGACGAAGTCGTCTGGCTGAATATTATACGGTGCGCTGGCGGAAGCGTGCGATTGACTATAACCACCAGCAGTGCTATGTGAAGCATGAATGCTGCTCACGGCGACTGTCTGTGCTGTTAGTGGAGCACTGGTGAACGTAGACGGTGCGGAGTAACCACCTTGCTGCATTCTTGAGGTTACACCTTTCTCGTATGGGACGCTGGCACTCCTGTTAGCGCCAGCGTCTATATAGTACCTGGCACGTGCCTCAGGCAAGTTGCTGGTCGACACGCCGGACTCCAGGTAATCCCCATGACGAGTTCTATATAAGGTATCAACTGAAAAGGGCGTCGTAGACATTACGTGCTGTGCTATATAAGTCGGGGTGCCGGTGCTCGACTTGCGTTGGTAAGCGCCGGCTTCGGTTGTGGTGACCGGATTCACACGGTGGTCGTACGTCCTTTCGTGCGACGGCGCGATCACGTCCCCGACGAAGTGCTGTGCTGTATAAGCCGGGGTGCCAGTGCTTAGCTTGTGTCGGTAAGCGCCGGCATCTATATAAGCCGAAGGCTTAACTGCCTCGGCTGTGGTGACCGGATTCACACGTAGGTACATCCTATCATGCGATGGCGCGATCACGTCCCCGACGACGTGCTGTGTTGTATATGTCAGGGCGCCGGTGCTCAAAATATGTTGGTTAGCGCCGGCGTCTATATTCACCAAAGTATTGACGGCCTTGGCTGTGACCGGATTCACACGCAGGTCATACATTCTCACGTGCGACGGCGCGATCAGGTCCCCGACGTTCGGAAGTTCCGTTTCCAGGTTAGAACCCGGACGATCTGTCCTCAACATACTCCTCGTTATAACCATGACTATACACTATAAATCCGGCTCGAAGGACCAATGTTCCAGACCGATTATGTCTGAACTGCTATTGCTGGATACTCAAATATGGTTATCTAAGTTGTACTAAAGAACAGGACTATTATAATGAAAAACGATTCACTATTTACGGAACACTATATTTACAACTCACTAATACACTATTACAATTAATATTCACTATAAAACACTATCACTAATTAACACTTACAAACACTATTAAAAACACTGTCACTATGAGCACGTACTGAATTTACACTGTTTACTGTTATACTATGTCGCACTGTTTACTAAACTGTTTACTGTTCCACTTTTATTCCCGATGTTGATTGGAGCACTGTTAGAATAAAACTGATTGTCCAATCGCCGACCCCGACGGTATTTATACTGTCTTCGCCATTACGGGAATTTGCCAGAAAGGTCGGGACTGGTTACGTAATTCTGCGAATTATAGTTTCAAAACAAATGGGCCGCCATGCGATAAGCAACCGTATTCCGTATAAAATACGGTCTAAAGCCGGTTACTTCGTTGTATCTGTGCGTAGGCGGAGCCTGTTTGTGATTGGAAGGATCGGGAACAATCGCCATCGCTATTGTTTGCGCCGGCGCCGCCGCTTCAAGAGAATTCTAGAAAGAGGGAGGACATGCGCGAATTATTTCGGCGCGCGCGGCGGCCATGCGAAGATACGCCATTTTGAAGGCAGGATCGAGTACGCGCGCCAAGTTTAAACTTGACCGCTGGCTGTGTGAGTGTGTCTATTAGAAAATAATGTTTGGCTCACACATATGCGAATGAACTATTGAATGGTGGTCTTACGTAGGTTTTTTAATGGTCGTCTCGTACATTCTCCCGCCGCGCAACTATTTATTGTTGCGTAAATATTGGTACTGGGAGAGACGACTGTGTTTGGAGGCAAAGGGTTGAATATTTCACTGATGTCTTCTTGATCTTCACGATTCAGACGATGTTGATCAGGCCGGGATATATCTGTGGTGCCCCGCAGGCCCTGACGTTTGACCTCTGGTGGCCGTCTACAATAAGTTCCACACCCTTTTCTCCTTCTAAGGTACCGCAGCCTTTTTTGCGGGATTTTCTCCCGCCGGTTTCGCTGTCTATTCGAAAAGAACAGCCTGCTTCTATATCTATCCCAATTTCCTCTGGGATGCATCTGTTTTCCACTTACAGCTGACGCCGAAGATCTGTACTCGTTACGCTGATTGCGCACTGGTAGCAAAAGCACATTTCTATTTACACTCTGTTTTAGAAGAATTCTCTGCTGATGCTTTGAGGCTCCCGCCGGTGTTGAAGTTTCCGCAGTTTTCTTTACATCAGTAGGTGCTGATGCCCTTTCAACAATTTCCGGGTGCATAATTTTGGACGGCGGCTGTCTGCTGTGTTGATATTTCTCTTCATATTCTTGAGACTGTTGCGGCATACACGATGACTCTTCATGGCGGTGCAGCGGCGATTCGTAGCGTTCTTGATGCAAAGGAGGTAGTAACGACGACGGTTGTGGTTGCTCGACTGACATATTTTCATTAGCCTCACTTTGAAAACTGTCTGTAAGCTGCGCTTCAGAATGCACAACCTCATGCTGCAGATGAACCGCATTCTGTTCGAAAACACCTGTTTGGTGCACTATGAAATCTATATCACCCGCTTTAAACGGCGGGTGGCTATTTGTTGCTTCCTGTTTGTGCTGTATTGGGAGCCACTCTACCGGCAACTGCGGATTTTTTAATACGGAAATGTTTGTTATTGCAGGGGATTCCCGCTCTGTGTCTGTATCTGAGTCCGAATCGTCGATTGCTTCGATTGCTGCAATTATTAAATTCCGTAGTACCTTCCTCTTGTACGCTCTGATCTTCTTGGAATTTGTTAATCTGTCGGACGGTACTGTGCATATTTCTCGCAATGGGATTCGAAGGGTTTCATCTATAAGTGATCCTTTTGTCTGATATGACGTCGATCCTGGAAAATAACTGTAGTCCTGGAGAGGATTCGACGTAACTATATTGGCGGTTGCCGGTTCCGTTGCAATTATGTTATGCGGACCGCCGTGTCCATTAACCGCGGTTTCCAATCTATTTCTGCTGGCAACGAAGTCGTTTGGCTGCATGTTATACGGTGTGCTGGTGGAAGTGTGCGATTGACTATTGCCACCAGCGATAAATGCAGCACTATGTGAAGCATGGAAGCTGCTCACGGCGACGGTTTGTGCTGTTAATGGAGCACTGGTGAACGTAGATTGTGCGGAGTAACCACCTTGCTGTATTCTTGAGGTTACACCTTTCTCGTATGGGGCGCCGGCACTCATGTTAGCGCCAGCGTCTATATAGTACCTGGCACGTGCCTCAGGCAAGTTGCTGGTCGACACGCCGGACTCCAGGTAATCCCCATGACGAGCTCTGTATGAGGCTTCGAATGTAAAGGGCCTCGTAGACATTACGTGCTGTGCTATATAAGTCGGGGTGCCGGTGCTCAACTTGCGTTGGTAAGCGCCGGCTTCGGTTGTGGTGACCGGATTCACACGGTGGTCGTACGTCCTTTCGTGCGACGGCGCGATCACGTCCCCGACGAAGTGCTGTGCTGTATAAGCCGGGGTGCCAGTGCTTAGCTTGTATCGGTTAGCGCCGGCGTCTATATTTACCGAAGGGTCAATGGCCTTAGCTGTGGTGACCGGATTCACATGCAGGTTATATATCCTATTATGCGATGGCGCGATCACATCCACGTTGACGTGCTGTGCTGCATAATTCGGGGCACCGGTGCTTAACTTGTATCGGTTAGCGCCGGCGTCTATATTCACCGAAGGGTTAATGGCCTCGGCTGTGGTGACCGGATTCACACGTAGGTACATCCTATCATGCGACGGCGCGATCAAGTCCCCAAGTACGTGCTGTGTTGTATATGTCGGGGCGCCGGTGCTCAACATATGTTGGTTAGCGCCGGCGTCTATATTCACCAAAGGGTTGACGGCCTTGGCTGTAGTGACCGGATTCACACGCAGGTCATACATCCTCTCGTGCGACGGCGCGATCACGTCCCCGATGTTCGGAAGTTCCGTTTCCAGGTTAGAACCCGGACGATCTGTCCTCAACATCCTCCTCGTTATAACCATCTGTAGACTATAGATCCGGCTCGAAGGACCAATGTTCCAGACCGATTATGTCTGAACTGCTATTGCTGGATACTCAAATATGGTTATCTAAGTTGTACTAAAGAACAGGACTATTATAATGAAAAACGATTCACTATTTACGGAACACTATATTTACAACTCACTAATACACTATTACAATTAATATTCACTATAAAACACTATCACTAATTAACACTTACAAACACTATTAAAAACACTGTCACTATGAGCACGTACTGAATTTACACTGTTTACTGTTATACTATGTCGCACTGTTTACTAAACTGTTTACTGTTCCACTTTTATTCCCGATGTTGATTGGAGCACTGTTAGAATAAAACTGATTGTCCAATCGCCGACCCCGACGGTATTTATACTGTCTTCGCCATTACGGGAATTTGCCAGAAAGGTCGGGACTGGTTACGTAATTCTGCGAATTATAGTTTCAAAACAAATGGGCCGCCATGCGATAAGCAACCGTATTCCGTATAAAATACGGTCTAAAGCCGGTTACTTCGTTGTATCTG
This sequence comes from Apotomis betuletana, assembly GCA_932273695.1. Taxonomy (NCBI): domain Eukaryota; kingdom Metazoa; phylum Arthropoda; class Insecta; order Lepidoptera; family Tortricidae; genus Apotomis; species Apotomis betuletana. The sequence goes on from OW026301.1 coordinate 29,410,849, forward strand.
TGCGTAGGCGGAGCCTGTTTGTGATTGGAAGGATCGGGAACAATCGCCATCGCTATTGTTTGCGCCGGCGCCGCCGCTTCAAGAGAATTCTAGAAAGAGGGAGGACATGCGCGAATTATTTCGGCGCGCGCGGCGGCCATGCGAAGATACGCCATTTTGAAGGCAGGATCGAGTACGCGCGCCAAGTTTAAACTTGACCGCTGGCTGTGTGAGTGTGTCTATTAGAAAATAATGTTTGGCTCACACATATGCGAATGAACTATTGAATGGTGGTCTTACGTAGGTTTTTTAATGGTCGTCTCGTACAAGCGTTAACACATATAGTAAGTAAGTAAGTAAACACTTTATTGTACACAAAAACAGTTAAAAAAAATACATCTATTACAATTAACATATAAAGGTACAAAGGCGAACTTATATAAGGGATCTCTTCCAGTTAACCTTTGAGCAATTGAGTGAGTATAGTCTATAGTATTATAATTCTAGATTTGTATTAAAAATCACTTTTCTATGAAGAGGGGTCATATTTTAGGAAAAATCTTAACAGCGTAATGCAGGATCGTCATTTGTTTTGTATGGGCGCGCGGCGCCTTGCCAGCCTGGCGCCATCTTTTTTCATAATTTCCTTTGTCCTCGCATCACGCTGAAACGGCTGGACGGATTTTAACCAATTTTGGTACAGGGATAGCTGGACATCCAAAGATGGTTAGGACACTTTTTACTCGACTATGGTATAAAAAATTACGCGTACGAAGTTGCGGGCGTAAAGTATAATATAAAACCAAAGTTTTTCCTTACAAATAAGGTTTAATTTGAGTCTCTAGTGACATAGCGTTCGGCGTATGACCGATATTTCTGTATCTTCTTTCTCTTGGACATGTTGTACTGGTTTCGAGTTCATCGTTACCATGCATGTGTCCTCGGAAATCCCGGGACTCTCCTCTGCTGCAGAGATGGGTCTAGTTTCACACCGTGTCATTAAATGTACATCTTTACTAACTATGTAAAATAAAGGATTGGAATTAGATTATTTTGTCTCAAAATTTACCCTACCGTATGCTTATCCGCGAAACCGTCCCTCTGGCTCCACAGAAAACCAGCGCCGTGGGCATTGCTATACCTAGCAAAGCCAACAGCATTGCTGAGTGGAGACCATTTCGGATGCACATCTCTTATGTACACTGTCTTTAGCACTTATCTAATAGCTGTGAATTGTAATGATGTGTTATCTTGAATAAAGCTTTTTCTATTCTATTCTATTCTATAAAAATATACAGTTAGTTAAAAAGAGAGGAATGTTGAGTTATGCTAATGCCAATATCAGTTTAAAAAATCGGTCTGTAATTCTGTATGAGTCTTCTCGCAACCATGGGCGTAATGATACGTTCAAAAGATTGAAAATTATCAACGAGTAATATTTCAAATTATTATGATTATATGTATTCCCTTTTTTTGTGATACAACTTAATCTTATTCCAATCTGTAGGTGCTCTGAACCTTGCATCCTCTGGGCCACCCCTACTGGGCCCACTCCCCTGCTGTCCTCTTGTATATAAATCAAGAAAATTCCCGTCCTTTTTTCGTGTCGTTGCTCGGCGCCCGGTCGCGACGGAGGCCGAGTATTAATCTCGTGGACGCAAAAACGGACCCGGCCCCACGCCTCCGGGAAACCTTTATATCTTGACATTGTGCGTGTATGGGAGGTACGTTACCAGCGCGTAGGACATTAACAGCGTAAAGAGCCAAATTTAGTTTGCGTTACGTCGTCGTGGCGAGGAATGTTGCGACAACACGTCACGTTACGTGAACGTGATTAATTTTTTTTTTCACGGCCTGTGTTGCCTTGTTTGCTTTGCGGACTTGGTTGACATGCTGCCGTGTGTCTAGATTTCGTTAAATATTACATTGAATCGACAGATAGTATATTTCTCTGCCATTTAAATAATAAAATAAGAAAATGTTACATTTTCCTTAGGCTTTTGAAAAGACATTTAGATTTTCGTTATAAAAAAGAAACCGTTTCAGACAAATGCTTTTGATGAAATAAAACATTTGATTAAACGTCTATCGATGAAACAACGTAAACTACAAAGAAACACACACCAGCAATATTACTAAGCATTCAAAATGAAGCGAATCACAAATCCCAGTCACCCAGCGTAATAAATCCGATTAAGATATAAGTGTGACCATCGAACTGTCAACTCACATTACAAAGAAAGTTATCGGAATAGATAAATTTTCCGGCGAACACACTTGGCCGTAACCCTTCCTCCGAGCCAGCGGAGCGCGTGCTCGCACACCGTACACTCGCTCGCTTCCTCACTGTCGTTCATGTCTTTGCAAAACCGATAATATTCATATTATAATAAGATCCATATTTGAAAGATGTGTGGTTGTGAGATAAGTGTTTCAGGATATCAGTTTTGGCCGTGACATCGGGTCGAGGATGGCCAGAAAGCTTTTTTGTTGAAATCGCAGAAAATTCGTGAACAATGATGTCTAGGCCGGGGCTATCTCCTTTTCCCCTCACGAAGGAGAAGGAGAATCTATGTATTGTAAAAAATAAGCGCTTCTTTGTTGTCAGTATTGTTATAGTTTTATGTTTAACAATGAAGTAGTGAAAAATAAACGTGACCATAAATACTTTTGTTAAATTCTTATGATTTTTTTAGCTATAAGTAGGTAAAGATGTTACAACATTGAAGTACTTTTGTATATTATATGGAAAAGCGGCGGACAATCAATTGTGATTAAGTGATTATGGTTGCGAAACTCAAACAATAAAGTTAAGCTATTTTTAACGGACTTCAAAAAAAGGAGGTTCTCAATTCGACCTGTATATTTTACGGCAATTATTTTTATGTTTAACTAAGTACAAAAGATCAACATTTTCTATCTATAGCTTGTTTAACTTTGACTTGGTTGGTACCTACATTTCATATATTATCCTCTTCAGAACTACGAGTAAGTACTACAGAAACACTTGTCATATTCATATCAACATTGCAGCTACAATTGTTTCACATTAATTAAATCTTTTGCTTCGTAGCCACGTAATTTCACAACTAAATTGTCTCCGGTGCACCCGCGCCGCGCCGCGCGGCGACTGCACAAAAACGAGATGTAAATGTGTGCCTGAGTGCTCTCCAAACTACTATTAAACTAAAACATCTCGCGCCAGGAGCGCTGCACTTTTTTAATGGACTCAAGATTATGCAGGCATTAGTTTCAAGTGTAAAAACGTTCTTTTTGTATCTGTGGTGTTTTTGTCGAGGCGTTTTCTTTTGTTACAAGTTTTTATGTTAGCCCCCTAAATGACAGTCGGATGTTACGGGAAATAGGCTGTATTGTTCGAACTTTGTACTCGTTGAGACATTCTCTTGTAGGTAGATAGCTTGTAGGCTTCTTCAATAAAATTCAATTTCACTGGTGAACACAATAAATGCTTTAGTTTCCTCTTCCACGGTTATAAACATTGTGAAACATTCGATTTTCTGACATTGTGTCGGGCTCCCATTTATTTTCGCTTCAAAAACATCATGACATCCATCTTTCTTTTTTTAATGTCCTCCCGTTTTGTGACCAGCATTCGTCATATAAATCGAACCTTACAATATAAAATGGAATATGAGTCAGATACCATCAACAGTACTCCTGGACACAGCGTTCACCGTCAGGAGGTTTCTCAATCCAAGCCCTAATCACTAAGTAGGTAACGTCCGCTCGCCGCGCTACCAGCAGCTACCCAAGCCACCTATTTTTGTTTATTTGCTGAATTTTAATACTCGTTTTTAAAGAACCTGCACTAAGAAAAGCTAATAATATGTTAGGTTAGGATGCGATAGATAGCCAAAAAATAGCTAAAGCCCTGGGGGCAAAAGCCTACCATGTAATTTTGTTTGTCGCTCAAATTCCTTACATCCAATAAAGATTATTAAAAAACCAATTCCTAAAGGGATGAAAACTCTTGTTTTTTCCATAAAATAGCTATCGATGCAATCCGGGGACGGCGACCCCGGGGAGCGATCGGCGCGGGCCCGAATGTACCGCTATTTGTTATTCATTATTTATTATTGGAAGAGACGCCTTCATAAGTCCGCTGGGGATTGATTTTTGGCAGCTGTTTAAAGTGTAAACTATACTGGTTACTGATATTTTGGAGGGGAGAGCATACTGTCGAGTTTATGGATTTCAAATGCGTTGACATCGTGATGGTTCTGCTACTGATATTTGGAAAGATTGGTGCAATGTCGGTTTCTTCATGCGTTTCTGCCAAATCACCCAAAATGTATGGTAACATCTGACAATAACAAAATGGTCGAAACGTTAATGATTTATATACATGTAGGATATTCACCATATATTAGAGCTGAAGTCTCTGAACTAACAACGTCCACGGAGTCTATACCACTAAAGTTAAAAATGTATAAACCATTTAGTCTGCCTCTGCCAGGATTAGAGTTGCTACCTACATCACATACTTAGTTTAATAAATATTAAATATCAGACAACCTCACACAAATCGATCTAGTCCCAAATTAAGCTCAATAAGGCTTGTTTTATGGGTACTAGACGACAATATACATACTTACTTAGATAAATATATATTTAAATACATAGAACAACCATGACCCAAGCACAAATATTCGAGTTCATCACACAAATTTGCCCTGACCGGGATTCGAAACCGGGACCGCCGGCTCAGTAGGCAAGTGCTTACAAACTGCGATAAAAGTTTGCTCATTTTGACGGAAAAAGTGAAAATCTGCGCGTTTGCCAACAGTCGTGGAACAGCTACTAAGTACCAGTTATGCGACTTTCAGCTTATGGAGTGCAGTCGGCGGCCTCTTCATACTTTAGCAGAAAACTCCAAGGGTTGGCGGTGTGCCGACTTGGTTGTAGTAACAAACGGAGACAACTTCAGTTCCAAATAAGTCCGAGTAATTTAAATAAGGACGAGTTATTTTAAACTCCAATAACAGTGAAACAGCAATCAATTAAAGATGGCATCTATAAACATATTAGTCATATATTTACTACGTAAATTTGCCTACAAAAATTACATCCGCGTTCTTCGTAACAGTTTGCTGAACGCGTCATCAATTTGGAAATCTCATGTAGACGCTCAAGTAATTTTGTGGGTCGAATTAAACTTTCCTGCACAGTCATACGGTTCATAATCAAAGTTTTCAAACGGAATGACTTTCAAAGCTCGTTAAACGTTGGATCCGATCTATTGTGAAGTAAATTAACTTTTTGATCCCTCCCGCGAACTACGGGCATAGTTGTTTCATTTGCACTGATAAAGCTGTTGTGTATTTACATAGTTTAAAGAGACAACTTATCTTAAGAATATTGATGACTCCCTTTAGTACTACTTCTACGTACTTTTAACTCGGTTTTTCTAGGGGATTACATGAGTTCCTTAAGAGTACCTAACTTGACATGTTTAAAGAACAGTGAGCAGCACGCGGTGCGTTTGAGGTTGCATGTGTCTGTTTACTGCGGTGACTGTTAAGACCGCACGCTTATTTGTTACACTTATTTAAAATGTCTAGGGAAAAAGGGCCACGAAAATTTTATTTAACGTGAAAAAACTCTGATACGCAAATTTTACTCGTACCATAAAACTTTTTTTTGTTTGCATGTTCAAATTATTTTGACATTTATGGCTCTCACTAGGACTGTCGTTAAAATTATGATTCCAATATGTGATGTAATGTGTAATCTTTCCTTTTTTCTTCTTCTTTCTTTCTTTATTTTTTTTAATTGCTTTCTTTTCAGACAATCGGGTGATTAGGTCTTGTGTAAAATTAAATTCAAGATGCTTTTGACCTACACCGCCGATGTATAAACTTTTCCATGCCTAGGTATTTCCATAGGTTTGCAAAATATCTAAAATATGACGGACAGAAAAATAATTCTAGCAGTGGCAATTTCGAGCGGAAACTATATCGAAATCCTAGTTTCCACTAGATCTGTCCGTAGTACGCAACCCGCCATTCTCTGCCCGCCGTAAAACGATTAGTGGCCAAAGTTTTGATTAAGGCCCCAATCACGCTGACCGGGCGACGCAGCGCCGGCCGCCCGAGTAGAATTATGTAGAATGGTGTAGAATTCAGTGTCAACGCGCTAATGCCAGTTGGTAACAAGTTGAGTTAAGGACGGAGATAAATCCTGCGGTGACCGCACACGCCTAGGGTTGCCGCTGAGGGGGACCTGATCTTATTTATGTTGTATTTGCTTTTAAAACTACGTATTACTAAGGTATATGCTTATTATGCAAGATTTATATTGGGATCATGAAGTTGCATTGTGGCAAAAAGACGCAGATACGTTCGCTTCATATGTTACTGTATACATATATTTTATACGGACTAAATCTTAAATAATTAATACTTAATTTTTTAATACCTTTAATAGAAAGTATTAAAATTAGCAATCTGCGAAATCATTAACTAAGTAAAGATAGATAGATGCATGATGTTATAACTCAATTTATCATTAGTAGGCATTAGTATTTCCGTAGATATAGTTATCTATAATTCTGGAACTTGAAGGTTCTCATCGTTTAGTTACTTAATTCCAGTGTCGTACGGATCGAACAGATCCCTATTTGTTCGTATCTGTTTATTAATAAATAAATAAATAAATATCAGACAACCTCACACAAATCGATCTAGTCCCAAATTAAGCTCAAGAAGGCTTGTGTTATGGGTACTAGACGACGATATACATACTTATATATATAAATATATACTTAAATTCATAGAACAACCATGACCCAAGCACAAATATTCGAGTTCATCACACCAATAATTGCCCTGGCCGGGATTCGAACCCGGGACCGCCGGCTCAGTAGGCAGGTATCTACAAACTGAGCCAACCGCGTCGTCAAGTTTATATTTCCTAATATAGGTAAAAATATGTTTTAAATTTTCCGAGTCGCGCATATATAATATGACCATTAATTAATTTATGCGCCGTTTGCCAATTGGTAAACCTATTATATTTATATATTTTTTATAAAAATAACATTTCGCACATCGCAAACCCTACGTCGTCCCAGTTTTCCGCCGGTCGCGGTGTTGTGCGATCTTACCGAACTTTATTATCACGCCCTCCCCTCTCCTACCCTCCTCACCCCTCCCCCGCCCGCTCAAGGGCTTATGTAAATCTGGGGGCGCCATCTCAAGTGTGTACACGCCGTTATTTTAATGCTGAGCTTGATCGCACGAGTCTCGAGACGCTGCGGTCAGTGCGGGGCTTAGGAGCAGAATATCGAGTGCTAATAACTGGGCGAGATTTAGTTTCTTAAAGTCGCTCCACATAAAGCAAAACATCATCATCTTACATACAAGACCAATGTTGGATAAAGGTTGCTAACAACTCTACCGTCGCCAATCCTACTCTCCCCACGTTCAACAGGCTGCCGCAGACGTCACATCATCAGTGTACCTTGCGGTGACTTATATTGTGTTTTACGGTATGTAGTTTTCATTTAAGAATCAGTTGACGCCATTGCTCACCGATTGTTGCGGAATTAAAATGATACTCCAGGTAAACTCCTACGCTCAGAGTTCGCAAACAGTGTATTACTGTATTTATTCAACAAGTAATACCTCTTAAATGTCAGGCTTAAGCTCACAATCAAACACTCTAAAACGGGAATTACTCAAACAATATTTATTCTTAAGCACATGTATAATAGAAACATCGCTTTCGACTTTGAGGATGTATCGTACGCCTAAAACTTGTTAGTCAAGCATTAGCTAAGTGCAAAGAAATCAAAATTAAACCAATATTTTTGGATCAAATCCTTTTGGCCTTAAACATTCTATAAATAACACCAAATTCCTTCGTCGAGCAAAAGGTTTATTCTGGATAAGGTTTTAAATAGAAAACAAACGAAGAATAATCTTCCCAAATTGATGGCTCTAGATTATAAGAATCAATATTTTCCAAGCCCACTGGCTGCCACAGAGGCTCAAGTGCTAACAGAACAAAAACATCTCTATCGCGTTTACGTCTCTCATATACAGAACTTATCACATTTTCTGCGTTAGAAGCAAATTCTAAACTATTTAAGTAGTTAATTAAATTTATGAAACATGTAATGTCTCATTATTTCTAATGTAGGTACACCACAATTTTTATATTGTACCATTAATACAAAGATCAGAGCACAAAGAAAAATTTAAATTCATAATCTGGTGGAAGAGACCGGGAAAAGAACCCGGTACCTCTGGATTACCGATCCAACATGTTAACCTTTCCACCACTACATAAGACCGGTAATCCAGAGGTACCGGGTTCGATTCCCGGTTTCGGAGTTCAATTTTTTATTGTGCTTTGATCTTTGTATTGAGTGTTAATAAGCTTCCATGTTATTTCGATGAGACGCGGAACGTGTCACGATCACTCAATTGTGGCGCGGAGACATTCCCGTTAGTGAGTTTGTGCTCTCACACAGCTCACTGGTAGTGAGTCGAACTCTGTGTAGTTTCCTGATACAGTTCAAATAATGTCAAAAAAAAATGTTAGGTCATCTCTTGCGTCACGATAAGTACATTAAGACTATAATAGAGGAAAAATAGAAGGGAAAATAAAGAGGGAAAGACCGAAAAGGACATTATATAGAGCAAATAAAAGAAAAAATAAATCTAGTACCCATAACACAAGCCTACTTGTTAAGTACAATTTGGGATTAGGTCGATTTGTGTGTCCGATATTTATTTTATCTTTTATTTGTAGTTGTTGGTTACATATACATTTATAGGGTCACGCCATAGTAGCATAGCATGCTGTCACAACATTCACGCTTCATCACCGTCATCCAATTGTGTTTTGACCCCTAACGCGACCTGTTGTTGACAGCATGTGTAACAGATTTTCTTCTGTCACTTCCATGATTATTAGATTATCAGTGCACACTGGGATGCCATATGTATGTCATTTAATCAAGCTAAATGGCAGAGGGACGAATAATGGGATTAGAAATGTCTGCGAACGCAATCTTAATCCAACTTATATAATAACCAGATTTATTTACAACTTCCAGTTCTTCATTATTAAAGCAATACGGGATCCTACGAGAACATGCATGGGCATGATGAGCATCACGTACAAAACGTTGAGGTAATGAAACTAGTTGACATGAACATGATTTCCGCCCCCGCGTCAACCTGTCGCAATACTCGCGCGTGAGCATCAAATTGATACAAGTATGAATTATTCATCGCGTTTGTGTTGATACAGTAGCTCAGAGCTCCTAATGACAGCAAAGATTCAATGAAGAAGACCAAGAGGAAGGAGTCCCATGCGCTGGACCGATTAGATTCGCGGCACAACGGTCACCAAGTTTCCCGACGCCATGCGTTCTGCAGTGGATCGAAACAAGTGGAGAGCTGTCGTCAAAAGAGTGATAAATAAAGGTCACAATCACGACCCTCAGCAATACGGCACAAGTAGTAAAACAGAAGGGCTACTCCAATGTTCGAAATTCGATTGTCGTATAGTATCATCCCGCTCTCTCTAATATACATTTACAAGAGATCAAGAGAGAATTTGGACCATTTGGAGTAGCCCTTCTTCATATAGATACAGTAGTGTGTCGTGTGTGTGTAGCCACCGTTCCAAGAACCCGCGTTTCAAATCGCTGCAAAGTGTGAAAATTTAAAATGAAAATGAAAATGAAAAATTTATTCATAACATCGTTACATGTCTGTTTGTTTGTTTATGTTTCATTATTATTTACTAATTATATTAATTATATTATCAATATACATTCCATTGTTATACGCACGCCATATACATAGTTATATTTATATTTATTTTTTAATTATTTCAGATATGTTGTAAAATTGTGCTTCAAGCAGCCATTTTTTCAATCTATTTTTGAAGGTTTGTAAGGAAGGTGCATCTCGGATACTGTCCGGTAGCTGGTTATATATCAAAGGACCGAGAAAGTAAGCGGACCGTTCTGTTTTGGCTAGCCTGTGGAGCACGGGGGCGTAGCGGCCCGCGTTCTTATTGCTACGCAGGCAGTATTTTTCTGTTTGTCTGCTTTGTCGCAAGTGTGTAACCGGCCTAAAAATGTATCGGTGTATATGTCGTGTATTTCGTTGTTTTTCAGTTTGTGTGTCCCATTTGCACATGGAATCACGAACACGCCGAAATCCAAGTTAATCTTTTATGCGGTCCCGCTACAAATATTTAAGCGCTCGGGCCTTTAAAGAGTCATGTGGCCTTTGTGACCAGAGGGCCCATGCATTATGGAGCCCAATAACGCTGAGAGGGTTCCGCGGCGAGGCCGCGCGGGGTTTTATACTCTACTGATCACAGTACAAGAGGATAGTTGTGTGGTTTCGTTTGATAACCTAATGGTCGTTTTTGTTTGAGAAAGCGACATCTTCGTTATATTGCGTCTTTTGCATGAAAAAACAAATGAGCTCGATCCGATCACAATCATAACCCGTATTACCTAACTATGTATGTTTGTTCGGGTAGAGTCTTGACACTCAATTTTGAAGCAGATTAAATATCTTCAACTGATTGAGCTAGAATATTGTATACCTAATTAAATTTCATGACAAAACAATAATAATGATGGTACCATGAAGGGCTGCTCGGATGAGGGCGCCGGAAGGTGGCCCTAGAAACTCTGTAATAGATAAAGCAATCCTTCCTAATTTCGGATCTTAAGAATCGTCTCAGCAATTTATAGATATTAAAAAAAAAGTACAGTCAGCTATAAAAGCATGTCACAAAAATTAAATTTTATTCAGAAACTTATTTACATTAGACATGTACTAATGTAAAAAAAAAACATCCGCGCTATTACTACTCTGTAACTTTTTTTTTAAGTATGAAAAGTGACCATCAGCGATGTCACTTAAGAATATTTACCTAATCGGTGTGCTCAAGCGAGGTGTCAAGCTAAAGTCATAAACAATGCACCGCGTGGACGATGCGTGTAGCGCTTAACCCGCTACGCAAGCGCTACGGAGCTACGAGCGTAGCATCGCGTCGTAGCTAGCTCGCCAAGATGAAAGCTTGGCAGATCCGTTCGAGCCGCGTATTCTTAGGTACGCGGGCCTGTCACAAAGATCATAGGAGTGTCACAGATTAATTTGCTAAGCTATAAATAGTAAAGTGATAAAATTGGGTGCATAAAAAATGCACGAGTCCTCTGACACGATCGGAAATACTTGGATAAGGATTACACACAGTAAATAGTTGTGAAGATCCTTGCGTTAGGCCTGTGTTCAGCAAGGGATGTCTGAGTGAGAGTGTGCGAGATGGGGTACAGTTGGAATTAGTTAATGACATACGTGTAAATAAAAAACAAAATTTTTCTAATACAAGTAAGAATTACGAAAAAAATAGTTACTGTTGAGTTTCTTACGGCATTCTTCTCTCCTTTTGTGAAATACAGGTAGATCCAGATTCAAGCATTTAAGAGTGCTCTTGTAGTGTACTTGCAGAACAAACTTTTTCGTTTTAGGACTCATAATTATACTAATTGGTCACGGTATACTACCTTATGTTATTTTGTTTTTCGCTTTTCATAATTCATGACTAATAATTACATTTATAAAATATTTACATTTCTCTCATTAAAAAGCTTTTCGATTTAGAAGCGCGCGTCTGCCATCTCGTTCGACCAAATTAAATTTATCCCGAGCACAACTCACCAACATTATAATTCGGTCTTCATTACAACAATTTTCATAATCCGTCCACGTAACTCCTATACATAAAATACCCTATGTCCGAAGCTTAGAGTCGATATTCGCTCACCAAAATAATAGTCATACTTAAACACATTATCCTGATCACATAAAAGGGTGTAACTGTATAGGAAACTCATGTGAGTTATGTCCTTCTATGGATGCTTCGGTTTGTGATTCCAGTTACTTAGACGCTTTTAAAATGGCGGACAATACGGCGTAATTATGTACGTTTTAGATATAATTTGCGGGCGCCAGCGTAATGGAATACTGTCATTTGCGACGGACTATTTCATTTGCGAAACTCGCGGGTCGTCTGGGTTATTAGAATAGAATAGAATACTCTTTATTGCACACCTCAAAAAGAAATAAATACAAATACAGATCAACATCATTACAAATAGAGGCAAACAATAGGCGATCTTATCGCTAAAAAGCGATCTCTAAAGCGAGTTATTAAATGTTGTAACATATTTAAAATGTAATAGTGCCAAATCCAAAGCACTATACGCACACATACGCTCCCGTTGTAACTCCTACTATAGTGTAGCGATTACATCGTCGAAAATCGTAATTTCCGTTGCTGGAAATCGTAATAGCGACCGTGTTGAAAGGTTTCGGTGACTTCTGCAATGAGTTGTCTGGAGCCTGACTTGTTCTCTCCTATTTTTATAGAAACATTCTTCCATCGAACATGGACTTGGTGTGAATTTAAAAGAGATGAGTGCTAAAATGCTTTAAAATACGCAAGCCCTCGGAATCGGGTTCTATGGGTTCAAATTTAATTGACTTCATAATTTTTAATTTGGGGAGGTGACCTAAATACCTGTGGTAACTCGTTTCCTTTTGGTCGGTATTCTCCTGTACCTACTAAGTATTAGGAACTGGATTAGTAATAGCACATTCAACCACATGATGAAGAGGTCAAAAGCTCTCTTAATATTCATATCAAGGACCATATACCCGGGACTTATGTTCTCATACAAGAAAACGTAACTCTGAAAAAGCTCAAAATTCGGTATAAAAACTAGATGGCGCTGCTTCGTAGCCTGGAAGTGACAAGAATGATATTTTTTACCAATATTTATAAGTGATTTTTGATTTTTGAAAATCAAACGCGTTACTGCTTTGTTTTAATACGATAATATAACTTAAATACACAATTTTTAAGGATTTCATTTTTTAGTCTTCAACAACGTGGTTTGATCGTATTAAAATAGATGGCACTACCTCTGGATAGCTCAAGGTTGCTTGCGGGCTCGCCAATTTTTGCTACACAAAATAGCTAGATGGCGTTGGTGCACTGATGTAATGGACAAAATAAGTTACGCCCGAATTGTCAAGCGACATTTCCCACTAACAAACAGTCAGTAACGTAATATTTGTTAGATAAGTTTTGTACAGTCAAGGAATTTCATTTCCTACCCATTTCGTTAAAATGCCGTTAGACATTCGCAATGCATTAAGGCCGAAAATTATATTTCAATAATAGTATTGAAATGTCAATATTATTATTTGTGACTTCATTTTACAAAAAACCTCCTCGCGAAAGGTTATCATTTGCTTTTAATTTCTAATTAGGAACATATGTCAGTGTCAATCGAGAAAATCGTAAAATAATTTTCAGCAACGTTATTAATTTGAAAAATAAAATGCTTGCCGCTAACCGTGAACTATTAAAAGATAATGATAATGACTGAAAACAATGAAGAGCTCAAAGAGTGGAGTTACACCAGGAAGGAATACGGATTTATGAGATCACACGTCGGTTAAATGCTAGCAGGGACACAGTTTGACGTTGGGTACGGCGATATAATGCTGAAGGAAACCTTATTGATCTACTGCAAAGCAAAGTAACCATTGCATCGTCCGCTTGCCATGGCCTAAGACCAACGCCGACGACAAAATGGCTTTACGCCAACGGGACGATTTGCGGAAATGTTTGACATTTACCCTAGAACAATTAGGAATTGCCTACATGCAGGCGGCCTGCGAAAATATATTCGTTCGTTTTGTTTTTGTTAAAAGTAATATAAAGAAAACGTTTATAAAATTGTGGTTTTATTGAATTATCACTGTCGTTAGTTCTGTTAGTTTTTGTATAGATAAATTTCGGGTGCCTGTCGTATCGCATAATGTTTTTTGTCCTAAAAATGTTTGGCCGAGAATGTTTGGCATACTGTTGAATGGCATACTACGCGTTTGTCCTACTATTTTCAGATGATGTGCGTATCGAAAGTTTCGATTCGAAACGTGATACCTACCTGAAGGGCTACTCCGATGTTGGAAATTTTACTGTCGTATAGTGCTATTCCATTCACTAAAATATTCTTTGACAGATGATCGAGAAGGATGGCGCTATTCGACAGTCAAATTTTGAACATCGGGGTAGCCCTTCTGGCATCACTGGTTTGACATGTCTTGCCAGATGGGTGTGTGATGTCGTCAAATCAAATGTCATTGTTTCAAATTTGTAAAATTGTATGTATTTTATTCATGAAATTACGCGATTAATCGAATTTTGCGGTTACGTGTTTCCATATCAGAATTTATTGTTTTTTTACAAAGAATAGTTTGGTATGCGTTTCGTGAAGGTCTATCGTAGGCCCAGACAAAATTATTATTATATTGATTAGTTTACGTCAAAACGATGACATGTAGGGAATTGTTGCAACTACAATGATTTGCTCTCCATACAAATTTTAATCCCGTTTTTCGTCCCTAAAAGGGATAAAACTTGGTATAAATGATAGCCTATGTCCTATTCTGATATATAAGGTACATAACTGGAAAGTTTCATCATAATACGTCCAGTAGTTTTTGAGATTAAGTGAAACGTACATACATACATCCATCCAAACTTTCACGTTTATAATATTATTAGGATTAGGATTAGGATGTAAGTAATTTTTATGTTTAAATAAAACATACACAAATAGTGAAATGTGAGACGAAACGGGACGTAGTAAACAAACATCGCACCTAACGTCATCTATTCACTTTTTACTGTATCACTTGGAAGTTGGAATGTCGTTGAACGCTTGACGACTGTGTTACTTCACGCTTGCGCGTACCGTACGGTAGAGATTGAAAAATGACGACTTTTGAATGAATTGAGACCCTTAGCGGCATCTAGCGACGTAGAACGATAGTAACTAACGGAGTACGGTGCGTAGTATGAAGAATAGCGGTCCCGTGTATATGGTCCTTGATTCATATTAACTATTTCGAAGAATGATTTTAATAAGCAAATGTCCATTAAGTTACACTATTGCTCTTACATTAATTAATAAAACTAAGTTAAGCTCAGCCATTATTTAATTAGAGCCGTCGGAGCGTTCGGGAAAGTATTTCGTTTTAATTTTCAATCCGAAAGTTGCGTTGAAAATAATAACTATAATAACTTCGTTAATTACGCCGACAACGGTGTAATTCTCCTCACACCTACAGAACAAAGAAATTGTTGCCGAATCTTACCTTTACGGGATTTCTGAGAATTTTTCACTGTAATAAATTTTTCTCAAACATCCAATGAAATATTGTCTTTACGTTCCTTAAAATAGGCTCAGAAGTATCGCTTTTTGGGCGCAACAACTCGAGAGGACTGTAAAGGGATTTCATACTGCTTTTCAGGCCTAGGCCTGCAAAGTAACTTTTTTTTTGTTTCAACAACAAGGTCATTCACACAGCTGGCTGGTTTGACAAAAAGCAGGTTTTGTTTTTAAAGGTTGGTTGTTAGACACTTGTGGAAAAAAATTTAAGATGGCGACTTTTTTTTTTTTTTTCAAATTTCAAATTGGTGCTAGGCGGCTAAAACTCGGTATCGGGGGGCTCTCGGGGCTCAAAAATATGAATCTGAAATCTTGTCCGAAAATTCGGTTAAATTCGGAAAATATCGAAAAATAACGATTCAAAATTTCAAATTGGTGCTAGGTGGCTAAAACTCGGTATCGGGGGGCTCTCGGAGCTCAAAAATATGAATCTGAGATCTTGACCCTTTATCTTGAGAACGCGTGAAAATATCGAGTTGAAATGAGAACCATTTACTCAGGTCTATAGTCCCTTGAAGCTGTAAAAAATCTAACTTCTAAGTTAACATAAAAAACGGCCACAAAAAACGTATATTTCCACACTCTCAACTCTCTCAAGGGAATCAATATGTCTAGGGTATTTTCCTTTGACCTAGAACTATGAAATTTGGTAAGTAATACCGTCTTATAGTACCAACAAGTGTAGGAAAAAATCTGAAAACTACACATTTGTAATTAAATCATAAAAAAACATAATCTTTATTTAAAGTACGTAATTATTCATCGAGGTTAAGCAATGGTATTATTTTTTACGGAACCCTAGGTTGGTGAGTTTTTTCTTAATGCGTATACCTTCACTTGTGAATTTCATATTTTTCGTAATAAGGGGAGAGCACCTTAGTCGATGTCGTCTGTATAGGAGTCTCCTTATAAAGACCGTGCAGTTAACTTGTTTGCATCTCTGTATAGCATCATCTATGAAATAGTCCACTTGAAGTTAACCGCACGATCTTCAACGTGGCCGAGTGCCAAGTTAGATCTGTGATCCATCAGCAACACTCTCAGCACTGTGGCTCCGCACTACAGGTGCCACCGTGAGTGCCCTCCGGCAGACCCACTGCACGATCAAGTGGCTTTGATTACGCGCCGTCTTCGATACAGTACCATTGGTAATATAGGCTGGTGCAGCGGTTCTGTTAGTGTATGTATGTAGGTCTGTCTGAATTGCTATTAAAGATCTGTAGAGATGTACCTACCTAACATTGATTTGGATAATCTATACATCTCCTTTACGTGTAGCAATGTAATTAGTTATAACATAAATGTAATTGATTGTTTTAAGTATTCTATACGCAAAAATAACTTACTGTTGAATTTCTTTCGGCTTTCTTCTCAACAGCGGTCTCCTCTTGGGAAATGCCGGTAGATTCACAATCTGACTTATAAAAGTGCCCTTGTGGCCTACTTACTGAATTATTTCATATTTTATTTCATTCAGTTTTGTGATGGCATTAACATATAGTAAGCAAAGAAACGTTACTCCAATGGGGGTAGATACTTTATTGATCTTTTATATCTATAGTGTTCACCATGTCCTACGTTACTTTTAAAGTTAATTGCTTTTAGTTTGATCCCTAACGATCTTATATAAATTTTAACTTGGTCACTCTTCAGCTCATAGATATACATACTAAAACCTGCCGATGTGATTCAGTTTCTAAGTTATAAGTGGAAGGTCAAAGACAACAACGCTTTCATATTTATAAAATTAAACTTTCATATTTATTTAATGCAGTTAACAAACTCATGTTGGAAATAAATAAAATAGGTAAGGATGGAAATATACTCGGTTCCAAGCAGACTGCTTTCACTCTAAATACCTTTCCATTTATATTGTAACATTTCCACGCTTTCCGAATACCTATGCATGATATTGAAAGCATCTCAAAGCCCCCCGCTCCGCAACTTACAGCTTTGCAGAGCTTTTAAATACTGGAAGTTTCGATAGCTGACGCGGGAACTGCTTCTTTAGCGCACTGAATTGTTCCATTTAAATCCGGTGGCTCAGGGTAGATAGAGGGCTTAGGTTTAGTTTAAGTTAAAGGTTTGAGTTCGAATTTATTTAAATGTTGCTATATATTAAAGTGCACAGCAAAATTAGGAAGTAAATTGTATTAAATGTCCCGAACATCAGGAAAGGAAACTGGGAAGAATACTCATTACAACGTGTGCAAAACCACACGAAAGATCACAAGTATATTATCGAAAGTAACATGGAAGTATGTTTCCTATCCTCGTATGGTGTTACTGATTTATTCCTTTGGACGGAGCACCATCATACCCTTCCCATTGACCTTCGTCAGCGCTAATACTGACCAATATGGCCGCCATAAGCCTCCAGTCGCCGTGTTCTAATAACTGACGACACTGATGTTCCATCGTCATAATATTGTTGTCAAATATCTAATATGTAGATTGTGCGTCGCCTCGAGATGTACCAATATTTACCGTTCATTCGGCTAGAAAATCTCAGTTTACCTATGGAAACCAAAACTTAACAAGTAGTCATTGCATAGTTAATTATAATACCGTAACAAATTACCGTAAATAAAGTAAAAAAAACACTATTATTATTAGCTTCCCAGTAGTATAAAGTCCAACGTTATTTATGTTAAGATGCTACACCTTTACTTATTATATAAAACATGTGTATGAACCTATATGTACCTTCTAAAACCGGATTCAAAATTAATCCACGTGTTAAAACTGCACATGCAGAAAATATACGGACCCATACAGACAGACAGACCCATATTTATGTATGTAGACACGAAAATAAAAGCTTACGGTAACGAGTGTATTGGATGATTTTAAACACGTATAGTGGAAATAAAAATATTTAGCGTTTAAACTCCTTTAAGAAGAGCAGCCATATCCCAAGCCACAATAGATAGTGCGTAGGTATGACGGCGGCTTATGGCCTATCGCGGCCTATTGCTGTCCCTTCGTGGTCGCGATATAAGCCGTGCTGCCTTTGCCTTAGGTATGGTAGTGAGCTGGTTTAGTTACTCACCATTACCTACCTACTTTAGGCAGTTCTACTGTTATAGGAAGTGTATGTAGTTTGTTACCTACCGCAATTATAGAACATGTATTAAGTAGGTTACGGTGCGTATCTCAGATTATTTCAACGCATACATCTACAAATTTTGTGACTTAGTCAATGATTTTGTAGCTTCGATTCGAGCTTTAGTCGAGAAGTGTAAGGCTGCTTGGCAACTGAAGCAGAGCGGAGAAAATGAACAAATCAGGCTGCGTCTTTGTGAAGCCCAAAATAAGGGCTATTAAATCTAAAAAATGTGATTGGTCCATTTAACACGTCTCCATTCCACTCCGATCCAGTAGACAGGCAGCCTAAAGAGCGTCTTCTCTTTGGAAAAGGTACCTACTTAAGGATATGAGAATAAAACATCGCCTGATTAACTGAGAGTGCGCGCCTGATTTAGCTCCCTTAACTCATTATAATCTATTCTTAAATAAGACAGAAATAAAATAAACCCATGTGAAACTTAATCAATAGTGTCAAAATTTCGGCCGTTTAAATGTTTAAAACGTTGAAGTGTCATGCGCCAGTAGCCTCGCCAGCGTACTGGCATGTCTGAGCGCGGCTTGGCGCTATCTCCGCGCGCTCTATCGGACCCAATTGCGGCTCTTTTCGCTTTCATTTACAAAAATATCCATCAGGCGATTACGGCGCCCTCTGCCTTAATCTTTATTGCGGCTTTCAAGCCGAGATGATAAGTGTGCGGGTCCACGAACGTTGCCTTTCGCGGACTTTTTGGAAATTATCGTTTATTGGCTTCATGATACTTTATCCATATGTAAGGGTACAATAAAAAAGGTGGAGATTGAAGTTTGCTAGAATTCTAGACAATTTCAGGGATCATGCAACATACAGCTATTATAATGATTTTAATTAGAAAGCAATTCAAATATAGTATCGTGGTAAGGAAATTAAAAGACTAAACTTAATTAGCATGGACATTTTATGATAAATATATTATTAAGTCCTCCGTCTAGAGTGTAGTTTATGAAGTTTATTTATTGCGCACAGTGTGACCGGACATTCAAGACCAAGTTTGGCTTTGCAAGTCACATCCGCGCACATGAACGGAGAGTGTAAGAGTCGCCGTTGTCGGATACGACAAGGAGGACTTTATAGTTTATGAAGTGAAGTGTATCCCTAAAATTTCATCCTTAAACATAAGCGAAAAAAACGAATGTCACCACTTACTTTATTTGTATCCATCGTCGCCCATCTCATTATGCTGCAGGGCTAGTATATCTTGCTGTCCTGCTCGCACGGTATTGAAAGAAAAGTGACATGTAGGATTTGTCGCGCGACAAAGAGTCGCGAGTCACAGTTATGCTATACGAGCTGATCAAATTACCCATTTGGCAGGACTTGGGCACCAGCATCTCTACTTATTAGCATCAATTTCTTATTGTATTTCAATCTTACGATCGTTTATTAGGGTTCCGTACCCAAAGGGTAAAAACGGGACCCTATTACTGAGACTTCGCTGTCCGTCCGTCCGTCCGTCCGTCTGTCACCAGGCTGTATCTCAACAACGGTGATAGCTAGACAGTTGAAATTTTCACAGATGATGTATTTCTATTGCCGCTATAACAACAAATACTAAAAATAAAATAAAATAAATATTTAAGGGGGGCTCCCATACAACAAACTTGTTATAGATTATATATATATGTATAGGTACGGAACCCTTCATGCGCGAGTCGGGCTCGCACTTGCCCAATTTTTTTAGTACACAAGAATCATATTTACTGAACCCCTGCGTTCAATGTAATTTTCGTAATATTATCGAAATTGATGTTATTAGCAATAATAACATTTTTACAGATGAGAAATTTGTTCTAACAAAACAGACTATTTTTATGGCGGTCATAATGTGCGGTTCTTGAACGCATCATGGAGGGTTTATGATATTTGGATTAGATAAAAGAGTAAACAGATGTGACTCGTATAGCATTCAGTGCAGTGGGTAATACTTAAGGTAAGTATGACATTATTTTGTAGAATTTCGCATCACGTCTTGTGAAATGCCCAAAGTAAAGAGGACGCAGAATCCGGGATTATCTATTCATTCTGAAAAATAATTCGTTATATAATTATTCGTTTCTTTCGATCCCATTTACGTCACGTACCGACTTGTCAGACATTACCTTTTGTGCGTACAATGCTGGTGTAAGTTCTGAATATTAATAGACTTTATTATAATGCCAAATTGGTTTGCCTTTGATCTGCTCCGCAAATACGTATTCTTATTCATCTTATATAGTCTTAGTTTCATCTGTAAATTCATGAATATTGTATTGTGACGCTTCGGTACTAAACAGAAACGAGGATCAGTTTCGTATTATGTGTATCAAGGGATTTGTGTTAAGAACTTGGGCTAAATGCTAGGTTTCTAAAAACATATTCTGTTCGAAATATTGCTACTTTAAAATATGTACTCTGTTCACCTGTAAATGTTTGCTTGCTTAAGTATCAACTTAATACAGCTCAAATAGCAGAAAATAATAAATACCACGTGGCCAATGCATAGCTGAAAAGACTATATATGTTAATGCCAATCGAGTTGCCGGGGCCTTATAGCTGTCTGGATGACGTTGATGGTTATCCTCTTTCCATAATTATACCTAAGTATTGGTAACGTAAAATGTGTATTGACTTTGATGACGTACCGTACAGCACTATACCGTATACACTGATTCGTTTCACGCTAATAATACCAGCTTCTAATAATATATGGGCAATGCCTATTCCTAAATATACCTCAAATACACGCGAAATTGTTTTGAAACTAACGTAGGAACGGCTTAGCTCAGAATTTGTTAGGAGTAAATGAAAACGCCGGTCGAGTTCGGCGCGATCGGCGCGAGACCCAGACGCTATTGCATCCATTTTTGATTCCTGCACTATCTCCAGCTCCAAATGAGCCTCATTGCTTCACAAAACGTGGATGAAAGCCCTCAACTCCAACGCGAAACAGACCTTGTTACTGCAGACGGGATTCATATCGGAGTGGAGCCGTTCTACATCGAGTACTCGTTCGGTGTGTATAGAGCAAATCTCGTTCTCGTATTTACATTGG
Source organism: Apotomis betuletana (assembly GCA_932273695.1). Classification (NCBI taxonomy): domain Eukaryota; kingdom Metazoa; phylum Arthropoda; class Insecta; order Lepidoptera; family Tortricidae; genus Apotomis; species Apotomis betuletana. Next base: position 29,432,293 of record OW026301.1, read on the forward strand.
GAACGGACAGCGCAGGCAGTATTAATACATGCTAAATGCCGGCTTGAATATTGAAATGTTCTCTGGTATTATGAAATCTCTCTATGATCTTTAGCTTTCAGTATTCATCAGTATTTCAATAAGGTTTTGATATCAAAGCCATTTGCGCCGGTGACAGATTCTCGAAACGATTCCCCGTCATTTAGGTATTATTGAATTTCATGATGTCTTTTGCAACCACGTAATCTAATTCAATTATGCATTCATATTTGGTTACACCTACCTATCTAGGTATTTTTTTTAATTCTGTGTTAAGTTATTTTTCAACAAACTTCCTCGTAAAGTGGCCCTTATTGAATCATTTTCATGGTCACATTTTACTATAAAACACGCATGCTTTTCACTTTTCTTTATCGCACACTAATGTCTTTAGTTTTACTTTACATATTTTTTGTATACCTATAAACCAGGGGCGGAAATAAATAAAACCCCAGATATTATCTGATTCAAATCTATTTGTGCGAGAAATACGTAATAAGTAGCTAACAAGCAAAAAAAGCCCTGGCAAAAACGCCTACACAACAAATAACACTAAACATAAACAAATCTGGTTTATTTTGGTTCAAACATCGCAATTCCATTTTTCGTCACTTACTCATATACAAATACCCTTGCTGATTAAAATAAATATGACGTAGTTTTTCCATTTCGGACCCGTAATTTCAGTAAATACACATGCCGAGTAAATATGTTTCCATGTTACGTACATTACCTGACGAAATAATTGCTTGTTTACTGCCTTGAATCGAGGATCACAATACTGGCTTTATTGCCCTAATTAGAGGAGAGCGGGGAAAACATTCGCTAATCACTTCAATGTCTCCCTAATTAGTGTGGCTTGTCTTGGGACGAGAAATGATATGCAATTACATTATGTAGCCTTCACGTAGAATCCATTTTGTTAGCAGCTTAAATGGGATCATAACAGAAGTCTGATTATAACGTGAGATAAAATATCGATTTCTACAGCATACTGTAGTTATATTAATAAAACTAGCTTAATATGTCAGGAAACAAAGAAAATATATGTAATATATGTCGGAGCAGTGCCATCGACGAACTGATTGATTTGCAACTCGGCTCGATCAAACATTTCAATCAACGTAAGAAGAAACGTCAGGTAGTTGCCTGGGTGAAATCAGAGACGGCGTTGTGAAGCTAGCAACTTGTCAGTGACAGTGACAGTTGACGTTTAAGGAAGGCGGGAATGGACTGGCCTGGCGCCATGAAGCAAAAGACATTAACAATTAACAAAGAAACCTGGCGATCCCAGAGATAGTGTCACGACACGACCGTTGCGCTTCTATTATTTTTTTTTGACGTGACAACGTCTTAATTTAGGTTGCGCTCGGAGTCACTCATGAAAAAATGTAACGCCCGCCGCTCACGGTTGATGAGTGAGAGAGACAAAATATATTTCTATAGTTAAAATTTGTGCAATTCTTATTTTCATTCATCGAGCATTACTGTAACAAGAGGGAAGAGGGCGGAAGAGGGAAGAGGGAAGAGGGAAGAGGGAAGAGGGAAGAGGGAAGAGGGAAGAGGGAAGAGGGAAGAGGGAAGAGGGAAGAGGGAAGAGGGAAGAGGGAAGAGGGAAGAGGGAAGAGGGAAGAGGGAAGAGGGAAGAGGGAAGAGGGAAGAGGGAAGAGGGAAGAGGGAAGAGGGAAGAGGGAAGAGGGAAGAGGGAAGAGGGAAGAGGGAAGAGGGAAGAGGGAAGAGGGAAGAGGGAAGAGGGAAGAGGGAAGAGGGAAGAGGGAAGAGGGAAGAGGGAAGAGGGAAGAGGGAAGAGGGAAGAGGGAAGAGGGAAGAGGGAAGAGGGAAGAGGGAAGAGGGAAGAGGGAAGAGGGAAGAGGGAAGAGGGAAGAGGGAAGAGGGAAGAGGGAAGAGGGAAGAGGGAAGAGGGAAGAGGGAAGAGGGAAGAGGGAAGAGGGAAGAGGGAAGAGGGAAGAGGGAAGAGGGAAGAGGGAAGAGGGAAGAGGGAAGAGGGAAGAGGGAAGAGGGAAGAGGGAAGAGGGAAGAGGGAAGAGGGAAGAGGGAAGAGGGAAGAGGGAAGAGGGAAGAGGGAAGAGGGAAGAGGGAAGAGGGAAGAGGGAAGAGGGAAGAGGGAAGAGGGAAGAGGGAAGAGGGAAGAGGGAAGAGGGAAGAGGGAAGAGGGAAGAGGGAAGAGGGAAGAGGGAAGAGGGAAGAGGGAAGAGGGAAGAGGGAAGAGGGAAGAGGGAAGAGGGAAGAGGGAAGAGGGAAGAGGGAAGAGGGAAGAGGGAAGAGGGAAGAGGGAAGAGGGAAGAGGGAAGAGGGAAGAGGGAAGAGGGAAGAGGGAAGAGGGAAGAGGGAAGAGGGAAGAGGGAAGAGGGAAGAGGGAAGAGGGAAGAGGGAAGAGGGAAGAGGGAAGAGGGAAGAGGGAAGAGGGAAGAGGGAAGAGGGAAGAGGGAAGAGGGAAGAGGGAAGAGGAACAAAATATATTTCTATAGTTAAAATTTGTGCAATTCTTATTTTCATTCATTGTTCCTATTGTGCAATTTAATAATATTCATATCAATAAATATTCTACCGAGAATAAGACGTTGTCACGTAAAATCTTCCTTCGCCCGTAAAACCGACTTTACAGGCAACCATTTTTTTTTTATAAAATAGAAGCGCAACGGTCGTGTCGTGACGCTATCTCTGGGATCGCCAGGTTTCTTTGTTAATTGTTTAGACCTTATCTAATCTGGTTAAATTAGAGCAATCACGGTTTAATTTTGAAGAATATGTGATTCAACTTATTAAACCTGTTCTCGGCTATCACTACGTGTATTTATTTCATCGCTCGTGTGTGGATCTACCCTCAATTATGGACCTGGGTGTGCACATGCGGAAGACGATCCTGCCGATCTACCAACGGGTCCCCCAGCCTCTCCTCACGCTTCGACATATATATATTTTTTAAATATTAGACTTCGTGGACGCAAAACTTTTTGTTTTTGTTTTTTTAATCCAAGAGATGTTTTCATTTTTTTTGTCGGAATCCTCATAATTTAACGAAACAATAATTGTAAGACAACCATGAACATAAACGCACTTTTTCACGGTGAAAATGGCAAATTATTTATTCTGTCCATAAAAATATTGGTACCCCTAACTAATGACATCACGATAAGGTGGCCATTTGTATAGAGCGTTTTTAGCGCTCCGTAGGAATGTTGAACTTTGACGGTCATTACCGACTTTAAGCGCAGTCTAAGTATAGTTAGTCCCATACAGTCATTTGATGCCGATAAAAATAGAATCGATTGACATCCTTATTATTTTTTTGTCATGCCTGTACTTGTACGATTAAGGATAATGCACGATACAGTTTAGCAGCGTCCGATGCTGACGTCATTAATCCGTTCTGATTACGGCCAGTGAACCGATGTAAAGTGACAGTACTTGTACTATTATCTATTCTGTGGTGACAGGCGATGTGCATGTGTCGCTGATGCGTCGCCCAGACTGCATCTATACCTATTTACGAGTAGGTATGGTCAGTAATATGTTGTCGAGTATTCATAGTTTAACTGACCGATGACTATGCTTGCCTAGTTTTCTTTGTCTCCACGATAAGTTGCTTTAAAAATGGTAAATTTTCCTTGTACTTGATCTGATACACATAATCTATTATTGAAGGGCCTATCCGGAATTAGACTCGAATACAGGCTATTAGGGCGAGCACACAACGCGCGCTACCCCATTATCCTAACACAACGGATCGAATCGAATAAAAGTAAACATCATCCCTTCGACGCCGAATTAAAATGGAGCGCCCGCCGGCGGGCCACGAAACCGGTGGGGCCACGAAACCGGCGGGCTATTTATACGAGAGTAGATTACTATTTTTGACCGAGCGAGCGGAGCATCTCCGTCTCAACTTTAGCAAACATTATTTCGTTTGTCCACTTGTCCGGCTGTAGAGCTCGATTTTTCAAAATATGGGAATTGAAAACATAAAAAAACATATTTCAGCCAATACGAACATTAATAATTATAAAAACGGATAAAATCACGTAAAACTTGTACCCACTGAGTGGGCCGCGAGTCGAGATGAAGAGCTCCATATGAGTTCGAAACATGTCGGGCCGTTCCTGACAATTTTTACGTGAGTTTATACCGTTTTTATAACATTAAAAAGATGTCTCACGATAGTTTTAATAATATTATTACGAAAATTGGTCGCGAGATAAAGCCAATAGTGAGTATTATAAGTTACATTCATCTTTTCACATATTAAAGGTAAGTATAGTTCAAAAGAAAATTCATGCCTACTTTAAAAAAAAAACTAATTTAAGTAGCATTAGAAACTGAATTTGAGATTACGTACATAATACGCTCTTTTCCAATGAATTAAATACCTACTTGTTTTAATACACCTACACTGTCGCTGTCACCTGTCACTAGGTACAGTCAACCAATTTGATTTCTAGGCCTCTATAGAACTTTGTCACAATGACAATGATATGAGATTTCAAGCGGCTTTCATATTGACGTTCATTGTGACAAGGTACGAAATGGCCTAGAAATCAAATTGGTTGACTGTACTCTAGAAGTTTCTAAGTGATTTGAAAGCATCACGTAAGTAGCAGACTGAGTTGTAATCCATTAAAATACCTAATCGTTCATCGCGTACACACCAAACATAATGAAGACAACGATCCATTGGCGAATTACTTACTGAGAAAGTGTGGCAACATCCCGATCAAATGGCGGTTATTAAGTACACTAAACTTTACGTTTTCTACAAAACAATGTAACGCCACCGTATATCCTCAACAATGCCTACCAACCACTCAAATATGGTAAAGTGCGGCTTAGTTATATCCTCCGGTATGGCAGCCCGTCCACCGCGGACCTTTGAGCCACGGCGTAAGCCTCGCCCTTCTCCCGCCAGTGCCATTTACCAAGTAAGGCCGGCAAGTGTGTAGCTTAGCGGAACACGGGTGAAGGGTTCGCTGTGTCTTTGTGACGGTTTTCATGTTACTGTATAGTTGGAATTATTTCAAGTGAAATTATTTAGTAAAATTAATAATGACGAGCTCTTTTGAAAACTTGATATCCTTTAAGTCCATTTGCAGTCCGATATAATTTTGTCCCAACTACTGAAACGACTGACTAACACAGTAGTGTCAAAGTTATCTAAATAACTTATACCTAATTCAATTCAATTTTATAAATATAATGCTATACTTCGATATTGTTATTAAAAATTCGTGAATGGTATTTAATTCGGCGCGCTGTTAGGGTGGCGCGTCGATCGAAAAATTAGTGACAAAGTTAGCGCGCCACTGTACAGGTAGCAGGACTTGATAAAGAGCTCCATATGAGTTCGAAGCACGTCGGGCCGTTCCTGTCAACTTTACAGGATTGGAGTTATATAACCGTTAAGAACTAAGTAACCGAAAAGTTTACTGTCTCAGATACACAGACAATCTGTGCTCAGATAAAAGCACTCGCGTTGTAATAGCAACTCATCACTCTCCTGAATATAGTTGACGTTCGCGCTTTGACAGATACCATTAATTTCGTTGCATCAATTCGTGAGAGCATTTGTAAACCTACCAATACTAAGTGAGAGTACGCCGTGGTATGGTATGATACAGTATACACCTATAGGTACTTTAGGACCCATATAAAAGAGACGCACTTATTGTAATAAAACTAGGGTAGCAGCTTTCTCTTTCGCTAAGTGTTCACACGTTTACCGAGGTTGCCGCTGCGTAACTTGTACATTTACTCGTCCTATTTTTCAGACCATTCGACCCTCACTGGGTCAAGAAAACGGCTGCCGTAAAATTATAGACTCTGCAAAAATAAACATCTCCAACTAAATTAAAAACAATCCAGAAGACCTAAGTAAATCTTAGACAATGTACACTCACTTAAGTTAAAGTAAATGATAGAAATAAACATTTTCCCTCCATAAAGCATTCTTCTCGAGCGTTCCAAGTTCATATTTACTTTAATTTATTCAGAGACTCGCCGCAAAACGTGGTAAATAAAAACCCAGACGTTTTCTTTAATTAAAAATTCTTAGTGATGGTGTAAACATTTTGGTGACTAATGCAACAAACTGTTACTGATATGAAATGCAAAGCTGGTTTTTATAGTCATACCGTCTTTACAGCTTTAGGTACCCGTAAGTTGCACTTGACACGCGACGTTGATTGACGGCGTTTCATGTCTTTGCGTATTCTTAAAGGATTAACTTTAACTAGAAGGAGTAAAGTCTGTTTACCAAAACAGGGTTATTAGCTTGTACAGAAAGGTGCCTGATGGTTACAATAGTTTGATGCTCGCTGCAGTATTTCCATAAATCATAAAGAAATTGGTAAATCATCTTCAGAAAAAATAAAACCACAAATAATTTACGAAACCGTTCCTAAGTATGTAGTAGAATACTCACCAAAATATAGCAAAGAACGAGCACTAAATCCCTCCAAATCGTGTCTCTAGGGCTACAATATTTCCTGCTCGTGAATCAAGCAATCAGTCACCGGGATCGATCCGATAAATAGGAATAATTTGATCCCGTCAGAGACTGCGGCATTTACAATTCCAGGTACTGCCATTGTGTCCTGAGTGACGGTCGAATATTCAGACTGATAATACCAACCTTGTCATGCCGGTACTAAATACTACTACGTAACAATATTGTACTGATGATGTTATTGATTTAGTTGTAGATATGCAGGTTACTGGAATATGTTTAAACATAGATCCATGTGCTAGAGGTAATGTTCTGTGTTTCTAATGGCATGTGTCATTCTTTCTATAATGTCCGATAAATTACTATAATGTCCATGTCCCTCAACTTAGACCCTTATATTTACCGTTAATCTTTTATGAAACTGTTTTCGTCACGCTTTCCTTTTAGGGATGAGACCGTCGTCCAGGCCTGTGATGGTTGTCACTCACACTCACATCGTGTCAAAACGTGACGGATGCTTTGTCACTTATTTATCGCGTGATAAAAGCAACCATCACAGGCTCGCTGTTGTCTACCGTTATTATAAAAAAATGCGTTTTGTTTTCTTTTAAATAAAACGATTTAAACGGGTTATATCACGTACCTAAGTTAATTATTTGAGTCTTCACGACATTTCAGTAACTTATTGTCTTTTGTAATTTTTTATTAGTGTACAATAAGATATAATTGTATTGCTATCTCGCATGTAAAGCATTAAGAGATCAAGCAATGTATAAGAGATCACGCGGCACTGAGATTCCCAATTAGATACACATTATATGTATACACGGTTCACATTCCATCTTCAATATTAGAGAAACTCTCTCTTTCACTGAAATTAGGGTTTCGGGAAAGAACATTCCAGATAAACTTCAGCAATCTTATCGTAAATTACCACACGAATAAAGCAACAGTAACTCCGCGTACGAGCCTTTTAATTGCCCTGATTAACGGCATAACTTCGCGATCCCGGTCTTTGTTCCAAATTTATTAATATCATCACAAGTGTATTTAAATATTCACAACACAAAACATTCCGGGCGCGACCGCAAAGTCGTCAAAGGCCGGAGCGGGGACAGCGGGGCTTAGCGGCCCGCGTAAGCCTCAAAGTGAAGGGACCTTGTGAAAGGCTCTTTTTATTTTACACGCCGAAATATAAAATGGGGAATTATTGCGAGCGAGCAATAAGGCGGGTAGTGATGGGGAGTGCTCGCGCTAAAGTGCGGGTCGGCGAGGCCGTCTAGCCGTCAAGTTTGTTACTTACTGGGCCTTCGTCCACACATCAAGTGTTGACGATTATATTCTTGGCGTTAGAGTAGGTCAAGCAAAAAACTCTTTTTAAAAATCGTGTTTTATTTAAAGTTAGAGTTAGTAAGTGCTTTCAGTACGTTCGGGTCGAACCACCACCACCCACCTCTCCAGAGGTTAGGCCAGGCTGACACAGCGCTCTTCGTACGTTCGTCAGTACGAACAAACGAAGTCGATGGTCCAGTAACCATCGATGTAGCCTCAAGTGTGAACTGCTGTTACAACCAAACGTCTCAATCGCATTTATGTCCTGTAACATTATTACTACAGGCTTCATGTTGTTTCCTTGCATTAATGGCAGGCTTAAGTATAAGTACACTAGTTAGATTCTCAGGTGACTCGATTTCGCACCCACAAGCGTGAAATATCGGAGTTTCTGAACGCTTCCCGGCCGCTCGACTCGGCTCCAGCCGCCGACACTGGCGAGACTGCTCCTCATTGAGCGATTTGCATCGCAATGGAGCCTCAAGCGGCGCATTAAGGCGTTTGTTCCGCGAAGCAATAACCCGCAATAAAAGACGTACTACGGCGAAAATAAACCATCATTTACTTGCTTTTATGATCGTTTTCTCGATTATTGCGGACAGATGTTAAAATCTCGCAGATCTTTTGCGATTTTAACCGCAGAGCGTGTCTAAAAGAACTCGCAATTTTCATGGCGTTCGAAATAGAACATTATCTGATTGTTTTAAACCCATTACAGGACGATCGACTATTGAGTGTAGAGGCAACATGAAAGAGCACACGAGAGCGAAGGTAATGGTTTAATAACATCACTGTAGTTTTACTTACAGTCACCATACTAAACTTGGAATTAAGAACAGAATTTAAAAATTTAAAATCACCTCAGAGATCAGACAGTTATAAGCCCTGTATGCAAATGAATTGTAATAAAAATGACCTTTGTAAATCATTTAAGGTTGATTTTTGTGTCATTATTGTTGTTTACATCGCAAATTAATCACGATATAGACCATTCGGGCGGCATTATAAATATACACAGACACACTGCGACATTATAGGAAATAACATTATAGGCAATAATACGAGTAGCAATCGGTGTGCGAGGGATGGCTCCGTAATGGACCGTTGCGACATTTCTGAAACAACTAGCATGTTCCGCATTCCGCAGTACACGTATGGTTGTACATTCAAACTTATCTACTTAAATTCGGTTCGTTTAACAAACAATCAAACATTCTAACAGGTAACCAAATATCTTCACGAACTCTCACATATTTACGAGAAATTTCGTATAATGTAGTTTTTTTTAGTACTTGCTTCGGCAGTACATACAGGGTGTAACCGACGGTGTACCGAAAACTGAAACCATGGCTTCGGACCATTATTCTGGGCTGGAAAATCGTGGAAATGTCTTTGAGAAAATTCACAATTTTTCCTCGCGAGTTTTCATTTTTTCTTTATTTTTCCGTTAATCGAACTCTACCGGTAACAATTTTTCATGAAAAATCGCATGAAAATAGCATTTTCCACAAAACACACAATGTATCACAAACAGTATTATGTAAGCTTTACGGTACAACACAGGCGCGTGGAGTGGGACAGATAACGGTACTGCCCGGTCATTGATCCGCCAGCCCAGTGCGCTTGCGCAGGCCGCTGCGGTCGGACGCATGAGTAATATTTACCTACCCGCACATTTTATTTGCTTTACTTGTTGTTGTTGTTGTTGTTGTTGTCCTAAGGCACCCCGGAGGTGCAGAGGGCCTTCATCAGCTCGCGCCACGCCTTTCTATCCTCAGCAACTTTTTTGGCCTCGCTCCAGCTCATTCCAACGGCTCGCAGTTCGCTCTCCACGGTGCGCCGCCATGAGTGTACCGGCCGTCCACGTCTCCGCCTTCCGTCCGGCGGCTTCCACTCGAAAGCAATGCTTGCGTTGTTCGCTCCTCCACGCCGAAAGGTGTGGCCTATCCATCTCCATTTTCGCGTCGCGATGTCCACACTTATGGGTGACTGGTGGCATATCTGCCACCTTACGGTGCTTTACTTGCTTGAATGAAAATAATCTTGTTAGACTGTTTTAATTTATCGGTCAGTTGTTATTGGTGTTAGGTAGTACACTAGTTGTGATCTGTGGTTGCGTTGTTTTTATGGTTGCATTCATTCATGTCATTCGATGCGCATTGGCGTAACGGTATGTTTTGCGCTGACGCGTGAGTGGAGTGGGGAGCGCCTGAACCGGTCTATGCTTGCCGCGTGCTCCCCTCCCCGCGCGTCTGCACCCGAGAGAACTGGACGCAATACATTGCGCGTTTTCCGGTGCTTCTCCAAGCGGAGTAGCACGTCTGGCACCAGCAGTGCAAAGGGTCCTTCGGACCCGCAAGCTTCCATGGATACCAAAAAAAAAAAAACATTGCGCGTCGAGTTTTATAATTTATTTTGGAAAATCTTATCCTTGAGTTTTCCGAGAAAATGAACACTCGTTTTCAGTTCGTGATTATGGTCTAAAACTACGGTTTTCGTTTTCGGTACGCTGTCGGTTACACCCTGTATACTAAAATTTGAAAGTTACAGAGAAGATTAGCATTACCCCTGCGCAAGGATTTTTAGAAAATAACCGCTTTTAGAAACTCGAAGAGCAAAATGAAGAACTAACGGCAATGGCGTCCAAGATGACTCAAATTTCATATTGCATTTGATATTACATTCTAAAACCAATTTCAACTAGCCCAGGATAGCTCTGCATTATTTGGATAACACACGACACTGCCGTGTGCCACAGTAATAGCGTAAAGTGTGATAGGTCTGGGAGCATTGGGATTATTAAGGTGCATTTACTTAGTTATGTAATGAAACTTGTGACACTTAAAACTCAAACTTATTTTACTCGTAGAAGCTGATACGGTATTAGGGCAAGATCTTATAATAAATACGCCAAGAACGAGAGTCTTGACATAGATTTGCGACTGATGAAGCCGCTTTCGGCTTTATATGTGCGTGTGTACCAAACAATCATACATACGTTTTGCTTGTGATATTGACGTTGTGAGAGATGCGCACACGCACGAATCTTTAGCCCGTGACTAACCAAAAGTAGGTTTCTAGGCCTATTTATTCTAAGGGCAAGTTCAGACGGGGAGATTGAGCAGCAATGCGGCACTCTCAAATAGGTATGTTTAACGTTATACGAGTATGTATGTCGAATGTAGCGATCAAGTATTTTAAGACTGCGCCGAGCGTTAGCGACTGAACCATAGAGCGCGGGAATGCGTATTTAGATCGGCGCGCGGCCGCCATAGTAAAAATGTATGGAGAATTAAAAGCATTTTTAGATAAATCTGACCTTTAATACCAAACAATAATTGAAATACATATTTGATGCAGAAAAATTGTAATGTAAACATTCATCTTTTTCTTAAACTGAAAATCAGAATAGATTTCCATTGTTAAAGTATAAAAAAACTCTTAACGCCTGCTTACGATTTTACAATTTTTGTCCAACTTTACTTAGTTTTTTAGGGTAAAATATTAATAATCTTATAATTTTTCCACGGAGAAGTTGTTAAAACATTCTTCGAAGTGCTAAATATATAGTTTAGAAATGGATTAATGCTGATGGGCTAACTTCGCAAAACCAATCTCGAATGAGTCCAGTTGGCGTGAGAGGTAGTCCGCATGGGTCGCATTGCAGGCGGGCCGATGGATGGTTCATTAAGTACCGCGTCGCTCCATCACCTGCGTTCCGATTGTTGGCTTCGTTCCTATTGGCTTTACTGATAAAGAAAACATTCGTTTTACGTAGGCTAGTTGTATAATGAAACTTATGGCGTGTGTGCGGGGGGTTTATTCTAATGTAATGAAAACACCGGCCAAGTGCGAGTTGAACTCGCGCACCGTTCCGTACAGCTAAATAATATTTAACTTTTTTTGTTTTTTGTATTTTTTGTTAAAATTTGTTTTAAACAATCTTTATTTTCGTCTAAAGAAATAACAAAAAATTCACCTTACTCGTACTAGACAAATTATAACTTTCTAGCTATCACGGTTCAATAGATAAAACAGCCTGGGGACAACATCGAGCAAAAACGGCAAAAAAGGCGTTTGTTATTTTATTCCATTTTTAGTATTTGTTGTTATAGCGGCAACAGAAACAGATCATCTGTGAATTTCAACTGTCTAGCTGTCATTGTTCATGAAATACCGCCTGGTGACAGACGGGCAGGTAATAGGGTCCCGTTCTTACCCTTTGGGTACTGAACCCTAAAAATCAATCTCGAATTGCCTAGTTCTCGTAAAAGACGGTATGTGTGCGATGCTGTCGGTCAGCAATGGATGGGTTCGTGTAGGTTCCTGCAGATGTCGAGCACAACACGTGTAGCGTGCGTGGAGCTGGCAGCACCCGCTCCCAAGATCGATCGGTTCATTGAGATATCCCGCGTTCCATTACCGCCCGCCGATCGGCCGTGCCTGCATTTTACAGCGTTTATAAACCACGCATGTAACCGCTGACCTAGATCTATTATGCCGTGAACCGGTCACTTCTTATCACGAGCCGCGCGTGGCATGCCGCTTATCAGTCTGTAATAAATATGAAATTAATTAGCATAGCAGAACGTAGCACGAATACAATTTGCGCCATCATAATTTCTGCTACTAAGGATCTTGCTGAGTAATATATTTTAGCTGATAATGTTCCTTATTAACGATGCTTGCTAATCCACAGTGAATAAGTATATAAATAACGGTAATGTTTCATTACTTCTAACGTTTAACTAGTTCTAATATATTTTTTTGTATTAAGTATCTTCTCTAATAAAGTGATACTGGCAGATCATTATTACAGAACACAAATTATGTAAAATGACAGTAAAATATCACAAGAGAGTAAGTTTCCGACGCAGCACAACATCTCGATCGCATTTATTTTTAATTTCAGTAGAAATATTTTTTTCTCCAACATGCAATGAAATAACGTCATAACGTGCGTTATAACAGGCTTCGATGTATCACGTTTCGGGCGGGGCAACTCGAGAGAACTGTAAAGGAATTTCATACAAAATTGACGACCTGCGCCGGGAAGTAATTGTTTTAAACATGGTGTTCGTTCATGAACAGGCTAAACAGCTGAATTATATATTTTTAGTGGTGTATTTTATATTATCCTAATTCCCAATAAGGCCTAGTTTTCCCTCTGGGTTGGAAGGTCAGATGGCAGTCGCTTGCGTAAAAACTAGTGCCTACGCCACATCTTGGGATTTAGGTAGCCGACCCCGATTGAGAATTCATTCTCTACAAAGATACGGGACAAAGGCTAGGAAGATGATGGTGTATTTTATATTATATTGCATAGATAAGCACTATACATGCTTAGCCGTGAAAAGGGCTTGCCGGCTTCGTATCACTATCCGTGATATGCCGGCTTCGTATCTATGTATACCTACTGACCCGGCAACCCCTTCTTTCCTGGCGTCTACAGTAATGTACTATATCGCAACTTAGGCCCAGCACACACAGTGAAACGCAACTGCAACGAAACCCTTTTGAAATTATTGGTTTGAAACCAGTTTCAATCGTTTTCCACACACGCCGCAACCACAATGTGATGAAATTAGTCATTTCGCTTTTGAGAAGGGACGTCTACAAAATGTCTAGTTCAAGTGATGAAGAAGTTGTGGTTCTATATTTGTATCTTCGACAAAGAAGGAAGCGTAAAAGAAGAAGTATGTGGATACATCCCTACATTGAGAAGAATATCAACTGCCGTATGTTTGTGGCTGCCAAAGAATTACAACGAACTGATAGAAAATTCATGGATTGTTATCGTATGAGCAGAAGTAATGTTTTTATTTTCGTCGTCAGCCATTTTGGAACCGAATATGCGAAATCCACAACGAACGCAAACACGAGTTTCCTGCACGCCGGTTTCATAGCAACTGATTTGCAACGCGTTTCAAACCGGTTTGAAAATGGTTGCGTCATGTGCGGTCTCTCCTTGGAGTCTATGGCATAAACTCAAATGAAACTCAAAAGTAACTAGAAGTTGCAGTTTCGTTGCAGTTGCGTTTCACCGTGTGTGCTGGGCCTTACATTCAAGCGTCAGTTAGTCGCGGCGCTAACCGTTTCGTTTTGTCGGCAGGTGTCCTGGATCCGGCACCGCGACCTGCACATCCTGACGGTGGGCGGCTACACGTACACCTCGGACCAGCGCTTCCAGGCGACGCACTCGCCGCAGACGGACGACTGGACGCTGCACATCAAGTGGGCGCAGCAGCGTGACGCGGGCGTCTACGAGTGCCAGGTCTCCACGCAGCCCGTGCGCTCCTTTTTCGTGACGCTGCACGTCGTCGGTGAGTACAGTCATTATAAATGAGCAGTAGATACCAGACGCTTCGCGCTCTGCATCTGAAGTGAGAGTGCCAAACTAAGAGGGCATGCGAATATTTGTTAAACAGTCCACTTCGCAGACGTACAAAAAAGCACTATGTGTCCACTTTGAGGAGACCCTACTTATTAGTAGATATAGGTGGGTGTAATTACACGCAATAATGTGGATAGCAGTCCAAATATTAAATAAATGGATTGCTTACCTGAAAATAAGCAAGTAGTAATATATGATAATCAGTTATCAGAGAGTACTAAACACAGCCTTACTACAATCTGATTCAATTTACCTGAGGACCACTTTTATCCATTTCAACGGACTTCAACTTTGATTCTAGAAACGTCGTAATAAAAAGTACTTCAAACGTCGTTAGATGGCACTTTGACTCGGAATTTTTCAAATCTAAAACGGATTTAACAACGACGTATATGCCATTATTTAGCATTCAATAACATGATTTAGGATCCCATCGATCCACGTTTATAAGCACAAATAAATAAATTAACGATATTTCTAGTATAATTGCACCAATTGTAAGTTACAACGAGTTCCGTGATTTTCAAAGCACCAGCGGAAAATATTTCTTAACTCTCAATCGCAAACACGTTCATTGCTGCGTTTAGCGCAAACAACCATTCGCGTAAAGTTAAACTAGCGGGCTAATGTCGCTCCGGCCCCGCCAAATAATTTAAATGCATAGAACAATGCCCGTAACGGCACAGACCGACAAAACGAATTCAATCGACGACAATGGCTACAGCCGCGACAGGAATTCTGTTGTTAAACTAATGGAAATTATGCAATATGTCGATTATGGGATATTGATAAAACATTGTTACTGAATTGAGAAATTTCCCTAACAATTGCCAAATTTTCGGCGCGACAAAAGCACGATATAAAGTATGCAACGCTCGCTGGAACTAAGTATGTTTTTTGTGATATTATTTTGCTATCGGTTACACTCAAATGCGACAGATACTAGTACCTAAGAGTCTGTACCTGGGTAAAAGGCATACTGTATGTAGTGTCTCATCTTTACACTGTGCAGAATGTTTGTGTAAGTAACTTTATTAAATAATCTCTGACAGTGATGACGACTTTTATTCCAGTTACATTTAATTTGTGATTAGAAAATAAATCACCTTTTTCGTCGCCTAAGAGCGGCAAGCTCAGTAAGTGCCCCTACCTGTAGACAGGTATGTACAGCAAAATGGATGTATTTTAGCTCAGGCTTTGCGATATACGACAATGTACTCGTTCGGAACATCGCTGCTAATGCTCGCCACAGCTGTTCCATTTAACACTGCCTAGGGTTGTCAACGGCTAACTAGCAGATTTATTACAATTTGATTTAGTAATAATTAATTACACTAATACGTCAATCACAATGACTATTCATTGAATTTTTATTAAATATTAAAAACGGAGCCATTTACTACTCTGATGAAATAATAAAATATGTAACATACATTTTATTCCTCAAAGGGTATAAATTAAAAAGATAGGATGATACCAGTCATGATTTTATTTTTTAACAATATTTTATTGTATGTTCTATTTTGAGATTAACTTTGTATTTTAGTGGTAATACAAAGTAAACACCTATTCAACTGAATAATAACTGTTTAACTTAATTAAGTACGCTATGTTATTATACAAAAGGTTTACTACAGTCGTTTCATTATTTAATAGATGCCATAAAGAAGAGAAAATTCTCACTTAATGTAAATTTAATAGTAACCAAAATTCTGTCTTCACCTCAAATTTATTATTAATTGCCTTAGTGTTTTATCAAAGCTCACCACTACAAAGCTTAGGCAATTTCGACTCTTGGCTGAGTTGAAAGCGCATTGACGTACCTTAACGCTGTTGTCAGTAAAATTATTTATTTTATTGATAAAACTACAGTCTGGCATGTGATAAATAGAGTAAATTATATCGATTTAAATGTTAATAATATTCACATATTATTGAACATTTACTGAATACTTATATTTGAATCGCTTTACCACCCCGACCACGGGTCAAGTGGTACATAGAAAATAATGTATTACAATGTGTTTTACGTTACCAAAGTAGCACCAACGCGTCAAATCCTAATCAGGCTCGGAAGGAAAAAACATTGCTTGAATCTGTACGTCACATTAAACGCGTTTGAAAATAACAGTTCAAATCTAGGAACAGAGTAAGATTATAATATGTTTGATGGATAGTTATATAAAGTGTAAGATAATTCTGAATACATAAAACAACTACCCCTTTCGGTCATGAAACTCATTCAGCCTTCAATTCGGCATGCCTGAATAAATAACAGCTCCATATATTTTTACGATGAGCGGCGATCGTAACGTTTTAGCGCGGTGACAGCCCTGGCGTATCGTATCACATTAGCAACGGCGGAACAATATTTGCGTTTCATTCTATGGGAGTGGGGGAGGGGTGGGGCGCCCATGCGGGCAGATGCGTCAATGTATACGATATTGTATTTATGTCGCGATTTCCGTATCGGATTGAATCGAGTGCTTTACTTTTTTGGTGTTACGTTTCTGTTTGTTATCATTTATCCTTCGGACCTAGGGTCGTCACGTTGAACGCGCTAGAGATAAATTTAAAAGCATCAGTCACTTTCCATCAAGTTTGCACGTGCGAGTGATGTCTCATTTAAGTGTCCAGTCGTAAACTTGACCGTCATAGGTCCGCTGTGATTTACCGCATCACAATTTACTTTAGTATGAATGAAAACAATTATTATAAGTACTTAAGCGTAACGAACTGAGAATGAGAGTCTATTTTGATGTCATTTCATCTCTGACTGAAAGATTTAGGTTAAGACGCAATTTAAATATCAACTATTTTGAAAATAATTATTACAACTGCAATTGATTTTAAATCAATAAGTCACGTAACCGAAGTGATAGCTTTATAATTGTTTTGAAGACTAAATTAGCCACGTCTCGGTGGGGCAGAGATCAATTAGCGAGACAAAGTCAGAAAATTTCAAGTTTCGAATCCATCGCTTTGATATCGTAATTGTGCGTTATAATTGAATCTGACAACTAGCATAATGATTATTTATTTATCGTGTGGCGTTTTTATAAGTTATAATGACAGTGACTTATGTCTAACATTAAATATTAGGTATACACAGAGGGTACGGTACAACGCCAAATATACGTTAACCCTTTTGCTATTTGCTGTCTTCCAGTGCGGTAAAAAACAATTCACGTTTTTTTTTCAAATTTGTCTATTTCCAAACCATTTTTAACGATTTCCTGGTATCCGATAGACCTAATATTACCTATTTGGCATACTTGTACGTTAGGTAGCGATGCAATATTATAATGATACCCTCTAGCTGATATGATGATGGAGCCAGATGATGGTCATAGGAATTCTGTCATAAAAAACGTGATTTAACTTTTTACAATCGTCTCAGTAAATACTTGACAGATGTTCAAAGAATCGTGCAGTCGGCAATAAATGCTGAAAAAGGTAATTGTCAAAACTTATCAATTTAGGTTTTTCGTTGGCATTACTTCTGTTTCAAACAAATTATATAAAAGACGAGCTGAAATCAAAGCAAGCTTATTCTTAAGTTTCATCACCATATCAGCCGATAGACGTCTACTATTGGGCAAAGGCCTCCCTCAAAGTTCTCTTGCGCCGCCCTCGTCCAATTCTTATAAGATTAGTTACATCTAATTGATTTACGCACATAATGACCGTTACATCAACAACAACGTATCGAGGCTCTGCCGGAAGCGACCCCCGTATCCAGCCGCGTACTCGCATACATCAAACTGTCACTCGCTCGTGATGGGCGCAGGGCGCCGGTGCGGCGGAGCCTGGCCACGCGCCAGCTCATCTCCAACACATCTTAAAAAAAACTTAATGAAAATACTTACACTTTTAGTTAATTTTGGGTTGCTTTCGGTTTATAATAATTTATAAACGCATATTAATATATTATTGTTAGTTAGTAAATTGGCCATTACTTTTTTTCTTTATTCTTGTTTTGCGAAATCGTATCACCAAAAATTAAATGAGAAAAATAAAGGTAGAAAATAGGTGTTATACAGACAAAACCATTAAGATTGTTGACCCCCCCCCCGCTCCCACTCACCCTAATTACCAAAACAATACCATATTCCGCCCGCACTGCTAAAAGTTTAGGTCGCACAAACATCTCTCCAGTTTTGATAAATGCGCTCTGGAAACGTAGGAATTTAGCAATTTCGATACAACTGATCGAATGCGGGGTGCGACATGTGTTTTGAGCAGAACTTGGGGTAACCATTTGTCTCTGACAGAATTTCAAGTCTGCATTACGAGTAACGAAGGACATTAGTTCAAGAAAACCTGGTTTAACTCGCGTACTGACATTATTTATTGACTAACGTTTCAAGTGTCTAATGCTTTTACTTAGAAAATATCTACTAATGAGACGAACATCAACGATTACCTAGTGCTAAACTACTTTTAATCTAAACTACTCGCAATCAAAATCTGCTTATTACTATTTTGGCGAAGAGGTAAGAGATCGTTTCGGCATGAAATCAGAAAAATGTCGCATATTTCATTTCAGTAAAACTGGTAAAACGAAAAGTATTTCGATTTTCATCGGAACGACAAAATACTTGCAACATTAGGTTCTATTATCTTACGTCAAACTGCTGAAAATCCTCTTATCTGTAAAAAAACATGTAAAAGGGGTACGAATATGATGGTTCATAAGCTTCATGTTGTCATCGTGTATTTCAACAAATATTAGCTGTCTCGTCTCGAAGCGTCGCTTTCAGAGCAAAAATATTTGGTGTGACATGATGGAGAGGCAAACTTCGAATAGAAATTTAACTTTGAATATCAATATTTTGTACAAATATAAAATAGTCTACACATACACGAGTGTGTGCGCAGATCTGACTAAATTTATAATCGACTTGAAATAGTTCTTAGTTTATGACACGATATCTCGGCGATTTTTCCTTACTCGACTTACTCGACAGAGTACTTGCTTGACAAGTGACGCAATTTGTCACCTTTATTTCATAGTTACAGCGTCCCAACACTCTCAACGTCTTCCCATTATCTTTATTTTCCCCTTTCCTTCCATTTAGTTTGTTTATGTTTATGTTTATTTTGTTTGTACAGATTGCGACGAGATCTACCAGCGGATGTTCTCGGACGCAGGTCTGTGCGTGTGCGCGTGCGCGTGTGCGATCCCTGCTCTGTCCGACAAGCCCCTTACTCATATGGCGATTGTAGTGCAATAATAGGCCATGCAAGTTCTATAAACCAACTATGGTTCCTCCTACACATTAAAATATATACCGGGTGAAGTGGTGTGGGATGTGGGACCAATAAATTAAAACATAAACTCTACTCATAAAATTAAATAAGATTTAAATAAAAAAAAATCAACGAATTATATCGCGTATATTCATTATTTTGAGCCTCCTTGACGTTTCGGGAACTTTCAAGTTATCGTTGTTAATGGTTGATATTATATACTCTATAAATAATGACACAAAGGTAAATTAAGAAAGAAAAATTAAATGCGATCTACTACAATCTAAGCGGGATGTTGTAGATCACATTCAATTTTTCTTTCTTAATTTACCTTTGTGTCATTATTTATAAAAAATAAAAATGTGGTATTACCACTTAAAAAATATGAATCGATAAAAAGATTCTATACAAATATGATATACTCTGTTAAAATTGTTTTGTTTAAATGTGTAACAGTCGCGGAAACCGAATAAAATATGGGAAAATATATTTGATAATTAAATTACTTAGCAGCATGACTGACTAGCGTTAGTCAACGCGATGTCTATGTTGGAGTGCGAATATACATTAAAAATACTATTTTAGTGTTAGTAAAAATTTTTAGATCCTGAAAGATTGTTATTTGGTTTAAAGAGTAAAATCTATGTTTATTTAATTGCTCATATTACATGCCGCACCCGGTAAATATGTTTTTCTTACTTGTGTAAGAACGAGAGACAATACTGCAATATCGTCATATGATGAGTGAACGGCCTTTTTGCTGACACTCCAGTGCTGTACTGAACTCGTGTACATAATAAATAGTCCGCTTGCGAGTCCTTACTAATCCGTTAATCGTATTTGGAGTACTACATTATAACTGTGTTGACTAAACCCTGTTGCCTAAATAATCCTTGTTAAAATTTGTGGTTAATATTAACATTTATAAATTATAATTAATGGTACACTTTAGGTACCTCCCTGCTCTGGGAGCTTTTTAACTCTTTATTACGTCTGGCTATTGGAACTGGGGGTAAAGAACCAGTAGGTATAGCAGTAGTTTTATCGTGTTGTAGTGAGTCTGTCTCAGCTTGGAAAGTCGTTCGAGACGTCACTTATAACTTCAGTTTAACAGACGGGATTTATGATCGCCATTGCACTGAAATAGATTAAAAGAACATTTTAACTGTCTTACACATATTGGTAGCTAGTGGAAGAAACACGTGAAGATGGAGAAACTAATATTTTTATAAATGCAGTTAATAGCATACACAAGTTTTAGTTCGTCATTATGTATAGAGCGAAAAACACCACAAAAAATATGACCGAGTTTAAATTAATTTGCGGTAAAATGCACCGGATGGCACACGAATCCGCACAACAAACAATCAGGGTGGTACGTGGAAATGATCGGCAATAAATCCATCATGGGCATGTATCAGTGCCAGCCGGAAACGTGCGCCGGCCCGAGCGAGGAGCTGACAGCGTATCAGTCGTCTTCCGAGTTGTATTATACTAGGATCAGTAAAAAGTCAAGTTTCTCCTGTACTTGTTGGTTTCACAAGTACCTCTAAGCTGTTGAACTAGTCAATATAAGTGCAATTTACACAGAGAATGATAAGGCGGGAAGGAACCTCAGGACCAACCAGCAACAAATTCAAATCCTGCTCTATGATTACTACCGAATATACGAAGTCAGAAAACGGTGCCTTATTGCTTCATTCGGGATTTCACCAAAAATCCGCCTTATCTACAGCGAGTGTAATTTTATTATTCGCATGTCTCCCTGTTGAAACAACATGGAGGATGCTTCGAATATAAATGACGCGCGTTCTATTGATGCGGTGTTTACCTGTGCCATGCAGAGCTGACCCCACGTCGTCAATCTCGTCGCTTGCGCCGCGCGTGCGCAGCAGCGGTTGTTTTCACGTGTAATGGAGACAAACAGCCGCACGGTTAGTCACGGTAAACAACAATTAACGACACAACGCCACGATAACGAATAACGGAGCAACGGATAACGGGACGGATTCGCACGCGACGCCGGTGGTTAACGCAACGAGCTGTTTATTGCGGAATAAATGTAAATAACTGTAAATACCGGGCAATCTTACACAAATAAACTTAGTCTCAAACTAAAAGTCCTTTGCGTCAGTGCACGTGTTAAAGAACGCTTCATTTTATTTTCAACGGGTTGAGAGAAGAATATTTTCCACGAAATAATAATGATATATCGATGAAATAAAATTTGCCATGAAACGTATTTCTATAAATAAAATAGCTGTCCCGACAGTTTCAAAAACGTTTTCGTTCATATCATGAATGAGGATAACAACGTGCCGAGTAATAAAACGATACTTATTGTCTCGAAAAGTCCAATACATGTTAAAACTTTAGTTATTATAAATGATATGTGGCTATTATTACACCGCACATCGGCGACCATGACTTTCAGACCACTAATTTACATATTAACAAATATGAAGTATTATATTGTATGACTGCTCAGATTCCAAGTTCAACCTCCTCCCGCGCTGCGCGGCTGGCTGACTTTTATTGATAACCCGTCCCGCGCGCGACGCCCAATCTCCGCTGAGTGATTCGGTGGAGTACTCAACCCTTCCGCTGCCGCGTGGAAAATGCGTGCTTGTAAATATTTAACCGCGCGCTACAGAAGCTCGATCGAGGATCATCATTCACGGAGCTCTCAGCGTGACGAATTGGGGTTGTATGCTGGAGCCAAATCTTTAGTCAGGTCAAATTAAACCAAACATTTCAGACAAAGGGACATAATTTTTTGCGCTGACATTGTTTTCGTTACTACTTTAAGTAATTTTGAAAGTAAACTAATAAATACATAAGATCATATCCTCTCGAAATCGCATTACTGTCTTCAAAACTAAAGGCCACGCTCATGGCTATGATTCTCGCTTCCGTTCTTGGTATTTCCTAATAAAAATTAATTCTTATAACTACAAGGCAATACATATTTTGTATTGTCGGGCCAAAATGAACGTGCCACGGAGTGAAAAACATTAGGCCAGACGTCTCACTCGCTCTTTAGAAGACGCAACGAGTGAGAACGAGAGGGCCGGCTGAATGATTTATGACACTATCGGCATGTTGTTGATTTTGGCCCTTCATTAGTGCACAGGCTGTTACTATGCCATGTTAGACCGCCCAGCCGGTTACCAAGGGTTTAATCGTTGGTTAATTTCTGAATAAAAAATATAAAAAACGGTTATGCGTAGCGCTGATGCTACGTAGCGTAGGTGTATCGTAGACATCTACGGCGTAGCGCTCTACGCCACCACTTCGTGCTCGTTGTTCGACCATAATCGACTAAAGACTTCCAACACACTGGAACAGACTGTAAACACACTGTTTTGTCCTTGTCATATGCGGTTGCATGTAGGGCACATCTCGAGCGCAGTCATCATATGATGACTTTGGCGTAGAACAGGTTAATCGATGCCAATAGGCACTTGTGGAGCGTGACGGTTCGTTTCCGGCCCGGTCCGGTACACAAAAACAATGCTCCCAATTGGACGCAGGTTTACTTACTTAGCCGTCCGGCGGAGGCTATTTTTGCGCCGGGCAAGAATGCTGATTGGTTATGGATTGGTTTCTCTGCGTTTTCACCAAGCTTTATTTTTTCACTTCGTTCTATCTTAAATTGCATGAAATATTGGTTATTTGAATCCAAATTATAGATGAGAACCTTTCTCAAATACTGAAAGTAATCCATTATGAATTATTCTGCTTATTATTTTTTGTATTCGAAGGCATATTCTAAGAGCTCACGGACCCTGTTTTATACCTACCTTTGTTCTTATTCTGTGTCATGGCAAATAGGCTGCCAAGGTCTATATACCTACCCTGGAACCCTGCTCATAAACTTTGGTAATAATGATCTTTTGACATAATAACGTTTACCCTTATGTAAATACCATAATAGTTATATATCCTGGATTTGTGTCATTAGGTAACGTAATACTATAGCTTCATGATAATAAGGATGTAAGAACTGTATGGCAAATTATTGAAATGACAAAAGTGTTTCGAGTAAAAGTGGATTTGAATTTAGGACATATATGGATTATGGATTACGAAGGCGACTCCGTCTGACGTCCAGGTCCCGAATGTTGTAAGCTGAGAGCTGTAGTCCCCAATATCCGCGACACGTCCCGCGCCGGACGCGTAGGCTTTTTCATTTAATTTCATTACTCTACAGCTCTCGACTCATGAATACATTATGCGCCAGGAAATAGAAAATACTACCATCGATTTAACTGGATAACATAATTCCGTTTAAGTGGTTTTCATAAATAAACGGTAGTGGCGGTCTGGGTAAAGCTTATTGAACCTTGTTATATCATTCATGCAGATATGTGTAGCTGCAACTCGATAAAATTAAATATTTGTTTTCATTATTTGTATATATATATTTATAGTGTGTAAATGTAAGTATGTATCTTTGTATAAACAGTAATATATATTTTGTATTTACCTGTATCCTAGGTGCTTACTTCAGCAAAGTCGAGCAAGTATAACCATCCCTAGCCCAGCCAGCACAAACCTTCTGAGTAGGTTTTTTATAATAGCAGTCACAGAAACGAATTGCTGAATAAGACTACCGTAATTAGCTGATTTGGCGCTTACTCAGACGTTACTCAAGCAATTTGGGCACAAAATTATACCGCTAATAGCTGAGTAATAGCAATATAACACATGAATAAGTTTTGAATAATTGTACGACAAGCTGAGTATCTTCTGCATAAAAGCATTTTGTTCTTTTATTCAAGTATTACAGCTCTGTTATCCAGAAGATGAATGAATGATGAATGAACTATATGCTTAGTCCTTCAAAGCTCAGATATTCAGATGATACACAGCTTTAAGCTTATTTCAGAACATTTATCAAGAATTTATTCAAATTAAATTTGAAGTTGACATATATAATCGAACACAAAAATAAATTAAAAGTGCCGCGTTGTTTTGGTGAGTGACAGCAGCAGAAAATAAATGGCCAAATTTTAATGTCAGCGGTAAGTAAATAATTTTATACGCTTAATTTGTGCTTGAAATAATAAATTGTAGGTGCGCATGCAACTTTACCGTGTATTCATATATACATTTCGTGCAAAATTTTTACGCGCTACCTGATAAGCCAGGTTTTTGAGAAATAAACAACATTTCGTCGTTGGTTTGTTTTTACGAGTGAAATATTTTTCATGTTCTTATACCATTTGAGGGTTCAAAAGTAATCTTGTAATACTTTTTACAAGAATATTATACCGATTTCGTTATCATAATTGAGTTTTCGAGTATCTCATCATTTAATAGGTTATGTTATTCATTATGGCGACGCTCATTCTGAATTAAGTCTGCTTGCACAGCGGCTCCTCGTCTAATGTCTGCATAACAGACCTTATGTGTCCACTTATTCAGATGTTCTCTGGTTAAAAGTGGTCTGCCCCCATTATATTTTCGTATACTGTTCTATAATCATACTCACTCGTAATATAAATCAAACAATTAGGATTCAGTCATAAAATAAATGAAAACCCACAGTATAGACCTATTTGTTATTTGTTTTTTTTAGCTCTAATCATATTCAGATTTATTATTAGTTAATCGGTAATTATTTCATTTCGTGTAAATCGGTTGTCCGGCCACATGTCACACTACTAGCCGCATAAATGCTGACAAATATTGCAAAATAGTTCTGCTAGCTTAAAAAATGTCTACTTTTCGTGAATACTCAGCCAACTTCTGCATAAGAATCTGTTACTTTTGCTTTTACCCCAGTTAGCTGCACATGACAGTAATTTCGTACTTAAAGCGGCATAAAGTAGTTATAACAGCTACCTTAAATTCTGTTAACTAACTATATGCTTCATAACAGGAACCTCACCCTACTTTATACAGCAGCTGTGTAACTGTCAAGATGTGGTGTGTAATACAGCTAAAAGAGAACAGAACCTCAATTATTCAGTACTCTGCTGGATAATAGAATCTTATACCAATGTTATACAAAAGGTTACACAAACTCTTGAGTAACAGGTCTATTTATGATGACTATTCAGCTTTAAGAAATTAAATCGGCAAATTACAGAACTAACTCAGCTAATAGCATTATCATAACAAAAAACAACTTTAATACAGAACTTGGCAATACACACAGCTTTTATACATATATAATAAAGCTTAACCCTGCATAAGGTTAAATTGTTGGCCAGTTATATGACTTGTGTGCTGCCTGGGAGACCCTCCTCTCCTCCTATCAAAACTTGTCAAAATCTGTACCGCTGTTTTGGCGTGATGACTGATGAGACGGCAATGAAATTCCGCCCAACAAATGGCATTACGATCAATTCCTATACTTACGTTTCACTTTATGTAAATCATTCATCGCTGCTAATTCTAATCAGTGTTGTTTTCTTGAAATCACGAAAGGTTTTTTCTAGTTCACACGAAAATTTACTGCATAACTATGTCGGTGTCAAGGGCCACACTTGCGATTTGCGAGCGAATTTTGTATGAAGGCGATCACGCAGCGAATTCGCCACGACGCTTATTTGTATATAGAAAACACGCTCGCAACCGTGACAATAAGGCCCTAATGGAGCATGCGAATCTTCCAAACCGGGCCATGCATGTGCGTAAGTAACGTGGTGCCTACCGCCATACTATTCTACAATTCAAGAAGAGCGCAATAGTTATGGTCCCGTAAACGCAAGCTCGCGGACACGGCTCAGCACTCGGCGTTGATGGGTGACACGTGCCGCGCGGCCGGCGGGAGCGGGCAAATGCATCGCAATGGCGTACGACAGCGATGACGTCATACCGCGACAGTGCTACCTTACGTGGGTTGGGATTAGAACGGGACGTGTCACAAATTTGCAACATCGTTTGCGTGGAATCCGGTGAAACCAAATGGGTTCTGATCGCATAAGAGCCAGCAGGATACTCATAGTCAGGGAATGGAAATGTAGAACACTTTCGATGTAATGTGAGATGGTGTTTAGATCAAAATGAAGAACCTTTACATTCCACGCCTGTAGGTACATCTAAACTTGAAAACTATTTTAACAGCTCACGAACCGTCTCTCTTCTAGTTACGTGTTGTATATTTTTGTTTATTATTTCTGGTCTACAAAAAGCTAGTTGTCAAACTCAACGTAATACTTACAAAAGTGCTCCTACTTACTTAACTCTCGGTGTGAAGCTGCGTCTTTCATGGCTCTAATTAAGCAGTTTTTCATTTAAGCCATATCTCATTTACAGAGATCGCACTTTATTTATGCAAATTGCTAGTGACCTAGTTCTCTCTGAAGATCTCTTCTCTTTCACCTCAGGTCTAGGAGCTAACGTGAAATTAAAGTCTCCGTTACCCAAAGGTTGTCTCTAAGAGATCGTCCAGTGTTTATTTTTATTGTATCTCACATGTTTTTATTTGTTCCTCTGTATTTGAGGTGTAGATTAAAGAGTATTTGTATTGTAAATAAATTTTCCATGAGCAATTCCGAGAACACGTTTATTTCCGGAGACATTTGCTTTGCTGGACACGAGATTTTCCGCAGTATTCAAAATCGAATTTATTCAGCTGAATTAAAGTGCCCACTGGCTGTAAATGTATATCCTTTAAATCCCAATTAGGTTCGCCTAGAGTCTCAACTCAAGACCAACTTCCATGTGCCAACGCTACAATCACAGAGCTAACTCGAGAGTCGAGACGGGGCGCCATCTTCGTCCTTCCTCGTTGGAATCGGACCACTAACACCTGGTTGTTTGCGGAGGCCGGATATTACGTCGCATGGGGGTCGAACTTCCCCGGGCGCGCTAAGACCGACTTGTCAAGATGTTTGTGCCAGCGGTGTGTGACCTGACTTCGTCAGGCCAATTAGGAAACGAGCTCTGTAGCTCCTCGTTTTGAAACCAATGTTGTTGGGCAGTAACTTAAATAGTCGACTATGTTCAAGCAATCTTAGACAATTTTTATTAAATTTTCCGTCTGCAAATACGGTACAGTCGTACAATCATTTTTGCTTCTAACTACTATTGCTTCGGAAAATGTTTAACAGAAAAACCGAATTTGTCTATGAGAAAGATACCTAATAAAATACATTAAAATGTACGTATAATGTATTTTTAGCAAGATTTAGGTTTAAATAGGTGTAAGAGACGTAGGACGTGATCGTGACCGAGTTTCTGAGGTGACTTTATAAAATGTGGTGTAAAAAATTGTGCATACGCTCCTTTACCGTCACCCGTGATAATTGTTTCGCCTTTGACCTTTATTGAGATTACTAAGATTACGTGCATTAAAAGGTTAATAAGAGATGTTATCCTTTTTTAGAGTCATCCAATTTATACACATTATTTGTTATTTATTAAATTTAAGTTTCTGAAGCAATTATTTTTTCTTGGAGATAACTCCTATTAAATGCCATAAATTGACAGCGGAGATCGTAAGATAATTACCTCTATTCCTGTCTCCAATCGCAGCAGTTTCCTTAAAACCAGTAGAGACTTAGATACATACTTTTAAAGAACCCTGCGTGTATAATTTCCGAAATAAACTGTTACTCTGACAACCCTACATTTACCTACATTTTTTTACGCCAGTCCATTATTCGGAAGGTGCCAAGCGAGGAATAAACCCGGCGATTGCCACCCCTAATTTACAGCCGGGTCATAACATTACAATAATGGACAGTCTTTCATGTCCGGATCCGGACACCGCTTGGAGGCGCTCCAAGACAATTAGACCGGACTGTACTTGTTTATGGAGCTGTCATCCGAACGAAATTTGGGTAGGTGTAGCAAGGAAAAAATTGTTTCGAGTTATGATATTGTCATAAAAACTTTGCATCTTAGTTACATGTTATACTTCGCCGTACATGTGGGCGGCATTTTGATTTGTTATTATTTTTTATGCTAAATAATAGGGTAGTTCGTTTGAATTGCAATTGATTCAAGATAAGTTCTAGTATCAGAGTTGAATGTTTATGATATGTTGTTAATCACATAAATATATGAATAAATAATTATGATAGAATTTATAATATTGTTTAACATACCTTATGATTTCTTTTCTTTATTAAAGTAAGTGAATTGTTAGCAAACCAAGTCACGCCACTCTGCAGGTGGTGTGGCTTATTGTGGTAGGGGTAGAAAGATTATATAAGACGCTGCACTCTCATTTGATACGCACTTTTTACCTGAACTTGCTTGCAAACTGTTACTCTGTGTTTTACGAATAAATCAGAAGTTATTCTATATACTTCGTTTATTTATCAAATTTCTCGTCATACCTACACCTTATCATGGACGATGATGAGTCTGTCAATGGTTTGCCAGCTGATCGACCCGTAAATCCATCGAACAGTGGAACATCGCCGACAGCAGCGGTGGAATCACAATCCCCTATTTTACAATCGCGTCCGACTGTTACGCAACCAGAACCTACTTTTACTATAGATCAAGTCATGAACCTGATGACAACAATCACCAAGCAAGCTGCTTCCAGCGCTGTCACTGCGGCTATGTCTGCCGCCAGCCAGCCACAACTGCCACTGCCACCCCGTGAACGTGGAAATTTCTATTTACCGCCGTTTGACCCGGATGTGCGATCTCATGACATTCGGGATTGGTGTGCAAATGTCGACGAAACAATTTCTGCCTTTGCCATATCACCTCAAGAGGCTCGAATGAAAGCTATTCTTCAACTCAAAGGCAGAGTGAAAGTGTGGGCTGACACTTGGTCTCTGCATTCAACCACGTGGGAGCAAGTCAAGGACGATTTAATCAAGACGTTTTCAAAGGAGTTCCGGTATGCCGATGATGTTCAGAAATGGCGCAGTTACACTTCGGACCAGGCGACGAGTTACGCCGAATATGCTACTACGGCGTGGACGTTGTTCAAGCGCGTGCGTCCGGAGGCGGGAGATGCTGACATTATTGATTCTGTTATAACAGGTATTTATCCTGAACATATTCGATCTGAATTGTTGCGTAACACACCTGACTCTTTGCCTAAACTTGTGTCCGTTTTGAAAACTTATCGTAAACGTAAACTTGATGCCATGGATAAGTCAAACAATGGTAACAATAACCTTTCTAAAAAGCCCCGGCCCTCGGAAATGTCCAGTAAATCCGAGCAACCAGTTTGTTTTAGATGTAATAAACCTGGGCACCGTTTTCGTGATTGCAAAGCGCTTAATATTTCTAAACCCGAAAATTTGACATCAGTGCCCACTTATTCTAACCCTCAAGGTAGCTCAAGTGTTTCTCAAGCCCCTAATAAGTCTGTTGAATGCAAATACTGTAAGAGAAGAGGCCACATAGAAAAGAACTGCTTTCGTAAACAAAACGACGAACGGTTGAAAACAAACAAAACCGTAAATTTTTGCACTAATAGGGACCGTAGCACTACCACAGTCAAAATAGGTAATATTACATACTCTTGTCTCTTTGATACTGGCGCTGACTGTTCATTAATGCGTGAACGCTTCTCTGGTTCGATCCCCGGGAAGAGAAAAGATGTAAATGTTACATTTTTTGGGGTTGGCGGTTGCCCGGTTCGTTCAACGCAGAGTATAACCACTATGGTGGAACTAGATGGTGTTTGTGTTGAACTTGAGTTCTACATTGTTGGAGACACTCAAACGCAGTTCGATATTTTAATAGGCTATGATTTGTTGCAAATCCCTGGTCTCAGTGTTAGTATGTCTAGGGATGGTATTTCAGTGAAACGCGATTTCCTTGCAAGTGAATGCACCCAACAAAATTCGTGTTCTGATTTTGACACTGATATAATAGACGAAGACCTGCTTCATAAATTACAATTGATTGTTAATAAATATAAAGATAACTTTACTTCTGGAAATCGTGTTTCACAAGTCAATACCGGTGAACTAAAAATAAGACTAAAAAATCCCGACAAAATAGTTCAACGCAGACCATATAGATTATCACCTAATGAGCGGGAGAAGGTTAAGGAAATGATCGCTGATCTTAAAAGCAATGGTATAATCCGCGATAGTTCTTCACCATTTAGTAGCCCTATCTTACTTGTCAAAAAAAAAGATGGTTCAGATCGTCTTTGTGTAGATTTTCGTGAGCTGAACGCAAATACTCTCAGGGATAACTTTCCGTTGCCTTTGATCGCAGACCAGATAGATAGATTAGGGAAAGCACGTTATTTTACGTGTCTTGATATGACCGCCGGGTTTCATCAAATTCCCATTGCCGAAGATTCAATAGAAAAAACAGCTTTCGTGACCCCCGACGGTCAGTACGAATATCTACGCATGCCATTTGGGCTTTGTAATGCTCCATCCGTTTACCAACGTGCTATAAACAAAGCACTTGGCGACTATAGGGATAACATAGCTCTTGTCTATCTCGATGACATACTGATCATGTCCGAGACACCTGATGAAGGACTGCATAACCTCGATCTCGTGCTCGAACGATTAACCGTAGCTGGATTCTCACTGAATGTTTCCAAATGCTCATTTTTGAAGACGTCCATTGAGTATTTGGGAAACATCATAGAAAATGGAACTGTCAAGCCCAGTCCAAGGAAAATTGAGGCCCTGTCCAATTCCCCGACACCCAGGAACATTAAAGAACTCCGCCAATTTAACGGATTAGCTGGATATTTTCGGAAATTTGTCCCAAATTTTTCAAAAATTATGATACCTCTATATGATTTGACAAAGGCTAACGTGCCCTGGAATTGGACGGAGCACCAAGAACAAGCCCGACAAGAGATAATCAGCCGCTTAACGTGTTTTCCCCTGCTTACGATATTTGATCCGGATCTTCCAACTGAACTTCATACGGATGCCAGTTCTCTAGGGTATGGCGCCGTTTTATTCCAAAAGCGTGATCAACAACTTAACGTTGTAGGTTACTTTAGCATGAGGACGACCAGCGCTGAAAGTAAATACCATTCGTATGAACTGGAAACGCTGGCCGTTGTCAAAGCGATAAAACATTTTCGCCACTTTCTATATGGCCGAACTTTCAAAGTAGTTACAGACTGCAATTCACTTAAAGCCTCCCGGCACAAAAGAGAGTTAACCCCTAGAGTCCATCGTTGGTGGGCCTTTTTACAGAACTTCCAGTTCGACATAGAATATCGTAAGGGCGAGAGATTGTCTCACGCTGATTATTTCAGCAGGAATCCTGTGGATCCTGCTCCGACTGATATATCAAAACATCCCCGAAATGACGAACTACAATCTCAATCTTTGCAATTCTCAGTTAATGCATCCACCCTTGACCACAACTGGTTACTCATTGAACAAAAACGTGACCCAATACTGAAAAATATCGTCGAACAACTGAGGTCAGATTCGATACCAAATAATATAGCTAATACGTACGTTATTTTGCAAGACAAATTGCTCAGACGTAAAGTACAGATTGATAATAAGACACGAAAGCTCATAATCGTCCCCTGTAGTTACCGTTGGAATCTCATAGCTGATTATCATACCACACTCCAACATTTTAGCTGGGAAAAGGTTTTGGCAAAGATAAGAGAACAATATTGGTTCCCTAATATGTCAAAACTAGTCCGCAAATTCATCGAAAATTCTGTCAGTTGCCGCGTGAGAAAAGGTGTATCTGGGGCTAGGCAAATTTCTTTACATCCTATCGACAAAGTCGCTATACCCTTTCACACTGTGCATGCAGATATAACAGGGCGTATGAACGGCACACGAGCTGAATCTGAATACGCTTTTGTTTTCATAGACGCTTTTACCAAATATGTTC
Organism: Apotomis betuletana; assembly: GCA_932273695.1. Taxonomy (NCBI): domain Eukaryota; kingdom Metazoa; phylum Arthropoda; class Insecta; order Lepidoptera; family Tortricidae; genus Apotomis; species Apotomis betuletana. The sequence continues at coordinate 29,464,524 of OW026301.1, forward strand.
ACCTGGTTTATGCTAATGACCGCACGACACAAACCGCCATAAAAAGCTTAAAAGAATTAATAACTATATTTGGTACGCCTACGCGTCTTATTACCGATCAAGATAAAAGTATGACATCTTTGGAATTCAAAAATTTTTGCAACAAATTCCGTATTGATCATCATGTAGTAGCCAAAGGCGCTAGCAGGGCAAACGGTCAGGTGGAACGCATAATGAAAGTAATTAAAGATAATATGTCCGTGGTAGAGCTTGATAAAAGGTGGCATTCATCCATGCAAGATTTACAATTAGCTATTAATTGCACTTTATCTAAAAGTACCGGTAAAACTCCATTGGAATTGTTGATTGGTAAGAAATGCTCGCCACCCGCTATCAAGCTCCTCCAAGTTGATGAGGATGAACCTATTGAAAACCTTATTTCTGTAAGAAATGCTTCTAAACAGAGGATGGACGAGCGATCTTTGCAAGACAAAATAAGATTTGATATGGGTAAAGCTCAAATAAAACCTTTTAAGGTGGGTGATTTTGTTTTGATGCGCAGGCACGAAAGACATACAACTAAATTGGGGTCTAAATTTGAGGGCCCTATGGAAATATTGGAGATTTTGCCAAACGATCGTTATAAGTTAAAACATGTAAATTTACGGGGAAGTTCTGAAAAGATCGCTAGTCATGACTTTTTGAGACCTATGGGTCAGGTCGATCCATTTCAAAGTTACGATGATGACTGCCATGTGGGCGGATTGTAATCAGTGACAGTGTTCTAGATGAAAACTGTGCTGAGTCTGATGACGCTTTAAAATGATTATTTCAAAATTAATGTTGAAAATAATATAATAAAACAACAGCTAAAGGCAATTATAATTTTAATGTATCTATAAGAACATTTTGTGTGTCAATGTTACATTTCATTCTTAACATGTATTTCACCTGTCCACCACTCCTTCCTTAAGCGCTGGCTGGCCACTATGCGTTTCCCTTTCCCGGTCTTAGAGGCTAGATCTTCTGAGTGAGTGATGCCTGGGTAGGCTAGATCCCAGGACGGGTGACGCCTGAACTACAGCGCAGGGAGCGCGCTGGAGCAGAATGGCCGTGTGGGCGGCATTTTGATTTGTTATTATTTTTTATGCTAAATAATAGGGTAGTTCGTTTGAATTGCAATTGATTCAAGATAAGTTCTAGTATCAGAGTTGAATGTTTATGATATGTTGTTAATCACATAAATATATGAATAAATAATTATGATAGAATTTATAATATTGTTTAACATACCTTATGATTTCTTTCTTTATTAAAGTAAGTGAATTGTTAGCAAACCAAGTCACGCCACTCTGCAGGTGGTGTGGCTTATTGTGGTAGGGGTAGAAAGATTATATAAGACGCTGCACTCTCATTTGATACGCACTTTTTACCTGAACTTGCTTGCAAACTGTTACTCTGTGTTTTACGAATAAATCAGAAGTTATTCTATTATATACTTCGTTTATTTATCAAATTTCTCGTCATACCTACACCTTATCATGGACGATGATGAGTCTGTCAATGGTTTGCCAGCTGATCGACCCGTAAATCCATCGAACAGTGGAACATCGCCGACATACACTATCATGATTATTGCCCTATTATCCAGTAAATTCAGAAGCATTTTTATATTGCCAGCCAAACTTTCATAGAAATCACTACATAATAGTATAAAACAAAGTCGCTTCTGTCTGTCTCTTATGTTATGTATGCTAAGATCTTTAACGCAACGGATTATGATGCGGTTTTTTTTTTTAAATAGATAAAGTGATTCAAGAGGATCGTTTATATGGGTGGTGGGGCGTGTTGCTAGTAATAGAATAAACTCGAAAACTGAAACCGAATTATACATAGTTTCTACTAATGTCGATTGTGGTTTTAACAGAAAATTTATATTCAAACTGTCAGCACTTAAGCATGTGCACCATTATTATACTAGTCTCATTTTAATAAAGCCGCACTAAACTCGATTCAAATCTTTCTAATTCTAGAAGATTACGATTATAAAGCGAACGCGATTGAAGACATTCACATGCACGCATTCTACCGTCACGTTGTTGTAGCGGCGGAACACCAAGCTCTTCCACCGCGGCTAAAGCCTTGTTCGGACTAGGCTAGTATTTTAGTCTAGTAGCGAGTAATTTAGTAGCTAAACGTGTCTGAACACCAAAAAATTAGTCGAGTAGATTAGTAAGTAATTTAGTCGAGTCGATCCATTTTATTCTATTTTTTTTAGTAGTTTAGTAGTGAGTAGCACCCCCACCACGCGTCCGTGCTTACTCCGCCGCCGGCTAAACAAGTCCGAACCTGTCGATATAGTTTGAGTTCATTAGTTGGCGTGAAAATGTCGTTTCGCTGGAGCGAGTAAACCACTTTAAAATTGCAGAATACCACTGACTTGTGAACTTTACTCGAATGTAATGCGAACGATTTTAGGCAGTAGCGAATAGTTTAGCTACTACATTACTCGCTACTAGCCTAGTCCGAACAAGCCTTAATGGGCAGTGCGGCTGTGGGCCAGCGGTGATTAACGCCTATCTGCCGTGACGTCATCCGCAATCAATAGCCCGCCGTGAGCCCCCCGCGGCTTAATCGCTCCTTATCGCGGGGCTGGATAATGCCGCACATCAGATCATGTGAATCGACGTGTGGACGTGGTGACGTCACAGCTACCACGCTACGTACTATTAAGGTACCTACTTATCCACGGTGAGACAGCATTTTTGCACTAAAAATACTAATTAAAAAATTGGGCAAGTACGAGTCCGACTCGCGCATGAAGGGTTCCGTACCATAAAACAAGTTTGTTGTATGGGAGCCCCCCTTAAATATTTATTTTATTTTATTTTTAGTATTTGTTGTTATAGCGGCAATAGAAATACATCATCAGTGAAAATTTCAACTGTCTAGCTATCACCGTTCTTGAGATACAGCCTGGTGACAGACAGACGGACGGACGGACAGCGAAGTCTCAGTAATAGGGTCCCATGTTTACCCTTTGGGTACGGAACCCTAAAATGGGCATAATAGCTAGCGCGAGCTCGCCCCGCCGCGTGTTCTTCATCAGATTTTAATTCCCGTCTCGTTTAGTCTTGCGTTACCGGTGGAAACCACCTTTATCCGTCCTTTGGAACGTAGGTACACGGGGCCTTTTACACATGGTGTCTTAAAACCCGCAGAGGTCGTATGCAGGGCAGACGCTCGTCATCAGACTATAAAAATCGTCGTGTGCAAAGATCCTTTAAATTACGTGAGGACCCTACTAAAATAGCGCTCTTTCAACAGAGACATGATTATATATATTTCTTGTATAATAACAAGGTGTTAAAAGATCAATGATACGTTTACGTTTAAATATCTAAAGGGTATTCTTATCCAATTGTCAATATCTATTGCATCCAATGGTAGAAAGTTGTGACAATGATACCATCTCATTATTCATTATGTGTCTCGGACAGTATTGTAAACTGAAAGCATTGTAATGGGTATTATTATCAGAATAATTATACATTTCTGAGAATATCGGGTGTACAGGCGACTAACCCGAGACACGACCACATAATCCCCCCCTCACGTAACGGGTCAGAGCCCCCAAGGTGACCGCGACTTTATGTCTAAACTACACTTTATGTCTAGAAAACGTAATGTTTATAAATTTATGAAACATATAATGTCTCAATTTTCTTTTAGCTTTGATCTCTGTATCAATGGTTTAATCGTAATGCTTTTCAATATAAATATGATAAATATCCTTACGAATATATTTTTTGTAATTACACTACGTCATTACTTTTCAAACGAATGTCTTAATTAAAGCGTTAGTGACTTGGGAGTCGCCGGAGAGGCACATCAAAGTAAATAAAAAAGTCTGACATCTAGGTATTTTCAAATGATACAACTTTAGGCTACAATTTTATATGCATTAAGAAGATGATATGATACCCTGAGGTGTACCTACTCGTCGAGTTCTTGATATAAAATTGGCTTTATGTATTACTTACTTGATAGTAACAGCTATCACGTAATGGATTTCACTATTAAAAGTGATATTTAATTCGGTACCTTTATTGGACACACATTTACTTACATATTTCTCGGACGTCTCATTCAAATCATTTATTGCATTATCATAAATTATTAATTTTCACTTGAACTAGGGAATTAGATTTATTATTAGCATCTGAAAACCTTAAAGCAACACATTAATGTTGCTTGATTTCGCAGTCTACATATTGTATTACTAGGTACCTACAAGTGCGCTACAAATACAATTAGCGTCTAATCAAGTAGAAGTAAAAGCCGCCGTTGTAAAGTTATTGTGTGAGCAGTGAGCAGGCGGCAGATGGTTGCGCGGCGGCGCGCGGCGCTTCGTTAGCCACGTCTGACGTCACGATTAGTATTCAGACGGCTCACTGCATAAAAATAAACGCTAAAACTGTCGAGCTTAATGCGACTCTTTTAAATGTTTTAAACTTAGAAAACGAGTAATAAGATTTAATTTTTATTTTTAAACAACTTTATAACTAATTCGGTTTCAAGTCGATGGCCTACTGGAAACGGGTGGAAAGTGAATTACAAAAATTGAAAAGCAAATAAAAGGTGTTAGTAAAAGTTTACGTATTTACTCCGAACTGAAATTAAATATCCGAGAAAGAAGACCAAACCATTCACAATTTTTGTATAATACCGGTTATGATTTTTATTTAACTTTTATCTTTAAGTTGCGCAAACTCGGGAAACTCGGCTAAACCATGGCGTGGCGAGGGAGAATTATTTCCGCTGAAGATAATTGAAAACCGCCTTTATCCGCACTTCCCCACGTCGCCGCGAGATTATAAATCCTCCGCGACTACTCTAGCCTGACCCCTGACACGTATAAGAGAAATCGATTCACTGTAGAACACTGTCGCAATAACCGCACTTATCACTCGGGTTTGAGTGACGGTGCCTTGTCACTGTGACAGGGTTCTACGGTGGTATGTGTATTATTTTCTCTTATCGTATTGCGTGGAGTGAAAGTAGATCTTGAAATAAGCGAGTCATCCTTGTAATTTTAATATTAGTAAACAGAATGTCTGTAATCTTTTAGTAAGTAACATGAGTCAAGTATCCATTTAACAAGGTTTTGGTGGGGATAATTTAAGGCCCAGGTCACACAAGGACAGGACAAAGTCATTAAGGACAGAATTATTATTCTACGTTGTTTTCAGTGTTTTGTACATGCAGTTATATTTGAACCGAAGAAAAACATTACTAAAATATCCTTACAAATTTAAACCCGAGCAAAGGTCTTCTTAAATCTGTCGGGCGTAGTTAATCTCTCGGCAGTTTATTGGCCACTGTAACCGATGGGCTATCTCCGCCACCGCACCGCGCGCTTGAAACGTATCAGCAGGAAGCGCCGGGCCACGTGCGATCATCTGCAGCCGCTTCAAGCGTTTTTTTATGGGCGGTGAACTATCTTAGCGATGGTATAGCTGCAGCTAGATTGTGTAGTGTGTAGTATTTGTGCCATTGTGTGTTAAAGGTGGTTCAACCCCTCGTATGCTTAGACATTTGAACGTGCGTGACATTTGAACCTTACGTTAAACTATCAGTAAATTTCAATTTGATTAGCAAATTTTTGACATCGCATACGACGGGTTAAGTTTGATATAAATTCGGGTAATAAAAGCATTTTTTTTATACATTGTACTTTTAAAAGAAAATTATGTCTATTACGTTTGTAAATTATGATTTCATCTGAAAGCAAAGATCATTATCATAACCAAACATTTGCTTGTAAGTTTCAATAATAAGTTGTAGTGTGCATTGAAATAGAATACAATTTAATAATATTGCTCTAGAATGGAATCCAAGTGGAATCCCTGTCGTAAAAACTTTGAGAATGCTCAAAGCATCAATTGATACATGAGTAAATATGTTTCTGTTCAATTGCTATAAATTCGAATACATTTTCTTCAAGACAATCTTATTTTGTAATGTGTATAGCTTTTACTTTATTAAAACTGGAATAGTAAACATTATTAAACGTACCTAGGTAGGGGTTTATGAGTGCCTTTTCCTAAAACCGAAAGGAGTCCGAACTGTCAACTAGAGTTCATATTTGTCATATTTACCGAAGCGTCGTTTGATTCTTCTTTGAATAGGAATTGCACTCGGATTCTGTTGAAAACAAGTATTAGCAACGCCGAGAAAGTTGCACTGGTTTCGGGTATCATGCCTGGCGAGTAGACATACACACATGTCGATATGCTGTCAACAAACTGGATCTATCCCCGGAGTGTTCCATCCACTCTGAGAGCGAGCGAACTGCTGTTTGTGCCCAATATTGTATCGCTCGAGCGGCCTAATATTTGACGAAGATATTCTATTTCTATCAATATTTAAAGTGCGATGGGTTTTAGGCACTTTCAGATTGAGCTGAAAATTGTATGGCTCACGTACGGGCGAATTTCAGATAAATATTTGAAGCGAACTAAATAGAAAGCTCACTACGATTTTTATGAGAATCTATCTTGTAGTTTGTGACCATTTTAAGATGGCGAAATGAATTTTTCAATTTGTATTGAAAGTACTTATTACACGAAAGAGAATAAATTCAAGAAAATATTCCTGTCCAGCATTTACGTTGTGACAGGTTACAATAATTAGTAAACTATTTTAGGAATGTGTCTTAGAAGCATAGTTGTACAGTGGTACCAATTAATATTTTCATAGGAATAAATAATGGTAGACTTACTTCTGTTGTCCTACGAATGATACGATACCTACATCAACACAGGTCTATTCTTGCATGAGATGGATGCGGTTTACGCGCACCCAATTAATGTAAAAATCCTTTGGCGTTGCTTTAGTTCAGTAGTTGAAGTTTTTGACGATGTGATAATAATTTAATAACCGATGGCTTGAGACCACAAACATAATGTTAATTTTGCGAATGATGGTAAAAAGATAGCCCCGACCGTCACGGGTGATGGAGCCTCGTGAGCGCTTCGCGGTTCTGCCGCTTAACACGGACCCGGGAGGCGGCTAACGAGCGAGACATTAATCGCGAATGCTCTAATTGCAGCCGCAGACTGAAGCAAAAACTTCAATTTACGTGTTGATGATTTGATGCCTAACTTATTTTCGTGTTCATTTATGTAAGTTTTAGTTACCTGTGCTAATCCAAGTGCGATCCGCGAATGCAGAATACACTATATGGTTTCATTTATTTGGTAAGGTAACTTTCGTATGCCATCCAAAGTCTTTTATTAAGCTGTTCGTTTTTTATCACGCTTTTAGAGGCCGCTGGGCCTGTAAAGTGACCCGGACGTAATGAACCGCGATTCCGTCGCGGTTGCACATTGGCGGCCGCACGCTGACCCGTGAGCCCCCGCAGGGCTGCAATGCTAGGTTAACCCAGATCTTAAATAAAACACAGCAATACATCTTCCTGAAATACTATATATTTGACATTTCTTAACATAGCGTGTCGAGAAATTAAAATGTTTACCTATAGGTACGTCGACTGGTATTAGTATTCGACCCTTCATCTCTAACAGTCCTTCGAGCATATTGTCGTCTAGGCTACCGAAGCCAGAGTTGACTCAGTTCTCTTTCTCTGCCGTACAGCAAAATACATAGCAAAGTATAATTCAGTATTTATAGTTACCCACCCAATGAATTAAAGAAAATAAGATGACTAGCTGATCAATGTATCCGTTACTGCTACGTCCAACTTTGTTGACTGTATAAAATGTGACATGGAGAAAGTGCCATGATCCGGTGACCCGTAGAGATTTGCATGCGGGATGTGGCGCAAGGTTGCGCCGAGGCCTCGAGGGCCCTCGCCGCTGAAGCGTGGCCGCGGCGCCGAGACCCGGCCGCCGAGTTCACGCACGGGGGACACAGAAGCCTATTTATGTAGATGAACATTTTATTTTGTATGTCGCCGCTCCCACTATCACGGGACAATCCGAGATAATATAATTAAATGCAAAGATTGCGCAGATATTGTTGTTTGTCCAAGTGATGTGACGCACGCAGACACAGCACCCGCTAGATGCGATGTGGGTTGATGAGATCTAAATATACTAAGCTATGGGTGTGAAATGTAATGATAAGTAGACTAACTACTTACCTACTTGGGCTATTTCCAGAGACAACTCGATGTTTACCAGGAAAAACTGTCTCCTGGATAAACGAGATCGGTAGATGATGTACCTCCTCTCGCTAGTTTTGTGTATGTTAGGTATAAGTAATTACTTGACAGAGTTTATTTCGGTTGAGATTAAAATCAACTAAGTACTTACTGTTCATTATATTTGCGTGTCTCGAGTAGTTTGTATGCTAAACAAATTATAACTACAAATACAACCTATCAAGATAAAACAACGTATACTTTTTAAACAATAATATGTTATTATTTTTAGTAGGTAGCTCATATTTTTAACCGCTGTCCAATAGTGAAGTTGTTGCTTTATGTAACAGAACAAAGATAAAAGACGCTTTACCAATTAATAATACTGATTCTTTCTCTGTTCTGCCTCTTTTCTCTGAGTATTACAAAAATTCGCATCAATGTTGCTTACGGTCCAATGAGCTGGGAGTTTGTGTGTTTCCTAGGTTTTCTAACATTTTACACCATCTTCTGCTTTGAAGTATTTCCTTAATCTGTCCCCGGGTTAGCGAAGCTGGCGGCCATTACGCTAATCACCGCCGTTTAGCCTGCGTCTAGCCCGCGCTTACCGGCCTGCCGGGTCAGCGGCCGAGTGCCTAAGCCTTACTTAGGTCGCCTAGGTCCCGTAAAGAGACGGGGAATATATAGGGAACATAAGGAAAGGTCTGGACTTCCTGAAAAGAGGCAGAGCTAGGATTTTTTCATCGCAACGGCAACATAACCCAAGTGTTAATTTTTTCGACTTGGCCGGGGGCTCGCATGCTCCTAATATACTTCATAGTTCTTCTAATATACCTAAATAGCACAGAATAAGTACGAAAATAAAAATAATATTTTATATGACATTTTTAACAGTAATTATGGACAGGAATACGTCTTTTAATTCTTTGGGTTTCTTCACCGGCCACCGTGTAATACTCCTATTAAGATTCGACGGTACCATACATTCAATAAGCGGTGGAAATTAAATATTTATAAACAGCCATTTTTAATAATAACATACATCAAAGAGGGAATTTCCGATGGGGTTTCATCCGAATATCAGATAATGACCGCGGCTGAATGAATGCAAAATTATTTCACGGCTTCCTCCCTCGGCTGCCGTTGGTGGAGCGAAATGCGACTGTCATAAAAATAAAAGGTAATTTACAGATTTCAATAAAACGTAAGTGGTTAATTAAACAAGTTATTCGTAGTAATTACCGTAAAGGTGCGCGTTTCATTAAACTGTGTGATTCCGCGTTTACTGCGAGCAGTTGGTTTATTTATCGGTTTCGAAATTAACCTTTAGGCGCTATGCAAATGATAGGGTTTAGACGACCATACTCAAATCGCAGAACAACTTAAGTTACCATACCTCGAAAATTGCGAAATTTAAGTGGAAAATGGCACATTACGACATTACTTGACATTTAATTAAAAGTTTCAGTTTCAAGGTTGTCTAGAAGATTAAGACTTAACTTGTCTCGTTCGTTAAATACAATGACATCTGAACGTGGCCAGAATTAATCATCTGTGACCCTGGTAATTGATAGCTATTACACACTATCCGATATCTTGGCAGAAACTTGATGTATATTCGATATCAGGGTTATAACTTGTGGTTTGAATGTGCTCAGATCTGTAGAGTAGCCGGACACGGATACTCTCCTCAGTAACTTAAGTTCAATTAAGTGTACAACTGCGAGAGTACAAAGTGTTTCTTTGTCTTATGTCACTTTCTATACACCTCAATCTTTGACACACCTCAACGGGAAAGAAATACAAATACAGATAACACTTATGTTTCTGGCAAGTACAAATTAAGGAGTGACATTTTCAAGAAATGATCCATGAACCTTACTTTAGGCTTACAACCTGTTTCAGGGAGTATTATGCTCATCCCATTGTTTCAATTTGCGTATTCTGAGAGCTACACCGGCATACCTTAAGGCACGTCTTCCAAACGTTTAGGGAGACAGATAAATACATTTACTTATAACACCCCGTCTATTTACCGTCTCCGTGAACGTAATAACGTGATTACTCAGCCAAACCGCCGCGTCGCACAAACTGATACAAACAAATGTATCATTACGAGCCTACTGCCGGCGCTGCCTACGTTGTCGCTTACACTATTGACTTTGTATGTACTTGAACTTTTTATAAATAGCATTAGCATTAGTAGATTTATTTATGACGCTGCTTGTTGTTTATTCAATTTAGCTAATACATGTGCTGCTACATTTACTTGAGAGAGTAAATAGTTACGTTCAAAGATGTAGTGTTAAGGAAATGTGGAAAAGAGGGCACTGCCATTAAAGTAAACTACTTAATTATTATGTTAAGACCACGGCGTAGGAAACATAGTGGCATACATCTTCTAGCAGTTCTAGCTAGATGAAATGATGATTTGAGATAGGTCGCTAGCAGAAACCGGATATGACAAACCAGACCCAGGATAGACGCGTATTGGACAAGGTCTATTTCCCACAGTTGACTGTTACCGACGATGATGATCCGTATCTATTATATTTACAATCTACGAGTATTATTGGTAAGTTTTAAAGTTGCAGAAAGTTCCCCATCACAGCAGCTGTCGTGGGTGACAGTTATACGGGAACGATTGTCGCTCACGCTGAGCCGTAAACTTTATCAAGTCCGCGCGAAGATCCCGACGCGACCAGTGCGAATAGGGATGTGCTGTTGTAGGGACGGAATCAAATTGAAGGACCTCTGGATCTCACTTTAAAATAAACAGCGGGCGCTCGATCTTAACTTAACCAAACAACAAAAATATTAAGCTTATATTTTAATGTTTAGATATCATTGAAGGAAGTCCATGACCGATGAGGTTTCCTCCAGTCCATGATCTAGTCAAGATCGCAAATCGAACCTTTGGACCAGAAAAGCGTGGTAACCGGTTATTGTGTAGATCGGGGCCGGGTCCTTGTCTAGTAATCGCGTGTTTGAAGCTGATATTATGATGATGCGTTTGATCAATTCAAAACCTTGCGACCTTCGGCCAAACGTTTTACTCGTAGGTGCAGGTTAGACGTAGACACGGCATACTTACTTACAATTAAATGAACTTGAACTTATACACAGGGGTCCTTCACTTCAGTACCTAAGCCTTAAACAATAAATGAGGAGATGTACATTCCGTAAGTTCTCAAGTATTCGCAATAGTTTCTAGAAACTTTATAACTTCGTTATTAAAAATGCCAAAGCCAAACTTATCATTAAAATAAATCCTAATAAAAAACAACCTTTCAAAAATATTGATAATATAAGATAAAACGAAAAAAAATACACAATATAAAATAGTTTCATTCATTTTGTTAATAGTATGAAATATTTCCGCGACACGTCACTAGTATTCGAGTATTGCTACCACTTAGGAGCAGTCGCGTCAACAAACACGCGGCGACGCCGACGCCGGTGTGAGCGCGGCCTAATGTGACGGATCGGACAGCCAGCACTTCATCACATTTTTATAAGTTGATTTTATTGCGACTTACTTATACGAGTATAGTATTTTTACTTGAAAGGTCAGATCGTAAGACATTCGTTTCTTATTTCATTACTTAACTGACTACTAGACTAATAGAATTCTGATCCTCCCAGACTTTTCATAGAGCGTTTCATTTTATCGAACCGAAATTTTCTCTGGAACCGTGGCTATATTTTTTGTGAATATCGTAAAACAACCCTTAGCTAACGACAGAATCTACAAATATAAACTCATATAGCTTTACAAAAGCAATTAAATAAATTATTGTGAAAGCAAATCAATCTAAAGCCATAAATAGTTACTCAAATTGATTCCACTGAACGATCAGCACGACAATATCTGTTTTATTTTAAAGCAAAGCAACCACTATCATTATCCTACCGAAAGAGCTACCTATTTTGCATTGAGCAGGACCAATTCCAGTTGATCATAAACATAATAAAAGTAAATCGATGACATCTTTGTCTTAAAGCATTGATTCGCGTATTCGTATACGTTTAGAATCAAATCATCGTATACCTACGCTGCGTGAGAGATGATAATCGCCGACGACGCGGAAGCGACAAATATGGAGATCGCTTTGTCATACTTTCAAGAGATAAACGCATGCTTCCATAGTTAAATAATTAATGCCTATATTACTAAAGCAAGTAAGCGATGCAAAGCGAAATGTATTAAGAATCTAGCTAAATCTATTCCACGCCTGTCTTACAGGACCAGTCCAATGACATACATTTAATGGTTCTGAAGCTTGTTACACAGATAGGAAAATTATTAAATCTTTGATTAAAACATAGACTACTTATCTAATGCTAATCTATAATATCTTAGGTTTTTATTAGGCAACCCTTTTTCTCGGTATATGTCAAGTCCAAAAATAAGAAAATACACATCAAAGAGACGAGCGTGATTCATCATTAACTTTGTAATGTTCTTTATCAAAGTAAAACGCTAGTAAAAATAAGGCGTCCTTAAACCGTAAACAGCCACCATGCTCCGCGTCCCGGAGCGAATTCCGCAGATATTCTCGGTCGTTTTTTACCGCACGCACTTCCGGCCCCAGCGCATTCCCAGGCTTCTCGGCATGCTCACTAAACTAGTTATTTACTTTAACATTGTTTGAGGGATCGCCATCGGATTACCCCGGGCGGGGCATGTCCGCGATCTGTAGCGTTATTCGATTGGCCGAAAGTGTATCGAATAGCTCCGAATCCCGCGTCGCGTCGGATCGAGGCCGTGTTTATGTAGGCTAAAGCACTTACGACTGAGATGCTCGCAGAAGGTAAAAGTTTCGGAGACAAAGTAGAAGGCGCCCCGATAAAGTATGTCGCGGCCGTTGCCAAGTTCCGAAGCTGTATGAAGTTAAAAATGTGCTACATAAACACTACTTCTATCGAGACGAGAGCGGAAAGCCTTTGTGTCGCAAACAAATGTGAGGAGCTCATAATTACGGGTACGAATGTGATACTAATAAGAGTCTCGAAGCCTTTGAAGAGTTATCATCAGCCGGCGGGTAATACAAACCAAAGAAATTATATTAAGTTACGCAACGCAATTACGGACGTCGCGAGGCGGGGCGGTCCGCGCTCTCTTTGATCGGCGGCGGCGGCGGCGGCGGCGGTGGCGCTGCCGCGCGAGTGTTGCCGCCGGGAGCCTAATTTTGATGAATCTGCCGCGCCGCGGCGCCGGCTAACTTTTCACATCACGCGGAAAAATGCGAAAAATGTTGTTCCCTTCTACGCGCGTGAACGACGTATTGTGATGTAAATAAGGCTGCAGTCGGGTGATCGCGTGATATATCGCCGCGCTCGTGCGTAATGGCCCAACTTCAGAACTTTAACACGGCTGATATGACTAAAAGTGCGCATTTATTGATAAATGGCTGCGAAAAACGTTGTTTTAGAAAAGCGGGGTTTTTGCTGTGTTTGAAACCTCACGAGAGTAGCGTGGTTAAATAAATAAATTAGTTTATATTAGTTAGAAAATGATTTCCCGCGCGGCAAACGTGGAGGTACATGCCGCCATTTTAAGAAAGTTAGCAACGGTTAGTTCCGGTTGGCGCTCGAGTGAGTCTGCGACTGGCAGCTCGCCCGGAAGCGCTCGGAACACGTTTGAAATGCTATTCGTCGTCACGTCGGGATAAGAAAAATGTCGAGTGAGGGTGAAAAACAGTTTTAAGCGTGAATAACACGCGCTAATGCCGGCTCCGAGGCGGGCTAAGAAGTGGAACACCGGTTTATCGGCCGCATACCCCGCGCGGGCCGCGCGACTCTGCTATTTTAAGCTATATTCTCCGCTATTCTGCGCTATTCTCCGCTATTTCGCGCTTCGTCCCCGGCTGCAGGGACGCTGCAAATATTATCATCTTAATAAAATTCTGCAACGGTGCGCTAAAGCGCTGCCGTGGCACGCGGCGACCTCGCCCTCCTTTAAAACACCGAATTTGGAACTCCATCAGCATTTCTAATTTATACACTTAAGAAAACAGCTCGTAATCAACACAAATTTCATTTAAATAAACTGATCGTTCGATTGCATTTTGGTTGTAACTTCGAATGCATTAAAGTCCTCTTAACCCCATACAACTCTTTTCGACGTGTTCGACAAAAGTTCGTATCTGGTGCCCACAACATTTACCTATAAATATATAAATTTGAAATAACAAGATTAATATGAACCAAAATTAAAACTAAACTACGGCTTCTGTGGAGAGTCGAGCACACCGTTTGTCGCCACAGTCATAAAGCCACTACATTGAGATAGTAAAGCTATAACGAATTGTGGTTTAAATTAATAAGAAATTAATCACCTACTTTTTAACTAATTATCGGTAATTTATTTATTTAGACTTTATCACACAATACAAAATAGTTAATAGTACAAATGGCCGACTTAAAGTCATGAAGCATTTTCTACCAGTCAACCATAGGGCCAAACAGAAACTATAGCAGTTGATGCAGGATCATTAAAAGCAGTCAATCTATCAGTGACGCCTCTATTTTTTGCCAAATATATCTGTGACAAACCACCATTGTAACATATTGTGAGTGTTTTTAATATATTTTGTATTTGTATGTTTCTGATATGAGTTTCCGGGTAAGCCGCCAGGGCTCGCTCGCAGTTCGCAGGGCGCACGAGGCGATCCCTCAAACAAATCGAGCGCATCATTCTCCGCGTGACAAGTCCCCGCAATTCGCCCGATACTGAAATATGGATACCCGTGCGTATCATCAACATTACTGGCGGTCCGAGGCAGCCTTCAATAAAGCTATTGATGGTTCTGTCATTCTCAAAACATTGCTTTTTGAAAGAGTATGTGCCCGAGATATGTAACTACTTTGTCGATGTATTTTGACGTGTGTGCTGTTCTCGTATTAGCTTGCTTAGCCATGAAAAGTGTTTTTTTTCCACATGACCCTGTTTGTATAGTCTGTAAAAAACTGAATGGCTTTTGATATATTGATAACGGATAAAGTCGAAATATGTCCGGTATATCGCAATCAGCAACATGGCAATTTAACATTGAATGCGGGCCCTGTGCTTGTGTATCGACATCGACTAACCCCATGACAGTTGGTCCGAGCCGCACTTGTCCTGTCTAATTAGCACCGGTGTTAATCGCCCGACAATCAACAGCCAGCCAGCCACCGCTAATAACACCAACAATCTTTTCGCTGATTTGTACCAATTTAAATGTGTAATCAGTGTAATTAAAATACCCTTATTTGATTAAATATTGTACGTAGCTTTACTGACTTGACAATACATAAAGACTAGCGTAAGGTGTTGCAGGTGTCCATGGGCGACGATAATCGCTTGCCATCAGGCGACCCGTCTACTCGTTTGCTTCCCCATATCATAAAAAAACAGAAAAGAATAAAACAGCACACGAGAAGCATCTAAATACACGACGTTTGAATATTATCCTAAGAATAATTGTTGAAAATTGGAATATGTCTCGTTCAGGTATTCCTATTCTACATTGTTCTTTTGAACTACAACTACGGCAAAGCAAAACTAAGTAGAGCTTTAGAAAATGCAGTGAAATATGTTCGATTCGGGAACGTGGCCAATCCGCAGAATTCCCACAACAGGTGAAGGGTGTACGACTGTACGTGCCGTGACTATCGCGTATACAGTTTCCGCAGCTTACAAAACTGAGTCTGCACAAAAATAATCTGGCATACCCATCATAAACGTCAAAAGTCCTTAGCAAATTATTTGATCAGCCTTTAGTTTGATACTCGCAAGCAAGTGCTTGCGACCCTGCTAACGAGTTAAAACAATCCTCGCCATTACCACGCTTTCACTCGACCGTAGCCTGGACTCTTTAAGGATGTACAGTATCTACACGACATTCCCATTGAAGCAATTTTTTCAGTCCAGGAGCCTAAAGACATTTTCCAATTATGTTTATTCAAGTGCTGCAGTTGCTCCGGCCTTAGACTTCTGTCTGCAGAGGGTTGCAGTACAGTGCAGTGACTCCATTAGAAATGACTGTAAATATAGTGGTTTAACGCTTATGCAAATTATTCTGCATAGCGAGTCTTGCTGCTGAGTGTACGATGCGTATGCACGGCACGCACCCTGCATGCGCGCATGAAATCCCGGCTTTGCTGCTGCGGGCCCGAGAGGTGCGCCCGGTACGCTCGGCCCGCGGCTCTGACGCTCTTATGGCTACGTACAGTCTGCATATAAAGTAGCAAATAAATTTAGAAAAATTATCAGCTAATTTTTACGCCGTGCTGTGCTGTAGCAGAGAATAGTTTGAGCTAAGATTCGGTCGGATCAATTAAGAAACTGGAAAACATTACATACTACGTTTTTGCTGTTATAAGTCTACGATATATATGATTAGTTGATTAGAACCCGCGCGAGTAAGTTTTCTCCGACGAGTTCGATATTTGAAATAAAACACTGATTATTCAGCTTCTATAAATAGACCGCCACCATATTGGGGTAAAAGCTTTTTATAAATGGCGCAATTAATCAAATATCGCGCGACGTTCCGGTCCGCGAACGTGCCCATAATCCACTTCTGTTTACTCGACTAAAACCATAGTTCAAAGTTCGCAGGCCTCGAATAGACGCCGCTGACTATCAGTTAAGTACGTGAGATATCTCAAGTCTCTAAAAGGGCGCATGTAAAGGATAATTCAACGCACATAAGCTCTTTAACGCGGCGAGGACGACCATTGTGCCGCCTTTATCCGGATATTTTTAAAGAGATTTCCCTCCAATCCTTTCGCACTAGTTACCTTCCCGCAAAGGCACAAAGGGAGGAAATAGATGCAATTTACGTCTTCTCTGGTGGCGCGTGTTCCTTGGGCAATAAAGGGTATTTTACCGCGCGGCTGGCAGCCGACAATAAGACGTTACCTCCTTTTATAACAGTAAAGATAAGTCTGTATTAGTTAGCTAGCACTCGAGAGCCCTATTGCTTCGTGGTATAGCTTTAGGTTGCAGTAAAATGTCAATGTACACGTTATTGTCTCTAAGCTTACAATTTCCTTTAAAAAGGCTCTATACGTCTAAAACCCTACAACTTTTCCACTATTAACACTATTTAAACGAAGGCTAACTTGTTTGTTAGCAATACTAGACTTGGATATTATACATTTTGTGCAGTAAGTAATGAAAAATCAGGCCCCAGGTTTCAGCACAAGTCGCCCTGCGAGCCGCCAAGCCCCTTGAAATAGTGTCATCTTTTTGAGTATAACACACGTAACTTTCTCTTAACGGCTGGCCAGAGATGGTGCCGGATCGAGACGAGCAGAAATTAAGGAGGCTTTTCTCAGCCATAGGGCACTCTGGCCTCACAAAACATGTTGTCACAAAGTTGATCGACGACCAAAGGCTGGGTAAAACCACGACCCTTAAAACTATTGTCTGTTTGTGGACAACCTTGTAACATATCCATCATTGTAGAGTGTCACACTCAACTTGCACTAGTAACGTTACTTTAAGGTAATTTAATGGCGGGTGAGAGCCCAATTTTGTTGAGTGTGCCAGTGATTTTGCCTAAAAGGAACTGACTGGTTTCCCACTTTCCCATCCCATTTTTTACTGCAATGCACAATCCTTTCATAAGTTATGATGATGTATTTTGATGATCCATCTCTATATTAACAAACTGACATGAAACTAACAGCTGTTTACATACTTTTACTAGGTTTTGCGAGGATTCCCATCCAATAAAGTAGGAAAGAGCTCCGGTGGCGCCCCGACATGATGAGTTACTCTGAAGTTTGAAATTCGGAGTGCGTATCATGCCATTCCTCTCGCTCACGTGTTAAACTATATTTGGATGAGCGCGAGACGGTACGATACCAACATTGAATTTGTAACCTCAGAGTAGCCCCTCTACTCGCGCGCCTGATCCTCTCACCGCCATTACCCCGCATCAAACATGCAGAGCCTGCTCCGTGGTAATACAGGCTACAATACATCGGGATGCCGCGATTTGCTAAGACGGAATAAGCTTAGGTTTATGTTCCAGAAAGTACTACTGTTCAAAAATTTATATCTGCATTACAAACTACAATCGGCGATGTAGACAGGATTTTTGTATTATCAGCTGGAAATACTGTCTTTTTTGATATCGTGCGCTTTATGCATGAGCTCCACTACCATAAATTTTATATACGATAATAAAAATATAAAACGATAATTTTCTTTATATTCGCAATAGGTACGGTAAAAGCTCTTCTAGTACACGGAATATTTTAATAACTCTACGTAGAGCTTTCCTAGAGCTTATTACAGTGTCATAAGTGCCACTATATGAGCTTTTTCATAAGCTCGGCGCCACGGCGTGATTACGTGACGTTTGCAGCACGCCGTGACGGTGACACGTGATGCTCGCACTCACTGCTGACATCTGATGGGTTGAGGATTATTAATGTGGATCTTGTGAAAAAGTCTGTTTGTTATTAATAAATACGTATTGTAAAATTAAGCTAAGCAATATATATTATGAATAAGAATTTAGAATTGTATATATTTCTGACGTTTTTATTTAATTTCGCTACCCAAAGGTTGTCTGGAAGAGATCGCTCTTTGGCGATAAGACCGCCTGTTGTATACCTCTATTGAATGTTACGTGTAATCGGAATTTGTTCGTATTTATTTCCTGTTGAGGTGTGCAATAAAGAATATTCATATATTAATATTACTTAACTTAATATTACACTTTTTCACTGTCAATTGACACTGAACTCTGAATGTCCACTCAATTTTACAGATGATATTCTTAGGGGAAAACATCTAATATAGGATCCAGATAAAAACCAAACCACTGCACACCCATAACTCAAATATATTTTATTATGTCACATATTACGTAACACTTTCATAAACTATAAATATATACTATATCCGTAATTGAGTTAGTTCGCCACTAGAACAACATCTGCGTGTGCAAGATGCTGTCCAAACACTTTCGAGTTTCTCTTAATTAAAGTGCGCGGTCACTCGTGGAGCGGCAGCCCTACGCGTTTATTTTTAGCGCAGCGGCAGCCCTGACGACAGCCCCGAGACCCCGCGGCGCCGCAAATAAAGTAAAAATCCCTGCTCTTTGGAAATTCAATAACTTCCAGCGGATGTAGCGACGCGGACTTTAAAATATGATAGATGATGTCGCAAGCTCTAGGTAGCGGCGGCGCAGGGTTGCCAGCCCGCCATTCGACATGATGCCCGGTTTTCACCTACATCGGTTTAAAGTGCAGACTTGTGGAAATAGGGATGAACGACATAGAATTTGTTATTTTGTCAAACAGAAAAATTGCTTGAGTTTTCAATTTAAAAAGAAAAGCAAGTAGAAAATATGTACCTACTCGTAATATAACCCCTTATGCCACCACTATAGTTTGGCTTTTCAAATGGTAAATTACGTAATTGTTAGTTTTTTGTTTCATAAATAATGTGTACTTATTTAATTTTATCATTATAGGTTTAATTTCGCTGTTTCATTTTGTTATATTTTATTACTACAAGTAAAATAATCATTAATTAATAATAAATCGATAAAATTATCCACTAATTTATTTATTTATTTAATATTTATTGCACAAATGAAAAACAGATCGTACAAAAGGCTGACTTAATGCCCTTGGGCATTCTCTGCCAGTCAACCATCTAATATTATTGAACAATACTTTTTCTACCGGTAGGTGGAAAAGCGAACCTAGACTTACATTTTACTAAATGTGTGATAAGCGCGGCAACCCTAAGACAGGTCAATTTATTGGCAGGCAACGTGTAAGCTACGGTGCTTGAACCACTCGACTCGGTTCCGTAGCACTCGTGTGCCGTAGTCACGTCGACACCACCTGTACTATTGCTCTATTTCTCGACCCTTCCCTTTAAATAACTGGCATTATTTACTACTCTGATCCCACGCTCAAAAAGTTTTCAGTTGTTTCATGTCCTAAAGGCGAAATTGAAAATAAAACTAATGCCACCCCTATATCTAGAAGGCGACTGATTTAAGCATTGGCAAGCGATGCGGTGTGGGTGCGCAGCTTACTCCCCCTTGCTCTGTGCGGTTGCATCGAAAACAAGTCGCAGTCTTGTCGTTTATCTAAATGCCTTCATTGCTAAATGCTTCCAACATTCATGGGTTTTGTTTATACTTACTTGCCGGGATTTCTATCGACATGGTGGGAGGTAAGCAAAGAAAGGATATTTTCTCAACTCATAAATCTAAATCTACGAATACACTAAAAATTGCCACCTGAAAGGCCAGCAACGCACTTGTGACTCCGCTGGTGTTGCAGTTGTCTATGGGCGACGGTAGTCGCTTTTCATCAGGCGATCCGTTTACTCATTTGCCCCCCATGACATAACAAAAACACACACAGATTTAAGAGTGACGAATTACGAATAATATGACGCTGTCCCCCCATAAACAGACGGCTTTTAAGTTATTAACACTTCTTTTACTCCTCTTGTCATAGGTTTAAATTGTGGTGTGTGTCTCGGCAACCCTGAAGGTGGTTGATTTATTGGCGGGCGACGTGGAGTGAGCTATAACGGCGCTAAGCGCGCACTTGACTCAGTTCCGCCGCTGCGTCGGGCACGAGGCAAGCAGCCATTTTGTTCTCTCTCCTAGTGCGTGCATTTGCTGGAAATCTTACCTCGTTTACTTCACCTGTCAAGGTTTTCCCAGATGGCAAGGAGCTTTCCAGTAGAAACAAACATGTTTTTATTGGGTTTGGAACGTTTCATTCTACTTCATGTATTCGCAGTATCTGTATTCGAAATTACCTTGACAATTAAAAATTAGGTCGTAATACATAGCATTATTATATAGCGTGTAATTTCAGACAACCTCAAACTTAACAAGTTCTTAGCCAAGGCCCTAATGAATGCGTTTTTTTATAAATTAATTAATATGTAGGTACGACTTTTTTCTCATAAAATAATTCAGCATGTAATGTAACTCGTTTTTATTCGCACTTAGTCATCTACTGTCTATAAAAGCCAATGTGTCAAACAAGTGTACGCAATATTTCTGCTAAAAAAAATACTTAATTACGCCCTAGTAGTTATAAATAAATAAATATTATGTGACAGTCATACACAAATCGACCTAGTCCCAAACTAAGCAAAGCTTGTACTTTGGGTACTAGACGACGATATACATAATATATAAATACATATATACATAACATCCATGACCCAAGAACAAATATTCGAGTTCATCACACAAATATTTGCCCCGCCCGGGATTCGAACCCGGGACCGCCGGCTCAGTAGGCAAAAGTCTGCAAACTGCGCCAAACGCGTCGTCAACACTAAATTAACGATTTGTTTAAATATTGGTTCATAGCACTAAAATCTACTACTGGTTACACGCTGTACAGTCGAGTTCATTTACATCTACACACTTACGAGAACACAAATATCTGAACACGACCCTATGCTCCTGACAAGAGGGTCGTGTTCAGATATTTTTGTTCTCGTAAGTGTGTAGATGTAAATGAACTCGACTGTACTATCGCCCCGAAAAACTACAATAATGCGCAAAATCCATGATAATTCAATTTCTAAATATTTTAAAGTTCGTGCTGCAGTAGGTACTAAATGAGCCGTATACTACTGAAGTAAATGCTTCATATTTAAACATCTGCCAATTATTACAAGCCTTCCTGCTCCATTGTGACACAACTGACGTAATTAATTAGATACAAGTAGTGAAAATTACAGTTATTTGGTATTAGGCTAATGAAGTAGCGTCCGCAAGCACATTAGCATCGCGCCAGCTGTTTTGCATACATTATTCGAGAGGGATATTACGTACACGGTCTAATGCTAATTTAGTTTCGATTTATCGAAAATTACATTGCATTACATTGGTTTAAACCTAACAATGGCTATAGAATTTTTAACATATCTCCCATTAGGCTCAGACATAATAATAATAATTATAAAAACGATTTATGCTCACGTAAAAATTGCCAAAAATTGTGAGGAGGTGAGTGGGCCGTTAGTCGCGTAGCAGCACGGATGGCTGTCCCTGAAGAAGAGCTCCATATGAGTTCTAAACATGTCGGGCCGTTTTATGGCATACCAAAAGAGGGAAATATAAATGATTTTCACCTGAAATAAGAGGAATGACAAACAGGCTACCTTTTTAGGGTTCCGTACCCAAAGGGTAAAAACGGGACCCTATTACTGAGACTTCGTTGTCCGTCCGTCCGTCCGTCCGTCCATCCGTCCGTCCGTCTGTCACCAGGCTGTATCTCAAGAACGGTGATAGCTAGACAGTTGAAATTTTCACAGATGATGTATTTCTATTGCCGCTATAACAACAAATACTAAAAATAAAATAAAATAAATATTTAAGGGGGGCTCCCATACAACAAACTTGTTATAGATTATATATATATATATATATATACATATATAGGTACGGAACCCTTCATGCGCGAGTCAGACTCGCACTTGCCCAATTTTCTAGGTTATATCAAACAAAATGTTATTATTTGGTCAACGTCTACCTAACATACACAAGCAAGGCGTCAGAAGCCGATGCTGCGCCGCGTGGCGGCGACGCGCCCTCAACCCGCCATCTTGCAACGATATGGCGACAAATGTGGTGCACGTGGGATCACACCTTTAAAGACTACGTTCTCCGAATAATTTTGTCGGAAGTTAAATTAAATCCGCCCGTGTAATCATAATCTTAGGTCTAACTGAGTGGAGCACTATCTAAAAACTAGAACCAAATAAAAGTTTTAGAAACAATTTCCAGTTTAGCATGACATGTTTCACGATTGTGGGGTACCTAAGTAAGATAAATTTA
The DNA here is from genome assembly GCA_932273695.1 of Apotomis betuletana. Classification (NCBI taxonomy): domain Eukaryota; kingdom Metazoa; phylum Arthropoda; class Insecta; order Lepidoptera; family Tortricidae; genus Apotomis; species Apotomis betuletana. The sequence goes on from OW026301.1 coordinate 29,487,510, forward strand.
CATCTACGGTTCGACTTATTTGAAGTTTGTTAGATGTGGGTCACAGCCGTTGGGTACCTACCCTCAACAAATATATTTTAAATGTACAAGAGCAAGTGTACAAGTGTACAAACGGCGGGATATAAATTCGAGCGCGCGAGCCACATTCATAAAAATGGAACAGTTTTGTAAAACTTTTCTGAATATATGTTTCTAATGGTGACTTGTTTTGATATATTTTGATACATAGGTTGAGCGCACTCCCACCAACCACAGCGTAGGTATATGTTAACCTGTAACACTTTTATCTGCATTTTATATGTCCAACTACTGCATTGACTGGATATACAATAATATAGAAATACATACCCATTAATTTTGTAGCAACGGCAGCCAGACTGCACGTTTCACAAAAATTACATGCGACAATTAATGACTATTGTCACGACGAATGTTTCATAAACCTCGGTAACAACGCACTAACCTGACACCTGTCACTACCGACTGTCAGCGCAGCTAATACGTTAGTTCGTAATGTTCGCCTCTATTAAACTATCGATCAAACGGATAGACGTCGGTGGATTCATTCAACACGTACCTACTCGTGTGATGTATGCACATAATTCAACTTAGACGTGTATGTCTATTTTTCATTCTTTATTTTTTTTTTTTCTACCTTTAAACATAATGGATCCGTGATGAGAGATGCCACTGGAGATCAGACAAAAAAAGACAATTTAAATATGCGGGTAGGTATTTATAAAAGTACAAACAACTACGTATTCACTCTACTTATATATTTAGGAGAAGATACATCCTGCGATCTCAAATGTATAGAGTAGCATTTGTCCCCCGCATCATTAGGGGGTTCCGCCGACCGACGGAGCCGCCTGGCTGGAACAAAGCCTGAAGTGTACATAATGCGCTAATTAAGGCGGTGTTGTTTGCCCGCCCGTCAGTTATATTATAGTACAAGTCCCCGCCATTCATCCACTGAATCATATCGTTTTTCCTAGTTTTATTTATATTGTTTGTGAGTTGAAAACTAACATTATATTCATATTATGAACATTATTCTGTCAGTAGGCCACAAGGGCACTTACATGTATAAGTACCAACGTTACACAAGAAAATACCACTGGTGAGAAGAAATGCCGAAGGAAACTCAACAGTCATTACTATCACTGGTTGGGCTGGTGGAACATTGTGTATTTGACGGCCAGTAGTATCATTGCAGTGATTACTATCTCTTCCGTCGTATAGTAAATATAGCCTTGCCAAAATCAAGACTGACTAAGGAAAGGCCACTCTGACATATTTACTTTTTACCCCTAGTATCATCAGGAAAGTTGATGTGGAAAACCTGTGGCAGCCGGGATCTTCGACTATTAGACGACACTCGAGTCGAGTGTTGTCTACGCGCGACGCTGACTGGCGTGTTTACGCGTATCGCGAGATTTGGCGTGTACGCGTAACGCGGGCCGGCGCGCCGCGGAGGCTTCCCATTTGACACGTGAGGCTGTCTGTTTAACTGCCGTCATTCGCGGCTGCAAACACGGAGTATTTGCCTCACGGGATGGGAAGTGTCTTCATTGTGTATTGTGGAACACACGCGTACGAATAATTGGAAGGAGCCGTTGTTTGACTGTAACTTGAAGGCATCATTTTGGGTTTGACACTGGTATAATGACTTTATGACAACATTAATATTCAATGTTATGTCCATTAGCTGCCAAAATACAATAGTTATATATAGCATTACAAGCAACCAAGTCCATTACTAGATATAGTCCTCCCCTAAAGAACGTCACTTTACCGGCATTCCGGAAAATAATTATTCAATCAACTTTCTTTAATTCAATTCATTGACATTAACCTCATTCAAATTTACACAGTGAAAAAGCTTTGTTCTTTTACAGCTCACTTTATAAGAGAAGCCAGTTGCGTGACATGACCCAATGCAGCTTGTTTGTCGGATGGTGACGTTGTCGCCGCTCGTGACAGTGTCAGAGGAATATCGGCTTCGTAACGTGCCCGTCATTCAGGAGGCACGTCGCGCGGCTAGACTGACTATGTCAGGATTGAACTGAAATACAGCGCATCGAATATTTAATTGAATCAATGGAGAATTGCACTAAAGAACACAAACACAGCTTTTATTTAACTTGCTATTAGTTATATAACTATGTTTGTTTGGGAGAAATCTTGCAACTCAATTTTAAAGCGGATATCTTCAACCGGTTGAGCTGAAGTTATGCGAGATTGCTACTTAACTTTGATGACAATACCATGATGGGACTGGTCTGATGATGGAGCCGGAAAACTTTGTCTCGGTTCTTTAGAATCGTCTCAGTAAGCAATTGATAGATGTTCAAGGAAAAGTACAGTCGGCTATAAAATTGCTATTACCACCGAGTTAAGGAGCGACAAACTGCTGCCCAAAATGTGCTGAGGAGGTTTTTACTTACTTCCTTATCTTCCATTTAAAAAATATGTATTTTCTAAAGCACTAGTACATTTTGACCATGTATAAAGTACTACTACTAGGAAGTGTTTCTTATATGTACACTATTTCTTTTCTTTTTTGAAGCCTTAACTAAACTAGGCGCACTCATTATCCGGCTGCAGTAAATCACGGAGTAAATAAATCGTCTGCTCTGAAAGGCTCCATTCCGTCGCTGCAGCGTCTCGCTCGCCACGTTGCCGGTAATCTAGGTCACATCTTGTGTCTAAATAATGTCCGTGCAGAGTCTGGGGCTGACAGATCATCTAGGCGATAAAAATTACCAAACTGGCGCCCCGGCGCTGAACACCATTACAATTCAATCCTCGAGCTCAAGTGACTGCCAGAAATTTAAGGTGACTAAATATTTGGTTTTTCAATGGTCTATTTTGACTGAGAGAAGAAATGTCAAGGATGAGGTCTTTAATTGAAAATAAGTGCTGCCACGACTACTAGACCACGCGGTAGGTCTCCCATGAGGTGGACTGACCAATTCAAATCGGCCACAAACTGCCCTCTGCACGAGAGCACCAGACGCTGTGAGAGGTGAGAGAAAAATGTCGCCTTGTGGTTAGGCTTGCCACACAAGAAATGACAGCCACGACCACTCTGCTAAGAGTAACGACAATGAAGACAGTGCTGCCAATTGTGGGATAATATTATAGCGGTGAGAACTCTGTCAGCACAACGACATCATTGGGACACGTCAGTACAATAGCAGCACTGCTTATTCACTTTTGGCATGACGATACGTATACAATTTGTAAGTCGATCACAAGAAGAATGAATAGTAAAAATAACAGTATCTCAATCGAGCACCATTCACTCCAAACACTTAACCTATGAAACGAACTTTCAAGTCATTAAATCTGCGCTAAACGACAGCGCAATTAACGATCCCGCGATCTCGGTCCTTTAAAATGTAATGTAGGTCACATCTCGCGTTACTAAATATTGTCTCGGGGCGATGCGGCCTGCGGTTGACAGATAATTTCGGCTCAAAGCGGGAGCAGTGTTGCCAGTGCATAATGAGCCGCGATGGCACTGCCGAGCGGTGCGTGTCCGACGGATGTATGCCGAGCCAACAACCGGTATCTCATCGATTATCGAACCCAGTAGTTGGCATCGGGCACGTCACAGCGTCACGCATAGTTCTCGCACTGTACTGAATGGCAATAAATAGATAGAGTTCGTATTTGTCGAGCAACAAACTATCGTGTGCATGTGTCACAGTTGTACCTACACTACGCGTGTGCTCCATGTAGGTATCGAAAGACAAGGTGATTGGATTTATTTATTACGCCTATAGGAAGGTATATTTTATGGCTTTTACATTATTAATTATTTTAGATTAATTTGTTAGTTGGGTAAAAGAAATTCAAAGTTGCGATACAGATAATTTTAAACAACCCTGCCTTGGTCTGTGTTATGCACATTCTCGATAAGATTCAAATCGACGAGCTCACTTGTTCTCAGTTTGCTGAACTCAGTTATTACTCTAGTAGCAGTGCGAGGAGTTCGCGGTGGCGCGTGGTCTCCAATATAACGCCAAAAAGAATAAGCAAATATCATGATATTTAAAGCGGCTTCCAAGACGTAAACTCGAATACCAACGGGCATATGATGCTCGCATATATTATTATCAAACGATTAATAAGTGACAAAGCATCCGTCACGGAGCCGTACGTCGAGGCTGTTCGCAGATGAATATACAGACAGTTTCCCAGGGCCCAGCTATCATGAGGAAACGGTGTGCATCTGCATTGAAGCGCCTACGCGAGAGCTCCAGCAGCATGTGTTCTCAGACCGGTGGATCCATTTCCACACACCGTAATTGATGTCGTTTGTCACATAATACTAGCACTAAGTTTTTTGATTTATTTCTACTAACAAAGAGTATGGATTTGGAAACGGAAATAAAGGAATTGACTTGATTTTCAATATCGTCTTTGCCTTCGCCTATCAGACACCAATCTTGTAGCTCGTAGACACGTGATAAGCCGTCAGCTAGTAGAGACGTGATACGTCGTCAGAGCATGTAGCCTGTATCGCAGTCGAGGGATTATTGCATTTAGCGAGCACTTCGCCTCGCCGCCTTTGTAGCGAGGATATCATTAAAACGTGCAAGATACTTTTTATTGAAACGAGTCCATTTTATTGGTACTTTACGTTCACAACTAGAGTTACGTACAACGCCAACTAATAGATACTAAGATAACTAAGGAAATTATGTGTTTTCATTTTCATCTCAAGTACCTATAACTTATTTTTGCGGTCTGACTGACCAGGCACCGATATGATCTTTGCTTCTATTTTCAAAAATATTGTAGACATATACCTATTCCGAAGTATTTTCTTCGTGCGGCACCAAATATGTTTAATTTAAATACAAAGTACAAGAAACTCAAATTGAACAATTATTATCGTAAATTCCTTGAGAAATACGTAAATATTAAACATTTTATTTATACTGAAACAATTCGCTCTGGGAAACTGCACAATCTGCGTTCGTTTATATTTATTCGAATGCAAAACGAACGAACCGAAAATGCATGTTTTTTTAAATCGGCTTTAATAATATTCATTGGAGCATGTGCGTGTGGAAATTTCCAGCTAAATCGAATGACGGAATGAAGCAGAAGCGACTTTTACGAGACTATGGTGCGGCGCTTCAATACCGAAATGATTGAATCATTGAAAGTGTTCTTGTAAATCGTTAAAATGTTCATAATTATATGAAATATGTAATGTCTCATTAGAGGAGACAGCTATGCATATCCTCTGCTCCTGTGGACCACTTATGCACAAAAGAAGTATCCACTTAGGGCAACACTTTGTGCCCCCAGAGGAGATACAACAACTCACGGCCCAAAGAATCTGGGAATTCCTGGACTCAACGGGCCTCAGCAGTGAGCTTTAAGACAGGGCTGCCACAATAGATCAATTTTGGTCGATGCGGCACACAAAAGGCCCAAGCGAAAATAATAATAATAATAATGTCTCATTATTTGTAATGTGGGAACACCATAATTTTTATATTGAACCATTGGTACAAAAATCAAAGCAAAAACAAAAATTGCCACTATACTGGCAAATTGTGTTGTTCTGTTATATGTAATTTCCTGACAACCTTTTTTGGGTAGTGGAGAACTTGAAATAGTATTTTATGCAACCGTTGTATAAGAGGGGGCAAAAAACGCGAGTGGCATGGGTTACGATGTGAGCGTAGCGAACATCGTAAGAAAGATGCCACGAGCGTTTTTTGACCTACTTATACAACGTTGCATACAATACTTTTTCGACGACTCGACATTTCATAAATAAAATGCAAATAAACAACAAATAAAATAATTACATGTACCCGCTCGGAATCAACAAAATTAAAAAAAAAATTGTCTGAAACTTTTTTTTATTGACGTCCATCTGTCAAAAAAATATGAACTTATACATAAAGGTATACGTTCACTATAAGTACTAAACATCTGTCAAAAAAATATGAACTCCATGCACTGAACATAAAACTTTTTTTTTAAGTTTGCAGCAATGCCTTAGTACCATAAGTTTTTTTTAAATTGCAAATTGTGTGAATGCATCTGTGTATCTTGTAATCTGTGGGTACTAAATGATGCTTTTTTGGCGACATTATAACATCGTTTAGCAGTGTTTTTTTGGGCAGTAGAGTATAGACTTTTACAGATTTCATAATTTATGTCTTTATATTAGAGTTAGTAACTATATAAATGACAGAAAAAAGTACTGGAGAAGAAAAAATATTTTGTTATAAGGCGATGCAAAAATCAGAAAGAATCAAAATGAATACTATATATACGTAAAATATATAAATACATAAATATAATAAACTATTTTACAGCGGGAAAAACTTCCTGTGCCAGCCGTTATAAAACTCTGCTTGGACTAGAGCTCTATGAAAGTAAACTTTATCCTTATATTAATGTAATCCTCTAGGGCTTCCAGTTCCGCTGTAAACTAAATTCATCGATCCCACGATACCCGACGACCGGCGATCGCCGGCCCGGCTCCCGGCGCGGCGTCACGAGACTCGCGCCAAACATTTAATCTCATACATTGTAAGTGCACATAGAGTATGAGAACAAACAGAGTAATTTTCAGTTAAAATGCGGGCGCAGGCTTCGCCCACCGCCCGGCGGGCGGCGGTGCTCTGTGCGACTTGCGAGGGCGCACTTTGTAACCAGCCCGGGTTAAATCTCCACGTGAAATGCTTTGATAGTGCAGTCACGCCAAAAAACGTGGCTCAGGGCCGTATACGAGGCAAAGTAGTGTAATGTAACGTAATGCATCTGAACACCAATCTAATGGGTAATGGCATGCTTTTAGTGTCTCAGAAGATTTCCATGCCACTCGGAAACCAAGTCTATTTAAAAATAGACTTGTTTTGTTTATATTACTTACCTAATATAATACATATGAAATCCTGTTTTTGCAAAACTTTTAAAGATGGTACATACATACATATTACACTCTTGAGTAACTATCATAACGCTCTGTCATTAAAGCTACAGTATTTAAACAGGTACACCAGAAACTATAAATGGTTTATTCGGCTACTGAGTCAATATACAACACACAATGTATTGTGAATTTCGGATCTGATTACTGGCGTTTTCACTGCCTCTTTCTAACTGAAGATAGTTGATACGACGATCTGCGGCATGCAAGAAGAAACTGGTTAAAACATTATATGGGTCTCGCATCGGCTTGGTGGTTCAATAGGTCGGACGCCCGTGTTCGCCCGGAACCGGAAGCCGCTGGAGGCGCAGATTCAAACCCCGCCTGAACCATTAAACTTGACACTATTTGAACATTGTAAGTTTTGTCAATTCGGGATACCTATCAAATTTGAAGCTCCAAGTGTGATCTGGAGTTAACGCCGCCGCTGATCGGAGATTTACCGGACGCTCTCGAGAAGTTCGGGAACTCGCTCAGAGATAATGCGGCTCGTTAGCGCGCCGGCGCCGGCGCCGCCAGGGCTACACTCTTCACAGCCGTCGGTCGACCGGGCGACCCGGTTCTATGCCGGTCGACCGGGCGATCCGGTTCTATGCCGGTCGAAATATATGTGTTGTAAAAGTTGTTTTCGTTAAGTGTTTGCTAGTTCGCGGCGTAATAGAATACGCTGTCAGATGCGTTGCGAGTACGTTTCCCGATTTGTATGGGAAATGTTCTCGAGATCTTTCTTTACCCGTTATCGAGAAAGGCACATCTCTAGTTGCGAGGGGTGAATAAAAATACTCTACGAGATGATCAAGGTACATAGCGACTGGTAATTATATATTTTATTTTCACCCATTTGTAATCGAAATAAGATACCGTAATTAGTATAGCGTTCTTCTGTGAGATCTCGTAACGTGTTTCACTAGTAATATTTGTAAATAGATATAGCTTCGAAAATCACCTAACTAGGTATAGTTAGCTAAAGAAAACTAAGTAAGAATCTTATACAAACGTGTATGTCAGGATGATCCTAGTCTCCTCTACATCATCTACATGGTTACCTTGCAATGTTGGCTAGCCGCAGGGCCCTCCCGCACCGCTGTGCGCGCTCGATCCTCGAGGAGTCTTCGCACCCGGATACTTTTAATTGAGTTCCGGGTACACGCTCACAATCGCTCGGAGAGTGGCTATCGTCCGGGCGGGATGCTCCTCGTTCGGAATAATTCTACTTTTTAATTAAAAGCAGTTACTTACAAGGATGCATAAGTACCTACCTATTCATAGAATCTTTACGCGCTGCAAATGTCTACTTGTCTGTCTGTCAATGACGGAAACCAATATTTGGCTGCCACTATCCGTTTCTCCGTAATAATACACTAAATACCGTAAAAATTCATATGAAAAAATCTCCCTGAAAATCATTTACTAAAGCTGTAAAGTCATGAATGTCCATTCGTAAATTCATGCTTAGATCACAATGTCTTTTTAATGAGGGTGCGTGTTAGTAAAATAATCCCGGATTTTCCAGAAAAAATATTTAAAAAGTTAAATATTCGCAATCATGCAAAATAACATTTTGGTCCAGCAATTTCCATCCACAGAATTCCCGGAATACCAAATTCTGGAATATTACATTCTTTAATCTAATTTAGGTCCCTAGACACCCGAGTAGTTGGATCTTCGAATCTAGATATATTCCGAATCTAATAAATTGAGAGGGAATTTATAGAAGCGAACAATTCAGAACGAGCTAGTCAATTTTTATTTTAGCACGCCGTAATTTTTTTGCTTTTAAACGTATTTCGTCATAAACCTGACTTGGACACTGGGGGGCAAAAAGGTAATTTGGGACACTGGGGGCAAATTCCTTAATTACTTCGCATTCGTCCAGTCTTGTTGGTAATCAAACTTTTGTCAAAATTACAAAGACAAAGGACACGGAGCCTTTACGAATCCTTAAAAACATGAAATTACGGGATGTCAATATTTTTTTTTACTTGATTAGAACTCGTGTAAAGACCTAAGTCTCTCATGTAGATTAACCACCTATTTGATCTTATATTATTAATAACGTAGGTACAAACCATCCCGCTATAATAATATAAACTTACCGCAAAGGCAATAACGCACAAACACAAAGTAACTGGACTCCATTCCCGGTCCTAAAATTGTTGCTTTGTGCACTAGTGCATTCCGAAGGTGATATTTCTCAAGTAGCCCCTTTCTCGCCAGCGCTCGAACTCGTCCGTCGGCAACTAATTGCATTCCAGCCACCGCACTGCACTCGCACCCTTGTTCCACAACTCAAACATTCCCGCCCTAGTGCCCTATTGTGGGGTGTGACTTGCGATTGTTACCGCTTTGGCCAAAGCAGGAGATATTGCAATCTTGCGAGGATAACGGAAAGTCTGCGTGCAAGAACAATATTAAGGATTTACTTCGTGAAGTTTACATTACGAAGTACGCTTTTTCTTATGATCAAAGGGCGGACAGTGGATGCAATATGGTGACGAGAGCATAAGATGGATAAGACTTTTATTATATTTCGAGTAACATTTATGTATGCAGTTTTTGTTATAAATGGTGATGGTGATAATGTTACTGATATTTGTGAAGTACCTATCACTTTAGGAATACGCAACTCTTACATCTGTAGATGTAGAGAGGTCATTTTCTCAATATAAGTGGATAATGATGATGATAAGTGGATAGTGAATGGACTGAAAATATGTAATATCGAAAAAATATGATAATTTACTACAACAATAAAAATTTATTATTTTACATTCAAGTTGTCTACATTAAACCAATTTTAGTAATATCCATATTACGTATATTGTTTGACATGATTTTGACGTATATTTCATCCATTGTCCGCCCTTTGCTTATGACCGACTATAGTATAGGTATCTACGATTTAATTTTTTACCCATCTACACCAAACAACAATATTATTTTACGTGACCCTTTGACAATTAAAACGTAACGTAAGTATTTATTGTACAAAACCCTATTATTCTCGTAATTTACAAGTAACTATTATACCTAATTATATTTGAATCTGATTAACATACAAACGTAATTTAACAATGTTACCTATCTGAAGCTGCCCTGAATCAAAGTTAAACATGTCTTGTAAGTACTGTTCGCTGTTCGTACGTAACGTCCGCACGTGCAACCCACTACTACACGTGTCTGCGGCGAGTGTTCACTAGTTAACTAATAATTATTCTCGTTAGGGGCTCCCTTCGCCGGCGCTAATCAAATAACTATTAAAACGCACGGAGCTGTTTATCCTTTTTTTGTGGTTGCCTGTTTTCAATCTGACTTGAAATTGAAACTAGATATCAGCACATGTTCTCAAACACAAGTAGGAGAGGGAAGTTCGGGGGACGCCATCAGAGGACTATGGGTGCGGTCCGGTGATCACTTGTCTGACTCGTGGTCGCTGGTCTGGTAGAACTGTTTGTGTATGACATTTCTATATAAAGTGTACTCGGTTTCATTATCATCGATTTCAACAAGACAAATCTGCTGTCCATCCTAAATAATCAGAACGTATGCCACATAACTAAAGGCTACAGAGACTTGAAAGTTCCTACACTGACAGCTTATTTCGCTCTTAAATGTTTAGTGATGACGATAACGGACAGCACAGATACTCGAAATTTTAAACTTATTAATGAGTTAATAAGATATGAGAAAATAAGTCATTTTATATATACTTACTAAAATCATAGCACAAACATTTACGTCAATACTTTAAAAGTAATTTTATAGAAGCTTTTTGAGGATGAAAAGCTACTCAATCAAATGTTTTAGCAGAGCGCAGAACACCCGGCAGCAAAACTTTTGGCTCATCACAGAATTCTTATGACAATCTGAGCCGACACTCGGGTTGTACCCGTTCGGAGTTGAAAGCGTACGCTAGGTATCTTAATCTTAATATTATGCTGAGACAAGCTGAATTTTTCAGATAATTTCACATTTACGGCCTTTAGAGCTTTTTATACTGAAGGCGTTTGCATCTTAATGTAAAACATGGAAGTGAATCTTTTTTCATATTATTTGGTTGGTAAGTAAAGTACGCTTCGCTACTTGAATGCTCTCTGGGTCATTCGTTTTTAAAATGTTTAAGCACATTAGCCATGCTCTAGAGTCCGGGATGTTCATTTCACATTAATTTTTCACGTTAGTCCAGACTGTGTGTTTGCGCCAGACACAAATTGAATTTATCCCGGGCCCATGTAAGAACAAATTACCAAAGCAATCTTGCCTAGCGCGAAACAATGGAACGCGATACGCGCCCTATGTACTTAACCTAACTTGATCTACTTTGCTAACCTGGAGTTCAGCCGAATATCTTCCTGGCTGCAAGGTTGTGTTTCTGTTTTGTGTAAAGTGTATGTATGTTTACTTGCACCAATAAACGACGTCCCGGTCTGCGCCGCCGCCGCCCCGATCTCGTCAGCAAACACGCCAAACACAATTCACACTGTAGTAGTCCTTATATCACTCTAAATAACAATCCTTGGGGCGCCCGAAGCAGCCCACCGTACAAGGAATTGTGCCGTATTTCAACACTTTCCGTTAAAGCGTAAAACTTCCAAAATATCTCCCAAACCACGGAGGTTATAATGTTCAAGAGCCGTTACGTTAAAAACCAATATTACCAATGGCGCCGGCTCGCGTCCGCTGGCGACAGCGCGCGCGCTCGCAGCGCCGTGACAGAAAAATGAACTAACTGATTGTGTGGCCAGTGGGTAAAAACCTATCAATTCTCAACAACCACCCGCCCCGGACCGACCCGTCGTCGGTCCGCTCAAACTCCCGGTAGTCGGGATAGCGTTGAAACCGCCCGTCTAAGGATCGAGTCCCTCACTTGTACATCAGCGATCCGTGGAGACCCATCCTTGCCCGCTATCAAGTTAACGATACGCCCCCGTCGCCAACACAACGGTGATAGGTTAGCATCCTTAACCAGTACGAGGTCTCCAACGCACGGTGGGGTCGTCCTGTCCGTCCACTTAACGCGTTGCTGAAGAATGTGCAAATACTCAAGCGACCATCGCTTCCAAAAATTTTGAGTCATTTGCTGCAACATCTGATACCGTGACAACCTATACAACTTAACATCCGTATACGGATACTCCGGCAAGGCGTTAAGTGGTTGGCCAATCAAAAAATGACCTGGGGTAATGGCCTCCAGGTCATTCGGGTCAGCGCTCAACGGACACAAGGGGCGCGAATTTAAAACTGCCTCAATTTTGCAGAACACCGTTGACAATTCCTCAAAGGAGAGGATCGTTGAGCCGATGACCCGATACAAATGAGTCTTGGCAGACTTAACCACTGCCTCAAATATTCCACCCCAGTGGGGGCATCCAGGTGGACTGAAATACCACGAAATGCCCCGACTGGCGATGGCCGTGCCGATCTCTCGCTCATTTTGACTTAAAAATAATACAATTTCCTTTAGACAACGATCGGCGCCCTTGAAGTTGGTACCACAATCCGACCGGATCAAGGCCGGTATCCCTCGTCGAGAAACGAATCGGTCCAGCGCTGCCAAAAAGGCCTCCGTAGAGAGATCAGCTACCATTTCCAAATGAACGGCCTTGGTCGCCAGACACACGAAGACGCACAAATATGCCTTAACCGACTTCGCGTTGCGAAGGCGTGATGTCTTGACCATGAAAGGCCCCGCGAAGTCTGTCCCCACACCAGCAAACGGCCGAGCTTCCGTAACTCGGTCGGGCGGGAGATCTCCCATTTGTGGCTGCATTGTGGCTGCCTTGAGCCGGTAACAAGGCAAGCAACGAAACACAACGCTCCGTATCACTCTCCGTGCCGACAAAATCCAGAACTCCCGCTGCAAAATGCCCAGCAGTGTGTTGCAGCCTGCATGTGAATTCCTGATGTGACGGTCCCAAACCAACAGCTCCACCAGAGCTCCCTTCTTGGGAAGAATTAAAGGATGCCGCGCTGAATACGGCAATTCGGCATTCCGTAGTCGGCCTCCCACCCGGAGCATTCCGTGCTCATCAATAAACGGGTTGAGGCGGACAAGGCTCTTCTTCATTCTGCCCACGCCAGTCCGCAAGATCCTAAGTTCATCCTGGAACTCATTCCCCTGAATGACCCCCACCCAACGTGAGAGAGCCCTTTGCTGCTCCTCAGGTCCCATTACAGGTGACAGGTTGCGCTGTGCCGCAGGGCTTCGACAATTATGGAAAAACCGCATTATCCATCCCGTGACTCGAAGTAGCTTCCCTAGTGAGCTATACCGTTCCAAAAGAGTGTGGTCCACTGCCACAGACTCCACTGTAGTCACATTGACTCTCAGACCCTGGTCAGGGGGTAGTGGCTGGCGTCCGCAGTCATTGAAAGGCCACTCCGTATGTGGCCGCTCCAGCCATTGAGGCCCCCACCAGAGAGAATGCTCAACCAGAGCAGGCGCCGGGCAGCCGCGACTCGAGCAGTCTGCCGGGTTAACTTCACCTGGAACATGTCTCCAGACCAGAGGAGTCTCCGAGTTATTTATCTGTGACACTCGGTTGGCCACAAATACCTCAAGCGTATGGACCGAAGTCTGCAGCCAGCACAACACGATCTGGCTGTCCGTCCATGCGTAAACCGTGTCATTCAGATCCACCGTGCCACGCAGGTTCTGCGCCACATGGTTTAGGAGGCGGGTCAGAAGCGCGGCACCCGCCAATTCCATCTTCGGAATCGTCCACCGGGTCCGAACAGGCGCAACCTTGCTCTTGGCCATGACCAAGCGTACAACGCCCTCGCCAGCAGTCTCACCTGTTCTCAGGTAGACCGCGGCCGCGTACCCTTTCTCAGAAGCATCGCAGAACCCATGCAGGGTCACCCTGGCTCCCGCCTGAGGGAGCAGTTTGCGCGGGATCTCAATTTCTTTAATTTGCGGCAATGTGGTCACGAATGCCGTCCACTCGTGCAGCAGCTCGTCCGTGAGCTGCTCATCCCAGCCTAGTTGGGCCAACCAAAGCTTCTGCATGAAGAACTTTGCCATGAACGTGACCGGAGAGATCCAACCATTTGGGTCGAACGTTCGTGCGATAGTCGAAAGGACTGATCGCTTGGTCCAGGTCTTCGACAGCAATTCGGCCTCACAATTGTATGTGAAGACATCCTGAGTCGGTCGGTACTGGACCCCCAAAATTGCCAACGCATGAGGATTATCCGAGTCCTCAAACAAATGCGGGTCTTGTTGGTGCTCAGCTGGTAGTCCTGCCAGCACCTCTGGGCAGTTTGACAGCCACTTCCTGAGTGCATAGCCACCGGAGGCCATGAGCGCCACCAATTCATCCCTTAGGATGAGCGCTTGCTCAATGCTGTCCGTGCCCGTACAAATGTCATCCACGTAGACATCCCGGTCGATGACGGCAGCTGCGCGAGGGAAGCGCAGCCGTTCCTGGTCAGCCAGCTCTCGTAGCGTCCGCATCGCTACATACGGGCTGGGCTTTAATCCGTACGTGTTCGTGTTCAGCTCATACGTGATCATCGGTTCTTCTGGGCTCTCTCGCCACAATATCAGCTGGAACCGACGGTCATCCGCATGGATCTCCGTTTGGCGAAACATCATCCTCACATCCGTAACGAAGACAACTTGGTGTCTTCTGAAGTCCGTTAGAATGTCTGCAATGTCTCTGGTCAACTTAGGACCAGCGTGCAGGCATTGATTCAGGGACACCCCGTTAGATGTCGCCGCGCTCCCGTCGAACACGACCCTGATCTTGGAGTCAGGTGTCTTCAGGACTGCATGATGAGGCAATACGTAGTGCTCCTCACGACGCCAGTCTACCCTGGATACCGACGTGTGACCCAAAGCCAAATATTCACGCATGAACTCAACATACTTTCGCCGAAAGTTGGAGTCCCGTTTCATGCGCCTTTCCATGGCCATCATCCGTTTCTCAGCCAGGCCCCTGGAGCTCCCCAGCGGAGGTCGCGTCGATAGAAACGGCAGCCGTGTCATAAATCTGCCCGAAGGGAGACGCACCGTGTTGCACTGATAAAATGTCTCGCACTCCTCGTCCAGTGGGCTTGTCCTGGGAGCTGTGGGTGGCTCTTCTGTTGCCCAGAACCTTTGCAGGACCTCCGATAACACGCTGCCGTAGTATATGTTGCTATAATCCGTTGCGTCCTGTGGTCCCCGTACTGGGCCCAATAATGCGTACCCACCTGCGGTACTCACGGCCACCAACCCGTTTGGTTGCAGCTCCCGCTTACCGCTCCGCAGCAGCTTCCCGAGGACGTCAGTTCCAAGTAAGACGTCCACCCGTCCGGGAATTGCGAAGTGAGGGTCGGCCAACTCCAATCCCTTGGCCAGCTTCGTTACCGCCGGCGGTAACCGTACCGAAGGAAGAACCCCGACCACTTCATCTAAAACAATAGCCGTGGCCTTCACCCGCGTGATCGATGCCGAGTCACCCATCTCAAACAGGAGGTCCGTCTGACCCCTGATTTGAGGCACCGGATTGCCACCTATACCTATTGCGCCATCCCGTGATGGCTCCAACCTGAGGCCCAGCCTGGCCACTAGGCGGCTGGACACGATACAACCTTGTGCCCCCGAATCCAGGAGAGACCTCACTGGCACTGGCCGTCCATCCGTACCCCTGACGGTAATCTTAGCCGTCGGTAATAATACCGTCACTGGTGGGGTGGGCACGACGGATGAACAGACCGCTAATTGCTAGCAGGGGGCACCTCCCTCCCCTTCTGCTGGAGGGGGAGAGGGCCCCTGGCCCAGGTATGGGTCCCACCCCGGGTAGTACACCCCTCGACCCATCGGTGCCATGCGCGCCGGCTGGTAATAGCCCATCGGCATCCGTCCCATCTGCGGCGGACGCGCCATCAAGCGTGGGCGCTCTGCGAGGGGTGGGGAGAAGCGACTACTCGGGGGCGGCAACCTGCCCCCCAGCGCGGCCGAGTAAGTCGCGTAACCCGACTCCCCATGGGTCATCTCCGGGCACCCGCCCGAATCTCGGCGCCGATCCCCCCCCCGCGGAGGAGACTGCGGCATCCGGCGGTACTCCGGAGTCCTCGATGACTCCCCTCCCCGAGGAGGGAGCGACCGCTGGTCTCTGGGTGACCCCCCTCTCCGAGGAGGGGGCGACCGCTGGTCTCTGGGTGACCCCCCTCCCCGGTGGGGGGGCGACCGTCCACCCAAGGCTGGCGTAGGAGAGGGAGGATGGCCTCCCGATGAGGCCCCGTACCGCTCCCCACTCTCAGCCAGGCAGAGAAGTTCATGATGGGCTCCTCCACATACTCGGCAGTTGGTGGTCTTACTGCATTCACGCACATAGTGTGCGCCTAGGCAGCGGAAGCACAAGTTTCGCTGCTTGACCACCCCCCTGCGCCTCTGCACCCGCTGTGCTCCAAAATCCGCGCACGCGATGACCGCGTGTCCCCCCTTCCGGCAGAAGGGGCACACTTCCGATTGAAGGGCGTTGTACCGCTGTCCTCCCCGACGGGGCTCCACCGGTTTGGGCCCAACCGTACGCCGGGGTGACGTGGGGGGTTGCGGCGTGGTTGCCCCTTGGCAATCCGCCCGCCTGCACTCACCCTCCAGGAACGCCCTCAATTCGTCAAATGTTGGGAGGTGACTCGATGAATCACCCCCATGTAACTGCTCAAACCGCGCCACCACCTCGCTAGGTAACTTGCGCAAAACCCGGTTCACAACAATGTACTTGTTGTCCCCTAGTGACAACTTGAGTCGCTCCAGCGTATTCACCGCCACCGTGACGGGATTAAGGATTTTCGACCGTATTTCGTGTACATTAGTGACCTTCGATATACTAAATATTTTTTCGATGAGCCCATCAATAATTAATCGCCGATTATCATATCGGTCAATTAATAGGCCCCATGCCGTCTCGTAACTGGAATCCGTAATCTCCAAATGAGTCAAAATATCGTGAGGCTCACCGCGTAATCTCCCCATCAACTGCGCCATTTTATACGCGGGGGTCAAATCCGTGCGCGAGTGCACCACGCTGTTAAAAATGTCGCGAAACCTCGGCCAGTCGGCATATTCACCACCAAATTCCGGGACATTCACTGGTGGCAACGGCGCCATTAGTGCCACACCACTGGGTGCACGCCTTACCCCAACATCCCCTTTTCGGGCGCGCTCGATATCCGCTGCCGCTTGGATGATACTCATCACCATATCACCGCACTGGTCTACATTGCGTTGCACCACTTCAACAGCCTGGGTCCGACTTTCCCCGGTCTCCTCTTCGTCAATACGGGCCAAATATTCGGCATGCAATTTCAATACCGCGTCATATCTTTCATCTACCTGTCGCGCGCGTGACAATAATGCGTCCTCGCGATCCGTACGACCAATTAACGTAACGACTAATGAAAACCATCTTAATTCCGATTCGACCCTTGACGCGACCGTTTTAACTACTGAGGGAGCCATGGTACCAACCTCGATAACGCGGATCAATAAAATAAATTTTTAAAAATAAATTAATAAATTTGGGTGAATAATTTTGTCCGTGGAACCCCGATTTTAGACAATAACAATCCGTTTTTATTTTTCGTACCGAACGCGACAACTTCAAAGTTATTCACCCAACACCAATATTACGCAACGGAAAACAACACTAAATTTATTTTAAATTAAATGTAATTTGAGTGAATAATAGTTCAGCGGAACCCCAATTATTAATTACTTATTAATACGTTTCTCCGTATCGAAACGCAACTATATTTACTTTATTCACTCAACTAACATTTCAATTGAAAGTAATAACTAATATTCTTATAATTTAGTTAGTCTTAATTACGCAAATGCAACTTAACGTAAAAGATTGGAATGCGAACCAAGCGCAATCCACCCTCAAATTTCAATTATGACTTTGATGCTAACTAAATTACTTATCCGAACGTAAATGAAACAAATATCTTTTCTGTGGATATGAACCACGCTTTTGCTACCAAAATTTGTTTCGCGCTAGGCAAGATTGCTTTGGTAATTTGTTCTTACATGGGCCCGGGATAAATTCAATTTGTGTCTGGCGCAAACACTGTGAATACCCTTCGCACTTCAGAACAGGATCTAGTCTTTTGTAAATAAGTACTGCAAAATATAATTACCATGTTTATGATGTAGCGTGAAATACAGGAGCATGTGCTGGATTCGATACATGCACTACACGGACATGTTAGACAGCGTGGCGGCGGCGGCGCGCGGCGTTGATTTACTGCCGCTGTCTCAGCGGTGCCGCTGTCGCCATCGCTGGCGCTGTCGGCAAACAATCCCGAGCGAAAACAGCTTTGCAACAACATTTCGGTATTCATTTGAGTTAACTCAAACCTCTGCCGCGACCAATTTAAAACACTTTATTTATTTTGAGTCCTATTAAAGTGGAATGAAACACTCAATGCTTTAATTTCATTACGGATGCTTTAATACATATGTAGCTTATCCGTAAACACTTTATTCATGCTCGTAGCTTACATACATTTCACACCACACAATGTACAAGAATAAATAACGGTCAAGCAAAAATATGCTACTTATCACTACATAGTATAAAACAAAGTCCCTTCCTGCAGTCTGTCTGTCCCTATGTATGCTTATATCTTTAAAACTACGCAACGGATTTTGATGCGGTTTTTTAATAGATAGAGTGATTCAAGAGGAAGGTTTATATGTATAATACATGCATAGTATATTTAGTATCAACATTGAACCTGTGCGAAGCCGGGGTGGGTCGCTAGTACTACATATAACACAAATTATAAACACAATTTATTCTCTCATTTTAGTCAACCCGCAGACGGGTGAAGAGCATTAAAATGTATAGTTGTAAAATATATATCGTTGAAACGCGCATACACAACCAACCGATATCAAGCAACCGATATGAATTTCTTGACGTCTGCCAGATGCTGGAAAAATTGCAATTACCCCGTTCATGCGTGTATCGGGTGGTCGGTGTCGCTGCGCAGTGACCCGGCGGCTATAATTGGCTGCTAGAGACGCAGCAGCTGATAATAAGCCTGATTAAGGCGCGCGGCGGCGCGTGAGCAACAGGCTCAAGCCGCGAGTGGACTGTTCATAATGTGAATATGATATTTGTACGAATATCCGTCAGAAAGCGAAGGTGTTATGGAATAAGATAGAATTTTCGCTGGATTGTGGCAACTTAGATATTTGTTTGACTATTATACATATATACCTAACAGCTACACAATCACATAACTGCCTATTTTGAAAGTCGAGGACTCCACTTAAGAGTAAGTACTGTGACGCTAACTACCCTGGCCTCTATCATTGAAGTGCATAAATATTCATCCCTTCGATCTATGAACGAAAATGCAGTTCCATTCCTAATTTCTGAAGCTTACAAACCAAAGTTGGCACCGGTTGTCATAAGTCATTTCAATAGATTTTGCTCGCATTTTACAATCCCCGAACATAATGCCCTTAAACCGTTGGCCATCAATGTAAGTTAAAGGATGATGTTCGGGCTGCCACGGAATTGCAGTGCGTCGACAATGTTCGTGGAGGCGCACACGGACTGCTTTTATACCATCATGAGGAAAAGGTGTGCGTCTCTCCTCAATAGAAGTCGTAGCAGCTCGAATAGTATCCTGAGCATGCAGCCCACCGCTGGGACTCGCCGCTGCAGCGTTATGTAGCTGCACGCGCCTGTAGTGCCGGTGCCCAGGCGCCTTTCGTTTTATTTAATTTAAGCTTAATTATAGTATAACTAGTATAGTATAACTAGTATAGTATAACTAGTATAGTATAGTATAACTAGTATACTAACACTATGGATTTAAAGTCCGAAATAAATTATTTGTATTTGTATTAGAGCACAATCAAATATTGTAAAATGGTATAACTTATAAGATTATATTCCTAAAGTTTCTAGAAAGTTTAACTAATATCTAAAAGTACTTGTAGGTCTAGCAATCTTTTATATTGTGACTTGTTTAATTTTTAATTGTGTTTCCACTGAATCCCAGCGTCGGCTGCCGGCATCATGCCGGGTGAATCCTGTTCAATATTTTTTGCGTCTCCATATTATGTTTATTCACTTTGAA
Source organism: Apotomis betuletana (assembly GCA_932273695.1). Taxonomy (NCBI): domain Eukaryota; kingdom Metazoa; phylum Arthropoda; class Insecta; order Lepidoptera; family Tortricidae; genus Apotomis; species Apotomis betuletana. The sequence goes on from OW026301.1 coordinate 29,507,569, forward strand.
CCTGTTTGCTAACTATAATATTCAATCAGTTTTTTTTATATTCAAGATTTAGGCATCATGTGAGTATTATAACTTTAATTTAAAGTCGTTAAAATACGAGAACGAACACGCAAAATCCAGAACTTAAATGGTGTGAAATGTAAATTTCAAATTCGCACTCGTAGCGGACTTTAAAATGAACTTAATTATAGTTCCATATTTTAGCAGACTAAAACATGTTGAACGGTAGATTACACAGAGCCAACTATTTAACCGTCCCAGCCAGACAGACGGACAGCAGTGTTACTTAATTAGCGTGTTTGAAACTAATCAGAAAATCTATCGCCTCCTAATGTTAGAGCGTTTGCTTAGGCGCGTGTGCGCGTGGCCGACGCCAAAGGCTCTTAAAGGACTGCAGACCATTCGTGCCCTAGATAGTCTATTTTATCTTGTTAAGGTTCGCACTTCGACTTAGGGGATCTATTGTTAAGTTAAGACTTAATCCGGTACACCTTCAGGTCACCTTAGAGGAAGAAGTGACGTGCGATCATCGTCTAAGTTGTATATCACTAGCATAACCACTGCACACGGTACTTGCATATAACATCGGGACTAAATACTATTAAGTATTCTGAGCTAGATTCTCTTGAATATGCGCAAGAGGAATTGTAGCTATGCAAATGTATAGATACAATTCCTATTTGCGCATATTCAATAGATTTGTCCGGACTAAGATTGGTTTATGTTGACAGACAATTGGAGCTCTATCAAATGAAAGCGTTACAACATTGTAACAATGACAATGTGTCATGGCTCATGACTGAGGGCAGACTTATACTTACAAATTATAACCTAGCGCGACGATTCCCCGAATCTACTGTAACGATGATGGTGATCTTCATAAACAATGTTAGCTACTTCAGCAAGTTGGTAGGAGTATAACGGTGGACTCGAATAGGGAATGCAAACCGGTAATTTTTTTAAATTACCGGTAATGTAGCGGTAAGCCGATAATTTACTAGAAAACAGAATAAACGAAAAAAGAATGTAGAGACGCGCTGATATCGCGGTCGACCCGCATCTGTGCGGGAACTCGGTCACTGAGATATTACACTCGGTCACCAAGCAAAGACCACCATAGGCCGCGTCACTCTTATAAATCTGATGTTTTTGACAGAACCAACTTACCCTTCAATGTTGCCTGCAGCTTGTGAGCGGTTCTTAAATAAATACAATTATTTTATTATGACGGTATGTAAAACGTCTAAGTTAATTCTAGAATCTAGAGAGTGCTCGTAATTCTGAATAGAAATAACATAAAATTGGCAGAAAAATCACGATTAAGTATTTTTAAATGTTTTAAATGTCTTTATTTATTTTTGAATGTGTAAAAAGCGGTGGTAGCCTAGTGGTTAGGGCATGCGACTTTCAATCCGGAGGTCGCGGGTTCGAACCCGGCCCGTACCAATGAGTTTTTCGGAACTTATGTACGGAATGTCATTTGATATTTACCACTCGCTTTTCGGTGAAGGAAAACATCGTGAGGAAACCACCTAAGCCCAATAAGGCCTAGTTTCCCCTCTGGGTTGGAAGGTCAGATGGCAGTCGCTTGCGTAAAAACTAGTGCCTACGCCACATCTTGGGATTTAGGTAGCCGACCCCGATTGAGAATTCATTCTCAAAAAATGGGACAAAGGCTAGGAGGATGATGAAATGTTTTAAATGTCCTTGTGTCGGTTCTGTGAGCGAGTGTCCCATTGTATCACTTTTTTTATATTATTGATTTATTTTGTTCTTTTTGTCATGTTGTCTAAGTAAAAACTTGTATTCTTACTCGTAGCGTGTCGCAGGTACGACGAAACACTGAAACAAATGTGAAGCTTACTACAAAATAATTCATTTTATGAAGTTTTCCCACAAGTCTGTTATTTTCCTTCATGAACAATAATGAAATTCCAAAGTCAGGTAAAAAGCCGTTCCCTTACCCTTCGCGCGGCGCGGCGTGGAGATGCTTCGGGGCAAATTGTTTGTCTAAACGGTACACGAGACAACTCCGCGCGGCGGGTGTGCGTTAACCGCGCCACAATTAAAAGTTTGCCGTAATCTACCGCCGCCCCTCGCCCCGCACCACACCGCGGACACGCGTGGGCGGGAGAATCAAATGAGTGAAATGAGATACCGTAGTAACTCTTGAACGGATTGCCAGGAAACTTTAAAATGCTGTACTTATACAAATTTACCTATGTCATGCAACCTTCTACGATAAATATCAACATTGTATTGTTAGGCGATAGCGTGCGCGTGCCAGAGAAACTCGTAAAAAAACTTTTTGGATATACAAAAACCAGATCGCGTGCTCGTCCGCGACGCCTGTGCATGTTTTTGCGAAATCTATTTGAAAGTTGAAAAACTCTTCTAAAATCAACAATGCCAGCTCACGTTTGTTTATGAATGGACATATATACACGCGAGCACGCCCCACTACACTGACATAGACTGTGCCGTTCTCGAGAACGTTTCTTTCCCGATTTGTATGGTTACACTTTCTCTGAACGTATCGAAGTTACAAAGAAAAAAAAAATGTCCTGTATCAATGATACATTTTGGAGAATGTTTTTAAATAGGATATGGAAACTTCAAGAAGAAACACTTGATGGAAAAGTAACCCAACCCTTGCTTCGGCTTACTTAATGATATTTTTGACGTTCCACTGCCACCACTTATCTGCACACTCGTATATACATATTCTTCACTGGCATATGTAATGCACACACGCATACATAGTTACAAAGTTCAAAGAATGCGAGCCGGCAGAAGTAGTGCTATTCAAGACGCCGCCGCGGATCAAAGGCGAAGGGACGAGGCAACTTTGTAACTCGACGCCAATTTTACGGCGTAATTTAATCGGATTAAAGCTACATGCAGCTTCAACAGGCTAAATAATAACGATCCTTGAGAAATTTTCTTTAAATTTGTTTTTTTTTCTGTAAATACAAGATTGTTCAGTTCTTCTTCACTGCGAAGTTTGAATGCTCTGAAAAGACAATCAAAGTGCTTTATGGTGCCTAACTACATAGTCCCGCGAAACAAGCAAGTCTCATTAAGCGGATTGGCTTAAACGAGTCTCGAATAATGGCCGTTCCAGGAATATCCCGCGTGAACAATTATTTACAAATATTAATCTTCTTTTAAATGTATTGTCTTCATTGCTGAATTTGGTGCCCATCTTCAAAATGTTGGGTCCGCATCATCATAAAATGTGCAATTAATTTACCCTTTCTTCATTGAACAAATATTAATAACGCATACTATTATGTAAACAATAAAACAATAAAACTTGTCCCTAAAATAAACCTTAAACTAAAAATTAAAAACTAAAATTAAAAATAAACTACATATAAATAGAATTTTTTCCCCAAATTTAAGCAAGTAATGGTTATGTTCGCATAAAAAAAACCAAAGCATAAAACTAAGGCGGGCTTGTTAAGGTGATTATTACAAAACCCGGGCTGACGAATCGTCGCCGAATGATATTGTTGTTTAATGTTATTTGTGCCGGCGTCGGGCCTCTACAATGGAGATTTATCGAACGAATTTAATTAAGTTGCGGCTGCACTTATCTGGCGGGTCGGAGTAAGCCGCCCAGTGGAAAAAGGGGCGCAACGACGACACACTTCGGACACATAGCACCTTTCTCATTTTGAGCGCGTTATAATGTGGTGGCGACTCTATTGGACTGAGGCTGATGCATCGGTAAATTATCCCGGCTCTGACGAAATCGCGCTCGTGGATTTATTGATTTTTGTTGGAAATTGTTCTCGTGTAGCGAGCCTGTTGACTTCATTACGCTAAGTACCTGGGATTAAGATTAACTCCAAAAAATACGGCTGTGGCAAATTTTTGGCTAAAGAGTGCCATCGGAGCTGTGTCTTCCCGCAGATGCCCCTAAATGCTTAAGGCTTTCTGTAACTGTAGTTAATAGGTCCGAATGGGTGGCTCGCTGCGCTAATAAGCGACAGTCGGTAATTACCGCCGCTAAGGGCCTTATCACACTTGCGATTTGCGAGCGTATTTTCTATACAAATAAGCGACGCGGCAAACACGCTGCGCGATCGCCTTCATACAAAATACGCTCGCAAATCGCAAGTGTGATAAGGCTCTAAAGCCGAGCCGCCCGCGGCAGTGACTCGCGACCAGCGACCGGGGCGGGATCAGCTTAGAACGTACTTGAAAAGACATAAGTATATCTCAAGAAGTTACGGCCATGCTCAACGTCGTTTTCTAAAATCTATACTTAGTACGATACAAATACTCTTTATTGCACACATCAAATGCATTATAGAAATACCAAATGAGATCCATTAAAACAACAGGCAATCTTATCGCTAAATAGCGATGTCTTTCAGGTAGTGTAGCGGAGTACTTAATATAAATCTTTACAATTTAGTGAGTGACTTTATACTTTATAAAAACTATTTAGCAACATTTTACACCTCTAGAACTAAAATTTTACGCCTATCGTCATCATGATCTGATCATGAAACAAACTGTTTAATAACTTAATACTGCCTAATGCTGTTATGGTGAATGCGCTAATAATGCGGCAGCAGTTAGCTCGCTGGGCGGTGAGCGGTGATCTTGACATCTAATGTGGCCCGCACCAGGGCCCCAGCTTAGGCGGTCACAAACACGAAATTCATTTTTAGGGTTCCGTACCCAAAGGGTAAAAACGGGACCCTATTACTGAGACTTCGCCGTCCGTCCGTCCGTCCGTCCGTCCGTCCGTCCGTCCGTCCGTCCGTCTGTCACCAGGCTGTATCTCAACAACGGTGATAGCTAGACAGTTGAAATTTTCACAGATGATGTATTTCTATTGCCGCTATAACAACAAATACTAAAAATAAAATAAAATAAATATTTAAGGGGGGCTCCCATACAACAAACTTGTTATAGATTATATATATGTATAGGTACGGAACCCTTCATGCGCGAGTCAGGCTCGCACTTGCCCAATTTTTCAAATATATTTTGGTTGTACCCGTGATTCCTATGATATTGTCACAATATATTTTTGAGTATGAATCATACTCTTCCGCAAATTCCATTGATGTTGCATGAAATAAAGTGCCCTCAGGAAGCGCACTTAGCAGAATATGAGGTCCCTGGCGTGAGTGTCCCCTGGCGCGGTGTGAGGACAGTGCGCTGTATATGTGGGTCAAACTCAAACAGCCCCTCGTACCGCTCTGTCATATTTTTTACCGCGAACGACGTTGTATCCCGGCGCCGCGCCGCGGAGAGATCGCTCGGAGCTCACATACGAGCACGACTTTGGTTTTCAATGGACGGAGTGATAATGTATGACTAGTGCGATCAACTTTTTATTATTATATCAATACCTACATTAGAAACATGACTATACATATACGATACAAATATGAAAAAAAATTGGGCAAGTGCGAGTCCGACTCGCGCATGAAGGGTTCCGTACCTATATATATGTACATATATAGGTATAACAAGTTTGTTGTATGGGAGCCCCCCTTAAATATTTATTTTATTTCATTTTTAGTATTTGTTGTTATAGCGGCAATAGAAATACATCATCTGTGAAAATTTCAAGTGTCTAGCTATCACCGTTCTTGAGATACAGCCTGGTGACAGACGGACGGACGGACGGACGGACGGACGGACGGACGGACGGACGGACGGACGGACGGCGAAGTCTCAGTAATAGGGTCCCGTTTTTACCCTTTGGGTACGGAACCCTAAAAAACTAGATTTTAACTGATAAGTATTTCTACGTACTAAATACATGAATGTGAACGGTGATAGTATTTGCTTACGAAATCCCTACATAGTATAAAACAAAGTCGCTTCCTGCTGTCTGTCTGTCCGTCCCTATGTATGCTTAGATCTTTAAAACTACGCAACGGATTTTGATGCGGTTTCTTTTTAATAAAGAGTCATTCAAGAGGAAGGTTTATGTGCATAATTTATCAGCATTGCACCCGTGCGAAGTCGGGGTGGGTCACTAGTATACTATAATTTCTATGCATTCTGGAAAAAACGACAAAAATACTGTTTGAAAAAACTCCAACATAGTTTTTTCTATCCTTAAATTTTGTTATGAAATATTATCTATTACGGAATAAAAAAATTACGTCGAAATCGATTCACAGTTTTAAAAACGAAAAAATTAAACTCATATCATATACATTTATGTTTCATAACATTTATAGTTGGCATCATGGATTGACCCGAAAATGGAAAATACTATCGCAATCAATATGTGCTAAGATCGCAACGCAAATATCGAATGTCGCCTCAGCTGGCGCAGCCGGCGCCGAACAAAGCCCGAGCGCGCGTGAGTCGGGGAAGCTCCTTATCGAAGTTAGTTAATGCGTACCTAACAAACAACGTGAGCCGCGCGCGCTAAGCCTAAGCCCCGTCCCGGGACCAGCCCAGCGTGCCGGTGCCGGCAGACAGCTGTTGCCTGTTATGGATTTTATCGCATGCTCGAATTTACCGCGGCAGGCAGTAATTATAACACCAGGAAAGAAAAAGGTAACTATGCACCATGTGAAACTACCGTACAAGCATTAAGTACTAGTTGGTAGCTGGGCTCTAAACAAAAGCACCTCCACGTATGTTTAGAATATGCCTTTAACACTTTTGCAAGCAAGGATTTCGTAGCGTAGCCGATAACATGGAGAAACATGTAGCAAAAACTTGCGAGCACAGCGCCCACGGAGCGGGGTCCCGGTGTTGAAAATGTTAAAAACGCCATTTTTAGCTCAGAATCCTAACGACAACTAAACGAACAGCTTACTAATCTAAATTTTGATGATTGTTTTCTTCCAATTTCAACAAAGGAGAATAATATACCTACAACCCCCTGCTGCAGAATACCCCCCAAAATGCGCAAATCTCAGCAGCCCGCGGACTGCACTCGATCCAAGTGCATCGCTTAATGAGGGTGCAACTGTGTCACACGCCCCCCTCCCCTCCCCCGACGTACAGCGACGTAAGCTACGAAGCGCTTTGATGTGTGATGCGTGGAATCTAATTACTTGTTCAAATGTGGACCGAACCGAGCCAAACCTTGGCTCGCTTGTTGAACTATTCAGCAAAACCACCATTCTCGAACGCCCACGGGTGTCACTTCACGATGCTACAAATGCTACTCGCCGTCGTATTGTGCAAATGCAAAACCCGCAATATTAACTTAAGAAAAAAAGCTGTTAAAATTAATCCAAAGTTTGAATCGTATATGTGGGTATGGGTATATACGTATTCTCTTCATCTGACGGTCCCTTTACATGACCTCATCCAGTTACTACTGCTATCAAGCAACTCAAAGATATACAGTATAATGTGGTATGGTAACTAACAGTAGCACGGCGGCGTCAAAAGCATTCTTCTCAAGGTGATGGAAATCATGCTCGGTCTCAAGTCACTTAAAATAGAAGCGGAGAAGAGGGCAATGGAATAATGGTACAGAATGAAAGCCTGTAAGGAATGGAGAGGAAGCTGTGTGGACAAGGGACACGCACTTATTCAGAAGCCGGTGGCTTAGTATTTTTTTCATAAAACTCTTTTCATGGCCTTGTAAAAGGCAAGGCCGCAAAATGAGCTCAGTGTACGCCGCGCCACTGTTAAATAAAAACCATGTACATTTTCATTAAATAAATTTTGTCAGAGCTAGAGCTGCATCGAAAGAATCGGCTAACCCAGCGCCATTACCCTCCAAAATACAATTACTGACAATATAATGTTGCCAAATTATTCTATGATATTTACTTAGTCAAGTTCACTTTCTTTTCTAGAAAACATAAATTTATATGATCAATGGACATGATTCTGATGAGGATTACAATCCCTGTGTTTAATTTCTTGATACCTAGGTACCTTTGATGAAGATATACTTCAACGTAATATTTAATATCTGACGCACGTCAAGCAGAATGGCTAGGCACTGCGGACGACATCGTTAGCGGCGGCCGCGGCGGCTGTGTCGCGGCGCGGCGCTGACCCTAACGAAGCGTGGCTTGCACTTTCTTTGACGCGTCTGCTCACAAGGGCACAAAGCGAAGAGGGGTGTTAATAACATTGATAAAAATATCTTTGCACTTTACGTATACTATATTATACGGACGCAAGCAAGTTACACAGAAACTCGTAACTGATATTTCACACCAACTGCAACTACGTAACACTTGTATTATTTCACGGTAGCCATACCAACGCCAAAAAGAAGAAGAAGAATCATCGATGGTAATTACCAAAATAAGTCGACTTCGGTGCTTTGAGTATCTGTGTCATGTAAAAAGACACCTGGACATCGACTTGCCCGGAAAGGCAAATCCATAAGACTGATACCCAATGCTTCATGTGCCAACCAATAACATTGGCACTATTTCAGATTTGTTGTTCTGAGTATAATCAGACAATGGTGTAAGGCGAGACTCAGCTAATTGGCGTCACGACGACGACGTGCCGATTGTCGTCCGCCCGCGTCTATATCTGCCAAAGAACAATGAAGTGTCGAAGTAATGAAGATCTTTATTCAACGGCGGCATGGAAACTGTAACGCCCGATTTCCCGGTTGACTTCAATTTTGATAACCACAACGTTCTACACATTGAAGTTATTCACAACGCGTCTAATGAGAAGTTGTCTGACGAACCACAAACACTTCACTCGTATAAGATGGTGTTCAATCACGTTCAAGCATGTTCTTAAAGGGTCGATAACACGTGTAAGATGCTTCTGCAGTTAATACTTACCACAAACCAGGCTATTCGTTTATTTATCACCATCATCGTACACAAAAAACAGGATTGACAAAAGTGCACCCCGGTTAGGTACATGCCAGTGGTCGCTAATCGAGTTAATGACCAGCGGCGGCCGAAGCCAGGCGGACTGGGTTTGCGGCTAATTGACCGGATCGTGTGGTTTGGTTTGTTTGCCCGTTAGCTGCCAAACCGAATTTAGCGTAATAGTACAAATGTAAATCGATATTACCTAAACGAAAACGGCGCAGTTAAGTCAAATAATATTTATTTTCTTCTTGGAACTTTGTGTAGCCCACTGAGGTCATTCCGTGCCAAAATTATCTCAATGCAGACACTATGACACTCCTGACAGACTGTAATGAAGTGACATATTTGTTATCTGTGCTGAAGTTGTTCTATCACCTGATGACTGACTATGTTATGATGTACTAGCTTTTCCCAGCGGCTTCGCTCGCGCCGAAGGATGTAAAGTGTAAATGTAGTTTTTCAGCTCGCTCTTCGAAAATTTACGTTGCGAGTATTCGCTCTTCGTTGTAACTTAGAAATTGTGGTTTTGGCCTGTAGTTTCGCAGATATGAGAGGTATGCGGATAAGCTATAGCGGCTATATGTATGCTCTACCAGTCAACCTTAGGGCAAAACAGAAAAATTTTAAGCCGGTCAACTAATTTACACATAAGTAACAACGAACAACACATAATTAAAATTTGTGAAGATCTCAAGCTAATAAATACTACATATTTGCAATTTCATACAATTGCTGCCAGTTTCAGAGATCAGAGCCATAACTATTCGTTTTAAGCCATTTTCTGTTCACTCTTCAACACTGTATTTATTTAATCAAACGCTACACCTTTGTCTGCCGCAGCATGACGCATGCCACAAATCTTTCGACGAGTATAACGCTTCTGTAACGACAATTCTAAATCGGTAGAAATTAAATGAGATTTAAACGAGTGTGTAATCCATTTGGTTAATCCACCCATTAAAGCAACCACTTCAGATGAAGATGCATGGCGCGTGTGTTTGCGCGGCTTGGTCGTTAGCGCGTAATTGCGTGCGCGCAACAAGACGAGTGCGCATGTGTGTGACGCGAATGTTGGCATACTTATCAAATAAAACAATAATTTAAAGAAAACTTTAGCACGTTAGTTCTGCGACTTGCAACATATCTTCTGGGTTGACACCCACGTCTTACCCGACGGTAACCATCGGTGAAAACGCTGGAACACGAAACGTTTCGACCAGAATTTCTTTTCGTCGACAGCTTGACAGTTAACACCCACACCACAAACTAAATGTAACAAAATTGACATTGTGAAGAGACTCCAATTATTCGTGCCTCAGAGCTTTCGTCGTGTAGTGCAGTCTGGACACATGCAACAGTGTTGTCGGCAGATTTTCGAAGTCACAGCCTTCATCCGACCAACACTTATTGACATCCCTTGGCACAAATCCGCATAACTCCCAACTGAAGATATCTTATGATATTTCTATATTTATACAGGTCTGGTAGATCTATAGCAAGTTGTGACAATGTTCCTGCAAAGTAAACCGATGAGGGCGTCACCATCTCCGACTCAATTTATAATCAAAATCGTTAATAAAATGGTGTTCGATTGAGTCGTGTTCGACGTGAGGGGGGTCGGTGCGTATCGCCCGATTAAAGCCGGGTCGGACAGGTGGCAAATTAAGTCGTGCTCGGCGGCGGGCGGAGGCGCCGCTTTTGTATTGGTCAATTCATAATAAACGGCGTTAAACGCTACGCCGTATTGAGTACTCACTCGTACCTTCCGCGAGTCCCGCGATAAAATCAAAATCAAAAAGTGTATTCTCTAAGTAGGCCACAAGGGCACTTTTACCGGCATTTCACAAGAGGAGACCGCTGTTGAGAAGAAAACCGAAAGAAACTCAACAGGAAGTATTTTTTTTAGGAACTAAATACTAAAATAAAAGTATTTGATTTAATTCAAAGAAAACTACAGAGATAGGTACCAAAATACTAATGACGTTGGATTATAGCGATTGTCTAACGATTATGTCTAGTTTACTTGAGATGTTTTAACCCCAGATTTGATGCGTTCGATTCATGTATCTGTAAGAAAATTAAATTTCCAGTTTTGGTATGCCTGAAATTGTCCTAATATTGGCTTTCTGACTGGCTAATATGTGTCGGGAAACAATTATTTTAATTTAAGGTATTAAAAGGAACGTAATTCTACACAAGTACTGAAAGTTAAAACATTCAATTAGACGCTGTGATTTGAGCATTGCCTTCGCCACGCCGCGTCGCGCGTCACCTCTCATCCATCCGAGTGTCTTAAGCTCGCTGCGGAACTTAAAACTTTATTAGCATTTCCTCCACTAACTAAGCTTTATTGTTCAGTGCACTAATGGCTCACGCCGGCCACACGCCACTCGCGCGAATCCGCGCCCTAACTCCGGCGGCGACGTCGCATACTGCATTACTGCCAATATTTACTACTTAAGCCAAAGTAAACCCTTCTCTATACAGTCGCACCGAAAGTTGTTGTTCTATTGTGGGGGGTGGAGAAGCTGCAATAATCTGCATTCTTAATACGAGTGTTGAAAGTCTACATCAGCGAAACTGAGCGCTGCAGGCAACCGGCATCGCCGGAGTGTCGTTTTGTGTCGCTTAAATATTTAACAGTTGCAATAAATTCTAGCTTTGTAGTTTGGATTAAAATTTGATCTTCTGTTGGATAGGGAGCTACTTGAGCGAGCTGTATGTTTCAGCGGCTGCATAAACCTTAGTGTTTTCATAGGCCGCAGGCCCGCAGGCAAGCTATAGGTGCTTCCAAATGTGGTCGGAATTATCATAGAGATGTTTGGACTGTCTTCTACAATAACACCCGAAAAGACAGAACAAACTGCTGGAAAACATCTAACATCAATTAGCAGAAGCAGAACCATTGCATTTTGTCAGACATTAAATGTTTTGTCCTAGAGATATTAGAGGAACTCTTATTAATGTTGGAAAACAAAATTATTACCATGTTCAAACGTCTTTATACAATTGATAAACTACCTAGTACCAAAATGTTGACTATAGCCTGTGAAACAGAGAAAAACACCCAGATTGTCGCATTTCAATATTTTATGGTTTCATAGTCATATTATGTAGGTACTATAATTATAATTATGTGAATATGAATATGATCGACATTAGCTGAAAGTTAATGTTCTGTTTCAGTCCCTTCCGCGCGGATCCTGGGCGGGCCCGACCTGCACGTGGACATGGGCTCCACCATCAACCTGACCTGCCTCATCCAGTTCAGCCCCGAGCCGCCCGCATACATCTTCTGGTACCACGAGGACGAGGTGAGCAAGCTAACACCAGTGCAGCCGGCAGACTGTATGGAGGTCATAGACTATTCTTTTTTAGGGTTCCGTACCCAAAGGGTAAAAACGGGACCCTATTACTGAGACTTCGCCGTCCGTCCGTCCGTCCGTCCGTCCGTCTGTCACCAGGCTGTATCTCAACAACGGTGATAGCTAGACAGTTGAAATTTTCACAGATGATGTATTTCTATTGCCGCTATAACAACAAATACTAAAAATAAAATAAAATAAATATTTAAGGGGGGCTCCCATACAACAAACTTGTTATAGATTATATATATATGTATAGGTACGGAACCCTTCATGCGCGAGTCGGGCTCGCACTTGCCCAATTTTATTTGTAAACTGCGAAAACATAAGACGGCACATTGTGACAGGAGCATCGACAACCGACAATTCCGACTCCAACTTTTGTCGTTAGGACCAAATTATAACCTTTTCACGTAGGTACATGTATTATCTAAGAAAGACAAGTAACTTATGGGGAAACCTGTGCCAATGGATGATCTTACTTTGGACGGCCATTTGTCAGTACAGGAAATTTATGAAAGTATCTAACCAATAAAGATAGTAACGTAAACAATACTTTTTCCAAATGCACGTATCTTTCTTAGTCAGCATCTCTCCCCGTTCCTGTGGCAACTTCGTTCATCAAGTTGGGGCCCATCGTTCATAATTAAATTGTATATCGATAGCAAAGTGCTAACCAAGAATGGTCGATAGAAAACGATAATACCAATGGTATGTATAAAATCATCTAGCGAAAGTGTACCTACCACTTTTAATGCCCAGGCAATAAGTAATTCAATAATTAAAAAATATAAACATTGAGTTGGTGCAGGGTCTATAACGATCGGGGACAATTTTAAGAAACAGTTTTAGAAATACATAATAATATACACATACTTTAACATGCATTAATAAAAAATTATAATAATAATCGGCGGTTAATAGTTTATTACAAGTATGTAAGTAGCTTCAAACGTTACCCGGCAATTGTATTCCAAACCCTTAAAAATCGTTTGACAACATTCGTTTCCTGTGAAGAGCTGTCATTTTTACATCTTCCGCCCTTCGTGAACATTACAATAAAGTAAGCATTTCATAAATTGCTCTCGACATTAACAAACCTTGTGTCTACATTTCACAATATTTTTCCTGATTGACGGGAGACAATTTTTTATTGAACATTCTTTTGCCTACAATTCCAATCACTCCCCGTGACAAAGGACTCGTTTCCATAAAATTAAGCCTAATTGTTTTCCACCGAGGGCCAGCCTTTCATTTCCATTACGGAGAGGAAGATAAGTTTCATTGTCCGGAGACGGAGGGGTGTTTCGTTAGACTTCAAACGCAACTCAACTTGAGGGCTGACACTATTTTTTAACCCAAAGGCACTCGGAGTTATTCTGGAAGTGGACGACGTCTAAATTGAATAGTCTAATTAAAGGTCATTGCCTCGGGCCGGGCAGTGGGCACCATTTGACGAGCGCAACCTGGGGCTAGGGCCTGCAATTCGAATATTCGAATAGTACGAATATTCGACTCGTTTTGATATTCGAATACTAATGTGTGCGGTATTCGAATATTCGAATATTTTTTTATTAATGAAAAATTTAACAAATTAAATGTAATCCTTTCACTTCAGCAAAATAGGGGATGTATACCTATGTATAAAATTGTAGACTAACGTAAATAATGAATATATCCATAAAAATAACTTTCGAACTATGTATGTATATGTAAATATTATGAATGATAAGTCTTCTTCTCCTGGTCCGCAGGATTTTATAGGGATTGAGAAACTTATTTCAGGGCTCTGTGGTTCTGCCTGGCCCTGAGCCTACTCTTCTGAAGGTTTCAGGATTGGAATGCCGGTTTCAAAGAGGGCGCAAGGTCATTGCTCATTTTCTGTACATTGACAACCCTAAACTGAGTGCCCCAGAAGGCTTAAACGTGGTGGAGCTACAGAAAGTCACAGAAAGAATTAGTGGCGATAGCACCTTAGATCTCTTTCCGAAATTAAATCTATGTACTACTATTTGGTATTGCGGGGACATGAAGCAGGCTTCGAAGAGGCGCTTCTTTTGTCGTTTGACAAAATTACTTAATTCTTGTCGGGTGGCTACAAGGTGTGTTTGGGAGATGCCTCTGATCACTTACTCCTTTCACCTACTGAGGTGGACTGTGGACTCAAGACTAAGCTAGGCGCTTTGGACAGGAAGGTGTTACTCACTACATATGGTATATGGTATGTTAAAGCCATAATTTATGAGACTGTTCATTCTGCGTAAGAGTCGAGGCCGTGACTTTAAACGCCAAGAATCTCCACAACCGCGAGATGTACAGTCTCAGGGAATATTTCCTTAAGAACAAGTATGGAATTAATCGCAGTGTAGTAGTAGAAAATACGTGGCAGTAGACAAAGCCTTCACTTTTACCAGAGCTACGTAGCACGGATGACCGCAGGAACGTATGGAAGAGCAAGGAGCAGTACGGGTTGTTCTACAGGGTCCTTACAGGGTTTCGCTAAAACACCTTAAAAGGATCTCGTTCTCGAGCCATCTGGCTGGGTCAAAGGACAGATACAGAAGATTTCACTTTTGGACACAGGGTATCGTCGATTTCGCTTTGCATTGTCGTCGGCACCGTATGTTTAGGTATTCACGAATTGCTGTTCGTTTAATTTTACCACAGGATTTTTAAAAAAGCGACTTTTAATACTTTTTAAAAATAATTTCAACTATTCGAATAGTATTCGAATAATTCGAATATCTGCGAAAAAAAAACGAATATTCGAATACCTAAAATGGTCGAATATTTGCAGGCCCTACCTGGGGCCCAGCCAAGAATCCATATTGTGTACTTATTTATTTCAACTTTATGGCACCGATCAAACTATAGTACTAATGGCGGTCTTAATGCCACAAAGCATTTTCTATCAGTCAACCATAGGACTAAATAGAAACATTGAGTAGATGCATGGTCTTGGTCTATAACGTTCAGAAACAATTTTAACAAACAATTTTAGAAATATATAACATACACATACTTAAACTTACACAAATACATAATAATAATGTACTACATTCGTGTACATTCTTGTACCTAGTGAACCATCATACCAATAATTGAGCTTGGGACAAAAGTTTTATCAGAAAGATGCCTACGTCGTATGTAGCAGGCGCTTGAAAATAGGTTTGCTTAACTTGGGAGCAGGATATTTTTGCAATCTGTAGGTGGATCGAGTTTGACCACAAGGGGCATGCTAGTGCATGCCCCTTGTGGTCATTTGCTTTTTACTACATTCTAAATAGCTAAAAAGTACGACTACCACGCCGGAATTCATCTCGGAATTAGTCGACACCACCCTTCTACGATTTCGCTCACTTGGATTCGCGCATTGTCGGCCAGTCATGTTATGATGATAACAGACCAGTTTTGAACATATAAACTTAATTCACCGCAAACTAGGAGGCGAGTAAAATTCCCTCTTTAAATAAACAAAGGTGACGGCTGACTGTGGAACCCCTGGAGACGTCGATCGTTGCATATAATTTGCCTACAAACCCGCTGCTCTGGGCTGCGGCGCGATCGTAGGTGTCTGCTAATATATTAATCACCTGTAGATGAGAGGCCTCCGCCCGCGCACGCCCCCTGGCGGGTTGTTTACACGGCGCGCCGCTAATTAATCTAAATTGGGTCGCGCCCGCACCGCGCCGAACGGGAAACTTCGTAGGGAATTAATTCCAAAGCCCCTCGCGCCGCACGCTGCCGCACGCTGCACGCCGCACGACGCACGCGGCTCGCACCCGCGCTTTATTAGTTTCACAACTGATTGTACGCTTGAATACTAATCGACTCATTACATGAGTTGTTAAAGCGGCAGAAAAGCAATAAATCCGCGATGCCATCGCCAAATTCCCGCGTCGGCGCGGGAGAGGGCGCGCGCAGCGTCTAATTAAACGAAGATTGTTTCTGATTAACAATTTAAATCTTTTAACTTCGCGCCGAATAATAACTGGTTGGTTATGTTCGATTGCGCGTGAAATATCACCTCTGTAAGCCGCTTAATGGCGCCGGCTGTAATTTTATGACCTGAACTGGAGCACTTGCGCGGAATGAACAACTTGGGTAATATACGAGTATGCTCGCCTAAATGCAGATATATGATCCCTTTCCTGAGAGCATTATTATAACGGTATCGTCGACTTATCTGAAGCTCTTTAAGCAAATAATGGCATCTCTGTTCGTTACCCACAAGATTCGAAGCAGCCTTATTATAGTGAAAACCAACCTCGCAAAAAACTCGTGTTCTTGTTCGATGTCGCCGCTGCAAATCGACGATATAATTAAATGAATCCCTACTAGCTCCTTACTTGCAGAATAAAGCTTAGAATGTTCGACATTGGAATAGAATATTCGTCGCCACAGAATACGCCATCACGACCCGCACTCGGCAAGTCGCGGCCGCCATATAATAACAGTAGCTACAGTATAGTTACATGCAGTGCAGGCGCTCGCGCTTGCATTGCAAATGACATATTATTTGTGGACCTGTGCCGCTTGTGGTTGCTATTATTATAATGGTGACGCAAACTCGCGATATATGGGGAACAATAGTTTAGTCGGGTGGCAGTCTAACGTACATCCATACTATTTAATACTATTTAATATTATAAATGCGAAAGTGTGTCTGTCTGTCTGTCTGTCTGTCTGTTACCTCTTCACGCTTAAACCGCTGAACCGACTTAAATGAAATTTGGCATGGAGATAGTTTGAGACCCGGGAAAGGACATAGAATGCTTTTCATCCCGAAAATATTTAGTGTTCCCGTGGGATGAGCGGGTAACACCGCGGGGCACAGCTAGTAATATATATGTAAGAAAATATTTGGCTGAATCGGTTACCTAGTTAGGTACTCATAAATACATAGTTATGACTACATGGGCTTAGGGTTTTACAATAAATACCTGCACGTGAATTTTTTTTGACTTGAATAAGAGGCTGGTAGATAATGCCACATTATGGATAGGCAATAACCAAACTGTACACAATTACAGGCCGTGATGAAGAAGCTTCCCGATTGTAGGATTATCACTCGATAACCTTAATCTTGTGTGCAGTATGTACCTTACCAACGTGCAATTGAATTTCAAACGTGTGAATGTAATTATTGTGGTTGTTAAGCAGGTGATATCGTACGACTCGTCGCGCGGCGGCGTGTCGGTAGTGACGGAGAAGGGCGCGGCCACCACCAGCTACCTGCTGGTGCAGGACGCCGCGCCGGCCGACTCGGGCCGCTACTCGTGCTCGCCCTCCAACGCCGAGGTGGCCTCCGTGCGCGTGCACGTGCTCAACGGTGAGTGTCGGGGGAGGGAGGGACCACCTACCTGCTGGTACAGAACGCCGCGGCGGCCGACTCGGGCCGCTACTCGTGCTCGCCCTCCAACGCCGAGGTGGCCTCCGTGCGCGTGCACGTGCTCAACGGTGAGTGTCGGGGGAGGGAGGGACCAGCTACCTGCTGGTACAGAACGCCGCGGCGGCCGACTCGGGCCGCTACTCGAGCTCGCCCTCCAACGCCGAGGTGGCCTCCGTGCGCGTGCACGTGCTCAACGGTGAGTGTCCGGGGAGAGAGGGACCAGCTACCTGCTGGTACAGAACGCCGCGGCGGCCGACTCGGGCCGCTACTCGTGCTCGCCCTCCAACGCCGAGGTGGCCTCCGTGCGCGTGCACGTGCTCAACGGTGAGTGTCGGGGGAGGGAGAGATTAGATACCTGCTGGTGCAGGACGCCGCGCCGGCTGACTCGGGCCGCTACTCGAGCTCGCCCTCCAACGCCGAGGTGGCCTCCGTGCGCGTGCACGTGCTCAACGGTGAGTGTCGGGGGAGGGAGAGATTAGATACCTGCTGGTGCAGGACGCCGCGCCGGCCGACTCGGGCCGCTACTCGAGCTCGCCCTCCAACGCCGAGGTGGCCTCCGTGCGCGTGCACGTGCTCAACGGTGAGTGTCGGGGGAGGGAGAGATTAGATACCTGCTGGTGCAGGACGCCGCGCCGGCCGACTCGGGCCGCTACTCGAGCTCGCCCTCCAACGCCGAGGTGGCCTCCGTGCGCGTGCACGTGCTCAACGGTGAGTGTCGGGGGAGGGAGAGATTAGATACCTGCTGGTGCAGGACGCCGCGCCGGCCGACTCGGGCCACTACTCGAGCTCGCCCTCCAACGCCGAGGTAGCCTCCGTGCGCGTGCACGTGCTCAACGGTGAGTGTCGGGGGAGGGAGAGATTAGATACCTGCTGGTGCAGGACGCCGAGCCGGCCGACTCGGGCCGCTACTCGAGCTCGCCCTCCAACGCCGAGGTAGCCTCCGTGCGCGTGCACGTGCTCAACGGTGAGTGTCGGGGGAGGGAGAGATTAGATACCTGCTGGTGCAGGACGCCGAGCCGGCCGACTCGGGCCGCTACTCGAGCTCGCCCTCCAACGCCGAGGTGGCCTCCGTGCGCGTGCACGTGCTCAACGGTGAGTGTCCGGGGAGAGAGGGACCAGCTACCTGCTGGTACAGAACGCCGCGGCGGCCGACTCGGGCCGCTTCTCGTGATAGTCTGCACAGCTCTTAAGTTTGTCATTAAATACTGCAATCCTGCAATTTGTGGCTATACCTCTTTGTCGCACAAAATTCAATGTTCATGTTGCAATCGGACGGCATTGTGCAATTTTCTTCCTTTCCAGTTCCGAAATGTAACCCTGTAAATTTTAGGCCCAAATGCATAGTCATTTGGTGGGTGTGATCGCTCCATCGTAGGCTAGTAATCCGATTTAATTATAATAAAAAATCTTCGTGCGCTGCATTATGGATGAGCTAACCCTAGATGTTGATGTGTACAGGCGAGCGACCGGCGGCGATGCAGACGGGCTCGGCCGGGCTCTCCAACAGCTCGCACTGCATCGCGGCGCTGCTGGCGCTGGCGGCGCTGCACGCGCGCTGGCTGCGCACACGCCTCGACAGCTGATCGCCGCGCGCGCGCTGCTAAGCCCCGCCCTCTCCGTGCGACGAGGGCCTGTAACATACTGCATTGTAAAAAGCATAGGATAGAAGCTGTCCGCTGAAATTTTACCCTAGGCATAGACCAAATAATTCAACCCAGTCACCCCTAATGGACTTACTACTACGCGCTCCATTGAAATTAAAAGTCGCCACCTTGACGGGGTATTTGTCCCATACTTCTGCGCTTAAACTTATATTCAACTAGCGCCATTTATAGAAAGGTGGAACTTGACATCCCCAGTGCAACACGACGTTCTGTAGACATTGGAAATTCTCTTGCATTATTCATCCATAATTTAAACTTAGGTTCGTTCACTTGAACGGTATGAGTTTCATTAATACTTATACGAAAATCAATAAAGTTAATAGACATGTCATATAACTTTCGCATCTCGATGTCATCAATTGAGTTACGGCGCGATAAACTTCAAGAAAGGTTTTAGTACATTCCGATCCCTTGTTCATCGTATGTGAGTGAATACTTTTTATAATACACTATGTCCTAGTTGAATTTCATTGCCGATCCCTTAACATGGATCCTGGTCACGGCACCTACGCTGAACAGTGTTTGAAAATAACTTCTCTCGAAAATGTAATAAACAATTCACTATATTATCATCCACGTCAATTTGTTTTCAATCAAACTAAATCTTTACCAGGGTTAACTTTCAGTAGCGGACGATAGTTTTCTAAGTGTAACGAATAAAAGCCAAGCAAATATATTAATGTAAGGTTCACCGTCGCTCCTCGCCGCGCCGCCGGCGCAAACCGCCATAAATCGCGGTCCCGGCAATTTTCCAATTATCTTTAGTTGCGACAACTGTCAATAAGCTCTCATAAATCGACGGATAAATTGAAGCGGCCCGATGCACTGTAATTAAGCAGTTTTTATGTTCAATACACTGTTTGTAAAGAGTCTTATCAAGCAGTTTTGCAATCGTTATAATAGAACGAAAATGTGTGTAAATCAAAAGCATCTCTGAATGTCATTCGTATTTCGTAGTTAAAAATGATAGGCATTGATTTGCCTTACTTACATAAACGAAAAAGGCACATATTTTATGCGATTATAAGTTACTCCAAATCAATGATTTTTTCAAAAGTATGCAGTTAGAATACGAGCACCAGAGATTATAATTAATTGTAAGTTGAAATTATATTATTTTGACACTTATATCTCACTTTATCAATTTGTTGCTCACTTATTTTATAAAATCGTTCGCGTGTGTGGTTATTAATTTGTTAATTACTCAGATGGAACGGATTCATGGAATAGTTAGCAAAGTTGATCTGCAGAGTAATCGAATCCCGCGCATGATCCTGGTGCCGGCGCCGGGGAGAAGTTTGCTGGTTGCGGATGATTTGATTACGTTCTCTGCGCGCCTTTTCTGCTCATTCTGATTCGACGCATTCCGTGGCACTTTCCACTGTAAATTATAATTTACATGTAGGTAGGTATAATAATCTGAGTTCTAATCTAATAATCACGCTCATGAAAGTTATGTTTTGCAATAACCTCTAAAGACACTGTCAAAGTATTCATAAGAAATCTTTCGTCATATTTTTTCGTCCATTAAAAACCCTTGATGTCGGCAAAGATACCATCTCATACTTTCAACAACGTAAAAATAACATCTACCAAGAAATAAAACAAATAATTAATATGAAAATGGAAACTACTTACCGAACACAGTCTCGTAACTAAATTAGCGGAGTATTATATTAATTGATTATGAAAGCTCAGTTCGGATGTGGAGCCATGATGCTGGGGCCGTGCCAAGAATTAAAAACAGTGCTCCGTGCACGGTCGGCGGCCCGCCATTCTTTAGCCGTGCCACTTGGCGCGGCGCGGGAAGGTCGCGGTTCCTACTAACTTACACGATTTGAAGTGGAATGGCTAAACTGCAGTGGCTATTGCCGGAGAATTGGCTTAAGGCCACGGTAATGCATATGCGATAATACCTTAATGGGACCTTCAATCACGGAGAAATATAGAGTAGACCTTCAGTACTAGTTTAATTTACGATGTACATGTAAGAACCAATCAATTCGTACCAAATATGTTGCATTTGATGTTTATTCCAAAAGGCATAAAGGTGTGTGACGATTTACTAATGTCACCTTGGAAGTTGCGTACTATACTGCCTGACTGGATTTTGTGGTAAATATACACTTGGCAAAAGCTCACTTCCCCGCACTTCTCGCTAACCTTTCGCACAAGTATATGACATGAGGCGGTGCGGCGCGTGTCCCCCGCTCCCGCCGCTCCACGGCGGGCGCAGCCGGCGCTGACTCCGCTGTCGGATAAATTAATACGGTCTCGCAGTGCTTCAGTATTAGCTTCACACCGCTTTGTTGGCACAGTTGTACTACTTGCTCTTTTTTATTGCGCATACTAGCAGTAACAAAAAACCTGTGAAACTGGAGTGTCGCACGTAGTCACAAATCTTATAAACAAAAGAAGCTAGCAGTTGTAAAGTTTGTGGACCTATTGATGAACGTC
The DNA here is from genome assembly GCA_932273695.1 of Apotomis betuletana. Lineage (NCBI taxonomy): Eukaryota > Metazoa > Arthropoda > Insecta > Lepidoptera > Tortricidae > Apotomis > Apotomis betuletana. The sequence continues at coordinate 29,529,248 of OW026301.1, forward strand.
TTTGTCGATGTAAACGATAATAAAGCACCTGTCACTCTTGTGGGTGTCGGAAATTGACGGATGTTTTATCACGCGAAATTTGATGATCAATAATTATGCCTAATAAAAATCTAAAACTTGGCATCATATTGGCCATATGACTGTTATGACAAGTTATGCGACCAATTCAAATGTCGTAAACGCAAAACGAGTTTTGTTAGAGGTCGTGATCTCGGTAATTGAGTTGCTGATGAAGAAACTCATCCGCAGTGCGACAATTATTTTTTACAGTTCGAACACTTAATAATAATAATCCGGACTGTTCGTTATCGGGCTCTCCAGACAACAATGTATCATTTCTTAGAGTTTCTAAATTGGATTAGTGTTCGTTAGATGAAATTTCTCGTTACCGCTTGATATTTTCTCGGTGTGGGAGTGGGACGCAAGATCTCTAGAGGAAAAAAATCTCTCTTTATTATTGATTGAATCGCTTTGATAAATTTCTAAATGAGATTATTATTTTACTTTTATACGTAATGTGATGGCAATGCGGGGTGCGGCGATAACAGTGGGTATCATTGATAATTTATATACCTATACATACCTACATATGATCAGTTGGAACAAGACAAACACAGCCGCAAAACAAACAATCAAAGTAACTGCGATACTGTTTGTCTTACCTTCAGGAAGTTAAAACTATGTTCACCTTCTTAAGCGGCACTTATTTGGTAACGCTCCTGGCGAATTTGGGCGGAGATTTAATGGAAATTGGATGGTGATGAGCACAGTTTTAACTGCTCTATGGACAATTTAGTAGTGGCCAACGACCGCAATGTGTTTTTCTAACCAAAGGATAAATTATAATATTGGATGCAGGCAAGCAAGACATCCACGCCAGAACGTTTCGGTTAGAATTCCATTTGGCTTGCTTGCTGAAACCTTAAAGGCACACCCAAGTAGCACAACTGGGTCTAAATAGCTCGTATATCATATCTAATTAGATGCTTAAGTGAAATTTACCACCATGACTAAGTGCTATATAGGTGGCAATAACCCTTATGCCACCTATATAGAACCAAAAGGAGAAAAATTGCAGCCTATTTTTGGTGCTAAATAGAATCCATAAGAGCTCTCACAATTACCTTAAGTGGTAATTAGAACTATGGGTGAAAGTTATGCGTCCATAAGAGATCTCACAATCACCTTAAGTGGCAATTAGAACTAAGGGTAAAAGTTATGCGCAGTGAACGAATGAAAACATTTCAGTTCGCTCAATGAGTGATAAATGAGTCGCCAAATTATCTTTGAGTGGCGAGGCAACTGCAACTGTCAAATTGTGTTGTGTGTAATACGTGATCTGCCATATTTATTTTGGATTTATACGTCTGTTTGGTGAGTGATTAAAACTTTACGTTATACAAGCATTGAAATAAGCACGAAATTCTTGCGAATTTTTTGTTACTGTGAAACTATAGTATGTTTTCTTTGTAAATTTCGACGGGCCTTTCATTTGATCAGGAATATTAAAAAAGAGAGTGCTAAATTAAATAAGGAATAGATACTGATAAGAAATAAAACTGTTAAAAACCTGACCTAATGATTGTAGGTTACCTACAATGTTAAAGTAACATCGTCAAAACTATCAAAAGTCTGTGATTATGCGTGAGTGTGATAAAATTCTGGTCAAAATAATTAATTTTCATTGGCTTCCATTTGTAAACATGGCGAAACAAAAAAGATCTTACAGTGTTTATTTTCACTTATTTGTTCCTTATTTGGAACTATTAGGTCTAATAATCACTTATTTGTATCTTGCGAGTGGCAAAGCAGTGCAACTATTAAATATATTTTGACAAGGCGCAATAGGAACTATAATAGAACTTTTAGTTCGTTAGTGGTTTGAAATAAGTGAAAATAACTGCTTTTGGTTCTAAGAATCTCCTATTGAGACCTATTTATGCGTTGGAGTGGCAATAAGGTACTTCTTAGGCCTTAAAGTTGCAATATTTTTTGGTTCCAAAAGAGCCGTAAAATTATCCCTTTAGCCACTATTGGTGATATAATTCGCTATTGTACTAGTCATTTGGAACTTTTAGTTCCAAATAAGGGTATGTTGCCACTTATATGTAAAAGTTGCTTATAAGTGATTTTAAGGCCTTATATAGCACTATTGCTTCTTATTGAGTGACTATTTGAACCTGCATGCAACTTTAAGTAGCAAAATCGACTTTATCCCACCATAAGTAATAAAGTAGAAACAAAAAACGTTCCTATGCAACTACAAGTGATAGGATGAACTCATATACAGTTTTGAGTTGTGTTTAGAGCTATAAGTTGCATCAAACACTGTTAAACCACTCATTTAGAACTTAAAGCTGTAAGATAAGCTGCAAAATTCACTAATGTGCTGCTTGGGCAATTACATTGTTCCGGTCGCCTTATGCATGCGCAATTGGTAGGACCACAATGTGTAAAGGCGATATCGCTGCTTGGTTGAGCGACAGTAAGTCAGAATATTAGATAGATAGGTAGACAAGATAATTTAAAATTTAACTTTAGCCCGTGTGTACTTGGAGTATGTAAACCAAAAACGAAAGGAGCTCTTAATTTCAAACGCGATGTTCCGTAATATGAAGTGAACTTATAAAGTAACATATGCATAGGAAACCGGTACAATGCATAGAATACCTTGAGGCTTTTGGCAGATTAAATCTGGAAAAATATAAATTTTATGGGCTAACTATAAGACGTGTCCTATACTATACCTACTCAGGTCGACCTCGCGAACGCAAGCCGCTAGGTGCCGCTAGCGTTCGGAGATCGACCATTTTAGATACAAAGTTTATTTATTTTTTAATTTTAAATATTATCTCACCATCGGTGGTTGTAAATACGATATTATACTACAACTGTTTTAAAATTGAAAATTCTAACACTAGTTTTAATGTCGTTAGTTACATGGTAAGTCTAAGTATATATTTTTATTCTAATTGCAATGGAAGCGGTCGTGCGAGCATGTAACTGTTTGTCGGATGTGTATAAGTACTCGTAGTGTTAATGGCAGAGATTGGTTGAAATAGTTGTTTCTGAAACCGTTAATGATTCGAAATTTCAAAAAAGAAAAACATAACTAGGGATATCAATCGAAACTGACGTCCACTTAGATCATTGAATTTGAGGTATGACGATCAGAAATGTAAATAGCTGTTCGCTCTCGCCCTTGAATAGTTGCAACTATTTAAGCACCAATTAGTTGGTGCAAATGTCTAAAAGCGGTCCAAAAGTAAAACGCTTTTTTAACTACAGTGTTGACGGTTTCAGAAGACAAATTTAAAATAACTCACCTTTGTTTGCCGTAAGCAGCCGTTCGGCCGTAAACGGCCGTTAATAAGCAACAGCGTATGGTGAAATTTAGTTCCAGTATAATATTTAAGTAAGTCATCTAATATTTTTAAAATGGTAATAATGTAATTATAAGACTCACTGAACATTTTGTAAAAATGGTATTTTAAGTGTAAAAGAACCGTATACATATTTATTTTAGCAGGAAGACTCACTATATCTGTCCAGTAACCGAGCAAGTCAGTTGCAATAGCAGAAATTTGTCAAAATATTGTAGCCAGTAAATGAACGATGTAGTACTCAATGAAGAGAATGCATGAAGTATTAGGTAATGCCTACTGATAAAATGAGCAAAACACACTTCGGTTTACTGGGTAGGAATGTTCGAGGCCTAGAGCACTATTACATTGGTCCGGTGACCTTGCGCGCAAGGGTTAAAGTAACATCAAGTCTAAAGACTAAAGCTCAAGCGATATGAAAATACGGATATGCAATGTCGTACAAGGTGACTGGATCGATATAATTGAATTATTAAATCTTAAGTCACGTCTGCGCAGTGATCACAGCATTTGCAGCGACCCAAACCGCACACCAACTGTGTAAGCGCTTGGCTGCAGTCGTTGTAACTCTCATTAGAGCGTCATAAGAACGGGCCGAGCTCTGGCGCCGCTCGTGTGCTGGTCTGGTCGGGTCGCCCGCGTGTCGGTCGCGCAGCGTGCAATATAAACAATAATTAGCCAATTTTGTACACAGTTTATTTGGTGGTCGTCGCCTCGTAGTCGCCGCTCTAGCGTAATTCGTTGATGTGGGCGTCGGCGGGCACTCGCTATTCGTCTTAACTGAATTTGCGTCTAGTTTGCATCCAATGAGATAGACACCAGGTGAAAACTTAGCTATTACTCAGGTATTAGAATTATTAAGTATTTAATTATTAAGTATTAACTACCAAAGTTTTCATAAAGATTTTGGTTGATTTGAATTTTTCTAGGTAAATTTCTAAGTCAAATTATACTAGATTTCTTGAATTCATTTTTAAAATATCATTTACTTAGCAAGTTTGGAGATGTACGAAAAAAGCAGATATTTCCTAACTAACAGATGTAATAGACGAACGACAAAAGGTGGTTTCCGCCCTGTGCAGTAATTTAGTTACTCTTTGGTACTCATATAACGACCGCGGAGTGCACGCAACCGCACAATAGGAAAGACGTGCAATATCAAAACCCGGTGCAGTTGGTAACGATGTCGAATAATGACGATATCCGCCGCCGCTGTGCGGGATTGTTTAACAATTCCTTTCGGATGTGGGTCGAGGGCGCATTCACCGCCGGCACAGGTTCGCGGAAAGCGCGCCCGTTCGAATTGCATTTCTGTTTTCGGCAGACAAAACGATCCGCACGGTATAGTTAAAAATTAAATAATATGTATACTTAGGCAATTTAGATGCACCATTTCTAACGAATAATGGTGCATCTAACTTACCTGCCAACGTTCTCGGGACCCTATGTATGTCGTCTGTATACCTAGGTACAATATTGTCCTGCAAGCAGTGAGACTCATAGAGCCAGTGCCCGGCGATCGCCAAATAGATATAAATAAATTATTTAATTATAATTGTTGTGGCGTTTTTTAAGACGTCGACAAATAAATTACTATACATAGCCAAGTAAGTAATTGTAAATTACTACTTTAAAGAAATGAAATTGAACACGTTTTGTATAGAATTACTTGTAAATAAAATAGCAGAGTTTTACAATAAGGCCGAGTTCCGTAGTGAAGGAAGGGATCGCTGTATCATACGAGACTATCTATGTATAACATTCTACTGTATGTATACATAACAGAATAAGTTTGTTTTCAAAATAAAATATTTAATATTAAAGTAAGTGTGTGTTTCTTTCCGTTCGAACCTCACTCCCGTCGCGCGTCTCCCATGTAATGAGAGCGCGGATTGCGTGTGTAATGCTGAAGTCTCTAGTTTGAAAAGGTAATATGTATTGCTGAAGTTGTATGAAATCCTGTCTTCTTGGAGCAGCACTGAAGTAGCCGCTGGCACCACGCTGGCCCCGCGTCGCGCGATTACCACGCCGCCGCCGATCTTACTTTCAATGACAAAAATCTACAAAGAGAATTTGCTAGAGGCTTGAGACAGCAGATCTGGGTGGGACTGCTGAATTTTAACTTTATGAAGGCCGGTGAAGAGTGAATTTCTTTCAATACTTTTTTTCTTGGAAAATAACTTCTATCAATTCTAGTCGTGGGGTAAATAATGAGTTTAATCCTGAGTGAAATCCTAGGGTAGGTATGGCTAATGCGCATAAGCATTTTAAACACCATATAACGCAGAGGGCGCTCCAGAAGCGTAGAATTATGGAATCAAAGATTTGGTGTGATTGACGTAACGATGTGATAGCTCGGTTGGTAGAGCACTAATACGCCGTAGGGTCGCAGGTTTGAGTCCTGCTTACATTGCAGTGGATCACATTACAATTTTTCTTTCATAATTTACCTTTGTGTCAATATTTATAAAAGTAAAAAATGTGGTATTTCCACATTAAAAATAGAATCGATAAAAAAAGATTACATTGAACAATGTTGAGTTTAATCCTGCATAGACTTCTGCTTCAGTCACTATTAGATGAGATTACAAATACCCAAAAGGGATGTAAATAGGTAATTAAGTACTCATGTTCTCTGAAGAAATCACATCTCGCAAGTTTTAGCATTAAATTTCGCGGTGCCACGAGGATTGATCTGCCATAACTTGGGTAATAGCCGGGCTGCGGGGCTATCTCGGACTAATCAGCGCCATCGATCTCGTTAGCAAGCGCCACGAGCCGGCTCGGCCCGGGATTGCCGACGGCAGATTGGATGGCGGTCATTGCAGGAGCACGTCATTAAATATAGGGCAATGCCGCTGAAGAAGCGATATTGTAGTCCGACATTGGACCCAATGAGACCTGCTTCGAATAATTACAACAGCCGGTAGTTCGCAAGATGTGCGGTGATGAGTGCTGCCCGCCAGAAATAGCGGAAACGTTCTTAATTTCTCATTGGAAATGCTCCCGAGAGTGTTTTGCTCCAATCAAAACCGGGAAAATACTCGAGTGCAGTTATGAATCTATGTTCCCGTTATTTCAGGGATATATTCCAACCATCGACGACAGATTCGAAAAGAGGAATGCCTATGCCATGTCATATTCATATGTAGGTATACAAAGTCACGTTACAGCGATCTGATGTAGCCTTTAGGCTGTTTTTATTTTTATTTTTCATTAATAATGAGAAACTACTTGAATTACCAATAGCAAAAATAGTTGGTTAACAATTATTTAGAAGATTTAATACTCATCCATCTATCTTACTTTTTGGTTGAAAAGTTCGGACACTTATACCTATCGTCAACTTGTTATCACACTTGCTCTATTAGTTATTAACGGTTGATTACGTATACCTCTGTGAGGCCAAGCCTCGTTTTTTCCCCCAATCACACCACGTTATGCTTTTTAGGGTTCCGTAGTCAACTAGGAACCCTTATAGTTTCGCCATGTCCTTCTGTCCGTCTGTCCGCCCGCGGCTTAGGTCCTAGTTCTAATGACTAGAAAGCTGAAATTTGATATGAGATGTGTATGTATCACGCCGACAAAACAGTAAAATAAAGACTAAAAAATAAACTTTTTTTCGAGTATGTACCTCTCGGACACCTAAAGTGGGGGTGATTTTTTGTTTTCGTTCCATCACTAGTGTGTGTCATTGAATAGGTCTTTTAAAAATAATAGGGGTCTCCAAACATACATTTTATGATAAAGTCAACAGTTTTGTAAATAATGTTCGCTCCGGAAAACAAAAAAAAAAACCCCTAAGTTTATAATATATCATTCATTTTAGCGCATTGAAATAAAAGCTTGTTTTTAAGATATATATTTATTTGTAATCTTATTTTTCAGTTATCACTAATCTTAACATAGTGCACCATCTTTAGCAGTCTGTCATATTGGATTTAGAGTGACGTCACATTATTTTTCGAGTTATTTTCAGCAAGCTCTTTCATTTGATACCCATATTGTAGGGGTGCTTTAAATAGTCCGCCATGTTGTATTTTTTTAATAACGTCACACAGCATTGTCACCCAAACTAAACGTAAGTAGTATACAACGAAATTTCAGCTCTATCGATTGAGGACATCTGCTTCAAAATTAAGTGCGAGATTGAATCTACTGAGAGGTGGAATCTAGCTTGTAAAAAAGAGATACAAAAAATCAGGGTAAACAAATGATGATGCTAATTCCATCAGCACTATTTATCTTTGTGTTCTCGTATTTATCCCTTATCTCGAAACAGTGGAATAGTTTGTGTGTCCATCATCATCATCATATCAGCCTATAGTCGACAACAGCTGGACAATGGCCTCTCCAAAGTTCTCCACAATGGTCCGTCGAGAACCGGATAGGTTGTGTGTCCAACAAGTCCATTCAAAATATTAGAATAGTACCTATTTGACATTCGGCTTAATGTATGTAGATATATCGGATGTAAGATAATAGATCAAAATCATACATAATCGGGCAGGAACAATTGTCTTTTGAGCGTCTAACTACTTCGAGCCGTTTGCTCTTCTCTGATAATCCCAGCATCGCCACAGCTCACACCTATCTGGGGGCACGGTAGTGCCCCCGCCAAGACGAGCAAAAAAGAAGCGGGGCACTACCTACCTTTTCTCGAACCGTTCCGTCTAATTTTCAAACCCTCATAGCTTCGTCCCAATTGACACCAGAGCGCCCAAATTCACAGGTTAAGATGCATTTAGGGAACATATAAAATGTACTTATTTTAATTGATCTAGCTTTTATACTTTAGGTTTTATTGGTACCTAAAATACGCCGATTTTGCCACTCACTTATACACTGACGTATAAAAACCTCTGGGGTACTTCCCGATGACCTAAAAAGCTGAATTTTGGTATGTAAGCTAGGTTTAGTACACAAACAATAGAATAATTCTGAAACTTGGAACTTTTACCCCACAACCCCTTAAACTAGGGGATGGAAGTTTAATGAGACTTCTGCAAATTTTGATACTAGAGGTCTGAAAATTGATAAAGGGACTCCTTGTTATAAATAATAAAATACATATTCTTGGATTTTTAGAAATTCACCCCCTACCCTTAAAATAAGGGGATGAAAGTTCGTATGGGTTTTCCATAATAGAATAGAATAGAATACTCTTTATTGCACACCTCAAGAAGAAATAAATACAAATACAAATGACACCACATAATTAATTCAGTAAGATTAGCTGAAAATTTGGCAAAATGAAAGGACAACTTTTATCTATCAGGATATGTAGGTTATAGAGCCAAGTTTAATTTTATCTACTCTCCCCCCCTCTCAGGGGTGAGCGTCACCCCCCCGCGCCCTCGAATGTGTCCCGGAGCGCGGTATTTTCCACTTTAGAAGAAAACCGTGTACGATACATACAAAGTGTATAAGAACGAAATAATCCTGACTAAATTTACTATAAACCTTTCATACATACAAGAGCGATAGCACTTATACAATCAGCGCAATCTGTTACCAAATACTAACGTTTTTAATTATTGATCTTTTTTTTCTGCTAAAAGGTTAGTTATCTCAAAAACTACACACTTCTCGGCCAAAATATGTATGACAAAAGTAAAGAATGGACAATGTTCTTTCTAAAAATGTATAATTTATTTCTGTTACTCTTTAATTTACCGTTGCAATGCTATTTTTAAAATTTATGTCATTTGGCCATTATGCGAAATATAAATATTCGTACTAGTTAAACGGTGTTACTTGCGATACCATAGACTTCTTATATGTTTTTCTGTAATCTACAAATATTGAACTATATCCTGTATTTTTTTTTTTTTTTTTAGACTTACTATTTAAGGAAATAAGAGGTGTGTGGGGAAATCGTCAAGTTTTGCTCGTTTTCGTAAATAACTTTAAAACCGTTTAATTTTGAATTATTAAATATATATATATTTGAGATATTCATAATAAACTCTTTCATTTGATATGTCACACGATATACTCGTACTTTGCTATTTTTTTTTTCTAATTTACCCCTCAAATCGGGCCCCCATGTTTCAAATTACTTGATTTACTTTACGTTACGTTACATTTCCATATTTGGGTCATCATTTTACATACGTGTACTAAATTTCAACTCAATCGGTCCAGTAGTTTCGGAGAAAATTCGCTATGATTATAGTAGGATCCCTCGTGTGTCTGTCTCAGACCATCCGTCGGTCATAGCCAATTTGCTCCGAAACTACTGGACCGATTGAGTTGAAATTTTGTACACGTATGTAAATTGATGACCCAAACATGGAAGTGTAACTTAACGTAACGCAAATAAATAAATTTTGACATGAGGGCCAGTTCAGGGAGCAAAATAGAAAAAAAAATGGTATAGTATATCGTGTGACATATCAAATGAAAGGGTACATTATGAACATCTCAAATATATGTATTATATAATTCTAAATTAAACGGTTTTGAAGTTATTTACGAAAATGAGCAAAACTTGACGATTTCCCCACACACCCCTTATTTCCTAAAATAGTGAGGCTAAGTAAAAAAAAAAAATACAGAATATAGTTCAATACTTGTAGATTACAGAAAAACATATAAGAAGTCTATGGTATTGCAAGTAACACCGTTTAACTAGTACGAATATTTATATTTCGCATAATGGCCAAATGACATAAATTTTAAAAATAGCATTGCAACGGTAAATGAAAGAGAAACAGAAATAAATTATACATTTTTAGAAAGAACATTGTCCATTCTTTACTTTTGTCCTACATATTTTGGCCGAGAAGTGTGCAGTTTTTGAGATAACTAACCTTTTAGTAGAAAAAAAAGATCAATAATTAAAAACGTTAGTATTTGGTAACAGATTGCGCCGATTGTATAAGTGCGCTTTTGTATGTATCAAAGGTTTATAGTAAATTTATTCAGGATTATTTCGTTTATATACTTTTTGTATGTATCGTACACGGTTTTCTTCTAAAGTGGAAAATACCGCGCTCCGGGACACATTCGAGGGCGCGGGGGGGTGACGCTCACCCCTGAGAGGGGGGGAGAGTAGATAAAATTAAACTTGGCTCTATAACCTACATATCCTGATAGATAAAAGTTGTCCTTTAATTTTGCCAAATTTTCCATATATTGCAATCTAATTTTCTTGGATTAAATGGGGGATAAAAGTGTATGGGGCTAAACGTAAGTATTTCTTAAATACACAATTATTACTACTTACTTAGAAACGCTACAGCACAAAAAATAAAATAAAAAAAACCTTAAAATTAAAATCTACTTTACAAAAAGAAATGAGATCCCACCAAAAACATTTCATGTGAAATTAGCGGCCAAGACTCACATGCTCATAAAACTTTTGCTATTATTACTACTTACTTACAGACGCTATGGCCCAAATAATTAAAAAAAACTAGGGCACCTTACAAAAATAAATGAGATCCCACCAAAAACATTTCATGTAAAATTGGCGGCCAAGACTCACATGCTCATAACGCTTTCGCTGTAAAAAAGTTATCAGATCCCTGGAAAAGCCAAGCCCCTAAGCCCTGAGTTTACTAATCCTACACCTTGGCTTCAAAGGTATGGCTTGGCCGTTTCATAAAGTAACGTAAATAAGTCTAATGGACTGTCCGGCCTATATGGTAAGTTTATGTATATTATCATGAAGACATAAACTTAACTTCTTGATATCGTATGGGCCAGACGGTCCGTTGGACTTATTTACGTACTTTATGAAACGGCAAAGCCATACCTTTGAAGCCAAGGTGTAGGATTAGTAAACTCTGGGCTTAGGGGCTTGGCTTTTCCAGGGATCTGATAACATTTTTACAGCGAAAGCGTTATGAGCATGTGAGTCTTGGCCGCCAATTTTACATGAAATGTTTTTGGTGGGATTCATATCATATCTCACCAACCGCGACTATATAAACGCAACCTACGACTTGCGCTCATAAGTCTAACCTTATCCAATGTCGGAGACGAGATAAGACTTTCAGAGAGTCGCGGATTCATTACCGTACGTGAATTATTTCCATCGGAGGGGTTTTGATTCGCACCTGTTTGATGACGCGAAGGGGCGGTAGTGGGGGGGGGGGGGGCACGCATGAGTGGGTTGAGAGCTTTATGCTAAACTCTTTCTAATCGCTCATGCATAATGAGCAGAGCGGAAGCGTATGCATAATCTGTCGCCCGCGATACGTACGTACCGTGTGCTCGGGTCTACTTAGCTGACGCAGTCGCACGACTCCACGCTACAAGGTAAGGTAAAATTGACAAACAGTATAGCAGTTTTTCAGTATATTATTGTATCGGTTAGGCAGAATAAGCACCGCACGTTCGTCTATACTATCTATACATAGGATTGCACATGCAGGCTCCCCTCAAAGGAGTAAGAGAGCCAGGTTAAAACCAAAAGTATCGTACATTATATTATCGTCACTACTTTAAAAAAGCTCGTGTCTTATTTAGCTAAACGAGAAATGTTGTAGCTCTGAAGGGCGCCGGCATGGACTTACTAATTTTGTTATCTTTACTTTAGGTACCTTGTTTTAATTTTGTTGGATTCATATAAAAGTAATAGCTTATTCAAAGAGGTGACGGTATATCGTAATTACGGTAGAATTATATGGCGACAACAACTAGTGACATAGAGTACTTATGGAAGCGGACCGGACGTAGAGGTACGGAATTAAGAATGCTGCTTTAGAATAGCTTGAAATGGCGTTTCGTATGGAGGGCGACTAACATGCCCCTCGTACACGGCTTTAAGCCGGGAATACACACGCCTGTAACTCGCACACTTGCATACCAGCTCCTTGCTTGTATTTGCTCTAATTCGTAAAGTTTCGTGGGATGGGTCTTTCAAAAATATTATCGGTAAAATTCAAATGACTTAGCGTCACGCTTAATAACAAAGTCGCATTTCGTTTCAGCTAACTTTTGTCATATTTACGTACGGAACCCGAGCATGAAGAAACCATAACAAAGCTGGAGGCGGGCTTATCTTCCAATATTTTGTTGGTAAAAATGAGTTCGGCGGCTTCGATACGTTCGGTAACAATGTTATTGTTGAGATTAGGGTGCGCGGGCGCGGGCGGCAGGCGCGGGCAAGGAAACGGAAATAGGATATGAGTGTGACGTATGCGAGTCATTTACAAGCGCGGAGAGGGCCGAGGGGAAGATGGTGCACTTGAGAAAAGCAACGCTTTCATTAACCAGCATGCATATATTTTTTAGCTAGTCTATAGGAGAGTCCCACTGCTGGGCTGATTTTCACTGCAAGTCCCTGTCTGACGCTTCCTCCCACCACTAATATACTTATACAAACAAGAGCATGTCGGGCCACGCTCAGTGTAGGGTTCTGTACTTGCCCATCCTTCACAATAGTTTAAATTACGAGAAAGACTTCAAGCTCTAAAAAAGGGCGAAAACGCCAAAGTAACTGTAATTACTTATTACCTTCTGGAATTTATGGATTATACCCGCCAGATTGAATGGAATGTTTTAATACAGTATGCACTTAACTAATATGTGTAACGTTCGAAGTATAAGGACAACGCGCGGCACTTACGTCATTTTAAATAAAATTATGAAATTTTACGATAGCTAAAAAACGGCTCAACCGATTTTATTCGATATAGTTTTCGTTGAAAGTACTTATAAGGCCTCATTTTCATGAATTTTTCCATAATTTTTTGACTCGTGGTTGAAAAGTTAAAAGGGGGACGCTATTTTTTTTATTTTCGGAGCGAATATTTACAAAACTACTGACTTTACCAAAAAATGATGTTTGAAGACCCCTATTATCTTTAAAAGACCTTTTCAACGACACCCTGTGTGTGACACCACTGTTAAAACGAAAAAAAAATTCACCCCCGCTTTAGGTGTTCGAGAGGTACCTTACCTACCCGAAAAAAAGTGTTTTTTTATTTTTTATTTTACCGTTTTGTCGGCGTAATACAGACACATACTCATGCCAAATTTCAGCTTTCTAGTACTAATGATCACGGAGCTAAGCTGTGGAAAATAATAATACTACAATTTATTTATTTATTTAATTCCTTATATTTCACAGCATAACAGTAGAACCAAATCACTGTGAAATTAAGACTAAACACACACAGATTTTATACAAACATAACAACAATTAGCAATTAGAAATATATATTACTGACTGGTGTGATCTCACTTCCGGTGTACCGCAAGGCGGAATTCTCTCTCCACTCTTATTCTCTCTTTTTATTAATTTAATTGTGTCTCACTTAGTATGCTCTCATCATTTGTATGCCGATGACTTGCAGCTGTATACCCAGGCGAGCGCTGACGATTTAAATCGCGCAGTTTCTGACATCAATAATGACCTTGACCGGATTTCTGCTTGGTTTCGTAGTTTTGGGATCACCGTGAACCCGTCTAAATGTCAGGGCATTGTACTCGGAAGTCCCCGTTTGCTCTCTACAACTGAAATGGCGCACATAGCTCCTATCCGGTTTGAAGACACTCCTATTCCGTTGGCGTCGCAAGTGAAGAACCTGGGTCTGATTTTTGACTCCGGCCTTACGTGGGAGCCGGACAGGTGTCTGACGTATGTCGCAGAGTGACCAACACACTTCGATCGCTTTACCGACTAAAACACTTTCTTCCTGTCAGCACCAAAACTCTCCTTATTCAAGCTCTTGTTCTGCCCGTATTTGATTATGCTGATGTGTGTTATTCAAATATCACTCAGGCTTCATTGAATCGTTTGGATCGTGTTCTTAATAACTGCATTAGATTCATTTTCGCCGTCAACTTAATTGGCTTCCCATTCGTGAACGTAGGTCATTACGAGTCTTATCCACTCTTTATTCCATTTTATTTGATCCAGCTGCACCTGATTATCTTAGATCTAAATTTCAATTGAGAAGAGGCGTTCCATTCCATTGAGAAGAGGCGTGAGACAGGGGGACGTTGTGTCCCCGAAACTGTTTACGGCCGTTATGGAAGACGCCTTCAAGCTCCTGGAATGGCAAGGACTTGGCATCAACATCAATGGCGAATACATCACTCACCTTCGGTTTGCCGACGACATCGTAGTCATGGCAAAGTCGATGGAGGAACTCAGCATGATGCTCGATGACCTCAATCGAGTTTCTCAACGGGTGGGCTTAAAAATGAACATGGACAAGACGAAACTCATGTCAAATGCCAAGGTTGTGCCCATCCCAGTCTCTGTTGAAAACTCGGTACTCGAAGTTGTTGACTCATACATCTACCTAGGACAAGTGGTCCAATTAGGTAGGTCCAACTTCGAGAAAGAGGTCAACCGCCGAATCCAACTCGGCTGGGCAGCGTTCGGGAAACTACGCAATGTCTTTTCGTCCGACATACCTCAGTGCCTCAAGACGAAAGTCTTCAACCAATGTGTGTTACCAGTGATGACTTACGGCACCGAAACGTGGTCTTTCACTATCGGCCTCATCTCAAAGCTCAAAGTCGCTCAACGAGCAATGGAGAGGGCTATGCTCGGGGTGTCTCTACGTGATCGAATCAGAAATGAGGAAATCCGTAGACGAACTAAAGTGACCGATATAGCTCACCGGATTAGCAAGTTGAAGTGGCAATGGGCAGGCCACATAGCACGCAGAGCAGATGGCCGATGGGGCCGTAAAGTGCTCGAGTGGAGACCTCGGACCAGCAAGCGCAGCGTAGGACGTCCACCTACGAGATGGACAGATGACCTTGTAAAGGTCGCCGGATGGCGCTGGATGCAGGTCGCTTCCAACCGGTATATATGGAAGTCCAAAGGGGAGGCCTATGTTCAGCAGTGGACGTCCTATGGCTGAGATGATGATGATGATGAAATTTCAATTTGTATCTGCTCGACCCGGTTGCGTCCTTCGCACTTCTCGTAAACTCATGCTCATTGTCCCTCCTCATCGCACCGGTTTTATGTCAAATTCTTTCACTGTTCAGGCAATACGGCTTTGGAACGATCTCCCACTTTCCATCAGGCAAGCACAAACAAAGCAAACCTTTAAGCACATGTTGCGCAAGCATCTCACCAGTAAGCTCCTAGACTGATTGTCGGTTATGATATTTTGCACTGGATACAAGAATTAATGTTTATGTAAGTATATTGTATTGCATATTTGTGTATGTTTATTTATTGTGTTCATTATATTACGATATATAATAAGTTTCTCTTTTGGTATAATGTTGATAGTTGACAGGCCCTGCACCATAAAATGTTTCTGTTTAGCCCAATGGTTGACTGGTAGAGAATGCCTTATGGCATTAAGTCCGCCATTTGTACACTGTGTTTTGTGCAATAAAGTTTAAATAAATAAATAAATAAATATTTCAATCGGCTCCATAAAGACGCGCTAAAACTTTGCGCGCTTGGAGTGAGTGAGCAATCTGCGTTGCGCTGTGGCACATGGCGGAAGGGATGGCTGTTCGCGGCGATTTTGATGAGCTATTTCACTAAGTACAGGGCAGCAGTTCAAACCCAGCATTTTCCGGGGAAGTGGGCAGTCTGTCAAGCGCTGTGGCGCGAGGCGGAAGGGATGGCGGTTGGCAGAGAAGTTGAGCGTCGCTTTCTTTCTTAAAGGTTAACTTGAAGAAAATATCGACATCTCTATTTTATGGATCTAAAATCATTATCCAATAACAAAAGAAGAGAACTTTTTTTTTCTACATACCTAAATACTTATACTTAGTTGAATATTTTTAGTGTTTGTGTTGCCACACTATTTCCTAACAAATAATATACTTAATTTATCATCTTGATAATCAGTAATCATAAAGAAAAAATACAGAGACCCATGACTCAGCTACTCGTATTTATTATTTAAGCTGAAGGGAACATCGAATAGAGGTCTTTAGTAGATATAAATCTACGGAAGGCAGCGTTTACGATACACATATTATTTTTTCCGTGATCGCAATGACTAGGCCTTCCTGGGTGGAAGTCGTGCGTCCTGCGGCGCGACACGCGGCCACTTTCACACTAATTGCAAAACGATGCCGCCGCCGGCCCCCGCTGCGTCACACGCCGTTTGTGCAGCATCAGCCTTAGCACTTAACGTGGTGTATCGTGTATGCTTATGTTACGTATGACAATGTTGAACAGCTTCTAGTTAGAAACATAATGCTTGTAATGCCACGAACACGCAACGCAAGAGACAACGACGGTCGAGGCAAATGCCCCGTACCCTGTGTACAAGACATGCTTGCAATGTAATCGCAAACGCTATTGTCTTTTTATTGTTACGTAACAATTAGTAAGTAAGTGTCAAGAACGTGACTTCCTTATTGTATTAGCCGTTGTACCTATCGCAGTACCTAGTGGTCTCTAGTCGCCGCGCGGCGTCGCACGATATTGCCGCGCGAGCCCGGACAGGCGCCGGTATTTCTGGACGCAATAACTTCCAGCAAATATCTCCGCAGTTTAATCCTACAAGTTTTTGTAGCCGCATTGTCGATTGGCAATCGAGTTGTTATCGACTCAGTCACTCGGGTCACAAACGACAAACGAACAATAAGCGGCTTGCGAGGTTGCGAGGGATTAAGTACCTACAACTGGGAATTAAATCTTGAGTTAACTGTCGTGTGTTGTTAGATCTAATATTACACTCTTATATTTCAGATTCCCATTAAAAACACAGAGCAATACAATCAAATGTTTCGTTTGTTTTGTCGAATGTTTTGATGTGTTTACTCAGCAACTGGATGGTTTCCAGAGCGCTAGCAGCGACATACTACCTGTTACAGGATTTAACTATTCGCTATTCAGGTCTACATGTAGACCTATCTGAATTTATAGTTGCTGAATTCACAGTACTGTATGTACCTATATATTCAAGCGTTTACAGAACCACGTATTAAAAATTTGCTCCCATTCTGTGAAAGTCTTCTTGGCAGATTGCTACCGTAAATTGTGCTCAAATTTACACCTACGTTGAACCTTGAACGCAATACATTTAACTTACGGAGCTGTACCTACTTACTTTTAATAGGACGATTGATTTGTACTACTATACCCTAAGCGTATACAAAATTGACGTACACAAGTAATACTTATAATTTGCACCTCGCGTAGAATAATTCGGTGCAAATAGTTTTTCGTTAACAAACATGATTCAGTTCAGTGACAGATGGCTTGTTGCAATTATTGCAGTTCGGCAAGTTTGCGTGCGTCGTCGCCGCGCCTCGCCTCGCCTGAGTTGCCTCGCCTCGCCGCGCCTCCGAGGCAAACGCCTTTGTCTCGCGGCACTGGAACAAAGCGTCTCGCCTCAGGAGCGGCTGACGACGCAACTTGCGACTCGCTCCTTTCCAACTAATATAAATTACTGCGACGCGGCCGCTGCGAAGACAGAGCCGGCGAAATAGAAAAATACTCAGTTTATTGCAACGGAAGTTAT
Organism: Apotomis betuletana; assembly: GCA_932273695.1. Classification (NCBI taxonomy): domain Eukaryota; kingdom Metazoa; phylum Arthropoda; class Insecta; order Lepidoptera; family Tortricidae; genus Apotomis; species Apotomis betuletana. Next base: position 29,547,045 of record OW026301.1, read on the forward strand.
TGAAAAAATAAAATCATCTGAAATTCCCAAAAAAAACAAAAAAATATTAGATAAACATATTTCAGGCCATTCAGCCGAGTGTCGAGTGTACTACCACCATAATGATTGATTAATATCATTTTTGAGTGGGTCGCGTCGTGGACGTGATTTTTCACACGCGACACGGAAACGCTCTAAACAGCGGGACGCGATTACCCCCTCCCCCTCCCTTACCCTCCCCTCCACACACGCTACATGCGAGAGCCTACCCTCCAATAATCATTACCATGGCGTACCATGGCATACCTCATCAATGGCTGGAAACTTTCTGAGGTTGAGTGACTGGGGCGAAGTGACCTCTAGGTTTAATGAGGTATTGGATGTCCAGAAGACTGGGTGGGTCTTTATTAGAACAGATTTCCAGCGTCACATTCCTACAGAGCACGAGATCGTGAATAAAGGTTCTTGAGCAACTACCGCGTACCGGAAAACGCAGCGTTGAGGCCTCAGCTAGTTCATCAGGATCGCAGAAAGCTGCTGGATGAGAGCAGCGCACGACTTTTCGTGTTGAAAATCTGAATCGATAAACCGACAAACAAATACGTCCCGAACACTTTATACCTTTCATATAAGATAACAGATAACCAAGTACATAGGTAAATTAAGTATACTAACTACCTTTTCATTTATATATAATGAAAGTAGAAAATTTCAAATTTCAAATAACACCACAATTTATAGGCTCAGTAACTCAGAATCAGTTATTATACTAAGCCATCAGCTATTTTTAGACCAGGTTTCCCCATATTAAATTGCCTGTTTCGAGAGTCTTCAAGTGAACACAGCTCCAAAGTAAGCCTGGGCTGCGATGAGCGGCCTCATTTTCGTAAACCTCATCTGAAGAGGCGCCCACGCGCTCTCTAATCTAAATTACATTGAACTAAACCCGTTGTTCTTCCAAATCTGTACCGATCATCTACTAGGCTTACGCTGAGGATAAATCTGTCGACATGTTTTTATTATAACGAAGATTTATGACTTTTGTCTTCGGTACTCGTTGCCTATGTAGTCGGTAAGTTACCCTATTTACCCATAGGTATAGCGAACAGTTCTAAAATGAGGTAGTGCACTATAACATACAAACATTTCTTAAGAAATTGCCTTATTGGCATGACTTGCAATTTACGGCATTTCACTAACCAAAGCGTTTATTACATGTATTTTTAGTAATTTTTCGAGGAATCCAAATGGTCGATCCCTCTGGTCACGGTCAATGATAGCGTATACCTGTGAACTAGACTACCATAATGGTCATAGTTACTGTTGGGTAGTTTCTTCCAGCCCGCACGACAACGTCGCGCGTCGGCTGCGAGTCAGCGTGACGCGGCGCCGCCGGAGACGCACTAGTGACCAATCACGGTGAGTCGCGACCCGCAACTACCTAATCTAATATCAGGCTTGAGGCGAAAACATACACCTACATTATAGAGTACCTACACATACACCCCAGATTATAGAGTTCAAGTCGTAGCAGCCGAACCCTGGCGAATGTCGTAGGTAAAGTAATTTGCACCATAATAAGTAATACATAATTGTCGCAATATCAAGACGAATTTTTTGCGCAAAATAATTTTATGCCGGGTTTCAAACCTAAAAATAAAGTTTAACTAAGGAACTAGTAGGTTATTTGTTTACCATGTAAGTTAATTGTGTACTGTATTGCCGGATTTGAGGTAATCACAATAGTTGCGTATTGTAAGATTAATAATATCTATGTGAGACATGTTGTGAAAACGCACCCACCACTTAAGTAATGGCATAGGTGCGAAGTCGCGGGTGGGTGGGTGTACATGGTGGGTCGGTATTAACCAAGCATGCCTAGATATTTGCAGGTAGTCCATGAAAGACAACGATAAAGCAACTGCTTCTCACAAAGACTCCAGGTAACACACCTACTTAGATGTGAAGTATATTTGATCAGCTGATTCAGGATACTTGTTCCTTCATTCCATTTCATGACATATGATAGGCAGTTTTACGAATAGAATAGAATAGAATAGAATAGAATAGAATATTCTTTATTGCACACCTCAACAGGAAATAAATACAAACAAATTACAAGTAACATTCAAGAGAGGTAAACAAGAGGCGGTCTTATCGCTAAAGAGCGATCTCTTCCAGACAACCTTTGGGTAGCGAAATTAAATTAATTACGAATGTGCTGAGTATCACTTTCTTTTCCAGTGTACCTAAGTAAACTGGCTGTGAACCAAGGAAATGTGGGTACCTATTGAAGTAACTTGGGAAACTTTGTATAACAGTCGGAAAAGAAGCACTCGCGCAGTACACGTGGCGGTCGTCGCCCGGTCGCGCTTATGGAGGGTTGGTCGTGTCCGTGTTAGCATCTTTACGGGGCAATAAAGAGCGCTCATAACTCTGACCGCCGCGCCCGCCGCCGCAGCGCGCTAATTCTTGCCGTGGCGGACTGATGGCCTGCATCAGCATGATATATGAAATAAGCACAAGCAACATTAGTTCGAGTTGGATCTGTTTACACACGACCGCTTCTGAGGTGCTGCCAACTGATGCAGCAGAAACAGAAAGCTCACAGCCGGATAGGCTCTCAAATGCTAAGAATAATAAGTATAAGGTATAAGGTATACCTTGCCTAGAATAGGCTCATCAATGCTTAAGGAAGACTAAACTTAAGAAATACACACCGCGTTTTTGGCGCGTCTTAAACTTATGCGTGCGTGCATCATGGCCCTTTCTATACGCCAACGCCTTGGGCGTACAACAGCAGATCATCCTATAGCGTAGGATTGCGTTAACGTTGTATAGAGCGGGCCTTCTGTGCGTGCTGCGGGTCACGTCCCGGGTGGGGAGGGGTGGGGGTCGTTTTGAACCCAATTAGACCCCTCATGATATAATAATCACGCCGCTCGCGCGTGCCGCCGGACGCCTGCCGCTTGCCGCTTACGTTTGCCGGATTACCGGACATGTTTGGTGTCAATGATTTTCAGCAAATCAAACATATTATGTGTGCGCGCCAATCTCTCAATTTAAATCCGTTTTATATTTTATGGTAAGTAAATCAAAGTGACCCTCACCTAAGTCATGCAGCAAGCCGGAGTCGCTTCGCAATGCTATTCGGCTCTTTGAAGCATGCCATCTTCGACACGCTAGCGTGGCCAGTGTGGTGCGTGACGCGTGGCGTGACGCCGACATCGCCGCCACCCGACATAACAAGTTTTATTAAATTGAATGGCCTTTTATTTTGTATTCGAGCGCTTTTGTCCACCGTGGATTTGGTCGGTCCGCGATCCGAAACGACTCGTGTGCTATAGCATAGAGTAATAATACCAAGAGTAATGTAAAATATTTCGCGGTGAAGCGGTGGTTATAAATGTGTTTACATCGCGGGCCGCGAACAGCAAGCCGCGGGTCTCGCCAAATGGACTGTGTTTAAACCGATTATACCATCACGGAGCACCGCGGACATATTTTGCTAGCAACACATTAGTGTAGAATTGCTGACACATTACATGTGATTAATATGATAACGAGTTGTTTATGTAATTTGCTCGGCTCATTAAAGCGTAAACATGCGGTTTACTAACGTAATGTAACATCTGTAATGTAAACGGTATTTGTACCAACTAAATATTGACGACGCGGTTGGCGCAGTGGTTAAGCAACTGCCTACTGAGCCGACGAACGACGGTCCTGAGTTCGAATCCCGGCAAGGGCAAATATTTGTGTGATGAACTCGAATATTTGTGCCTAGGTCATGGATGTTATTTGTATTTAAGTATGTATTTATCTATTTAAGTATGTATTATCGTCGTCTAGTGTCCATAACACAAGCCTACTAGAGCTTACTGTGGGACTAGATTGATTGGTTGTCCTATATTATTATTTATAAAAAAATATCACTCAAATCCAACAAATTAAAGATTTCAATATACCAAACGGATAAAGTTGGTACATTCCAATTTCGATATCATTTACTGAGCCTAATTGCTACGTTCAACTGTCATAGACCGTACAGACCAAGTCTTATCGAATATGGTAACCATAAGGTTGGTGTTTTTGCTCTATAAAATAATTACCTATCAATGAAGTTTAATTGTTTGCTTCTAGAGTTAATGCAATGAATTTGCCTCAAAAAATGCGATAGAACCAAAAAAATCTGTTTGCGACTAAGGTTTCACCATGTATATAATACAGTATTCATGTAATCTTCGCCGGCGGTTTTAGGAGAGTGGCAACCCTGGCGTGGCGCTGCGACGACTGCACCGGGCTGCGTGCTCGCCGCACCGCGCCCGACCGCTACGAGGGCGCCGTCGTCGGGTATCGTCGGGGTGGCTGGCTTCTGACTTACAACTACGTTTACTATCATAACTCATACAATAACACACAAATACGGTATTTCACGCATTTTGTTAACGAGTAATGTGAGAGAGTTTGTTAATCCTAAGAATTTAAATAAACCAATTTAAACGGACCAAGGGTTGACTCAACACTTGATAACAGGAACTGAATTAGCTGTCCAAGCGTTGGGACACTCAAACAATTAATACATATACTTGATATAATCCGTGTAAAATGTTTCATTTAAATGAATGGCAATCACGAAAACTGAACGGAATTTTGAAATTTTCAAAGACTAGAGAGCTCCTCTTTTTTTATTTTTTAAACAAATTGCACAAACAAAAATTACAAACGGTGGACTTAATACTATAAGTACTTACACCTGAAAAGGAAAAAATTTGGTGTGAGTTAACCATTGGGCTTACCAGAAACAGTTTTATGCTAACGGGCCTTTTTGAAGTAGGTTAATAGCTAATGTCACAAACAAGGCCCAATAAACATATTAATGCAGGCATAAATAGGTCAGAATCATTCCTTTTTGATATCCCACTTGCGAGGCTGCGAATCCAACTTGTTCCCATTTTCCGTAATAGGGAGGAGATGAATGAACGCGACTAATATCGAGTTAATACGCGAAGGGCGCTCGGCGGCCTGTCCGACACTCAACCTACTTCCCGACTGTTACTTACTTATACAGCTTTTTAATTTTACCTATTCGTTCCGATCTCCGTTAGCCACTGAATAGTTTTAGCCGACTTTGCTTACTTTTATTGTAATCATACTTATTTCATCAGATACAATTTTTGTACAGTCGCCATCAGATATATCGCAGCATATATAAGGTGTTCATAAATATCTGAACATGTACTGTAACGCCCAGTAAATAAGAGTCGTGTTCAGATATTTATGAACGCCTTATTATGCTGCGATATATTTGATGGCGACTGTACATGTTACAATACATAATTAGCCAGTACCAAGGGCAAAGAGTGATAGTACTCCACCCAATAGAAATAAAATAAATAACTACCTATGTACAGTCAGCCAAGAAAGTAGTCTACCACTTTTGAACCGACCTACTCATGAAATAGAGTCTGAAAGACCAGTTTTTTGGCTAACTGTACCTATTTGCCGTACTTACGCGAATTATTCGCGAGACGTTAAGCTTTATTTTTATTGCTCGTAGCATACGTGATCACGAGGCGCCTGCAGAATTCGATTCCCACCAGCTTGCCTCTTGGAGAAGCAATAAGCCAAATCTGCTTTGGATTGTCCAGATGCTTATATGACGCCTTACTGACTGATAAAACCTGACCTGAAACCTAAAGTGCAGCGTGCTTGCCTTTAATATCTATTTACGCTCAACTTGAAGAGTTGATGATGTCCTTGTCCAAGCATATCCAAGTTATAATCTACAGAGAAAAGGTTCTCCGGACGGAAGTTCCACTCGCTTGTTGACTTATTTAGAAAAACAGACCGTCGCGTCGCTTGTACAAATCAGTAACATACCGACAACATAAGAGTAAGCAAAGCCTCATCAGTCTACGGTAAGTACCGCGATGTCGAAACGGAGATGGCGGTATCAGCTCGTGGAATCCAATAACAAGGTAAAGGTTTTAGTAGCAGCCCTGACTGACACATTCACGTGATCCTCCCTGCATGTAGAGTTGGATTTAGAAAGATTGCTTTAGTAATGCACACGCGTGTCGACTGTCGGCTGCAGCCGTCACAGGAGCCGCCATCCAATAAAGCGCTCTGCGTCCCCGCGGGGTGCCGCTCTCTGCCGCCGCCATCACACCACCTTCATACTAAATAGGTACGCGATCTCTGTTTGCAAAACGCTTCAAAAAACATGAATTTCACGAACCGGTTGCATATTCCTCTTATTATATTGGCTACATATATTGTCTTTTTAAATTCGTCTATTCTGTTATCCTTCTTCGTAAATCTGTAAAAAAGATTAAACAGAAGAAAAATATGGAGAACATAAAATTAAAGCAAGTGTACCTACCTACGAGTGCGACCTGCTACCATAAAGTCCCTCCCTCCTCCTCCTCCTTCAGTCGATATCCTTCAATGCTGAGGGTCGTGTCCTCTCTCAATAACTTTCTCTTGGACTATTTTGCGCCAGCTTACTCTATCCTGGGCTGCATGGATGGCTTCGTAAATAGAGGTCTTGAGGGTAGAGCGTATTTGGTCCGACCAGCGTGTTGGACTTCTTCCTCTGGGCCGTCTTCCGCACACCTTGCTGTTACCAACAGTTTTTCCAGATTGTCCCCTCTCTTTCTGGCAATGTGGCCAAAGAACTCAAAACTCCTCCGCATGCATATGGTGCTGAGTCTCATCGGGATCTTGAGCTCGGTAAGAATGGACTCGTTGGTTCGGTGTTCCATCCAGTGAGTCCCGAGCAATTTCCTCCAGCACCACATCTCAAACGCGCTGGCGGTCGGCTTTCTTGAGGGTCCAAGTCTCCGCGCCGTAAAGGAAGATTGAGAAAACGAGGGAGGTAACAAGCTGCTTCTTGGTCTTCCTCGAGATGTTTCGGTCAGACCATACACGGGCCATTTGGGTCATAGCTGATAGTTGACGTGCTGTAGTTGCGCGGATACCTATGATCTCCTGTGCGGCGACGTCTCAATAGAGCAGTTTAATCATATGATGACGGGAAATCAAGGCAAGAATTGGAAATGCCCGGCATGTGTGTGTCGGCAGGCAAAGAGAGACAACACAAATACACCGGTCCGAGCGGCGGCACTAAACCAAAGTATCATCCAAGTCGGCCCCGATGAGTCGATGGACTGCAGCTACTTAAATAACTCAACAGGCCAACCGACAGGCTTAAATCAGTCTGGGGACCACACGTCCCACGTCACATTTCGACGACCACAACCCGATCATAATGTTTCGAATGATTCTGTTTGCCTGGAGAATATTCGCATCTTAGTCAGAGAGGAATTTCAATATTGTTTAAACGAGCGCCTTTCAAACTTCATTAGCAATACAGTCGCAAGCCAGATTGCGCCTCTGATTCAGACAGTCATGCAACTGAACGCCAGGGTAGCCACTCTTGAGGACAGATTAAATTCGAGTGCGACTCAACATAACCCAAATGGTTCGGACATAACCTATGCCTCTATCACCGAGCAGCAGCATCCAACCTCAATTAATCGCGAGGCAGCTGGAAAGCCCAAGGCGCCTCCTACAGGAAAGAAACCTGTCGTTGACTCCCAGACCCCGTTGATCGCCAAGCGGCACTCTAACGAGCAAGCGGCAGGCGAGCATAAAGAGGAATCAACTGCGGTCGAAAATACGAGCACAGGAGCAGAGTCTAGGAGCTACACCCAGAACCATCCACGCAAACAACTGGAAGTGAAGCGAGGCACAGCTGCCCCTGGTACTACGTGTCCGATTGAAGCATCTGAGAGACAGCGACATATACATCTTTATTACGTCAAAATGGGTACTACCGACGAGCATTTACGTTTGTGTTGTGTATATACCACCAAATGTTACTGATAGTGTATATTCAGAATGGTTTAATAGTGTAGAAATTGTAAGTGAAAATGTAAATAGTATGAAAATTTTGATACTGGGAGACTTGAATTATCATAGTGCAAGCCCTAGTACACTGTTGTTGTATGACTGTTTCTTATCTAATTGTGATCTATATCAGTACAATAATGTAACAAATAAGAATGACAGAATACTGGATGCGGTACTTACGAGCCCTGAGTTGCGGGATGGAGTGCGGGTTCGAGGTACGGAGCCGGGCGAGGAGTTATCGGTTATAGATGGACACCACCCTCCGCTCATCGTCAGCATAGAGTACAAGCTCCAAATGACATCGGTTACCATACCACCTTCAAATATACAGAGGGATCGTGACTGGGACTTTAGAAGCGGTGACTATGCAGCGCTTTACGGCTTAGTCAGAAACGTGAACTGGAATAATATTAAATGCATAAAGGATCCAAACGAAGCCTTGGAAATGCTCTATAACAACTTTTACGATAATTTTAACGCGTGTATCCCGAAAAAAAAACGTAAAAATTCGGCAACTAGAGTGTATCCTGTCTTTTACACAAGACAGATTATATTAGACATTAAACATAAATTTGAACTTCACCGTCAGTGGAAAATGAGTAAAAATAACGAAATAAGGGAACAGTTTAAACAAATGCGGACGAAGTTAAAGAATGACATTAAATTGGCTTATGATAGCTACGCAAAAAATGCGTCTCAGCGTTTGTGTAGTGATCCGAACAAATTCTGGGAATTCGTGAATAGTTTACGTTGCCGGGGCGGGATAGAGACCAAACTTAACTACGGCGACAAGGAATGCCAAGGAGTGGAGATGGCAACCGCTTTTGCGGAACATTTTCATTCGGTATTTCTACCGGACGCGCCAGTTCTTGATGCCACAGTGGCAAGCGCGTCAAGCGCCGCTGACTCTAAACGCGTAGACGTACAAGTTTTTAGCTTAGGCGAAATAAGACTAGCGGTAAAAAAACTTCGGTCAAACACGGCTGCAGGGCCAGACGCTATACCGCCGTACATTATTAAGGGATGTATTGACTTTATCATCGAAACTATTACGCATATATTTAATATGATACTATCGACTGGCATATATCCAACTATTTGGAAAACATCTAGGGTTACACCGATCCCCAAAACTGGGTCAAAACTGCAGGTAAGTAACTACAGACCGGTAGCGATATTATACTCGTTGGCGAAAATATTTGAAATGTCGTTACACGCACGCATCTTGCCGCAGTGCATGCCACACATCACAGCCGCCCAACACGCCTTCTTGCCTAAGCGTTCCGTTTCCACAAATTTAATTTCACTCGTCAGCTTAATGTCAAAAGAATTGGATCAAAAAAAGCAAGTCGACGTCATTTACTTGGATTTTCAAAAGGCTTTTGACAGGGTAGACAATGACGTTTTATTGAAGAAAATGGCCGACATGGGGTTTGTGCCGAGGTTGCTCAAGGTATTCTCGAGTTACCTCGCTGATAGGAGACAATTCGTCAAATATGGACCGTATCAGTCTGAGTCATACGAGACACCCTCGGGTATAAGCCAAGGTTCAAATTTAGGGCCGTTGCTCTTTAACATTGTAATCAATGATCTTCCTGCACAGGTGCGAAGCTCTACGGTAATGATGTTTGCAGATGACGTCAAACTGATTAAAGTAGTCACTACTATGGAGGATTGTAGAGACTTACAGGCAGATATTGACGCAGTGCATAGTTGGAGCATTTTAAATAAGCTTAATTTTAATGTAAAGAAATGTGAGACGATGAGTTTCACGCGAGCGTCTAATCCCCGCCACTACCCGTACACCCTAGACGGTGAAGCCATCGTGAGAGTGACCCAGGTGCGTGACCTTGGCGTTTTTTTCGACGCGCAACTCACATTTAGAGAGCACGTGAATAAAGTTGCCAAAAGTGCGGCTAGTAAGTTGGGTTTTGTGTTAAGAAACTCCAAACAATTGACACCGAGAGCTTTCAGGGTTCTCTACTCGGCTTTGGTGAGGAACGTGCTCGAATCCAGCGCCGCGGTTTGGAACCCACACGAGGCTAAATATAGCCTGATATTAGAGAAAATACAGAAAAAGTACCTCAGGAGCTTGTACATGAGACAGTACACTTACTACCCTTATCTCTACCCGACTTTATTTCTGTTAGGGGTGCTAGAATACGAAACGCTTGAAGTAAGACGGTATCTAGCAATCGCTAAATTTGCTCTAGGCATTATCCGCGGCAATATCGAGTGTACGGCATTGGTAGGGGAGGTGGTGAGGCTATATGTGCCGACGGCCCGACTGCGCCTACGCCAGGCACCCCTGCTGGCGCCACCCCCCTCGCGCACAGCCCTACTACGACACGCGCCCATTCCGAGCGCGATCTCCATCCTCAACTCTATGCTCAGCGTAGCTCCACACTGCGATGTGTTCGCTACCAGGTTTGCAAGCGTGATGAATGAATGCAGAAAGTTCTTAGAACGATCTTAAAATGTATTTTACCCTATATCTAGTTTCATATATATACCTATTTGTAGTGTTTAGAATAAGTTTCAGTTATGTTACATGTTAAATGGGTGTTCTTTACCCTTAGATTTAATTATTTTAGGTTAAGATCTGTAACGCGTTGGCTTTAGCTTTAAGTTATAGATAAGTATGTTATGAATAAATAAAAAAATAAAATAAAAAAATAAAAAATAATAATAATAGCACTCTTAGCCATCCCGATCCGCTTCCTGATGTCCTTTTCACAGGACCCGTTGGCAGCTACCATAAAGTAATGAGATATTATTCATTTATTTATCGTATGGCATTACAGATAGATATTATAATGCATCGATACTTATTTAAAATCCTTTTAGATCTGCTGGTACAGTCAGCAGAATTATCTACGCACTAAACGCTTTCACAAATACCTTGGCTTAAATTCTACTCCTTTATAACAATAAAGTCTATGCCTTGTTATTTATGAATGCGTACGTTGTGTATTGGACATTCATTCATTCATCTGCGCGTCGATAGGTAAAGCGGGACATCGGCGGCGCGACGCGGTAAGGCGCAGCGCAAATATTGTTGGAGCGAAGCCGACGCCGGTCGGCGCGCGGCGTCCGGAATGTCCCGCCGAGATAGTATCGCTGCACAAATCCGCTCTAGTTAGGACTTTATAGGACAACACCAATATTTTTGTCATTAAAGCATGAGCCTTGGCACACTTGTTACTTAGGTGGACTAGAGTTGAAAACGCCCGGGAGACGAGCGCGGACGACCAGCTGGTGGGGAGGGGGAGGGGGGGAAGTTACGTTCCGCCGCGCGTTCTTCTGGTCTTCCTATCATCGTATTTATAGAGACTATGGCAAGTTTGGTATCGTTTTTGGATAAATTGAGGACGGCCAATCATTTTCTTGGACATTAATAACATGTTTTTGTGGAAAAAAAATAGAAATAAAGGCAAAAATCAGAAAATCTTAGTTAAAAAAAATTCTTTCTGCAACGATTACGTGAAAATGAGCAACGATTTCGGCATGAAAAAAATATTATTATAAAGCCACATTTATGTAGATTTCAAAAACATATAATTTATTATAACTATTATGAATAGCAAATACTAAAAAACAAAACAAATGTTATAAATGTTGGAATATGTAATGTAAGTAGCTTAATTGTATATTACGTAGTTTAAAGCTGTATTTACGTTTGTTAGCATGTGTATTTTATTTTAAATTGCGAATAATATAACCGTTTGATGACTTCAAATTACTGGTTCACAATAAAACTAACAAGTCACAGATCTGATTAGATATTATTGTTAATCTGTATATAAATACTTAAATTGGTACATATATTTATGTGTAACATGATCCATCACATGAACACAACTCGGTGCACTAATTTTTGTTGGATACACCTGCATCTAGCCTAGCAGCGCATTTCTTTTTGCTGCACCTTATCATTTCCATGCAGGCTTTGGGCTCGACACCTATTGGCAAGGTAGTCCATGTAGGTTTCCATCTCTCATACCTATACTTTTGTACATCCCCAATCAGATGGACTAGGAATATTTTGTATCGGTTATATTTGACCCCATACGTGAACTGCTTGAAAAACTGCCCGCAGGAAATGCTGGTACAATGTAGCATTCGTTGGTGGAATATTTTTCAATTGGCGGTCTTTTAGAAAATAACTGCTTTCGGAAATCGTTTACAGCCGAAACTGAGCTGGATCTAAAACAAAATGTTTAAATATGCACTACTACCCTTTAAGTGACTCATTGTTTTATGAAGAAAGTAAATACATGACTACAATAAACTTTTCCACGATCGATATTGCATCTTCAATTCTGCTGCCGTATGTTGTCAGGAAACTTTGTGTGGTATTAGGGACTGCATTCCAGGCTTCGAATGCACTCGTTTTTTCCCTTTTCGTTAAAGAAAGAAACTGTCACGACCTGTGTAGGCGTACACAAAACCCACCTCGGAGACCTGCCCTCCTGCGACTGGTAACTACTTGATTAGGAACCGGACATACTCCGATCGGAAGCTCCGCTCTTAGATCACTTAAGGTCAAAAAAGCCCCCGGACCCGATCAAATAACGGCGGAAGTGTTTAAGTCATTGTGTGACAATGGCATAGACGCATTACACATGATATGCAATAACATCTGGCGTACTGGAGAGTGGCGCAAAGATTGGACGTATTCTGTCGTTCTGCCTCTTTATAAAAAGGGATCGATGGTCAAATGTGATAACTACCGCACACTCGCGCTACTCTCACATATGCTAGCAAAATACTGCTCCACATAGCATCCGGCATTTCCTGGATTGGCAAATTCTACAGGAACAGGCAGGTTTTGTTAAAGGTAGAGGCATTCGAGAGATCTTTAATGTTGGACAACTGATTGAGCAGGCTTACAAATGTGACACGCCTATCATAATGTGTTTCATAGATTACAGCAAGGCCTTTGACTGTGTTGACTGGACAGTCCTGAAAGAACTTGGCGTGCCCGCCCGCTTGACAGCGCTTGTGCAGAGTATATACTATGGCAGTCAGGAAGTTGTTCGAGTTGAGGATACGCTACCTGCGCCTTTTATTTATCAAAAAGGGGTGAGGCAAGGCTGCATTCTATCCCCTATTCTCTTTAATGCCTACGGAGAATGCATCATGCGGAAAACATTTGACCAATGGGAGGGAGGCGTCAGCAGGAGGAGTGAAGCTCACTAATTTGCGGTATGCCGACAACAACACCATTATAGCGGCAATCGCAACTGAAATTTTAAACTACTTAGCAAAAATGGAGCGGATTAGCAACAGGCTTGGTCTTCATAATTAGATCGAAGACCAAAATCATGGTGGTGGACCGAAGTCAGAAACTGAAACTCAGTGGGAGATTAAATGTTGACACGGTCCAAACTTTCAACTACGTGGGTTCCCTTATAGCTGACGACGGCTCTTGCCAAATGGAGATTCAGCGACGTATTGGGATATCCAAAGATGCTATGACTCAGTTGCACAAGATATAGAGAGATCGGAGAATCACGCTGCGAACGAAGACAAGGCCTGTGCGCTGATATTTTCCATCTTCCTATATGGACGATGAAACGTGGATCCTCAGAGCAGCGGACCCTTAGCGTGTTGACGCTTTCGAGATGTGCTGCTGGAATAAGATACTTCGCATCTCCTGGACTGCGCACAAGACCAATGCTTCCATTCTTAAGAAACTTTAATTGACTTCCAGATTATCGACCATCGTCTCACAAAGAGTGCTGGATTTCTATGGGCACATTTCCAGAAGACAAGACGATAATCTGAAAAAACTGTTGGTCACGGAAAAGACCAGGGTAAGAGGCCTCGGGGCCTCAGCCCGATGCTTTGGTCCGACCAAATCCGCACTGCAGTTGACTACAACTTTCACGATGCGGTCAAGGCAGCAAAGGACCGGCAGTATTGAAGATGCAAGGGAAATGGTAGAAAAATTTGTTGTTGACATAAAACTATGAATAATTTAGAGTAGTTGTGCATATTTAAAATTTAAGTTTTAGATCCAGCTCAGTTTCGGCTGTAAACGATTTCCGAAAGCAGTTATTTTCTAAAAGACCACCAATTGAAAAATATTCCACCAACGAATGCTACATTGTACCAGCATTTCCTGCGGGCAGTTTTTCAAGCAGTTCATGTATGGGGTCAAATATAACCGATCCAAAATATTCCTAGTCCATCTGATTGGGGATGTACAAAAGTAGATGAGAGATGGAAGCCTACATGGACTAGCTTGCCAGTAGGTGTCGAGCCCAAAGCCTGCATGGAAATGATCAGGTGCAGCAAAAAGAAATGCGCTGCTAGATGCAGGTGTAATCAATAAAAATAAAAGTGCACCGAGTTGTGTGCATGTGATGGATCATGTTACACATAAATATATGTACCAATTTAAGTATTTATATACAGATTAACAATAATATCTAATCAGATCTGTGACTTGTTAGTTTTATTTTGAACCAGTAATTTGAAGTCATCAAACGGTTATATTATTCGCAATTTTAAATATAATACACATGCTTACAAACGTAAATACAGCTTTATTATATTAAGCCCGTAATATCCCACTGCTGGGCAAAGGCCTCCCCCTTTTCTTCCAGTGATCTCGGCTTAAGGCTATTTCTGACCAATCCTTCAAGAAGAAATCCAAGTCATCCCGCCACCGCCGGCGAGGTCTGCCACGTTTCCGTTTTGAGTTTTTAGGCTTCCACTCCGTAGTGGTCTTGGCCCACAACTCATCCGGTAATACAGCTTTAAACTACGTAATATACAATTAAGCTACTTACATTACATATTCCAACATTTATAACATTTGTTTTTGGGTCCTTATTTTTATAAAGTAAAATTTTGAGGAGTACGCTGTTCAAAAAATTTTTTTTTAGTATTTGCTATTCATAATAGTTATAATAAATTATATGTTTTTGAAATCTACATAAATGTGGCTTTATAATAATATTTTTTTCATGCCGAAATCGTTGCTCATTTTCACGTAATCGTTGCAGAAAGAATTTTTTTTAACTAAGATTTTCTGATTTTTGCCTTTATTTCTATTTTTTTCCACAAAAACATGTTATTAATGTCCCAGACAATGATTGGCCGTCCTCAATTTATCCAAAAACGATACCAAACTTGCCATAGTCTCTATAAATACGATGATAGGAAGACCAGAAGAACGCGCGGCGGAACGTAACTTCCCCCCCTCCCCCTCCCCACCAGCCGGTCGTCCGCGCTCGTCTCCCGGGCGTTTTCAACTCTAGTCCACCTAAGTAACAAGTGTGCCAAGGCTCATGCTTTAATGACAAAAATATTGGTTCCCATACATTGATGTCCTATAAAGTCCTAACTACTCGGCGTGGCAGGCATTACGCTGTGCGTGGACTGCCACCAGCTAAGGCGGGGCAAAGGCGATACAACTATTGCATTTGTTGAAGACTAGATTGTAATCTAGTCTCAGAAAAAATATATTGAAAATTAAATTAAATAAAAACCGGCCAAGTGCATGTCGGGCCACGCTCAGTGTAGAGTTCCGTAGTTGCCCATCCTTCACAATAGACGGGCTTAAAACAGCGGTTTTAATTAAATTACGAGAAAGATTTCAAGCTCTAACTATAAAAAGGTAACTGGTGCTTTGGGGTACCTAAAGTCTAAAATGGGAATAAGTCGAAAATCACACATATCTACTAAACTGGGAACAATTACTAAGCTTGCAACGCTGCCGTGTCAATCCTATCTCATGTATCTTAACATACATGAGATACGCGTAACAGCTCTAAATCGTATTTTTTCGAGTACCTCTATGGACCCACATACCAGGTTTTTTAATTTATCTAACCAATTTCCTGTACGGGCCTGTCACGCAACTCATGTAACTGTGATTTTGCCATGGTAAATTATGCTTAAATACTGTATCTTAAGTTACATCAATTAGGCGTGACAAGGTTTGTAAACGTCGCGCAAATTCTATATCAGGTAACTTAAGATACACGATTTAGCCGCGACTGGATTGCGCGTGATCCTGCTTGTCACTCGTCGCGCGCGCAGTACTTTCTCTATCCGTCTCTTTCTTCCGCCCCCGCTCCGACCTGTATCGGCGACGAATTAGTGTTTAGTTTCGTGTAGCACACAGAGTACTTTATTTATACTGAAAGTGTAGCAAGCGATCACGGTTATTACGCGGTGTCACAAAATAATTGTTAAAGCAGTTTTCGTTTAGTTAATTAGCAGTTTGTGCACTTTTTTTTGACGACGTGGTTGACGCAGTCCGTAGTGCACCCGCCCACCGAGCCGGCGGCCCTGCCACGGCAAACAGTTGTGTGATGTGATGAAATCGAATACTCATGCCTGGGGCATGGTTTTTGCATGTATTTTATTATATAATTATTTATCTATACAAGTAACTACGTATTAGCCATCGTCTAGCACCCATAACCGGTGATCGGCATGGCCCGTATAACACCGCGGGTTTAAAATGAAAATAATGATAATCCTGCGATCGTGATTGAAAAATGTATCTGAGTTTAATATCATTAAGTTAAATTTATGTTCATTATAATCAAGTTCGTTTGTGACGCCGAAAACCGCGATGTGCCTTAGGTATCTTGTGCCTTTGGGACCAGATCGACACAGCCACAAACCAAGCAAAGCCCCGGTACTAGACGAGGATACGACATAATATTCAAATACATATAATAGATAATATAAAGATAGCATCTCCGACCCGGGAACAAACATTCGAACCCATCACACTAACACCCGCCCCGGCCGGGACTCGAACCCAGGACCGCCGCCGGCTCAGCTCGCAGGCGCACCACAAACTGCTCTGGAACTGCCACTTTGTAGCTGGGTTGGGTAGGTAATTTTCCTTGTTTGTTCAAAAAAATAAATGTGACTTTTTTGATAAATGGGTCATTTTCATTTTAGGTGTACGTAACACAAAAGTTACACACAAAAAAAAATCGTTCCGTTACGTAGAATAAATTTTGTGTGTAACAAATATTAATAAAGGGTTGTTCACACTGTTGTATTTTCTTGTCGTAACGTAAGCAATAAATCGTAGACATCGTAAAATGAGCAAATATTAACTGGAAGGACGAGTACATACGCTGCGATAAAATTTTAATTCAATAAACGTATTTTTCGTTAAATCTGTCAAAAAAATAAAAGCTTGCAATAATAGTTTTGTCCGTCGTGCATGCAGCTTTACCGTTTTTTGTTACGTAACACACTGTAACACAGAATTGTGTGTAACAGCAACGTTACACTGAACATTCAAATTTCGCGGTATCAACATAACCTTCGCCAAATTACAGAGACATTGTACGACATTTTACGAATACTGCCATTTGTATTTTATCGTTAATAATATGACTATGCGATTCACAAAAGTTTTTATGTTATTTATGTGTACTTACTTCTTAAATTCACGTTACACTTATAAAAAACAGAAAGAAAAATCACGTATGCGACCTGTTTGCACCTTTCTCAAACTAAAACAATATGGCGACGCTGTCATTCGTCGATTGGTAGAAGCCTACAATGTTGCTAGACCAAAATAAATTAACGATGCGTTGAAATTACTTCAAAATTTCGAATTATTGGCTCGCGTTACACACGTTACACAGAAGACGAAAAACGCGGGACATGTAGTTAAATTCGATTTTCTCCTGGTTTGTTATTGTTTCGTTGTTAATAACATTATTAAAATAAAGTACCATCGATGCTGATATGGATAGTGGTAAATATATGTATGCTTACATAGAAAAATAATTTTTTATTGATATTTTTACATGTAAAAATGGAAGTGGGACATCGCTCTTTTGTATGGAACGCCAAAAAAGTAGTATTTTTATTTAATTATTTTGAGTACAAAATAAAAGATATCTCAATTAAAACCTATTCCAACCTGTAGGTAAATGTGTTAATAATATAATTAACACTTAACATCTATGATACTGTAATACGTAGTTTTTTTTTTAAATCTTTTCGAGTTGGGACAAGAAAAAATAACCAAATGGTAACCTAAAATGAAAATGACCCAAATGTATGTTACATTTTTTATCATTTTAATTTGTTTGCACCCATATGAAAAGACTTACAATATGATTATGTTTATTTTATTGTTGTTTTTGATGAAAGTTATCTCTTTTCGTTTCTATGTATATTTTCTTTCGTACCTGAATAATTTCAATTAATAATTAATGTTATCGTTCTGAAACAAAATATACGTTTTTTTTTTATGAATAGCACGAGTATGAATAATAAGTACCTACTTAGGTAAAAATATTTCTACTTGCCTGCCCACTTCCTTGTTATGACATTATAATAAAATTAAACCATGCAGCCAGCAGCAGCTTTATAAATATAATTCGCATTTCACGCCCTGATATGCCTAAGTCATGTATCTTTAGATACAGATCGTTGCATGACAGGCTTAGTATGGCGAGCCTGTCACGCCTAACTCTGTTAGAGTAAATAAATAAATAAATATACACATATAAAAATATTTTCCACACAAAAAATATGCATTAGCCTTTCACTGATATATCAAAATATATATTTTTTAATTATTGCATGATATCGTTGAATTATCAACAATTTACGAAAAAAAACTTTAAACTGCTTTTTCTCAAAACTATGTTTTTTGAGTTACATGAGATAGGATTGACACGGCAGAACGCTTGTCAAGACGCCATGTTTATCTGCTCCCCCGCTTCAGTTCACTTCGTGTCGCTAGTCGTGAGCGCACGTGTTCCGGTCGAATAAATAAAAATAGTGCGATTTAGTGCCTTATGAGGACTTTTGAAATCACCCCATACCACATAACTCCGGGAACCTGCTAAGTTAAATCATTGTTCGTTTGTTTTTACGTTACATTGTCATTTTTGTCGTAATAATGAGTACAGCATAACGGTCTATCTGTAGTTTAAAAAAACAATCGAATTTATCCCACGGGTGAAATTCGAAAAAATGTACTTTCGAAATAATCCCAAACTAGGTTTTCCAGTCCATTATCAGAGTTAGACTAATGTTTTCTTCATAAATGAGTTATTGAATTCTCTAAATGCAAATTTCTAGATTATTAAACATATAAAAGAAACATTATTTTATAAAAAACAATGATGACGATGACTGATCACAGCGCGGGCGAAATTCGAAAATAAATTGTGATTTAAACAACAAAAAAATGTTCTTTACCGTGAATCAGCGGGATTTTTTGAGGGGGTAAATTAGAACTAAAAATAAATATGATTCTTAAACTCATATTGCATAAAACCATTTCTACAAACCTTCGAAATTACCCAAATTGCTTTCGAAATTACCTACCGACTCCTTAAAAAATGGTATTCAAAATATATTTTTTTTTATTTACATTTATTTCCAAATTCAAGCAACATATTACAACGCTATTTTCACAAAGCGTTGATGAATATATCCAATTTCGTAAAGATCTCATTATTTGGAAGAAATACTTCTTAGGTTCTTACTTACGAGCCCAAACCCTAACATTCTCTACACTCGCCTAAAAATATGTCGAATATACCCCAAAGCACCTTAATTACTTATTACCTTATTAGTTATCGAATTAAATTATGAAATTTTGCGATAACTCAAAAACGGCTCAATTGATTTTGTTCAATATAGTTTTCATTGAAAGTACTTATAAGGCCTCATTTTCATGAATTTTCCCATAATTTTTTGACCCGTGGTTGTAAAGTTAGAGGGGGACGCTATTTTTTTTATTTTCGGAGCGAATATTCTCAAAACTCCTGACTTTATGAAAAAATAATGTTTGGAGACCCCTATTATTTTTAAAAGACCTATTCAACGACACCCCACACACTAGTATTGGAACGAAAAAAAAATTCACCCCACTTTATGCGTTCGAGAGGTATCCGAAAATAACATTTTTTTTTAGATTATTTTTTACTGTTTTGTTGGCGTGATACATACATACACATACCTACTCATACCAAATTTCAGCTTTCTAGTACTAATGATCACGGAGCTAAGCCGCGGACGGACAGACGGACAGACGGACAGACGGACATGGCGAAACTATAAGGGTTCCTAGTTGACTACGGAACCCTAAAAACCGGCCAAGTGCGAGTCGGACTCGGTTCGATACCATCAAATAAAATAACGGGCCGGGTTAAAGACTGCCCCTGATATGTTTGGAGCCGGATACAAACGAGGTGCAAAGTTAACGCAACCGATCACGTTTGTTGTATGGGAGCCCCACTGAAATATTTATGTTATTATTTTTTTAGTACTTGCCGTTTTATAGCGGCAAAAGAAATACATTATCTGTAAAATTTTCATCTATCACGTTCATGAGATGTTTTTAACCTTTGGGTACGGAACCCTGCAACACAATAACCAAAAACCAAAACATTTTTTTTTTGTGTGAGTGTATGTTGCTATGATTACTACTAAAAATAATAATGAAATAATGAACTTTATTCTGCAAGTAGGCCACAAGGGCACTTTTACATGTCTGAGTCTACCGGCCATTTTCATAATCGTTCATTTTCATAAATTAAGTACCTACTCTCGTTTTCTTGTCACTTTACTGGGTACATTTATTCGTAGGTATTGTGTCAGCTGCTGACTGTTATTACAAGTGTTCCTCAAATTACTTACTATGTTACGTAGCTACTCGTGCCAATTTATATTTCTCTTTCCTATAGTACGCTGTTATATATGTATTTCCTTACATGGAATTTGATAGACACAAAGTATGTGTACTTACAACAATTAGCATTTACTTGTTCAACTGTGACCTCGGCAAGCAATGAAAGCTCATATATATTTCAGTAGCAAAAACTATCAGTTATCGGCATGAAATTCGTATCCTGAGCGCGATCGGGCGCATTTGTCACCGGCGGGGCGCGGGCGGCGCGCGCGCTCCACCGCTGCTCGCCGAGAGCGCTTCCATCAAACGGCTCGTGACGCCCGTAATGTACGTCGAAACATGGATACAAATGGCTTCGACCGCAACCGACAGCTCGATCCAAACACGACCGTAAGTCACAAGTTTGGAGGCGGGTTTTGCGTGTGCAGTGTGAATGTCTCGGCGTGGGTCTGCTGCGGACGCGCGATCAATCTCTCGCGACTGAGAGCGTTTTTCTTGCAATCGCTCGAGCGGACTGACATTTATTTCCTTTTCAAAGATTTCCGAGCGGCCGAGATTTCTGCCGGACCCACTGCGTGCGATGATTTTATTACGCGTCGAGTGCATTATAGCTCCCTCTTATATGTAATATAATTGTGGCGGTTCTCTATCGTTTGCCCGAATTTCATATGCTATAATCTATCACTTGTCATAATTGTCATTTGCCGTAAATCTATTTTTCTCTGTAAGCTGAAACTTTTCGCGATTGTCATAAAACAAAACCTAACCTATGCATATGGGATGCAGCATATGGGAAGTTGCGCCATATTTTTGAGTCATCATCACTGTCCTTCTTCCGGTCCTTATTTATGGGGCCGAGACGTGGACACTAACAAAAAGTCTCGCCAACAAATTCCAAGTTGCTCGGCGAGCTATGGAGGAGCTACGCTCGGAGTCTCTCTGAACTGAAGGACAAAATCTGGAACCAGGAGATCCGACGGAGATCCAAAGCGACCGACATAGTCCTAAAGATATGCAAGTTGAAGTGGCAGTGGGCGGGACATATTTTTCGTAGAGCCTATAACGTCTGTTACAGTGGGTAGTTTAGTTTAGAGAGAGCTGAATATACTTTAGAGGAGACAAGTCCTTGTTAGGAGCCACTTCCCTGCACACGTCGTCTTCGTCACAGCAGGCTAGATTCGGACTAGGTTAGCTCTAGCCGTCCTGGAGTCTGGGTATGGCAGACTAGCTCCAGACTGATGATCTCGATGTAGTCCTGGGCAAGCCTCAGACTTAGTCTTGGTAGCGTCAGGATATAGGAATCGGAAGCCGGGATCGCGGCTCTAGGTTAGGTTTTCCGGCCCCGGGGTAGGTTCGGTGGCCCTAGGGTTGCTTTTGCAGGCCCCGGGATAGGTCCCTGGAAATTCCGTAATGTTTAGTTGTAGTTCTGGCATGTGACTGCGACATCTTGACTGCTACGCGAGTTTCGTAGGTTGGTCAAGTGAACTCCTAAGCATTTATTAGTCATCAATGATGTGGCAGTCACAAGCACAATAACATTAAAGCAAAGAAATACAATTAGAAAATAGTTCATATTTAGAGTAGACCAAATCGTGATCAATAGATATTTTTTGCAGATATAAAAAAGTAATATAAGTAAGAAATTGCTACCATTTCATCTGTTAAACATAAAAGACATGATATCTAGCGATATCGAAACATAGCCTAGACTAGATGTAAAATATAATTCTCGCAACACTCACCCGTATTGGGGAAAACACAGCAGGTTTTATTTACAAATTAACTGAGATATTGAGCAAGAACTGTACATAAAAGTATTAGTTGTAATATGTTAACGTAGTAGCAATACATTTTTAGAATTATAAAGATATGTACAGTATATACAATCAAATAATTAATTATTTACATTTTAAATTACAGCCACAGCGACATGCCAGCGCAAGCCGTGTTCCTTTTTTCCCGATCGTCTATTGCTTCTTTTTCAACGAGTTCTTTTTCGGCCAGTACGTAGATATTCAGCCAGTGCTGAATAAAGAGGTTTGATTTATTACAGATGCAAATAGTTTATAATGAGTAAACGATTAGATTTAAGTTTTTAATAAGGTTAGTGTTTGTAGTAAATAATATTGTAGATTTAGTTTTATGAGTAGTTATTAAGACTTATTTAATTAGAAGTTTAATATAGAACCGTTACAAGCCGATGTTCGATGGGGCAGACGAGTTCTAGAGTGGAGACCACGAACGACACGCCCTGTAGGACGGCCTCCCGCCAGGTGGGCCGACGACCTGAAAAGAGTGGCGGGAAGCGGTTGGATGCGGAAAGCTGACCCAAGTAGCACAACTGGGTCTAAATAGCTCGTATATCATATCTAATTAGATGCTTAAGTGAAATTTACCACCATGACTAAGTGCTATATAGGTGGCAATAACCCTTATGCCACCTATATAGAACCAAAAGGAGAAAAATTGCAGCCTATTTTTGGTGCTAAATAGAATCCATAAGAGCTCTCACAATTACCTTAAGTGGTAATTAGAACTATGGGTGAAAGTTATGCGTCCATAAGAGATCTCACAATCACCTTAAGTGGCAATTAGAACTAAGGGTAAAAGTTATGCGCAGTGAACGAATGAAAACATTTCAGTTCGCTCAATGAGTGATAAATGAGTCGCCAAATTATCTTTGAGTGGCGAGGCAACTGCAACTGTCAAATTGTGTTGTGTGTAATACGTGATCTGCCATATTTATTTTGGATTTATACGTCTGTTTGGTGAGTGATTAAAACTTTACGTTATACAAGCATTGAAATAAGCACGAAATTCTTGCGAATTTTTTGTTACTGTGAAACTATAGTATGTTTTCTTTGTAAATTTCGACGGGCCTTTCATTTGATCAGGAATATTAAAAAAGAGAGTGCTAAATTAAATAAGGAATAGATACTGATAAGAAATAAAACTGTTAAAAACCTGACCTAATGATTGTAGGTTACCTACAATGTTAAAGTAACATCGTCAAAACTATCAAAAGTCTGTGATTATGCGTGAGTGTGATAAAATTCTGGTCAAAATAATTAATTTTCATTGGCTTCCATTTGTAAACATGGCGAAACAAAAAAGATCTTACAGTGTTTATTTTCACTTATTTGTTCCTTATTTGGAACTATTAGGTCTAATAATCACTTATTTGTATCTTGCGAGTGGCAAAGCAGTGCAACTATTAAATATATTTTGACAAGGCGCAATAGGAACTATAATAGAACTTTTAGTTCGTTAGTGGTTTGAAATAAGTGAAAATAACTGCTTTTGGTTCTAAGAATCTCCTATTGAGACCTATTTATGCGTTGGAGTGGCAATAAGGTACTTCTTAGGCCTTAAAGTTGCAATATTTTTTGGTTCCAAAAGAGCCGTAAAATTATCCCTTTAGCCACTATTGGTGATATAATTCGCTATTGTACTAGTCATTTGGAACTTTTAGTTCCAAATAAGGGTATGTTGCCACTTATATGTAAAAGTTGCTTATAAGTGATTTTAAGGCCTTATATAGCACTATTGCTTCTTATTGAGTGACTATTTGAACCTGCATGCAACTTTAAGTAGCAAAATCGACTTTATCCCACCATAAGTAATAAAGTAGAAACAAAAAACGTTCCTATGCAACTACAAGTGATAGGATGAACTCATATACAGTTTTGAGTTGTGTTTAGAGCTATAAGTTGCATCAAACACTGTTAAACCACTCATTTAGAACTTAAAGCTGTAAGATAAGCTGCAAAATTCACTAATGTGCTGCTTGGGGAGGACCGGGTATGGTGGCGCGAACTGGGGAAGGTCTATGTCCAGCAGTGGAAGACTCCGGACTGATGATGATGATGATAAACCTAATCTAACCTAATAATTTCTCCTTGAATAGTATTGAAGAAATCCCGAAGAGTTTATGATTTATGAAATAAAAGTTTATGGCAAATGAAATTCGGGGAAGTGGAGGTCTCCGATTTGTGGCATTACTGCACACACCTGTCATGCTGGCGTGCAGCTTCACAAATTAATTACATGAAGTACCTATTGTTTAGATAACGGGCGAACAGATAACGGCAGCTATCGGGGCCTCTTCGAGATTGTTCCACGCCGTGATACAACAGGATAATACGTGGCGAAATATGATTTGTTGCGAACCTTTCCACGAGGCTGACGATGTTTTTCTGATAGCTTTTTTTGTATTTTCAGTCATGATATTGATAAGCTATATCTACCTAATCTGTTCTTCCTAAGCGTGTTGAAATTAACCAGGGATCGCTTCATCTCATCCTGTTTATTTGGAGACAATCTAGGTTATAACGAGATCAAGTGATAAGGTCAGCCTCCTGAACTCCCTAAACCTCTGTGACAAAAACCACTGCTATACAATGAAGAATAAAAAAATCCGGTCAAGTGCGAATCGGACCCGCACACTGAGGGTTCCGTGCTATCTATGAAAGCACTGCATATAATATTGCGCTAACGAAAAGATAAACTGTACTGCGAAATTTTAAGCAAACTATTTACACTAGTTAATTTTGAATCTCTTATTTATTAGCCTTTAAATATAAATATCTCACTTACTATTATATTCTAACATGACGCCTGCAATGAAAACGCTACAAACGATGATTGTTTATCAGTATAAAGAACCTACTTACCACCTTGCACTTTTCTTAAAAAAGACTTAACAAAACCGTTTGGATCCGCGTTGGTCACTTCACGTCACGACCGTGATTGATGACGCGGGCCGGCGCGCGCGCCGTGTCGCCGCACGATTACACCTTGCACCTTCCTTAACCCCGCCATTATTCTCCCATGCAATATGCAGCAGTGCGCTCGCTGCGGCGACTAATTAACGCCTAACGACGCTGTGCTGATGAAAATGCAACAAATTCGCTTGATAATGGCCCGGGTGCAGAGGGAGTTCCGGCGCGCTCGCCGAAAACTGCGACGGTTCTGACGACAGCTTAGCTTACAACGATAAAGGAAATACTACTCGCAATTAGTTTTCGTACTCCTACACATACATACATAATCCAAAATACAATTAAAATGAAGTGCTCTCTTATTAAGTGCTCCGCTACCTAAAGGTTGTCTAGAAGAGATCGTTATTTAGCGATAAGAATGCCTGTTGTTTAACCTCTGCCTGATGATTTAATGTACCTCATATCGTATTATTTTCATAATTATTGAGGTGTGCTCTGTGTAATAGAGTATTTGCATACATTAATGTTGTTTACAACTTTGAACGAACCCTTTTAGGATTTAAGACGGAGTAAGTACGTGTCAGACACCCAGTCTGAGACATATTCCTCTCTTCCTGCAAGTGCAAACCCAGCTCCATTCGACAGGCGTTATTCTTGCGTATACGCGGCCTGGGGACTATCGGAGTGTCGCTTACAGGCCGGGTCACTGACTGATTCCTGTTACCTCAACAGCTACCTGCTACTTACTTACAAAATGCAAGCATGATAAACAACGACAAGCCGTTTCGCCATTTTTCTTCAATTCGATAAAACTATTTTCCTGTAAGTTTCCTGTATTGTATAGTTACATATAGATATGATTAGTTTTTCCTTATAGGTACTCATTTGTAAAATAAATCATCTTGTCAATGAATAAATTATTAATTTATAGACTGGGTTGGATTCATATTCATAATATTCATATACGCTCGTACGTCACACCATAGGTAGGTATCAAAACACACGAGTGATTCATATATTACTGGCATGAAGCGTGTAGATTAGGCGATACTCGCGTGGAACGCTCTAGAAGAGGTTCCATTCACGGGCCGACGGCGGACGATGGAGATTGTTATGGAGTCGTAACTGTATACTAAAGACCTTTACTGCTAGATACCGGACTAGAGCTAGGGGCGGACCTCCACCAAACGTGACGAGGCCGAGGGTGCAGCTCAGTGGAAGTGCAGAGCAAAGGATAGTACTTGGAAATTAATTTTACTAGACTTCAGCTATGATACAAGGTTTAAAGTTGTAAACACCAATGCCCGGCTCCTTTGGTGTGCGATAGAGACGGCCATAATTCTATATATTTAAATATATTTTTAGGGTTCCGTAGTCATCTAGGAACCCTTATAGAGCTAGGGGCGGACCTCCACCAAACGTGACGAGGCCGAGGGTGCAGCTCAGTGGAAGTGCAGAGCAAAGGATAGTACTTGGAAATTAATTTTACTAGACTTCAGCTATGATACAAGGTTTAAAGTTGTAAACACCAATGCCCGGCTCCTTTGGTGTGCGATAGAGACGGCCATAATTCTAAATATTTAAATATATTTTTAGGGTTCCGTAGTCATCTAGGAACCCTTATAGTTTCGCCATGTCCGTCTGTCCGTCTGTCCGTACGTCCGTCCGCGGCTTAGCTCCGTGATCATTAGTACCTACTAGAAAGCTGAAATTTGGTATGATTATGTGTATGTATAACGCCGACAGAACGGTAAAATAAGATTTAAAAAAAAATCTTTTTTCGGGTACTTCTCGAACACTTATTGGGGTGATATTTTTATTTCTTTTCAACAATGGTGTGTGGGGTGTCGTTGAATAGGAATAGGTCTTGTAAAAATAATAGGGGTCTTAATAATAATAATAATACAATACTTTATTGCACACCAATAAAAGTTTACAAAAGGAAACAAGACAAATACAATTTATAAATAACGGTAGACAACAGGCGGTCTTATCGGGTCTTCTAACATTATTTTTTGATAAAGTCAGCAGTTTTGTAAATATTCGCTCCAAAAACAAAAAAAATAGTGTCCCCCCTCTAACTTTTCAACCACGGGTCAAAAAAAAATCGGAAAAATTCATGTTAATGAGTCCTTATAAGAACTTTCAGTGAAAACTATATTGAACAAAATCGGTCGAGCCGTTTTTGAGTTATCGCCAAATTTCATATTTTTTCTTTAAAAGGTCGTAAGTTGACTTCCAGAAGGGAATAAGTGATTACAGTTTCTAGGGCGTTTACGACCTTTTTATAGAGCTTAAAATGTTTCTTGACGTTAACCTCGGGCTTGTTTTAAGCCCGAGGTTAACGTTAAGTTTATTGTGAAGGATGAGCAACTACGGAACCCTACCCTGAGCGTGGCCCGACATGCTCTTGGCCGGTTTTTAATATAAAATCTAGTTGCCAGTTCTGCTGTCAACAACCAAAGAGATCCTTACAGTACCTACTTAGTCATTATAATGTGGTAAAGTTTACGAAAATGTGTATTTCTACTTTTGCTCTTTTATTTTTCTATAAGAGTACATCCAAAGAACTGCAGAGAATAATGTCATAAAACGTGTCGCAAAAAACGAAACGGCCGACACAGAACATTTCTTTCCCATTCACTCCCTAAAAGTACCTAAAGATTGCTTAAGTTTTGGAGGAGGAAACAGACGAGAACGAAGCCTGGATTTGTATAACCCGGTTACGTTAAGTTTGGACCTCATTTGTATGCAGCGCTATAGTTATCAGTCGCAAACTTAACGTAAACGGATAATATGGGAAACGGAGCAAGCGTGTGTAGAACGACCCCTGATGGATTTGAAACCTGATTTGGTATCGGATTGGGAGCCTCCGCTCGACATGGCCGTCACGCGCGCGGCGCGGCGGGCACGTCGCGCGGCGCACGTCGCACGTCGCGCGGCGCACGTCGCACGTCGCGCGTCGCGACGCCGCTTATTGTACCTATTGATTTATGAGAGCCGCCTTTTATTAGCTGTGCTTGCGTGTGGTTACGATTTCACGCCGATAACATTCGCCGGAACACTCGATGACTCGCGGTCCAAATAAACAATCACCCTTCGAAAGACATCGTCTGAGGTAAGTTGTAAACACTTTGCAACGTTAACAAGAAAAAAAGTGATCGTAACGTCAGACTTCATGATCGTCAGATCACTTTTTTTGGTCAATCGTAACAGTATTCTGGTTTGTGGATTCACTTTCGACACAGAACGCGAGACAGGTGCGTCACAGCACACTCCGCGGTCAGCGCGCGGAGGCAGGGTCCTCGCATTGCAGGCGGGACACAAGCATACACAGAACCAAACCAGATATGTCTTTTGACAAGTTTAGTCTGAATATTTATGATTACGTAGGTAATCATTTTACCACCGGGTGCTGCGGTATCACTAATAAATAAATAAAAAGTAAGGACAAAAAATTCAAAACCGGCCGATTGCGAGTCGGACTCGCGCACGAAGGGTTCCGTACCAATATTGAACAAAAAACACGTTCTTTGTATGGGGTCCTCCTTTACTTTTGACTGTTTTGTTGTTATAGCGTTAATAAAAATGTACATTCTGTGAAAATTTCAACTGTCTACCTATAACGGTTCATGAGAAAGTGCCCGTTGAACGAAATATCATGCAAAAAGCCCTATTTTTGCCATGGAGCCCCCCTTAATTATTATTGTATTATCATGAATAGTATTTCTTGCTATAGCGGCAACAGAAATACATCATCGGTGAAAATTTCAACTGTCTAGCTATCACCGTTCTTGAGATACAGCCTGGTGACAGACGGACGGACGGACAGCGAAGTCTCAGTAATAGGGTCCCGTTTTTACCCTTTGGGTACGGAACCCTAAAAACCATAGGTGCAGTCAAACTGGTTATTATACAATGTGGGCCCCAGATGTGCTTGTCATAATCAAGTTTCGTTTGACGCAACTGTCTTTTGAGAAATGCAGGGGATTAATTTTAACATTCTATGGCAACAATATCTATTCTAGCAAATGGTTTTATGATAAAATGCTTCAAAGTACGAGATAAGATAGCGCTTAATGGGCTCTAGATATCGCATTAACATTGAAAACAAACTATATAAAAATATTTATTATTTTACAAAAGTCAGTTATAATTAGTAAATTCACTATGTGTCTTAAAGCTAAGCAGTCTGCGAACACCACACGAGCACTCCTGGACGCAGCAGAGGCGCCCAGCCGGGCGGTACACCGCGGCAGCTGTACGCTAGCAGGTCAGCCTAACCCATCAGATAGTGGTAGAGGAGCGTGGCCAGCAGCCCCAGGATGAGCGGTAGCTTCCAAGAGCTGGCGCTGGATTCATTGACCTGCGAGACGTTGGTGTACACCGGCCTCTTCTTCTCCGCGGTCTTCTCCGAGTCCACCAGCTCGCCGATCCTGTACTTCTTCATGAGGTCCTTGGCGTCGAGGCTGTGTCCGATGTCGTCGAAGTCTTCGGAGGCGTCCTTCCCGAGCAGGTTGATGAGGACCTCGTGCCCGCCGGGGTGCTCGTCCAGGAAGGACTTGACGTTGTAGACGTAGTTGTGGATGATGAAGACGGCGTGATCCTTGGCGTCGTGCGCCGCCACCTCGGCGCGCGTGAATCGCTTGGTCTCCGACATGGCGGTGGTACGAGGGCGAGTTTCTGACTCGGCGCGCAGGGCACTACTGGCGGCGCGCGCGCCGCGAGCGCGCAAGACACCGCGCCGCCGCGCCCCGCGCCCGCGAGATAGTAGGTATATATGTGTCGCGTCATCGTGGCTCATTAAGTTCTGTACATCAACACGGCCTTGAAGCCGAATTGTGCTGAGCCACCATGAAATTGACCTAAACTATAGCTACCTATAGCGCACTAAATCGACAAAATTAACCGCCCAGTTTATAATTATGATTATCTAATCGGACCATCAGACCGGTTCAATAATATTTTATACACTCAGAATAAATTTAGAAGTACCTATAAAATCGCTACTGCACGATTCTAGTTATAGGTAAAGGTACATAACAGATGTCCGTGCTACTCTGTGGTTAATGTATCTTTATGCCAGCCGACTTCAATTAATTACTTGTTGGTCCATCATAGTAATTTGCGTTTATTAATGGGGCTTGATGAAAAATTTAAAAATCTTGTATTTCGGTTGTTAGGTAAGAATAACCACCCTCATTCCTGGAGTTGGAAATGTTTTTCCCGCCCCGCCCTGCGCAAGCATCGTACAGTCCGTAAACTCTCAGATTGCGATTCGGGATTGGGTGAAAACTGGGAGGTTCTTATCTGGATCGCGTAAGAGCGAGTGAGACAGGTATAAAACGCGAATCGCATTCTGACAGCTCACGCACTGTGTTCTTCGAATTTCAATTGTAGCTAGATTTGTTTTCAATGAGGTATACGCCGCAAGTGCTAATGGAGGCTCTACTACACTACACATCCTTACGTACGTATTATATTATTATTAAGTTTTAGATTCTTATAACGTTCCTGTGGCAATGGTATAGCCTTCGTGATCTGATGATAACGAACGATATTAATAACTCCATCTCTTATTATAAAATTCTGCATTTGTCTTGTAAATTAGTTTTCTATCGAGAGGGGTCGATTTCAGAGAAAGTCATAATAGAGCGGTGTGGTCTTGTCTTGTATGAGTATGGCCGCTAGTAGGTCAAACGCTCGTGGCATCTTTCTTACGTAACCCATGCCACTCGCGTTTTTTGCCCCCTCTTATATAACGGTTGCATAAAATACTATTTTCTACTCCAGTACTTTTTTCTGCCATTTATATAGTTACTAACTCTAATATAAAGACATTAATTATGAAAGTCTGTGAAAGTCTATACTCTATTGCCCAAAAAAACACTGCTAAACGATAATGTTATAATGTCGCCAAAAAAGCATCATAACCACAGATTACAAGATAAACAGCTGCATTCACACAATTTGCAATTTTAAAAAAAAGCTTATTGTACCTACTAAGGCATTGCTGCCAACTTAAAAAAAAAAAGTTTTATCTTCAGTGCATGGATGTTTAGTATAGTGAACGTATACCTTTATGTATAATTTCATATTTTTTGACAGATGTTTAGTATAGTGAACGTATACCTTTATTGTATAAGTTCATTTTTTTTAACAGATGGACGTCTATAAAAAAAAAGTTTTTCAGAGACCATTTTTTTAGGGTTCCGTACCCAAAGGGTAAAAACGGGACCCTATTACTGAGACTTCGCCGTCCGTCCGTCCGTCTGTCACCAGGCTGTATCTCAACAACGGTGATAGCTAGACAGTTGAAATTTTCACAGATGATGTATTTCTATTGCCGCTATAACAACAAATACTAAAAATAAAATAAAATAAATATTTAAGGGGGGCTCCCATACAACAAACTTGTTATAGATTATATATATGTATAGGTACGGAACCCTTCATGCGCGAGTCGGGCTCGCACTTGCCCAATTTTTTTTAATTTTGTTCATTCCGAGCGAGTACCTACATGTAATTATTTTCTTTGTTGTCTATTTGCATTTTATTTATGAAATGTCGAGTCGTAGAAAAAGTATTGTATGCAACGTTGTATAAGTAGGTCAAAAAACGCTCGTGGCATCTTTCTTACGATGTTCGCTACGCTCACATCGTAACCCATGCCACTCGCGTTTTTTGCCCCCTCTTATACAACGGTTGCATAACATACTATATTATACAATTATACAAGGGGTAACTAATTACCCCCTTGTATAATTGTATAATATAGTACACAATACACAGGTTGTCTTAAAATATTATTTTAATATTCTAAAACTAAGAAATTCACCGGTTTTTTTAACTCCATCGAATAGAGCTTATTAGATTAGGTTCGTTTTAGAACAGTCTTGAAAAGTAACCTAAAAACGTTAGATTATTTATTTACTTACTTGATTCACCAACAATTGTTTACTTACATTGTGTATTGTGTTATTTATTTAAGGCTCCTTTTTAACTGACTTGAAAAAAATATTGAATTGAATATTATTCCGGATGTTAAGTCGCAATGCATAATATGCGTGTAGCTTATTACTTTGGTATCCGTCACCAATCTATACTTAGTTAAAATGTATATAGGTATAATTATGCTATTTCTATCCCATTTTTCAAATTATTCACTCAGACTCGCCATTCGGAACGAACAAAAACTTAAGTCGAAATCGTTGACTATTTAGTTACAATTACATATCAGATCATATATTTTATTAAAAAAAATGATTTTTGAAACGCTGGGCCGGCACTGGCGTTTTCAAGATAATCCTTAAACGCAGGAGAGCTAACCCGCTGAACGCGCCACAATACGGGAGAAGAGGAATTTCTTAAGCACACTTTTAAAAACATTCCGTATAATGAACTTTGCCGCAGGATGACAGTGCTCCAAATAGCAGTTTTACAGCCATCGTTACTGGTGATGAGCCTCGCCTTCTAGGATCACTTAACCATAAGTAAGTGGTCCATGCTGGCCTTGCAGCGGCAGCGGGACCCGAATATGCACGGCCACCCCGGGCAGGTCTGTGGAGACGTTTTTGACGCGCACGTTTCTTGCGAAGGACACTGAGACCGTTCTTTTAGTTATCTAGGTATATGCAAATATAGGTTGCTGATTATGACAGGTAGTCTGAAAAGCATAAACATAAATAAATAAAATATAATTTATTTGCCAGTAATGGATTACCTGCATTTTAACAGTTTTACCTGTGACCTTCACACTAGGCTAGGCCTGTCTCGTGGGGTCAAGAATCACGTTACCACATCGAAATAATAAAACCCTACGCCGTTTAAATTTCTATAGTAATTAAATCAAATGGTACTTGGATTAAGATTAAGTTAAAAGATAAACATGAACATATGCAAAACTGCCTAATTAAACAGATTGTGTGTTGTACATGTGGGGGCACGGTAGAGTATAGACAGAGAAGCTTGGCTCTATAGAGCTAATTTTCTAACTTTATACGCCCTAACTCTATAAGCCATAACTCTCTACACCTTGGTCAGAATATACTTATGGCTTGGCCATTTCGCTTACATTCACATGGGCGTAACAATTTATTCACATAATTACATAAACATAATTATATACCTAAACGAACCTCAAAACATAAATCAGTGGGAGAGTTTTTTTTATATAATCTTTTTATTTTATTTTAGTATCTTGTCTTAGGTTATTATTTATTTTTTTGATTACATTTTTTTTCTATTTATCTAATTTCAAATATAAACATATCATAACTAAAAACAAACCTAGAGTGCCGCCGGTAACAGGTCGAGGCTGAAGTTCTCGGAGCCGGTGCCTGGCCTGCAGAGAGGAACCTCCTGATGACGCGCACCGTATCCAGGGACACTGCATTCTGTCACAATACACCATCGATTCAGCCATCTAGCGAGAGACAGATTTGGTCGGGACTTCGCTCTAAGACCTTTTGCCGATACGAGCCATTTTAGGGCTTCACTCGTTACTTGAAGCTAGCTAAGGAAGCGAGCTATGGAAAGAGCTATGCTCGCGGTTTTTCTACGAGATCCCACCAGAAACATTTGGCAGTCCGTTGGACTTATTTACGGTAGTCTATGAAACGGTCAAGCCATACTTTTTAAACCAAGATGTAGGGTTAGTAAACTCAGAGCTTGGTTTTTCCTGGGATATGATAACTTTTTTACAGCGAAAGCGTTATGAGCATGTGAGTCTAGGCCGCCTATTTTTCATGAAATGTTTTTGGTGGGATCTCATTTCTTTTTATAAGGTGTTTCCTCTTACACATTCATCTTACGCTTAAATCTGCTTAAGATGGATATAAAAATCATTAATTAACCAATCAAAAATATAAAATTCCGCGAGTTCATTGCGCTGCTTTTATTATTGCATTATAAACTTCCATCCCCTTATTTAAAGGACAGGGGCTGATTTTCTAAAAATCCTAAAATATGTATTTTATTTTTTTATGACAAGGAGTCCCTATATCAATGTTCAGACCTCTAGTATCAAAATTCGCAGAAGTCTCATACAAACTTCCATCCCCCAGTTAAGGGGTTGGGGGGTAAAAGTTCCAAGTTTTAGAATTATTTTGTTGTTTGTGTACTAATACTAGCTTACACACCAAATTTCAGCTTTCTAGGTCATCGGGAAGTACCCCAGAGGTTTTGATACATGAGTGCAAAATCGGCGTATCAATGAAATTTAGTAAGTACATTTCATTTTTTTTTTAACTGAATTTTAACCTGTGAATTTGGAAGCTCTGGTGTTAACTGGGACGAAGCTATGAGGGTTAGAAAATGGGATGAAACGGTTCGAGAAAAGGTAGGTAGTGCCCCGCTTCTTTTTTGTTCGTCTTGGCGGGGGCACTACCGTGCTCCCAGATTTGTGGACGAACCATGATTATCGACATAGCAAACCGGATAAGCAGGCTGAAGTGGCAATGGGTGGAACACGTAGCTTAACTAAAAAACCGATGGCCGTTGCACGTTGGGGCAGAAAGGATCTCGAGTGGAGACCACGTACCGGCGAGGTGGTCGAACGACCTGGTTAGAGTTCCCGGGACTCGCTGGATGCGGGTCGTTGCTATCCGGCCCATGTGGAAGTCTATTGAGGAGGCCTGTGTCTAGCTGTGGATGTCCTATGGTTGAAATGATGATGATGATGACCTACTGTGGGGTCTGTGGTATAAAGAGCAGATTAGATGTGCGAGTAAACAAGCTTGCCCGGAGCGCGTGCGCGTGCGCTAGTACCGCCGCGCGCTGCCCGTCCTACTCTTACTCGTCGTGGGCGAACCGAAAGCCGTTGATCGCAGGACGAGACAAACATACGTTAGGCAAGTATCGTGGCACACGCGGAATGTTAACACTTCATAATAAATCAATAACATTTAAAAAATCTTGTCACTGAGTCAATGAGTTGCGATTCTATACTGTTTCACATTAAACCACAGGAAGGGTAAATGAAAATTGGCTTTCAAGATTTGAATTTTTTGAACCTTTTTTTACTTATTGCCTTCAGATACAGGTATATAGGACACTCTCTGGAAAAAGGTACTTAG
This sequence comes from Apotomis betuletana, assembly GCA_932273695.1. NCBI lineage: Eukaryota > Metazoa > Arthropoda > Insecta > Lepidoptera > Tortricidae > Apotomis > Apotomis betuletana. The sequence goes on from OW026301.1 coordinate 29,582,384, forward strand.
TAGTTGGAATAGGTTAGATTGAAAGTTCACCAAAATAAATACACATCCTCGGGTCCGAGCCGCGGACGTAAGACTTAAATTGACAATATCCGCGACTTTATATTTGTGCTTGTTAGTGATTGGCTGATTGAGAGTTGCAGGCACGGCGTCATGGGGGCCTATGATGGTTGCGTTTATCACGGGATAAATAAGTGATAAAGCGTTTGTCATGATTTGGTAATATGGTTGCACGGTAAACTGACATTCTGACGTGACATCACGAGATATATGATATATGCATAAATTTCCTACGATGGTCGTCCACTTTATAACAAAGCATCCAACTTTGACAGCCCGGTATACATAGGTTACCGTCGTGTTAACGCTATGATGGTTAAGTTTATCACACGATAGATGAACGTCAAAGTATTTATCCATAAAACCTAAGATGGTGGCACGTGACATAGATCAATCCAAGATAAATCATAAAATTTCCTACGATGGTTGTTCATTTTATGTCACATGTCAATGTCAAAGCGTGATAATCTGACTGAAAATTGATTTAGTTTGTCGTCGAGCTAATAAGGTAGTGACAAAGGAAATTTAATATAAAATCTTCACTTTTTAAGAAAACCAAGCGTGAGTACCTATTGATTATTTCAATGCATATAACATTAATTACTTGCTAAATTGTTATTATATTACTCATTTGTCACTATTTACTTGCAGAATGGTCCGCTGTGACTATCATCAAGTCGCAGTATAATTATGCAGAGAAGCTTAGAAGATGTAGAAGAAAAATACACCGTATCACCATAATGGACTTCTGCAACCCTTTCGGATTTCCTGACGATGAATTTCGTCACATTACATATGTACTTGGATCGCGTGAGAAGAAGATGGCACTTATGTAATGATCTCGAGATGGATCTACGTACTGTCTGTCTGCTTATATAGCGGCAGACACTTGAGAATAATAAATTGTCCCAGCAGTGCAAAGGGCCCCTTCGGGCCCGCAAGCAAATAGAGCAAAAAAAAAAAAGAGAATAATAAATATTTATTTCTGTTATTTTTTGTGTTATTATTTTATTTCTCAAAGACGTCGTCACATGAGCGACAAAGCAAATGTTGCTTTGCAGTGGACGACATATAGCTATATGTATAGCTAGCACGGTGTCGATATAAATAAAATAAATATTAAGGGACAATCATACACAATTCGACCTAGTCCCAAACTAAGCAAAGCTTGTACTATGGGTACTAGACGACGATATACATAATATATAAAATACATATATAGATAACATCCATGACCCAAGAACAAATATTTGCACAAATATTTGCCCCGGCCGGGATTCGAACCCGGGACCGCCGACTCAGAATTCTCTTACGTCTCTTACGTCTTCCATCCATACATCGGCGTCTTGCCAGGCGTCACCGCGGAGGCTGGTGCACAACGCAATCTCATCGCCGCGCTACCCACTTTTGACTGTATGTAGATATTACAGATTTAGGAATCCCTTTGCTTGGCAGCCGACTCACATGACATATTACCAACACTCACTCAATGCTTGCCATTTGCTTAGGGTAAGGTTTGCACAGTAACTTTATTATTTTGCTCGTAAAGTATATCTCTTCTGGCGGATGAAAAAATAAAAAACAGCATAAATATAAAGTGTTGTTTATTCAGACTAATCATTATGCAGGCATAAATGGGTGACTATCAATAACAATGTGTTCTTCGTGCGCCGGACAACACTCCTATAAAGAATGCGACGTTGAAGAAGTAATGTGTATTAACTGTAATGGCAATCACTTGGCCATATCAAGGGATTGTCCAGTAAAACAGAAAAAGATTGAAGAGAAAAAGAGCAAGTATTTAAAGCCGAACCATTCCTATGCCACTGTGGTGAGTGTCCCAGCTATCTCCGACCCAAAAATATTCCCAAATTTGAAACCAACTAAAACTATTGATGTAAACATAACTAAACATAATGCTGAGCAAATTTTAAATAATGAAATCATTATTAATGCTCTCGTTAAATCACTTATTATGCTTGGCAATGATAACAGTAACACTCCGATTACTAATAAAAGAATTAAGGATATACTTTTAGCTAATTTAATCACATAATGGATACACATTTAACAATATAACATACAGAGCTTACAGAGCAAAAAGGCCTTACTCAAAACATTCCTTTCTGAACAACATATTGATATTTGTCTGCTAAATGAAACATGGCTTAAAACAACTAGTACAATTTACTAATTATAAAAACGGTATAAACTCACGTAAAAATTGTCAGGAACGGCCCGACATGTTTCGAACTCATTTGGGTCGCGAGTCGCGTAGCAGCACGGATAGCTACCCCTGATGAAGAGCTCCAAATGAGTTCGAAACATGTCGGGCCGTTCCTGACAATTTTTACGTGAGTTTATACCGTTTTTATAATTAGTAAAGATGTCTCACGATAGTTTTAATAACATTATAACTAGTACAATTCCTGATTTTACACCTTATAATTTGATACACAAAAATTCAGTCAATGAACATAATGGAGTAGGTATATTAATAAAACAAAACTTAAAATATAGTCTTGTAAATACAACTTTTTACGAATCTATTCAAAATATTTGCATATCAGTAGACACTGAAATGGGTAAATTGAATATTCTTTGCGTTTACTGTCCTCCTAATAGCAGCAGATTTGCTACTGACAAAATGAGAAAGGTTTTACTTGAAGTCCCTAAGCCATGCCTTATAATGGGAGATTTCAATGCTCATCATATCCTATTTGGATGTATGGCTAACAATAATAGAGGTAACAGTTTATATAATCTAATTGATAATTTTGACTTGTGTATTTTAAACGATGGTAAAGCCACAACTGTTCAGTATCCAAACAGAAATCCATCTGCCATAGATTTAGCTTTGGTCAGTCCCACATTAGCTCCTCTCTGTGAATGGCGTGTCCATGACGACCCGATGGGCAGTTATCATTATCCAACTGTTGTTGTTATAAATGTGAAGCCTTCTATATATGAAGTGCGTCCTATGGAAGAAAAATACATTTATAATAAAGCACTGGTCCAAATATCAAGAACTATCTGAATCCTGGTTCTCACATTTAGATATACATGGTGCGGAACCTATTGATTTATATAACTTATTTGTAAATATTTTGTATGATATTAGAGCAGAAACAATTCCCAAACAAACGCCAAAGCAAACTTTAAAAGTTATGAGAAAACCTGCACCTTGGTGGAACCAAACATGTGATGATGCTGTTAAAATGTCTAAGGAGGCTCTCAAAGAGTATAGGAAATCACCAAGTATTCCTAATTTTATACATTACAAAAAATTAGATGCTCAAAATAAAAGGATATTAAAAGAGGAAAATATTGATGCATGGCACAACCTATGTACTAGCTTTAACAGAATGACACCTATTTCTAGAATATGGAACTACATGAAAAGGTTCAGAAGGATAGGTTCTTCTCATAACAGATATTTGAATGATGACTGGATACCAAGCTTTTTAGACAACATAGCAGACTCATCACAGTTGAATGAACATAATTTGAATGATATTATGGATCAATCTGTGGAAAATGATAGTAACTCCTTTCTCAATAGACCATTTACATTGAATGAATTCCACATAGCTCTCAAAAGTAGGAAGGATACAACACCAGGGTTGGACAGCATACCATACATGATAATCAAACAATTACATCCTAACGCACAAGAAATATTATTAAACATTTAAAATAAACTTTGGAATAATTTAGTCATACCAGACTCATGGAAAACTCAGTGTGTTATTCCCATCTTAAAGCCAAACAAAGTTGCAAATAATCCCTCAACATATAGACCTATCTCTCTCTCGTCATGTATAGGTAAACTGTTTGAGAACATGTTAAAGTTACGCCTAGACTATTTTGCTGAAATAAAGGACAAATTACCCGACATCCAATTTGGTTTTAGAAAAGGCAGAAGTTGCTCTGAAAGCTTTGTATCTCTAATATCAGAACTTAAAATGGCAAAGCTAAGTCATTCTAATGCTATTTGTGTATTTTTAGATGTTAAAGGTGCCTTTGACAATGTTAATATTGAATGCCTAATAAATATCCTGCATGAATTGGGCTTACCAAGAAATATTTTACACTGGATTTTTAAATTTCTATATAATAGAACCCTGTTTGTCAAATTGAACAATAAGCTACATGGACCTAGGCTTGTGAATAAAGGAACAATGCAAGGAGCAACACTGTCACCTCTGTTGTATAATTTATACACATCTCAGATCCATAATTTTGTAGATACATCACAGGTCAAAATATTGCAATTTGCAGATGACTTGCTTTTATACAGCATAAACCAAAATTTAGATATAGCTGTTAACAGTACAAATACTGCATTAGCGCAATCGCATCATTATTATAACAACATTTTAAAACTAGACATAAGTTCAGAAAAGAGTAAAGCTTTAATATTTAGTAAAGATTCATTTGTACACTCTAGAATAAAAGTTAGTTATAATAATGATGCAATTCCTGTTGCCAATCATCATAAATTTTTAGGTGTCATAATAGACGACAAACTAAAATTCGATAAGCATATTAACTATATATGTCAAAATGCCATGAAGGGCATAAATATCTTGAGGAGTTTAGCTGGAACTTTTTGGGGATCAGATCCAAAAACACTCTGTATGCTGTATAAAAGTATAGTCAGAAGTCATTTTTTTTTTTTTTTGGGGGACTTCGTTGTTCGCGTCCGTGGGAGTTACCTATCCACTACCCCACACGTGTCCCCTGGGTGGTGCTAAAAGAACAACAACGCCGAGTCTTGGGCGGCGGTTAAATAACCTGACCAGATGGGTCTAACCAGCTCGTCTAGTTAGAAGGAGGAAATGCCTTTTGACACCCGTTTCCCTGCGGTCTTGTGCCGTGAGGCCGGGGTCCTTGGCTTCACTGTCCGGGACCAGAGGAAGAAAGCCTCAATAAAAAATCACCCCTAATCCTAAGGTGTGGACCGTGCCGAAGGGATGGATGGCTGGAGGGCTCCCAGCCAGTAGCGCCAACTATGATGGACATGGCAAACATCATAAGTATCGCCTTCAGGTGAGAATGGGCGTCACCTCACCTGCGACCTTATAAATCGACCCTTCTCGTGGGAACAAAATGAATGAAAAACCAACCGAAAAACCAAATGAAACAAGTAATAAATCGTTAACTTCTTCGAAGGAACAGTCCACTGGAGTGGGAAACCAAGCACCCGCGTTGGATAATTCTACTGGCCGAAAAGTTTTTGTCCAACAAGCATTACATCCTGGCCTATTTCTACAAAGACCAAGATCTGCATCAATTGGAAGTTATCCTACGCAACCGCCTACTACTATTGAAGGCATGCATTCCGAGGATGTGTCCTTGGCACCCGCAGATTCACCGCGGCCCCCTTCGTGGCAGAAAGTGCCATGTAATAGGAATAAAAAAAGAAAGTTATCTACCAGCCCTCCTGTAGATACGATTAAAATATCAAATCGCTATGCTGCACTACCTGATGATATAGCCGATGAATTGGGCAAACAAGCAAAACAAGCAAAACCTCCACCAATTATTCTCTATGGAATTGAAGACCTAAAAGAATTAACAAATCTTCTAGAAACGGCCGTCAACAAAGAACTTTTTACATATAAAGTTGTCAACAAAACGAATCTTAGGATAAGCACTGCAGATATAGACGTTTACAAAAAACTTATCACACTGGTTAGAGAAAAAGGCTTGATAGGTCACACGTTTAATAGGAAAGATAATAGATGTTTCCGAATTGTAATAAAAAACCTACATCCGTCTACACCAGTAAATATCATCAAAGAAGACATAGAGGCAACAGGAAACATAGTAACAGGAGAGATAATAAATGCGAGATATGGACCAAACAAGAACCCGACATCCACATTCTTTGTTAACCTGATTAGTGGTCCCCACAATAAGGCAATTAAGGATCTTAAATATATCTACCATCAAAGTGTCACCATAGAAGAACCAAAGAAAAAGAAGACAATAGTTCAGTGCCAGAGATGTCAACAATATGGTCATACCAAGAATTATTGTATGAGACCATACAGGTGTGTGAAATGTGGGGAGTCACACAAGACATCCGCATGTGAAAAACGAGACCGAAGCACTCCAGCACGGTGTGCCTTGTGTGGTGGACCGCATCCAGCTAACCACAAGGGATGTGAAGTTTATAAGGAAATCCTGGCTAGAAGGCAAAAAAAGAGTATCACTTCAATAGTAAACAAAACATCGACTAAAACACATATTAATAATGAACCGAGTACTAGTACAGAACCAAGGAATCGAGAACCGAGATTATCCTACGCAGAAATCACTAAACCAGCTCAAATAAACACTACTTCCGAGATACCCCAAAACACTTTTGATAATACTCACGCCCCAGGTCAATTAAATGCGACCTTAGAACAAATTCTTATAAAACAGGCTGAAAAGTTTGACATAATCCTCCAACAAATGAGCACTCTCATGAGCCTCATAGCTAAACTCGTCGACAAACTAGCAAAATGACTTCACTACGGATTGCGACCTGGAACATCAACGGTCTTGCTACTAATAACCTTGAAGTTACACTGTTAATGACTCAACATAAACTAGATATTCTCCTTATCTCCGAGGCCCACTGTAAAGCTAATTCCATAGTAAAGTTTCCAGACTTCCACTGCTACATTACAAACCACCCAGACGGTACGAGTCATGCGGGCTCGGCCATCATCATAAAAAAGTCAATTAAACATCACCAAATGCCTAACTATGAAACTGAGCACATCCAAGCAACCACGATAACTGTTCAAGACAAAACAGGAGACATTAATGTGTCAGCAGTATACTGCCCACCTAAACACAACGTGACCGAAACAATGTACTCTGATTTCTTTGGCACTCTAGGTCACCGCTATATTGTAGGGGGAGATTGGAATGCCAAACATACGTCTTGGGGCTCCAGATTAACGAATACCAGAGGCAAAAAGCTGAAACTGAGCGTAGATAAAAACAAATCAAGCACCATCTCCACAGGAGAACCTACTAATTGGCCAGCTGATACCAAGAAAGTGCCTGACCTTATAGACTTCTTTATTACCAAGGGTCTAACGAAATTGTATATGAAACCCGAGTCTTGCTATGATGGTTCCTCAGATCACACTCCGGTTCTATTGACAGTCAGTAGTAACCTTATAGAGGTGTCAAGACCAATAAGGCTATGTAATAAACTTACAGACTGGAACACCTTTCAAGAACACATTGAGGGATCAATAAACATGAAAATGGCCCTTAAAACACCTGAAGATATAGACGAAGCTGCTGAATATGTAACGAAGCTCATACAGGAAGCATGCTGGCTAAGTACCCCTGAAATCCAAACCCGCAACAGCACTGGAGTAAATAATTATCCTCTGGAAATAAAAAAGGCAGTGCTAGACAAGAGACGACTTCGAAGGGTTTGGCACTTAAGTAGGCTTTCGGAAGATAAAACCAATTTTAACAGGGCTGCAGAAGATCTAAAGTCACTATTACAAAACTGGCATGACAACTCATTCCAAGAAAAGTTGGAAAACCTAACTGCTACAGAGTCTACAAACTATTCGCTCTGGAAAATAACAAAGGATTATAGTAGACCACAAGCTGCCAAACCACCCTTGAGGTGCGCTGAAGGATGGATGAGAAAACCGCAGCAGAAAGCAGATCTATTTGCCGAACACCTAGCAAAAGTATTCCGTCCTAATGATTCTGTGGATAAAGACTTCGATGACCAAGTGGATACAACTCTAAACCAAGACTTCCAAATGGACTTACCACCAAAACCTGTGTCAGTACGGGAAGTGTGGAGAGTAATGAGAGAACTAAAGGATAAAAAAGCGCCGGGCTTTGACTTAATAACCAAAGAAATTATTAGGCAACTACCCCGAAAAGCTGTAACTTATATCACTACAGTGTATAATGGGATTTTAAGAGTCCAGCACTTTCCTGCAATCTGGAAAGTATCCCAAATAATGATGATTTATAAAGATGGAAAACCACCAAGTGACGTCACATCCTACAGGCCTATAAGTTTGCTCCCTATATTATCCAAAGTCTTTGAAAAGCTCCTTCTCCGGCGAATACTCCCTATACTAACAGTAAAAGGCATCATACCCAGCCACCAATTTGGTTTCAGACAACAACACTCCACCGTGGAACAGGTGCATAGAGTCTGTGACAAGATAAGAAAGACACTGGAAGAAAAAGAGTACTGCTCTGCAGTTTTCTTGGATATACAACAGGCCTTTGATAGAGTATGGCACAAAGGTCTACTATGCAAAATTAAAAGCTGTCTCCCACATAGCTACTTCTTAATATTTAATTCTTATCTCTCTGGAAGACTGTTCCAGGTTAAAGAAGGAGAAACAACATCAAAAATCCTTGATATACAAGCTGGTGTACCTCAGGGGTCGGTGTTGGGTCCGGTACTCTACACTATATTCACAGCCGATCTCCCTTGCTCGAATACTGTAACTACAGCTACATTCGCCGATGATACCGCAATCCTAGCGAGTCACAAGGACCCAGCCATAGCCTCAAAAATTCTACAGGAAGGCCTAGATGAGACAACTAAATGGCTTCGTAACTGGCGTATTAAAGTTAGTACCTCAAAATCAGTGCAGGTTACTTATACCCTCCGCAAAGGCAACTGTCCTTCGGTAAAGCTAGAAAACGCCACCCTTCCTACACAGACATCTGTCAGATACCTTGGCCTTCACCTTGACAGGCGTATGACATGGAATGAGCACATCAAGAAAAAACGAGATGAATTGAATATTAAATACAAAAGCTTCCTATGGTTGCTAGGCCGAAACAGCAAACTGTCAGTAGACAACAAATTACTAGTGTACAAGTCGATCCTAAAACCTGTATGGATGTACGGCCTCCAGCTGTGGGGTAGTGCTTGTAATTCTTCCATCATACGAATCCAACGAATGCAGAACATAATTCTCCGAACAATCAGTGATGTCCCGTGGTATGTGACTAATGCTGAGATTCACGAACATCTGGGCATGCCCACAGTGAGAGAAGAAATTACGAAAGTCAAGACTAGGTACAGGGACCGGCTTGAAGCGCATCCAAATACCCTCGCACGACAGCTAACAGTTCTTAGCTATGTTAAACGTCTTAAAAGAAAAGACATCCTATAGGATACGATAATGATTATGAGTAGATGTCCTCGATGGAGGACACACTCTGAATGAGAGAAGCATGCAACACATCCGCTAAAAGTGAATACACTGATCGCAGATTTAAAATTGATAATAAAAAAAAAAAAAAAAAAAAAGAAGTCATTTTGATTATAGCTCTTTAGCTTATATGAATGTTAGTAACACATTATTAAGGAAATTGGATGTGATACAACATATGGGTCTGAGAATAATTAGTGGAGCCATGCGCACTACTCTGCCGTGCAGAACTTAAAGTACAGTAAGTGCTATGAGAAACGTATTGCACTTACTGTACTTTAAGTTCTGCACGGCAGCACTCCCATTGTTTTTATGGAAATTGAAAATTGCATACCTCCATTGTCCTTGCGGCTTGCTGTAAACAGTTGGCTGAGAGATTTTGCTTGAAGGAGTTGTCTTGTAACAATGTAACTGTCCTTAGTAATGTTTTATATCCAGCAGAAGTCTCACAGTTAGCTGGAACAGCCAACATCTCGGCGAATACTCTTATTTCTGGTACATTGCCTGAAATAACAACAATAATAACATACATAAAAAACCTGACCAGAGATATTTACATCAATAGCAAGTGGCCTATTTACAAATGCCCATATAACACATTACTTAATTTTCTTGATATTAAATGTCATTTAGAAACTGTCTGAAATAAATATGACTTTCTAGAATTTTTAAACGAAAAAAAGGAATTTTACACTATATATACTGATGGCTCCAAGAGCGATCATGTCAAAGCAGCATTCTATGATCCACAACAGAAAATAACCAAATCTGTTACCAAACACTTGCAGTATTTTTACGGCAGAAGCATGGGCTATTTTAGCTGCTTTGACATATGTAAATACCAATGTAAATAGTGTAAATATATTAGTAATAAGTGATTCTAAAAGTGTTTTATCTGCTTTATGTAATTGTAATCTAGTTTATAAACAGAATTATATATTGTATAGAATTAAGGATAAGCTACAAATGATTGGGAAATGTATAGAATTCTTATGGGTTCCCTCACACAGTGGCATAGCCGGAAACGAGATTGTGGATCAGGCAACACGACAAGATCACCACGAAGACCACACCCAATCTTTTAGAGTGCCTTTCACGGATTATTACCATGAATTTAAAAATCGATCAAAGAGTTTGTGGAAGGATTACTGGAACATTATTACCGAGAATAAGGGGAAATGGTATGCTGAATTACAGCCGGACTTACCAACAACTCCGTGGTACAATCGTTTTAGGTACACCGGCCGAAAGTTCATAACGATAATTAACCGCTTGCGGTTTGGTCATTGCCTGATCCCAGCGCATCTGTACAGGATGAAAATCGTTGCGGAAGATACCTGTACAATATTGCTTTAAAGAAAACGCAGACATAAATCATATCATTTTCCAGTGTCCAACGTTTGGAATTCAAAGGTTGAGTTGACACTTGTCAGTGAGATTAGTGACATTGCTAAAGAAAATTTAATAAGTGTTCCCCGCTGCGTTCAGGATATATTATCCAATGTAGTATTTTTCATTCCTGTATATAAATTTATACTCAATACTGTAGAATTTTTTTTATTATTTATGTTTTAATTAATTGTAAATAGTATATTTGTTTGTTTATGTATTAATATGCTGTGTTGTTTTCATTATTTCCATTTATAACTATATCTGTGTGTATTGTATACTTGGAAAAGTATCAATATGTTATGTGATACTTGATAGTTGCTGTCAAATTATTAATTCGTTGTTTAAATTGTAATGTAAATGATCAACAATATTTTATGTTTTTGACTGAAGGACACTGATTCCATGGTCATGAAATAAATTAAAAAAAAAAAGACAAGAGAATGTGTTTGACCCTCAAACTTGAGCCGTTTTTACAGGTTAACTCGTATATTTTTAAAACTCAGACACAAACAATCAAGCTGTCGTTATTTATTGTTTATCTACTTATCTTACCACGAAATTTATCGTGCCGTGCACCATCTTAAGCCAAAACTTAAATTTGACGATTTATCTTAAAATTGTGTCACTATTTAAATGACATAATGAATGCAACCGTCAAAACGTGACGTAAAGGTGTTAGAATTAGAAAATTTAGAAACGAACTCATCACATTTGTCGGAAATCAAGCGTTAGTATTAATTATTTTAACGTATATAACATTAATTACTTGCTAAATTGTGATTATACGTGAGTACGTGGAACGATTTTTTTTTTTTTACTTGCAATTGGCGTTGCGTGCCGAAAAGCATCGGCGGAAGCTAAATAGACGCATAATAAGGGACATGTCCAACCCGTTTGAGATGCCAGACGAAGAGTTTCGTCACATATACAGAGTGCGCAAGGAGATGGCACCTTGAAGTCGATCTTCACCACGCTGACGGTTTGCCAGTTCACACCAAGGTAACCATACATATATTATGTTTTGTTGTTTAATAGAGTAGATATATCAAGTAATCAATATGAGTAGCTGTATAAGTATCTTAATATTTAGAACAAACTCAACCTGAATTATTTAAAAACTGGGCAAGTGCGAGTCCGACTCGCGCATGAAGGGTTCCGTACCGTAATCTATAACAAGTTTGTTGTATGGGAGGAGTATGGGGTTGTATATATTTATTTTATTTTATTTTTTGTATTTGTTGTTATAGCGGCAATAGAAATACATCATCTGTGAAAATTTCAACTGTCTAGCTATCACCGTTCTTGAGATACAGCCTGGTGACAGACGGACGGACAGCGAAGTCTCAGAAATAGGGTCCCGTTTTTACCCTTTGGGTATGGAACCCTAAAAAGATACATTAGTATAAATAACTTTTAACTGGTTTTAGTTTGTACCTAATACTTACAACTTTCTAAATACAACAAAAAAATGTTGTAATAAATTTTTTTCATTCTAATATTAATATTAGAACCCAATCATTCTAAAATAAAAGGCTGTAGACAGAATATGCTCAAAACAACTAATTTCTTTTATTGTATTGTAGGTGCTAACATCTTTACACTTATTGGCTGATGGCAATTATCAGCGTGGGTCCGGGCAGGATCATGGTCATGGCTTTTCAATTGCCCAGTCGACTGTAAGCCATTACATAGGTCAATTTACAGAGGCAGTAAATAGAAGGTGAGATTGATGTAGCAATATTATTATTTTACATTTTTCTCTCATAAAATGACTGGAATAAAGTCCCTTGTAGTTGTAGGGATAAGTTCGCCTTTGTATGTGAGCAGGTTTTTTATTCATTTTTATTTACTTTTATGTACAATGAAATGTTTACATACATACAATACAATACAACAATTCTTTATTGCAGACCAAAAAGAAAAATATTACATGAGAAATCATAAATTAAATAATGGTAAACAATATAGGCGGTCTTATCGCTAAAGAGCGATCTCTTCCAGACAACCTACATATACATACATACAAAAAGGAAGAATGAAAAGAATATCACAGCAACATTAGACTTATAATGAAAAATGACAGCATAGACTTATTAAAGGATTAGGCTACGGTAGAGATAAATAGTGATCTTTAAGTTTATATTTAAAAATTGCCAAAGTTTTAGCTTGTCTAAGATCCAGCGGAAGCGAGTTCCACAGTAAAATAGCTTGCACAGTAAAAGAATTAGAATAAAATTTTGACTTCGATGCCGGAACAGTGAGTATACAATTTTGAGCGGACCTTGCAGATGTTAGGTAACTAAAACGATCTTTAAGGTAGCGGGGAGTTGCAGGTTACATAGATACATACACAGCTTGATATTTATAAATTGGCGCCAAATCTATCAAATCTTTGACAGTGTTTTTTTTTTTCAGATCGCTGACGAAAACTGCCAGATAATAGCGGTACATGCCAGATACCCCGGATGAGTGCACGACTCCTTTATATTTCATTATAGCAATATAAAGGAGGAGATGAAACGGCTCTATGACGGACGCATTGGGGAGTACTTCCTTCTGGGTAAGTAAAAATTGTGATTACACGTGCACAATAAGGAGTATTTTAACTCGCTTTTATTAGCTTGACTTTTAACTAAGTTTGTCTAAGAAAGTCAACAATACAAGCGTGGAAATAACCAAGCGTGGAATATGTTAACTAATAACCTATAGTAAAATAAAAAATAAAATAAGTTTTATTGGTTCAAAGGAATACAAATAATGAATACAAGGGTTGAGGACTCCTAGTAGGTGTTATACACCTGTGTCAGGAGGACTCGCTCTTCCAGAATTGGTATAGTAACATTGTTTTTCAATAAAGACATTTTAAAAACAAACAAAAAGTTACCTTGCCTAGAAATACTTGTGTATGTTTTTAAATCACAGTTTTTGTTTATTTGTTTTAAATAATATTTAACTTGTTAAAATGTAATTTCCTATTTCAGGGCTACATTTTGGGCCACATATTGTTGGCCAAAGCACGACCGGTCTTCACTAGAATCCTTGAGTTCTCTGTACAAAAGGAATAAGGTTTCCAAGATTTGTAGCGTTGCTACATAAAACTTACGTTGCTTCTTGGCCACTATTAAGCCACACAATCCCGGGACACTGTAAACATCCCCAACACATTATTCAGATGTAATTTCAATTTCTTGCAAGTAACATAACCTGTAATTAGCAGCCGTCAGCTGTCAAAACTGACACCTGATACCCGATTGACACTCTCAACAACTATTAAGCAAATACAGGAAGTGTGTACATTCGCTCAAACGCTAGGAAGCCGATGCAGACCGGAATGATTAAAAAAAGGATTAACGTCAGTGTCTGGACTGGACTGGATAACGTTAACGGTATATATTTTTTTTCGATAGGGACTTTAGAGAAGGTTAATGTAAAAACGTGGATAGAAGATATTTTCTGATTTGTGTGTGTTCAGAAGAGGCTTAACCTCATAATTCCTTGTAACATTTTTGTGAAGAGGTTAGTCCGCTGTGATAGCCTTCGTGTTCTCTGCTGGAGCGTGAGACGGCGATTTCACCGCCCGCTTCGGACTTCAACCTCATGGCGTGCTGGTAAGCCAGCCGCCACTAGCCGCCGCCCGCAGGACTCCGAGTAAAGGAACCCGGCTCGGAGGCTGGCCTGTTCGCGGCTACGCCGCGCCAGGCTGGCGATTCCAAGGGCTTCACGGGGTTCCACGGCCAGTTGTCGGCCGCCTTCACCCTCAGGGCCACGCCAGGTTACCCCGTAGTCTGACCGTCGGCCCGGGGCCGGGGAGCACCGCCCGCGCCGCCGCGCTGTCGCCGCTTCGTCCATTCCCGTAAGTGCGTGAACGCCTTTTTTATCTATTTGGCCAAGTAGAAATTAGATTCAGTGGTTCACCGGAACACTTTCGCGTAAACATGTGCCTCGCATAACCTATAGCCCATCGTGGGTGACTGTCGCGTCGTACCAATTGTCGGTTTGCGCTGTATTGTCAGTTAATAAAGCGATGTGTAATTTATAACTTGATTTTCACAATTTATCTCCCCGCCAGACATACCAACAGGATATATAAGCATCACCAAGAGGACTCTTGTACTTCAAAGGTTCATACCTCTCCTCTGAATCTATCTAGGTATTTTTATTAATAAAGTAAGTGAAGTTATGTAGTGAACTGGTACACGTTAGAGTTGGGCTGTCGCCAGCGAGTCCGCGGGAGGCGTCCCGACTAACCAACCCAAAACCTTTTTCTTTCTTTTTTTTTTCACTACATTAATAGCGCCCGAAGCTATTTAACAGTATATTATCCTGTTGGTGTCTATGGTGATAAGATTATGGTGTTAAAAATTTAATTTGGAAAAATAATTTATTCTTTCGCACAAAAAATTGTAAGGAAAAATTTCATAATTTAATCTTTTGCACTATCATTGGCTAGATATTCTGTAACAGTTTGACATTGTTATTATACTTATTTGATTTAAAAACTGAAACATTTGTAATAAATTTGTAAATTCAAGTTTGAGTATTTAAGTTTCCGGCCAAGCGATAGAAATTAAATTTTTTATTATTTTGCTGCTTGTTCTATGAAAAGTAAGCATAGACACAGCCCATTATTTCCAACTGCACACTATTGATAAGTGGCAGTATTGGTAATTTAATTGTATAATTTTAGAACTATTTCTTTTTTTGTAAGGTAACAACCAACATAAACAATTAGAGAAGTTAGGTCAACAGTTATATCCTATAGATTCTTCTGCAAGTTGTGCTAACGGCTCCGTTGTTAAGGTAATTGGTAATATGCCACTACCAGTTAACTTCGGAAACAAATCTCTTAAAATTGCATTTACTGTAATACCATCTGTTGCGGATAGTTTCATATTAGGTATGGATTTCGTCCATGAATTTGGATTGTCAAATTTATTCAATTTAGAAAACATGAAGCTCTCATGTAACAGTAATATGACACAAACAGTTCTGTTTGTGCCATAAAACCCTATTTATACCCAATTATGACAAATTCAACGGTCCTTAAATAGCACCGTTAACATTGCGACAGGCTATAAACCATTTTTCAAGGTGTATGCCATTAGCCTTATTGGATTAGTTAGACTTTTTTAGAACAATTTTTGTACACTTTGTCATTTGACAAAATTTGTCAAACTTAGTTTTTTTGACAAAAGCTAAAATTCGTGTACACCTGCATAACCCTTGGATCCAGGCCACGCAAACCGGACCAAAATTGGTTCATTATTTCCTGAGAAATAAGCTTTTTTAAGTTTTTTTTCTAGGAACTTAAGAGGATTTCTCCTATTTCAACCAGCTGGTACATATTTGAATTTTCATGCAGTGTGACGACACTTTCGCATAACCCAAACTAAGTCATGCCACCACATACAGGTGCGCTTGTATAGTTTAACTTTTAAGTCATTGGTACATGACAAGTACCACTCCAATTATAAATATAATTTGTAGGTAAACTTAGAGTAACTTAAGTCGTAGGTTTAAGCCTAGCTAAGCTATTCGTATAAGTAGCCTATCTTAAGTGGTTATACAGCATGGTAATATAACAATATAGTAGGGAAGCCCGACTATCATAGTCCGAGAGCCGACCAAAATTATTTTAGCACCGCCCGCGCGCGCGCATTAGCATGCGCGACCGGGTCCGTCACCAGCGCCGCCGTGCACGCCTTTTTTTTATCTATTTGGCCAAGTAGAAATTAGAGTCAGTGGTTCACCGGAACACTTTCGCGTAAACATGTGCCTCGCATAACCTAAAACCCATCGTGGGCGACCGTCGCGTCATACCAATTGTCGGTTTGCGCTGTATTGTCAGTTAATAAAGCGATGTGTAATTTATAACTTGATTTTCACAATTTATCTCCCCGTCAGACAAACCAACAGGAATAACAGGATACTTAAGCATCACCAAGAGGACTCTCGTACGTCAAAGGTTCATACATCTCCTCTGAATCTATCTAGGTATTTTTATTAACAAAGTAAGTGAAGTAATGTAGTGAACTGGTACACGTTAGAGTTGGGTCGAGTCCGCAGGAGGCGTCCCGACTCTAACCAACCAAAACTCTTTTTTTTTTCACTACAGATTCCCATTAAACTGACAGTTGCAAAAACCGCCTGAGCAAGTATTCTGTTCCAAGAACAACAGAATATATTATTAAAAACAATGCAATAATAGTGCACCTATGTAGTAAACTTTTTAGACATTTTGTAAAAGTTCTTGCTTAGGATATTAAATGAATAAAGGCTACCATTTAAAAGTAATTCATTGTGTTGTGTTTTTTTATAAAACTATTACATTTCAGCTCAATCTCATATATTGAGAAGTAGTTGACAAATGATTTGCAAGATTTAACCTGAATATACATGCACTTAAAATAAAAAGTTTGTTAAAAACACTTTCAATATGGCTTATTATTATTATTATGAAGCCGAGAATGGAATATGGCATATTTGAAAACTCCGCCAAAAAAGCCCGCTGTCACTTAGTTCACAGCTCTACTACCTTTTTTTTTAATACTACTAGCGCCAAAGTAGTATTAAAAAAAAGGATTGGCTATTTTTTTGTACGTAGTTACCGTTCTTCTCCTTGCGAGTATTATATTCCTTGATTTTTACAAATCACAGTGACAGCCATGCGGTGTTGCCAGGTCACGTAACTTAAAAATTACGCAGCAAATAGTCAGTTTTTGGTAAAACAGGTTTTTTTATAATCTTGAAATGCTTATTAGTAGAGGATCCCGATATAGAACGACCTTCACCGAGATGTTTATTTGATGAAATGTATTTTATATTTAATTTAATATGTCAATAAATATATTGCATATGGGTTGCCTAACAAATTTTAGTCCAGGGTATGTTTTGTTAAAAATTAAATAAAATATAAATTTAAACATTTCACCGGTTTGATTATTAGATAAATTCAAAATAAAATAATCTTAATTTTATTTAATTTCAATTCAATAATCAGACCGTTGCAAAATGCTAGTAGGTATAGATTTACCTGTTTATACCTGGCTACCCGATAGTTGTGACGGGAAAAGAATAGGCAACCTAACGTTTGCATATTCTATGGGCTTCATACTTTCGATTGGTATAGAATTTATCTAATAATAACCAAACCGGTTGTTACGGACAGCTAGGCTATTTTATAAATAAATGAATAAATAATAATATATGTATAGGTTAGGCGAAATTAATATTAAGATAAATAAATAATATATTCCTTAATTTCCTAAATGCCCAAAAAAGCGGCAATACCATGTGTATAACACTTATTTTTCCTAAGAAACATTATTTGTAAGAGAGCTCCCAAGTACTATGTAGAATGGTTAAAAGACCACGGCGTCTTACAAGTAAACAAGTATGACTCATCCTGGTAACTTTCCACTCGCAGCGCGAGACAAAGGAATCATGTTTGTTTACATTGGATGTAAAACTTGAGGATAAAAATTAGATTATTCTGAAACTCTGTAAAATCATTCCTTATGAAAGTATAAATAAAATCACTTAACATTATACCGGCCGCAACTTGCTGCGAGCACGGCAAACAAAGAAATAACACGACGCGCCGAGCGCGGCGCGATATGAGGGACAAGAAAGGTGTAGATCTCGACCCGTGTGAGCGAGACGGCCTCTGAGTCAAGACAAAGAAATGATGCACATTTTATATAATTATGATTAAACGGGAGCTCTCACGTCAAAATCAAATACAGATTTGTGTTCTATGAACAAACCTTGATATAAACTATAAGTTAAATGTAAGCTGAGAATTGTATTATAAGCAAGAAATGATTAAATGTAACAGAGCGGGCGTCCCTCTAAAAATGTAAACAAACCTTGAACGAATCATATAAAAGGACGCCCGTTTCTGCAGAATTTATTGAGTTCAAGTTCAACTTTGTAACACGTAGAGTCCCACTCCGTTTAGTGCGTTAGATCAACGGTCCGCCAATACAAGTTGTAACCAGTCTCTTTCATCCAAGTGTATTATCATCTTGATAGTTAGTAGTGCGTAGTATCATCGATCCGCAGTGTTAGAAAAGGACTACATTAGTTAAGGTTTAATTGTAAATTCGCGTGTTAATTTGTTTGTTAATTTTGTGTGTTAAATTTAGTACTCCGATCCTCTATTTGTGTTAATTGTTTTTGTGTTTGAATATATAGTGTTTTTCCGTTTATCCTTGCGTTTATTTTCCTACAGTGGTAAATCGAGCCATCTCATTTACACCATTTCTCTTCTACATTTCTCTGAGCTATCGTAGATGTCAGTGTTGGGACCCGGCCGACGAGGCATTCCTAACACCGGTAAAGTGTTTAATTTTTTTTTTTATTATTAATTAAACATACCCTGGACTAAAATTTGTTAGGCAACCCATATGCAACATATTTATTGACATATTAAATTAAATATAAAATACATTTCATCAAATAAACATCTCGGTGTAGGTCGTTCTATATCGGGATCTTTTGGCTTGCAAAAACAGTCCCAATATTTGACTGACAACCATCCCCTCTACAAGAATTTGTCCTGCCAACAGTTTTAAATATTAGCCTATCTATACGAAGTCATCCCTCGTCTTAGAAGTTGTTGTGATTGGTTAAAGTTTTCATTGGCTTAAAGTAAGTGTCAAAGTCCATGCGCGGCGCACGAAAATGGCTAGTTGTCAAACCTAATATATTTTAGGAAGTATATTACTGTACCTCTTATTAGTTTTTTTCATTCATTTAAAATAATGTCACTTTTGTGATTTACTACTAAATGTGTTAACAGCGTATTTTTTTTTATAATCGCTATCAAATGCAACTTAAATGTCGCAAAATCTGAAATCAAAGTAAATTTTGATTTTATACTTTATAATTTATTTTCTTTTTTTTAAGACTTAACAAATTTAAATGAATGACGAGACAATAAAGCACACATACAAATTGGTACCACATTGCGTTTTAGTTGAATAAATCCGGCATTGGTTTGATAATAATCATCATCATTAAAATGAACGCTACAGATCCGCGAAGATACTGTGGGAACTACTGCTGTTCTCTGCGTTCTAGAGAATCTGCATTTGTCCACTAATTTTTGCTCACGGTTCTTCGGAAAACTAAAAGTAAATGAATAAAAAGAGATGTTAAATTATGAATATGTCTAGTTACTCATTAACATAAATAGTAAGTTCCGAAAAACATAACCAGCGGCATCAAACGGTAACACCGGCTGTGGCAATTTTGGCACTCAAGCTTGAGACGTTTTTTCGCTTATTTTAAAATTAAATCAAGTTTGTTCCAGAGCCGAACATTACACTCAAACTGATCTTATAGTATTATATTATCTGTGTCGATACCTTAGTTCACACTGGTACTAACTTTTCGGAAAAAGTGGTTGCAATTAGGACGTTGGTGCACAACATCATATGGTTTAAATTTCACTGACAAAAAAATTGTAATTAGTACGAGTGTGAACTAAGGTATCATTTTATACGTCGTTTATTTATCACTTATTTATCCACGAAATGTATAAAGATGTGCACCATCGTAGGCCACTCATATAACACGACTTAAATTTGTCAAGTTCTACCGATTTTTAAATGACATAATGAATGCAACCATCATAGGCCCCATGATTAGTATTTATGTTGAGTTCATGTGTAGAACAATGTCCACACGACGCTCTATCATTGACGCTCGATAACCAAAAAATTGTTAAGCGAAATACAGGGCTCCCGATGACCTGTTTGACTGGACTAACCGTTGCTAATCATTTAGGAATTATGCCATCCGCTTCAAGGTTATCGAGCGTCAATGATAGAGCGTCGTGTGGACATTGTTCTACACATGAACTCAACATAAATACTAATCATGACGCCGTGCAACTCTCAATCAGACAATCACTAACAAGCACAAATATAAAGTCGCGGATATTGTCAATTTAAGTCTTACGTCCGCGGCTCGGACCCGTGGATGTGTATTTATTTATAGTGTAAGTAATGTTATATCTGTTGCCTGCCTAAGTCTATTAAATTTGCCTCCTATTACGACATAAATACACGTTATTGCGCCTTATTAAACGCTTAAAACCACGTAATCACTTATAAAAGGAAGACAAATAGTGTTCAAGGTCGTGGAACTACTCGTAATAAATCTTAATAAACATAATATGTTCGTTTGTTGTTACCGTTCATGCCAAACGCAGCTCTCCGAATCATAATAAATGTCACCAAAGTCAACAAGATAATTCATTGATAAGGAATCAGCTGGCCACTGCATGCGAGCGGAAGGACAAAAGGACGGAGTTAGAGCATTAACTTTAATCGAAATCGAATAGTGTACAAAACCTTACGATAGAACTGATCCTTATGCTAAGCAGTCCGGTGAACACAGACGTCACGTGAGGTAGAGCCAGAGCAGCGAGGCGGCCACGGCGACCAGCAGCGGCAGCCGCCAGGTGGCGAACCAGCCGCCGCCCTCGCCCGCGTGCTTCACGTCCTCCCAGTTGAGGTGTCTCTTCTTCTCCTCCACTCTCTCCCCCTCGACGATCTCGCCGACGAGGTACTTCTTCATGAGCTCCTTCGCGTCGAGGCTGTGGCCGATGTCGGCGAAGTCCTCGGAGGCGTCGGAGCCGCCGACGCCCACCAGCACCTCGTGGCCGCCCGGGTGCTCGTCCAGGAAGGGCGTCACGTCGTACACGTTGTTGTGAATCACGAACAGCGTGGCGTCCGGCTTGTTCCGGTCCTGCACGTCGGCGCGTGTGAACTGCTTGAGGTCGGTCATGGCGCAGGCGAGGCGGTGCGCGCGGCGGGCTGCGGCCTACTGGGCCTACTGGCGCCGACTCCCGCGCCGCTCGGCGGCCCCCGCGCCCCCCCGCGCACCCGCTGCGGATAACTGCAATGACCCCGTTGCCATGACTTTGCCGACACATGAGGTTATTGCTTACTCCACAGGCTCAACACGGCTTGCTTAGATACATGTTCGAATATCTTGTGGCATAGGATTTTTGGTATATTATACCTATAAATGAATATAGTTATTTATATGAATAGCAAAAAAGTATGTATACTTAAGTATTATAATTATGTTTTGTTACTTATGTGTAAGTTAGTTGCACCGCCTACAATTTTTCTGCTAGAGGTTGACTGGTAGAGAATGCCTCATGGCATTAAGTCCGCCTTTTGTACGATAACTTTTCTTTCGTGCAATAAAGATTAAATAAACAAATAAAATAAAATATATTGCATTCAAATAAGCTGAATTAAGTTAAATGATCATGGTAATTATGATCGGACCTGCCCTGCAGGCCTACACTAAACCCGCAGTAAACAATGTCTCCTGATTAACACACGCGTGACACTGATTGTTAGTCAGTGTGACGCGGGCACGGGGCATGCGACAAGATGTGTTGTAAGTAGTTATTATTATACATATAGCTCTTGATTAGCTCATATCATCGAATATTGTAGTAAGTACTTCAAACGAACCATTCCGAAAGAACGCATATCATGTCATACTTACCTAATGCGCTGAACTCACGACAAGGCTTCACTCTGTTATTAGGTGAAATAAAGACAAACCTTTTTGGAGTAGTAGGGCCTCGTGCAGGGTCCGTCCGGATTGTTACTACCGTCTTGCCTGCTAACCCACCGCCAAACAGCAATGTTCGCATTGTTGTGTTCCGGTGTGGGGGTAAGATAGCCGGTGAAATTACTAGCATAGAGGCATTCTATCTTCGTCCTCCGGGTAGGCAAGCACTTGTGACTCCTCTGGTGTTGCAGGTGTTTATGGGCGACGGTAATCGCTTTCCATCAGGCGATACGTTTGCTCGTTTGCCCCTATGACATAAAAAAAAAAAACCAACAAACATTCGTATTTATGAGTACGGAATGTGGCGGGGTTTGTTTGCAGCGTGTGCACCATGCAAGCGAGCTAGTTACGTTACAGTATGGCGAATCATGTCGTGGCTGCCGCGCTTTTTACTTGACCACTGGAACGAAAACTCAAATGTACTGCAGATATGAACCAACTGTTTCGAAGTGTCGTTATGGTCATTAATGCTACCCGTTAAAATGACAATATGAACCGAGGTTCTAACAATACAGGCTTGAGTATTTAAATAGTTAAAATCATCATCATCATCATCATCACACATGTTGCGCCAGTCGGTGAAGGTGGAAGAGTTGCGCGCTGGTGTCTCAAGTCACGCTTAGGGGAAAGAGAAGCAAACCAGGCTTCATCATGTGCGACCACACCGTCACACAAAGTCGTTCTCCACAAGTCACGGTTTTTAGACTCATTTTCCCACTTTTGAATGTTGATATTGAATGACAGCATATCACGCTTCGCGCTAATATCCTTAAACCTAAACATGGGCCGTCCAATGGGTCGCTTAGCGTCGGCAATCTTGCTTAGGAGAGTAATTCGTGGCAAACGAGAGAGTTCCATCCTTTGCACATGCCCAAGCCAACGCAGACGTCTTTGTTTCAGGATGGCTGCGATACTGGGCAAACGTGCGACACTGAGCACCCTCTCGTTTGTGACTCGATCCTTCCATGAGATACCTAAAATACGGCGCAAACAACGCATGTGGAAATTGTTCAATTTTCGCTCCTGCCTAGCATACGATGTCCAGGTTTCAGCCCCGCCTTGGGTATGGACAAAATGTATTGTCCCATACTCTTGCACTAAGCGTCCCAAACATCGTGGATGCTTTGCCAATGCGGGTGTTGATCTCAACGTCAAGTGTGAGGTTATTAGATACCGTGGATCCAATAGGTAACAAAAACTGTCCACTGTCTGCAGAGTCCAGCCATTTAGCGTTATTGTTGGGTCTTGATATACTCCATGGGCCATTATCACGGTTTTCTTGGCATTGATGGACATCTATAGAGAAAAGCTTACATGCTGCATCGAATTTATCCACCATACCCTGCAGATCATCTGGCGATGATGCTACGAAAGCGGCGTCATCGGCAAATAGCAGTCTGTCAACATAATAATCTCTACAGTGCTTGCAAGACTTCAGAAGTGCGATGTTGAACAGCTTGCCATCAGCCCTGGTACGAATGTGTATGCCCTGAGTGGAATCTCCTAAATCAACCTTCAAGAGGATGGAAAAGAATATGCCAAATAACGTTGGCGCCAAGAAGCAACCCTGGCGAACACCTCTAGAGTCTAGACATATCGAAGGGGTCAGACGTATTACCGTCGTAAACAACGGAGCCCTTCATGTCTTGATGGAAAAATTTGATCATCTTAAGAAGCTTCGGCGGACAACCGCATGTGCAGTATCATATAGAAACCTTCCCTACCGACGGTGTCAAACGCTTTGTTTAAGTCGACAAATGCTACCAAAAAGGGAGTTCTTTGCTCTCTGCATTTTTCTTGGAGTTGACGAAGGGTGACGATCATATTAGTGGTGGAGCGCTCTGCGCGAAATCCACATTGGGCCTCAGGATTTACACGATCGGCCAGTTTTTACAGTTTAGCCAAGATGATACGGCCAAACAGTTTTCCAGCAATGCTCAAAAGGGAGATGCCACGGTATGAGTCACAGTTGCCACGGTTACCCTTCCCTTTATAAAGAGTGACAATGTTGGCATCGCGCATATATTATATCCTGGGGGACGCACTCCTCATGCCAACATTTTGCAAAAAAGTTGTAGAGGATGGGAGCCACACACTGTAACTTAACTATGTCAGCAAGGATACCGTCGCAACCCGGGCTCTTACCACGTTTAAGTTGTTGAGCAGCAGAGTGGAATTCTGTAATAGAGGGAACATTGTCAAGATCATGTAAAACAGGCAATTTGGGAATGAGACCAATTGCTTCCGACCGTATTCCAATAGGCTGTGAGTATAACTGCGTGTAGTGCTCTGCCCAGCGGTGAAGCTGTCGCTCTGTATCAGATATAATGGTGCCATCTTGTTCTTTGAGAAGTGCAGTCTTTGAAGAAAGAGGACCTAGAGCTCTTTTTATGCCTGAGTACACGCCGGCAAAATTACCAGTAGATGCACGACTCTGAATACTTTTACACACTTCTACAAAGTACTCGTTGGCGCAGTGCCGGATGTTACGTTGTAGATCAGCTTTGGCCCTGGAAAATCTCTCTCTAGATCTATCGGTAGGAGTGACTCTATAATGCTGAGCTGCCTCTCTTTTAGCATCGAGAAATGGCTGAAGGTGATCAATATTCTGCTGGAACCAGTCAAACTTAGAAGGTTTTACATAACCAAAAGCCTCCGCAGCTGTATTTGTAAGAAGGCTTTTTACCCTAGTCCACTCCTGGCTGGCGCTCATGCTTAAATCCCAGCTAGCCGTTTGTTCATGGATTAGTTTTTCGAACGATTCAACCATCTCGATGCTTTTGGATATTGTAACATAAATTTTCCTGCGACCTGCAGCCTGCGACGAGTGGATCTTTTTTGCTGTAAAAGTGACTGTAGAAACCACAAGAGAGTGATCAGTGTCACATTCAGCACTATGGAAAGAGCGAGTATGAACAATGTGACGCAAATCCCTTCTCTTTGTAAGAATGACGTCTAACTGGTGCCAGTGGCCAGAACGAGGGTACTTCCATGAAACCTTTCTCATAAATTTACCTGCGAAGTAGGTGTTAGTGACACAAAGCAAATTCTGAGAACAAAATTCCAAGAGTCGCTGGCCATTCTCATTTATATTTCCGATACCATGACGACCTATACACGCTGACCAAGATTCTTGCGACCGACCTACGCGTGCGTTGAAGTCACCCAAAATCAGAAGCCGATCCCCCCTACAAACTTTGCGCAGAGTTTCATGTTCAGTTTGTCATGATCCGTTCCGAAACTCCTCTTGGACTTTCTATGGCGTGCAGCTGGCTGTTCTTGATAGCAAAACCCACTCCATGTTGCCGAGGCTTGGATGAGCCTTTTCCTTTCCAGTAAAACGTGTAATTGGATTCAAGTCGGGACCCTTCATCAGGCAGTCTAGTCTCTTGTAATTGTAAGGCAGGTATGGTTACATTTAGCCTAGATAATTCTGCATCGATAACTGCAGTTTTGCGAAGATGTTGTACGCACCTTAGCTCATCATCGGTGTTTGGGAAGCCTGTCCTCATCGTTCGGACATTCCATGTCCCAATACGCATGGATTCGCGATGCTGATTGATTTTCTTGTTTTTTGTAGTCGCAGAGGTGTAGTTGCTAACGACACTGACCTTCTAGCAATGCTAGTGCTTCTCTCACCCACAAGAAACAAGTCAGAACCGAGACGAACAAGTACCTAACTGACCGAGGGCTGCCCGGCTTAAAGCGGGCGGTAACTTGTAATTGGGCCTTCAATGGACCCTCCCACTGACGAGTGACCCCTGGCGTCCGCACTAACGCCCATAATGTTTGGACTATAACCGGTGACTGCCACTCTCCGTGTTGTTTTCCACTCGACAAGCTAAAGTGGGTGAAGTGACCTCTCCACAGACGCTGCGTCGCCTGGGACGCGAATAACAAATGCAGGCATTCCCAGAACCTACATCACTCTCTCGACCTTACTGACTTGACCCAAAGGAAAGACAGAGTCAATACGTGCGGAGTTGGTTCGGTTGCAGGTGCATATCGGCTGGCACCGAGCCGGGTTTGTTTTGAGTTTCCCTTCTCTGCCCTGTTCTTCCGTTGATCAGCAGGAAGACCACGTGCAGGCGAACTAGCTGGGGACGTCAAGGTATTATTTGCGTCCCCACCCTCCCATTTAAAATCAAAGAACTACTAAAGAGTCCTAAATAATCCAGGCATAATAGCTAGATAGAAAATAGCCAATTGAGTAAAAAGTTAATTTTCCGATAAGAATGACTCCAAGGTTGAGTTTAAAGTCCTTGTCGCGTTACCTTTGATGAAAATGGTGAAATGGTTACTGTCCATGCAACATATTATGCTTAATGCTGTTTACAGACTGAGAGAGGATTAGGCGCTTGATAAACATGCCAGTCGAACCAGGTCCCTGTTGATACGAATCGGCTATGCGCTCCTAGATTTAAAAAAAAATGAAATAGATAGTGGACTTAGGCATTCAAAAGTATACCACCAATGCATGTCATTACCGGCTCCTATCTCCATTCGTTTGGCTTTCACAGATTGAATTATGTTACGTAGGTACGGTATAGGTAGAGGTACTTAGACTATTTAGGTACTATTAAGACATCGGCGCGGCGACTGACCATATTACGAGTATTATAGTGTAACAGTGCCATCTAGATGGCACACAGGCAGTTGTGTGCTTTATTTTATCTGCTCACCTACTTCTGCGGCAGAGTTATTCTCGCCACAGTTATTGCCGGAGACAGCCGCAAGGCGCTACTAGCTTGAGCGCAAGCGTCGGATGTCCGCCTCGATAAAAAAAAAAAAAAGAACCCACTTCAATAGAACTAAAAAGCCAAAAATAACCCGTTCAAGTACAGATTACATTTGAATCACCTTTTGAAGTCGGTGCCAAACCACTCAATTATTATATTTATATATCATAGTTTACGTGAGTCTGTGAGTCTCAATCATATCAATTAGACCAGATTCGCATAACTTGCTCTTGAGTCTTGACACAGTACACGATGCTCTACTCTATCATATTTATAAAATATAACATACGGCCTATTATTATATGCCGATAGGGGTGGATTACTTAATTTTACTTTGATATGTATTGTGCGTGGACACAATTCGCTTATTACTATTACACTTATATTGCTGGCGCTTGGACGGCGGAGTCCTCGCTCCTGTGTTCGCATCTCGCCAAGTAGCCACTTTAGGAACATTGCTTCGGTCATCATCCTACCACAACTCAAGATTTAAACTGCAAATTGGGTCTGGCATAAAGAGGCAAATACGTTAAGGTGACGTCTTCTGACAGAAGCATGAACACAAATTATATCGTAGATTCGATTGCAGCAACAGTTTTAACGATGCTAATGTCATACACGTGTTAGTGCGAGCAGCGCTGCTGCGGGACATCAGCTGGCAAGCGATGCCACGTAGCTATCGGGTTGCTGAGGAATTCTAGAACTAATTGATGTCGATCTAGTTATGTATACCTAGTTGTTGAAGTACAAAGACTAATTAGCTTATACTTAACTATGTGCACATGCAAGGTGAAAATTTTATCTTAAATTACATACCTTAGAATATGTCACGTGTATCTCCCGGTAAGATACACCTACCTAGACATTCCAATAGTGAAGTTATACATGTACCAATTACTTAAATTAAACGGGATAAAATTTGCTTGCTTTTGATGAATTGCATCAGACCGCTTATACAAGTCGCGTTTCAATTCAACTAACTATAATTTTTCACACGCTGCAAGGTGATAACTCTGATAACGATAAAGGTTACAAATAAATAAAAAGATAAACACACAACCTTTATTCCATTATTTATCTGCAATATAACGACTACCTAGTAACTACAAATTACCTAATTTTAAAATAATAAAATTTTTGTTACTGTATAACATAAAATTGTAATTAATTATAACATATAAGAACTTTGGGAGTGGGTGCATCACTGAAGATACTCATAATGATCAGCAGCAGCCCTGCCGACATAACTAGTTCCACTTGTTCCACTGGCTCACTGGGCTGAGGTCAGAGGTGCGCGTGCGCTGCGCGGGGTGCGGCTGTGTCGCAAGCGCATCAACACCGTCGCAACGCGGGACACGCAGGATTGTATAAGAGGGACCCCTATTTTGGATACGCATATAGTAAAATTTTGTAACTACACACTTTCGATTAAAGAGACAAAGAGAAAACATAACACGAAATAGTCCCAGAATTTTGGTTTTATATTCCGAAATGGGGTTTCCGGTATTCTCTCGTTGCCTGGATACACATAGTCTGCCCAACCAAAGTCAAATTGTTATTTGAATTTACTTTTAATTTAAACTAATAAGGACAAAATCAATAATCGTATCGATAAAAAAGTAGTATTAAGCAGTAGTATTAAGATAGGTATTTCTTGTAGAAAGTGAACAGCGAAATTTATAAATCACATAGGAACCGAGAGTAAGTCTTCAGAAATAAGTTTCTCCTAAGTAAAACCTAAGGGTATCAACTGATTGAGCACTATTATCATCTCTAAATCTATCACTGCGGCACCTAAGTAATTAAAATCCGTAAAGAAGCTATTAATGCGTCATTAAGAAAATACATCACAAATTGATTTACCGCTGACCTTTCTACGTCGTTGCGGAGTCAAAAGTCAACGTGTAAGTATTGTTCCGACATCGACGTTGTCGCCCGACACCTTTTATAATGCAATAGCGAAGTTGTTCCAATTAAATATTTTGCTAAAGTTCGTGACTATACGGACTCAAGTACTTAATGTCCTCATGCCCACCTAAACTAACGCTATCACAACACTTGTACTTGCAGTCCTCGACACGAGCATCACGGCGACTAGAAGAGGTAGAAGTAGAGCAGGGCGGAGGCGATGGCGAGGGCGAGGGGCGGCAGCGCCACGCCGACCAGCGCGCCCAGCGAGAGCGGGTCGCGCGTGGAGGACAGCGGCGCGACGCGCGGCTCCACCCGCCAGCGCTCCGCCTCCACCACCTCGCCCATCACGTACTGCTCGCGCCACGTGTAGGCGTCGTCACTGTGGCCGACGTCGCGGAAGCACTTGGTGGCGTCGCGGCCCGCGTTGTCCAGCAGCACCTCGGCGCCGCCCGGGTGGTCCTCCAGGAAGCCCGTCACGTCGTACACCACGTTGTCGATGATGATGGCAGCGTCGCCGCGGTGGTTGCGCGCGGCGACCTGCTCGCGCGTGAACAGCCTGGGCTGCGTCATGTCTGAGGTGCGCGTGCGGTGGCGGGTGCTGGCGGTCTGCGCAGGCGACGGACGGCGACTGCGTCCTGCGCGCGCGCCGCGCCGCGACCCTCGCGCGTCATCCACACGCAAACCGGACCATTTGGTTAACTAATGCGATATCAAATTAAATCACTACCGCGAGAATTCAAGGGTTTTCGAAGGAGTGATGTAAAAGATCAGAGGTGAGCATGACGGCCGAAAATCAATGTAGATTGTAGGTACTTTTAAATCACCTATAGAAAACATCTATAGGCGATTTAAATCTTATAATCGAAATTGTGTTATAAGGAAAATTCGCTCACCTATACTTACTGAGCTGTCGAACGTTCAATGAAGGAAACATGAGACTATAGTATGGCACAACCTGATCACCTTAAGCAAACTTGTAATTTAAGTATTTATAAGCGATCATTAGGTATGTATAGCTAGGTTGCCGGTTTCGCTGGTCTGTTACAGTGATTCACTTCTATACATATAAACTCGTAGCAGTTTATACATTTTTACAAGTGTGCAGTTTTATGTCTATTATTATAAAAAAAAGTAATATGTATAAGCAAAAACTCTTTAGGAACCCCCGAACCAGCTTCATATTCGGCTCTATTTATAGCGTTCTACCAAGGCCTATATTTTGGCACATTCATTACAAAACATTCATAGGATGCCATTATCGCCTGTCTGTCTGTCTTGGCCACTCTCTCCAGCTTTACGATTACACAATACATAGCCAGATTAGGGTTTAAGTATGATTTTGTACTATTATCTTTTCTCTGGTACCTATGATACAATGATGCATATCTATCATGAACTGGCGACCGTATTTTTTTTTCGCTATATATGTATCTTTCAATAAAATATTAGACTGTTTAATAATCGATATCTTTAGTTCTTAGTCATTACAGCTGTAATAATTATATAGGTAGTAACTGTTAATCCTCTGGCGCAGCTACCCAAAGCGAGTCTTAGGTACCCTCCAATACAACTGTACCTATATGTTTTATGCTTTCAATTGTTATTTTCTTTTTTTATTTTAATATCTAAATTGATACAGAGTGGTCACGTAAGTAATAACTGAATGAACAAAGACTCCATCAATGCTGATCTTGCGCTGCACATCCGGTTAGTGGTCGCCACTCAAATATCTAATAGCTAAAACTGAGCCTCACGATACGCTGTGATTAGCCAGAGAGAGAGAGAGAGAGAGAGAGAGAGAGACCAACACAAGCACTAACACTTGACGCACGCTGCCGCGCTCGCCGCACGATCCTACCGTATATTAATGATATTACGTTTTCGTATGTTAATTCGCATACGAGTTACTTCATTAATATTACCAGTTATGTAGAATTGATGTGTATTTTACGAGATGAATAAGATGCTGCGAGTTACCAAGAACCTGCTTTGAATTAGAAGACAAAATAAGTAGGTATTGATTTATTTACGGAAGTAAGGACCTATGGGTAGGAAAACCTAAATATATTATTACTTAGATTAAATTCTCATTCAAAAGTGATCAAATCATTATAAAAACATTTTTGGGACTAGAATATATATACCTACCTTCATGTATTTTTAAATCCAAAGCTACACCGGTTTGGGAAATATTATATTACCTACGAATGTGATGTCTGATACCTTCAGGGATCCAAGGAACACAAATTATATCCTTCTTGAATCCTGTCGCGGGCGTAACGGCTCGACCACGTGAACAACCCCCGCTCGACGCGGCGGCGACACGGCGGCGACACGGTGGCGACTCGACGGCGACGGACCACCCGCTTCCAAATAATTTGGCCAAGATTTACACGCGCCGCGCCGCACCAAAATTTAATAGCATCCATTAGCCAATCCGAGGATGAAATTATGCAAACAAGTTGTTTATTTGTGTTTACGTCGGCGGGAATTACGTAAGATAACGGCAGAGAAGTTCGGCCATCAGTTACCGCCCCCGGGCCGGCTCCGGCTCCCAATGCGCCAACTTTAAATAGAATTCAGGAACAGCAAAAAATAGGGCGTCCGCACATTGTCCGCGCTAAGTGATTCTGGCGGAGCGCACCTGACGCGCCCTAGTCGAGACCGGGTTCATTATCACCTCACTTTAACCTACACCTTATTTGAGCACCGCTTTGGGATCTGAGCTGTCAATACATAACAATTGGGAAATTTCAGGCAACAACGAGAAACCACAAAGAAGAGAGACTTGCTCGTAAGTGAATTTATCTATGTTTGTTTTAAGGTAACAAATAGCGTCCCCACAAACAGTGAGTTAATGTTTGCGATTACCTACTCTCGATTACCGCAGGAAGGTTTATCGCGCAGCAATATCGACTCTCCACCTGGCCACGGACGAGGTACCTACACTGACCATCCAAACGGTAAACTGTTTATGTAAGCTCGTTTACTGACTAAGTAGACTGAGTAAAGTCTGGAGTCAATTTGCGGGAAAGTTGCCAACGACCCTTTATAAGTTGTAACATTTGCTCATGACATGTATTTTAAGAAATATGTGGATGTTGAAAGGCGAATGGATCGCGGCTGTGAGCGGACCGTGCGGCAGCTACAACACGGGTCCCGCGGCGCAGGATTACGCTCAGGCCTCGGTGCTTTACGAGGGGCCGCCGGGGGCCACCGAGGGCGGAGAGGCCGGATCAGAGCTGAGCTCAGTTATGTAGTTAGGTGGAGATCAGTTATGATCGCAGCCATTCATCGTCTGAGGTTGCTAACATTGCGAGTTGGTTATTAATATGTTAAAAAAGGATCAATTTCACAAGCTGTGCTAGTTTATTTTATTCTCCACGAATTCGACGGGCTTCATCAGCCGTAAGCCGTACCTATATACCTATAAATAGTTGAGGTTGAGACTATGATAAAATCATATGGTATTATAACTTTGTAGCGTGACCGTGATTTATATCATATATTTTTTTTTTTTATGTAGCTACAAAGACATTATTTATTGGGATTAAATCATAAAATGTGTACACACATTACCACTGAAGTCACATATTGTAAAGCACTTTCCTTAGACATATTGAGCTTCATTTTCTTTTATATATTTCAACATCAGCCTAAAAATAAAAGATTACATGCAGTGACAGCCTGGCGCTTCTGGAGGTCGCAAAAAATTAAAGAAACAATAGAAAGACCAAGACAGGTATTTCTGAACGGTGCCAAAGTTGGCAACGCAGGGGCCTCGAAACGTCGGTGCCGCCTGCAGCCTGCAGCCTGCACCGCACAGCACGTCATCAGACGGTCGGACGTCATCTTCCACCTGCCAAAGACGGAGGTCAATATTCCTACAACTAAGTATGTTTAGTGTTCCTATGTATGTTCTACATTGCCTGTCCAGCATTATTTGCAAACTCACAACTCCGTTATAGGCAGGTATAGCTATTAAAAGCTTCCCGTATTTAACTTTATTCACATTTTAATTCATATTATGAATTATGACACCTACTTTAAAAAAAAAAGGGCCAAGTGCGAGCCGGACTTGCGCACCGAGGGTTCCGTTACCGTTTGGGTACGGAACCCTAAAAATTACAATTTACCCAACGAGTACAATTTGTGCCTGGTTTTGACGCGGCAACATCCCTCGCTACAGGCGGCGGGATGCGACGTGCTTTAAACATTGCAATTTAAATGTCTTAATTAAGTTACGTCGCTAACGAAGGCGCCGGCGCGGCTCCGGCTCGCCGACGCCGCGATCGAATTAAAACAACAACGGGTCGGCGCGTCCGCCGCTCGCCTGGCCCTGCCCTGCTGCACGCATGGCCAGGCGTTCTATACTCTCGACTTGGGGTTTCTATCGAAATTCTTGCCGTCACTCCTTATCCCTCCCACTTTTCTTTTCATTCTCATTTTTCTAGCTCTATTTTCTGAACCGGCGTCAAAGAAATCCCTAGGCAAGTCGGAACAAAATTGGCTTACTTCTTCTGTATATACTAAGAGCAATAGTCATAGAAGGTTGCTGAAGGCTCTAAAATAGTCTAGTCGGTGGGAATCGGGTTCTTTGGACGCATCGTCACTGATAGGCACCTTTCTGCGGAACTTTTGTTATCGTAAAATTTATGGTGACAAGTTAATCTTTAACAATAATTGATAGTAGATAGTTAGTACGGCACCCTTGGTGCGTGAGTACACATTTCCAGTGCACATTTTCCAAATTTTACTGTGCAGGCTCTTCAAAATAGGTTTCACCCCCTTTCGCTAATATGTTGTTTTATTAAGTTTTTCCATAGGTCCTAGCTTGACTTGTCTACTGCCGGTCTTACGTATTATAGGTACGTATAGACGCAACAGCCAACATGCCAGTGCCACGCAAATACAACCGACTTGATCATGTCATGCGGCACGCTGCATTCGTCGTGAAATATGTCGCGACCCGGCACCCGGCACCCGGCACTCGAGACTGTCACGATAGTGCGAGGTGCACCAGTGCGAGGATGCGAAGCGAGAGCGAGGGATGTGTTTTTGTTAGCCAATAGAATCAGTTGCGCTGAGCGAGGATAAGTAAATGAAGTTATTCCATTGGTTAACAAAAAAACAGATCTCTGGTGGAAACGCAGCCTTAGTGACAGCCCGCTGCGCCACGTCGAACCGCGACACGCGTGGGTTGAGCGTCACCGCACCGCACGGCGGCATCGGCATGGCAGTCGTCACAGGACCTATTTCAGTTGATGAAATTCTAGCAATCCTGGCATCGCAAAATACGGAGTTGTTTGTTAATTTTATATATTAAATATTTGTAGGTATCACTTTTGTAATCGTACACAAGCCAAGTTAGATAGTTACTGAAGTTAATATGTAGATTATGTAGTTAGTTTCACATTATACAAAACTCCCATAATTTTCACTCTAAAATGTTCATGTTCCAAAAATTTATCATCTGATCCGATCCATCGAACTTACACCTAATAATAGGTATCTCACGAAGCAAGATATGTAATAGTACATATCGCAGGTGTGGTGCGATCTGGGGCATTACGAATTACCGCCCGTGATTTGTCTAAGGTTTCACGTCTTGCCTTGGAGTGATGTACCTAATAGTACATTACGTAACAAGGGTGGTAAATGAGGAATTACAAACGAGTGTCTATTAGAAGCCCGAAGCCGAAGGCGAGGGCTTTAATGACACGAGTTTGGAATTCCTTTCACCAGAGTCACGTACGACGTTTTTCATCACACTTTTAAGGAAATAAAACAAAAGTAGTAGTAGTCAATACCAAGATTGCTTACCGCTCTAGGGCGTAATATACTACTTACCGCCCTAGGGCGTAATATAAGATTTCCCGCCCGGTTTTCTGGCATGTATCCCTTAAAGTGAGATAAAAATTACTTACCGCCCTGGGGCGTAATTTACGACTTACCGCCCGTTTTTCTGGCATGTAAACCCCTGTTTACGAGCAAGTGTGATGAAAATAACATAACACTGCCATAGTTCATATTATTAGGTTAAGGTTAATTAATAATAATAATAATAAGCCCGAAGGGCAGCTTGTGGCGAGCTGTTGGGGAGTGACGACCCCACGGACCCGAGATCTCCAGAGAGTCGGTTAGGGTCCTCGTCTCCGGTGTGCCTTCAACGGCCGGAGTGGAAACCCAAGAGGACCCGTAGGACTCTCAGCTCTGGCTTGCCTTCATTGGCCGTCCAGAGAGGAGCGTTAGAGCTATATGCTCCAGGGGTGGAAGTGTTAAAGGCATCACGCCGCGAGTAACTTCGGAGAAAGCGCAGCACACCTCTCGACACCCCTGAGCCCTCACGCTCGTGTTGCTTCCGGCCGTCTGCACGATGGCATTACGGGGCCCACCTAGTGAGGGGCGAGTCACCACCCGCCGGAGGTAACAGTCGCATAGATGGTTACGGCGGGTGACATTTTTCTACTGCAATAGCCCAAATAAATAGTCCATCCAAACTTCACTTTAATAGCCCGGTTTCTTTTCCATATCAATGCAATAGTTCAATTACCTGCTGGGACCGGTTCATGGATGTATCATCTTATTGATATAATCAGGAACGGGTCCCAGCAGGGCAACAGCCACAGCAAATTTCTCCAAGGGGCCTCTACGTGTTGGATCCATATCCCCACGCAAGCCTTCCAAAAGACCGGGATGTATGAGCCCGAGACTCAAAAAATGAGAAACACATAATAATAATAATATGTTTATTTCGAGTAAGTTACACTCATATATAGTTAGTAAGACTTAAAACTAATTGTTAGTAACATTTACTTTGCTTTATGTACACTGGGGACGTGCAGTTTGTCGCAATTTAATAAATATTATATTATTTAATATATATTTATTAATGTAACTCGATTTTTTTATTGCAATGTTTTTAAACTAAACCAAACAATAAATTGCCCATTCTGCTGATGCACCCTAATATAATTACTCTGCAATATTAACCCTGAACTTGGCAGTGTATCTATTAATGCACATTTTAAATTTAAAAAATCTACCGGTCAGAAACGATCGATTTATATTTTCTGTTTAGTATTAAATTGAAGCATGATGTGCACACACTTTCTACCAAAAAATATATTTTTGTGCTCTGGCAACAAATTTTGACCAGTAGCTCGCCAGCTGGCAGACCATGCGCGTGCGACTATGAAGCTCAAGGTAAAAAAAATATGTATAATTTTTTAATATTTACTTGGTAAATAGAAAATCACTTTTACTTATTGCCGAATAGTTGAACTAACGATGTTAAACTAAAATTAATAGAAAAACACTCGTTTTGCCAAGTAAAATATTAGCATATTTTAGGATGTATCTTTTAATGCACACTGCCAGCTTATTAGTAATTTTAATATGTGCATTTTTGGATACATTGCCAGGTTGCGGTTATTATAATTGACCGGCGATTGACCTCAGTATCACCTGATGGTAAGTCACTACGGGGTCGAAGATGTAGGTCGCTAGTTCATCAACAATCTAAAAGACCTTTTTTTTAAGCAATACACACCATGGGAGCGAGTTCCATCCCTTATAGCGATAGTAAATAGAATATAAACTGACAACATAAGGATGAAGTCGGTTCTCTTGCCTGGATGTCCGATGGTGAAATGGGGATGGTGGGATTGAATCCTGCAATTCCTACACAAAATCTCCAGAATAGATCCGATAGAAAACTAACATGTTTGTAACTTTGCGGCGATGTTTGAGGCTCTTGATAATGCCCCTAACCGGCGAACCTGGCGGCATCACCAATGAGCTCGCGTTCTGCTTAATCCAAGGTACCCCCTTTGTGTTTTTGTTGGAGCACTTTTATTAAGCTCTATAAGTAAGTAGTATCCATTCAACGCTGAGATTTGAAAAAAAAATTGTTAAACATTTTCTGTAAAAAAGCACTAGGTCCTCTTTTGCTATGTAGCAGGCAAAGTATCCTTAAATATACAAACTAGTTTTGTGAACACTTGGCAATGTATCCAACAAGATACATGCTATAAATATTAAAATACAAGTCAAATATTTTTTTATATATTTTTTTCGTGTATTATTATCGCTAACTAACTAAATAAAACAAGAAAAAAATAAAAAAACGCACACCTAATTTCCTGCCAAGTTTAGGGACCAAACAATAAATTGCCCATTCTGCTGATGCACGCAGGCGCGGCTGCAGCCTAATATAACTCTGCAATATTAAAACGCACTGTAAACCAGGCCGCGCCGCCCGTTTCGATTCTTCCGATACTTTTCATTTTATTCATTCAGCCGAGTAGTGCTCTAGTAATTATAATGAAAGCGATATTTATTAATTTTCTGGCGTCAGACTGGGACAAAGAGGCCTGCTCAACACGCATTCCCTTAGTAATTTTAGTGAAAACTTTTATTGCATTTGAATGCCAACGATGAAACCCTCTTAGACACCAGAATGTTAGCGATCAGAGAGGGAGCAGGTTAACATTATTATTAACATTCAAACAACGGATAAATTATATATATTTATTATAAAACATAATATGAAACAAACAAGGGAACACACTAATAACTACAATTATGCACACACACGCACACCTCATGTTATCACTGCGAGTTACACCAGCCGAAAGAGGGCCTGGCGCTCTGGCGCAGCCCTTTTATTGATTCTCAATCCCCGCCGTTACACCGCCCGTGGTGGGACCCCGACTTCATCCTTGACGAGTAGATGGCGCCACTGGCGGCGGTGCAATGCTGATGATGTACTTGCACCCGCCGCCAACACGGCCATCCTGAGCTGGTGCCTGCCCCAGGCACCTCGAGAGTTCATTCTATAATAACAAAATCACCATTAGTATTAAGTAGCATAATTTTTTTCCCTATACCCCTATCATGATTCCTGCCGATTTTCCCTATATCCCTATCATGATTCCTGCCGATCCTAACATAGCTCATTTATAAGCACACCTAATAAATTTCTTAGCCTTCCAATTATGACATTGCGGTTACACTCATACTATTGTGATGACTATTATGCAAGTTACCTTTACAGTTCTATCTGAACTCTGCTTAAGCGGCGTTAACCAAAACCAACTATGCCTCACTTAAACCAGCCAGATTTATCACTGTTTGCCGACACAATACCATCACTTAGTTCGGTGTAATAGCAATAGCACATACCACGCGATAAATGTATCAAAACGACAATTTAATAAAGCATTTAACTTGATTTGTCTCCTACAAATATATATTAAGTATTACTGTACAAAAAATTATATGCACGTATTCAGCTTTAATTATCATAATACCGAACAAACTAACGTGAACCCGATGTAGAAATCTATCAAGTATTACGATACGATTGCAACATGAAAAAAAACAATTTACTAAACAAATAAAAGGAACACAAAGAAGACTAATATTTAATCTTAATGTTTTTGTCCCACAATTTATTCCCAATGATATCTAAAATATTCATCCAAACTTCTTGAGTAATGACGTAGTAAACGATTATTAAAGAAATTAAACACTAAGCACCTAAGTAAATACCTAACATACGAGTGATTCGGTTTATTATTCACGGGAACAAATGAACGCCTGTACACCCAATGACAAATATCCCTTGGCTTGCACTACGATCATAAAATGTTCCACCAAATAATACCACCAAATAACACCAACATATTCCACCATGAACACCCCTTTGCACGCAAATAAATTTACACACTTGAGCATATAATGTGGGATAAATTAGCATCTAATATCAACAAACAATTTCCACCCCAAGCAACTCGTTAACCTCTCGAATTCATGTACTTTTGTCTATTTTATAAAAACAAATCAGTACGCTCGGCTTTTCCTGACCTATATTATATGACAATGTTACTCACAAACATTCATACACTTCCTATCAGTCAATTTAGCGACAATTCTATCTAAAATCCTCCTATGAATTATCACGATTGTCCTATGAATTTTGTCACCTAATAAATCAGTCGTTCCATGAAGGAATATATCCCGACCTACTAAAAAAAGCGATAATAAAGCCTATACACAAAAAAAACTCTCAAACGGACCTTAACAACTATCGACCAATCGCCCTACTGCCAACAGCATCTAAACTTTTCGAAAAAGCAATGTGTGACCGTGTGTACGCGTTTTGTGAAAAATTTAATATATTCGACGACAGCCAGAATGGGTTCCGGAAAAAACGATCGACAACTGTAGCCGTTTACAAATACATACAAGAAGCCATAAATACCATAAATGCAAAAAAATACGCAGTCGGTGTGCTACTTGATATGACTAAAGCCTACGATAAAGTAAAATACAATATATTATTAAATAAATTATACGGTGTTGGAATTCGTGGTCTTGCTCACGACTGGTTCAAATCCTACTTAAAAGATAGGGAACAGTTTACGGAGATAGAGTACTCGGATGCAAATACCGGCAAAATAACAACAGTTCGATCTAATAGAAAGTAGTCAATGCCTCAATCCCTCAAGGAAGCGTTATTGGATGTCTGTTATTCCTTCTTTACATAAACGACCTTCCGAAAATAGTAGATGAAACTTGCGTACTGTTTGCAGACGATATCTCTCTACTCACAGCATGTCAAAATAACACTAACTTAAACGCCACACTTCACTCCTTGTTAGATAAAATAACCAACTGGATGAACGACCACAACCTCGAGATAAATTACAATAAAACTAAATTAATGACATTTCACTCTCATCAAAAAGCCCCGCTAGATATAAACTTCACCTATAACAATATTCTGCTAGAAGTCTTAGATGAGTTCTCCTTACTAGGACTAGTTATAGATAAGCATATCAATTGGAAAGCCCACATAAAAAAAAATAAGAGACAAATTATCGAGTTTCGCATATGCGCTACGTGAAATAAAAAAGACCACGAATATACAAACGGCGCTCGCCACATATTATGCCTATGCCAACTCATGGCTTACCTACGGTATAATTTTATGGGGAAACAGTACAGAGTTCTCCTCCATGTTTACCCAACAAAAGAAGTTAATAAGAATAATAGTCAATATAGGTAACACAGAAACATGCAAGCCACACTTCCAGCATCATAAAATTCTTACGTTGCCGTGTATCTATATTCTCGAAATGTGTAAATTCGTTAGACAACAAAATAATTTCTTTAAGAAAAAACATGAACTTTCTACAACGCACATTCTGCGGCAAAGAAATAAACTTCTACTGCCAGCATCTAAGCTAAAAATACATTCAAATAGCACTTACGTCATGGCCATAAAAATTTATAATAATTTACCAAATTCACTGACCAATTAAATTTCTGACATGAAAATATTGAAACAGTTACTACACTCGAAATGCTACTACGCTGTCCAAGATTATTTAAATGATAAATTAAAATAAGCTTTTTGTAATTTAATTATTATTCTTCTAATTATTATATAGTAATGTAACGCCGAATAATTTCTAATTTAAATTAATACTTAGTTACCCAGAAGTTACGATATTTAAAACGCATATGTATGTTTGAAGTGTAATTAATATTGCTGCATTGTTAAATTAATAATATCAACATTTTATAGTTATGTAAAATAGTTGTACATAATTATTTAAATTAAATTCTATTAATAATGTTTTAGTCTGTAAGAAATTGCAATGCCCTAACAGGGTTTCATGTACCTACATTATAATTACCATACCATCCATTGTAAAATGAACATGATTCGCAATAAACGATATGATATGATATGATATGATACGATTAAAATAAACCCTTTGTTATACGTAACAACGTAACGCATCGAACAGCCGTTAAAATTACCTCATTAAACGCTATATACCTTGCATACCGAGTCTAACCACATCAGAATAAACAAAATATTAATCCCCAGTAAAAATGCAACCTCTGATTAACAAAGAAATGATAAATCATCGCGACAGTTCTTCCGTTTAAATGATTTTCCTTTAGTTAACGCGGGTAGCTACAAAAATATAACCGAAACACTACCTTCTTTACTATCTCGTAATAAATTATTTTCTTTCAATAAACTACCTACTTTAAATATATCTGTAATTTACACTTACAATCATTTTGTATACGAATACGAAAATTTATGATTTTCAAAATTCAAAATGTTACCATCGCAATATATTTGGCTTAATACACCAGTCATCAAATGCCATTTTTAGCTTTGTCATGAATATTTGTCTATTTTACAGTAACTAATCAGAGTTAACGATCACGCATTTAAATATTTACCAAGTCTTTTTAAGTTTCCAACACCTATACCAAAGTACGAATGAAAATGTTTATCAGACCTTACCAGATTTTCTCATCGATTTCACATTACGTATGGGATACATTTACGTCCGCTGCGTTTCTCACGACCACCGTTGCTTAGCTCCACGTCCACATGAAGCTCTGCATGGATAATGCCTGCTGCACCAATCTTCACCACAACGTGACCATGCGACGTAGCTCGCAAGACAATAGCGTGTACCTAGTTTACCATCATTTTGCAACTTAAACAAAGAACATGGTTACGGCGCGCGAACGCGTCCAATGTACAAATCAAAATCAAATATATAACTTTTAAACGAATGTGTGCATAATATCTTTGAGAAAAAAAAATATCATTTATACGTGGGTGTGAATTCAACCTATCCCACTACTGATGTTAGCGATCAGAGAGGGAGCAGGTTAACATTATTATTAACATTCAAACAACGGATAAATTATATATATTTATTATAAAACATAATATGAAACAAACAAGGGAACACACTAATAACTACAATTATGCACACACACGCACACCTCATGTTATCACTGCGAGTTACACCAGCCGAAAGAGGGCCTGGCGCTCTGGCGCAGCCCTTTTATTGATTCTCAATCCCCGCCGTTACACCGCCCGTGGTGGGACCCCGACTTCATCCTTGACGAGTAGATGGCGCCACTGGCGGCGGTGCAATGCTGATGATGTACTTGCACCCGCCGCCAACAAGAATGTCAGTTTCCTAAGCTATACCTAAATACAGAAGCGTCTGGGGTACGATTTTCCACAAGAAATGAGGCACTTTAGAGTTAAAGGATAAAGGAGCTTCTTTTAAGTAACAAGTACTGCCAGTTTTGTTTACTGAATGTTTCAAACAGCGTTATCGTGAAACACAGTAGATGTTACGTGGAGTACCGGTGCTGGCGCCGCCGACTGTCGGCGAGCTACGCTACCCGCTATTTATTATAAAACCCAATGGTTTTGTTCGAGTTAGATGAGCTCGCCTATTCCTACTAAGTACGAGGCTGTGGCAACTGTGGGCGATTCTCCGGGCCGAGCTATTTGTGGTCAATTTTATTTTTCATATTTTTGATTCGTGACTTTAATGTATAAAAACGGCCTAATTTTAAAAAATATTGGTAGCAAAGGCCCTCTTCTGAACTTAGTGGTTCATAAGATATTTAAGATTTTACAATCACCGAAATCAAAGGCTCAATACTTCAGAGTTTTCGATGTGTAGCTCGCAGAAATGACGACCGTTAGGAATATTTGTAGTGTCAGTCTGTTGAGGCATAATACCCTGATGCACCAGTTCAACGAGATGGGTAAACCATGTGCTAAAATGCCAATGAGATGCCGGGGAAAGCAGCCTAACGAACAGCAACCCACCGAAATTAGTAAACAAGAGAAGCACAG
Organism: Apotomis betuletana; assembly: GCA_932273695.1. Classification (NCBI taxonomy): domain Eukaryota; kingdom Metazoa; phylum Arthropoda; class Insecta; order Lepidoptera; family Tortricidae; genus Apotomis; species Apotomis betuletana. The sequence continues at coordinate 29,625,010 of OW026301.1, forward strand.
TCAGAACTATGCTGCATTAACAAAATCACGATTATAAGCATTGAGGAACCGATTGAGGGGCATGGCAATATAGAAATAATGTAAAACCAGTTGGTTTTATCGTAAAAATTGATAGCGGTGGCAATTTTTACTGACTTCAGTGGTCAAAAATTACACCGAATCAATGGAAATCAATTCCACTGATTTCAAAATTTAATGTTTTTTATCGATTTAAGGAATACTAAAAGTAATATAGACACGAACAAATTATTATGGACTTACATTCTCCCGGAGATAGTTTATTCACTTATAAAATTGCAGACACACAATCACTGAACAACACAAATTGTTCCACCGAATTCAACAAAACACGTAACCAAATCCACCGAATGACGAACAAACCCACACGAACTCTACCTACAAGACAACACATTGAGCCGACGTCTACTCTCGGCGGCGGTGAGAACACAACTGAAGCTAGTTGCTTGCGAGCTGCGGGTTTCTAGTATAACTTCTTTAAGGCAGTGCTGACGTGTTTTAAAGTTTACACTGAAATCACTAGTTAGCCTCGGACGCTCCGAAAAATAGTTTTTATTTAAAATGTTTAGCAGATAAATTATATCTATAGGAACAAAATGATTAATAAACTAATGCTGAATACGGGAACACATTTGAAATCATAGTAGGTATCCAGACCCAATATCCAGTTATGATTTTTTATTTCAACAAATCTGGCAAGCGGACGCTCCCAGTGAACGTAAATTTTTGTAATAACTTTTTTTATTGTCATGTTAATGAATTATCATGAAATGTTTACATAGCTCGCCAGACGAAACAAACCGTTAGGTACTAGCTTGATTTTATTCAGAAATATTCGATGGTAAATTTAACCATTTTCAAGCCCGGTCACTTAAAAATGCCACTCCTGAGCAATTCCCCTGTACTTACCTACACCTTTTCAAAAGATTGTCTTCCAGGAATATGATATTAATTCAAGAAGCCTAAGGGATCCTTCCTTTATGCTTCTTTTACTTGTTTTTTTTTTCAGTTGACTTGAATGTAAGTCAGCGGTCTCGTCACTGCCAGCAGCACGCCGCACATCAGCCGCTGCTCGGCGCTCGTCCGGCGGGAGCCGAACAAAAGTCCCGTGTTTACACCCGCGCGGATTGAAGCCTCTCGCATTGTTTACGCTCGGGCGAGGCATTGTTCGCGGCCGGTAATGCAGATCCACTCCAACAAACAAAGACATCACACTCCTTGCCATCCGATAAATGACGGCTCGCCTACGGGTCCATTAGGCGCGCCGCCGCGCCGGGTTCATCTCTATGCGGAGTTTATGACGCATAACGCTGCATGAAACATAAGATTACAGCAGGCTGTCGGTGAATAATAAATACTACGACGGAGCGGTCCCTAGAGCAACTGAATTTTCAGGATTACTTAATATGAAGAGTGTTCGTGCCGTCGGTGTTTGTTCCCGCTGTTCGTGCCCTTGTTGGAGCGGCGTCCGCGGTCGGCTGACTCGTGACGTGTGCTCTGGTCGATGTGCCACGTTCAATACCTACACAAAGAACGCATGGAAGAGTGCATGCTGACTTTATGCATCACTGAAATGATAGACATGTGCTGTGGCTTGTTAAATGCCATCTGGCGATTGCCCATGTTGGAGACCGGACCTAGTCAGGCCCGACCTGAACCTGATCAGACGGACTAAGTAGGGCTTACCTGTTCAATTGTTCATCTGCTGTCTTACCACCTACTCTCTCTGAGTGCACCCGTTGTTACTTATTTTGCGAACTGGAACGATACTAGAGTATTAGATTAGCCATGGCCATGACTGTCAAATTTTGCCACGTGATCATTGTTTGTTCTCCGCGCGAAAGGGGTCGCTGCATTCAATCTCGGCTGCAGCCTAATTGATTGCCCGGATACCGAATTAACGTCTTCCGCTGAATTCATTACGTGTGATTAATGCGAAGAACCCTCCTCCCTCCCCCCTCCCTCCCTACCTCCTTCGCCCGCGGCCGCGGCGAAACACAACAGCAACTCCTGGAAGATCCCAAGTTTCTGTTATTTCGAAATATTCCCAATAACAAATGCGGGCCCGAAGCGAACTGCAAGTAAATGCTTTTGCAAAGTCTCGCCGCCGCCGGAGAGAAAATCAACAAAGTCGTGTTCATCGAAACTTCGTGATAGTTTAACGCATTGCAACCAAATAATTAAACTGCATGAAATTTTAACGGGGTTCTGCAACACGCGATTCAAATATCGAATTGTACAATCACTTTTAATAATTATTTTTTATTTTTTTTAAATATCAGACAACCTCACACAAATCAACCTATAGTCCCAAATTAAGCTCAAGAAGGCTTGTCTATATTCGTACTAAGTAGGCGACGATATACATACTTAATAGATAAATAAATACTTAAATACATAGAACACCCATGACCCAGGCACAAATATTTGTGTTCATCACACAAATATTTGCCCTTGCTGGGATTCGAACCCAGGACCGCCGGCTCAGTAGGCAGCTGCTTTACCACTGCGCCAACCGCGTCGTCAATTATTATGTACCTAACCTATGGTATTTTACGCGAGTATATGTATAATGGTTCCCGAAACCATATTAGAAGGAACTGGTACTTACATGCACGGTACGGGGCCCGCGGCTGCGTAGGTAGTACTTAGCGTACTGATACAGCGGCCAGCGGGAGCGGCAGGCAGCGGTCGGTGGTCAGCGGCGGCCGCTTATAACAAATCGCGTTGTAAATGAGAGCCGTAACTCAGTGTATTGGCGCGCGGCGCGCAGCACGTGAGGCCGCGGACGCGGGGGCGGGAGCGGGTTCGGTGACATCGAAGATACGAGATTCCTCTGTACATGATACATGCCACAACATTAAAATGTCTAAAATTCTGTAGATAAACTTTATGAACTCTGTCAGGAGCCGCTTTATGGTAAACCGGCCGCCCTAGACGCTGGCTTTTAAAAGGCATCTCTTTTCCGGTGCGTTTAAAAAGGTTTTGCGAATTACAATTATTGTTTGGTTGAACTATGAGGATTTTGAAAACAATTTCAAATTTGCTTTTGGATAAAAAAAATGGAAATCACATATTTCAGAGGACTTATAAGGTATATTTATGGTTCTTTTTCTTTATTTCGTGACATATTGAGCTATTTTTATCTATATATGTAATTATAGTACCTACTATTAGGTATGTTGTATAATTCAACACCAGCCTGCAAAGAATGGAGGCTTGATCAGAATACCACACACTTACTGAGCTGGCTTTCTATCTTTCGACCCTTACTCTAATCTCTCAGATAGGTATAATGAAGTTTTCTTAGGTGAACCTATCCTTGGCATCGACTTAATTTAATATTATTACGTTTAATGCAAACTAGGTTTTCTCCTGAACAACATTTCGTCTACATTAAAGGGTATCAAATTAATGGCTCTATTTAGCTAAGGCAAAATATCAAAACACTTAATAACTAGTCCCGCCAGCGTCCGAGCCGTGGCCGGCTCCTCAGCGTTCCATGACGCGGAAGGAACGGCGGCCGCTGGTGACAGAGCACATCGTTAGCCCTCCCCGCACCCGCCCGCCAGCCCCGCCATGAAGACTAATAACACGCGAATCGCCAACCACTGCTACAATACGATATTTCAGTGACCTCCTCAAGAACGAATGTAGGAACTCTGAACATTAAAAAAAGCATTAGGCTAACCTACCGCTCCCTTGCCCGCGGCCGCGGATAATCCGCGATTTGTCTGCGGGCATCAGATGTCAGCCGCTCGCGCCGCACCGCGCCCTCGGGAAATCTCCGCTGCTCCCACAATTTGCGCTGCCATTAGTATTACATTCTCATTCCAAGTGCACCGACACGGCGGGATCATAATTTCATGACGGTCCGGCGAGTGCTTATTTCGAATCGAGGTGGATTCTTGCTAGAATACTGAGTGGTTCGCCTTGTTTAGTGTCGCCGCGCAGTGCGCAGTAGTGCGGGCAGCCGGCCCGGGGCGCGTAATCGCGGCCGCGCTCGGCATCACGCATGCATAATTTGAAGAAGTGCTCGGATCCCTGGCGTTGTCCTGAAAATGCGCCTAAGTTACGAGCTCGTCGCGGGGCGGAGTGGAAATAAGCCGCGAAGTGCCGCGGACACGCGCCCAGCATCGCGATCCGGCCGCCCCATTAGTTAGCTACAATTCTTCCTACTTGTTAAATATTGCGGAGATGCCACGATTTTGCGCGACAGCGGCAGCGGCGGCACGTGCGTCTTACCTACTCTACTCGTATGACCGCCGCGCATCTCCGTTACAGTTTTCGGACGGTACTTCAATGTAACGTAGATAAGTGTACCTGTGTGGTCCGATAGGCCATAAAGTAATGCGCGACAAGTTGAATATGCTCAACCTGTAAAACTTACTCTTTATTTATATGGAGCTCATGTCTGATGAGATTGTATCAAAAGACAAGTACAATTTAGTTTGAGTGGCCAGTGCTGCCACCTGTTGTAGTGTATAGTTTGAAGTTAGAATGCATTTCTACATTCCTGTGTTTCTTGTCTATGAAAGTGCTCTGCGAATAAAGATGACGGACTGAACGACGTTTTTATTTTTGTCCAATCTTAATACGCTTCCACTGCGCTATTTGTAAAACAACAGATGAAATAATAAAATAAATAAGTAATTAGCGCAAAATGGCAACAGAATATAATGTAATACGATTGAGTGAAAAGTGTAACTTTGGGAATTGGAAATTTAGAGTGAAACTTATATTAGAAGAAAAAGGCGTACATAAAGTATTATTAGAAGAGTCTTTCGATAGTACAAAGCCAGCAGATATCATCAGTGATGCGAAAGCAAGATCCATAATCGTGCAATGTTTAAGTGATAAATATATCGAAATAGTGAAACAATCGAAAACTGCGGCGGACATGTTGTCTAAACTAGAAGACATTTTCGAAAGGAAAAGTATTTGCAACAAGTTAAGACTAAAACGACAACTTATCATGTTGAAATGCGGTGCAACGGAGAAATTACAAGATTTTTTCTTAAAGTTTGATTCTCTTCTCGGAGAACTCAATGCAATCGGGTCTAAAGTTGAGGAGATTGATAAAATTTGCTACTTACTAGCAGCGCTACCATCTGCTTATGACAACGTTATAACATCAATTGAAACGATGATCAGTGAGAAAATGCTAAATATAGAATCGATCAAAGCAAGATTACTCGACGCGGAACTAAAATTAAGTGAAGAACCTCATCAGGACACAAAGGAGGAGGCATTTCTTGTATGCTATGGCTGCGGACGGAAAGGACACATCATCAGGGACTGTAGGATGAAACAACCGGAGACCTACACTCACAACAATACTCACCGAGGACGACCAGCGACAAGAGGTTATCGTGGACCTACCAGATACAGAAGCTATTCCAGTCGACAGCGGGGAATGCCACATCGTGACTATCAGGGGCAAGCTAGCAACATGATACAACTTGTAGATGAGGATGTATTATCATTCACTGCATTTAATGCAAATAATTGTAATGTGAGTAATGGAAATGACTGTATAAATTTCATTGTAGATTCTGGCGCAACTGAACATTTGCTAAAAACTGAATTTGAGCAAAATATGACAGATGTAGTAAGATTAGAAAAAGAAATAAAAGTGTTTGTAGCAAATGGTCAATATCTGACATGTAACAAAAGGGGTAAATTACATTTAAAATGTGGGAATGTTTCAGTAAATATAGAGGGTTTGATAGTACCTAAATTGTCACACAACCTACTGTCTGTTAGGAAATTGTTACAAAAAGGTTATATGGTTCAATTTAATAAAGAAAATGTGTCAATTAAAAATAAAACTCAGGAAATTTTTGGAAACTTACTTGGAAATTTGTATGTTATACCTATGCAATTAGATGATGACAGGTGCTTAGCAACTAACAATATCAACAGTGACTTTTTATGGCATCAGAGACTAGGGCATGCTAATCGAAAACACTTGAGGATGATGAAGCTGCCATATAGTGACCAACCCTGTGAAGCCTGCATGGAAGGTAAGTCTACCAGATTACCATTTTGTACCACTCCGAAGCCCCGATCCGGATATATAGGAGAATTAATTCATACTGATCTCTCTGGTCCTGTCAGCACTCCAACAGCTAACGGTGAGATTTATTACCAAACAATAATTGATGATTACACTCATTTCTGCGAAATTTATCTATTGAAGAGGAAAAGTGAAGCAACAGAAAAATTAATTAATTATATAAATAAAATGGAAACACAAACAGGTAATAAAGTAAGAAAAATTAGGGCAGACAATGGCGGAGAATTTAAAAATCAAGTGATGCAAGACTTCTGCAATAGAAAAGGTATAATTTTACAATTTACAATTGCTTATAGCCCACAATCGAATGGTGTTGCAGAACGGATGAATCGCACCATATACAACCGTGCAAGAACATTGTTGGCCGAAACAAAACTACCAAAAACATTATGGGGTGAAGCGGTAAGATGCTCCGTTTATCAAATAAATAGATGTCCTTCAGCTGCCATCAGTTTTCATACACCAGCTGAAATGATCTTTGGACATCGAGATCTGTCACGACTAAGAATATTTGGATGTAAGGTATGGGTTCATATATTACCAAGGCAAGACAAACTTGAAAAGAGAGCGAAAACAATGAGATTTGTTGGATATGCACCTACTGGCTATCGTGTATGGGATCCAGAAACGGATAAGATCATAGTAACAAGAGATATAAGATTTGATGAGACACAAGTGAAGTTTGAACAGTCAGAGCGAGAACATGAAGAGGTAAGATACAGGTATTATGAATATGATGAAGAAGATGACCAGAAATTAAAGGAAACACAGTCTGAAGAGCAAGAGAAACAGGTAGAAAATGTTGAAAAGAATCAAGAGGATGATGAATATTTTACAGAAACTGAAGAGGAAAGTAATATCGAAGAACAAAGACAAGAAAGTGAGGAATTTCATACAAGATCGGGAAGACAAGTGCGAAAACCAAGGGAATTACTTGAAAAATATGACTTAAATTATACAGCATACTGCTTACTATCAGGTGACCCACAAGATTTTGAAGAAGCCATACAAAGTGAAGAATGGGAACAAGCAATAAAGAAAGAGCTGAACTCACAGCAGAAATTAGATACATGGGAAGAAGCGACTTTACCAAAAGGGTGTAAAGCTATAGATACAAAGTGGATTTTTAGAACAAAGCAAGATGGAATAAAGAAAGCGAGACTTGTAGCTAAAGGGTTTCAACAGAGTAGCTCATACAACAATTATGCACCAGTAGCTAAATCATCAACAATGAGACTAATGATGAGCATAGCAGTTCAAGAAGATAAAATAATAAAACAGCTGGATGTTCCCACAGCTTTCTTAAACGGATTTTTAGACCAGGATGTATATATAAAATGTCCACAAGGATTGAAAATAAAAGAAGGAAAAGTATTGAAACTAAAAAAGGCGTTATATGGACTGAAGGAAGCACCCAAATGCTGGAACAATCGATTTCATGAATTTATTACAGGACAAGGATACATACAATCAAAATATGACTATTGTTTGTACAGAAAAGGAAAAACCTGGATATTACTGTATGTAGATGACATTTTAATACTAGGTGATGGAAATTTTATCATAACCCAACTGAAAAAAGAATTTAATGTGAAGGAATTGGGAGAAGTAAAGAATTATTTAGGACTGGAAATTACAAGAAAGAAGGACAGAATGGAAATTAAACAGACAGACATGATAAACAGATTACTAGAAAAATTCAATATGCAAGATTGTAAGAAAAGTAGTACTCCAATGGAAATCAACTACAGCGCAGACACCAAGTCAGAGGTAATTAATGTACCATTTAAAGAATTAGTTGGTTCACTTTTATATATATCCACAAACAGTCGACCAGATATCACTTATGCTGTTTCCTATCTGAGTAGATTTTTGGACAGACCGACAGCAGACTTATGGAAAGCAGGTAAGCGAATTTTGCGTTATCTTAAAGGGACTGCAGAAAAGGGGCTGCTGTATAAGAAGTCAAAGGAGGCCATCACACTTCGAGCTTACTCCGATGCAGACTGGGCAGGAGACAAGACAGATCGTAAGAGCACCAGTGGCTGCGTCATATATCAAGGTGAAAATGTTATATCTTGGTTCTCAAGGAAACAGACATGCACAGCATTGTCAACAGCTGAGGCAGAATTTGTGGCAGGTGCACATGCTGTAAGTGAACTCATGCATATTAAGGGTGTTCTGTCAGATTTCTCAAGTAATGAAACAAATATTCCTGCTTATTTATTTATTGATAACCAGAGTACTATTAAATTGTTTCAAAACCAGATTAATAGTAAAGCGTCAAAACATATTGACATTAAATATCATTATGTGAAAGATATAGTAAATAAGAAACTCATATCATTGTTCTATGTACCAACAAATGAAAATATTTCTGATATTTTTACAAAAGCTTTACCTTGTATTAAACATAATTATTTCTTGAGTAAATTAAATTTAGTATAGTAATTTCTGTGTAATTAAAATAAAACAATTTAAATGTATTAAGCTAGTACTCAATGTACTCATATGACATTTGAACTTATGTTAATTAATGTGTAGTAAAACATAATAATTATGTTGTTGTTATGTTGTTTATTATCTAGTGGTGCAGACTGATCCCAAGACTTTGATCGTAGGGCTAGATAGTAGACACATAATTTTTTCTTTGACTTTGAATGTATCAAGTCATATCAAGTTACATCAAGTTATGTAAACTTAGTTATAATTGTTTATATAAAAGTTAAGTTGTTTTGCAAGTTTTAACTTCAGCTTCTTTCGTTATAAACTTGAGGGGCTGTGATGAGATTGTATCAAAAGACAAGTACAATTTAGTTTGAGTGGCCAGTGCTGCCACCTGTTGTAGTGTATAGTTTGAAGTTAGAATGCATTTCTACATTCCTGTGTTTCTTGTCTATGAAAGTGCTCTGCGAATAAAGATGACGGACTGAACGACGTTTTTATTTTTGTCCAATCTTAATAATGTCTACTAAATTGGTATTTTTTTTTACAAATAACCGTTAGTTACCCCGTGGTTACCCTGATGCAGAAATAGTTATTTGTTATGCAAGGCTGCAAATTTGTTATTTGGCGCGAGTGTTGAAATTGAAAGCTGAGCGAGCGAAGGAATCTAAGATTGAATTCAAAGATAGATTCCTGCGCGCCGCGAGGGTTTCAAGACACGAGAAGGTAAATAATTTTGCAGCCATGCGGAACACACAACTTTTCACCTCACTACAGCGAGGAAAATGCAAGATTCAACAAAAACAATTAAAACATAAAAATAATCATATTTAATTTTGCCTTCTATTTAACACATCAAATTTAAAACATAACACACTCAAATCCAAACCAAATAAATACGAAAGAAGCACACATATTAAAATTATTTAAAAGTAATATGGCCGTAATTTGTATTATCGTCGTGTATATTTTTAGCGTTGAGTTTTTCTTAAGCACTGTTATATTATATTTGTATTTGAAACTACTTGTCACATTCGTTGTGAATGTGGGAGAATGGCATTCTGGGAAGAATTACTTGGCCACTCGGAAGTATTTTCCATAACACTTGCTTTGGAAGTTATTGGACGATATGGGATCCGAACAAGATTATTTCGGCTTTATCTTCTTTAAAAACGCCAATAGTTTCGGTAAATTCCTTATCGTCTCCAAATATTTATAACAAATCCTTTTTCGTTTTAATGCAGGCTTTAAGCATTGAATAAATACTCCAAATTGGGCTTAACTTTCTTGTTTTTGATATTTCTATAAAGTAAGACAACAGTATGTATTCTCCACAGAACAAAAATGTACGTTGTTTTGTTTACGTGAATTGTGAAAACTTCCAACTTTTAATTTTTTTTTTTCTCGGGTGCGTTTAGAAATTACTATAATGTTCCAACTTTTATAACAAATAAATATTAAAATTTGTGTTGTATTTAATATATTTACTAGTCAAAATATGTAAATGAAACTGAAATACTTACTATTAATATATATAAACATATTCAACATAAAATAAAGTGCAGAAAAATAAAAACTTAAAAATCTGTCACAAACCAGGTGTACAAGTAAATTGCACATGCGTCATAATGTTCATTTGCACCATCAGCATTTAGTTTGTATAAAGTTTTGTAATTAGTCAATAAAGTGCTTATTCATTCACGGTCATAATTCATGTTCGCTATTCTATAAGTGTGCACACCTATCAAGTTAAATAAATCAAATTTATCTCAAGAAATCGTCTTTCGTGTTCCAAACTATTATCAAGATATTTATCAAGTAAATGTCAGAGTAAGCAAGTACTCTTACATTAATTGGTCCTTCGAACCGGATCTTTTGTGCTCGTTTCGTTTGATTATTTTCAACTTAGTTGGCTTCCCACAAGCGGGTTCCACCGACTGGGTTGAGAAGGCGGATCAAGCGGCAGAGCACGAGAGATAATACTGAATCAGCAAGCAGTTATCAAGACATCAAGCAAGACAACAAGGTCAGAAATCAAGCAACAAGGCTTACATATATACGCGAACAATAAAAATCAAGAATTAAGCAAGAAAATTGGACACGACATAGCAAGAAGGGCGATCAAGCAAGTATATCGCCGTTTATCAAGCAGTTATAAAGCAAGAATTTAAATTTATTTCTTCAAATTACTAGTGATCAAGAAGTTGTAATATGGAGGATTTATATCAAAGTCAGATTCAACTACAAAGTCTAATTAAACAAGTGAAGACTAATTTCAAAAAAGATAGCCAGGATCGCAAGACAGCAGAGTACATCAAAAGGAAGTTATCTTCTCTCGACCTGCACTGGGAAGAGTTCCACATCAATGACGAAAAGTTACGTGAGTTCAACAATCCTAATCATGCCTACTTCTTCAACAATCTTTATGATGACACGTATAGTGCCTACATAGAAACAAGAGAATTAATTCAAAATACAACCCCTCCAACGCCCACGGAACAAGCCAAACCAAACCCGCTCAACGTTCAACCGACGCCACGACAACAACAAGTACCAGTACCCGGAAGCAGTAGACATCAGCCTGAATCTTCATTTACCTCGCAAGGAAATAACAGCAAGTTAGATGAAATGTTACGTAAACAAAGTAGCAATTTCAAGGCATTAGCTCGAACGCTGGCAAATATCAAGCTGGACAGTGTTGGAGAGAAATGGGAGCTTGAGGATATCCTTAAGTCTCTGGACTCCCGCTGGGCTGCAATCGATTCGCTGCACTGGGAGATAGACAGTGAACTCGGTGGCACGGATGAACATTACGAAAATACATTCACTAAGTATGAAGAGGAGCATGCCGCGATGAAAAAGCAGATAAACAGCAAGTTATGGTCAACGTCGCACAGAGAAAAATCAACTCCGCGTCTAGATATTCCTGTATTTCATGGTCAATATCAACAATGGGTTTCGTTTAAGGACTTATTCACTGAAGCCATTCATAGTAATCCGTGCTTGTCGAACGCACAGAAAATGCAGTTTCTGAAAAGCAAAATTAAGGGCGAACCAGAACGACTCATACAACACCTGCCCATTAGTTCCGACAATTACACTACGTGCTGGGAAATATTGAACCATCGATATAATAACAAGAAATTGATATTTACAACTCACATAAACAACGTTATAAGCCTTCCTGTGATGCAACAAGCTACTTCAATTTACATCAAGCGACTTCATGACGTCACTATAGAAAGTCTGAATGGTATAAAAAACTTGGGTGTCGACATTGACACCTGGGATCCGATATTAGTCCATTTATTGCAACAGAAATTGGATTCCGAAACTCACAATGAATACATGACATCATTGAAGCAGCCCAGAGAGCTACCATCATTAAAGGATTTTTTGTCATTTTTGGAGGGCAAATTTACCGCTATGGAATCGTCACGGCGCAAGCAAGAAGCCGTTGTGAATCGAACCAGTTTGACTACACCTGCTACATCAAACAATCAAAATAAACCAAGCCGCTTTAAGCATTACTTTTCGAGCAACAAGGCTACTACTGCAAAAGGAGTACATGAATACCAGCGGAAATGTCCGGTTTGCCAGCAAGATCATGGTATATACTTCTGCCCAGAGTTCAAAGAAATGGCGCCGGGACTTAAACGAAAAACAATTACAAAACTTAATCTTTGTAATAATTGTTTATACAATCACAATAGCAAACCTTGTCATTCTACAAAAAGATGTCAAGAATGCAATGGGTTTCATAATACACTTTTGCATGACGTATTTCACAACCAAAATGCAGCGTCGATAAATACGTCCGGACATCAAACTCGACAACAAGGAAATGGGTCGCACAACTTCAAAGAAATGGAGTCAAGAAAAACGCTAGGACTACAATGGGAACCTTCTCAAGACATATTTCATTTTGAGTCAAAAATGGAAATCGTATCGGATACCACCCAACACACAACAAAACGTCAACTGTTGTCAGAAATCTCAAAATTATTCGATCCCTTGGGCTGGGTCACTCCGATTTCCACCAAATTGAAGATGCTTTTCCAACTTTTGTGGAAGATACCTCTGAATTGGGATGATAACATACCAGATGACATACACAAAGAATGGATAACTATCAAACAAGATATAAACAATAATATAAACACATTTAAAATACACCGATGGATCGGCACAAACATTGTCAGCGATATCGAGTTACACGCCTTTAGCGATGCAACGCCGCGAGCTTACGCGTGCGCTATTTACTGCAGTGTAAATACCGAAGGGCAACGGAAAATTATATTACTAGCAGCAAAATCAAGATTAATACCGAACAACAAAGTTATTTCACTGCCAAAGGCAGAATTGTGTGGAGCTCATCTGCTTACAAGATTGATGATCAAGGTGAAGCAATGTTTAACCAACCATAATATCAAGACATACGGTTGGGTGGATTCGACTGCGGTCTTAGGATGGATACAAGGAGACCCTAACCGTTGGAATACATTTGTCGCCAACAGAGTGCGACAAATCATAGAAGTAATCCCGCCGGAGTGCTGGAGCTACGTCAAATCGGCAGAGAATCCTTCAGATTGCGCCAGCCGAGGCCTTACCGCGTCACAGTTAAAACAACATCCGTTGTGGTGGCACGGGCCCGCCTGGCTACCTAACTTCAAGGCAGAAGAGCGAGATAAAAACATTATTTACACTACGGACGAAGAGCGACAAAATATACAAGTAAATATTGCCGTAAACACTGAAACAGAAGACAACATCATCGACCAGCTTATGAAAAAATATAGTTCCTTGTCAAAACTCGTACATGTCCTGGCATGGGTTCGAAGATTCATCTCCAGGAAGCAAAACAGAAAAACTGGAACCTACCCTACTTTATCAGAGTTAAGAGAAACAAAAACCATGATAATCAAGAGAGTGCAGGCCACAGAATTTCATAATGAATATCAAGATTTGAAGGAGAGCCGACCAGTTTCGTCTAAAAGTAACATACTAGATTTGTGTCCATTTATGGATGAAGAAGGCGTTCTGCGCGTCAAGGGGAGATTGAGAAACGCGTACATTGCATATGACATGAAGCATCCGATAATCCTACCTCACAAACATCGCTTGACCAGCCTTATCATTGATCATGCCCATAAAATGGTTTTACATGGCGGTGCCCGAACCACCCTAAACTTCATTAGAAATAAATACTGGATAATCGGAGGCAACAGCGCAACCAAGCAATTTATTCGTCGATGTGTGACCTGCAAAAAACAAAAGGCAAACATGCAACATCAAATAATGGGGGACTTACCTGCAGCAAGAAGTAATCCATCTCGCCCCTTCGCTCACACGGGCGTGGATTTCACAGGTCACGTATTCCTCAAGGCCAGCAAGGGTCGTGGTATCAAGACCACTAAAGGATACGTCTGCGTATTTGTCTGTATGGCTACGAAAGCTGTCCATTTAGAACTAGTATCTGACATGACAGCCTCAGCTTTCATAGCGGCGTTGCGCCGAATGGCTGCTCGAAGAGGTGCTCCGCTGCATATTTACAGCGATAATGGTCGAAATTTCCTGAAATCCAGCAAGATACTTCAGGAAGAATACCTTGAGGTCCAACACATCATCGGTCAAGAATTTATGGATGCAATATCAGACATGGAAATCACCTGGCACTTCAATGCTCCCGCCTGGCCAACAGCAGGAGGCTTGTGGGAAAGTTGTGTCAAGGCCTTCAAATATCATCTGAAACGAGTCATCGGCGAGCAAAAACTCACCTATGAAGAATTCAGCACCTTAATAGCCCAGATCGAAGGTTGTCTGAACTCGAGACCACTATGCGCAATTTCAGAAGATCCTGACGATATCAACTATTTGACTCCCGCTCACTTTCTAAACAACGGACCGACTCTTACAGTAATAGAGACAGAAAGAGATTTGCGCACAAGATGGCAACTTACTCAGAAAATATTACAAGACTTGTGGAAGAGATGGCGTTCTGAGTACCTCGCGCTGTTAAACTCAAGAAGTAAATGGAAGAAACCTCTCGCCAACATCAGCCTTAACGATGTCGTGCTCATTCACGATGATAACCTGCCACCCGGCAAATGGGCAATGGGCAGAGTTATAGAGCTACATCCGGGACAAGACGGATATGTAAGGGTTGTGACCTTGAAAACGAAGAGTGGAATCCTAAAGCGACCCGTACTCAAGCTCTCCATCTTGTCAGAACACGCTGAGCAAGAACTACCCAACCTGAACCAAGGAAACTCGTTACCTGATCAAGAACCCGAAAAGGAGAAATTGACAAGAAAATCCCCAAAACCTAGTCCAAACAAGGCGAGGTTCACACTATCATCAATGTTTGCCGCATTATTGTTATTTTTATCATGCCTCTCCACCGGACAATGCGATGTCAACATAATACCATTTCGAGAAACACAAGGGCTATATTTCGATAAATTCGCAGACATGATGCTTATTCGGGACGAATGGAAGCTGATAGTCTATTATAACATGGATCCGTATTGGCAAGCAACGAATGCATTTCAAAAGTACACCCGATTTCTAAAAGATACCTGCGAAACTATCAAGACACAAGTTCATTGTGACATAATACTACTACAGCTACGTCATGGATTCTCGGAACTTGAATACTATAACCAGATGTTACTCAGTCAGCATTCGAGCACGCGACCGACGTCACAACGTTCCCGACGCGGCCTTATCGACGGTGTCGGGTACATCGCTAACAGTTTATTCGGCGTATTAGACGAGAGGTTCGCCGAACAGTACCAGAAAGATATTACACTTCTACGGGACAACGATAAACATATGGTCGCACTTTGGAAAAATCAAACATCCATTGTAGAAGCGGAATATAATTTGTTGAAACGTACTGAAGACATCATGAATCAACAACATAAAATGATAAATCAACACATGAACAATTTGGGAGAAGCCTTCAAAAATTTGCAACAAAAGGTTGAAAGTAACAATATTATAAACGACTTCAACTTGGGAGCCACCATAGCAAGTAATATGCTCCACAATTTAAAAGGAATGCAAAACGTGTTATTAGACACCATCACGGACATTTATCATGGACGTTTTAATTTACACCTGCTAACTCCGGAACAACTCATTAACGAATTAAGTACCATAGCCAGCACCCTGCCAAGAGACGTTTCACTGCCAATCGACAACTTACGCACAGATCTGCGCAAGATATACGACCTTCTGAAAGTGAAAACAAGGATGATGGAAGATATCTTAATCTTCGAGATACGACTACCTCTTATTAGCCGAGATAGTTACGAACTTCTTAAGATCATTCCGATACCCAAGAAGACTGGAAGCAAGATAACCACTGTAATACCTATATCGGAATACGTATCTATTAACATGAAAAAGGATATGTATATTCCCATCTCGGAGAATGATGTCAGAGCATGTTCCATATCAACAGACTCTTATTTTTGCTACATCAAGAAACCAGTGTACCAGTTGAAAGGCGACAACAGCTTTTGTGAGACTGACAAATCGGGATGCAAGACTATCACAACAACATGCAAGAATGATTGGATTGAAAGTAATGCATTAAATACTTATATCTACATTTGTTGTGAGCAGTGTCAAGTTCGAACACTGTGCGCGGATCAAGTAACCGCACATCAGCTGACGAACGCCGGGCTTATTAATGTAGGTCACGGCTGCATTATTAAGACTGATAATTTCTCGGTGTTCCCGCATAAACCTCATTGGTCGGAGATTAAAATGAAACCGGACTTATACAACCCGGTTATGGCACCAATAAATCACGTCATCAACATCACCATACCTCACATCCAGAACAATGAATCAGGATCAGAAGACTTACAAAAAGAAAGTACTCATCTCGGAGAGAAGATCGAGCAGTTGAAGAAAACTGAAGTTATCTCTGAAAACATATCATTTCACGATATCCATCACTACGCTATGATATACGTGATTCTCGGAGTAATAGGAGCAGCAGCACTGTATATCATAATACGAAGAGTTCGGTGGTCAGTGCCGCCCACGCCGGCCCCGGCCGTCGTCGAGGAACCCGCGTCAGCCGCGCAGCCCCCGCCCCGCGCCGTCCCGCGATCTGCAGCCAGCGACACGCGCCAACAAAATGATCAGGATCGCGGCGAAACAACAAATCCTTCGCGAGTAGATAAGGCCACTTCCCCAAAGTTTAAAGTAGTCACGTTCAATTAATTTTAATCTTTGTATTTTTTCTTTATCAAGTTTGTACACATCTCCCTCTCATCTCATCCGCCCCCGGAATATGTACAAGTAAATTGCACATGCGTCATAATGTTCATTTGCACCATCAGCATTTAGTTTGTATAAAGTTTTGTAATTAGTCAATAAAGTGCTTATTCATTCACGGTCATAATTCATGTTCGCTATTCTATAAGTGTGCACACCTATCAAGTTAAATAAATCAAATTTATCTCAAGAAATCGTCTTTCGTGTTCCAAACTATTATCAAGATATTTATCAAGTAAATGTCAGAGTAAGCAAGTACTCTTACACCAGGTTTCTGGACGTGATATTGTAGGTGTATTTTTTTTTAAAAGAAGTATTCAAACGTACGTATGATTTTAGCCGGCCTGACCAGATCGCCCCTTATTAGCGTGCGTTGATTGGTTATTCGAAGATTTATCTACTGATGAAATCAGTCACGCGTTGAAGGAGTCTTAAATATAAAAAAGTTTCATGCACCACAGAGAATCAAAATCGTCGTGTTCGAAATTCAAATGACTTTTGCACGCTAGCGGATAAAATAGACTTGCACGCAGATTTCGCCCTATAAACGGAGGTTTTCCGAGCGAGTGAGGTGAAAAATATATTTTTTTCATAAGAAGTTAAAGTAGTATATGTGTAGAGTCTTTGTTTTAAAAGTATATGATAGTAATAAGGCAGTCTGGGAGTTTTCTTTCAGCGGTTCTTTCTCCTCAAGTCAGCAAACCTTTTATAGTGAACCGTTGGTAGAGGTATTTTCAAGTAATGTAATTAATGCCCTTCTGGCACATGTGTAACTGTCTTTGCATATTATCCCATCTGACATGCTAGCGCCTTTATTTGTTTTTTTTTTTGTAATTCATTATTTACATTATAAAATGGGTAGTATGGACTGTTAACACTCCATAATGGGTAGTTTGCACGAATGTAACTTTGACGGAGAAAATATGTGTTTTTTTTTTTCAGTCGACTCAGTCAACTTTTGACAACGGTAACTGGATACGGCAACTGGAAAGCTTCCGAAACATCAAATCTCAAATAATTCACATATATGCGATATAATCCGTTTAAATAATTTAATTTAAATGTGTGACAGTCTTGGAAACCGAAGAAAATATGAATTGGTTTAATCTAATGAGTAAGTAATGAACAGTTCACACATCGTTTACGTGTCGTGTAGTTTGCGTACGGACTGAGCTGATCGGCCGCCGGAGCGCCGCCATTTCCGCGCGCTAACAACCGACGCGACATTTTCGCCCTAATCGAGTTTTTCTATTGGGGACGCGGAATACATTTACATTTTTGCCCAACTGCGATTTGCAATTTGAGAACTTTGTTTTGTACGGTGACGGGGCCGCGAGACTCGTCCGCGGATTGTTAACACTCACCTAAATGGTCTATGTTGGAGGATCGAGGTAACATTGCTTTACTTTTAGATTAATCAACATCATCAATTCATCAGCAGCACCGAATCAGTGAAAAGGTAGAACGAGTCATATTTCCCAAAATTTCAATCTGGCTCAAAGAAGCCCCTTAACGTTATGACGGCATTAGAGCCACGGAATCGCAAGATTATGGTCCCTATTCATATAAAGCTTTCATCTCCAAATGCGTAAATCGCACTACTATTTGGAATCTTTGTCGAGCGACGATGAGCTTGATTTTTTAGTAAATTGGCACAAGTGACTCAATGGTAAAATGCACAATAACCTACATAATAATATAACACAGGTTTTAAAAACAGAATTTTGCCTATGGATAACGAAAATGAATTAAGTACTATCCAAGTAGGTAGGAGGCATGCTCAATCGTCGACTCCATTGTCACCAACGTGTGTCACCTACCTTTTTTTCAAACCTACTGTAGTGTCCCTACGCTTCGCTATCGCTACGGTCGCGGCGGTTCGGGTTGTGAGCCGGCTTCACACCAGCTCCAGTGACTTGCCAGCCAACAGCTGGCCGTTTCCGAAATGACGCAAAACTTGCAGGACTTTTTCGGTACCTAAGTCACTGTCCTCTTGTAGTAGTCACTCTTCGCAAAGGACAGAGCGATTAAAACGCTCTCCGGAAATACACAATGAAATTTAATGAAGTTCAGGGCCATTTTTCGTTTATCAAACACTACGTATTAAATACCAGCTTAATGCCATAAAGCATTCTCTCGTAGTCGGCGCAGTGATACGAAATATCTCCCGAATGAAACCGACCTGGGTAAACAACGATACAAATTGTGCTTTTGAATAATTCACGCGGAAATCCGCGGCGGCGACGTAACACTGCCGAGTAGAACTTGCTTGTACATTTTTATAAGGGAAAATTGAATAATTATATCCATTGGGTAAAATAAAAGTTGACATAGGTCTTTAACCACAGTAAACTCAGTATAGGTTGGTGTTCATTATCACTAGTTCCACAAACCATTGACAAAACGGTCCGCCTCGAGACGTAGATTATGATAATTTATCTATTACCTATTAGTGCTGTATAGTGCTCGAGTACCAGCACCTCTAGCACAACCTTCCGCGATTTCACCCGTCTTACTCGCACAGTATTGAAGGAAATAGGCTAGTGGACTCATGTTAAATTATATTCGTATAGTAGGTAAGTATTAATTTGATACAAGAAACCAAAATATAATTATATTTTTCAGTTCATAAAAGTAAAAGATGATCTCCTATTAATACCATTTGATAAGGGAAAAGTAGATGTACGGGATTGCAGTAATTATAGGGCTATAAAATTAATGTCACACGCTCTTAATATTTGGGAGAGAGTACTAAATAATAGATTAAAGCACAGATAGTGTTTACCCAAAACCAATGGGGCTTTGTAGCAAATAGAAGCACTTCAGAATACTTCGATGCTATTCAAACCTTGCGGATCATGATGGAGAAGGTCAAAACAAACAAGACGATACTTCACATGGTTTTCGTAGACTTGGAGAAAGCATTCGATCATATCCCAAGAAACCTCATCTGGGAAGCCTTAAGACAGCAATATGTACCAGAGTAGGTACTTACTGTATCAAACTCATACAGGATATGTACAACGACATTACCACCCAATGTCTTGAGCCCCGCAGGTAGAGGCAAAAAGTTTGAAATTAGTGTCGGTGTCCATCAAGGTTCAACGCTTAGCCCACTGCTTTTCAACACTACCACAGGTGGACACTGTACTGTAAAAACTGAATAAGAATAAGAATTTATTTTATTTATCCAACATAGGTCAAAAGGTGTTACAATTTTTACGTGTCTCACTATGAGGCGCCAAAAGGCATAAAATCCAACTAAAAATTTATATAAAGCTTTTTAAATTTTTTCTACTCCGGTACTACTTTTTTCTGTCAACAAACAGCAAACAGGTTGTATAAGAGCCTATTCACCCGTTAAAACTCTAATTTGAGCTGTATAAGGGATATAAGTGTGTTGTGTGCTACTTGTGATGATTATTATTTGTACTTTCAATTGTGGTTATATTTTCAGGGTAATCAGTACCTTCCAAACGGGAGAATACTTTTCTAAATACATGTACATACGTTGCACGTGCGGCGGCAACATCGCACTGGCACCCTATAGTAAAATCTTCAATAACTTTGGAACTGTGCAAGTTCTTGTTATGCGGTTTTTTATTAAACGATCAATTAATAGTGTTTAATATACATAAGTAAAGCCTGACCAGAAATATATGAGGGTTGTCAAGAGGGCGCTATTTATAAGATTTATATGGCAACAATTTTGCAACCAATCGCAACCCACTATAATGACATTAGTTTTAAATACCTGTCAGTTCCACTATGTTAACCTCGTAATACCATTTAATATAATGCACTCTTTTCCAGACTGTTTTTCGTGTAGTAAACACATGTACACTTTATTTATAATCTTACGTTGACTACTGCAAATGGTTTTCGGCATTTTCTTTGGATAATTTTAAATATTTGTCTTTTAGATATCACCACGAATGACATTGACATTGTTGACAAACCATCATAAAATCATTGCCAGTGTAAGAAGTTAGTTAATAGATTTGACGACGCGGTTGGCGCAGTGGTTAAGCAACTGCCTACTGAGCCGACGGTCCCGGGTTCGAATCCCGGCAAGGGCAAATATTTGTGTGATGAACACGAATTTTTGTGCCTGGGTCATGGATGTTCTATGTATTTAAGTATTTATTTATCTATATAAGTATGTATATCGTCGCCTAGTACCCATAACACAAGCCTTCTTGAGCTTAATTTGGGACTAGGTTGATTTGTGTGAGGTTGTCTGATATTTATTATTTATTATTATTATTATAGTTCCAGTGAAAGTCCGCAATATGGCGCATCCTCATATATTTCTGGTCAGGCTTTAAAATAAAGCTATATTAATACATTTTTTTATATGAAATTACATAAAAGCTCCAAAAAAAATTTTTTTTTTTCAAAATGTACGTTTTTTTTGTATTTATTATTACTTTTTGCCTATTTGAATTTTTATTTTATTTTTTGAAACTAATTTTAGTAATTATCTGTCGTTTGGCATCTTAATTATCAAAATCGGAATATCCACTGAGGTTTTAGACTTTTTTTTAGATTTTTTGACCCAGCGGCGCCATGTCTATATTCTTCAATAACTAAAATTATACGAGCTAATGATATGCGGTTTTTTTTCGTAAATGTGAAATTAGTTGTATATTAATATAAATAAATAAAAAAAGTACCATGTACATACATTCGAGTAAAATTCCAAAAAATCACAAATTTCAAATACTTTTTTCAGAAATTTTAATTTTTTGGGTATCCAAAATAATTTTTTACCTGTTTAATTTTTTTTATGTTAAATTGGGTAATTATCTGCCGATTGGCACCTCTTTCGTCAAAATCGGAGTATCCGTTCAGGATTTAGAATTTTTTTAACTTTTTGTGAATAAGTGGCGCCATCTCTGTTCCTAAGGGGTGAAACTAATTTCTCCTCGAGTGAAATCGTTTATTTTGGTCTATATTATCACTGTGCAAAACGGCTTGCTTCCATCACAAAGTGCAGCTTTTTTTCATAACAAATAGGACTAGTACGAAGGGCTACAAGCTGCGTCTGACTTACGTGCGACGGTGCGAATCGCGTGTGTATTGGTACAAATGCGCGTCAACGGCGCATTAATAAAACGCGGTGTACATAGGCCCTTAGAAATTCACGTCTCATGGATTATTTCGGAACGCGCCTGACGCAAGTGACATCAGACACCTAAGTCTGACACTGACAGTTGACACTGTTGACAGGAGATTAAAAATACACAGGCCGCTTGGTGGTTACCACTACGCTACTTTGTATCAATAATACATTATATACTATAGAAACATTTCCGTAGTACTTGGGATTTGTTAAATTACTAGTACTCTAGATGTTAATTTATATACCGCCATGACAAACGTCAAACGTCTACATTGAAGAATATATATTTGCTTTTAGACGTCACTCTCGGCGAAAGTCCTTTGATCGGCGTTGTGCACTGTTTATACGTACAAAACAAAACCATTGCATTGGTGAATCTCACAATCAGTATGTGCATACTAATCTTTGTATAGCCAAGTGGGCCTAGTCTTGAAGTGTTAGGTTTGTAGGTTAGGATTACCATAACATCATGAAGCTGGTGAGTTTGCTCTAGTGGCTATGCCTAAGAAGCCTCCCTTAATAGCAGTAACTTTATTATAAGCCTTTGTTAACAGTCAGCAGTAATTAGTAGTATATTAACCTCTATCAATGATATTAGAGGCTATTTAAGCTCTAGCCATGTTGAGTCAAATTTAAAAAGCGTTATATGTATATTATTGTATGAAGGTGGTGGAGCGTGGATATCTGGCACTTTCTCCAGCTGGTCTCAGTAGATTGACTAGTGACTACTAAATAACTAACCTAATGTTTATATACACCAACATACATGTATACAAACTATGTCTGAAGTATTTTATCTTAGATCTGCAAGCATCATTTATTTAAATTTTGATAAATTATTACTAATTTATATTTTATGCATGCCCATCTTGATTAGAGGTGCACCACCACAAAGGTAATTTAGTACTTGCCAAAAAAATTTACTAGTGTGCCACAGGCCTCAGAGCTTTATTTGACACACACCTCTTGCCTGCTAGAAGGTTGCCAAAGTAGTTTGTATTCATATTGTATATTTCCAGTATTGCCTGAGCAGCGATGCGGCTAAGCCGTGCTTCGTGCTGTCATTCAAGGAGCTGCTGATCATGCTAGACTGTGGGCTGTCGGCTCACTCTGTACTCAATTTCCTGCCACTGCCGCCGGTCCCGTCCGCGCGACTGGCCAGCCTGCCCTCCTACACGCCGCCACACATCACTGACCCGCTACTGGAGGGGGTCCGTACCAATCATTCTGCAATTGGTTTTTGTTACTTTCTTGAGTCAATCTGATCTTAATAATTATCATAAATGGGATTAAGTATTAGTATGTAGACACACCAGAAGAAAATAAAATGTTGTTTTAGCAATAGAGAGGCTCTCTATTTCTATAATCATAAATTCATAAAATCTGATATCCTTTTTCACTTCCCATAAAGTTTATAGTAATAATTATTGTTTGTCCTAAAAATGGTAATATTATATATTAACAGTCATAATAATTAATATGACTAATATCACAAGTCATAATCTTTTATAATGCTAAAGGCATAAAGACATTTATTGGCAAGACTGTGTATGCAATAGTTTTAACAGTTTATACATTTCAGATGGCATACCATATGAATTTAACATGAAAATTACCTAAATCTTAATTATTTGCACTAAAATATTCATTTCAATTGTAGAAGTTCTTAGTTTGCATATAATTCATAGACTTCTTTTTTGCAAAGCAAAAAAATGATTGTTGAGTTTCCCCAAAACAAAATACCATATGAAATGAAATGAAATGAAATAATGAAATGAAGTCAGTAGAGGAAATACATTTCCATAATATGCGGTATTTGCACCGTCAATTGAAGTGATATTTGTCAGCATGGATAATGCATAAAAGCTCCCAGCAGTATTTTTTTGCAATTTGAAATGCAGGACACAGCATGGGAATGAATAAATATGGGTATTTAACAGTAATTTATGGCAGAAGTGTTATGGGTAACAACTTTATAGGACAATTTTTTTCAATAAATGTATTTGTATTTGATGTTATGCCAAAAAAATAACCCCATGGCGGCCATGGCTAATCTTACAGAAGAACCTGTATAATAGTGCCTATGCCAGTGAACGCATATTATGGTCTTTAATACATTTCTATATGGCTGTAGTTCTTTATGAGCGAGCAACTTTTTGTCATAGCATTGTCTGTATTTTATATATCATCAATATGTATGGCAGGAGCTGAAAGAATGCTGCGGGCGCGTGTTCGTGGACTCGGCGCCGGAGTGGGCGCCGCCGCTGGACAAGGTGGTGGACTTCGCGCAGCTGGACGTGCTGCTGGTGTCCAACTACACCTGCATGCTGGCGCTGCCCTTCGTGGTGGACACGCCCGGCTTCAAGGGCCAGGTGCTGGCCACCGAGCCCACGCTGCAGATCGGCCGGTGAGTCCAAGGCTGGCGGCCGTTACACCTTACATTCTACCTCTAGCGAAAGGGCTCTTTTTCAGTTGGCGACCATTTTTAGGGTTCCGTACCCAAAGGGTAAACACGGGACCCTATTACTGAGACTTCGCTGTCCGTCCGTCCGTCCGTCCGTCCGTCCGTCCGTCTGTCACCAGGCTGTATCTCAACAACGGTGATAGCTAGACAGTTGAAATTTTCACAGATGATGTATTACTATTGCTGCTATAACAACAAATACTAAAAATAAAATAAAATAAATATTTAAGGGGGGCTCCCATACAACAAACTTATTATAGATTATATATATATGTATAGATACGGAACCCTTCATGCGCGAGTCGGGCTCGCACTTGCCCAATTTTTATAAGTAGTTACCTCACTCGAGACGCATTTTTTTGTTGACCTTTTGTAGGTTTGGCATGGTTATTTTAAAACAGCCTGTAGTGTAAATGTATAATATTTTAAATTTATATAAATTACGTCGTTATCTCATGCTTCCTTTGATAACTGATTTACTAAGCAATTGGAATATGTTGACTTCAGATTCTATTTGGAGGAGTTGTCGGAGTGGCTGTCCAACTGCAGCTCGGGCACGGCGGCTAAGCGCTGGAAGGAGTTACTGCACGTGCTGCCGCCGCCGCTCGCGCACGCCGCGCGCCCCAGGTAACCGGGCCGGCTCCGGGCCCGTCGTGCGGCGCATGCGCCACTCTAACTAAAACGTTCAGAATAGCCTAGCAACGTCCACGTTCGAGAGAGCCCGACGCGAGTTAGCCGGATTTCAATTAGAGGCAGACAACGGGCGAAGACCAATCATACAAGTCGTTAGAATATTAAAAAATGTATACGCGGCAAGGCAAGTATTTCCGGATAGAAATAGTGAAAATAAAAGCAGAAATATTGCAATTGCAGAGCGTGGCGGCGGCTTTACTCGGCTGCGGCGATGCAGCGCGCGCTGGCGCGCGTGCGCGTGGTGGGCTACGACGAGCGCGTGGACATCTACGGCGCGCTCGACGCCACGCCCGTCTCCTCCGGCTTCTGCCTCGGCTCCGCCAACTGGGTGCTGCGCTCCGCGCACGAGAAGGTCAGCGCCGTTTCCGTTCTGGAGCCAGCATGCCCAGGCTACACGAGGCTGGTTTTACAAGCTAGGATAGCAAGCTAGTGAGCGAGTACTTCTGGCTACTAACTAGCATGCTCCGAGCTAGGTCAGCGAGCCAGGACTGTTTGGTAAAAAACTAGCTTGCTATCCTAGCCTGAAAAACTAGCCTCGTGTAGCCCGGGCATCGGGGCTAATCTATCGCCCAGTAAACGTTTTACACATAAGTCATAAGTATTTATTCAATTAACAATTTACATTGCGTTTGAAATCACATTAATAAAAAAAAATACAATAACAATAAATTAAACAACCATAATTAATAATAACTTACTAAAATTAGATAATACAATGAAATATGCAATAATTAAAATGTCAATATTTAAATAATTAATCAAATATCAATAATCAATTATAATTAAGTAACAGATATTGATGATGTCCACTTTATCAAATAATTAACATAACAAACAATTAACTACTATACATAATTATGTTTAAGTTATTGACATTTTATGCTGATAAAACTCATCAACCGAATAAAAACACTTCATCAGCAAGAAAGACCTCAGTTTATTTTTAAATATGTTGACACTTATCACTGTCTTTAATTCTATCGGTAACCTATTAAAGAGCGCAATGGACTGAAAACCCGAAGAATGCTTAACCACCTTAAGTCTGGCATCTATCGTTCGAGGCAAGTCTTTTCTCCTCGTGGCTAGGCGCACTTGTCTTTCTTCTGGCGTTTTTATGCAGCTAAGATATTTTACTAAATCGCAAAGAACCACGTGAATATATAAGCTGGGTACCGTAAGGATCTCTAACTCAGAAAAATAGGCCTTACACGACGTTGTCTGAGGTATCCGAACAATGGTTCTAATTGCCCTTTTCTGAGCAACAAAGGCGGAATTGATGTTATACAGATAGCTGTTTCCCCAGAACTTGATGCTATATCGTAACTTGGACTCGACCAAAGCATAGTACACCATCTTTAATTGGGACAACTTCACTTCATCCCGGAGGTTTCTGAGTGCATAACAAGCGGAACTAATGGAATGTACTATTGAGAACAACTCTTTTTTCCAATTTAAACTTGAGTCAATCCAAACACCTAGAAATTTTACTGAATCTACTTGTTCAATTGCTGTATCATTTGATGAAATTTCTAGACAGTCATTGTTTCTTGCAGTGGTTTTGAATAGCAATGCATTTGTTTTAGTGCAGTTCAGTCTTAGGTTGTTTGAGCTGAACCACGTATTTAAAGCATCTAAGGCGAAATTTACACTGTCATTCAATTGTTTAATGTTCTCTGCAGATACGATGGCATTTGTATCATCAGCGAAAACCACCAGTTTAGTGTTCTGAGTAAGATTAAGCATGTACGGTATTAAGTCATTGATAAAAATTATAAAAAATATTGGACCTAGTATGGAACCTTGTGGAACTCCTCTTTATAATTTGGTAATCTTGGATCTATGAACAGTTTCTTTATCGTCTTGAACCCATTTTATTTCTGTTTCGAAGATAGGACTGGAAAAGGGATAATACTCTCCCTCTTATACCATAATGTTCCATTTTTTTAAGCAAGATATTGTGATCAACTGTGTCAAAAGCAGAACTCAGATCAAGGAATAACCCTGCCACTTTCTTTTTATTATTAAGTAGAGAGACTATATCCTCCAGCAGTGTGGTAATGGCTTCATTCGTGCCCTTGCTTTTTTGATAGCGAAACTGCCTTTCACTTATAATATTGTAAAAATAAAGGTGCTTTATCAGTCTGTCCTTAATGAGTCTTTCCAACAGTTTCGATAGTGTTGGCAGGAGAGAAATAGGCCTGTAATTTTTTGAGTCTTTTTTAGACCCCTTTTTATGCACAGGTAGGACTTTTGCAACTTTAAACTGATCAGGGAATGTGCTGGACTCTAGGCATTCATTAAATAAATATACTAATGGTTCGGCAAGTATGTCGATGTTTTCTTTTATGATAGATATAGGAATCTCGTCATATCCACTCGACGATTTGGGTTTAAAAATTTTTACTATACATTTGACCTCTACCGAATTTACCGGATCAAGAACCATATCATTTTGTATCCTAGCAACATTAGTTTGTAACAAAAGGAGTGCTTCCTTTGAAGTATCCTGAGTGCCAAGACTTTGAGAAAATTGTTTAGAGAAGATAGAACTCACATCTTCTGGGCAGTTAACTACAACTTTTGAGTCATTTTCATCCACGATTTCTAGATGCAGATTTTCCCTTTTTTGTTGGATTCCCTTAACATTGTAATGTTTGTGGACGATCTTCCATATCTCCTTTGAAGAATTCTTTGCTTTTTCAATTTGGGTTTGTACTGCAAGACTTTTAGCGTGCCTAATCACTCGCTTAAAAATCGTTACATACTTCTTACGGTAGCCAACTATTGAGTCGGATATAGAAGTTTTATGGGTTGTGAGAACGCGCTTCATGGTACTCGAAACTCGTATAGGTACCTTTAGTTACCCATTTTACTCTGTTACCGTTCTTTGAAAGTAACTTAACTTTCTTTTTCTTGAAGCTCTGTCCGAACAACCTGTTAAATTTTTGTATGAAGGTGTTTACTCCTATATCAACCCAGTTTTCAGCCATAATTTTTTGTCTAAATTTAAATTTACCATACACATAACAAGTGTCAGACAGATAAAATAAAAATAATAACCAACGAATTTAGTACCGCAATTAATAACGTAGAATGTGATAATTATAAGTTAAAACCTACCGTTAGTTGTAAATAAGTACATCGGAGCACATCTACCCCGGATATAGGTTATCGCAACTCGACGTCTTACGTTAATATGTGTCATCAAACAGCCTCGCAATAAAGGATCGGTGGGGTGTGTGGGCAGGTGGCGTACGTGTCGGGGTCGTCGACGCTGACGACGCACCCGCGGCCCATCAACCAGGCGGCGCTGCGCGGCGCGGACCTGCTGCTGCTGGCGGCACTGACGCAGACGCCGGCGCACAACCCCGACAACATGCTGGGCGACCTGTGCGTGCACTGCGCCGGCACGCTGCGCGGCGGCGGCGGCGTGCTGCTGCCCGCCTACCCGTCCGGCGTGCTGTACGACCTGCTCGAGTGCCTGGGCGCGCACCTGGACGCCGCCGGCCTGGCGCACGTGCCGCTCTACGTGCTCAGCGAGGTGGCCGACGCCAGCCTCGCCTACTCCAACATCCTGGCCGAGTGGGTCAGCGCCGGCAAGCAGGCCAAGGTGAACATATCGACTCGTTATCGACTCCTCGTACACCGGCCTCTCTAACGTTTCCTGAGCGGTATCGCTCGTCGACATGATTATAACGTCTCCTCTCCGTTTCCTCCCGTTTCAACTTCGACACCGCACCATAGTCATCGATTTCAATATTCGTTGGATTTCCAAATAGTACATTAAGTACTGCAGAAGCCGGCAAGCCCATTTCACGGCCAAAGCATGTATAGTGCATTTCTCATTCAAATGCAATGAAATAAAAAAATACACCACTCCATAAAACATAATTCAGCTGTTCAGCCAGTTCATGAACACAGACGCCATGTTTAAAAAACCGCCGCTAACGTTGGTTGACTCCTCGTATACCGGCCTCTACCTGATCGTTCTAACGTTTGCTGAGCGGTATCGCTCGTCGACATGATTATAACGTCTCCTCTTCGTTTCCTCCCGTTTCAACTTCGACACCGCACCATAGTCATTGATTTCAATATTCGTTGGATTTCCAAATAGTACATTAAGTACTACAGACGCCGGGAAATAAGGCCAAAGCATGTATAGTGCATTTCTCATTCATATGCAATGAAATAAAAAAATACACCACTCAAAAATACATAATTCAGCTGTTCAGCCAGTTCATGAACACAGACGCCATGTTTAAACAAACGCCGCTAACGTTGGTTACGCAGGTGTACCTGCCGGAGGAGCCGTTCCCGCACGCAGCGTTAGCGCGCGCCGGCCGCCTGCGCCACGCGCGCCGCCTGCACGACGACGCCTTCAGCCGCGACTTCCGGCAGCCCTGCGTCGTGTTCGCGGGACACCCCAGCCTGCGCTTCGGGCCCGCCGTGCACCTGCTCGAGCTGTGGGCCATGAACCCCCTGCACGCCGTCATATTCACCGGTACGTGTGTCACTCTCCACTCCGCCTGCGCCACGCGCGCCGCCTGCACGACGACGCCTTCAGCCGCGACTTCCGGCAGCCCTGCGTCGTGTTCGCGGGACACCCCAGCCTGCGCTTCGGGCCCGCCGTGCACCTGCTCGAGCTGTGGGCCATGAACCCCCTGCACGCCGTCATATTCACCGGTACGTGTGTCACTCTCCACTCCGCCTGCGCCACGCGCGCCGCCTGCACGACGACGCCTTCAGCCGCGACTTCCGGCAGCCCTGCGTCGTGTTCGCGGGACACCCCAGCCTGCGCTTCGGGCCCGCCGTGCACCTGCTCGAGCTGTGGGCCATGAACCCCCTGCACGCCGTCATATTCACCGGTACGTGTGTCACTCTCCACTCCGCCTGCGCCACGCGCGCCGCCTGCACGACGACGCCTTCAGCCGCGACTTCCGGCAGCCCTGCGTCGTGTTCGCGGGACACCCCAGCCTGCGCTTCGGGCCCGCCGTGCACCTGCTCGAGCTGTGGGCCATGAACCCCCTGCACGCCGTCATATTCACCGGTACGTGTGTCACTCTCCACTCCGCCTGCGCCACGCGCGCCGCCTGCACGACGACGCCTTCAGCCGCGACTTCCGGCAGCCCTGCGTCGTGTTCGCGGGACACCCCAGCCTGCGCTTCGGGCCCGCCGTGCACCTGCTCGAGCTGTGGGCCATGAACCCCCTGCACGCCGTCATATTCACCGGTACGTGTGTCACTCTCCACTCCGCCTGCGCCACGCGCGCCGCCTGCACGACGACGCCTTCAGCCGCGACTTCCGGCAGCCCTGCGTCGTGTTCGCGGGACACCCCAGCCTGCGCTTCGGGCCCGCCGTGCACCTGCTCGAGCTGTGGGCCATGAACCCCCTGCACGCCGTCATATTCACCGGTACATTTCTCAACTTGTATCCGTTTCCGGGTGAAAATTTATCTGAGGAGAGAGCGAGAGAGATGAGACGAAAGACACTGATGAGATCGTTCGAGATACGCTTCCTACCACGTACTAACAACTTACCTTTCGTACAAAGAACTTACTTTTGCTTAAAAATATGCATAGTAATAGTAAGTATTAGGAGTTTATCTACTTGTTAACTTTAAAAAGAAAACAAATATTGTATTGTGGCAACATTTTTGTGTTCTGTCAAATTCATATGGCCTCTGCCATAAAATCCACAAAAAAAAAACAAATTCATGTCGAAAACGTGTCGATTCACTCTCTTTACCGTTAGATTCGGGCGGAAAGGTTGCGAATTTGTTGGCTGCAATTAATTGTCGAATTTTCGAACTTAGAAATACGTTTAAGTAGTTAAAACCCGTGTAGTGCCTCGAGATCTATCAGGAGGAACACCGGAGCTGGTTAATCAGGTGCTCGGTAACCGTTGGATTGCTGGTAAGTGAGTTGCGCGTGGCCACGAGCTGGCTCCCTCGGCCCTGGACACCTGAGGAAGGAGCAGCACCCTCTGGAGCTAAGGTTAGTCCTTTTTAAAGAGAACTCAAGGCCCTCTTAATTTTCTAAATTAATGATTTGTTCATTTTCACAAGTGTAAGCCAAGTTTGATTTAATTTCCGGTAGATGATTATCAATGACTCAGTTGACTTTTGACACTGGCCATTCGGACTCATTTTTAGCCAAAAATTCCGGGCCAGTCCACCAAAGATTTAATGCCACTAACTGGCTGGCGTCCACCCCCCTGGAAATTAAATCAGACGGATTGACAAACGCTTGGGAAGCTTGGCCATGAGTTGAATGAATCATTTTACGATCTCTGTGTGCTTGCTCAACGTCAATCATTCCCTATTGAGTACGAGTTGTTTTTGAAAAGTAAACCTTTAAGTCCTAGATCTAGTATACTGTCATTGTCGCCGTTCATGGACACACAAAAGATGATCAGAGTCGGTGGACGAATTGAGGCATCTAACTATACTTTCGAGAAAAAACATCCAATTCTGCTCCATTCGTCTCATCGTCTAACCAAATTGTATTTTGAATATGAGCATTTAAGGTCTTTGCATGCTGGTCCACAGTTGTTGTTAGCCACTGTCCGAGAAAACGTATGGCCAATTAAAGGTAGGCACTTAGCCAGATGTACTGTTAATAATTGCGTACGCTGCAGACGTTTGCGTGCTAAAACGTTTCATTTCATTTCATTTCATTATTTCATTAAATCGCAAGGGAAGAGGTGGCACTGGCAAGTTGATAAAATGTTACCTCTACCTGTTCATTTGTTTCCGATATAAATGTATACATTTAGAAATAGTTAGCGACCTCTCCAAGGACGCGTTTGTAATGACGCTTCGCAGATTTATTGCTCGTAGGGGCAAGCCAGCTGAAATATTTTGTGACAATGGTCGAAACTTCGTGGCTGGTGCCAAAGAGGTGGGGAAATTTATAAAAGACGTTAAAGATCCCTTATGTGACACGCTGAACCAAGAAGGCATTAAGTTCACGTTCACGCCAACTTACGCTCCTCATTTCGGCGGAATCTGGGAATCGGGTGTCAAATCGGCCAAATATCACTTGAAACGCGTCATGGGAAATAGTAATTGAACGTTTGAGGAAATCACTACTTTGTTTTCTCAAGTGGAGGCTATTTTAAATAGTCGCCCTCTTTACCCCTTATCTTCCTGTCCTGACGACCTACTCTCCCTCTCCCCGGGGCATTTTCTGATTGGGAGACCTCTGACCGCGGTGCCATCGTCTACATTGAAAAACTGCAACGAAACCATCGAAAAGATTCATCAACACTTCTAGCAGAGATGGCAAAAGGAGTACATTGCAGAACTTCAGCAGAGGACGATGGCGCGTCAATAAGGCAAAATTGAACGTTGGCGATCTCGTCTTGCTACATGAAGACAACGCACCCCCACTATGCTGGAGACTGGGTCGAGTCAATCGCCTGTTTCCTGGACCGGACGGCGTCTCTAGAGTTGCGGACGTCACTACTACCAGAGGATGCGTGCGGCGCCCCCTAACGCGCCTATGCCCACTACCAACGGAAGAAGAACTTCTCGGTTGAAAGACTTGGCCTTTCAACGGGCGGGAATATGTTCAGGTCTGCCTTGGAGCCTGACAGTCATCTTACAGAAGCGAGAAGCGACACAATATTGCCTTTAAGATTTATCAGGCACTTGTTGATACTTTTGTATGTCTACCGTGTTCCGTTTTTAGGGTTCCGTAGCCAAATGGCAAAAAACGGAACCCTTATAGATTCGTCATGTCTGTCTGTCCGTCCGTATGTCACTTGTGCACTTCCTAATTCGTCCACTCCAACATCGTCCTTTTCCTAAGTTGTCACTTTATAGATTCCGAAGTTGACTACTTCCTAAACAGTCATTTTCCTATTCGTATTTTCGTTACGTGCACAAGGAGGCAATGATAGTGACATCTTTTCTCACATTTCAAAATAAAATACTACCTACTATACATACCTACTTCAGTTGCAAGTGGCCTGTAATCGTCATGGAAAACGTATTAAGACCCTGATATTTCCAATAGATAAAGATAAACCTATTTATAGCATAATAAATATAATTCTTCTGTACGTGTGTTTGAACACTACTCCTCTTAAACGGCTGGACCGATTCAGCTGAAATTTTGTGTATACAGGTATTTCTAGGTCTCTAGATGGTTTGAACAGACATTTGGACCCAGTAGATGATGCAGCCATATGAAAACGTCTGCCGGGTCCGCTTGTACAGGCTAAGGCGTGAATATATTGCTACACTAGCTTTTGCCCGCGACTTCGTACGCATAGAACTCGTTAATTGATGTTGACAATTAAAAAAAAATACAATTAGACTTTCAGGTATTCAATACTCGAATGGAATCTAGTTAGTAGTTTAGTTCTGGGCTATTGGGTGAAAGTGATGGACAAAATGCATTCGATTCAATAAGTTATCCGAGGCTAAGTCCCATTCGATTCAAGAAGCTATGCTCGGAAATGGCTCGAGACGGTGACGGTCCATAATCAATAAGGAGGGTCATTTTTTTTCTTTTTTAATTTCTAACGGGCACAGTTGAAAAAAGGTGCCATTTAGTGCCATTAATGGACAAATATTTTTATTTATTTTTATATTTCCGTTTTATTGCCTCCGGATTACTCCAGAAAAAAGTTACTAATGTATGGAGCACTAAAAAAAAGCGGCCTTGTATATTATAATTTTTTTGTTGTATTTCGTTTGTAATGCCCTACTTATTATACTCAGAATAAAAATACATTAAAATATTGGGCCAAATTTAAAATAATAAAACCAGACTTCATAACGCTCATTTAATATGGGCATTTCTATACTAACTTAAAAATAGACCCCGAGGCAAAAGATCAACATCAATTACAATGCAATTTGGTATTTAGTTTATATTATTATAAGTTAATTTTTTTTTGCTATGCCTAAAGAAATAAAAGTATTAATTTTTTCATCACATCAATCACCCTAATAATCAACAATACACTTTGTCCCTTGGCTTCTCCCGTTAAAATCATGCCCTTCACAATGTACTTCCCTAATTTGGTGATTCTCAATCTAGCGCCGTTGCAAAATTTGGGTGCGTCTAAGTTGCACATTAACAAAACTGGTACTTTTTTGTTGATTTTGTAAACAATATCATTTTTGGTGCTATGAATATAAGTGTGCAAAGAAAAAATGCTCGGTCGGTGACAGAGCCAAAAAATGCCACTCTTTTCTATTTTCCCTTTTAAAAGTATCGCAATAAGGCTATCCTTCTCTATCAAAGCCACTCAAAGCTCAGGCCCTTGACTTAAGCACGTCGATTATTGTCGGGTATTGTCGAGTATCCGAGTAATATAAAAACTTTATTTATGCACTAATACTGTACTCGGCGATAAATATTGCCCATCGGTCTTTAGAAAGAGACAATTTAACAATTGGCTGTTTATGACGATTTCCGAACACTGGCGACCGTCCGTCAATCATCGTTTAAAATTAGGAAGAACGAACGTAAATACTTTCACGTTTATAATATTATTAGGATTATTTATACAGTGTGTATATTTGATATAACCGCATACTTTACAGGGGCTTAGTATAGGCACTTATTAATATATTTATCCGTAAATTATAAAAAAAAACGAACATTTTTTTTTCCATATAAAATAAATCAGCAAGCAATGTACTTGTTTGTTGTTGTTTGTTGACACATAAACATAACATCGTGATGTCACATCTGTCACTAGTAATAACTACGGCATACATTGCTGCTCAGAAAATTTTCAAAAATTAATTACGCTATGGCAGTTAACGCTAAGTTAATAATTTTTATAAATATCAGATTAGCACTAAAATCTCCGTCTGGCTTCAGTATGCGGTTGTATCAAGTATACACGCTGTATAATGCTGATTATCCTATATTTGCATAACTCAGTCATTTATTACTTTATTTATACTCAGTTACCAAGCGGGGGTACATAATAAAAGCTCGTACTATTTTCAGATGATGTGGGTATCGGAACGTGATACCTACTTGAAGGGCTACTCCGATATGTTGGAAATTTTACTGTCGTATAGTGCTATTCCATTCACTCAAATATACTTTGATAGGAGATCGAGAGGGATGGCACTATTCGACAGTCGAATTTTGAACATCGGAGTAGCCCTTCTGGCATCATTGGTTTGACATTTGTCTTGACTCTTGCCAGATGGGCGTGTGACTTTCGTCAAATCAAATGTCATTGTTTCAAATTTGTAAAATTGTATGTATTTGATTCTTGAAATTACGCTATTAATCGAATTTTGCGGATACGTGTTCCCATATCAGAATTTATTGTTTTTTTACAAAGAATAGTTTGGTATGCGTTTCGTGAAGATCTATTTAGGCCCAGACGAAATATATTGATTAGTTTACGTCAAAACGATGACATGTAGGGATTTGTTGCAACTACAATTGTTCGCGACGTAACTTAAAAATCTATGAACTCCTGTAAGAGCCGAGAGAGGCGCGGGGTGCGCGGGGAGCGTTAAAACTCAGCCGAGTTAACCCGTTTGGTGCCGATCTAAATTTCGCGACCGCCGCACGTCTCTTGCGCTCATTAATTTGCATGTATACCGTGTTTTCAAAAATAATATAAATTTCTCGTGTATTTTGGACTTTTACTGGTGCAATCATCACCCAGCTGTTACAAAAGTGGTCTTCGAACCGAATCGTCTATGTTCCAAACGCCGAGGATGCCGAAAATTAAAACACGCAGTGTCACTAGACGGGAACTGGAGGGTAACGCAGACATAAAACCCAGCGGAGCCGTTATCCCGCCTGCTGATGAGGAGAAACCTGGACCCTCAGGATTAAATGTCACATCGGTGATCACGAGTGGTGTGAAATCTGAGACTCGCAAATCAGTTAGTGTGACTAAAACAGGAAGATCTTCTTCGTCTTCTATAGAGGCGCGCAAGAAAAAGCTGGAGTTAGAGGCGGCGGAAGAGAAAGCACGTATCAGGATGGAGCTAATAGAAAAGCGATTGGAAGCCAAAATAGCGGAACTAAATGATGAATATTACAGTCCACCGTCGGAGCGCAAAACAGTTTCCAACCGCAGTGATGTTGCGAAGTGGGTTGAACGAAGTCGGCTTGAATTGGAGTCACGATCAGTCGCTGAACGGAAAGAGATCCCAGGGGATCTAGGCTCATCGTGTCCGCCTGCGTTAAAAAACGACGCCGGCACCGATGGTCCAATTCAGCAACTCGCTAACGTATTAAAAGACCTAGCCGTAACAACTACCAACGAAAAACATAATTCCAACCTCCTGAGCCGTATCAGCACAACTAAAGATTTACCAATATATTCTGGAGACCCGATGGAGTGGCTTCAATTTAAGTCCGCCTACGAAGAATCTACCCGATTATGTCAATTTACTGATAACGAGAATCTATGGCGCTTAAGAAAATGCCTTCGTGGCCCTGCCCGAGACGCTGTTAATGCCCTACTCATCAGTTCAACATCTCCAGAAATATTACTGTCTACTTTGGAATTACAATTCGGGAACTCTGATGTCATTTTATCCCGGATTATCACCGAAATCAAACGGTTAAACACGATGTCCCCTGATTATCACAAAGAAATAATAGTATTTTCAAATAAAATTAAAAACTATGTCGCTGCTGTACGTGCCTTAAAACGAGATGAGTACCTCCAAGGAATGAGCCTAGTTACCATTGTGTTGTCAAAACTTCCTACTATATTGGTATCCAAGTGGGCCGACTACAGTTATCAACACAAGAGCGAAGAAATAATATCAAGATTTGAACTATTAGCTAACTTTCTTCACGACGAAGCGCTCAAAATATCTACGTGCAGTGCTACGTTACTATACGCGCGACCGGACAGTTTTAAACGTAAATATCACGATAAAAATGACTTTAACGTGCAAACGGTTTTAATGCAAAGTGGACAAAGTGAACTAAAGTGTCGATACTGTAAAATAACTAAACATGACTTGCCTGAGTGTAAAAAGTTTAAAAGATCATTGCGAAAGGACCGCTGGCAGTTCGTTAAGCGAATTGGTTTGTGCTATAAGTGTTTATTATCACAACACGATCGGCAAAACTGTCCCGCCGCTGTATGCGATGTAAATAATTGCGGCGAAGCGCATCACCGATTGTTGCATTTCGTTCCTAAAAATCATCCTTCACAGAACGATCACCCGGTGGTAGAAGAGCCGCCAGACACGGAAACTGACATTGTTACTAACGTCAACTTGAACTCCACGAGTGCAGTGTTATTAAAAGTCGTGCCGGTAAACATTCACGGACCGAATAAAATAATTAAGGCGACGGCGTTATTGGACGGAGGCTCATCGGTAACAATGATAAGCGCGGGGCTGGCCGCGCGGGCCGGGCTGCAGGGACGACGCGAGTGCATGCGTGTGCGTGGTGCATGGGACAACACTGAGTTAGTGTGCGAAACACAGCTGATGGACCTTACGTTATCGAATCGAGATAACGAAATGTTTAGCTGCAGTGCGCGTAGTGTAGATGAACTTAAATTACCAAAACAAAATCTTAATCTCGTTGATTGCAATAAGTTCGTGCATCTGCAAAAATTAAAAAATGTTTTATGCTATGGACAATGTCAACCTGATATACTAATAGGTCAAGACAATTACCATTTGATGGTACCGCTGGAAGTCGTGGCAGGGGGTCCTCACGAACCTTATGCTACTCGGACACCCTTGGGGTGGTGTACCCACGGTAGGGTGCCCACGGGAGTGACGTCATCACCGCACGCGCTCCACACAACCCTGCATATGACTAACTTCGAGGACAACACTGACGTCATCGAGAACAACCGGTTGCTCAACACCTTACACGAAGAAGTTCGCCGCAACTTTGCTGTAGAATCTATGGGGATCTCTGCTACACCGCGGCTGAACAGCGAAGATGAACGCGCTCGTGAACTGCTGGAGCAAACTTCAACTCTTGTTGACGGCAAGTGGTATGTCGGATTACCCTGGAAGGACGAAGAATGCGTAATGCCTGACTCATTTCCTCACGCGATGTCCCGTCTGAAAAATGTCGAACAAAAAATGAAAAATAACGCCGGCTTCAAACAGAGGTATACGGAACGAATTGAGCATTTATTCGAAAATGATTATGCCCGAGAACTAAACGATACACAGGTTACACCGAAGACTTGGTACTTACCGCATTTTGGAGTCGACAACCCAAATAAATCAAAACTACGTTTAGTTTTTGATTGTGCAGCTCGAACAAACAATTTATCCTTAAATCACTATTTATTAAAAGGACCCGATCTACTTATGTCGCTATTCGGAATAATGCTACGTTTCCGCGAAAATCCAGTCGCTGTGACCGGCGATATCAAAGATATGTTCCTGCGTGTTAAAATCAGACCCGCTGATCAGGATGCACTACGATTCCTGTATAGAAGCGACACAGAAAGTCCACTTAAAACTTTTGTAATGACTTCGTTACCCTTTGGGGCCAATTGCGCACCATGTATTGCGCAATTTATTAAAAACAAAAATGCTCAGCGTTTTGAGTCCTTGTTTCCATCCGCCACGCAAGCGATTTATTATCAACATTATATGGACGACTGGATCGACAGCATTCCAGACGAAGAAACAGCTATCAGATTAATTCGGGAAGTGAAAATGATCCACCAACAAGGAAATTTTGAAATCCGAAATTTTACAAGCAACATTAAATCGGTACTTGACAGTCTTCCACAAGAGACTCTGGGCGAGACAGCCGTAAGGTTCAAAACCGGCGAGCAGTATCAAGGCGAGCGAACTCTCGGCCTTATCTGGCGTCCCGAGGAAGACACCCTGGGTTTCGACGTGTCATTCAAGAAAATACCGGAAAATATAGTTAACGGACAGCAACGGCCTACAAAACGCGACATGCTACGAGTTTTGATGTCCATTTTCGACGTGTATGGATTTTTATCACCATTTACTGTAATCGGAAAAATTATTATTCAAAAAACCTGGTTATTGACTCTGACCTGGGACCAACCTATACCGGACGACATTTACGACGAGTGGTGCAGATGGACGGATTTGTTAAAAACATTACATAAAGTGAAGCTACCTAGATACTACAACAACGCCGCTGGAACAAGCCCTGCAAGTGAGACGCATATGGAGCAGACAGTGCAGCGAGAGCGAGACGATGTACTTGATACCGCCGCGGCCGCGTCTATACCTGCCCGTGCGCCGATACAAAATAACATCAATTACACGTGCCTACAGCTACATGTATTTTGTGATAGCTCGTCTAAAGCGATGTGTGCTGTGGCTTATTGGCGTTGGATACGTAATGGGCTAATTTATGTCGCATTTATAGCTAGCAAAAGTCGCGTAACACCAAATAAAAATCATTCAATCCCAAGGTTGGAGTTACAATCGGCTGTATTAGCTGCTAGGTTGGCTGATACGATTATAAGGGAACATAAAATCAAACCCGAGCGCAGAGTGTTTTGGAGCGATTCTAGTACTACGCTATACTGGATAAGGAATGCGGCGCGTACTTACAAACCGTACATCGCTTATCGCTTGGGCGAGATCGATGAGATAACACTTATTAGTGAATGGAGATACGTACCAACAAAATTAAACGTTGCCGACTTGGGGACGCGCATAAACTATGATTGTAGTATCCTGGAAAATGAATGGCTAATGGGACCTACCTTTTTACGACGCGAAGAAAGTGACTGGCCAGCTGACGTACTTAATCCTGAAATTAATAATGAAAATGATTTAGAATGTGTAAATATAATACAAACAAAAGAAATGGACTTACCTGTGCCGGAACCATCTAGATTTTCGTCATGGTTGCGCCTACTAAGGGCTACTCATATGGTACTTACGTTTGTAAACAGATGTCGAAAGTGTACCGAAGAAAAGGACGGAACCATGGAGACCGCTGAGAATTTACTTTTAAAGCATTCGCAAGCGCAGACTTTCGAACAAGAAGTGAATGACTTGAAGGCAGGAAAATATATACAAAAAAAATAGTAGAATACTTACTTTATCACCGTTTCTCGACGTTCATGGAGTCTTACGTGCCGGGGGCCGCATTGATGAGGCCGCTGACGTCTCACCTGAGACGAAAAGGCCTGCTATCTTAGATGGGAAAAATTACACAGCTAGGCTGATTATTAAGTTTTACCATACGAGTGCTGCACACGGATACCAGGAGACGGTTGTAAACAATATAAAACAAAAATACTGGATTACAAAGCTAAGACCTGCAGTGAAAAATGTCACATCTAAGTGCATGATCTGCCGATTAAAAAAATGTAAGCCGGAGATACCTAGAATGGGAAGTTTGCCTAGTGCTAGAATGGCTCACCATCAGCGTCCTTTTACTTTCTGTGGCACTGACCTATTCGGCCCCATGGAGGTTACTATCGGGAGACGACGAGAGAAAAGATACGGCGTTCTGTTCACGTGTTTAACAGTGAGAGCCATACATTTGGAAACCGTCGCATCGCTCACGACTGACTCATTCATCATGGCTCTCCGTCGCATGGCGGCGAGAAGGGGTTGGCCTCAACAGATGTTCTCCGATAACGGAACAAACCTGCGAGGGGCGGATGCAGAGCTCAAAAAATCTGTCCTAGAGCTTGACGAGGAGTTCCTCAAGAATGCCGCAATGAATCATGGAGTGAAGTGGACATTCATACCCCCAGCCAGTCCACACTGGGGGGGAGCGTGGGAAAGGCTTATTCGAACTGTAAAAAACTCGCTGAAAGTTATCCTGAAGGAGCGAGCCCCTAAAGAGGAGACCTTGAACACTTTGCTCGCTGAAGTTGAAAACATCGTGAACAGCCGTCCATTGACCCACGTTTCAGTAGAACCCAATAGTCAAGAAACCCTGACACCTAATCACTTCTTAGTGGGTTCCTCCTCTAATTTACCACATCTTGGAGTTTTCGACGGTTCTGAGTTCTACCTTAGAAAGCAGTGGCGTATAGCTCAGTTGTTAGCTGACCAGTATTGGAGACGTTGGGTCAAAGAGATACTTCCCGACCTGGTACCACGAAAGAAATGGCAAGGAGAGCAGAGAGCCTTGCAAGTGGGTGATCTTGTGCTCATAGTAGACCCTGATGGACCACGTAATGTATGGCCACGAGGCATAATACAAGAAGTGTTGCCTGGAAGAGACGGCCGAGTCAGAATGGTAAAAATAAAGACTAAAACTGGAGTATTGACCAGATCTGCAACACGCGTCGCTCACCTATCGATAGGGAATGAGTGCTGCTAGCTCAGCACTAGGGTGGGGTATGTTCGCGACGTAACTTAAAAATCTATGAACTCCTGTAAGAGCCGAGAGAGGCGCGGGGTGCGCGGGGAGCGTTAAAACTCAGCCGAGTTAACCCGTTTGGTGCCGATCTAAATTTCGCGACCGCCGCACGTCTCTTGCGCTCATTAATTTGCATGTATACCGTGTTTTCAAAAATAATATAAATTTCTCGTGTATTTTGGACTTTTACTGGTGCAATCATCACCCAGCTGTTACAACAATGATTTGCTCTCCATACAAAGTTTAATCCCGTTTTTCGTCCCTAAAAGGGATAAAACTTGATATAAATGATAGCCTATGTCCTATTCTGATATATAAGCAGAGGTCGGCGTGGGTGAGCTGTATTCAGCTGTTTGCATAACATGGACATACCTTGTCATGCCCTTGCCCCACGTGCCCCATAAACGAATGAAATGAT
The DNA here is from genome assembly GCA_932273695.1 of Apotomis betuletana. Classification (NCBI taxonomy): domain Eukaryota; kingdom Metazoa; phylum Arthropoda; class Insecta; order Lepidoptera; family Tortricidae; genus Apotomis; species Apotomis betuletana. The sequence goes on from OW026301.1 coordinate 29,666,851, forward strand.
TTTATTTAGGCTGCCATTCTGCTTTGAGCTTTACGTCGCAATAAAAATAATAATATTAGAACCTACGGAACGTGATTAATCTATTTTGTACAGCTTTCTGCTTAAGTGGAAAAACAGTTTTAACGAGTATTAAAGCAAACTTCCTTCGATAATATATTATCCATATGATACTATGACGGTTAATCAAGTGAATAACAAACCTTTTAAGATAGGCAATAAATCTTTTATAAACTGGTCTTCACCTGCTTCTGTCAGTCAGAATTTAGAAGACGTCATCTCTAGAAACCCAGACTTAGATTTTTTTAGAGAGTTTGTCAAAAATCTTTCGGAAGCTTCAGACGTGGACAGCATTCTAATTGTACAATTTATCTCCACTCACTTCATTCAGTGCATGTAGAAAGATCTTTTTCTATCTATAAATGAATATTAAACCCAATGCGAAACTAGTTAAAAATTTAAAATATAGAAAAACGAATAGTCATTTATTACAATAGCACAGAAAATTTACAATAAATAAAAAGCTTAATATTCTTTTTGTACCTAATGTATGTATTTTCATTTTAGTTTAAAAATTTCAGTGTTGTCTTTTTTATTATATTTTATGGGTACACCTTATCCATATTCATATCTACAAGACACACTATATTACATTAATGACGTAAAAATAGCTCACCCACGCCGACCTCTGTATATAAGGTACATAACTGGAAAGTTTCATCATGATTCGTCCAGTAGTTTTTGAGATTAAGTGGAACGTACATCCAAACTTTCACGTTTATAATATTAATATTAGGATAATGAAAGTGAAATTTCAGTTTAGGAAAGTTAAATAAAGTGGACAAGTTAGGAAAGAGACTAGTTAGGAAATAGTCAAGTTTGGAAGTGGACCAGTTAAGAAAGAGACAGGTTGGGAAGTGGACAAGTTTGGAAAGATACAAATTAGGAAGTGGCCGAAGTCGACCGGAGGGCATTATTTGTATCCAAAACATTGTTAGGTGTTGCAATTCATTATACGTGGTGTAGTAATTTTCAAGTGTTGTTCGAGTAAACATGGCACGCATGTTCGCAGAGCCGGACTTCCCGTACCTGGAGGCGCTGGCGCCGTTCCAGCCGCTGGCGATGAAGGCGTTCCACTGCCCCATCGACACCAGCCTCAACTACAGCCAGGCCAACAAGCTGGTGCGCGAGCTGCGGCCGCGCGAGCTGGCGCTGCCGGAGCAGTACGCGCAGCCCGCCTCCGGGCCCGCCAGGTCGGTCCCGTCGTCAAACGTCAACATTTATTTATTACTATTTGAATTTCATCGAAGCGACATCAAAGATCGCGTGTCCCCATTGGCGTATATAGGGGGGTGGCCGGGTGGGCCGTGCCCACCCCAGTATGGTCTAGTGCCCACCCCAGGATTTTGGGTTACCCATAGAAATTCATGGCTTCATCTCAAAAGCCATGGCCAGGCCCCCCCCAGGCCCCGTCTGGAAAATAATCTTAGTTACGCCAATGCGTGTCCCCCTAGCTCTCCCCGGCTGCCTTATTATTTCATAATAATTCATTGCCGACCGATGGCTAAAACTGGCTGCTACCATATAGACCGCATCTGTGCAATGTCCGCCTCGTGTATATCTATAGCAGCGGTGTGTGTGTGTGTGCGCAGGCCGCACATCAGCGCGGACGTGCCGACGGTGGTGCTGCGGCGCGGCGGCGCGTGCGCGGTGGGGCTGCGGCGGCGCGCGGCGCGCGGCGTGCTGGCGGGCGCGCTGGCCGCCGCGCTGCAGCCGCGCCAGCTGCGGCCCGGGCTGCGCGCGGCGCCGCTGCAGGCCGTGCTGGCGCTGCGCGACTCGCGCCTGGAGCTGCGGCCGCTGGAGGCGGCGCTGCTGGGGCCGCCGTCGGGCGGGCCGGCGCTGGCGTGGGGCGCGCTGGACGTGGAGCAGCTGGTGCGCGAGCTGGCGCGCGAGGGGCTGGGCGAGGCGCGCGTGGAGGCGGCGGCGGGCGGCGGCCGCGCCGTGCACCTGGCCAAACACGACACGCTGCTGGTGGTGGAGCGCCACAGCACGCACGTGTTCACGGAGGCGCGCGCGCGCCCGCACGTGCGCGCCAAGCTGCGCAAGGCGCTCGCCGCCTGCCTCAACCATCTGTAGCGCCCGTCCTGCCGAGCCGAACCACTATCGACTGTTCGAGAACTATCATCGTCGGTACGATAACACACACGTTCCTTCTCGTGACACGATTCGACTGCAAATTTTAAACGCGCTCCCGCATCCTCCCCGCTAGCTTTCGCCTGTAATGTACCTAACAAATATGATACAAAAATCCCGTTTGTATTTTTTTTACAATACAGGCGAATACTCGCAGTGAGCGCCGTAAAGGACACTCGATCTGCTATTAACAAACGATTTGCTATGCAAAAAATTATAATTTGTAAGACTAAGTTAAGTGAAATAAATTACAATGTTAAAAAATGTGTTTGCATTTTACTCTTCATAAAACATTGTTTCTATCAAACGGCCCACATCGGATCGGATCGAAAAGAATACGCACGGATGCTGCGACAACCGATCGTGTCCGGCGGCATGTCGATATATACTATCGGGCGGTAACAGCCGTTCGCGGCCGACAGGATAGCCACAAAACAGCAATACTACTTTAACAATACAATATGCTCGATCGGATTATGGCGGAACTAATTGTAAGTACGTGAGAAATTTTAAGACTACTTTAACTGATACTCTGAAAGAGGGGTGTAGATTGCCAAAATGATTTAGTACTTAGATCGATGTTATCAATACCTACCTAGGTATGTAACCTAACATTGTAAAAAAAATATTTAATAAACAATAGTATTTTATGCAACAGTTGTATAAGAGGGGTCAAGGTTATATTTTATCTACGACTCGACATTTAATAAATTAAATACAAATAAACAACAAAGAAAATAATTACATCGTCCCGCTCGAAACCAACAAATTAAAATCATAAATTCTTTATTTGTCCAACATAGGTATACAGGTTGTTACATTATGCTATCGATTCACTATGCGGCGCCTTTCGGCATACAAATTGTAAGGGCATGCATGTCACCTTATTTATACTAAGTACTTAAATTAGGTCTTCCAAAAACTCATTAACAGTGTAGTAGCACTTATCGACTAGTAATTTTTTTAGGAGGGTTTGGAACATACTGAGCTCTTGTATGTGTGTCAGATTTAATTTGTAGTGGTAATTTATTATATATTTTTGGAGCCATTCCAAGTACATTTTTTTGATACAATGCTGTATCAGGTACTACATGATGTAATATCCTATGACGAAGACGTGTGGTGTTGAAAATTAAATAGTCTGATAAACTTTTTTTTTATTGACGCCCTACTGTCAAAAAATATGAACTTATACCTAAAGGTATACGTTCACTATAATTATTATACATCCATGCACAAAAGATAAAACTTATTTTTTTTAATTGGCAGCAATGCCTTAGTACAATAAGTTTTTTTTTTAATTGCAGATTGTGTGAGCTGTTTATTTTGGGGATATATTTAAATGCACATCTGTATAATTTTTCAGCACACTAGGTAACTCCACTAATTATCTGAATGCATACCAGAAAAACGAATGCTGTGCAAAAAAAACAATTGATTAACTAAACATGTCCTACAAAAAATACTTAAACATCATACAAAAAAAAATTAACAAAAAAAAGAACCGACTTCAGTAAAACTAAAAAGCCAACAATAACCCGTTCAAGTACAGATTACATTTGACTCACCATTCGAAGTCGATCCCAAACCACTCAGTTCTTATATTTATATATTATAGTTTACGCGAGGTTTGGCACCGACTATTTTCTATTGTAAATTATTCATGTTGACGCCTAGAGACCTTATACATCTCTGTGGAATTAAATTAATTAAGTAATTATTATTTTATTGCATGTTGTGACACCCAGAGACTTTATACATCTCTGGGTATATTTAATATTATGAATTTAACGTTAAAATTTTATTTTAATGTTCCTACTTAACATTGATTTGGAGTATCTATACATCTCCTTTACGTGTACCAGTGTAATTAGTTATAACACAAATGTAATCACTGTAATTGTTTTAAGTATTATTTACGAAAAAATGACTTACTGTTGAGTTTCTTTCGGCTTTCTTCTCAACAGCGGTCTCCTCTTGCGAAATGCCGGTAGATTCACAATCTGACTTGTAAAAGTGCCCCTGTGGCCTACTTACTGAATAAATTATTTCATTTCATTTCATTTCACTGAAGTCGGTTCTTTTTTTTGTCAAATTTTGTTTTTTTTTGCTTTTTAGTGATTCGTATGTGTGTTGATCATCAGTTTCCTTACACCAAATCCTATTTACTGAATGTAAATTCTTGACTTTATCAATAAATTACCGAAAGCGCCGTACATGTCCCTATAACATTTGAAGAGTTCCCTCGATTTCTCCAAGATTCCATCATCAGATCCCGACTTAGTGCCAACGGGACCAACTCGGAGTTATACCCTTTCGATTAAAAAAAAAATTAAAAATCGGTTCACGATTCTCGGACAAACATCGAACATACATAGATAGAAATACATAGAAAAAAAAAATAGTTCGAATTGAGAACCTCCTCCTTTTTTGAAGTCGGTTAAAAACGAGATAACCTTTTTAACCGAATTCACACCAAAAATATGGTTCGTACATCGGATACATTAGAAAATTTCACCAAAAATACTGACTTGCACACTAATTATCCTCGCACTGCACACTAAGATCCGACTCGGCCGGGTCAGGTTAGGTTAGTTTTTTTTTTTTATATCAAGTAAAACAGTTTTGCAAATACCTTTAAATAGTATATTGAATTCGCATTATTTAGTGTGCATAATTAGTGTGCAAGTCAGTATTTTTGGTGAATCTTTCAAATATTTTGATCGAAAAAAGGGAATATACAGATATCGATTTAAATACATGCCTTTATTTTGTAACCAGTGGTAGTCTGGCCACCGAAACGTGATACTGAATATTACCGCGAAATTTTCAAATTCTTGCTCTAGTATCGCTGTACAAACTAGGACTAAGCAGTTTTGGTACTTTTGACATTAATCTTTTCATCGCCAATGACGGCTATATCCATAGATAAGAGTGTATTACTGGCTATATCTGCACCATTGCATTGGTATCAGTCATTGCTCATTGGCGATGAGAATATCTATGTGCTAGAATTTTAACATTTCGCGGTCATTTTCAGTATCACATTATAACATCGTATAGCAGTGTTTTTTTGGGCAGTAGAGTATAGACTTTAACCCTTAAATGCATACAATTACACTAATTTTATTTCTGAAATGACGTAATTGCCAATGAAATCCACGTCAGTTTGAGACTTAGGGACAATCTTGACAAAGTTTATATTGACTATATACAGGTTTTGACATGTGTCATTTCAGTAACGTGTATATATACATCATCATGCATTTAAGGGTTAACAGACTTTCATAATTTATGTTTTTATATTAGCATTAGTAACTAAGTATATAACTGACAGAAAAAGTACTGGAGTGTGAAAATAATTGAAACTCGTTGGAATACGTGTGGCCCTTCAAGGAGTACACGATCAGCTTTAGGTATAGGTACACATGATAGCACTAATTTTAACAACAATAAGGCTGCAAAGACGCGCCAAGTTTAATCACCAAAATGACAGACTCGTACTGATTATATTTCCTCGCATTAGTCGTGAAAAGCACTATGTTCAGTCTGGGCTGAAAGTGCAATAGATGAACTCGAATTATGCAAGGCTTCATCTGCGAGTCGGCCTACGAAACTTACTCGGGCATCTATTGCTTACTTTGCACCCTTTACAACAATGTACTAGGTATCTAAATAAGGTTCTCGTAAATAAGGTGAAAACAAAAGCAGAACAAATAAAACACGTAGATGCGTTAATATAGCATTTATATCCATAAATAAATATTTTAACACTTATACATTACGTAATAAGTAATAATAAAACCAACTAAATAAGGTTGTGATATCAAACGCCGCGCGCTCTGAGACCCGCGCCGCTAGTACTGTAGGTATAGGCAGACATTTTATTTTAAGAAAATCGAAACGGCCCCTATCTCCCCTATTGAAATGCGTTAGGTAAACAGTAATATCATCTTGGGTCCCCAAAATATAAGTCTCAGGCCAACTAGTAAAAAAAACACAACCTATGAACGTGATATTACCCGAAACATCTAGACACGTCACACGTCTTACGACACCGATATTGTATCATTTGTGAAAGTGTTCACAAAAGTGTTGAAAGTGTTGTTTCGTAGGCGCCTGTTCCGGCGTGCTCGGCGCAGGCGCGCGCGGGCTCGGAGCGGCGGCTGCGACTATAGGTATACGTCTACCGAGTTATCGCACACGGCGCTGCGGACGCCGCCCTATCCTATCATATCAATATCACCCATCTCATCGTCATCACATCACCCTGCAGCCGCACCCTTTTGCCATCACTATACACTTGTTCTTTCTTACGAGTCTGTCTTTTGAACAGTGTTCTCGCTTAGTTCTCACGCTGTTAAGCTACGCCGCTAATTATTAAAAGAAAATCCAAAAAATATATTCATATGGCATAATTCCGAGTGACGTTTCGCTTGCAGTTTGCCTTTAGTCAACCGAGCGAGCGAAGCGTCCTCGTTTCAGCTTGGCAATGATTCTTTCGTGTTCGAATTTTGAATGTTCGGATCTCTAGATTTCCGGCTGCTGTCGCTTACAGGCCGCATTTCTCAATCCATTCTATGAGCAGGATCTATAATTATATACCTAGAATTAATTGTCGATGAAATTTTTCGATATTTTTCAAAATGTCAGTTGAAACAGACTCGCGAGGACTATAGTACCTACAGCTCACAGAGTAGCTCTTAGCGTGTCACATAATAAACTATTATATTACAAACCATTAATTTAAGTACTTATTGTTCGAATTGTAACAAATGACTATTCAAGCGGAAAAGCCTAACAACGCAAGACCATCGTTCCTCGACATACATAAGCTAGCCAGCAGTATCGGACATCCAACATTTCTAGTAATTGACAACATTTCATATTTTTAAGAGTTCTAAAAAAAGGAGGTTCTCAGTTTGACCTGTAAGTATGTACCTATGTGTATGTATGTATGTTTGTCCGCCATTATCTCGCTTTTAGCTGAACCGATTTTGATGTAGTTTTCAGAAGAGTATTTGATACACTTAGGCGAAGGTTTTAGAAGGGGGTTCTTGTATTCAAGGTCCGCCGCATATCGCGTACCACTCCAACAAGGCGACCGCGGGGGAGTGATCGGCGGGGAGGCGGCAGACGTCACGTGACTTACCATCTTACCATCGCAGCGGCAACTCGGCCCGCATTACATTTATTGTATATTTTTATAATTAAATAAGTAACTAAACATTTGAGTTCATCATCAGCATCCCAAACTACGGATAGCCCCCAAACATATTTTCGTTCGCGATTATAAAGTTGTTCAAGAACAACTTTATAATCTTGCACAACATAATATCGAACAACTTTTGAATTTTCGTCTGATAGTCATCACGTCATGTTCCTATGCTTCCATCATCAGGAAGGTATCTCCTCAACGGTTGGAGTTAGGGGATAATTAAAACGAGATGCATGCAAACTGATCTGATCACCCTGCTATATGTAATAAGCATTTTATTTAAATCACTAAAAACCGGCCAAGAGCATGTCGGGCCACGCTCAGTGTAGGGTTCCGTAGTTTCTCATCCTTCACAATAGACTTAAGTTACCAGAAAGATTTCAAGCTCTATAAAAAGGTCGTAAACGCCAAAGTAACTGTAGTTACTTATTACCTTCTGGAAGTCAACTTACGTCCTTTTAAGAAAATTATGAAATTTTGCGATAACTCAAAAACGGCTGGACCGATTTTGTTCAATATAGTTTTCATTGGAAGTACTTATAAGGTCTCATTTTCATGAATTTTCCCATAATTTTTTGACCCGTGGTTGAAAAGTTAGAGGGGGGGGACACTATTTTTTTTATTTTCGGAGTGAATATTTACAAAACTGCCGACTTTATAAAAAAATAATGTTTGAAGACCCCTATTATTTTCAAAAGACCTATTCAACGAAACCCCACACACTAGTGTTGGAATGAAAAAAAAAATTACCCCCACTTTAGGTGTTCGAGGTACCCCAAAAAAAAATTTTTTTTTAGTTTTTATTTTATCGTTGTGTCGGCGTAACACTCATACAAAATTTCAGCTTTCTAGTACTAATGATCACGGAGCTAAGCCGCGGACGGACAGACGGACATGGTGAAACTATAAGGGGTTCCTAGTTGACTACGGAACCCTAAAAATGCAAAGACTTCAAAAGGTGATTCAAATGTAATCTGTGTATGAACGGATTATTTTTGGCTTTTCAGTTTTTTTTTTGAAGTATATTCTTTATTTGTTATTTTTTTTTTTGGGTGTACTCGACGCAAAGCTCTCTCTCTATTAATTTCCACGTATTAGAAATATGAAACGTTGTCAATTTCGAGACGGACCAGCTCTCGGGCTCCATTGAAAGATACAAGGGACATTGGAATACTGTGCAACCTCGTGATAGAGATACGTCTGAGTGGGTTTCACATTCTTACCTAAATAATTTACTTTCTATTTTGTGAACTCGTGTTCTTGTGTGCCGGTGTACATCTCACCGTGGACATGATAATACTTACAACAGTGCCAATGCATATATACAAAATCGAGGTCCGTCGAAAATAATCGAAAGCTTCTGGATATACCAATAGATGGCGCTACCGTATTTAGCCGGGCCTGAGCGAGGTCTGTGGGACGGAAACCTAGCTTTCTGAAATGCCGATGCCGCCGTCTACGACTAGTTTTAATTTTCGGGGGACCGCGACTGTATGTACATCGGCAGTCCTCTCAAATAATTCGTTCATGATCTTATTTAACAGTTTTGATATGAACAGTCGCGCGCGGCGGCGTCGTCGGTCACTTCGAGACAGTTTCGGGCCGGCGCGGCGTCACATTAAGTACCGGTAAGTCGCGAATACAGCTAACATTCAGCAGTCACGGAGAGCGTCGGATATCCGATTGAATCGGCGCTCGAACGGTGCACCGTAATCTACTACATATATCGAGTAGGAAAATACATATATTAGTTAATATCAAACGAGGTAAAACATCACACGACGAATAGTGGCGCGGCGTGCGGGACACTGAGATGCGGTGCTCGAGCTCAGGCCGGGCGGCGGCCGGAGCGGCGCGGAGCCGGGCGGCCGGAGCCGGGCGGCGGGCGGCGGCGGCGGCGGCCCTACGCGTTGAGGTCGATGTCGGCGAACAGGTCGCCGCGCGTGGCCACGGTGAGCGCGTAGTGCGCGTGCAGCTGCTGCAGCAGCTCGCGCTCGTCCAGCGGCTCCAGCGCCTCCACGCGCGCGCGCTCCTCCGAGCCCAGCGCGCGCCACACCTGCGGGCACGCACACACACGCTCAGGGACGCGCACGCGCACACGCTAGCGCCGGCACGCGCACGAGCGGGCGAGCGGGCCCCCTAGCCACGAGGCGTGAGGGGCCCCCTCCCCTATCTAAAAATGCTCTTCAACAAATCAAATAGTAGGTAGTAGTATTTTAAATGATCAATAAGGATAACATTAAGTATGGCACAAGTCCTACTCCTGAGCTTGGGGCCCCCGGACTGGCCGGGCCCTAGCCCCAGCCTTGTGGGGATAAATAGGGCACTGGGGGCGAGTGTGCCACCTTGCCGAACTCCGAACTTTATAGGGAGTCGACCACTTAAGTACGCGTGTACAGTCGAGTTCATTTACATCTACACACTTACGAGAATAAAAATATTTGAACACGACCCTATTGTCAGGAGCATAAAATCGTGTTCAGATATTTATGTTCTCGTAAGTGAACACGACCCTATTGTCAGGAGCATAAAATCGTGTTCAGATATTTATGTTCTCGTAAGTGTGTAGATGTAAATGAACTCGACTGTACCTAGTGTGATTTCGGCAAGTCGTTTTTTGTCCGAGACGCGAGTTTCGAATCACTCGGTTTCCTTAAGAACGAGTTTATTCGAGAGAAGCTTTGATGAAGCGGTATCGAAGCTGTTCCACAGACCACCAGGTCCCACCTGTCCCACCTGTCCCACCTGTCCCACTGACCGTGTCCATGTCCCAGGCGCGCGCGCTGCTGTAGCCGGCGCCCAGCAGCCGGTCGGCGGCGGCCTGCGGCGCGTCCCGCTGCCGCGCGCCACCAGGTCCCACCTGTCCCACCTGTCCCACTGACCGTGTCCATGTCCCAGGCGCGCGCGCTGCTGTAGCCGGCGCCCAGCAGCCGGTCGGCGGCGGCCTGCGGCGCGTCCCGCTGCCGCGCGCCACCAGGTCCCACCTGTCCCACCTGTCCCACTGACCGTGTCCATGTCCCAGGCGCGCGCGCTGCTGTAGCCGGCGCCCAGCAGCATAGGCGTATCTAGGGGGTGACCGGGTGGGCCGTGACCACCCCAGTATGGTCTAGGGCCCACCCCAGGATTTTGGGTTACCGATAGAAATTCATGGCTTCATCTCTTAGGATATGGCCAGGCCCCTCCCTAGGCCCACCCCAGGCCCCCCCTGAAAAATAATCTTAGATACGCCAATGCCCAGCAGCCGGTCGGCGGCGGCCTGCGGCGCGTCCCGCTGCCGCGCGCCACCAGGTCCCACCTGTCCCACCTGTCCCACTGACCGTGTCCATGTCCCAGGCGCGCGCGCTGCTGTAGCCGGCGCCCAGCAGCCGGTCGGCGGCGGCCTGCGGCGCGTCCAGCTGCCGCGCGCCACCAGGTCCCACCTGTCCCACCTGTCCCACTGACCGTGTCCATGTCCCAGGCGCGCGCGCTGCTGTAGCCGGCGCCCAGCAGCCGGTCGGCGGCGGCCTGCGGCGCGTCCAGCTGCCGCGCGCCCACCGAGCCGCAGCCGCGCGCCACCAGGTTGCGGATCATCACTTCCCCGAACTGCACACACGACGCACCATGATACAGTGCACGATGGAACGTGACGACGAGAACTTGTCGTGTATCTCGGATTCTCATCACTACTAATGTTTAGTTTTAAAGGTTTCCATCTTTTCAGTAATATGAAAATTTTGTTTGTTCAGAATTACACAGAGATAGAAATCTATAGAAATAAGCATCCATAAGAATAAGAATCCATAGAAATAATAGAATGTGTAGTGTAATCAGGGAAAGCGGTAGTTGTAAAAACGTAAATTTTATATGTAGAATCGCATATCTTATGTTATGAGACATGCGGTGAAATCGTGAAAGCCCTCGAGACTCACCTTATCGTCGAGGTTGCACTGCTCGTAGACGACGAGCACCTGCTTGGGGAAGTGGTCGGCCAGCAGGCGCAGCAGGCGGCCGGCGGCGTCCTCGCGCAGGTAGACGAGCACGCACTCGGCCAGCACGAGCGTGGGCGCGTCCTGCCTGGCTTGGGCGTGTGCCAGCGCGCGCCGCACGCCGCGCTCGTCGCGCAGGTCCACGCCGCACAGGTGGTACCCGTCCGCGTGCAGCTCCGCGCCGCGCGCGCCCATCGCCACCTCGCCGTCTGCCACACCCGTGCAACACTACATTGTTTGACCACTCACTCCGATAACCTATTGTGACATCCACTCATCCTTTAGAAGAGCGAGCGGGGCGAACGAGGATAAATATAATTTGAGCGCCACGATGGCTTTTAGTATTTAGTCGCGTGTTAAACGCTCTACTTTTCACATTGCCTGTGAGAAAATGAAAAATACTTTCAAACAATCAATCTACAAATTATAACGGGTCTAACGCGATATTTCTTATTTACCTTCATAATCTAACGTTAGTCTAAATATCGCGTTAGACCCGTTATAATTTGTGTTAATTATGTGTACAAACCGCGAGAGTATAAAGTGTCACAAATCAATGACCTTAGCCATGGTGACGCCCTCATTCATTCGCCCTTAGTTAAATAAACGGCCCTCCACCACGCCCCCGCGGGCCACACGGCGGCGGCGAGCCCCGCGCCAGCAAGGCCAAAATAATCTACTTTTTGAGCAAGATAATGAAAAACAGGTATTACTTAAAAAAAAAACTTTTTAAAGAAAGACTATGTACCTTCATTAGTAATTTTCTCAAGCAGCTGCTTGTTACGCTTGATGATCTGGCACTTTTTGGCTGTGACTGTGGGGAAGTCCAACTCGATGAAGTTCTCAACGGCCTGCGTCACATCCCGCAGCCGCCAGAACAGGGTGTCGAACCCGCAGCCCAGGTTCAGGATCTGGCATTTGCTGTCGCACCGCTGTAACCAGTTCCGTCTCCATCAATCGATATGTATACTTACCATACACTTATCTGATCATGCAAAATACTTTCTGGAAGAGCCACTAACAAACAAATTAACTTATTAGGCATAATAATAACTATTTCATTTCCTTCTTTCATTCAGTGTATCTATAGACTCAAACTGCTCCATCATATCATCATACTCATTTCATTCATGTCTTTCATTTCGTTCACTGGTTCATTTGAATGATGCAATGTAAGAAGTATTCAAAAAAAGTATACAAAATTAATACTAATGGTGTATTAGAAAAATGTGACTCATCTCAAAATAATGTGCAAATTATATTAATTAACATTGTCAAAGCATCATTCGGTTCAGATCATATTGAGTGGTGAGTGGTTTATCCTTCAGTGAGTGAGTTACTGTCATGAATAAAAACACCTCTAACATGATCACTATCTATAAGCAGCAAAGGCCAACCTGATTAGCAGAGCGGTGATGTTTTGCATGGATAATTGTAATATGCAAATAGGAGATAAGATAGAGCTGTCTAACTGCACACTTAAGGTACAAGAGGAGCACGAGCCTCACCCCGGTGGGACCGCTCACCTCGAGAAACTGGTGGATGAACATCTCGACGGCGCGCACGCGCGCGTAGTATCCGCGGTGGATCTCGGGCGCGTGGCGCTCGGTGCGCGGCCGCGCGAACAGCCGCACGTATGGGTCGCTCCAGTAGCCCAGCTCCACGGCGCCACGCTTGCATTCTGTGGCGTCCGAGTTCGTCGCCGCCACCGCCTCGTCCTCCTCCGACCACGACACCAGCTTGTTCATGGCGCCACCATCCCCCGCCGCATCCCAGCGCGCCAGCTCGGCGCGAGACCTGCCGCTGCCGCCCGACTAGAGCCCGCTCCTCGTCTACCTACGGCTACGCGAACACGTCTAGCGAACCGAGACAGATTCCGAAAGTTATGTATTGTAGAGCGTATATTCAGTGAGAAAATTAGCGAAACAAACTGACAGCTAAATCAGCAGACTGACAGAATACAATACAGTAACCACAGATAAGATTAAAAGTTCATCAACACAGATTTTAATAGGATGACTTTTAACCATTGACTCATCAGTGATACTCATCACTGTATCAAAGAATGTAAACTAACTACTAACTTTTGGCGACGGGCGAAACTAGCGGCACTTTCGATTTCATAATATGATATTTTTTTAGAAATAGCTGAAGTCTAGGAGCTAGCAAAACACCTTTAATATTTATTAAATCACTATATTATACAATTTGTTCACTGTAGTTTACCTTACAAAACTTGTTCACGTCAAAAGCGGCCACAATAGTTTCGGGCAAGTTTTTAGAGACAACAAAAGAACAAGAAATTGTGTATAATGATTTAATAAACACTAAAGGTGTTTTTCTACCTCCTAACATCTTGCGATTACTGAAAATTGATCTGGTTTGGAATAATAAAAATTCGTAAGTGGCGCTAGTTTTGCATTACCCGTCCCCTTAACTTGCACTAGTTGCACTGTATACTCACATGATACTCACCGACGACTCATCGAGATCAAGCGAAACCTTCTTCAATCACCTGTTTTGGCAAACGAACCCTCGATTAACGATGATACCAGATGCTGAACGCGGTTTTCGTATATCGTTACTTGTCATTACTTGTTTAGTAGTTTCAGAACATTCTCTTAACTGTCATGCGTCACATGTGTGTCATTGTCATTGGCGTCATTGCATTGCGTGTTGTGATTGTGATTTGAAACAATTCATATGATAAAGTTATTTTATTTTGCCGCTAGTTAAAAAGAGAAAATGTCACAATACGTTTATATAACGTATCTATAGTATATTAATATTATTCATCGGAAAAGTAGTCCAGTCTACATCGTATAAGCATGTCGTAAAGTGTTGCATAAAAATTAATTATCATGTCTGCAAATGAGGGTTTACCCGTGATATTAGTTAGCGCAGTAGATGCTGCTGCCGCGTCAGTGATAATATCAGGTAACAAAAAGAATTGGGTACTGTTTCACCGTTCCTCCTACAGTCTTTTCAGAGGTTTCAAACTCATGGTAAATGTGTTTTGTTTCTCTTTCATATACCGGGTGTTTTCCGTGGACAAAAACGAGCCAATCTTGTTTTTTCGAGATAACCCTTACCTGTTTGGTGAAAGTAAAAGCAGTTGTATCCAAGATATTCAAAGTTCATTGGAATATGTGACAGGACCTTAGCCTATACCAGCTAATGAAGGCTAAAGAAATTTTGTGCTTATATTATGTTTAGGTTCAGTAAGATTTTTTATGCCACTCATTCAATGAAAATCACTACATAGTATAAAACAAAGTTGCTTCCTGCTGTCTGTCTGTCTGTCACTATGTATGCTTGCTTAGATCTTTAAAACTACGCAATGGATTTAAAGCCTGACCAGAAATATATGAGGATGCGCCATATTGCGGAATTTCACTGGAACTAATTTCTTACACTGGCAATGATTTATATGATAGTTTATCAACTATGTCAATATCATTCGTGGGGGTTTCTTTAAATTTAAATCAAAAATATTTAAAAATATCCAAAGAAAATCATTCACAATTGTGAACGTAATATTATAAATAATGTGTACACTTGTTTACTAGACGAAACACAGTCAGGAAAATAGTGCATTCCATTAAATAATACCGCGAGTTTACCATAGGAACTGATAGGTATTTAAACTAATGTCATTATAGTGCGATTGCGATTGGTTGCAAAATTGCTGCCATATAAATCTTGTAAATAACGCCCTCTTGACAATCCTCATATATTTCTGGTCAGGCTTTAGATGTGTTTTATTTTTGATAGATGAGTGATTAAAGAGGAAGTTTTATATGTATAATACATGCATAATATAGCTTTGAACCCGTGCGAAGGTGGGGTGAGTCACTAGTTTCATAATAATCAGCTACTTGTGAGTTTCTTAATTTAGGTCTGAATGATCTAAATCAAATGTTCATTGAGATCAGAATATCTTTGGTGGTGGTGATATTCATGGCAATATTTCAGCTGATTCAGATTTGATTATATTATTTTAGTTGTACTACATACAGGAGCACCCAGATGGGACTGGACAATTCCAGCTCTTGTTCATTCAAATGAAAGGTAAAAGCAACAGGTTCCCCTCCCCTATACATACAACATACCTTTTTTTTGAGGGTGGGAAGCAAAGATCAACACACAAAACAAGGAAAAGTTGAAAAGGTATTTTGGTATTTAGGTGGTGGAGTGGCAGACACTTGGCATGTTGGACTGGTAAACTTGAGATACCAAGTTTGATCCTAGGTCTCTTAAATTTTTTTGTTTTTCAATCATTGTATCAATGCGCTCCCGTGGCAGACTGTCTGTTTCTAGGGTAGTTTTAATTTATTATCCTGGTGGTTTTGAAAGTTTTGATGGGTGTAAGAATTTCTACATAGGACTTTAGAAGAGTTTGCAGACGGCATAAGCCATTGGGGTTGGAGTCCTTCAGCTTGACAATCAGTGGTGTGGCATTTGTGACATCTATAGAATCCAGTTTCCATACATCTACCAACTCATTTTATGTATTTAACACACAAGTTCTATCAAAAGTTACTTGCAGCTCTTAAAGGAAACCTACATTAATGTAACAATTTTGTTTTATAGTAGCCAGATAAGTTAACACGGGTCACAATTCGACGTCTTATAGGGGCACTTATTTTGCCATCTATGGTGCACAAGAATTGAACGGATACAATGTTTCCGTTTCAGAAATTATAGATGACGGCAGTCCGGCCGTGCGATGCAACGGCGTGGAGCACGGCGAGCCGGCGGGCGGCGCGGTGTGGGAGCTGCGCAACAAGTACTACACGGCGGCCGCGCGCCTGCTGCCGCTGCTCGACGGCGCCGCGCCGCCGTCCGGCCTGGACGTGCAGGCGCACGTCATCTACCTCACCGAGGACGAGGTCAGCCTACATTACGGGGCGGAACGTCCGAACGCGCCAGTGATATGCACCTACACCTCCTAGTTTCGTAAGATCGGGGTCGCGGGGCCACCGGAACGGGTAGCCACGTGACTGACATAATGTCGCATGCCGCAGTGCTCGGAGGCGGCGGCGTGCGCGCGGCGCGGCGCGGCGGCGGCGGCCCCCTCAGGCGGCGTGCGGCTGGTGGCGGCGCGCGCGGCGCACGAGCCGCCGGCGCTGGTGCGGTGGGCGAGCGCGCGGCGCTACGAGCTGGTGGCGCTGCAGGCGGCGCCGGAGCCGGCGGAGGCGGGCGGCGCGGCGCGGCTGCGCGAGGCGCTGCACGCGCACGCGTGGCCGGGCCTGCGCCGCGCCGGCGCCTCCTCCGCACCCGCACCCGCGCCCGAGCCGGGGGACGACCGAGGTGAGACCACTTCGAATTTCTATATTATCTTATCTCACATGAAATAGCAGCATTTTGTGCCGGGGTTTATAATGTATGAAGCGAGTCATTTCGAGAAGAGAAGCTAGCCGGTAGATAAAAACCGGCCAAGAGTATGACGGGCCGGCTCAGTGTAGGGTTTCGT
Source organism: Apotomis betuletana (assembly GCA_932273695.1). NCBI lineage: Eukaryota > Metazoa > Arthropoda > Insecta > Lepidoptera > Tortricidae > Apotomis > Apotomis betuletana. The sequence goes on from OW026301.1 coordinate 29,683,700, forward strand.
ATTTGCCCATCCTTCACAATGGACGGGCTTAAAACAGCGCTTGCCGCGTGGTGTCCTTATACTTCGAACGTTACACGTATAGATAGGTATTTTTACAATAAATCAAAGCAGAAGAAGTTGAGTGAAACTAATTTAATCGTCATTGAATCAAATCAATCTAATTGAATCGATGATTGATTATTTGAAATAAAATTGTTTGATTATATATTTTAAACCTACTTCAAAAAGAGGAAGTTCTCAACTCGTCTTTTATAAAACGATATGGAAAATTATTTTTAAGTTTGAAATTTTAAAAGGATAGTCTCATATCATTTTGGTAAAAAATTGACTACAAAATACACGAGGAATCAAAGAAACTCTTCAAATAGGTATCATAGGCGCAAACTTATACTATCGATTTCGGCATTTTATAGTGTTATTTGCAGTTGCTCTCGGAAAGTGAAATGCTAGTAGACTAAGACATGTTGGACTGCCTTTGTTTACTGGTACTTACAGAATTAAGTTCATTAATTCACTAAACATCATTTGTACGAGTTTCGATACGAATATATCGACACAAGTTTCTACTCAGGCATGAAATTAGTTAACGATAATCGGATGATGAATGTCCTATTTTTGCTAATGCGACTTAATTTGATGTTGGACCCTAAAAGAAGCTACTGGATCTCAAGATTGGCCAGATGTATACGTGTGCTATTTCCGCTAATTCGGCTGAAAGAAAGATCTAAACTGAGTAAGTTTACCGTGACCCGAGCTGGTGAGTAATTGACCCGGTGACGGTGAGCGAAGCGTCTCCGTTTCAGCTCGGCCCTAAATGAAAGAACGATGTTTGGATGTTCTCGCCTTATTTCTGTTTGATTCGGTACGTTTACATTCACAACCTAGTGCTAAATATTATTTTTAGGGTTCTAGTAACCGTCAAGTATGTCCGTATGTCCCCAGCTTAAGCTCAAATCAAAGACTGTTCATACTAGAAAAATGCAATTTGGCATGGATATACAATAGTCACGCTGACAAAGAAAGGATTTCCAGTAGTAGGCTATATAGTTAATTTTAAAGGAAAATTATCATAGCAAATTAGGTTTTACAAGTTTTCGAGCAATAGTAAAATCCCATAGAAAATTACTCGTACGACGTTGTTAGTTGTGGAAAGCAGTTATACTAAACAATCACTCTCAATCAGGATAATCGCCATTCAAATAGAAAGTTATTTTAAATGAACCTCTGACAAACTAACTCGTCTAGCGGTAATCAGAATGACGTATACTTAATCATATTTGTTTTTTTTTTTTAATGTTAATGGCGTCTGGCCGACCATTTTTATTTGCTTATTCAAAATAAAATTTGCCCAACTCTGGTTTAAGTTATAAAAGACTAGCTTTTGCCCGCGACTACGTCCGCGTGGAACTTGGAAGTATGGAAGCAACCTCGTACAATACGATAGATACCCATATCCACCTAATCACTTTAATTAATAAAAGGGATTATAAGAAGCGCCTAAGCAAATGTAAGAGCAATTGTGCTTTTGGTCTAATAATTACATTTCCTACAGGGTCATCAATGTCATCATGAATTACTTACTCACTTTTCAATCTTTTTAGGGATAATTTCAAGGATGAAAACTATCCTATGTCCTTCCTCGGATCTTAAACTATCTCCATGCCAAATTTCATCAAAATCGATTCAGCGGTTGAAGCGTGAAGAGGGAACAGACAGACAGACACACTTTCGCATTTATAATACTAGTATGGATAATGAATTGAATATTTTATATAAGTCATTTTGACACTTAGACTTAGGTACATGATTGTCTACATTATCTTTGGTTGTAACTAATAAGTGACCAGATACTGAGGTGTGAAGTTTCTTTATCTATTAAAGAATCTTTCTGTGACTGTTTCCTTGCCATTCCATTATGTCGGCATTTTCCAACCGCGACTTAATAAATATTTGTCTAAATGCTTATTTTGTCATTTTACTATCAGTATGTTCTGCTACTAGGTATGTCGATTCGCTATTAGCACATTTCGCTTATTCGGCCATTTTGTAAACAAATACCTCGTACAACAGTTCAATTTTATACTGTCATTATATTATTACGGAATTTTATGTGCTAGGACATTTTACCACCGTGACCTGACACATATTAGACCTTCTCACATGGTCATTCTTCAAACTGGTCTTTACGAGCCTAATCGGCAATATAGTGAACAAGGTTTCAGTATCGTATGACTCACGACGGCATGTCCCTCGGCAGACTCGGAGTCGGCCTCGTCGGAGTCGTCGTGGGGCTCGTGGGTAGGCGCGGAGCCGGAGTCGGAGCCGGAGCCGGAGCCGGCGCGCGCGGCGCAGTTCGCGGAGGCGCTGGCGCTGCTGCCCGCGGCCGCGCGCGGCGCCGGCGCCGGCCCGCGCGACGACGCGGCGCGCCGCCTGCACGCCGAGCAGCTCGTCGCCGTCTTCTGTCGCGCGCTCGGCCCCGACCTGCGCCGGGACACGCCCTAGGGGAGCGGGAGGGGGCGGGGCAGTGAAACGAGACGTGTGTGACGTACAATAAGTATAATTGTAAAAAACGATACGAACGCCCGATATGTGTGCGGCCGGCGGGCGACGCGTCCTCGTCGCGAAGCCTCGCCCTCTGTGACGTTGTCGTATATGATCGTGATGTATAGAGACCTAAAGCTACCCTCCTCCGATAAAACTATGTCACTCGCAATAAAATCAACGCAACTTTAATCTCCGCCGTTTGTTCTCGTCCCCTAAATCTCCTAGTGTAACAACGGTATATAAATTCATTTGATAATTCATGTAAACCACTAAACGTAACAATATAACGACATCACCCGTTCCTTACCATAAATACATAATTCTATTTGAACTCACATTTTTGTAAATATATTTAACATAACGATATAGGCCCCCGCCGTCGCGCGACACCACGTCTCTCTCGGGCGAGTGATTGTGTCACAGACAACCCCCACTAGACGGAGCATGTAAGGCGACCCGCGCTCACCAACGATATGGTACGGCAGAACATTAAAGTATGAACACGGCGACCACCGTTTAGTTGCGTCCTTGTTTATGATCCATGCGTACGTCAACGAAAAAAGAAATTAAATAAGTAACATGGTAAATTGTAGTGTTAAGTGGTGTAGAGAGACCTCATGAACATGAACGCAACTAAACGGTGGCGGCCGTGTTGATACTTTAATGTTCTGCCGTACCATATCGTTGGTGCGCGCGGGTCGCCTACGGGTCGCCTTACATGCTCCGTCTAGTGGGGGTGGTCTGTGGATTGTGTAAATGCTATCAACGATAACAAAAACGGGAATTCCAAATAACACTAACAACTGCTGTGCACGACAGTTTGATAAACTAGATTTTGTTATACTTCGAAAATAAAATCGATGGAAGTGTTGGCGTCGGGTCGCGGGCGGCGGGCTCCGTAAAGTTTACAGGTGTCGTTTAGGAACTCGTGTAAAATTAATTGAAATGCATCATAACAACCTCGGAGCGCCTCGTGTCCTACCGATCCCTTAACCTAGACTACAGGTAGAGAGGAAACATTTGGATAAAATCACTAGTGCGTGCTCTGAAACTTCTCTAACAAGCTTAAAGCTACTAATATTAGCACCGGTTTTCTGTAAAACTTTAGCTCACAACACGGTCGTTGAATAATTAGATTAGTATATTAATATGTTAATTGATAATTTAAACTACGAAGCGTTTAGTTCCGACTCCTCGCGCCTGGCGCAAAAAATATCACATGAGCGAAGGCACTTCGGAGCGAAGCCGCGGGCTGCGCGAGTATGTGCGCGCGCCGCGGCCGGGGCGGGGCCGCCGCGACTGGGGATTGGTCCAACCTACGTGTCCACAGTGGAACGTGTGGCCACCACGTCACTGCGCAAACAACAAATCTACGAACTATAACGAAAAATTATTGGAAAATATCCAATAATCAAAAATATTGTGACGTACCTAATTTTAGGGACAAAATAAATGGAAAATCTTGTCATAATATCGCATCCTAAAAGCTGGCTATTCCCCACTCTCTTTCTATTTTTGTCTAATAAATACTTAAATAGGTACTTGTAACTTTTGCAGTTGACAATGAATCTAGTTCGACCTTCTATGTCGCACACGCATCTATACAACGCGAATGGTCGATTAAAATGGAATCTTTTATCGATTTATATCTAATTTTAAGGGTTAATTAAAATGTAATGTGTCACAGTTCAGTTTCCGTCTGGCACGGCAATTTAAATTTCAGTTTTTGATAATTATTGTACATCTCCTGCTGCTATTCGCAAACGTACCTATATACTGGGAGTCGCACGAGTGCAGCGAGAGGAGACGTTCGATATCACATGTCGGCCGCCTCCCGTATCACATACCTAAACATAGGTACTGCAGACGGACGCGTGCAAGCGGACACAGCACGGTTTATATTATTGGAATCCGACAATTCTGTCATCTAGTTTAATATGTTCTCTTCGGAGCTTGTGTCACGAGCGGAGCTTGTGTCGCTCGCGGGATCCTGCGGACAGACGGCCGTCAGCAGCGGTGCAGCAGCTGCGGCTGCGCGAGCAGCGCGGCGAAGTACTGGTGCGCGAGCGTGGCGATGTACTGGTCGGCGCCGGCCGGCCACCAGCCCTGCAGGAAGCGATGTGTCCGCCGCGCACTGTCCTGCGGACAGACGGCCGTCAGCAGCGGTGCAGCAGCTGCGGCTGCGCGAGCAGCGCGGCGAAGTACTGGTGCGCGAGCGTGGCGATGTACTGGTCGGCGCCGGCCGGCCACCAGCCCTGCAGGAAGCGATGTGTCCGCCGCGCACTGTCCTGCGGACAGACGGCCGTCAGCAGCGGTGCAGCAGCTGCGGCTGCGCGAGCAGCGCGGCGAAGTACTGGTGCGCGAGCGTGGCGATGTACTGGTCGGCGCCGGCCGGCCACCAGCCCTGCAGGAAGCGATGTGTCCGCCGCGCACTGTCCTGCGGACAGACGGCCGTCAGCAGCGGTGCAGCAGCTGCGGCTGCGCGAGCAGCGCGGCGAAGTACTGGTGCGCGAGCGTGGCGATGTACTGGTCGGCGCCGGCCGGCCACCAGCCCTGCAGGAAGCGATGTGTCCGCCGCGCACTGTCCTGCGGACAGACGGCCGTCAGCAGCGGTGCAGCAGCTGCGGCTGCGCGAGCAGCGCGGCGAAGTACTGGTGCGCGAGCGTGGCGATGTACTGGTCGGCGCCGGCCGGCCACCAGCCCTGCAGGAAGCCGATGTGTCCGCCGCGCACTGTCCTGCGGACAGACGGCCGTCAGCAGCGGTGCAGCAGCTGCGGCTGCGCGAGCAGCGCGGCGAAGTACTGGTGCGCGAGCGTGGCGATGTACTGGTCGGCGCCGGCCGGCCACCAGCCCTGCAGGAAGCGATGTGTCCGCCGCGCACTGTCCTGCGGACAGACGGCCGTCAGCAGCGGTGCAGCAGCTGCGGCTGCGCGAGCAGCGCGGCGAAGTACTGGTGCGCGAGCGTGGCGATGTACTGGTCGGCGCCGGCCGGCCACCAGCCCTGCAGGAAGCCGATGTGTCCGCCGCGCACTGTCCTGCGGACAGACGGCCGTCAGCAGCGGTGCAGCAGCTGCGGCTGCGCGAGCAGCGCGGCGAAGTACTGGTGCGCGAGCGTGGCGATGTACTGGTCGGCGCCGGCCGGCCACCAGCCCTGCAGGAAGCGATGTGTCCGCCGCGCACTGTCCTGCGGACAGACGGCCGTCAGCAGCGGTGCAGCAGCTGCGGCTGCGCGAGCAGCGCGGCGAAGTACTGGTGCGCGAGCGTGGCGATGTACTGGTCGGCGCCGGCCGGCCACCAGCCCTGCAGGAAGCGATGTGTCCGCCGCGCACTGTCCTGCGGACAGACGGCCGTCAGCAGCGGTGCAGCAGCTGCGGCTGCGCGAGCAGCGCGGCGAAGTACTGGTGCGCGAGCGTGGCGATGTACTGGTCGGCGCCGGCCGGCCACCAGCCCTGCAGGAAGCCGATGTGTCCGCCGCGCACTGTCCTGCGGACAGACGGCCGTCAGCAGCGGTGCAGCAGCTGCGGCTGCGCGAGCAGCGCGGCGAAGTACTGGTGCGCGAGCGTGGCGATGTACTGGTCGGCGCCGGCCGGCCACCAGCCCTGCAGGAAGCCGATGTGTCCGCCGCGCACTGTCCTGCGGACAGACGGCCGTCAGCAGCGGTGCAGCAGCTGCGGCTGCGCGAGCAGCGCGGCGAAGTACTGGTGCGCGAGCGTGGCGATGTACTGGTCGGCGCCGGCCGGCCACCAGCCCTGCAGGAAGCCGATGTGTCCGCCGCGCACTGTCCTGCGGACAGACGGCCGTCAGCAGCGGTGCAGCAGCTGCGGCTGCGCGAGCAGCGCGGCGAAGTACTGGTGCGCGAGCGTGGCGATGTACTGGTCGGCGCCGGCCGGCCACCAGCCCTGCAGGAAGCCGATGTGTCCGCCGCGCGCCGGCACGCACAGCGCCACGTTGGCGCACGACGCCACCTGCGGACCGGCACCACACACTCGTTATCGTGGCGACTTATCTAATTTAGGGACACCGAATACCCGAATCGGGGAGAACGAATTATTTCTTTGACATCATAATTTACATCTAATGCTTTTCTAAATGATTACAAAGTAGCTGGTTGGAGCGAGCTCCGAGCGGGCAGCCAGCCGCAGCCAAACGAGTGCGACACAACTAGCGCGCGCCGCTCCGCTCGCCGCTAACACCGAGTTCGTGTCCGTCACAGTCCCCACCACCATCACCATTACTATCATCATCACGCTATTCATTACCACTACCACCATTACCACAACCACCACCATAACAACCAGAACCATCATCATCATCATAATCATCACCACCAGTCATCATCATCACCAACATCACCATCATCGTTACCCCCACCACCATCAACATCATCCTCATCTTCATCGTTACCACCATTATCGTCACTACCGTCACCAACACCATCACTATTTCACGAGTTAATGCCCACCTATGCACACAGACGTTTAGGTTCACCTCGTCCATATCCCCATTTTGTCAACATTCCTACTTCGTCCACATTCCCACCTCGTCCACATAAAATTCCCAAATCGTCCACTTCCTATCTCGTCTACATTCCCATAAAAAATACTCACAATATTTGCTATCCGATACCCTCCGACGCCTAATGTACGATTCACATAGACCGGGCCGGGCCGGGTCGACTGCCGCCGCCGACCGCGTCCAGTGACTAGGTCGGGCGGGTTCGGCTGCCGCCACGTTCCAGCGGACGCTGGAGCGCCCGGCGGCAGCCGACTGCGTCCGTCCGAGCGATTAAATTCTAGGGCGACGGGCGCCGGCCGATCGTGCGCTTGCGGACGTGGACGGAGGTGCTCGGCTGTCGTCGCGCGTAAGGGCTCCGTTCGGTTACCGCCGCATGCCATCGGCCGGCAGCGGCGCCAATAACATTCGAATATGGGATCTGACTGTCGAAAAGAAGCTCTACATTCATTTGGCAACTATTTAGATGCGCTTCAGGGCGCGCCGACTCCGCCCGGTCAGTGGGAATCGTACATAATAAATCTAATTCACGAACACACTTTGCGTTCCGTTTTGCGCACGTTTCGCCCTAAACGCAAATTGTACATTCCTAAAGCGAAAGAGTACGGATGTGGACGAAATGGTAATGTTGACTATGCAGGAATGTGGACGAAGTGGGATTGTGGACGAAGTAGGACTGTAGGAATGAGCACGGAACGAGAATGTGGACGAAGTGAAGCTAACGAGAATGTGGACGAAGTGAACCTAAACGCACACAGCACACATTGTGAGTATTTTTTATGGAAATATGGACGAATTGGGAATGTAGATGACATGAGAATGCGGATGACATTGGAATGCGGATGACATGGGAATGTAGACGAGTTGGGAATGTAGACGAGATAGGAAGTGGACGATTTGGGAATTGAATGTGGACGCAGGGACGTATTTACCCTAGGGCGATCCGGGCTATAGCCCGGGGCGCCAAACCGACAGGGGCGGCGTAGGCGCCCCTGGCTGTTTCCATTTTTTTTTTTTGGTATCGGCGCCATTCAACCAATCTTTCAACTTCAACTTCTCTTTCAACTTCTCACCTTTTCTTTGTCAACCCACAATTTTAAAATAATAAGAACTAGTAAGTCTTGGTCGAAAACACGCTTGTAAGTACGTCAATATCTCCGGGGCGCGTCTGTAAGTAAGTACAATAAGAACATGCTCCAACTATAGGGCCTATATGGTAAGGAATTAAGTTTATATATTTTATCATGAAGACATAAGTTAAACTTAATTTCTTGATATCGTATGGGTCAGACGGACCGCCGTTGGACTTATTTACGTTACTTTATGAAACGGCCAAGCCATACTTTTGAAGCCAAGGTGTAGGATTAGTAAACTCAGGGCTTATAGGGGCTTGGCTTTTCGAGGGATCTGACAACTTTTTTACAGCGAAAGCGTTATGAGCAAGTGAGTCTTGGCCGCCAATTTTACATGAAATTGTTTTGGTGGGATTCATAACTATTAGAATTGTATGGCAATGACTTAAGATAGGTATAATTTTCTTTACTGTTCAGTTTTTTTTACTGCTCAAATAGATTTGGCATTTTGGGGTAGGGTAGATGTCTTTTTAATCCCCGACAGAGGGGTGTTTTTTATAAATTTTATGAAACATGTAATGTCTCTTTTTTTAATGTGGGTACACCACAATAAGCTAAGCTAAGGTGTAAAAACCTTTCAAATAAAACAATGCAAAGATCGACACACAAAGCATAAGGAAAAATTCGTCAGGTCTACGTGGAGCGAGGGTAGCGAAGTGGCTAACGCGCTGGACCGGTAATCCAGAGGTACCGGGTTCGATTCCCGGTCCCTTCCACCAGGTAGCTCCTTTTTCAATTTTTCTTTAAGCTTTGATCTTTGTATTAATAGTTTAAAAAAGAGGGGTGTTTAAGTTTAACATGTGTTTGTCTGTGGCATTGTAGCTCCCAACGGATGGTCCGATTTCAATAGTTTTTATCGAAAGTCTTCTCTGTCGAGATGGTTCTTAGTTCTTAGCTACATTTGGTCGGGTCGAGGTTTTTCAAATTCTGAATTTAGGTTACATTCTCGGCGTTTGCAGAAGGGCAGGTTTCTATTAACCAAAGCAGGTATTGTTCATTGAATGACCAACCCTATTGTTAAGTTACCTACTAGGTTTCAAATGGAGCAGCGTTTTCATATTTAACTATTTTGGCTGTCGAGTGTCAGGTAATCGAACGCAGATTGGTAGTTTTAAGATTTCTAAGCCAGAAAGTCGTTATTACGACACGTTCCTGTGTGTGATGTCGGTGGAGAGACCCCGTGACGTCACGTGCACGTGAACCGAGTCGTCGGGGGGCTGTGGGGATGGATCTTACCAAGAGCTGAACCGAGAGCTCCTCGCTCGGTATACTTTAATTTGATCATCTCGGCTTAAGAAGTATAGGTACAGTATATGTATCGGATCGGATCGGATCGGATGGGACTAACCTCGGCGAGCGGCAGCGCGTCGAGCGGCTGGAAGGGGTCGTCGGCGGCGCACAGGCACAGCAGCGGCACGCGCACGGCGCGCAGCTTGCCGCGCAGCGTGGCGGCGCGGTAGTACGCCTCCACGCTGCCGAACCCGAAGTGGCGCGTCGTGAAGGCCGCGTCGAACGCGCGCACCGACGTGGCCGCCTGCAGCCGCGCCAGCTCCGCCGCCGGCACCAGCGCGGGCGCGTGCGCGCACACCGTGCGCCGCAGGTTGCGCGCCATGTGCCGCGACAGCAGCGCGTTCAGCCCGCGCTCCATGCACTCCGACCCTGCGCCGCCAGCCCCGTTAGCGAGGGAGGTTGTACCACACGGCAAAACCCGGCAGGCGCCGCCGAACATGTTCGTCCGGCGACGCCGAGTAACTCGAGTGGGGCTTTGCCGTATGCGACGTCGATATGTTCAGATTTGACAGTTGCAGTTTGTCGTTGTCACCTAACAACTGTCACAATTTTGAAACGAGCACCGGATATGATAGCGTAATATTATGGTTGGCATAATACAATGGTTGATATAGTATCGTAACATTACGTCAACCCCAAATATGAGGCCGACCCGAGACGGGATACGTAAAAAGGAACGAGTCGGCACCCTACCTCGCTCGACGTCCAGCGGCGACGACACGACGAGCGCGGCGTGCACTCGGGCGCGCGGGCCCTGGGCCGCCAGGTACTGGCCGAGGATGAGCCCGCCCAGCGACACGCCCACCGCCAGCAGCGGCGCGCCGCCCGCGCGCACGCGCACCGCCTCCACCACCTCCGCCAGGTCCTCGTGGCTCACCGCGCAGTACAGCTTCGGCGTCTAAGGAATGGAGCAAGAAACACTTCTGACCGAAACGATCCGCGCTCCGAATTAACTCATTCGATCGGTTCGCCGGCTCGTGCGGTTTCCGTGTTCGATTGGGTCCTCCCCTGACAGATTGAAGCGGCTCCTTTTTATAAACTATCAAAACGCATGCGGAGATGCCACGACTGCGCGACCGGCGGCGCGAGCGGTCGAGCGAGAGATCCGAGCGCGGCGGCCTTACGAGTGAGCGAGACACGCGTACCGCGCCCCGCTGCCGCTATCGTGCAAAGTCGTGGCATCTTCATTACACTGTATGAAATTTTAAACATTATGTTCAATAATGTTAAGACGTCACTATGCTATATACGGTTAGTTGGCCTCCTACTTATTACTCTTTGGATATTTAAACATTGTATGCATATAGATCTTCTGTGTATTTTCAGCAATAGCATTTAACGGCAAGCGAGGCATAATTTATAGTGACTGCTGGAAAATACCCAATGAAAAAGGTGCGTGTATCTGGTCACGACCAGAGTGCTATGACACCCGAGCGACCGTTCCGGCCCGCATCGTGCGACGTGGACCGAGATTAGGAACGAGACTAACGAGACCCTAGGTCGTGAACCGAAACGACTCTTGAACTATGCACGGGTCTCCAGCATGCAGCACGCAGCAGTGATACGACTAGCGTCACCATGAGCACGCACGGTGAGGGGGATGCCGCCGAGCCCGCGGTAGTGGAACACGACGGCGCGCGCGTGCAGCGAGCGCGCGGCGCCGCACAGCGCGCGCACGTAGTCCGCCTGCGAGCCGCCCGTCAGCCCCGGCAGCAGCAGCAGCACCGGGCCCGCCGCCGCGCAGCCCTCCAGCCAGTCCAGCGCCACCTGCCCGCCGTCCGCCAGCACCAGCACCTGGGTCCACGACACCGATCATTATACCTAACTCTTCACCACGCCCGGCTCCCGCGCCACTTCTACCTTCGGCCCGAGACCACAGATGGGAGTTCCACGGAACAGAAACACAAAGTTCTTCGTACGAATTAGTATATAATATAAGTAAATCGACAACTTAAGGGTGGACCTAAGTCCACAGCAAGTATGTAGGTATTGTTTCGTGACGTCTGAATGGCGACGGAGAAATCAACGCATGTAATCCCAGTGCACACTCACCGCAATGCATCCTGTAAAACACCGATACGCTAGCAACCCTCAGCCCTCCATACTCGGAGACCTACTTAGATACCTCGGGAATGACGGTCTCCAAGATGCATTGCCCAGAGACATCCATACGGCTTAAACCGGAACGGATTTTTTTTTAGGTGATCTCAATAATGAATGAGACTAGGCGGCGACGTGGAACCGGGCGCACCTACTAGGGCACGCACCTCGCGGGTGTAGCGCGCAGCACGGAGCCCAGCACGGTCTGCAGGCGCGCCTCCACGCACCACGGCGTGGGCCAGTAGTGCGCGCGCAGCAGCGGCCGCTGGGGAGGCTACTATACTATACTATACTATACTAGGGCACCACCTCGCGGGTGTAGCGCGCGCGCGGCAGCAGCAGCGAGCGCAGCACGGAGCCCAGCACGGTCTGCAGGCGCGCCTCCACGCACCACGGCGTGGGCCAGTAGTGCGCGCGCAGCAGCGGCCGCTGGGGAGGCTACTATACTATACTATACTATACTAGGGCACCACCTCGCGGGTGTAGCGCGCGCGCGGCAGCAGCAGCGAGCGCAGCACGGAGCCCAGCACGGTCTGCAGGCGCGCCTCCACGCACCACGGCGTGGGCCAGTAGTGCGCGCGCAGCAGCGGCACGTCGCGCTCCAGCAGCGCGCGCAGCCCGCCCGCCCCGCACACCAGCAGCGGCCGCTGAGGGAGGACCACCACTCTTACAGTGCCAACATCACTAAATGTGTTCTACCACCCTGATTGGCTAGGAAATTCCGACACTTAACAAAAGGATAACATTTTTGTAGGATATGTATTGTACGATATCAAACTTATGCGTTACATGTGTAACTCTGTTGCTATACATCTTGATTGGCAATCCTAAACATCATCATTCATCTCTATTGTGTTTATAAATATTGTGCATTAATTAATTATATTAATATCAATTTAATAGTATACTAATAACTAAATTATCTTTAATTAATTACCTTATCAATTTAATTTATTTTTTTTATTTATTTATTTATTTATTTATTTGTTCCATAAAATTAACACATTACAGTCAAGCTACACGTGTTAACAGGAGAGACATAATAGCGATAAATTTGTAATATTAAACACAAGATTAAAATCATTACAATTGAAAAACAATGGATTGGCACAGTAACCCTATGTTACATGATGGAGCTCGGTGTGGAAATAGACTCAAGGTACCGACTGGCAACTGAAAGAAATCTAGGTTCAGAACTGTAGAAAATATCAAGTTCGCTGTCACTGTCCAGTATCTTGTTGAGAAGTGTTAGTGCTCTGTATAGAGGTGTATGGGTAAGCGCCTGGGTGCGCGCCGCTGGGACAACGAAGAGTGCAGGCCGGCGCCGGAGCTGGACGGACGTGAGAGACTGTGCCCTCAGTGGAATGAGGGCGAGCAACGATGGGTTACTGATTTGTCCGCGTATTACACGGAAGAAGTACTTTACGAGAGATATGTTTCTTCTACTCTCGAGAGTAGTATAATTAACCATTCCCAGAACATATGGAGTGGGGTACATACGTGGGTAATACCCGTAGATCTTGAGGAAAAGGAAGCGTACAAAGGATTTTTGAACTCGCTCTAAGACAAGCGTGTGCCGTTTTTCATGGGGGTTCCATATAATGGAATTCATTTCAAGACGGCTCCGAACATATGCATTATATAATATCCTAAGAGCGGATTGTGAATTAAAGGATTTAGATTGGCGGATCACAAAGCCCAAACATTTCCTTGCACTACTGCAAGTGGCTACAATATGCTCATTAAAAGTGAGGTGTGGATCAAAACGCGTGCCAAGATCTCGAGCTGATAAAATATGTTCAAGAGGGGTGTCCTGTATCTTATAATTAAAGTGTAACTTGCTTCTAGCACGGGTGTATGACATGATTGAGCACTTTTCTTCATTAAGGGTCAGTTTATTTTTTATACTCCATTCGCAGACACTATCTATATTAATGATCATACTTAGCACAATTTACTAAGGTATTAAGAGTTTGATCAATTCATTGCCAATGTTTGATTAAATATGCAATGTTTGATGATCAAGAGTTCTCCTTTGGCATCCACGTGGGCCTTCTGAACCCTGAGAACATGTTAAGAAGATGAGCCATCCAGATGTTTATTGTAGGCGGTGGTTATGATCATAATAATGATATTGTTTATTGCATATCACATAGCTATTAAGTTAGGTACAATTAGGGCAGTTTTACATGTGATACCCTGCATAGGGCACAGCAATACGAGAGGGCATCTACAGCTTAATAACTATTATTTTTAAGTAAGTTATAGGTACATACAAATTATTAAGGCTTCAGATTCTACACTTTATTATTTAAAAAAATCGTCTATATTATAGTAACATTTATCCACTAAATAAGCTTTTAATTTTGTACAGAAAGATTTTAGTTCGGTCTCATTTTTTATAAAATTAGGTAAGTGGTTATAAATTTTTATTGTCATATAGTGCGGGCTAGTAACAAACTTTAAAAAGGTAGGTATATCATCATCAAAATGTTTTTATTTTAAGGGTTCAGTACTATCTGAAGATTCAATAGGCCTAAGGAGGCCTCTTGTTTATTTATTTATTTATTTATTTAAGAAGTTCAACAGCGTTTACATTAAATCACGAGCTTAATAATTATACATTATACATAGCCAATAACAGAACTCCCTAGATTATACAAATAAGAGTCTGAGTGTGTGTGTGTGTGTGTGTGTGTTTGTGTGTGTGTTTTGTGTGTGTGTGTGTGTGTGTGTGTGTGTGTGTGTGTGTGTGTGTGTATGTGTGTGTGTGTGTGTGTGTATGTGTGTGTGTGTGTGTGTGTGTGTGTGAGCGTGTCTGTGTATGTGGGAGTGTATGTATGCGATAATCAGGGAAGCCCTTTTATTGGAGCGGAGCGAGCGGAGCGAGCGAAGCGAGCGAAGCTCCCATGGATCGACTCGAATGGACTTTGTAAAAATGCGCAGATCTCAGCGAGTTCTCAACCGATTTTGGAAATTTTTGTTTTAAAATGCACAAATTAAATTTCGCTAGGTCGTGACGAAGAGAAAATTTTGAAATTGTTCTTAATTAAAAAGTTATGATAAAAAAAAACAAAAAGCTCCCATGGATCGACTCGAATGGACTTTGTAACAATGCGCAGATCTCAGCGAGTTCTCAACCGATTTTGGAAATTTTTGTTTTAAAATGCACAAATTAAATTTCGCTAGGTCGTGACGAAGAGAAAATTTCGAAAAAAAAAAAAAAACTCCGCTCCAATCTATGGTGCAAGCTTAGCCGATGGCTGACTCTGCATCGACCTAGTAATAGACGACTTGAATAGGATTCTTGAAGATGAGAAAGGATCTGTATCGTGAAATGATTTATTAAAACTGCGTAAAATTCTGGTTAAAATAGAGTTTTGACCGTAATTAGTACGATGTAGTGGGATGTGAAATACTCGAGTATTGCGAAGGCGTCGAGGAGGGGCACGAAGCCCGAGCTGCGACAGCAGTGTCGGACAATCTAAGCGACCATTCAGCACATCGTAGAGGAACATCATGTCTGACAGGGTCCTACGGGCATTGACAGGGTCCTACGGGTTTATCAAACACCATATATTGGAGTGTTATGTCATGAACATTGTCCACTAAATAGCCATAAATAATAGTAAATAATCAAGTAGAAAACTTTGTGGGGATCAAAATTACATTCTCCAGTATATTAATGTTTTATGGTTTTTTCCGTTTCCGGTGCCTCGCAAGAGAATACGTACTGTCAAGTGCTCCTCTAAATAAATTGAATATCTTATAACATTCGGAAGAATTCGCAAGATTGTTGCAAAAAACGGCAACTCGGAAGTGAGAACTATCAAGTGACCTAATAAACATATCGTATTACGGTAAAAGTGATCAGGAAAACATAAGAAAATACTGCCTGGGAAGTTATAGGTTATGTGATTTGACAGTAGTAGCGATCATAAACAACATAAATTGAGATCAAAGTACCAACATAACAACGACGACATCCGCCAGAAATCGTTCAGAAACTAATAAAAATTTTGCGTTTTGTTATTGCTTCGAAGATGGTTTCGGAAATGTCACCTGAGATGGCGCTACTGTTTATCAAACTGAAAGAAGAAATGGCTAATCAGACCGAAATAATAACAAACAATGTGGCACGAAACATTTTACAGAGTGTTGATGACAGAATTAACCCAGTAATAGAAGAGAACAAGCTCCTGAAACTAGAAATAGAAAAATTAAACGCTAAAATGAATATCCTCGAAGTACAAAATAGGAGAAACAACATATTAATTCACGGTGTCAAAGAAAACGAGCAAAATATTATGGATCTACTTAATAATACCGTACAAATGCTAAAAAACATTGGTGCGAAGATAACGCCAAATGATGTTGATAAAATATACAGATTAGGAAAGAAAAATGTAGAGGGAAAGCCTAGACCAATTCTTATAACTACAACTACATCTTTTAAAAAACATGAAATACTAAAAAACAAGAAGAAAATGAGCAATGACACTTACATAACGGAGGACTATACTAAAGAAATCCTAGAAAAAAGAAAATTATTACAAGAGGAACTTAAACAAGCTAAGGAGGCAGGCCACCATGCCATGATAAAGAACAATAGGGTAGTCATTAAAGATAAGGAGAACAATGACAAAAGGAGAAGGTCGGAACCCACCTCGCCAGAACAAGGCTCTCCGTCTCAAACCAATGCTGCCAAAATTCACAAAGCAGAAGACACAGCAAGAAACATTATAGAAGCTAGTGTTACAACACCTACTAGCTCGAATAAAAATATCACCGAAGTAAAGAATAGACGGAAGGATGCATTTCAAGTCATGCGAGAGAGGTCCTATTCTCTGTGCGAAAAAAACACATATCTTAACTAATACACAACATTTAACTGGAAGGAAAATAACATGTGAACACAAGAAACAACTTACAAAAACCAAAGGTCCCAACCCGGCTGGTCCCCGTGGGACATCAGACCGACACCCTCCAATAAATAGGCAACACAATTATAACATACAAAACAAGAAAACAACTCTACCTGAATTGGAAAATAACTATGACAAAGAAACCCCTGTAAATGAACAAAGTCATCAAAACTCTAGAATATATATGATGATGATGATGATGATGATGATGGTATCCTGTTATCCCTCATCAGGGACATAGGGCTCTCAGAAGGATTTTCCATTGCCGCCGATCCTGCGCTGCTTCCTCGAGTTTTTTCCAGTCGAGGCCAGTTGACGCGGCCTCTTTGTTGACTGTGCGTCTCCAAGTGGTGCGAGGACGACCGAGTCTTCTTCTACCGGATACTTGCCACGTCAGACCTTGTTTAGAAAGATGGTTGTCAGGTCTTCGCAGTACGTGACCTATCCAGCGCCACTTCCGAAGAAGTATCTCCTTAGCGATAGGATTTTGGCCGCTCAGCTCCCATAGCCTTATGTTAGAGATGGTCCGTGGCCAGTATATTCCCAGGATCCTTCGCAAGCATTTGTTAACAAATACCTGGAGTCTATTTGTGATTACGTTTTTTACGGGCCACGTCTCACATCCATACAGGAGGACCGACTTGACGTTCGAGTTAAAAATTCTCAATTTTGTATGGCGAGTGATAACTGGGGACGTCCATACGGGCTTCAGCTGCGCATATGCGGCACGGGCTTTATTGATGCGCGCTTCAACATCCGCTTCTGCTCCCCCCAGTGGATCCACGACGCTTCCCAGATATGTGAACTTGTCCACCTGTTCGACCGGCTCTCCATTCACATGCACGGACGTTGCGTTTTGTGTATTTAGGCGCATGTCCTTGGTTTTCGCACAGTTAATGCGCAGGCCCTCTTTCGCAGCGACATTGGAAAGGTCATCGGCTTTCGATTGCATGTGTTCTCGTGATGTTGCGAGTAAGCACAGGTCGTCTGCGAAGTCAATGTCTTCAAGGGTACTTCCATTTACCCATGGCAAGCCCCTTTCTCCTTGGCTAGTTACTCCGCGCATCACTTCGTCCAACACAATCAGGAACAGCAGCGGTGATAGCAGGCAGCCCTGTTTGACTCCAGCTGTGACGGGAATCGGATCGGACAGCAAGCCTTTGTGCATTACTCGGCAGGTAGATCCCTCATACAGGCACTTAATAATTTCTATGACCTTGACCGGTATTCCCCTTACCTTCAGTATTCGCCATATGCTTGACCACTTTACCGTGTCGAATGCCTTCTCAAAGTCTACGAACAGAGCATAAAGTTCATTTTGCATTTCATTGCATTGTTCCAGTATCATCCGCAAGACGTTAATCTGGTCCGTGCACGATCGTCCCGCTCTGAAACCGCTCTGCTCGTTCCTTAGTTTGCAGTCAACAGCACCCGTCATTCTTTTAAGCAAAACTTTGCACAGCACCTTAGAGCAGACAGAATATATATAGCCACCTTAAATGTACTTACACTAAAATCAGAAGACAGCCTTAACGAATTAACACATGCACTGAAGATGGTCAAATGGGACATAGTTGGCTTAAGCGAAGTGCGAAGAATGGGAGAGAAAATTATAGCATACCCAGATTTTGTACTCTACCATATCGGAGAGACCCCAGGACAATATGGAGTTGGATTTATGGTTAGAGATCATCTGACAAAGTATATAGAAGGGTTCCATGGTGTTTCAGAACGCATTGCATTGTTACATTTAAAGTTACCAGAATACAAAGACTCATGGACCATTGCACAAATCTACTCACCTACAGAGCAAGCAGACATAGAGACTATCGACAAATTTTACCAGGAGTTGGGCAAAACATTACGATCACATGCACATAAAAATATAATTCTGATGGGTGACTTCAATGGACAAATTGGAGAACGGCAAACAGAGGAAGATGCAGTGATAGGACCATTCACATATAGCACAAAATCTAGAAGTAGAAATGGAAAGAAACTTATAAACTTTGCAATGGAAAACAACTTGAGAGTGCTGAACACATTATTCAAGAAAAAGAGGAACAGAATGTGGACATGGACATCACCAGATGGCAAATCAAAAAATGAAATCGATTTCATAATGTCCAATAAAGCAAAATGTTTCACAAATGTAAGTGTCATCAATTGTCTAAATTTTAATACCAACCATCGAATGGTTAGAGCGGAATTAAAATCAACACCACCCAAACAGCCAAGACCCAAAGAAAGGATAAAGAATAGACCGCTGACCGTGCTGGAAACAGAACAAATAGTCCACTCTTTAAAGGTGGAGCTCTCAGAGTACAAAGAAAAGACTGCAAACACTGTTATCCAGGGAAAATATGACTGGCTAGAAAATACTATCAAGAATATTTGTTCCAAACACTGTAAAAATAACAAAGATAATGCCAATAAATGGATGACAGCTAAAACCATTGACTTATTTAAGCAAAGAGCCACCTTAATTAACTCGAAAGCTACAAACAACCGAAGAACGCAGATAGCAAAAGTGAGCAAAGAAATAAAAGAAAGTATACGGAGAGACAGAAGACAGCAAAGAATGGAAACAATAGAAAAGCATATAAAACAGACAGGTGGAATTAAGAAAGCATACAAAGAGCTTACCAACAAAAAGGATTGGATTGTGAAGATGGAAGATAGAAACGGAAGAGTAAAAAATAACAGGCAAGAAATACTAAAAATAGCTACATCATACTATGCAAAATTGTACGAAAACGACGGTGCTGAAGGTGAATCAGATTTGGCAGGGCGCGCAAAAATACCAACCATCATGCAGGAAGAGACTGAATTGGCCATACAAACACAAAGAAAAGACAAAGCTCCCGGACCAGACGGCATAAGTAATGAAATCCTAAAGCAAACAAATTCCGTAATGGTACCTATTCTAACAGAACTGTTTAATGAAGTGGTTGATACAGAAACAATTCCAACACAATGGACACAATCTAATATAATCCTGCTTTTCAAAAAAGGTAACCATTGGGATATTTCAAATTACCGTCCTATCAGCTTAATGTCCAACATATATAAAATCTTTGCAAAGATCCTATTACGGCGAATGGAAAGAAAATTAGAAGAACAACAGCCAATAGAGCAAGCAGGCTTTCGCAAAGATTACTCAGTACTGGACCATATTCATGTAGTAAGGCAGATCCTGGAAAAATATGCAGAATATAACCTCACATACTATATAGCATTTATTGACTACAGTAAAGCCTTTGATTCACTAATACACACGAAGATCTGGGAAGCGCTAGAACAACAAGGGATAGAACACAACTATATAAGGATATTAAGGAGTATTTATAGACACAGCTCAGCTTGTATTCAGTTAGAAAAGAAAGGCGAGGTGTTCAAAATTCAAAAAGGAGTGAGACAAGGAGACCCCCTCTCTCCAAAACTTTTCCTAGCTGTCCTAGAAATGATCTTCAGAAACCTAGATTGGGGAAACCTAGGTCTAAACATAGACGGTCGAACCTTAACTGACTTACGCTTCGCTGACGATATCGTATTATTTGCAAAAACGTCAAAAGACCTGAATACGATGGTAAATGAACTAGCGTCAGAGAGCGAGAAGGTTGGGCTAAAACTCAACCCAGAAAAAACGAAAATAATGACAAATGGCATTAAAAATCCGATATTGATAAATGAGTCACACATCAATTATGTAGACGAATACATATATCTTGGGCAGCTGATGGCACCAAATAACACAATAACCAAGGAAATTGAAAGAAGGATAGCAAGCGGATGGAAGAGATACTGGAGTCTAAAAGAAGTAATGAAGGACAAACATCTCCATGCATCTACAAAGGGCAAACTGTTCAACACCAGCATTCTACCAGTCTTGGTATATGGAAGCGAAACATGGTCATTAACAAAAAATACAGTTAGTAATCTTACCATATGCCAGCACATTATGGAAAGAAGCATGACAGGATTGAAAAGAACAGAAAGAACAAGAAACAGTATCATCAGGAAAAAGACTAAGGTTCAGGACATAACACTAAAAATAAGGAGACAGAAATGGAAATGGGCTGGCCATATGATAAGGGGAAGAGAAAAATGGAGCAAAATCGTCACACAATGGTACCCAAGAGAAGGGAAAAGGAGAAGGGGAAGGCCACATAAAAGATGGGATGACGACATCAGACAGGTAGCAGGAACAACGTGGGGCAGAGTGGCCACGGATAGGCTAGAGTGGAGAAGATTGGAGGAGGCCTTTGCCAATTGGCAAACAGACATGCAAAAGTGGAAAAAAATACAGATATATGAGTAGAAATTAGATAAACTGTAATGTATACTTTTATGATGTCTGAATAAAGGGCTATTATTATTATTATTATTATTATTAGTGGGATGTGAAATACTCGAGTATTGCGAAGGCGTCGAGGAGGGGCACGAAGCCCGAGCTGCGACAGCAGTGTCGGACAATCTAAGCGACCATTCAGCACATCGTAGAGGAACATCATGTCTGACAGGGTCCTACGGGCATTGACAGGGTCCTACGGGTTTATCAAACACCATATATTGGAGTGTTATGTCATGAACATTGTCCACTAAATAGCCATAAATAATAGTAAATAATCAAGTAGAAAACTTTGTGGGGATCAAAATTACATTCTCCAGTATATTAATGTTTTATCCTTTGACTGCTATTCTAGCTATAAATTGAATATTTTTTCAACTCCCATAAGCAAATGGTTGCTTCTCTGTCACTTACTTTATTTAAATATTCTTCTTATGTATAACATTAAGAGAGATGGTGGGTGGGATGAGCATTACACAACTGGAAATGCATGGCAGGAACATACACTTTATTGATACAAGTGGCATACAAAATACCCTCGCCCAGCATTGGATCATATCCATATGCTAATTAACAACAATTCCATAAAATTATTTGAACAGTTAATACTGTCTTTATCTCGTCCCCACATGTTTACACAACTGTGACTCCATTTTGGAGTTGACAGGCTATTCATGGTTATCAATTTGATTGTGGAAATATGACTCACTTTTGATCAATTTGATAGACACTTTACATGCTTATGCTTAAAAGGACTGTAGTGTCAATTCATAGTGAATTCATATTAAGTCTGATTTACTTCTGTTTAGAATTGTATCTAATCAGAAAGTTCATTACTGTTTTTTTAGTCTTGAACATCATATATACAGTTTAATTTATAGTTCTCAAATGCGTGGGCCACGACGGAACCTATTCAAAATAAAGTTTACTAACAGTTCTTAATCATTTATTAACTTTTGACAGTACCGGACCTACCGGAGAAGGTATCGATAGTTTCAGGTTTCGGTTCGACCAATACCTACGGGACGAGGTGCAAGGCGAGGGCTTAACACTATTGAGATAATAGATTTTACCTTGACTACTTCCACCAGATAATAGGTTATGTACAATACTGATAATGACAGCCCCACCAGCAGCTCCTTCCTGGCCTCCAGCATGTACACAAACATGGCTAACATGCTGCCCCGCACACTACTCTTAAAATAAATAAATACAAAATAAAAAGGAACACAACGTCAGTTATTCATGTGAATAACCATTTTAAATACTAATGTCTACGAGTGATTCACTATTCACTCATATCACTGCACCCCAGTGATTCGAAACACTGCGGCAATGCTAAATTGTCACTGTCATGTCATTGTCATATGATATGACGTGAGGCGAAACGAAATGTCAAATATTACGTTTAAGTCTTTTTTTAAACTGCTTACAGAAAAACTCCGTAAAATCGTTTTAGGCTCCGTCCACACTTGTATCATTTCGCCGATCCGATCCCCGTCGCGTATCCTCACCGCGTATCATGAACGATAGTGTGGACGTCGCGATCATGCAACGGCCCGTATCCGCTCGCTCGAAATCCATGTTGATACGCATATCTTCAGTACCCTGCACACTCGCGATCAGGTGTAAAATATCACCCGATGTCTAAAATATAAGAAATTTTAGACATCGGGTGATTTATTTTTACACTTGATCTCGATTTAGCTACTTGACAAAGTCTGAGCTGGCAACACTCGCAACAGACAAAGACAAGACAAGACAATCAAATCAAGTCAAGTCAAGTCAATGCCACAAGGCAAGTAGTTGTGGGTGGAGAGCAAAGTTCTTTTTAGATTTTTTATTTGTTATGATTTATCGTTTAGTTTGGTAGGTCGAAATTTAATTATAGCGATAATAAATAACTTTTCTGTAGTTAAGTGAATAATGAACTTTTGTTAGTTTAATATTGAATCTAACCATAAGAGTGGTTGAAGCCAGCAGTCGTTAAAGAAGTCTAGGTCGTGTTCAGTGCGTGAAGATGAAGGGTGCGAAGCTGTTGAGCACTGCTGGGCGCTGCGCGGCGGCGGCGCCCTCGTACGCCCGCGCCGGGCCTCGCTACAGGTGGGTACCGCGGCGGAGCTCCCAGCTCCCAGCGGAGAGCCCGTCGCCTTGGACTTTGGACCGCGACCTTATTATAGGGCCCGTCAATGCCAATACCACCGCTGGCATCCGTATTCAGACACAAATAGATACCATAACTCTGGAATTTGTCTCGATTGCCCTTTACGGTCGCCGACGTGCGTCACCCCTAACATACGTACACGAAACATACCGTTTTATACTTTCACTCGTTTTAAATTAAAACTGGTGTACTGCCTTTTTGCCGAATTATGTTTCGTCAAATTTCATTTGGCAACCAACTTTTCGCCGAAGTTTTACTACGCAAACCAATCCTTGGCATAATTTTACTTCGTAATTTTTTTATTTCGCTACATTTTTATATTCCAAAATTTTATTATGTCAAATTTTATGTGGTAAATAATTGTGTAGGAAATGATTTGCTAAGGCAAATAACATATCGTCTAATTTTATGTGGTGAATAATTGTGTAGCAAATGATTTGCTAAGGCAAATAACAAATCATTATGTAGCAAATGATTTGCTTAGTCAAATAGATACTTAGGTAGGTTAGGGTTTTTTTTTTTTGATGACCCGTAAAACAAAACTGCTCCCAGAGATAGGTAGGTTAGGGTTATTTCTTTTTATGACCCATAAAACAAAACTGCTCCCAGAGATAGGTAGGTTAGGGTTATTTTTTTATGATCCTAAAAACGAAACTGCTCCCAGAGATAGGTAGGTTAGGGTTATTTTTTTTATAACCCATAAAATAAAACTGCTCTCAGAGATAGGTAGGGGTTATTTTTTTTATGACCCGTAAAACAAAACTGCTCCCAGAGATAGGTAGGTTAGGGTTATATTTTTTTATGACCCGTAAAACAAAACTGCTCCCAGAGATAGGTAGGTTAGGGTTATTTTTTTTTATGATCCTAAAAACGAAACTGCTCGCAGAGATAGGTAGGTTAGGGCAATTTTTTTTTATGACCCTAAATACGAAACCGCTCCCAGATATAGGTAGGTTAGGGTTATTTTTTTTATGGTTACGTAGTTCGGGGAGTTATGAATTTGCTAAATAATTTTCGTCGAAACATTAGTAAACCATTAAAACTGTTGCCTCCCTATGTACTTTTTCTAAACTAAGACACATTTAGCACTGAATTGAAACTTTGTGTGGAAATATGTCAATAAAAGTAATATACTTATGTACAAATTTATCTCTGTACCAAAATTGCTTAATATTTGTCTAGCCGTTTACAATTTTAGTCAAAGTCATATAATTTGCTTAACATGCTATGCTGCTGCAAAAAATGGTCAGACAGGTAAACAGAGAAACACATTTCACCAGTAACTGGCATGCAGAATGGATGCATATGAAACAATAGAATTTAGATAGTTAAGTTAAAGTTATAATATTACTTACAATTTACTTAAAAAGGGTGACAAGGGACACCAACAGAATCTTAAACTATACTTTACTATCTGTTTGCCCTGCATATTCATGATTGTTATGTTGTGAAGCACAACATTATCATCCTATTACTGCAGATAACAGCTATCTACAAAAAATACTTTGGTTGAAGAATATACCAAACACTAAACATTTTTACCAATAACTGACATTGGTTATGGTTTCCTAGTAACCTATTCAATTGGAATCCTTCACCATGGCACAGCGCGGACGGGCGGCGCACGGCGGCGACGGCGGCGGCCCAGAAGGAGCGCCCCGGGGCGCGCGCCAGCGACTCCTTCACGCTCAACCTGTTCCGCGGCGCGCTCGAGACCTCCACCGTGTTCCCCTACCCCGAGCCGCTCTCCGACGACCAGCGCCAGGTGCTGGCCGAGCTCGTGCCGCCCGTCGAGAAGTTCTTCCAGGAGGTACACACTCCGTCTATGGTTTTGAGTTGTACGGCTGACGTTATTGTCATATAATTTCCAAAGTTCACAGGGGCTCGTCTGGTATTTTATAATTTTGATAAAAAAATTAATCGTGCCTTTATCGCTTCCTACCCCCAGGTGAACGACCCCGCGAAAAATGACGCGGACTCTAAGATCGAGCCGAACACGCTGGCGGGCCTGTGGGAGCTGGGCGCGTTCGGGCTGCAGGTGCCCTGCGAGCTGGGCGGGCTCGGGCTCTGCAACACGCAGTACGCGCGCCTCGTCGAGGTGAGTGCCGGCTCCCGGCTCCATGCTCGCCCCGCCTACTCCTCCGGTCGTTACGGCTTTCTCTACTGAAACTTCCACCCGGACACCTGCCTGGAATGTGTCATATAATCTGCCGTCTAGTTAGAAAACTAAGCAAGTGGTATACGGAACATATCGAACTGTAACTAACTGGCGTGGTTGTCGGTTGTCGTCAGATCGTGGGCGCGCACGACCTGGGCGTGGGCATCACGCTGGGCGCGCACCAGTCCATCGGCTTCAAGGGCATCCTGCTGTTCGGCACGCCGGAGCAGAAGCAGAAGTACCTGCCGCGCGTGACGGGCGGCGAGTACGCGGCCTTCTGCCTCACCGAGCCCTCCTCGGGCTCCGACGCCGGCTCCATCAAGTACGTGCGCGCGCCACTCCCGCGGCTCCCTGTGTCGTGACTCGCGTGTCGCGAGCGATGAGGACCGGTACGATTGTCAAGTGTTGTTGCAGGACGCGCGCCGTGCAGAACCCCGACGGCTCCTGGAAGCTGAACGGCTCCAAGATCTGGATCAGCAACGGCGGCGTGGCCGAGGTCATGACGGTGTTCGCGCAGACGCCCGTGCAGAAGGACGGCAAGACCGTCGACAAGGTGCGCCACACTCACACACACACGCACACACATACACACGGGACGTAGGGACGTAAACGAGTTCAACGACAATCTTATCTATTTGTATCCGGTTCACTGATTGACATTAATTTATATTTGTTCAAAGTCCAAAGTTCCTGCAAAATTTATGCTTTAGGTTTTTGTTTTCCTTACTAAACACCAGATAAATTCGAATACACACAAATATAGGCAAGAGAGAAATAAGTTCAAAAGTCCGAAATTCACAGTCAAGATGTATGACGCACTTTTTGTAGTTCTAGCTCAGATTAATATAATAATACAGAAAGATCATTACACTTAATTTTTGTATAAGGCAGTTATAAGTTACGGCTAGGTCAGTCGGAGCCGGGGTGGGGTGTTAGCTGACGCTCTGTGTCCGTGTGCAGGTGACGGCGTTCATCGTGGAGCGGTCGTTCGGCGGCGTGTCGTCCGGCCCGCCCGAGCACAAGATGGGCATCAAGTGCTCCAACACCACCGAGGTGTACTACGAGGACGTGCCCGTGCCCGCAGAGAACGTGCTGGGCGGCGTCGGCAACGGGTTCAAGGTACGTCACACCTACACATCGTGGAGCGGTCGTTCGGCGGCGTGTCGTCCGGCCCGCCCGAGCACAAGATGGGCATCAAGTGCTCCAACACCACCGAGGTGTACTACGAGGACGTGCCCGTGCCCGCAGAGAACGTGCTGGGCGGCGTCGGCAACGGGTTCAAGGTACGTCACACCTACACATCGTGGAGCGGTCGTTCGGCGGCGTGTCGTCCGGCCCGCCCGAGCACAAGATGGGCATCAAGTGCTCCAACACCACCGAGGTGTACTACGAGGACGTGCCCGTGCCCGCAGAGAACGTGCTGGGCGGCGTCGGCAACGGGTTCAAGGTACGTCACACCTACACATCGTGGAGCGGTCGTTCGGCGGCGTGTCGTCCGGCCCGCCCGAGCACAAGATGGGCATCAAGTGCTCCAACACCACCGAGGTGTACTACGAGGACGTGCCCGTGCCCGCAGAGAACGTGCTGGGCGGCGTCGGCAACGGGTTCAAGGTACGTCACACCTACACATCGTGGAGCGGTCGTTCGGCGGCGTGTCGTCCGGCCCGCCCGAGCACAAGATGGGCATCAAGTGCTCCAACACCACCGAGGTGTACTACGAGGACGTGCCCGTGCCCGCAGAGAACGTGCTGGGCGGCGTCGGCAACGGGTTCAAGGTACGTCACACCTACACATCGTGGAGCGGTCGTTCGGCGGCGTGTCGTCCGGCCCGCCCGAGCACAAGATGGGCATCAAGTGCTCCAACACCACCGAGGTGTACTACGAGGACGTGCCCGTGCCCGCAGAGAACGTGCTGGGCGGCGTCGGCAACGGGTTCAAGGTACGTCACACCTACACATCGTGGAGCGGTCGTTCGGCGGCGTGTCGTCCGGCCCGCCCGAGCACAAGATGGGCATCAAGTGCTCCAACACCACCGAGGTGTACTACGAGGACGTGCCCGTGCCCGCAGAGAACGCGCTGGGCGGCGTCGGCAACGGGTTCAAGGTACGTCACACCTACACATCGTGGAGCGGTCGTTCGGCGGCGTGTCGTCCGGCCCGCCCGAGCACAAGATGGGCATCAAGTGCTCCAACACCACCGAGGTGTACTACGAGGACGTGCCCGTGCCCGCAGAGAACGTGCTGGGCGGCGTCGGCAACGGGTTCAAGGTACGTCACACCTACACATCGTGGAGCGGTCGTTCGGCGGCGTGTCGTCCGGCCCGCCCGAGCACAAGATGGGCATCAAGTGCTCCAACACCACCGAGGTGTACTACGAGGACGTGCCCGTGCCCGCAGAGAACGTGCTGGGCGGCGTCGGCAACGGGTTCAAGGTACGTCACACCTACACATCGTGGAGCGGTCGTTCGGCGGCGTGTCGTCCGGCCCGCCCGAGCACAAGATGGGCATCAAGTGCTCCAACACCACCGAGGTGTACTACGAGGACGTGCCCGTGCCCGCAGAGAACGTGCTGGGCGGCGTCGGCAACGGGTTCAAGGTACGTCACACCTACACATCGTGGAGCGGTCGTTCGGCGGCGTGTCGTCCGGCCCGCCCGAGCACAAGATGGGCATCAAGTGCTCCAACACCACCGAGGTGTACTACGAGGACGTGCCCGTGCCCGCAGAGAACGTGCTGGGCGGCGTCGGCAACGGGTTCAAGGTACGTCACACCTACACATCGTGGAGCGGTCGTTCGGCGGCGTGTCGTCCGGCCCGCCCGAGCACAAGATGGGCATCAAGTGCTCCAACACCACCGAGGTGTACTACGAGGACGTGCCCGTGCCCGCAGAGAACGTGCTGGGCGGCGTCGGCAACGGGTTCAAGGTACGTCACACCTACATGTAGTATGCATGGAAACCTGTCACATTCTGTCAATGTGAGAGATTGATTTATAAAACTGAAATAAAAGTGTCCGTGCAAATATTCGCGTATTAATTAATTCACTTTTATTTCAGTTTTATAAATCAATCTCTCACATTGACAGAATGTGACAGGTTTCCATGCATACTACACTCTCCCTCACTTAATAAAAACAAATGTATAAGCCTCTCCTCTCAACTAAAATAGAAATCCAAACAGTGACATTAAAACATGATAAAATATAAATCTGCAATTTGACTACATTTTAGTTACTTAATGTCGTTGGTGTTTATGACTACCTTATTGCCATCTAAATTAACACAGTTTTTGGTCAGTCAACAGTCATCAGTGTCTTATAAACAGAATTTATATCATCATAATCAACCAGGGTTAAATTCCACGTAAAAACGCATTAGTCCATGTGATCCATGTCCACCAAAAATAAGGGCGTTTTATCTCTTGCGCTCTAGATATACCCATCACCCAATCTCTATATATAGAAGTTTCATTTTTCGTCATAATATAGGAATGAAATTCTTGTCTCCGATTTGTAACTCTCCACGCATCTCTGCAGAACCTGCGGGTGTTATCTAGCTTCGTTTTCTTTTGTATAGTCTTCCTATTCTGTATAGTAAATTTAGATTTTTTTTCATTTATTTCAAAATACTTTTTATTTGTGTCAGAGCTTTTACTTGCTTCAATCTCATCTTTTATTTGGTATTTTAGGTCGTCTGCGTTGGCTTCTAAATCAATATCAATTTCATACTGGCCCATATCTAGTTCAAATTTATAATTTTTCTCCTCAAAAACTTCTTTTGCAGTTGTTTTACAATCCTTTTCTTCAAACATAGGTAAACCCTTTGGAATACTTAACTTTGCTGATGAAATTTCTGCTTTGTCGGTGACACAAAACATGTTGAACATTTCACGTTCAATTTCGTCATTTTTCTCATCCCGTTTCATTTCGACGGGTCCTGAACAATTTTCACTTGTATTTAATGTATTTACTCTCCAATTACTTTTATGGCACATTTTAAAAATGTGACCTTTAATTCCACATTCGCTGCAGAACTTTTCCCGTAATGTGCACTCGGCAATCATGTGCCCTATTTTTCCACAACAAAAACATTGAGCGCCTGCTCCTACCTCTGACTTAGATAGACTTGGACTCTGTCTCCATGCACAGTTTTTCTTATTTGTCATCATTTTCTCTTGCATTCTATTCATTTGTCGTCGCTCTTCTTCCTTTTTATACTTAAATACCAAATTGTAGGCGGCCTCTACTGTTTTAGCAACATTAATTAACTTTTCTAAAGATAACTCGGCTTGTTTTAATATTTCAAATCTAACTGCATCACAACGAGTGCCATTCAACAGCCGCTCTTTAATTTCATCGTCTAAATTTATGAAACAACAATTTTTTGATATATTTTTTAATTCAAACACATATTGCTCTATAGTTTCGTCTAGTTTTTGGCTACGTTTTCTAAACTCCGCTTGTTCCAAAATGTGGTTTTTAATTGGGTGGTAATGCTCCTGCAGTTTATCACAGATCGTTTCATACTTTTCCTTCATTGGCGTTCCAGGTATGCACAGTGTAGTTAGCTTCTCATATACATGTGTATTTAGCTTGGTGATAAGCCAGGGCACTTTCTTATCCTCTGCAATATTGTTAAGCATGAAGTAGCATTCTAGTTGTACTCTGTAGGCATTCCAGTTACCACCAGCAAAGTTTTCTAAGCTTGCAACGGGATTCATGATTGAATTATTTTAGTTTATCTTTTTCTTTTAGGTATATGCAATTGCAATGATCAATTTATTTATTATCGTAAATAATTTCTAATTTCGGCACCCAAAAATGACATGCGTCAACTAAGTACTAAATTCTGTTTCTATGATCTTTGAACATAGCCGCCATTGAGCGATTTGATTTTCAATTCGATAAATATAGGTTTTTACACAGTTTCCTTTCCAAACTTATTCACTTTAATATAATTATAAGATTATTTATCTTACGCGTGTTCGTTTGCCTCGTCGCCATGTGTAGTATGCATGGAAACCTGTCACATTCTGTCAATGTGAGAGATTGATTTATAAAACTGAAATAAAAGTGTCCGTGCAAATATTCGCGTATTAATTAATTACTGCCGAATATAACAATTTGGCGACGAGGCAAACGAACACGCGTAAGATAAATAATCTTATAATTATATTAAAGTGAATAAGTTTGGAAAGGAAACTGTGTAAAAACCTATATTTATCGAATTGAAAATCAAATCGCTCAATGGCGGCTATGTTCAAAGATCATAGAAACAGAATTTAGTACTTAGTTGACGCATGTCATTTTTGGGTGCCGAAATTAGAAATTATTTACGATAATAAATAAATTGATCATTGCAATTGCATATACCTAAAATAAAAAGATAAACTAAAATAATTCAATCATGAATCCCGTTGCAAGCTTAGAAAACTTTGCTGGTGGTAACTGGAATGCCTACAGAGTACAACTAGAATGCTACTTCATGCTTAACAATATTGCAGAGGATAAGAAAGTGCCCTGGCTTATCACCAAGCTAAATACACATGTATATGAGAAGCTAACTACACTGTGCATACCTGGAACGCCAATGA
The DNA here is from genome assembly GCA_932273695.1 of Apotomis betuletana. Classification (NCBI taxonomy): domain Eukaryota; kingdom Metazoa; phylum Arthropoda; class Insecta; order Lepidoptera; family Tortricidae; genus Apotomis; species Apotomis betuletana. Next base: position 29,714,467 of record OW026301.1, read on the forward strand.
AGGAAAAGTATGAAACGATCTGTGATAAACTGCAGGAGCATTACCACCCAATTAAAAACCACATTTTGGAACAAGCGGAGTTTAGAAAACGTAGCCAAAAACTAGACGAAACTATAGAGCAATATGTGTTTGAATTAAAAAATATATCAAAAAATTGTTGTTTCATAAATTTAGACGATGAAATTAAAGAGCGGCTGTTGAATGGCACTCGTTGTGATGCAGTTAGATTTGAAATATTAAAACAAGCTGAGTTATCTTTAGAAAAGTTAATTAATGTTGCTAAAACAGTAGAGGCCGCCTACAATTTGGTATTTAAGTATAAAAAGGAAGAAGAGCGACGACAAATGAATAGAATGCAAGAGAAAATGATGACAAATAAGAAAAACTGTGCATGGAGACAGAGTCCAAGTCTATCTAAGTCAGAGGTAGGAGCAGGCGCTCAATGTTTTTGTTGTGGAAAAATAGGGCACATGATTGCCGAGTGCACATTACGGGAAAAGTTCTGCAGCGAATGTGGAATTAAAGGTCACATTTTTAAAATGTGCCATAAAAGTAATTGGAGAGTAAATACATTAAATACAAGTGAAAATTGTTCAGGACCCGTCGAAATGAAACGGGATGAGAAAAATGACGAAATTGAACGTGAAATGTTCAACATGTTTTGTGTCACCGACAAAGCAGAAATTTCATCAGCAAAGTTAAGTATTCCAAAGGGTTTACCTATGTTTGAAGAAAAGGATTGTAAAACAACTGCAAAAGAAGTTTTTGAGGAGAAAAATTATAAATTTGAACTAGATATGGGCCAGTATGAAATTGATATTGATTTAGAAGCCAACGCAGACGACCTAAAATACCAAATAAAAGATGAGATTGAAGCAAGTAAAAGCTCTGACACAAATAAAAAGTATTTTGAAATAAATGAAAAAAAATCTAAATTTACTATACAGAATAGGAAGACTATACAAAAGAAAACGAAGCTAGATAACACCCGCAGGTTCTGCAGAGATGCGTGGAGAGTTACAAATCGGAGACAAGAATTTCATTCCTATATTCTGACGAAAAATGAAACTTCTATATATAGAGATTGGGTGATGGGTATATCTAGAGCGCAAGAGATAAAACGCCCTTATTTTTGGTGGACATGGATCACATGGACTAATGCGTTTTTACGTGGAATTTAACCCTGGTTGATTATGATGATATAAATTCTGTTTATAAGACACTGATGACTGTTGACTGACCAAAAACTGTGTTAATTTAGATGGCAATAAGGTAGTCATAAACACCAACGACATTAAGTAACTAAAATGTAGTCAAATTGCAGATTTATATTTTATCATGTTTTAATGTCACTGTTTGGATTTCTATTTTAGTTGAGAGGAGAGGCTTATACATTTGTTTTTATTAAGTGAGGGAGAGTGTAGTATGCATGGAAACCTGTCACATTCTGTCAATGTGAGAGATTGATTTATAAAACTGAAATAAAAGTGTCCGTGCAAATATTCGCGTATTAATTAATTACTGCCGAATATAACACTACACATCGTGGAGCGGTCGTTCGGCGGCGTGTCGTCCGGCCCGCCCGAGCACAAGATGGGCATCAAGTGCTCCAACACCACCGAGGTGTACTACGAGGACGTGCCCGTGCCCGCAGAGAACGTGCTGGGCGGCGTCGGCAACGGGTTCAAGGTACGTCACACCTACACATCGTGGAGCGGTCGTTCGGCGGCGTGTCGTCCGGCCCGCCCGAGCACAAGATGGGCATCAAGTGCTCCAACACCACCGAGGTGTACTACGAGGACGTGCCCGTGCCCGCAGAGAACGTGCTGGGCGGCGTCGGCAACGGGTTCAAGGTACGTCACACCTACACATCGTGGAGCGGTCGTTCGGCGGCGTGTCGTCCGGCCCGCCCGAGCACAAGATGGGCATCAAGTGCTCCAACACCACCGAGGTGTACTACGAGGACGTGCCCGTGCCCGCAGAGAACGTGCTGGGCGGCGTCGGCAACGGGTTCAAGGTACGTCACACCTACACATCGTGGAGCGGTCGTTCGGCGGCGTGTCGTCCGGCCCGCCCGAGCACAAGATGGGCATCAAGTGCTCCAACACCACCGAGGTGTACTACGAGGACGTGCCCGTGCCCGCAGAGAACGTGCTGGGCGGCGTCGGCAACGGGTTCAAGGTACGTCACACCTACACATCGTGGAGCGGTCGTTCGGCGGCGTGTCGTCCGGCCCGCCCGAGCACAAGATGGGCATCAAGTGCTCCAACACCACCGAGGTGTACTACGAGGACGTGCCCGTGCCCGCAGAGAACGTGCTGGGCGGCGTCGGCAACGGGTTCAAGGTACGTCACACCTACACATCGTGGAGCGGTCGTTCGGCGGCGTGTCGTCCGGCCCGCCCGAGCACAAGATGGGCATCAAGTGCTCCAACACCACCGAGGTGTACTACGAGGACGTGCCCGTGCCCGCAGAGAACGTGCTGGGCGGCGTCGGCAACGGGTTCAAGGTACGTCACACCTACACATCGTGGAGCGGTCGTTCGGCGGCGTGTCGTCCGGCCCGCCCGAGCACAAGATGGGCATCAAGTGCTCCAACACCACCGAGGTGTACTACGAGGACGTGCCCGTGCCCGCAGAGAACGTGCTGGGCGGCGTCGGCAACGGGTTCAAGGTACGTCACACCTACACATCGTGGAGCGGTCGTTCGGCGGCGTGTCGTCCGGCCCGCCCGAGCACAAGATGGGCATCAAGTGCTCCAACACCACCGAGGTGTACTACGAGGACGTGCCCGTGCCCGCAGAGAACGTGCTGGGCGGCGTCGGCAACGGGTTCAAGGTACGTCACACCTACACATCGTGGAGCGGTCGTTCGGCGGCGTGTCGTCCGGCCCGCCCGAGCACAAGATGGGCATCAAGTGCTCCAACACCACCGAGGTGTACTACGAGGACGTGCCCGTGCCCGCAGAGAACGTGCTGGGCGGCGTCGGCAACGGGTTCAAGGTACGTCACACCTACACATCGTGGAGCGGTCGTTCGGCGGCGTGTCGTCCGGCCCGCCCGAGCACAAGATGGGCATCAAGTGCTCCAACACCACCGAGGTGTACTACGAGGACGTGCCCGTGCCCGCAGAGAACGTGCTGGGCGGCGTCGGCAACGGGTTCAAGGTACGTCACACCTACACATCGTGGAGCGGTCGTTCGGCGGCGTGTCGTCCGGCCCGCCCGAGCACAAGATGGGCATCAAGTGCTCCAACACCACCGAGGTGTACTACGAGGACGTGCCCGTGCCCGCAGAGAACGTGCTGGGCGGCGTCGGCAACGGGTTCAAGGTACGTCACACCTACACAACGTGGAGCGGTCGTTCGGCGGCGTGTCGTCCGGCCCGCCCGAGCACAAGATGGGCATCAAGTGCTCCAACACCACCGAGGTGTACTACGAGGACGTGCCCGTGCCCGCAGAGAACGTGCTGGGCGGCGTCGGCAACGGGTTCAAGGTACGTCACACCTACACTACACGCGCAATCAATAGGTACCATCAGAAACAGGTTTATATCTAATTCCATACTAAAATTTTCAGCTGCCTTAAATAAAAAACAAATAAACAAATGTTAAGGGACAATCTTACACAAATCGACCTACATACCTAGACCCAAACTAAGCAATGCTTTTACTATTGGTATTAGCCGGCGCGACGATATACATAATATAATTATAAATAAATATACTAATACCTTACATCCGAGACCAAGGAACAAATATTAGAGTTTGTTCCATAAATAACTCATAATTGCTCAACCTCTATGCAACAAATTTCACGTTGTTCGCAACCATTAGAATAACAACATAAGTATCTAATCACCTAAGTAATCATCTCGGTAGGTACTTTGTCACAGTCATTATCAATACTGGTCTAGTGTAAATATATCGAATCAAGAGTGACAAGGCATTAAGACCAGCGCCGACGCTTAATTATGTTTCGCGCGCCGGCCTGGTGACGCGCGAGGCATCTTCCAGCGCGCCCTCGTTACGTTGCGGCGGTCTGTTCACGTGAACAGTCATATAGCGACCGCGCGCTGCCGCGCCCGCGCAGGCCAACGAGATCCTTTACATAGGCTAGTCAAGTCATATAACACACACTTTAATGACATTTACATCTTCATGATGTCAGACACTGTTTACAAAAATAACGTTCTAATGAAGTTGCAGCGAGGTTATGTTTGAGCTTGCCGCGGTACTGGAATGAATCATTCTATGTTTACGCCTAGTTTGCTCTGTCTTTAAGTTCTGATATTGTAAGTAGGTAATTGTTATTCCCAGACTGTTATACAATTTCTGTGTACCTATTGTTGCTTGCGCTTTAGTTATATTATTGTAATTCGTGGATAACGTGATTGGTCTCACATGTTTCAAATTCTTTTAAGTATTGTGTTTTAATCTATGTGTTTTACTGTTTGTTGTCCCAAATAAATTAAAAAAAAATATCTAGACACGCGGCAGTGTGTCCGCCAAGTTCGCGAAGCAAAACGGCGACAGAGACACACCGGTCGAGGGTAATAATATTACACGAACCATTTCGGCCCACTTTTGACAATCTAATTAACCTACTGACTTGCAATTTCGTGAGTAGGTATTGTAAGGCCTTCCGCTTGTTACCGAACCTATAAAATGTAATCAAAAATCTCGTACGTCCTGCGCAGCGTGCCCCGTGGGAAAGAGGGCCAAACGAGACATGCTAAACAAAGTCGACTGAATAACAAAATACACTTTCGTGCCACGCAACTCGCAGCCGTATTATAAAATAAAAATACATAAAATGACAAAGTGTCGATGTAATAAATCCGTATTGAAATTGATACGCGTTATCCAGATTAATTTTGTCACGTTAACATTTATGTATTCTGGTGTTACATAACGTTGGCTATCATTGAGTAATCGCCATTGAGCTATTGCCAATTAGCGCAGGGCAGCGCAATGCGGAATACTTTGAGGTATCGATGTTGTCGTCGCTGCATGACGATCTGCATATTTAATAACCGGTACAAGTAGCTGGTCGTCATGAGATGAGACTCATTCAAAGAGTGAATACGGAGTACGGAATAGTGAGTACGGAGTACGGTCAGCATCAACAGTAGCCGTGACAATTTTAATAAGGGTTTTAAATCGGCTAAATAAAGTTGAATGCCAAACATTCAATGGCACATGAATAAATCGCACTCAAACGATCCCCATTTAAAATTTAATCTAAATCCGTTCAGCGGTTATTGATTCTGCATACAAATTTTCACCCCCCTTTCATGCCCCTATGGGATGGTTTCTGGGAATAAACTATCTTATGTCCTTCCCCGGGGCTCAAACGATTTCCATATTAAATTTCATATAAACCTGTTCAGCTTTTTAAACGCTAAGAGGCAACAGAGAGGAAAACACACTTTCGCATAAAGAATAAAGACTTTCGCATTTGTAATATTAACTAGCACAAGTAGGTAATTCCGGAGGTGTGTCTCGAGGTCGTCTTCGGCCGCTACTATCACATACTACGTAAATGATACGTGATATCACACAAAATCAGGTTTATAGATGACTTATCTACAACCGGGTCATGATAAAACTGATACTAGAAATCGTAATGAATCATATTGATAAGTAGCTAAGTACCTAATAATAGCATTGAATAAATTCCGAGTTTCCCGGTCTATGTGAGAGTAATGTGTTTTTGAGCGTATCTGAGATACGATTACCTACTATTGCCTTTCTTCCTGGTACAAATACAAATCTGTTCGGCAATTTTCAATTTTTGTTTTGTTTTATCAAAGTTTGATTATTTATTTATTTGTTATTATTTACATAGCTGTCCTTACAGGCTAATCTAATTCAACAGCATGGAATATTTAACAAAGATACACTAATCACAACAACACTACACATTATCCGTATTACACAAAACATACAGTGCGGCCCTTGTGAATTCGTTCAAAGAACAAAAGAAAAGGTCTACAACTGGTCTGGTAAAGGGTGCCTGGCGCAGCAATTGCGTTCTGGCTTGCGGCTCGGCGAGCAGGCTGGGTCGCCGCCGTCGCCACACGTACCTCTGCGGGACGTACAAACCAACCTGCGCCGGGACTCCCGGATTAAATAATTTGCCCCGTAATAACTTAAAGATATACAAAGCCAATCCCAATTCCCTTCGGACTTCCAGTTTATTGTATCCCACCATACCCAACAAAAATAACGTGGGGTACACGAGCCGGTAGAACGGGTACACTCCATACATCTTTAAGTACAAAAATTATTTTCATTTGCACGTTTGATGGTGTCATTAATTATGAAAATCGTACTTCGGGCGAGATGCACCGATCACATGGTAGTCGGGCATGCCTTTGCAAAGTGCATAACATATAGGATTAAGATGACAAGAAATAATGGTGTTTCGTAACAATTTGAAGTGTCATAATGTGTAGTGTAACTCGGGAGTGTGCGTGTGCGTGTGCAGGTGGCCATGAACATCCTGAACAACGGCCGGTTCGGCATGGGCGCGGCGCTGGCGGGCACGCAGCGCGCCGCGCTCCGCCAGGCCGCCGAGCACGCCGCCACGCGCGTGCAGTTCGGCAAGAAGCTCATCGAGTTCGGCACCATACAGGTAGCCCGCCCCACCTACCTACTGTTATATTCTAGTGAGGCAGACAGAGTTTAAAAGCGCTGCGAGAACAATACCTGTTACGAACACTTGAGTGACATTATGTTCACGCAGTGTCACTCGGCTACTTACCTGGGTCGATCGACTTTTTCTGTTGCATTTTGCCATGGTGATGTCCCCTGGGTTACTCTTTAAGACTACGAGTTTCGGCGGAAATATTCAACAAAAATGTTGTAATTGCAGCAGCTATAATAAGCCCGATCTTATTTAAAATTTCTCTTGAGAATACCAATATCGACACTTTTCTAAGAAGTTTAATAATCACCATTGTCTCCCGGGTGACGGGACAGAATAACAACAAGAAAGAAAGTTGATCCACCCACCTGCCTCGTGTAAACCTATTTAATTTTATAGTGTCTATGTCGGCGGCCGATCGTAAAATAGGCATATCGTGAAACGCCGCCATTTCATGATTTGGCTAAAAGTTGACCAGGCATATCATGATATGCCTGATAAAAAATACGGCAGATCGATTAGAGCAACGCATTCGTCGATATTCCTAGCTCTATATCGGACACATCATGAAAATCCGGCAGATCACGAAATTCCTAGGCATATCGTAAAAATATCCTAATTTCAATAGAAAAGACGGTTTGTCATTACCACCAGCTTGGGATCCTGTTGTACATCTTATTAAAGATCAAGCAAGAGACAAGACTGGAAACCCTGGACGTCGAACGGAATAAAACAAAAAATATATTCAATAAGATACAGATTTTTTTACGCCGCCGCCGAGTCAATATGAGCCGGCGCGCCGCCGCCGGGTAAAAAACGGCCAACTAGCACAAAAAAAACACCCTAACCTAGGTACCTATTTCTGGGACCAGTTTAGTTAGTTTCGTAGGTTAGGTTTATTTTTTTTTGTGACCCGTAAAACAAAACTGCTCCCAGAGTTCTAAAACTGCTCCCAGAGTATGCCTAGGAATTTCACGATCTGCCTAAACGTCATTGGGCAAATCGTTAAACGTTATGGCGGATCTCATTTAGCCAAATCATAAAATGGCGGCGTTAAACGATATGCCTAGGAATTTCGAGATCTGCCGGATTTTACGATCGGCCGCCGACATCTATAATAAGCATATACGATACAATACCTACAGTCAAACTGTGAATACGAGTTTTGTAGGAACTTTGTAATAGTATAGTATTATGTAAGTACCCTGTATACATGAACACTAATGATTGTTGGTGACGTGCGGTGTTGCGCGCGGTGTGGTGCGGCGCAGGAGAAGCTGGCGCGCATGGCGATGCTGCAGTACGTGACGGAGTCGGTCGCCTACATGGTGTCCGGCAACATGGACACCGGCGCCAAGGACTACCATCTTGAAGCCGCCATCAGCAAGGTAATATGATAACAAACCTACACCGATTTATGTGCTGGATCACTTTTGCCGTACTCTTAAATAAATACAGGTTACAATCGAGATTTTAACCTAAGATTCTAGTGTCCATTTGGATAAAAATAGTAATTAAATATTGCTGGATGAAGCCTAATTTTCGGGATATTCAATTATTTCAGAAATTCGCAAGTTATAATATTTCCAGGGTAACAGGCCGTAATAATGTGACTTAACCACACATGCACACCCGCATTACGGAAGCGGTAATAGCAATAATGTCTGCCCTCATTATGATTACGAATATTTTTTTATTAAGTCGAGTTCCAACAGCAAAAAGTTGTCATTAGGCGTCGAGAAGGGAAGAAACGAAGTCGGCTATTGACGCGGGGTGTCGGATCTCGTGTTGCAGGTGTTCGCGTCGGACTCGGGCTGGACGGTGGTGGACGAGGCCATCCAGATCCTGGGCGGCATGGGCTTCATGAAGGGCACGGGGCTGGAGCGCGTGCTGCGCGACCTGCGCATCTTCCGCATCTTCGAGGGCACCAACGACATCCTGCGCCTGTTCGTGGCGCTCACCGGTGAGTCCCGCCCCGCCCCGCTCGACACCGAGCCTCCCCGCACTCACGCCCGCGTCCGTCCGCAGGCATCCAGTTCGCGGGCTCGCACCTGCAGGAGCTGCAGCGCGCCTTCAAGCACCCGACGGCGCACCTGGGGCTGATCTTCAGCGAGGCCGGCAAGCGCGCCGGCCGCGTCGTGGGGCTGTCGGCCGCCGCCGACATCTCGCCGCTCGTGGCCGCCGCGCTGCGCCCCGCCGCCCGCGAGCTCGCCAAGTGCGTCGACGCCTACGGCCAGACAATCGAGGCCACGCTCGTCAAGTACGGCCGCGACGTCGTCGACGAACAGGTACCTATACTTCCAAGCCCATTTCTTAAGCGAATCCGATTAGCTTTGTACCCGATGAACGATACTCATTATCTGTATCGCTAACTGTGGCCACGGCTGCCACTTCGAAATGAAAGGCGTTATAAGTGCAAATTACTTTTACACTAAATTAATCTTTAAGTAAAACGAAATAAGGTTTACTCTTAAACAAAGAGAACACAGATGTCGGTCACTTCGTAAGTGAAAGAGCAGTGAAGTTCCTATCGATGCTTATAAATAAATAAATAATAAATAAATATCGGACAACCTCACACAAATCGATCTAGTCCCAAATTAAGCTCAAGAAGGTTTGTGTTATGGGTACTAGACGACGATATACAGTAAACGGCGATAAAGTTTGCATATCGATCTTTGGAAAGAGGCAATCGGCTAATTTCGACTTCGTATAGCGATATCTGTGTCGCACACACAATGACGTTTGTCTTGTCAGTCGTGGTTCAAATGCGAGAGAGTGCAGTCGCATATCCAAGTCAATATATATATAGAGTTGATAAAACTTACACAAAATTAAATTTGTACTATGGCATCTATAGGGAAAAAAGGTAAGCCGTCACTTTGCCAGTCACGCGAAATTGTTTCATAAATATTTATTTGAAATGTTTATAAATATTTAGTAACAGAAGCCGACCAATTTAAAAATCATGAGAATGTTAATGTAAGTAATTACACTTTTTGTCGATCTTTAAACCCACATTTAAGTATCCTAGTAGTATAACATCAGTTGCTAATGCTCAGTCAACCCCTTTTAGGATTTTTTCCCCAACAAGAACATTAAAGCAATAACTATATATAATTACATCGAGTTTTACAGCTCTATATATTTCACGTGAAATCAAAACAAAACAACAATAAGGTACTAGTTCTAAATTTAAATTCTGATGAACGATTAATCTAATAATTGATGTACATGGAAATTGGCATTCGTTTGTATTCGGAAATGCGATGATTGCCGATGTGCATTCTTTATCGCCGTTTACTGTACGTACTTATATAGATAAATATATACTTAAATACATAGAACAACCATGACCCAAGCACAAATATTCGAGTTTATCACACAAATATTTGCCCTGGCCGGGATTCGAGCCCGGGACCGCCGGCTCAGTAGGCAGGTGTCTACAGACCGAGCCAAACGCGTCGTCAAATGACAATGAAGTGACCGACATCTCTGTTCAAGAGTAAACCTTATTTAGTTTGACTTAAAGACTAATTTAGTGTAAAAGTAATTTGCACTTATAACGCCTTACATTTCGAAGTGGCAGCCGTGGCCACGGCTAACAATACAGATAATGAGTATCGTTCATCGGGTACAAAGCTAAGTGGATTCGCTCAAGCGAAAGGATTATTAGTATACGCGGAGCGCGAGCGGGCTCCCTCCCGCGGACGCGGCGACGTAACGGACGTGTCGTGTTGCAGTTCGTGCTGAACCGGCTGGCGTCGGCGGCGATCGACGTGTACACGACGGCGGTGGTGCTGTCCCGCGCCACGCGCGCGCAGCGGCTGCGGCTGGGGTCGGCGGCGCACGAGCTGCGGCTGGCGGAGGCGTGGGCGCACGAGGCGCTGGGCCGCGTGCCGGCGCTGCTGGCGGCCGCCAGGGACGCCACTGCCCTGCAGCAGTACTCCCGCCTCGCCGCGCTCGGCCGCAGCGTGGCGGAGCAGGCGGGGCAGCCCTGCATCAACCCGCTCGACCTCTAACCGGACACCGCGCCCGCCCTCCCGCGCCGGACGGACCTCTCTTCGTTTGAAACCGCTCCGCTCTCGTAAATCGGCCCGAACCCTTCTTTTGACGTCGACGTGTTTACGAGAAAACGGCGTTTTAAGGTTAGGAAGTAGTTCTGGAAATGAGACCCGCAAAACGAATAGACCTCGCCGGCCGCCCGGTAGACGCGTCCCTCCGCTGTCACACGACGGACCCGAGAGACGCTCCCGCCGCCCGATTGACTAATCTGAAATGTAAATACGATCCGTGTATAGTATAATTTTCGACAGTTGTTTTATTTATTATTAAATAGTATATTTTAAGTATAACCTTGATATTTTATTTCATGCCTCGTCGACAGCCATCAACCCCACCTCCTGCGTGTGCCCGAACGGTAAAAAACGGGACCCTATTAGTGAGACCCCGCTGTTCGTCTGTCTGTCTGTCTATCTGCCCGTCTGTCACCGGGCTATATCTCATGAACCGTGATAGCTAGACGGTTGAAAATTTCACAGATGATGTATTTCTGTTGCCGTTCCTATAACGAATATTTTAAAACAGGATAAAATAAATATTTATTGTGTGTCATAACCAGGTGCAAGCTTAACTTAACCCGGCCAGTTAAGATGAAAAGTGTCTGTACGGAACTCTCGATGCGCGAGTCCGATTTGCACTTGTACCGGTTTTTAAGATTCACTTTGATCCCCCAAAAACATTGAAAACTGTCGCGAACGTAAATGTAAAGGCCAGCGCTTCTCGCAGATGGCACTAGCATCTACGTAAGTGACATTACTATGACAACAGAAAGATGGCGGGGAGTGCGAACTACGGACGAGGACAGGGTTGACAGACGCTACTCGGGATTAATGTAGTAGTTGTAGTAACACCAGCAATTCAGTCATAAAAAAAGTTTCTCAGATCACTTACACAGATCAGTTAGTAATATTTGGTTGATAAAATAGGAAAGGGGATAGCTACCGCCAGTGGTAGGCGGGACTGTTCAGACCTCAGCTCGGGCCGTCAGCACAGAAGCGTTATTTCTCGGTTATGGCTCAGCTCAGACATCTCATATCATCAGTAAGAAGCGTTATGACTCAGCTCAGACATCTCAGATCATCAGTAAGAAGCGTTATGACTCAGCTCAGACATCTCAGATCATCAGTAAGAAGCGTTATGACTCAGCTCAGACATCTCATATCATCAGTAAGAAGCGTTATGACTCAGCTCAGACATCTCAGATCATCAGTAAGAAGCGTTATGACTCAGCTCAGACATCTCAGATCATCAGTAAGAAGCGTTATGACTCAGCTCAGACATCTCATATCATCAGTAAGAAGCGTTATGACTCAGCTCAGACATCTCAGATCATCAGTAAGAAGCGTTATGACTCAGCTCAGACATCTCAGATCATCAGTAAGAAGCGTTATGACTCAGCTCAGACATCTCAGATCATCAGTAAGAAGCGTTATGACTCAGCCTCAGACCATCAGTGTAGAAGAGTGAACCTCAGCTCGGAACCCTCATGCATCAGCACAGCTTCAGTAGGTACTTAAGCATAAGGATGCTTCGTCGGCGGGCCTCGGGTACAGAAACAGTAACACTACCTAAGGACTCAGGTCAGTGAACTGAACTAGGTATATTTCATACATTCTCTAATTCATTAATGAACGATTCACATAGACCGGGCCGGGCCGGATCGGCTGCCGCCGCGTCGCAACGGGCGCTCTGGCAGCCGGCAGCGGCCGTCTGCGTCGAGTGACCCGGTCGGGCGGGTTCGGCTGCCGCCACGTTCCAGCGGGCGCTGGAGCGCCCGGCGGCAGCCGACTGCGTCCGTCCGAGCGATTAAGTTCTAGGGCGACGGACGTGCGAGCGGAGCCGATGGCGTGCGGCGGTATCCGAACGGAGCCGATGGCGCGCGGCGACAGCCGAGCACCTCCGTCCGCGTCCGCAAGCGCCCGATCGGCCGGCAGCGGCGCCAATAACATTTGAATATGGGATCTGACTGTCGTAAAGAAGCTCTACATTCGTTTGGCAACTATTGAGATGCGCTTGAGCGCGCGCCGACTCCGCCCGGTCAGTGGGAATCGTACGTATAACAGTCCATCATTAGGTCAATATCGTCACCTCGTGAATTACCAGGCTTCTTCTACATTCTAATCATGAATACAACTTGTACCGTAAAAAGCGTGACGACAAAAACGGCAGTGGGTGCCCACCTATGTCAATCTTGTACAAATAAGTAATGCCCGCCACCTAAAACCACAAAATGCATTTGTAACCTGAATCAGAAAGTCGAGGGAAATAGGTAACAATAAGAAAAAAAAAATTGCTATCAAGACAACTTTTAACAACTGAGTAACTCTAAGCCAAAGTCTAAATCAAGCTGTGCTGTACACTCGCCGCAACTACATGCCGTTTTCGCAAGATTACAAGTAAAAAGAAAATGTCATACATAGATAGATATCTTTATCTTGAGGCGGACCCGACACGCCCGAGTATATTGCCAATGTTAGACCATGGGATACTAAAGGCGTCAATATCTAAAAATCCGGTAGCATTCTCGTTCATCCCAGATAGCATAAATAAAGCTCACAGCTTTATTTGTGAAATATACAATATTGTTTTTGACTCCATTTAGAAAAAACAGTTTTAAATAAGTTTCTGTCAAAAATGACATTTTAGTGGCAAGCTTTTATAGCCGACTGTACTTTTCTTTAGATATCCATCAAATGCTCACTGAGACAATTCTAAAGAGCCCAAGCTGGGTAGGATTGCTTTTTAGGGTTCCGTACCTCAAAAGGAAAAAACGGAACCCTTATAGGATCACTTTGTTGTCCGTCTGTCCGTCCGTCCGTCCGTCTGTCAAGACCCTTTTTCTCAGGAACGCGTGGAGGTATGAAGCTGAAATTTATATCAATTACTCAGGTCTACTGTCCCTTGAAGCTGTGAAAAAATCAAACTTCTAAGCCAACGCAATCAAAAGATACAGCCGTTTTGCCGCAAATTTTCGACACTTGCAAGGGAATCAAAACCTACAGGGTGCTTCCCGTGAACTCAGAATCTTGAAATTTGGTACGAAGCAACGTCTTATAGCATAGATAAAGGAAAAATTACGAAAACCATAAATGTTTAGTTACATCACATAATATATTTTTTTTTTATAATTTTAAACTTACTACCCATTTCCTCATAAACGCGTAGAGGTATTAAATTGAAATTCATACCAAATACTCAGGTCTATAATACCTTTAAGCTGTAACAAAATCAAACTTCTATGTCAACGCAATCAAAAGAAACAGCAATTTAAGCTGCATATTTTGAAACTCGCAAGTACCTACTCGCAAGGGAATCAAAACCTAAAGGGTACTTCCAGTCGACCTAGAATCTTGAAATTTGGCATGAAGCAACGTTTTATAGCACACATAAAGGAAACATTCCGAAAACCTTAAATTTTTAGTTACATTACAAAATATATATTTTTTAATAAATATAAACTTATTACTTTTTTCCTCATGAACGCGTAGAGCTATCAAGTTGAAATTCATATCAAATACTTAGATCTAATTGCCTTTAACCCGTGAAAAAAAAAAATTCTAAGTCAACGCAAAAACGCAAAAAAAGAAAAAAAAAACTTAGTAAATAAATAACTTTAATAAAAGAACTTTCGCAAGTCTGCTGCAAGGCTAGTATAAGTGTTTCAGTTATATTATAGATAAATGATATGTGTTAATATAAAATAAAGGATTACTTAAACGATAAAGAGATCCTTGTCTTAAATTTATGCTCCTCCATCTTTCCCCATTGTAATGTTATGAATTTCATTTTGCAATAAAAATACCATAGTTATGACTCGATTGTCGTAATGAACGAACTTTGTAAACCTTGCAGGTTTGTACGGAACCCTCGGTGCGCGAGTCCGACTCGCACTTGGCCGGTTTTTCTATTATAGAGTTCCTATGGCCACCTTCCGGCTCCATCATCAGATCAGCCGCATGGTACCATATGCTACGTCCCCTCTTCACCAGGCGTTAGCACTGCTTAACAACACCCTGGACAGCGACAGCCAACTAGACATTTTTTTTACTACTGAAACTGCATTCCTAGCTGCATCAAATCGTTACATTGAGTCCATCGTTACCACTAGCTCCATTACATAATACGTGCCCTAGTAATCAATGATTTGCCTTATTTATTTGACATTATTTATGCTCCACTGACCTAATTTTAATAATTCGTTATACATATTTTAATTTTAAATGAGTATTTCGACTTCATCTCAAATTGTACTGACATGACTAGCCATATATTGATATTCTTGACATTTAATTAATTTTACAATTCCTCGGTCTACTTACTTATTTTTCAATCTTTGTTATGTAATAGCTCCTAGTCCCAATGTAATGTCTTCTAATTTTCAAATGTACTTATAATAATAATAATTTCACTTTACCTGTCACATAATATTTTAATAATGCATGTTAGCTATTAAGAAATGTTACACCAATTAGCACTTAAGGTTGAACTGTCAGTGTTAATTGTATGCAATAAACAATAAACATATTATTGTATTGTCATCAAAGTTAAGTAAGTATGCAAAATTTTAGCTCAATCGGTTGACGATATCTGCTTCAAAATTGAGTTGCAAGATTTCACCCGAACATACATACCTACTTTAAACATACCATGCAAGCTAAATAAAAGCTTGTAAAAATACCTGTGGTTTTAAGCTTTTGGCCGCCAATGACGGTATCTAATGTAATGTTTGGTGTAACGCGTTTTTTTCTTTTCCCTCATGTACTTTCAGAAAACTTGCTATATCAAAAGTTACATTGTGCCAACTACCTATTACATTAAATAAAAAATAATTATTCATTTGAAACATTACTGTACAGACCTATATTTATAATATTGCATTTCTATCGGGAATGTCTAGGCGGGTGAGCGACAGCTTTTG
Organism: Apotomis betuletana; assembly: GCA_932273695.1. NCBI lineage: Eukaryota > Metazoa > Arthropoda > Insecta > Lepidoptera > Tortricidae > Apotomis > Apotomis betuletana. The sequence goes on from OW026301.1 coordinate 29,730,095, forward strand.
TATTTGATATAGCGTTGTATAGGTTAAATTAGTCGGAGACTGATGTTTTCTTAGGTATTAGCTACCACTATCGGAGTCGACACGGCTGACTTATTAGCCGCGTCCACACAGCGCGAGGCTCGCGCGGCGGCGCGGTCCGAATGCCGCGCGCAGCAATTGCCTCGCGAGGCCGCTCGCCCTGTGTCGACCCGGCTATTTACAGTCGACGAAGAGAGGAAAACAACGAAGGAAGAAAATATTTTTTATATTTATGGAATTCTTATAATATGAACAAACGTTGCACTTACGACTACGAATATTTACAAACACGAAAATCAACTAAGAGACTAGCACCGAATCGGTCAGACGTCGATCTGCACGGAGGAGTCCCAGGCCTTCGCGTTGACCTGCTTGAGGGTGGCGCGCAGCGCCGTGCCCGGGCCCAGCGCCACCGTCAGCGGGAAGCGCTCGCCCTGCGGCCGCGCGTACAGCGCCTGCAGCGTCTGCTCCCAGCGCTGCGGCGCCGCCGCGTGCCGCGCCAGCGTGCGCCGCACCGAGCGCGCGTCGCCGTACGCGCGCGCGTCCACCGCCGACACCACGCGCACGCCCGGCGCCAGCGTCTCGCACGCGCCCAGCGCCGCGCGCAGCACGAGCGTCACCGGCGCCATCAGCGGCGTGTGGAAGGCGGCCGCCGCGCCCGCCACGCGCGCCGCGCGCCGCACGCCGAACTCGGCGCCGCGCCGCTCCACGAACCGCAGCGCCGCCTCGTCGCCGCCCACCACCTTGCAGTGCGGGTACAGGTAGTTGGCCACCTGGCACACGGGCGCGGCCACGCCCTGCGCGGCGGCGTGCTCGCGCGCGCGCAGCAGCGCGTGCGGCAGGTTGGCGTCCGCGGCCAGCCACACGGTGAGCAGCGCCTGCGGGCGCGCCTCGGCCGCGGCGGCCATCGCGGTCTGGCGCAGCTCGACGAGCCGGAGCGCGCGCTCGAGCGGCAGCGCGCCGGCCCACACGAGCGCGGCGAACTCGCCGAGCGAGAAGCCGGCGGCGGCGCGCGCGCGCTCGAGCGCGGCGGGCCGCGTGTCGCGCAGCGCCTCGAGCGCGGCCAGCGCCGTGACGAGCAGCGCGGGCTGGCAGCGCGCGTCCAGCTCCGCCGCCGGGCCCTCCGTGCACACGCGCCACACGTCCCACCTGCGGACACCGTGGGACACCTCACACGTGTGTATCTATGCGGAAGTGGCGCGGCGGCGCCCATAGTAGGGTTAAGGCCATGTTCGGATGACGAGCGCTCGACGCGCACAAACCTTTTGTCTTACCGATGGATTGATATTATTGCTAAGAACTAAACTTAATCCACCGTGGATCAGGAACCACTGTGTACTATTGGTATTGAATAATGATTACCCAGACATTAATTAAAAAATAATAACGATGTAATAATTTTTGTAAATTTTCGTTTTAGAGCCAATTTTATATTTTGTTGTCGATTTCATTTTTTACTCAGATTTCAATAAAATTTAATGAGTTAGGGAGTAGGACATAGCGTGAAATTGGGCTTGCCTTGTTCAGATTAAGCAACATTAGCAACTCACGAAATTTAATTAAAATTTGAGAAAAAAAAAAGAGGTCGACAAAATTCGCCCTTTAGCTTGTCCAGCAAGGCCCCATAAAATAAGAAAACACACAGCTAAATTACAAAAAAAAAAACAAAGAAACTCAGTTAACTGCGTGAAATGGAGCTGCATCACGAGAGCTGCGGTCTACCAGAGAGAACGTGAGGATGAGAACCCAAATGTGGACACCATTGCAATAACCATGACCACTCTGCCAAGAGTAAACAACTGATGATGATATATTATATTAGCATTTAAATTATGTTTTATTTACCTGTAGCAATTAGTTTAGTTTAACTTAAATCTTACTCGGAGTAGGGTCACATGGGCAAAATAGCACAGAGAAGGCATTAAGTAGATAGCGCCTTTACCTATTGGAACTCTTTATTTTTGCTGATATAAAATTAAAATAATTATTATTCCTCATCACGTATTCTATCTCCATTCAATCACCAATATAGCTGTGCAAGGAGTTCATAGGGGAACACAAATTTATTTCTAATAATAGAGCCCAAAAATGCAACACACCCTAGAATTTCTGAGGCAAGTGTGTAGAGGTCTCGCGCGGCCGGCAGGTGCGCCAGCTTGCGGCCCATGCCCACGCGCTGCGCGCCCTGCCCCGGGAACAGCAGCACCGTCGTGTCGGCCGGCTCCTCGCGCCGCGCCGGCGTCTCCTGTCCGCCGCGCCGCGCGTACGGCTGCGTGGCCCAGCGCAGCTCGCCTTCGCCCGGCGCCGCCGGCTCGCCGTACGTCGCCGCGCCGTCCAGCAGCCGCCGCAGCGGGCTGTCGTCACCACTACCACCACTCCCGCTGCCGCTGGCCAGGCCCCTGCGCAGCGCGCCGAGCCGGCACCACGTCCGCGTCGCACAAAGCATCCGGAGACCGACCTAACCTAAAAGTGGAACCGATACGCATTACTTCGTTAAACTATTAATTATTGCCAGCGGCTGATTTACCACTACACTACATAGACGAGGACACTAATATTACTATCATAAATTGAAAACTTTGTTTGCTTACCGTAGTAAAAGTTTAAGCACTGGCACAAACGACACCATCTGACGTTGACAGTTTTGAGACGTTTTTGTGTTTTTATTGTTATTTGTTTACATCAGAATTCACAAACTCGCCTTACCGTTTGACAGCCGATTCCGCATTTTTCTGGCGGTTTTAAACTTGTGCGAAACGTGATCGTCGCCTGGCGATGCTGTCATCCGCCATTGTCTAAATTTTGTGATGTGATTTGTAGGTAATAATCTTCGAGATTTATTTCACCAGTATTATTTTTCTGCTCCCGGATCCGTCGCCTTTACGTACTAAACGTTCCGCACGACTAGACTTAAAAAAAAAACGCAGTTTGAGAGAGGTGCTAAAAGACTAGCCTTCAATTAGAGTTCACTACACCGGACGCGGAGCTTTCCCTCGAGAAGGTAAACCACGTTTTTACGATTTCGTGTAGTAAAAAACGCGCAGTGACGTGGTGGTACGTGTGCACCACTCGAAGTTCGTCCGAGGACCGAAATCGTGTGACAGTCAGCGATTTCTATCCGTGTGGAAGCGCTAGAGGTGCGGACGGTACCTCCACGTCTCGGGGCGCGGGAGCCGGTGGTGGCCAGGTCGTGACGTGTCGGTTTGGTTGCGCAGATGGCTCGCGGTCAACAGAAGATCCAGTCGCAGGCGAAGGCGGCCGAAAAGATGTCCAAGATGAAGAAGCAGCAGGGGCACAGCGCCACCGACCAGAAGAAGGCCGCGCAGAAGGCGCTCGTTCACGTGTGTGTGCTCTGCAAGGTGAGGGCCTGCAATCTCGGCAACTACTCATGAGCACTCAGCCAAGGTTTCCTTAACACAAGTCATTATAGTCTTAGTAAACACTAGCACAAAGTGAAGGAATACTACACTAAGTTTGTGAAAGATTCAGTTATTATTGGATCAGATTTTAATAGCATCATAGTTAGTATTTCTATTTTCTGAAAAAAAAAAATTAACAATTCTGAGATTGTAATGCAAACTGGGCTTCCTTGTTTTACCTAGAAAAGATAATATTTGTTTGGTATGTCAATTAGAAATATACACTACTTGTTTATGCAGGTAATAAAAGTGCAAATAATAAATAAAGGGTCTTATATAGGCAAAATAAATCTTTTACACTATTTATAACTCAAGAAAGGCTGAACTGATTTGGCTGAAAATTGGTGGGGAGGTAGCTTAGAACCAGGAGAAGGACATAGGATACTTTTTATCACGTTCTCGCTTTCTATCTCCACATTTATCGACTTTCAGGCGGTACAAAGTTCGCCAGGTCAGCTAATAAATGATAAATTACTTACTGGAAAATTATGAAGGAATCAATCTCACATTAAACAGCACTGATAATGATTAATAAAGATAGTATTATCCTTTAATCTAGTGTTACCAAATAGATAATTAATATTAATTAATTAAGATACAACATAATAATGTGACCCTTATAATATTACTTTGTTTTTATGGGCATATAATGCACTCCTGCTGCCAAATCTCTTGCTAAACAATAGTTTCACTTTCTATGACATAAAAGACACTTTGTACCTATGCAAAAATCAACAAAGTTTAACCAATCCCAATTCCTTGTGTTGAGTTGTGAAACTGTAAATGAAATACTTTAGGACTAACATATTTTTATACACACTAACATTATTGAAAACTGGAGCCTTTATTATTATTTAGGATAGTAGGTGCCCTGAACGTCGTCCCCATAAAACTTTACCGTAACTATATATATAGGAATAGAACTGATCTGATGATATTCATTTAAATACAAACCAATCCAAATGGTTGAATGTCGCAACCCCATCGAGTTTAGGCTCTTTTGTTTTATCTCAACGAACCATTGACGCTTGTGCAGTAACATAGTCTGCAATAAAAGTTTGTCTCAAAAATATATATATTTATATGAACTTGTTTGGCTTGCAACCTGGTGTTTAGTTTGCACCATGTGTTACTCATGTAATTGGTAGCTATATACATAGTTGTTCACACTTTACATGTGTTACTTATTTATGTATTTGGAAAGGTGTTACTAATTTCATCAATATAACAATTTTATATTAAATGACGTAATTGCGTTGAAATGTCAACACGCTGCGCCATGTTTGTTCAGACTGCGGCGCCGCGGCCGCGGTGCGCGGTGGATAATATTAATGCCGTGTCTGTGTGTGCATGTGCGGCGAGCAGGCGCAGATGCCCGACCCCAAGACCTACAAGCAGCACTTCGAGAACAAGCACCCGAAGAACGAACTCCCCGAAGACCTAAAGGCCATCTAACACTGCATTTCTCGGCATTTAGTTATAAAGCACTTATTTAATTCTTAAGATTTGTAAAAAATATTTGTTACCGACTAGACAAACTTTCATTATTTGTCCGACTGGTCGTCTGACACGAGATCTGTGCGCTGTATGACGCGACACGCCGCGCCCCGGCCCTGCGCTCCCGGATAGAATAAATTATACAATCTTTTTAATGACATTTTTTATTTTAAACTTATTTTAAAAACCTTATCATGAAACTTAACAAATTATCGATCTATCTATTCTTATAGTTAAATAACCTGCTTCTTGTGAACCTGTGATGTTACCTCTGGAAATAACTTGATAGGAACGATTTAATGAATTTACTAATAGAGGATGGCAAACACATTATTTATTCCTCAGCACATTGTCCAGTCTAAGTTTGCTTTTTATGTCATCAACTTTACATTGACAACTATCAAAATGTGGGCTCACTCATGTAGTCATGTCTAACTATGAACAATTTCTTATAATAACTGTTAGGTAATCTCATTTCATTACATTTCCTTACAACTTTGAAACTATCTAAGAAACCAGTGAACGAGACCAGAAGGGGTCATCAGGGCAGAGATAATTGGACAAGTGTTTGTTGGAAGCGGTCACCGGCGGTGGTTACCGGCGGTGGCCGCTCTGGTTGTGTTGGAGCGCTCGAGCGCTTGCACTCACCCTCACATCAGACATCACATTATAGACCGGAAGATAGTGACAGAATTTTCTTGGTCATTTGTAACAGTATGGCGGTTCTTCAGGGGTCTTAGTACGCAATGACAAAAAGAAAAATGATGGTCATAGCGCTGGTACCGGCGGCCCAATCGCGTGGGCGTTAGTTGAACTCGTCGGATAAATTACGAGTGTCAAACGATTTGTACCACAAAAATTTTAGTATTTTCCGATAGCCCATAAAAAACATGTAGGCGGTAGTGTCATGCCATACTTCTCCGGTGTGACTTACAGCCCGCCATACCGACGCGAATGCGTTAATTAAAAATAAAAAAATTCAACCATTTGTACCAGGCTAATTTTTGCACAGTTAATTATCGCCGTGCAGCCATTTACGAAAATCACCATACCATACTTTTCCGACGGTTCTAAATGGCCGCCATACCGCCGAAAATCAGCAATTTTTTTTTTTTCGCCAAACGATTTGTAACAGTATTGCATTTGGATTTTTGGAAAGTATTTGATAAAATGTGACCGTTATCATATTTGCCATACTTCTAGTAGGGGGAAAAAGTGCTGCCATACTTGAAAAACTTATTTATTCGACACGTTTCAAAAATACGACTGTACAATACGTAAAATATTTTTTCACAGCATGGGATCATTATATTCTGTTTGTTTGGATACAATTCTACCTACAAAAAAATATTCCGGATTGTAACTATGGGGCGGACGACTGTGAGACTTGAGCCAAGACGTAAACAAAAAAAAAAAAATTGACGGTTTGTACCAGTATGGCATTTGGATTTTTGGAAATTATATGATGCAATGGGACCATTATTATATTTGCCATACTTCTAATAGAGGGAAAAAGGGGCAACATACTTGAAAAACTTGATTTTACAACGGGTTTTCAAGGTGCAAGACATAAAATCATTTGTTACAGTATGGCATCATTGTATTTGGTTCGTTTGGATGAAATTCTACCTAAAAATAATTATCCCATACTGTAACCATGGGGCGGAAGATTGTCACACTCGAGCAAGATATAAATTAATAAAAAAATTGGACCAAATTGTTACAGTATGGCATTTCAAATTTTCGAAACTTGAAAAAAAAGTATGGTTTGGGAAAATTACACCGTACATGTGAAAAAAAAAAATATGCAATATCAATATTAATGCAGTTTATTCCGAAAGATTTACAGACTTTCGAGGTCATCTAAGCCGAAATCCCCGGCATGCTCCAACTCGGTTTCGTCGTCCTCGTCGCTGCTTACTGCATCAGTATCTACAAATCATTTAATTTTTTCACACAAGCGCAATACACAATCGCAAATCGTTAACATAAAATTAATTTCTTAAATATTTACCTTCGCCGCCTTCATCTTTCTCTTCTTCATCTTTTTCCTCTTCATCTTGCATGCAACATGGGCACACTATAACGGTCGACTTATTCTAATACATGGAACTCCAATTATTGCTATATAGTTGTGGGTCGTCTGACAAGCAGCTGCCGTAATACCTGCGTTGCCAGACATTGTGTCTCACAACACGATGAGCCGAGATCTCTCGAGAAATCGTTCGAGCGATGGTAGCCGTTCAATATTATACGATATAAACATCTGACTATAATTCAAGATTGCCGCCACCTAGATCTTTGAAATTTTGTAATTATATTCGTTGAACCTCAATCTTACAGGAAAAATTAGTGCCATACTGTTACAAATCGTTCAAAATACGAATAAAATCTTACAATTAAAAAAAAATATTATACACATTCGCCACCTCCCACAGGTATGGCATTATCACACTTCTATTTACCATCATTCAGGAGCTGTTGAAAAAAAAATTTAGGGTGGTACAAATCGTTTGGCGAAAAAAAAAATTTTGCTGATTTTCGGTGGTATGGCGGCCATTTAGAACCGTCGGAAAAGTATGGCATGGTGATTTTCGTAAATGGCTGCACGACGATAATTAACTGTGCAAAAATTAGCCTGGTACAAATGGTTGATTTTTTTTATTTTTTATTAACGCATTTGCGTCGGTATGGCGGGCTGTAAGTCACACCGGAGAAGTATGGCATGACATTACCGCCTACATGTTTTTTATGGGCTATCGGAAAATACTAAAATTTTTGTGATACAAATCGTTTGACACTCGTAATTTATCCGACGAGTTCGACTAACGCCCACGCGATCGGGCCGCCGGTACCAGCGCTATGACCATCATTTTTCTTTTTGTCATTGCGTACTAAGACCCCTGAAGAACCGCCATACTGTTACAAATGACCAAGAAAATTCAGTCACTATCTCCCGGTCTATTACAAATATCGTGGGCGGATGTTAAAGTTAAAACTAAAAAAACCGGCCAAGAGCATGTCGGGCCACGCTCAGTGTAGGGTTCCGTTGTTGCCCATCCTTCACGATTAAAATTACTTCTTTAAATTACGAGAAAGATTTCAAGCTCTATAAAAAGGTCGTAAACGCCGAAGTAACTGTAATTACTTATTACCTTCTGGAAGTTGTCGATTATACGCGCCAGATTGAGTGGAATGTTTTAATGCAGTATGACACTTATCTTAATATGTGTAACGTTCGAAGTATAAGGTGACCGCGCGGCTCTTACGTCATTTTAAAGAAAATTGTGAAATTTTGCGATAGCAACAGCGCGACCGATTTTATTAAATATAGTTTTCATTGAAAGTACTTTATAAGGCCTCATTTTCATGAATATTTCGATAATTTTTTGACCCTTGGTTGAAAACGACACCCCACACACTAGTGTTGGAACGAAAAAACCACCACCCCCACTTTAGGTGTACGAGAGGTACTTACTCGAAAAAGTTTTTTTTTTACCGTTTTATCGGCGTGATACATACACATACTCACACCAAATTTCAGCTTTGTAGTACTAATGATCACGGAGCTAAGCCGCGGACGCACGGACATGGCGAAACTATAATTCTACTACGTCCCATACTGCATTAAAACATTCCGCTCAATCTTGCGCGTATAATCGATAACTTCCAGAAGGTAATCCATATCCATACTAATCCATACTAATATTATAAATGCGAAAGTGTGTCTGTCTGTTACCTCTTCACGCTTAAACCGCTGAATCGATTTTGATGAAATTTGGCATGGAGATAGTTTAAGATCCGAGGAAGGACATAGGATAGTTTTCATCCTGGAAATTATCCCTAAAAAGATTGAAAAGTGAGTAAGTAATTCATGATGACATTGATGACCCTGTCGGAAATGTAATGATTAGACCAAAAGCACAATTGCTTTTACATTTGCTTAGGCGCTTTAAATAATCCCTTTTATTAATTAAGGTGATTAGGTGGATATCTACCGTGTTGTACGAGGTTGCTTCCATACTTCCAAGTTCCACGCGGACGCAGTCGCAGGCAAAAGCTAGTACGTAATAACTTTGGCGTTTACGACCTTTTTATAGAGCTTGAAATCTTTCTCGTACCTACTTTAAACCTCGGGCTGGGCAACTACGGAACCCTACACTGAGCGTGGCCTGACATGCTGTTGGCCGGTTTTTAAATTTAGTATCTATATCTATTTAGATTTTAATTTTCATTGAACCATGCGGAGAAAACAACCTATCTGAAGATTTTGTAGTTTGCATATTCAAATGAGGAAAAACTGGTAAATGTAAATATAAATGATATTGAATTGACGAGTCGGTTTAGGTACTATTATCGATTTTATTTTATATCATTAACTAAGTAAGAGTAAGAGTTCTGTTCTGTAAGAGTAAAGTAAACATTAATTACTTAGTAGGTACAATTCAAGGAAAAAAATATAGGTAATAAAAACATCAGATTATTTCTGAAACTCGTAGTTAGTTTAGAACAGAAATCGGCATAATCTATTACTAGTATTTCATATTCTCATTTCATCTAACACAGTAAGTAAACATTTGGTAAACATAAACAAAGTAAGTAAAAATGATTAGTATTACAATACTGGGAAATGGCATTATTTTTAATTTCGGCTCACGGCATCGATTTTTCACGGCTCGAACTGTACGCTGCCGACTGTTTACCTACAGTTAATTCACACTTAATTAATCTTATCGCAAGTATCGTGGCGCACGTAACGACGAACATTCGTACACATTCTCGCACTGCAGTCGGTCCTATAACATTAGTCAGCACTAGCACTAAGCACTAGCACTCGCGCACGCGCTACATCTTCTCGTAGGTCTCGGTGTGTCCGCACTCGGCGCAGCGGCGGCTGTACTGGTCGGCGGCGGCGTCGTAGGTCTCGGCGGCCCACTGGTGCGCGTGCGCGGCGGCGGCGCGCCGGCCCTCGAACAGCGACGAGCGCGCCGCCATGCGCAGCTCGCGCAGGCGCCGCTTGGTGGACGTCTCCTGCGCCCTGTCCCGGCGCCGCGCGCGCGCCGCCCGCTCCTCCTCCAGCGCCTGCTCGCTGCCCCACACCTGCAGCGCGCGCGCCTCCACCTGCGGCGAGACAGATTAGCGCAAGTACTCGACGCGGCCGCCGGGCGAGTGATCGCCGACCGTTTCTTGCTAAACCACTTTTTCCTTACCATCTACCCCAGCACGTATCCTGCATTTATGGGCATAACAGATACCTATATTATATCCCTATGCAAAAGATTATGTCGATCCAGCTCTGATTCCGCTCCGCTTCGGTTGCAATGCACCCTGTATTGCCACCGAAGCGGAGCGGAACGCGCGTTCGTTGGTTGAAATTTGCAACTCCACCTCGGCGGAAATGCGCCTATGATAATACTGCAACAGTAGGTACATTGGGATTGGCGTGTATAGAGAGAGATACTCAAAGTTAAAATAAAAAACCGGCCAAGAGCATGTCGGGCCACGCTCAGTGTAGGGTTCCGTAGTTTTTTCATCCTTCACAATAAACTGCTGTTTTAAGCCCGAGGTTTAAGTTAAGAAAGATTTTAAGCTCTATAAAAAGGTCGTAAACGCCCTAGAAACTGTAATCATTTAATACCTTCTGGAAGTCAACTTACGTCCTTTTAAAGAAAAATATGAAATTTGGCGATAACTCAAAAACGGCTCGACCGATTTGTTCAATATAGTTTTCATTGAAAGTACTTATAAGGCCTCATTTACATGAATTTTTCCGATTTTTTTTGACCCGTGGTTGAAAAGTTAGAGGGGGGGGGGGGGGGGGCACTATTTTTTTGTTTACGGAGCGAATATTTACAAAACTGCTGACTTTATCAAAAAATAATGTTAAGTGACCCCTATTATTTTTCCAAGACCTATTCAACGGGGTGTCGTTGAATAGGTCTTGGAAAACCAGTGTTGAAAAGAAAAAAAATTCACCCCCACTTTAGGTGTTCGAGAGGTACCCGAAAAAAAAAATTTATTTTTAATTTATTTTACCGTTCTGTCGGCATTATACGAGGGTAGTCCCAGAAGTATCCGACCTGACAAAGAAAACAAAAGAAAATCTAAATTTTTATTTTTTATTTTTCTACATAATCTGCTTTTAGTTCTATGCACTTGGCCCAGCGATGTTCGATAGCTTCAACACCTTTTTTGTAGTGAGATTGGTCGAGCTCGTCGAAATACCCATCAACCGCAGCCTCCACTTCATCATTGCTGGCAAATATTTTACCACCAATCCATTTTTTTAAATTTGGAAACAAAAAATAATCCGAAGGGGCCAAATCGGGCGAATAGGGTGCATGAGGAAGTAATTCGAACTTTAAATTGCGGATTTTGGTCATGGCCTTGGTACACGTGTGTACTGGTGCATTGTCTTGGTGAAACAAAATTTTTTTTTCGCTAGATGCGGTCGTTTTTGACAGATTTTTTCACTCAATTGATGCAAAAGGTTAGCATAATACTCGCCAGTGATAGTCTTTCCTTTCTGAAGATAATCTATGAAGATTATCCCACGGCAATCCCAAAAAACTGAGGCCACGACCTTTCCTGCTGATATAACGGTTTTTGCCTTCTTTGGGGCCGGTTCTCCTCTTCGAGTCCATTGCTTCGACTGTTCTTTCGTCTCTGGTGTGAAATAATGCACCCACGTTTCATCCATAGTGATAAAACGCCGCACAAACTCCGCTTTATTGTTATGAAATTTTGTCAGGCACTCGGTTGAAATATCTTCGCGACGTCGTTTTTGTTCGTCTGTGAGCAATCGCGGCACCCACCTTGCGCACATCTTTTTCATACCCAAATTTTCAATTAATATGCGATGTACAGCACTTTTTGAAATCCCTGCCATGTCTGCTAGCTCGCGTACTTTTAATCGACGGTCATCTAATACCATTTTGTGGATTTTTTTTACTGTTTCTGGCGTAGTCACTTCATTTGGTCGACCACATCGATGTTCATCTTCGCAACTAGAGCGACCTCGTTTAAACTCTGCCACCCAATATTTTACTGTTGTAAACGATGGAGCAGACTCCCCCAAAGTAGAATCTAGCTCCGCTTTAATGCTAGTTGGACTAAAAACCTTTCAAATAAAAAGTATTGTATCACATAACGATGGCCAATTTTCTCCATGTCTGAAAATTTGTTCACAGCGTCAACTATTGATGGCTACTAAACAAAAGACAAACGACGCTACGTGTTCGAATTTCAAATTTTAACTTTATAAAATGCGTTCTTTTCAAAAAGAGTATTTACTCAAAATAAAAACCTCTTTAAGTGTGTCAGGTCGGGTACTTCTGGGACTGCCCTCGTACATACACATACTCATACCAAATTTCAGCTTTCTAGTACTAATGGTCACGGAGCTAAGCCGCGGACGGACAGACGGACAGACAGACATGGCGAAACTATAAGGGTTCCTAGTTGACTACGGAACCCTAAAAATGAATCCTGTAAGTGACGTACAAACGAACCATCATAGTGGTACCCATGGTGACGTTACCTGAGGACGCAAGTAAAGACGCATGTCGCTGTAGTGCGCCTTGTGCGGGTTGCGGCGCCGCACGCAGCGCAGCGGCGGCTCGCGCTTGTCCAGGTCGCAGTCCTTCAGCAGATACTCGGTCTTGGCCTCCGTGCGCGTCACCAGCGAGTGCGCCTCGGCGTCGTCCCTGCGGGGCGAGGAGGTCACACTTCAGAGATCACACGGTGGGGATTAGCCGTACGAGAGTCCGGTCACTCGACTCGCCTGCACTCGTCGCACACGCTGTAGTCGAAGGTGTCGAAGAGGTAGGACATGGGGAAGGGGCGCTCGCACTCGAGACAGTGCGGCTGCTCGCTGCGGTGCACGAGCGGCGCGGGCGCGTGCCGCGGCGCGGGCGCGCGCAGCGAACGCTCCGGGGACTGCTCCAGCAGGAACCCGCCGCCCGTGTCGCGCGCGCGCACGTCCGCGCCCAGCCCGCTACTCGACACCGCCTCCTTCACTCTGCGGCAGAATCGAAGGGTTTCTCCTATAGCCTTAGTAAAGCTAAATAAACACAAGAATTAAATATTCCATCTCGGTGCCGGTGAAGGTTGTTATCGTTATCAGAGTAAGTTTTACATCTACATTGGTCATTCTAATCATGTTATACGAGTCGAAAAATTGTCATATGCTTTGGGCAACTAACGAGTGATGTTGTTGCACGAGTCGCGCGTCGTGCAGGGCGCGCGCGCGCTGCCGCTGCCGCTCAATGCGCGCGCGCTGCGCCGCCGTCAGCGTAGCGCTGCTGCCGCTGGTGGTGACGGCGGCGGCGGCGTCGGCGGCGGCGTCGGCGTCCGCGCCGGCGTCAGCCGCGCCCGCGCCGGCCGGGACCCGCGCCGTCACCGCACACGAGCTTGCCATGCTTTTCACAATTAAATTGATGAAAAAAGTACTAAGTAGTAAAATTAATATTTCACCCATGTTGGTAAACCTATAGTGAGTGTAATAGGCGCTTAAATCTGTTGAAGTTTCCAAGTATAAAAAGATATACTTAGTTAAGAGAGTGAGGCACACAACAAAATGGCACGTAATGACAGCTTAATTTTTTTATTTTGGAATAACTGTGCTGATTTTGTACGGATAGCAAGTTCAGCAGTGAACTTCAAAATTGGCAAAAAGTTTGTTCAAGGATTTTCGTTAAGAATTATTTTTTAGTAAAATCCCTCAATAAAACGGTATAAATATTATAAATATAGTACTAGCTATTGCCTGTGGCTTCGCTCGCACATGTATTGAAACATGTCTGTGTAATGACAAGAGAAGAATCTGTACACAAACTTTAATATCTCTTACTAAAAAATTACTCGATTTCCATACTAACTTTCAAACCCAATTTGACCCCCTAACTAAAGGGATGAATTTTGAAATATCCCTTCTTATTCCTTGCCTGCATCATATTCTTGATCTATTCTATAAAATAAAATAATAATAAATAGTAATATGTATAAAAAGCATTGTCCATTGTGATTGGGTGAGGAATATTGTAATACAGAAAATGGTTTTTAAAATGGAAAGAAGAGAACAAAATATTCGAAAGACAAAATGCCTAATTTAACAGAACAGGGTTTAAAGTACCTGGGTCACTGGATCACCGCGGATCAAAAAGACAATGTGGATATTGAGAGGGAGCGCAGGGCGCTGTCTGTCCGATGCAACATGTTGGCCCGTAGGTTTGCGAAATGTTCTGAGCCAGTAAAAGTCACGCTATTTAAAGCATACTGCCAGTCATTCTATACATGCAGCCTATGGGTTAACTATACGCAGAAGGCATACAGCGACCTGCGAGTTCAATATAACAACGCGTATAGAGCGTTGTTGCGGCTGCCGCGCTATTGCAGCGCTTCCGCGATGTTTGCGGAGACAAATACGGCTGGTTTCGCCGCCATCATGCGCGCGCGCAGCGCCTCTATGCTGCGGCGCGTGCGCGACAGCTGCAACACGCTCCTGCGCGCTGTTGTTGTCGAACGATGGGACTCGCCAGTGCTGAAGCGGTGGATTGGGCTCCATGCCTTTAAATAATGCTGTACTTTGTCTTCTGTGTTTGTAGTTTTAACGTTTTATTGTCTAACACTAGTTTTAAGTCTGCACAACCTAACAAAATATGGATCTTTGTTCTGAAATAAATTATTATTATTATTATCAGCATTGACCTCGTCAAAAGTGGCGTAAATTCGACGCTGCCGCGATTTAATTAAAGCAAATTTCTCTAACACTATACCTATACATAACAGCTTCGGATAAATGAAGGATGAGGAATTTATTTTTTGGACAAAAATAATGCACATTCTAACAAAAAAAAAGTAGAAAAAACTGAAGAACGTCATTTGTGGTTTTTTATACAATTTCCAATTATTTTAAAAGTGTAATAGAAATCTCAAAACAAAAAATATAGTCAAAGCTAGACATACATAGTTTTCCAAAAATATAGAATAGAATAGAATAGAATAAAATTAAGGGTGAGTAATTTATTTTTTTAACAAAAATAATGCACTTTCTAACAAAAAAAAAGTAGAATAAACTGAAAAATGTAATTAGAGTTTATTTTTTTAATATAATTTCCAAACTAACCCGCTATACCCTAAGGCTAACATAAGTATATTAATACTTATGTTATTGCGGGCTAGTTTTCCGCAACTCGATATCTTACAATGCGCCTATTTTGTGTGGCTAAATACTTTTACTATATACTTTTGTAAAAGAAAAGAAAAAAACACTTTTGAGACTCATTATGGGTTATATGTGGGATACTAGGGGGCACCGATTAGATAGGGGCCAGTATACTGTTGGTTCATGGTGAGTTTAAGAATTATGTATGTACCTACTCTACAAATGAATTTCTTGGTTTAAATTTTAAATCTAGTGATAGGTAATTAATTTATATTTAAGTACATCTAGTTTTAAGTATCTCAATTTTCTTAATAATTGCATGCTTTTCTAAATAGAGTATGGTGTTTCTTATAATTTGTAAATTATACCTGCTTATTGTAACCCATTTTCTCCAAATAAATAATCATTTCGTTTCATTTCAAGAACTGTTTACATTATGATAATGATTTAAGATAGAATGATTATCATAATTAAGTAAATACCTTTTTGAGACAAGTTATTTACAGATGACCCCTCAAGACAGAGGGAAGGGAAATGAAACAGGTGGTAGAAAACAAAAAAAAATATTTTTGATTTTTCCATTATGTGAAGCAGGTACTTTAGGAAATAGACATCAATTGTTTTAAGCTTGACCATTACAATCTCTTGTTACAAAATACCAACAGCAAATAAGATGATTGGTTTTAGTACCTGATCTCCTTAGTAGGCAGAATACAAGCCTTCACAGGATACTTGTCGTTCGTTTGTAAACGAGTGCCGCTTAAAAACGAAATCAATTTTGATCACATCACACTTGCACTGCGAACATAACAAACCAAACCACAAATCGGTTTCGGTTGACTTTGACAATGACAGCTTTGACTTGACAAGACAATGTTAACGTTGACATTGACAACAGTGTTGCCAAAGCCATTGTGTCATACATGGATCAAGTAACCAGTGGATTCGGCATACGCGTACACCCGAAAGGGACAGGATCACTAAAACAGGTTCCAAATAATTCTCCCGTTTTTCCAGTGCTAGTTGTTGACTGTGTGGCATTCGTTTTAAATGCATGTTATATTGTATGGGACGGTGATCCCTTGTTTTACAGACAGAAGTTTCATAGAATTTTGTTTTCCACATTTTGCCAGAATATATTTCACATAATATTTGGTTCTTGTATTTTTATCCATTTCCTTGAATGAAACATATTTCACAGAAATACTATTCAATGATTCTCTATCTTTTTTTTTTAAATAACATACTTATCAAACAGTAGAATTATTATCTTAGGTAAATCTTTGTTTCGCAGACAGAAATTTCATAAAAATTCGTTTCACAGACACTTCTTTAGTATAATATTAAATTTGGTCCTTGTATTTTTACTTCGGATATTTTTGTTTCACCGCCTCTTTACTTGAATGAAACATATTGTGTCTGTGAAATCATGATTCAATTAATTTTAATAACTAACTTTTTCGGTTATAAATATTATCAGTTATTAGTAGAATTATGTTCTAATTAACATTGTCATTCATACAATCATTGTTTAAATTATTTAGATTTCACGTAATGCTAAGGCCTCATTTTTTTTATTAAGTACAATCGAAAACAATTTCTACCTATTCTACTTTAAGGCAGGTTTAATATTGTGTGCGAACTGTGCGAAATATTAGGCTACGAAAGTTTGAATCTAGGGCTCTCGCTGGTTAGGATGCGTGCCGACACAGAGCATCCTAGTGTTTTTGTAAAGCCGCAGACGAGAAGGGAGAGCAGCCCTTGCCCGCTGTGACAAAACTCAGGAGCCGTGCGAAGCGGAGGGCTGAGGCTGTTGCCGAAGGCCAACAAGCCGAAGCTGCGGAGCGGAGTACGGATGACTAAAACCAGAGCTAAAGCGGAGTCCAACAGCTGAGGTTGAAAGCCCTTGTATAACAGATACATATCCACTAGATTGCTTTTGGTAACTACGGCTACCTGTCACCGCTCTTATTTTATTATATAAATAGAGTCCAACTCAAAATTCGAAGCAATTGAGTGGATATGTAACTTTATAGTATATAAGCTTCATTAGTGGGGGCCTGTCGTATCGAATAACGTTTTTTGTCCTAAAAATGTTTGGCCGACAATGTTTGGCATAATGTTTAATGACATACTACTCGTTTATCCTATTCATTTTTGCGCATACTTACTCATTTAAAGTCCTAAAGTATGTTTGCCCTAATATTGATGACTCGAAAATCGAATTACCTAAAATGTAATATTCATAACGTTATATTTTGTCCTAAGAATTATTTTGCCTATCATTACAGCACGTAAATTATACTATGGTACGTGTGAAGTCAGAATCGTTACGTATTCTACTTTAAGGGAAGTCAAACTTAGGTTAGGTTAGGTACGACGACGAGCGAAGCGAGGAGGAGTGTTAGGTTGAACTGTGAACAGTCGAGTTCATTTACATCTACACGTTTACGAGAACATAAATATCTGAACACGACTTTATGTTGCTGACAATAGGGTCCTGTTCAGATATTTTTGTTCTCGTAAGTGTGTAGATGTAAATGAACTCGACTGAACCTAACTAGCGAGTGAAGCGAGCGAGCGAAATGCTAGAGCCGAGTATTTTATCCCCTCGCTTTAGGTAGACTGCGAAACTACAGTAAATGTATCAGCATGAAGTAAGAATCATTACGTAGTCTAACCTTAGGGCAGGTCAGACTTTTAAACTTCACACGTCCTATGGTACGTGTGAAGTCAGAATCGTTACGTATTCTACTTTAAGGCAAGTCAGACTTACGTCAGGTTAGGTACTATGATGAGCATGGACCAAGTAACCTCTGGACATGACAAGCGAATAATAATACCAGGAGGGAACGGGACAACTATTTACAGAAACCGTTAAGAGCGACAGAGACATAGACAAGATGTTTTGTCCTTATCAGAGTTCCGCTTTTTTTTTGTTTAGCGGATGATTGTCAAATTGACAGAGCTCCGCTAAATACTGCCGGGCAATTCAAATGTGCGTTGTAGCCTACTATAAAACAACGAATATTGTGGATAATTTTACATTTCGAAAGTTTATATATAAATAATAGTGAGTGCTATTAGCTATAGATTTGTAAAACAATGGTGCGTTGCTCCATAATTGGCTGTAAAAGCGACACGGGCCAAAAAAGTGAAAATATAAGCTTTCATAGGTAAGTGCGATGTTTCGACTTTGCTTTTGCTTGATTTCTGCAAATATATATTGAATAATTATTTATACGATAAATAGCACAGCAAAATCATATCAAAACATCAGAAATCTGCTTAAAATCTCATTTTGTAATATCTTATTTTTAGGTATTACCCCTACAAATTCAATAGTCTTTACGTCTTGTCAGTGTCAGTAGTCTTTACTCTTTGTCTTCACCTTTACTTGACGTTCCGCCGCGTTTTTTTACTGCTTTTTAATTTGTCTGCTTTATTCGATTTTAAGGGATACCAGTATAAGAATTGGTAAATTACCCTTAACTCATGGAGTTTTACAAATATGTTTTTTGTTTTAGATTTCCAAAACATGATCCTGCTTTACTCCAATGTTGGATACGTGCAACAGGACGATCGAATTGGGAACCAACCAAAAATGCTTGTATAATATGTTCACGACAATTTAAAGGACAGTAAACATCTTCATCTTGCCTCATGCCTCCTATGGGCTATTGTTGCGATAATGATGTATAGTGGGGGTTCATCATCGCACAAGAATTAGTTCTGCATCTACTTTACTTACAGAAATTTAAACGCACAGTCGGATACGCCTTGGCTTTCTCATCCTCATCTTAAATGAGGCTACTTGCCAACGCGGAACTGACTGTATCCCGGGCCTGGTTCAGTTGTAACTCAGGCTATTCTATCTGCTTCGCTTTTATATGAATGTTAAGACATTGTTAACTCTTCTAACACTGTATAACTACAGTATGACAATAAGGTCTACAACAGTCATTCACCATACCTTCAAAGTTGTAGTCCTAATGCCGGACTCGCCGCGCCCGACGAGGGTGCGCACCGAGTCCCGCCTCCTCACCATGGCGGTCGCCCACGACTTCCCCGCCTGTGGTTAAATAAATCATTGATTCTCACGGTCGAACCTCTAAGTGCCCAAGCCTGTCACCTGTGATAGGTACTGTCTGTTAATGATATATAATAAAGATTACTAAATTGGGACTGTTACATATATATATTTCAATGATGTGATCTTTACCGACAAGTTAACTCAATTATCATACTGTTAGTCTATAAATGAAACTATATGCCCAGTTAATCATTAGTGTTAAATATCTTACAGTTGGCTTCGTGACAGCAAGTATAAATTGTTATTAGTTTGCTCGTTACACGAACCATCATTAGATTACTCATGATAAAAAATTACAATTAAGTTATACCATGAGTGTTATGTAAACTAATTGATATGGTTCCCAAGTAGCACAACTGGGTCTAAATAGCTCGTATATCATATCTAATTAGATGCTTAAGTGAAATTTACCACCATGACTAAGTGCTATATAGGTGGCAATAACCCTTATGCCACCTATATAGAACCAAAAGGAGAAAAATTGCAGCCTATTTTTGGTGCTAAATAGAATCCATAAGAGCTCTCACAATTACCTTAAGTGGTAATTAGAACTATGGGTGAAAGTTATGCGTCCATAAGAGATCTCACAATCACCTTAAGTGGCAATTAGAACTAAGGGTAAAAGTTATGCGCAGTGAACGAATGAAAACATTTCAGTTCGCTCAATGAGTGATAAATGAGTCGCCAAATTATCTTTGAGTGGCGAGGCAACTGTCAAATTGTGTTGTGTGTAATACGTGATCTGCCATATTTATTTTGGATTTATACGTCTGTTTGGTGAGTGATTAAAACTTTACGTTATACAAGCATTGAAATAAGCACGAAATTCTTGCGAATTTTTTGTTACTGTGAAACTATAGTATGTTTTCTTTGTAAATTTCGACGGGCCTTTCATTTGATCAGGAATATTAAAAAAGAGAGTGCTAAATTAAATAAGGAATAGATACTGATAAGAAATAAAACTGTTAAAAACCTGACCTAATGATTGTAGGTTACCTACAATGTTAAAGTAACATCGTCAAAACTATCAAGTCTGTGATTATGCGTAAGTGTGATAAAATTCTGGTCAAAATAATTAATTTTCATTGGCTTCCATTTGTAAACATGGCGAAACAAAAAAGATCTTACAGTGTTTATTTTCACTTATTTGTTCCTTATTTGGAACTATTAGGTCTAATAATCACTTATTTGTATCTTGCGAGTGGCAAAGCAGTGCAACTATTAAATATATTTTGACAAGGCGCAATAGGAACTATAATAGAACTTTTAGTTCGTTAGTGGTTTGAAATAAGTGAAAATAACTGCTTTTGGTTCTAAGAATCTCCTATTGAGACCTATTTATGCGTTGGAGTGGCAATAAGGTACTTCTTAGGCCTTAAAGTTGCAATATTTTTTGGTTCCAAAAGAGCCGTAAAATTATCCCTTTAGCCACTATTGGTGATATAATTCGCTATTGTACTAGTCATTTGGAACTTTTAGTTCCAAATAAGGGTATGTTGCCACTTATATGTTAAAGTTGCTTATAAGTGATTTTAAGGCCTTATATAGCACTATTGCTTCTTATTGAGTGACTATTTGAACCTGCATGCAACTTTAAGTAGCAAAATCGACTTTATCCCACCATAAGTAATAAAGTAGAAACAAAAAACGTTCCTATGCAACTACAAGTGATAGGATGAACTCATATACAGTTTTGAGTTGTGTTTAGAGCTATAAGTTGCATCAAACACTGTTAAACCACTCATTTAGAACTTAAAGCTGTAAGATAAGCTGCAAAATTCACTAATGTGCTGCTTGGGTTCCTGATCCAGGAACGTCTGATGATCCTGGGTCAATTAATCCACCCAAGGTTATCAGTTCTGGCACTATTCTCTTATTTCTAGATATTCATAATCATCATACATGGGCTGACATCAACCGACGTCAGCCCGTCGCAAGGTAACAAACGACGAGTAGACCGGGGATCGACTTAAGAGCGAATTATATCACTACACGCTAATCCCCCTTTCTGGGTGCCTGTTTACCAGGCCACCCGCTGGCTATCAACACGTCTCTCGTGTATGCGTGCACGACTTATGGTTAGTACAAGCTGCTACACAGCATTGAAGTATTGGAAGGCTTACTAGCCTATGAGCATCGAGAGTTAAACAACTACCACGAATCGATGACTCGACATTATTTAGTACAAAGAGTTAAACAACTCATGCCAATCCTGCAGAAGTCAAGCGACTCCCCAGGGCTTACAGGCTCTTCCGCCAGCCCCGCAGGAGTTAACCAACTCCCCAGGCTTTACAGGCGGCTTGGCTCATGCGCTATCCATCAGTAATCAAAATACTAGGGTTCAGCAACCCAACGCATGCCCCGCCAGCATCTCATGGAGGCAACATCCATATCGCTGCCTCATTCCGCCTGCAGGCCGGAATATTGGTCTACTCAAGGAGAAATAGTCAAGCCAGGACACCACAAAGTGTGCATGTCCTCCATGATGCATATCATCATAAATTACAATCAATATCATAAAGTTATAATCATCAATACACTGGCATACATAAAGAAATCAAAGTTACGTTCATAATGGTCTCTGTGATATTATATTCAGACCAATATAAGAATCATGAGATTCCTAGGATATGCTGAAAAGTCTAGCCAGCGATTCTTTAAAGTACCTTCACGTTGCTATATAATTAGGAAGAAAATAAATAAATCAAGATTGTAAAGGCTTAGGCTAGAACACTTAGCTTTCGCAGATCTCTCCGGCTGTTGCACAATAGAATTTCTCGCACTGAGTCCAAGCACTTCATTTATCACAAATTACTTTTGAAAACACAAGAATACTTAGTGAAAGAAAATTTAAGCAAGTAACAACTGGATTCTTACCATAGACAATATGTATTTTTTAGGTGCGTTCCGAAACACGCAAATATCGCGACATTTCGCGACAGCTATCTTGCTGCTCTCTCGAAATTGTAATTAAATTTATGTAAATAAATATATTTTACCATTACATATTGACAGTTTTTTTTGTAAAGTTTTATTGTAATTATTTTATAATTTGTCCTATACAATATAATAATACATTTAAAACTAATTCACACCGCTAACAATTAGCACTGGAAAAACGGGAGAATTATTTGGAACCTGGTAGCCCTGTGTTAGTCATGTACTTTGCTGCTGTCCCTTTCGGGTATACGCATATGCCGAATCCATAGGTACTTCATCCAAGATGATGAGCGATGCGAGGGGGAGTGTTAGGTTGAACTGCGACCCTAACGAGCGAGCGAAACGCCAGAAACGAGTTTTTAATCCCCCTCGCTTTAGCACATTCAATACTAGGAACATCACAATTATGCACATTAATCATTCGACAGTTGAATCTTAGGCACAACAAAAGATAGGGCAAATGAATATTTAGGACTAATGAGTACTTAGTTTAATATGAATACGAAATGGATAAATAATGTAATGGGCCAATTTTTATTTTGCTGTCGATTTTTTTTTTCTCAGATTTCAATAAAATTGGGTGTGGTGGTAAAGTTGCTTCTTCTGACCATGGTAAGCCCAATTTCACGATAGGTATGTCCTACAAATTTTTCTCAATTGAGTTACACAAGATGTTTTACAGAAATTGGCCCTTGGGCCAAATTTTATTTTGTTGTCGATTTATTTATTTTTCATTTTGAGCTCCACATTTTGTACTAAATTTTAGTACTATATACGAAATTTAGTTAAAAAAAAATCCATATATTTTTTGTAACTCGATGGAAAATTTTGTAGGACATAGCGTGAAATTGGGCTTATGTTGATCAACTTCAATAAGCAACTTTATCAACTCACAAATTCGATTAAAATCTGAGAAAAAAAAGAAATCGACAACGAAATAAAAATTGAATAAAAATGATTTGAAATATAAAATTTTCTTTACAACAAAAAACATAAATAATATTTCTACATAGTATTCTGCGAATTGATGATTCATCGCATCGGGATCGTATTCCGGCTCCGGGACGACCTCCACCTCCATATCTTCGTTGAAGTATTCACGAAGAGCCCCTTTCCTGATATATTATCAGCCGTTCCCCAAGTCCTATGAATTTCGATCTTAGTTGCGAGATCGCGCGTCATTTGTGACATTTTGATTGTAAAACGCAATAAAACAAAGTTCACGAGTATTTACAAAAGACGTATGCTACAAATTTAAAACTAAAATAATAACTAATCTATACACGTGTGTGACCATTCATTAAACTTAAACATGCAAGAATAAATTGAAAAAGTTTTATAGGGAAAAAGTCGACGATTGAATCAAAATTACGTAAAATTTATTTATTTACAGAATATTACACAGCATGACAGTAAAAAACTCAAGCACTGTGAATTTCATAACAGGTTTTAAATACATCTAAAAAACAGAACTACGACATTCATCCATCGTCTCACAAAATCTTAAGCATTCACGACATACATTTAACCAACTTACTTGCAAAAATATCCCAGTCAGGTGCAGATAGAGCTCGAACAAGAGGCGAGCTTCTGTGAGAAACGGTTCGTGTCTCGGGCGCAGCGAGTAAATGCCGAATGGCGCGGCCGGAAAGTCCGGAAACAAATTCTTGAAAGCAAGGAAACTCGCAAGCGCACCACCTTATTCACTAACTCCACGCAGTCACAGTCTCCTCGTAAAATTTTGCAGGCACACGTCAGAAGTTGAAAATTACGCCTTACTTCCAGAGAGTTGAACCCCAATACTCCTAGAAGGCATTTAGTCGGATATAAAAACGGGTAAATGCCCAAACATTTTTTTGTACAAAAATCTGAGGAATGTTTTTTGAACTTTTTCTAGAAGTAAAGACATAAGTAGACTCGTGAGGGCTCCACACTATAGAAGCAGCTTCCAGCTTACTCCTGACAAGGGCATTATATATCAGTACTATAGCCTGGTAACTGTTAAAATCGCGAGAATTCCGGATAACAAACCCACCTCATTTTATATTTACGAATTATGCGTTTTTGTACATAAGCACAAACACTTTTTTTACAAAAACCTGTGATAGGCATCCACGGTCCTGCCGAGACCCCGACAGATTGCTAACTGATGGCCCTTCTAGATCAGCCAAGCACAAGAAAAGTTGTTTGACTATGTGTGTAAAAGTATATAACAAAATACTGGGTGAATTTAAAACTATGAATAATAAATACGTTTAAAAATAAGTAACACCAATGGATGAATAATAATATTTTTTTATAGTATAAACGAATTTTTTGACATGATGTAAACTGTAACCGTCTGTATCATTATCGTGCATATATTTTGTTTTCTATTTGTATTGTTAGATTTAGATATGTATTCTAAATGTAAGACATATTATTTTGTTTTATGTAAGTAGAGTATAGGTTATACCTCCTTGTAAAGCTGTCTTTGGGTAGCTATCTTGTAATTTAATTTGCATACCGTCCACGGTTAAACATGTAAACCTACCAATAATTGTATAAGTAAGACCTATGTATATAATGGTAATTTTTAGTGCAAATAAATGATTATCTTATCTTATCTTATCTTATCTTATCTTAAACCCTAACCTTTTAAAACAGACGCCAGACTTTTAAAATGTTCATGAAAATTAAGTTGGGGATCGAAAGTGACGCCTAAGTCTTTGACAGTATGAACTCGGCTTATGACTTCTAATCCCAATAAATAGTCAATATGAATGGGATTAAGCGAACGGCTAAACGTCATTACAGAACATTTTTCAATATTGAAGTGAAGCTTGTTGGCTATGCTCCACTGATACAATCGGTCGATATCGTTCTGAACAGAACCGCCGTCTGACATTTGCTGCACCCCATAAATTAATTTTAAGTCGTCCGCATAGAGCAGACAGGTCATTTATCATAATACCAAAAAGTAGTGGACCCAAGATAGAAACCTGGCTGACTGCAGAACGAGTGTGGTAGGATTCGGAAATAAAGCATCCGGATGTTGCACGTATTGTTGTCTGTTGCGTAGATAGCTAGCAAAAAATCTAAGTAATTTGGTCGAGAAACCGATTTGCCTAAGTTTACTAAGGAGCACGTCATTATCTACGCGATCAAACGCTTTCTTGAAGTCTAGGTACAACACATCAACTTGTATTCCCTTATCAAGATGTTCGGTTTAGAGATTAAGTCAACTATAGTTAGCAGGTTTGTTTCCATTGAACGTTTTGGCCTGAAACCATGCTGCGAGTCACAAAGGTACGGATTTATTTGAGGGATTATACACCTACTTATTACAATTTCAAAAAGCTTGGCCAGAGAAGACAGGATGGGGGTGCGCCAAAGTTCACATAATTTTTCAACCCCGATTATTGGAACTCCGAAAATGTTTCTCATAAAAAATTTCACCATAATAGTCACTACTCATACTTAGTCACTCTTACTACCGATCATAACTCCGAACCATTTAAAATCATAATGTAATTTATCATAAATATCTCTAATACTACTTTTTGTTTTCATACATTTATTCATCATAACTGTTTTTGATCCTATTTTTCACTGTCATATTTTTTTTAAGCAGACTGGTTTCTACTCATAAACTTCACTATCATATATTTTATAAGTAGACTTATTTGTACTCATAAACTTCACTATCATATAGTTTGTACACTGACTTGTGTTGACTTATAAACTCCGACATCATTATTTTTTTTTTATTTATACTCGTTGTTGGGTACGCAGGCAGAAAATGATTAAAACGACAACTTTGATAAATTTGAAAAGAAGAGAGTGCTCGCGTGTCGTATCGAGTAAGAGGTTATGTTCGTTGCGCGGGTCACACCAGCGCCCTCTTCGGCTTTATTTTAATAAGTTGCACATGCTTTACATAGATGGCGTTAGTATGCAGTAATTAAGTTTAAGCTAATATTATTTTTATAGTCTAGGCATTATTTTCTTTGGATTAAACTTTGACAGGACAGTTGGAAACAATTTAATATGGTTTTTTAATAGTAAACAGAATATTGGCTTTTAATTTTGGAACAATCTTAAATAATATCATAACAAGTTAATCGCGCCATCTGACGATACTTATATATTTATACTGTGAGTTTTCACTTATATCTAACTAATACATAAATAGCATTACGTCGCCTACATTCCCGCCCCTTAGTGCTATCAAGCACTAACCATCAGCTGGGGAGAGTAATGCAACGCGTGTAGCCGGCCTGCGCAGCATGCCTAAGCGTGTGCGTACATCCACGACGCGAACACGGTTGTCACGACCAGCGTGCACCGCGCTCACCACTCCATGCCGCCAGGAACCGCGCTCTAAATTGGGATCGACCAGCACTACGTAGTCACCTACTTGTAACGGTCTAGCCTCTTTATTCCACTTTTGCCGGGGCAAGAGAGTGGGTAAATATTCCCTAGTCCACCTAACCCAAAACATATCAGTAAGGCGCTGCGCTATGCGCCACCTCTTTCGGAGACAGAGGTCCGCATCGTCGTACTTACCAAAAGCGGGGCCGGTAGACGAATTGCCGATCAAAAAGTGATTCGGTGTCAAAGCCTCAGGATAGCCGGGATCAGTCGACACGTGTGTGATAGGGCGGCTGTTTACGAGGGCTTCGACTTCTGCTATCAGCGTAGACAGGGTTTCCGGGTGTGGCGCACGCTCCTTCAGAACGACCTTCAAGGCCACCTTTACAGTCCGGATCATTCGTTCCCACGCTCCGGCCATTTCAGGTGCTGCCGGCGGCACAAAACGCCACTCAATTCCACGTACAGCACCGTCATCACGCAGTCTGTCAGTGTTTAGTTCCTCTAGGCTCTTCTTCAGCTCGTTGGCAGATCCTCGCAGATTCGTGCCATTATCTGAAAAAATTACGAGGGGAGCACCACGGCGGGCCGACATCCGCCTGAGTGCCATTATAGCAGAGTCCGTACTTAATGACTCGGTAATCTCAATGTGAATGGCGCGAACTGTGAGACACGTAAATAACATGCCATATCTTTTTTGTCTTCCGCGGCCTATTGTCGTCTCCATAGGGCCGAAAAAGTCACATCCTGTGAATGAAAACGGTCTTCTGTTATGCTGCAATCGCGCAGCAGGTAGATCACCCATACGCTGCGGCTGCGGCCTGGCGCGCCGGTAACGACAAAACAGGCAGCGCGCTGCGACTCCGCGTACAGTCGGGCGCAGATTTACTATCCAGTAAGACTGACGTAATTCATTCACGACGTGTTCGTGCGCTGTGTGCATGGCGCGTCTGTGATAGTGCTCAACTAACAAACGCGTAATTTTATGTTTACCATCCAGAATAGGAGGTCGCGTAGTAGCCACTTCCACACCTGCAACTCGGTCTATGCGGCCACCAACACGCAAAATTTTGTCGTCATCTAAATATGGCGTTAGTTTCAGCAGACGACTACTCGGGGACAGTGGTTGGCCTCGCACTAGAC
This sequence comes from Apotomis betuletana, assembly GCA_932273695.1. NCBI lineage: Eukaryota > Metazoa > Arthropoda > Insecta > Lepidoptera > Tortricidae > Apotomis > Apotomis betuletana. The sequence goes on from OW026301.1 coordinate 29,757,723, forward strand.
AAGTGATTTCAGCGGCAAAGGTATCTTCTTGACACTTTTTAATTAGATATTTTTCGGCAGTTCTCATCATGTCACAATCTAACTGTACCGTGTCATTTTCCCTTGTTTTTCTTTTTCCTTCTCCTTTTTTCATTTTCCTCTCCTTACATTTTTGTTTACATATTTTTATGAAATATATAACTCTTGCAGCAGTGCGTACGAGTCGGATCCAGCTGGAAAATCGTTCTTCATCTGGTACTGGTAAGTAAATTTTTTGTGTACATACTACATTTATATTTCTTTGTTCACAGGTAGCCTCTTCGACGATCTTCGCGTTCTTCAAGTCCTTCGGCCAGTGGTTTTCGGTTTGACGCAGAAACGCCGGGCCCTGAAACCATATGTCATCGTAGTTAAGCGGAGAACTTTCTGTTTTTGTAGCTACGTCGGCTATGTTTAAGCTAGATGGGACATAACGCCATTCATTTATGTTCGTGAGCTCATCAATTTCTCCTAGCCTATGTCCTACATAAGGCTTATAACTCCTGGGGTCACTCCGAATCCATTGTAGAACAGTACTCGAATCAGTCCAATAATAACGCGTACTTGGCTGTACATCCTTTTGTTCTGTGGTTACAGTTTTCGCGAGACGTGCTCCCAGCAAAGCTCCTTGTAGTTCCAATCGAGGGACCGATACGGGGCGCAAAGAGCTCACGCGGCTTTTACTGGCTGCGAAACTAACAAGTACGGAACCGTCAGCGCGCGTAAATCGCCAATATATTACTGTCGCATAGGCCTTAATAGAAGAATCACAAAAAACGTGCATCTGAGTGTCTATGATCTTCTCACAAGACGATGAAGTACATGGGAAGTCGTAGCATGGCGTCCAGGCAGCGGCACGTAGGTACCAGCGCGGTATACGCAGCGATCCTAATTGCTTTAATTCATCGAGCCACTCCATCCAGCGTGTGTGCTCTTCCGGTCGGATACGGCATGTCCAGTCGACTCCGCTGCGATGGACATCTTGAAACAATATTTTACTTTTTATTATAAACGGCGTAAGAAAACCGTGTATATCATAAATTGACATAATTATGCTAAGCATTTTCGCCTTAGTCGGTGGTACGCTTCCGTTTAATATTTCGGGCGAAATTTGATTAGTCGTCACTTTAATGCTAAAAGTGTCATCCGCGGGGTGGTACATCAATCCAAGCGCGCGCTCAGTCATGTTAGTAGCTCCGTCCTTGAATCTAACAGCTGATTGCGCGAGCGCATCGGTAGGTATCGCATTCAACACCTCTCTGCTATTGCTCGACCAACCACGGATCTCGAAGCCGCCCTGTTTATGAATGTACGTTATATCTTTAATTAGTTTTATTGCATTTTGTTCACTTGTGGTCGAATAATAACAATCGTCCATGTAATGCGAGTTCAATATAACTTGAACGGCCTCGGGAAACTGGTCATCATATTTCAGAGCGTTTTTGTTTTTTATATATTGCGCGATAAACGGACTTGTCGTGGCGCCAAACACAAGGCTTTCCATGACATATATCTTCAACGGAGTACTACTCGACGCTTGCCATAGAAATCGGAAAACATGTTGATCCTCGGGACGAATTTTCACGCGTAAAAACATGTCTTTAATGTCTCCTATTAAAATAAATTCGTTTTCGCGGAATCTCAACATTATACCTAAAAGCGAATTGTATAAGTCAGGGCCAGTGAGTAGGTAATCGTTCAAGCACATATTTTGAACCTTAGCGGACGAGTCAAAAACTAATCTCAATTTTCCGGGTTTGTTTACATTTTGAACCCCGAAATGCGGAAGATACCATATGTGCTTGACCGACGGCTCATTTTCACGACATACGGTCGAAATCCCCAGAGAATCAATATCATATGATTGTTTCACTAGTTCATTGAGTGCCTTAATATCTTGTGCAGTGCTGTCGATCCCATCATTGAAGTGAGCGAGATGGCAAATGTTGTGACTTACCTGTGGCAGGGAGGAGTGAGCGCGACCACAGTAGCCGTGAATGCACCATCCCAGACGACAGCGAGTTCCATATGGGGCATTTTTTCCACCATGGATGATCTCGAGCGGTGCTATTACATAATAATTATCCTCACCTATGAGTAAGCGCGGCACTACACGTTTATTGCAAACAATATTTTTTAGTTTTGACAATTTATCGCACGTAATTTGATCTACAGGTGACAAATTTTGTGGAGGCAAATTTAATTTAGAAACCTTACGTAAACTTATATCGTAAACAGAATTGTCCAGTCCCATTATTTTGCTACGCACTTTAGGCGCATCGGATTGAAACACTTCGATGCCGAACGCGTCTACGAATCGCACCGGACTTGAACTTTCACACTTTAATCCAAGATCATCGGCTAAATCGGAGTCTATTATGGAGACAGAAGCGGCATCGTCCAGTAACGCATACGTTTCTATTACACGGTTGGGTCCACACAATCTCACAGGCACTACTTTTAACAGAACGTCACCCTCCGGCTCGGATGTCACGCTGGTACCGGGCGTCGCGATGTGAGCTACGGTAGCTCGGTCGGCGTCGGCGTCGGCCGCGGGCGCGCGCGGTGCCGCGGACGGTGCGCTCGGCGACGACGGCGTCGGCGCGCTCGGTGTCTCGACGTATGATGATGTTGTGGATGTCGTTCTATTCCAGTGCAAGAGGCGGTGATGATTCAAACCACACTCTTCTATGTCGCATACAGGGGCCACGCAGGTATTTATATCGTGGCGTGCGATTAAACATTTGAAGCACAATCTTTGTGTTTTCACATACTTCCACTTGTCTCGGCGCATTGCACGTTTAAATATACGGCATTCAGGTAATGCATGTGCGCCTTTTTTGCAAAATAAACACATATTATTTTCAGTGCGCATAGTGGTAAGAATGGGTCGCAAATGACGATTCTTGTCATCGGCTCGTTTGAAAGGCTCGGTTGGCGCTGGCTTTCTAAACTCACGAGGCTGCACAGCACCAGTAACGAGGGTCATTTCCGCTTCTTTTCTTAAAAATTGTGCCAGGAGTTCCAGCTTCGACTCACCGGCTAAAATCTTATCGTAGGCATATTCAGTCCATTTTCCCAATAGCGTACTCGGTAGTTTGCTAGTAACAGCTGACGCGAGTTCTGGGTTACGTAAATGGTCACTCTGTTTTAGTGCGCGTATAGTAGCAACGCAGTTATTTACCTTTGTAGCGAAGTTGACTAAATCTTGCTGGTAAAACATTGATAGTGGTTGTAACTTACGCAGTTGCGATGTTATGTTGCAAATAATGGTCTCAGGTCGTCCATACTTAAGTGCTAGCGCGTCCATAACAACAGTAGACGAAGTATTGCCAATCAGTAGATCAGTGACGGCCTCTTTAGCTTCGCCTCGCAGCGCTCGTCGAAGTCGGGACAGGTTCTCGTACTCGGTGAAACTGCACGAGGATACAGACTCATCATAAGCACTTTTAAAATGTAGCCACTCGATACTGCTGTCTCCACTGAATGTTGGTAAATCACGCGGAGTAGCGAGGCGGCTGAGTAAACGTTCTTCACGTTGCGATGATGATTGATCCATCATACTCTTCAAGGTGTTCGCCAAGTCCAGTATGCTGCTGGCGGTGTCCACATGCTGTGTGGGTGCTGCACGGTCGGTAACGGGCGCGGCCGGCTTGGTATTCACAGGTGGGCGGTACTCGTCAACATGCTGTTCTTGTGGTTCTTGTTGCTCTTGGATTAACCAGTTCGACACTCGCTCGTTCACCTCCTTCAAGCTGGTGCGGTCAGATCCGCCTTGTTCTTGATCCTCAGCATCGGCAGCGGCTAGGTCAGCTTCCAAACGCTTGTCGATCAACTCCATCTGGATGCGGGCCTTAGCCTCGGCAGCCTCCAACTCCAGAAGTTTGCGCCTTGCTATTGATGATGCTGTCGATCTTTTGCTTGTGCTTGCGACAGAATGCGAAGACTTGATTCCAGACCTAGAAGTTCCGGGCACTGCATCCAATGGCACTAAATGAAGTTTGGGTTCCGACTCTGACCGTTGGGCCAATTCACGTTGTCGTCGGGTAAGAACCATTTTCTGAAGAGGTGGCGTATTAAACATATCATTTAGGTCACTGATTAATGATTCGGTTCGAAGACCAACTTTTATTGTTGGGTACGCAGGCAGAAAATGATTAAAACGACAACTTTGATAAATTTGAAAAGAAGAGAGTGCTCGCGTGTCGTATCGAGTAAGAGGTTATGTTCGTTGCGCGGGTCACACCAGCGCCCTCTTCGGCTTTATTTTAATAAGTTGCACATGCTTTACATAGATGGCGTTAGTATGCAGTAATTAAGTTTAAGCTAATATTATTTTTATAGTCTAGGCATTATTTTCTTTGGATTAAACTTTGACAGGACAGTTGGAAACAATTTAATATGGTTTTTTAATAGTAAACAGAATATTGGCTTTTAATTTTGGAACAATCTTAAATAATATCATAACAAGTTAATCGCGCCATCTGACGATACTTATATATTTATACTGTGAGTTTTCACTTATATCTAACTAATACATAAATAGCATTACGTCGCCTACACTCGTAAATAATCTACTATTACATCAAAATTCAATAAGCAAATGCATAGCCAGGATGGATTAAAAAAGAAACAGTATTTAGTAAGTAAGAGTATGCTAATGCCGTTAGGAAGAACTGCGCCAAAATGGAACATGTGTCCGAAACCGAAAACTGTAGGTTAGGTTAGGTTTGTATTGTGACCACGTATAGCGGAGCGAGCGGAGCGTCAAAATGCTTGCATGCTTGCTTGTATGTATACTCGTAAATAATCTACTATTACATCAAAATTTAAAAAGCAAATGCATAGCCAGGATGGATTAAAAAAGAAACAGTATGTATTTAGTAAGTAAGAGTATACCGTTAGGAAGAACTGCGCCAAAATGGAACATGTGTCCAAAACCGAAAACTGTAGGTTAGGTTAGGTTTCTTTTTTGACCACGTATAGCGGAGCGAGCGAAGCGAGCGGAGCGTCAAAATGCTTGCATGCTTGCTTGTATATTTAATCGTAAATAATCTACTATTACATCAAAATTCAATAAGCAAATGCATAGCCAGGATTGATTAAAAAAGAAACAGTATTTAGTAAGTAATCAGATACTAATACATACCGTTAGGAAGAACTGCGCCAAAATGAAACATGTGTCCAAAACCGAAAACTGTAGGTTAGGTTAGGTTTGTATTGTAACCACGTATAGCGGAGCGAGCGAAGCGAGCGGAGCGTCAAAATGCTTGCATGCTTTTTGAGTCATAATGGACTCGGAAAATATGGCTGTACAAAACGTGGCTTTACAAAACCCCTACTCTTGCAGCCGGCCGAGTTAAGACGTAGCGTCAGTGCAAAACGATAGATCCCTCAATGATGAATTATAGCAACAGTACAAATGTAATCAAAATGTTTCGACATCAACAATTTTAATATGAGTAGACTCCAGAGTTCTGTTTAATGTTATGATTTACAATGTTTATGAATTTTTATGGTTATTATTGAAAGAAATACGAAAACAAGCATTATGAATAAAAACGTTATGAAGAAAAACTGTATCGATGTTTAAATGTTATGATTGACAAGTTTATTGTAATTTATAGTTCTGAATAAAATAAATATGAAAATCAGAATTATGACTACACACATAATCTTAGTGACGACATTATGAATTACAATGTTCTGAAAACTGTCTGTTATGAACTCGGTTAGTAGTAGTACAAATTTATGACGGACAAAAGTATGAAGTAAAAAATTCGGAAGAGTGATGATTCTGACTACAAATCGGTAGTAGAAGAAAAATTCGGAGGATTGATTTTATGTGAGCCAATATGGACCCCAGGATGGCGATGGGTCTATAATTGTCAACTTTAGCTGTGTCAGTGGATTAAGGAATAGGACGCACCCTTGAGATTTTCTATTGATGAGGATATTCACCTGCGACCAATGCTAAATTGAAAATGTGAAGTAAAGGCATGGCAAACCAATCTTTACATCCCTTTTTTATAAAGACAGGGAGACAGTCTGGACCTGGAGAGCTTTGCGGCTTCAACCGTTTAATACCCAATTCAACATCACTTAATGAAATATTATGGATATTAACATAATTGGCATCGCTGTCCAGATCCTCGCGACTTGACACATTATAGTCGAGAAGAGGCGTCGAAGGCATACAACACTTGAAAAAAAAAAAAGTCTCATTATACCTATTAAACTAAACGAGCAAAGAAAATCTTACACCCAAAATAATATTTAAACTAATTGTGTGAAAATATTGCAGTAAACTCGAAACCTATTTTTTGAGCCACTTAAAGCATTTCGTGAAATTTTTAGATAGAATTTAAATTTTAGATAGATAGATAGATGGATAAATGGATGGATGGATGGTGGTGGATAGGGGAACGCCCCGGCTGCTGACGTCGAGCCGGGGTAGGACATAGTCCCGCAGGACGGGAGCCGAGTGCGGTGTGCCACCAATGCGGGGACGCCGATGACACGGCACAGCACACCCTGCAAACGTGTGCCAGGTGGGACGCAGAGCGCCAAAATATGGTCGCTGTGATCGGAGGAGCAGATCTCTCGCTGCGTGCAATTGTAACCGCCATGCTGCGCAGCGAGAGGGCGTGGAGAGCAGTCGCCTCCTTCTGTGAAGCGACAATGTCGCAAAAGGAGGCCGAGGAGCGGCAGCGCGAGGAAAGTGCTGATGCACACCCGCTGCGGCGTAGACGGAGGGGACAAAGGCGACGGCAATTTGCTGCCCGCGTAGTACCCTAGTGGAGTCAGTGGGTTGGGGACCCACATTGCACGGCTCCACATGTATGGTGGAGTGATCGCTGCGTTTTGCGATACCTCCCTTTTTAGCGCGGATCCCCAGGCCTGAATGGCCGGGGCAGTCGGGGGGGCATTGTGGTAGAATCTTCGGGACCCCATGGCGCCCCCCACTTCCGACTCGGAAGGAAAGCACCGGAGTGGGTTTAGTGGGTAGTCTCATTGCACTCAGAGGAGTCCCACATAACCCCCAAATGGCCTCCCCAGCCGGGGGTATGCGTAAATGCATTCCCACTCCGTCAACAAAAAAAAAAAAAAAGGACATAGTCCCGCGAACCAAACACCGGGGGGATAACGGGGGGGCTACGGCCCGGGAGGGACTCTCCGCGCGTCCCTCTGAATAGCAGAGGGCGCAGTGGATGAGTCGAGAGGAGGTGTTATGTGGTGTCAATCGGGTCACTGCGTTGGTCCGCGCGCGACGCAGTTCCTTGATTGACACCCTGAGGAGTGGCCGGGTAGTTAGTGGCCCTTGTGATTCCCGGCACACGGCGGGCGGCTCCGCGTGTCCCTCTGAGTAGCAGAGGGCACAGTGTGAGCCGCAATGTCCCTGCTGGGATGGTGATGGAGCCCATTTGGGTTGGCCTGTGAAGGAGGGTGTGGCTCCGGCCACGAGGCGCGGCGGGTCCGTCTCGCGGTCTGCAGACGGACGTTGGTTTCGGCCACCGTCGGGCAACCCGTAACCCACATTGAGTGGGCCGGGGGTTTCCCTCACTGAGAGGGAAATCACGTGGAAGAAAACCACTATAAAAATCACCCCAATCCCAAGGCGTGTCTGGCGTGCTGAGGGGATGCGTGCCTGGAGGGAGTCCAGTCCCTAATGTCAGGGAGGGGCAAACCTCCTTAAACATAGCAAACATGAGTGGAAACGAAATTGTGAAACTACCCCAGGAGGTTTCAATCCTCCATGTCACCACAGGACGGGTAAGTGCCCGTGCTGTGGAGACATGCCGCCTTCCGTATTCTGGGGGGGCAAACCACTCGCGATCCGAAATCAACGACTTTGGCGAACGCATAATGGACACCGATGTACACAATGACTTGGTTCTGAGGTTGAACGGAGGAGGCAACGAGGAGGATGGCTGTCCGGCAGGGGCAGATGCGTCTACTACGCCCCCAGATAATGGGTTCCGGCCCTACGTGATGCCCAGGGGCGCTTTGTGCGCCACGTTGGAGACGTGCCTACTGGAACGGCCTCGGACTCGGCGCACTCCCCACTCGACACAACGAAGTTGCTTAATGAGAGGTCAGCAGCCGTCGTCCTGACCCTCCAGGAGGGAGCGGAGGAGAGAGGCATCACCTACGGAACGGTGATTACCGAGGCCAAATCCAAAATTTCCCTGGACGTACTCGGTATCACCGGTCTGAGGTTCCGCAGAGCGGTGACAGGGGCAGCGATCCTGGAAATCCCGGGCCCGGGCACCTCTAGCAGCGAGAAAGCGGACTCCCTTGCTGCTAAGCTGAAGGAGACGCTAAAGGAGGCCGATGTCCGTATTTCCAGGCCGGTAAAGTGCGCGGAGATGCGTATTTCTGGCCTGGATGACTCGGTCGCAGAAGGCGAACTCGCCACTGCTGTGGCGCAGTGTGGAGGCTGTGCCCTAGAGGCGGTGAAAGTTGGCCGGATCTCCCGCACGCCAACAGGCCTGGGTACGGCGTGGGTTCGCTGCCCCGTAGCAGCCGCCAAGAAAGTGGCCGAGGGGCGACTACTGGTTGGCTGGTCTTCGGCGCAAGTAAAACTGTTGGAGGCCCGCCCTCTGAGGTGCTACCGATGCCTGATGCCTGGCCATGTCAGGAAGGGGTGCACGTCGGAAATCGACCGCAGTGACCAATGCTACCGCTGCGGTCAAACCGGCCACCAGGCCAGAGACTGTATGGCCACGCCTCACTGCTCTCTGTGCGCAGCAGCGGGCAAACCTGCTGACCATAGCGCCGGCAGTGGCAACTGCACGACGGGGGCCAAAGCCCCGAAACGTGTGCCTCGGAAGATGGCCGGCAGACCAGACGCCCCTAGAGCGTCATCGCCTCCGGCTGCACAAGAGGGCCCGACTGACACTGCGCCAACATGACGCCTGTTAGTCGGGTCCTCCAGGCGAACATTAACCACTGCGCCGGGGCTCAAGATCTCCTCCTGCAGTCCATGGCGCAGTGGTCGATAGATGCTGCCGTGGTCGCCGAGCCATACTATGTCCCTCCTAGGGATAACTGGGCTGCGGATCTGGACGGCTTGGTGGCCATCATTTTAAAAGTGGGGGCAGAAGGCACATTGCCCCCCTCCATCGTGTCGAGGGGTCAAGGCTACGTGGCGGTCCTCTGGGGAGAAATAACCTTGATCGGGGCATACTTCTCCCCCAACAGAAGTGTCCCCGAGTTTGAAGCCTTCCTTGGCCAGCTAGGGGCCCTCGTTGGGCAGACCCTACCGCGCCCGGTGGTTGTCGCGGGCGACCTAAATGCCAAATCCATGGCTTGGGGTTGTCCCGCGACCGACACTCGTGGAGACCTTCTCGAGGAGTGGTCGACGATGACCGGCCTGTCGGTTTTGAACCGAGGGTCGGCCAGCACCTGCGTGCGCTGGCAGGGGGAGTCCATTGTGGACGTAACGTTCGCGACCTCTGCCCTTGCGCCGCGTGTCCAAGACTGGAGAGTCCTGGAGAAGGTGGAGACATTATCAGACCATATGTATATCCGGTTTGATGTCTCCACCTCCTCCGAAGTCACATTGGACACGGATCGTCGTCCGAATGGCCGTGCTGCGACCCCGTCCCCCAGATGGGCCTTAAGCAGCCTGGATCGAGAAGCGGTGGAGATAGCGTCCCTCGTCCAGGCCTGGACAACATCTTCCGGGCCTGTGGAGGTCGAGGAAGAGGCAGCCAGGTTCCGGGACGCCATGTCACAAGTTTGTGACGCAGGCATGTCCCGAGCCAAGCCTCGGCCTCCGAAGCGAAAAGTGTACTGGTGGTCTCGTGATATCGAAGAACTTCGATCCCGCTGCGGCAGGGCGAGACGCCAGTACACACGGTCGCGCTGACGCAGGCAGACCCGAGACATTGACGAGGAGACGCAGCTGTACAGCGCCTATAGAGAGGCGGTCAAGGCGCTGCAGCTCTCCATCTGCGAGGCGAAGGCGAGCGCCAGAGCGGAGCTTCTCGAGACTCTAAACCGAGATCCATGGGGGAGGCCGTACAAGACGGTCAGGGGTAAGCTACGCCCCTGGCCCCCCCCCTTGACGGAGAGTCTCGAGCCTCGACTGCTGGGGGCCGTTGTCTCCAATCTGTTCCCGAACAGACCGGAACACCGGCCTCCGGAAATGGCACCACACCGTCAGCACGTCGGGTATGAGGGCGCGGAAGTCGAGGTGCCTCCGGTAACGGAGGCAGAGCTAGACGCGGCCGTGCTGAGGCTTCAAGCCAAAAACACGGCACCGGGGCCAGATGGGATCCCGGGACGCGTCCTGGCTCTGGCGCTGCAGGCCCTGGGGGAGAGATTCCGCGGGCTACTGGACGCCTGTCTTCAGTCCGGCCGATTTCCGACCATATGGAAAACCGGCCGGCTCGTCTTACTTAAAAAAGACGGGCGTCCCGCGGAATCTCCATCAGCCTACCGTCCAATCGTGTTGCTCGACGAGGCGGACAAGCTGTTCGAGCGTATCATCTGTTGTCGCCTCGTCGAGCACCTACGGGAGGTGGGTCCCGACTTATCCGAACATCAGTTTGGATTCCGAGAGGGCAGGTCGACCGTGGATGCGGTCGCGCGCATTAAAGCCCTCTCGGATGAGGCGGTGGACCGCGGTGGGGTGCTTCTTGCGGTATCGCTAGATATCGCCAACGCATTCAACACTCTGCCGTGGTCATGCGTTAGGGAGGCGCTGAAACACCACAAGGTGCCTCCCTACCTATGCCAAATAGTCGGGGCCTACCTCTCGGAACGGTGTGTGGAGTACCCGGTCCAGGACGGTGGGCTGACAAGGTGGGGGATGTCGTGCGGTGTTCCACAGGGCTCGGTCCTAGGGCCGCTCCTATGGAACATTGGGTACGACTGGGTGCTGCGGGGGGAGCTTCTCTCGGGATCGAGCGTGACCTGCTACGCAGATGACACGCTAGTCACGTCTCAGGTGACCTCGTACCGGGAGGCAGCACGCCTCGCTACCGTGACAGTAGCACTGGTGGTAAGGCGCATAACGATGCTGGGGCTGGAGGTGGCGCTACACAAGTCCGAAGCGATTTGCTTCCACGCCGCCCGGAAGGCGCCACCTGCAGGATCCAGCATCGTTGTCGGTGGCACTCGAATCGAGGTCAAGTCCGACATGAAGTGTCTTGGACTTGTCCTCGATTCCCGCTGGAGCTTCCGCCAACACTTCACCCGCCTGACCCCCCGATTGATGGCAGCATCGGCCGCATTGAAGCGGCTGATGCCCAACGTCGGGGGGCCAGAGGGTGCGAGCCGCCGCCTGTATATGGGGGTGGTGCGATCGATGGCCCTGTACGGGGCCCCGATCTGGGCGGTAAACCTGGCGGCCCGCAATGTCGCCCTGCTGAGGAAGGCTCAGAGGGTGATGGCCGTCAGCGTTGTACGCGGGTACCGCACCACCTCATACGATGCGGCGTGCTTACTGGCGGGAACGCCTCCCTGGGACCTGGAGGCGGAGGCCCAAGCGTCTCTGTACCAGTGGCGAAGGGACCTCCGGCTTCAGGAGTACCATCCTGCGCCCGGGGAGGTAGAAGAGCAGAAGCTCCTCCTCCGACAGTCCTTTGTCCTTCAATGGGAGGAGCGACTAGCTAGAGTCGAGGGGGGACATAGGACTGTCGAGGCGGTTCGGCCGGTCCTACGAGACTGGCTGGAGAGAGAGCGGGGTTCGCTGACCTTCCGGTTGGTGCAGGTGCTCACGGGGCATGGCTGCTTTGGGAGCTACCTGCACCGGTTCGCCAGACGGGAGGTGACGGCCGGGTGCCACCAGTGCAGCAGCGACGAGGACACGGCGCAGCATACCCTGGAGGAATGCCCAGCTTGGGCGGGGCAGCGCCGCGACCTCGTGGCAGTGGTGGGGGACGACCTCTCCTTGCCGGCCGTAGTCAAGGCTATGGTCGCCGACGAGAGGTCGTGGAAAGCGGTCCTCTCCTTCTGCGAGGATGTGATGTCGCAGAAGGAGAATGCGGAGAGGGAGCGGGAGGCTGACCCAGCGTCGCACCCGATCCGCCGCAAGCGCGCCGGGGCCCGGAGAAGGGCGTACGCCCACCTCATCCCCCCCACCTAGCGAGGCCTGGGTGCTGGTTGGTGTCTTCGGCCTGCGTGGGTCCTGGGGGCTCTGACCTTGTGGTTGTTGGAGGATGTCGGAAGGACTCTCAACGTGTCGTAGCTGTGGGTGGCTGCCTGGCTAGTGAGCCTCCTGCTCCTCTGATACTGCCTACCTGCCAGGAAGGATTGTGCATTTCGATTTCTGAGAAATCGAAAACGCAAATCCATTCCCCAGGCGGGTCGGCTGTATTAGCGAGGCGGGAGGATCACATATCAGGTGTCATGCATGTCTGTGACACGTCAGGGGGGTTTCCGGCTTCTGACGGCGTCTGCGGGGGCCGAGTTTCTGGGATTCGTGTGGGACGGGACATCCGTCGGCACCTGGGGAGGGAACCCACGGGGTAGGGGCTTTTGTCCTCCCGTGGTTGGGTGAGGGGTAGGGGCGTTTGTCCTCCCGTGGCGGGCCGAGGGGTAGGGGCGTTTGTCCTCCCTTGGCGTGGAGAGGGGGTCGTGGGGTAGAGGCGTTTGTCCTCCCACGGCCGGCTGTGGGGTAGGGGCTTTTGTCCTCCCGTGGCCAGGAGGCTGGGACCGAAGCACCGTGTGTCGGTGGCGGTCCTAGCTTCCAGAGGGTCCCTCAGCGTGGCTCTGCAGCAGCAGAGTCCACGACTGATATGGGACGTGGAGAGGGGGTCGTGGGGTAGGGGCTTTTGTCCTCCCATGGCCAGCTGAGGGGTAGGGGCTTTTGTCCTCCCTCAGCAAGGAAGGTGGGACCGCAGCACCGTGTGTCGGTGGCGGTCCCCGCTTCCTGGGGGCTTGGGGAAGCAGGTGAGGGTTAGGCACACTGCTATGCTACAGTGTGTCTGTCGGTGAGGGTTCGCCTTAGGGCGAAAGTGCCGGTGGTGTCGTGGTGACATGTTCGCGACCCCATGGCGCCACCACTACGGCACAGGTTGGCAGCATCCCAGAGTTTTAGTGGGTAGGCTAGTCCTTCGCGGACTAGAGAGCCCCACATAACCAATGCGTAATGTCTGACTCTCCCCCCGAGGGTCTCATATTACGTAGTGGTATGCAATTCAATGCATTTCTCTGGGTCAAAAAAAAAAAAAGTTAGGTTAGGTTAGGTTAGGTTTTTTTTTTTTTTTTTTTTTTTTCAAAACTACCTCCAACATAATCGGAGCCTATGTGAGCGGTTTCTCATTCATACCAGTTCTCGCAAATTTGCTGCTCGTACTTTCGTGCTTCATACAGTTCTTTCTTTCATCCATCATCTTTCTCTCTTTGTGGTTGGGATTACCACCTAGGTTTTCTATGCTAACTATGATCTTTTTTATTTTTATTTTACAGATTCGTGCATGCAACGGGGTACGGGTAGGTGAACACAGGTAAGTTTTTATTGTAATAAAGTTTGACACACATTTTCAGACATTTTTCTTTTACATTTTCCGTTTTCTTAATTTCTAATTAGATATCTTATAGGAACACTTATTTATATATATTTATGTACATTACAACCCATTTTCAACGCTACTGTTTCTTTGTTTATTTCTTAATTTTATCTCTTATTGCTACTTCAGTATTATTTATGCTTATACCTGCATGTGTCTGACGCGGTGGGGCTTTTTGGCCTTCCACCAGGGAGGGGACGGCTTCGGCTGTCAGCGGCAGGGGGTGTTCGCGGTGACATGTTCGCGATCCCGTGTCACCCCCACTATGCCGCGAGTGGGCATACCATGGAGTTTTAGTCGGTAGGCTACTGCTTCTCAGTAGAGTCCGACATACCCACGCTCTTCCCCGTAGAGCGGGGATCCAATGAGGATTTCTCCATGTAAAAAAAAAAAAAAGGTTAGGTTAGGTTAGGTTAGGTTAGGTTAGGTTAGGTTAGGTTCCCCCCCGAAGGTGTCCACCTTGTCGTGGTGGGGGGGCTCAGTACCTGCGTTTTGCGCGCGCGGGGAAGCCAAGAGACACCAGGGAGGGGGCCTACGGGCCAAGACGGGCGGGGGAGACAGGTGCTGGTTGGTGACTTTGGCCTGCGTGGGTCCTGGGGGCTCTGACCTTGTGGTTGCTGGAGGATTTCGGAAGGACTCTCGACGTGTCGTAGCTGTGGGTGGCTGCCTGGCTAGTGAGCCTCCTGCTCCTCTGATACTGCCTACCTGCCAGGAAGGATTGTGCATTTCGATTTCTGAGAAATCGAAAACGCAAATCCATTCCCCAGGCGGGTCGGCTGTATTAGCGAGGCGGGAGGATCACATGTCAGGTGTCATGCATGTCTGTGACACGTCAGGGGGGTTTCCGGCTTCTGACGGCGTCTGCGGGGGCCGAGTTTCTGGGATTAGCGTGGGACGGGACATCAGTCGGCACCTGGGGAGGGAACCCACGGGGTAGGGGCTTTTGTCCTCCCGTGGTTGGGTGAGGGGTAGGGGCGTTTGTCCTCCCGTGGCGGGCCGAGGGGTAGGGGCGTTTGTCCTCCCTTGGCGTGGAGAGGGGGTCGTGGGGTAGGGGCGTATGTCCTACCATGGCCGGCTGGGGGGTAGGGGCTTTTGTCCTCCCTCAGCCAGGAGGCTGGGACCGAAGCACCGTGTGTCGGTGGCGGTCCTAGCTTCCAGAGGGTCCCTCAGCGTGGCTCTGCAGTAGCAGAGTCCACGACTGATATGGGACGTGGAGAGGGGGTCGTGGGGTAGGGGCTTTTGTCCTCCCATGGCCGGCTGAGGGGTAGGGGCTTTTGTCCTCCCTCAGCAAGGAGGGTGGGACCGCAGCACCGTGTGTCGGTGGCGGTCCCCGCTTCCTGGGGGCTAGGGGAAGCAGGTGAGGGTTAGCCACACTGCTATGCTACAGTGTGTCTTTCGGTGAGGGTTCGCCTTAGGGCGAAAGTGCCGGTGGTGTCGTGGTGACATGTTCGCGATCCCATGGCACCACCACTACGGCACAGGTTGGCAGCATCCCAGAGTTTTAGTGGGTAGGCTAGTCCTTCGCGGACTAGAGAGCCCCACATAACCAATGCGTAATGTCTGACTCTCCCCCCGAGGGTCTCATATTACGTAGTGGTATGCAATTCAATGCATTTCTCTGGGTCAAAAAAAAAAAAAAAAAAAAAAAAAAAAAAAAAAAAAAAAAGGTTAGGTTAGGTTAGTGCTGCCACCTTGCCGTGGTGGGGGGGCTTGCGTGCTCCTGCGATCCCCGAGGCTATACCGGACAGGGCTACCCATACCGGAAAGGCGAGGGGGAGGAGCCAGACAAAGAGCGGCACAGGAGAAGTGCGCCCAGTTGCGCAATGGGCGAGGAGCTCTCTTCACGTCCTTCTGACTAGCAGAAGGCGTAGGAGATGAGCCGTGAGGAAGAAAACCTCCAAAAAAAAAAAAAAAAAAAAAAAAAAAAAAAAAAAAAAAAAAAAAAAAAAAAAAAAAAAAAAAAAAAAAAAAAAAAAAAAAAAAAAAAAAAAAAAAAAAAAAAAAAAAAAAAAAAAAAAATAAAAAAAAAAAAAATTACCCGTGGTGGAGGAGAGGGCGGCGGCTGGCTCAAGGCAGTCGCCGGCCAACTCGTAACCCGGCCCGTGGGGCCGGCGCGAGGGTTGCCGTCTTTGGACGGGGACTACGAGGACGAAAACCTCTTTAAAAAACCATTTAGGTCGACGGGTGCTGCTGGCCCCGGTGCCGGAGCTAGTGGCGCAGATTGCAGAGTGCAATTGCCGTCGGCCGAGCCGGAAACCGCAATGTTGTCCCAACGATCCCCAGCCATGGGGTACGGGTGTCATTGCGGACTGGTGGCCTTGCCTTCACTGGCCGGGTCCGCGGGGAGACAACCCCTATAAAAATCCACAACTCCTGGCGTGAGGGTTCTCCGCGTCAGGATGCTCTTCGGAGCGGCTGGAGTGCTTACCAGTCATTAGAGACCAAACCTGCGATACCACCCGCCCTCGCAGTGTATATAGGGCCACTTGGGTATTGGGGATCTCTGCCCAAGTGGAGCTTTAGTTCTCCCCTACTCGTGGGATTAGTATATGGCTTCTTCAAACCCAAAAGGCCCTTTTCAGGGCCAAAACGCAAACGGCTCTTCTCAGAGCCAAAACGACAACCCAGGCGACGTTATCAAGGATACCGATTTGCAACATGAGCAGATGGTTGAGGTGCTAGAGTGCACCGAAACTATTGAGAAGGGAGGGAGGCGGACCGGACTAAGGAGTCAGGGATCGCTCCCAGACATGCGGGTGCTTCTCACCCGTTGCGACGAGGCGCAAAGGTCCCGAGCGCCAACACCGACGAGCAGCGCGATGTCGGAAGACAACGATAGTCTTCTGACTGTGCGGTCGCGCTCGTCATCGCCGCTGGGGCGCCTCTGGCACTCAGGTAGCAAGAGGAGGAAGCTCTCGATGGCGGGATCGGGCAGCGAGGATGAGAGACCGGAGCGGTTAGAAACGAGGCGAGCGAAACCGCGAACCAAAGCGGAGTTCATGAAAAGAACAGCCGCCCAGGCGCAGTACAACGCCGAGCTGCGTGAGACGCTGAAGTTACGGGCGGAGGAGGCGGTAAATAGGATGACGATCGAAACCCGTCACTCCTTGTCAGACGGTGTAACGTCTCGACTGTCAGAAACTTCAGGAGAGGAAATGGAGGCAGTACCTGCGGCTGTGCTCCGTAAGCAAGCAATGGACAGTGTGGCCATTATCGAAATGGTTCAAAAAACGTCTGGCAACCTCAAGGGCGGTCACCAGCGGAAGCTGAAGGATGCTTGTATCGCCATAAAGGATGCCTTCGGCGTCCTGGAGAAGCGCACGTCTTCCGATGAGGTCAAGCACCTAGAAGCGTGCAACGCACGACTGCAGGCGGAACTCGCTGATATTAGGGAGAAACTGGCCCGCCTTGAGGCGGAAGTTAGAGCCGCGCCGAGGGCGCTCTCCCAAGATCAGCAGATTTCGCCCCCTCCGCCTGCGCCTGCGCCTGCGCCTGCGGACCCGCCTTCGGACCGGGCAACACTCGTTGCCATGATGAACGCACGGTTCGAAGCTCTGGAGGTGGAAGGTCGGCTACTGCCCGCCAAGAACTTGCGGCCGCAACTAGCGGCCGACAAGAAGAGAAGAACAACCGGGAAGCAAACCGCACCGCTGCCCGCAAAACCTCCGGTAGTAGTACCACCTACAAAACAGGCGCCTCCAGTAAGCACTGTTGCCCAGACAGGAGGCAAGGGTAGCTCCAGCAAGGGGGACAAGAAAAAGAGGAAGAAAGCGAGCTCCAAGTCTGCTGCAAACACCGCAGCGACGGTCACCAGGGAGCCCCGACCACTGCCGCCAAAGCCTCCAAATGTGAGTCAGCAGTGGAGCACAGTTGTTAGGTCAAGGGCGAAGGGCAGGGCTGCTGCACATCCTGCTGTACAGTTGCAGCCGCAGCCTAAGGCGCGTTCTCAAACAAGCAGTCGGAAACTCCGCCCTCCACGGTCAGCAGCGGTGGTGCTGACATTACTACCTGAGGCGGAAGCGAAAGGACCTACGCCAAAGTGCTCGCCGAGGCCAAGGAAAAGGTGAACCTTGCCGACCTTGGTATCGCAAATCTTCGTTTCCGGCGTGCAGCCACTGGTGCGCGGGTCCTGGAGCTGCCGGGAGCCACCAGTGGCGAAAAAGCCGACAAACTGGCGAAGGAGCTGGGTGAAAAGCTGGGGGAAGGGGTTCGGGTTTCCAGGCCGACAACATGCGCAGAACTGCGTTTGTCCAACCTGGATGACTCTGTAACCCCCGCGGAGGTGGTTGCTGCTGTGGTTCGCGCCGCTGGCAGCTGCACCGAGGACCAGGTCAAAACCGGCGAAATCCGTCTGGATCGTACCGGCCTCGGCACTATATGGGTGCGTTGCCCAGTTATGGCAGCGAAAAAGGTGGCCGACGGCGGCCGTTTCTTGGTAGGGTGGTCCTCGGCTCAGGTAAAGCTACTTGAGCCCAGGAAAATGAGGTGCTTCCGGTGCCTGGAGACCGGCCATGTCATGGCACAATGCCAGTCGCAGACGGACCGCGGTGACCTGTGCTACCGTTGCGGCCAGCCCGGTCACAAGTCGGCACAATGCACGGCTGCGCCTCATTGCGTGCTGTGCCAAACTGCCGAGAGATCGGCTGATCACGTGCTGGGCTCGAAAAAGTGCTCCGCACCACGCCCGAGAAGAACCAGGAATGCTGGCGATGGCCCCCGGGCCTCCTCGCAGCGTTCGCAGCCCGCCTCAACAGTACCTGAGGCTCACAGCGAGGTGGTGGAGGAGATGGTCGAAGGATAATGGCCACTCGCTTTCTCCAGGCGAATATCAACCACTGCGCCGCAGCTCAAGACCTGCTAACTCAAAGCCTGGCGGAGTGGTTGATTGGAGTGGCCATTGTCGCCGAGCCCTATTTCGTCCCTCCCAGGGACAACTGGATCGGGGACCTTGACGGCCTAGCGGCCATTATCACCAGTTCCTCTGCTGGTTCACCGCCGCCGCAAATGGTGCAAAGGGGCCATGGATTTGTCGCTGCATGGGTGGGCGATATAATGGTGGTTGGAGCGTATTTCTCGCCGAATCGATCTCTTGCTGAATTCGAGCAGTTTTTGGCGGAGATCGCAACCATGATCGGCAGGAGTCGCCCAGGGATGGTACTACTGGCCGGGGATCTCAACGCCAAGAGCACCGCGTGGGGATGTCCGGCTACGGACGCCTGCGGGGCAGAGTTGGAGGAGTGGGCGGTCGCTTCCGGACTGGTTGTCCTCAACCAAGGGTCGACCAACACATGCGTGCGGCAACAGGGTGGCTCCATTGTGGACGTCACGTTCGCCAACGCCGCCCTGGCGCGCTGTGTTCAAGGCTGGGAGGTGCTGGATAGAGTGGAAACATTATCGGACCACCGATATATTCGGTTCGAGGCCTCCACTCTTCCAGCGGACCCGAGTGGCCCAAATCGACCCTTGCGAGGAGATGGCCCACGATGGGCAGTAAAGCGCTTGGATCGGGACCTGTTGGTGGAGGCAGCCTTGGTGCAGGCCTGGCTGCCAGAGTCCGACGACCCGATCGACGTAAACGCGGAGACGGAGAGGATCGGGAGTGCCATGGTGGAGGTGTGCGACGCTGCCATGCCGCGTGTCGGCTCGGTTCCCCCTAGGCGCAGAGTGTACTGGTGGTCCGAGGAACTCGCTGATCTACGCGAGTCTTGCGTGATTGCGAGGCGTGAGTACACTCGCAGCCGGAGGCGGCGAGTGCGGGACGTGCCAGCAGAGGAGCGCCTATATGCCGCATACTCGGACGCGCGTCGGATGCTGCGCGGGGCGATCGGCAGAGCGAAGGACCTAGCGCACAAGGAGATGCTGGAGACTCTTAACCGCGACCCGTGGGGAAGGCCGTACAGGATGGTGAGGCGCAAGCTTCGCCCCTGGGCACCCCCACTCACGCAAAGTCTCCAGCCACAGCTTCTTGAACAGGTGGTCGATGGCCTGTTCCCGGCGAGAGAAGAGCACGTACCTCCACGCATGGAACCCCCTAGGGGGAGAGAGATGGATACGAGCGATGCACCGGAGGTAACGGAGGGTGAACTGGGTGCGGCGGTGCTTCGGCTTCGAGCCAAGAATACTGCCCCCGGTCCCGACGGAGTTCCCGGACGAGCATGGGTTCTTGCCCTGGGCCCGCTGAAGCCGCGCTTGTGCTCGCTGTTCAGCGCATGCCTGACGCAGGGACAGTTTCCTCGTATGTGGAAGTCCGGCAAACTGGTCCTCCTGCACAAAGACGGCCGACCGGCAGATTCACCTTCGGCCTACAGGCCGATAGTGCTGCTGGACGAGGCCAGTAAGCTGTTCGAGCGAGTGGTAGCCGCCCGTCTAAACCGGCATCTGGAGGGGGAGGGTCCAGACCTAAGTGACCACCAGTTTGGATTCCGCCGGGGCAGGTCCACGATCGACGCTATTGCGCGCGTGAGGGCCCTGGCGGATGGAGCTGTGGCCCAGGGAGAGGTGGTACTGGCGGTGTCTCTTGACATCGCCAACGCGTTCAACTCCCTGCCCTGGGCTTGCATCACGGCGGCACTGAGGCGCCACGCTGTGCCTGAGTACCTGCGGAAGACGGTTGAGGATTACCTCACCGATAGAGCCGTCAGGTACCCTACGGCTCACGGGTGGCAGGAGAAAGGGTTGTCGTGCGGTGTTCCACAGGGGTCAGTTCTCGGGCCGCTTCTGTGGAACATCGGGTACGACTGGGTGCTTAGGGGGCGCAATGTGCCGGGGGTCAAGGTGACGTGCTACGCCGACGACACCCTGGTTACAGCCCGAGGAGGCACGTATCGGGAGGCGGCAATTCGGGCCACGGCAGGTGTGGCGACGGTGGTTGCCCGAATCAGGAGTTTGGGGCTGGAGGTAGCCTTGAATAAATCCGAAGCCTTGTGTTTTCACGGGCCTCGGAAGGCACCTCCGGCGGGTTCCAGCCTGGTGGTGGGAGGAGCGTCTATCGGTGTCAAGTCGACAATGCGGTACCTGGGCATAGTCCTTGACAGCCGTTGGACGTTCAGGGAGCATTTTAGGTGCCTTGCTCCCAAACTACTCGGGGCGGCCTCGGCACTCAGTCGGCTGCTGCCCAACATGGGTGGGCCTAACGCAGGCTGCCGAAAATTGTACGCAGGGGTGGTGCGGTCGATGGCTCTTTACGGAGCGCCCATTTGGGCCGGATCCCTGACTGCCCAGAACCAGGCCCAATTGCGGAGACCGCAGCGGGTCATGGCAGTCAGGGTGGCGAGGGCATACCGCACCGTCTCACACGAGGCGGCCTGCGTATTGGCGGGGACTCCGCCCTGGGATCTCGACGCTTCAGCTCTGGCCGACATCTACTGGCGTGTCGCTGAAGCACAGGAAGAGGGGGTCCAACCACTCCTGGAGGACGTCAGGCAGTGGAGGCTAGACTCCCGCCGTGACGTAATCCAGAAGTGGAAGGAAAGGCTTGAGGTGCCAAATGCCGGCCACTTGACCATCGGAGCAATTCGACCCGTCCTAGAAAGATGGGTCGGTAGAAGGGAGGGGTTTCTGTCCTTCCACCTTGTACAGGTCCTCTCGGGGCATGGTTGCTTCGGCAAATACCTGTGCAGGGTGGCAGGACGGGAACCGACAGCGGTATGCCACGAGTGCGGCGCCGCTGAAGACACGGCGCAGCACACGCTGGAGGTGTGCCCAAGTTGGGCGGAGCAGCGGGCCACACTCGTGGCCGTGGTGGGGAACGACCTCTCCCTGCCCGCGTATAGGTTATAGGCTTCATAGGTTAGGTTAGGTTAGGTTAGGTTAGGTTAGGTTAGGTTAGGTTAGGTTAGGTTAGGTTAGGTTAGGTTAGGTTAGGTTAGGTTAGGTTAGGTTAGGTTAGGTTAGGTTAGGTTAGGTTAGGTTAGGTTAGGTTAGGTTAGGTTAGGTTAGGTTAGGTTAGGTTAGGTTAGGTTAGGTTAGGTTAGGTTAGGTTAGGTTAGGTTAGGTTAGGTTAGGTTAGGTTCCCCCCCGACGGTGTCCACCTTGTCGTGGTGGGGGGGCTCAGTAACTGCGGTTGGGCGCCGCAGCGAAGCCAAGAGACACCAGGGTGAGGGGCCTACGGGCCAAGACGGGAGAGGAGGAGACCGAGGAGGAGACCGGCGGAGCATGACTCGGGTGGGCGCCTCGGCGTTTGTGCTCACCACAATCAATGAGGGATTGTGGTGTAGTATACACCTCCGTCGGTGGAGGAGACCGAGAGGGAGGGCTGGCGGGACATTACTCGGGTGGGCACCTCGGTGCTTGTGCAACTGCACTCCCGTCGGCGTTTGGTGAGGGAACCCACGGGGTAGGGGCTTTTGTCCTCCCGTGGTGGGGCGAGGGTGTCATGGGGTAGGGGCGTTTGTCCTCCCGTGGCAGGGTTAGGGGGTAGGGGCATTTGTCCTCCCGTAGCGGGTCGAGGGGGTAGGGGCTTTTGTCCTCCCTTCGTTTGGAGAGGGTGCCATGGGGTAGGGGCGTTTGTCCTCCCGTGGCAGGGTTAGGGGGTAGGGGCTTTTGTCCTCCCGTAGCGGGTCGAGGGGGTAGGGGCTTTTGTCCTCCCTTCGTATGGAGAGGGTGCCATGGGGTAGGGGCGTTTGTCCTCCCGTGGCAGGGTTAGGGGGTAGGGGCTTTTGTCCTCCCGTAGCGGGTCGAGGGGGTAGGGGCTTTTGTCCTCCCTTCGTATGGAGAGGGGGCCATGGGGTAGGGGCGTTTGTCCTCCCGTGGCCAGGAGGCTGGGACCGAAGCACCGTGTGTCGGTGGCGGTCCTAGCCTCCAGAGGGCCCCTCAGCGTGGCTCTGCAGCAGCAGAGTCCACGTCTGATATGGGGCGGGTGTAGTGGTGGCGTAGCTGGAGGGGACATGTTCCCTGAAGGCATCCCCACTACACGCAGGACCTGAGAGGGCGATCACGGGGTCGTTCGCCGCTCTCCCGGCGTGGAGGTCCTCGGCGAGGGTGCGTCGGATGCGTGAGGTGTCGCCCTGCATGCGTCTGACGCGGTGGGGCTTTTTGGCCTTCCACCAGGGAGGGGACGGCTTCGGCTGTCAGCGGCAGGGGGTGTTCGCGGTGACATGTTCGCGATCCCGTGTCACCCCCATTACGCCGCGAGTGGGCATACCATGGAGTTTTAGTCGGTAGGCTACTGCTTCTCAGTAGAGTCCGACATACCCACGCTCTTCCCCGTAGAGCGGGGATCCAATGAGGATTTCTCCATGTAAAAAAAAAAAAAAAAAAAAAAAGGTTAGGTTAGGTTAGGTTAGGTTAGGTTAGGTTAGGTTAGGTTAGGTTCCCCCCCGACGGTGTCCACCTTGTCGTGGTGGGGGGGCTCAGTAACTGCGGTTGGGCGCCGCAGCGAAGCCAAGAGACACCAGGGTGAGGGGCCTACGGGCCAAGACGGGAGAGGAGGAGACCGAGGAGGAGACCGGCGGAGCATGACTCGGGTGGGCGCCTCGGCGTTTGTGCTCACCACAATCAATGAGGGATTGTGGTGTAGTATACACCTCCGTCGGTGGAGGAGACCGAGAGGGAGGGCTGGCGGGACATTACTCGGGTGGGCACCTCGGTGCTTGTGCAACTGCACTCCCGTCGGCGTTTGGTGAGGGAACCCACGGGGTAGGGGCTTTTGTCCTCCCGTGGTGGGGCGAGGGTGTCATGGGGTAGGGGCGTTTGTCCTCCCGTGGCAGGGTTAGGGGGGTAGGGGCATTTGTCCTCCCGTAGCGGGTCGAGGGGGTAGGGGCTTTTGTCCTCCCTTCGTTTGGAGAGGGTGCCATGGGGTAGGGGCGTTTGTCCTCCCGTGGCAGGGTTAGGGGGTAGGGGCTTTTGTCCTCCCGTAGCGGGTCGAGGGGGTAGGGGCTTTTGTCCTCCCTTCGTATGGAGAGGGTGCCATGGGGTAGGGGCGTTTGTCCTCCCGTGGCAGGGTTAGGGGGTAGGGGCTTTTGTCCTCCCGTAGCGGGTCGAGGGGGTAGGGGCTTTTGTCCTCCCTTCGTATGGAGAGGGGGCCATGGGGTAGGGGCGTTTGTCCTCCCGTGGCCAGGAGGCTGGGACCGAAGCACCGTGTGTCGGTGGCGGTCCTAGCCTCCAGAGGGCCCCTCAGCGTGGCTCTGCAGCAGCAGAGTCCACGTCTGATATGGGGCGGGTGTAGTGGTGGCGTAGCTGGAGGGGACATGTTCCCTGAAGGCATCCCCACTACACGCAGGACCTGAGAGGGCGATCACGGGGTCGTTCGCCGCTCTCCCGGCGTGGAGGTCCTCGGCGAGGGTGCGTCGGATGCGTGAGGTGTCGCCCTGCATGCGTCTGACG
The DNA here is from genome assembly GCA_932273695.1 of Apotomis betuletana. Classification (NCBI taxonomy): domain Eukaryota; kingdom Metazoa; phylum Arthropoda; class Insecta; order Lepidoptera; family Tortricidae; genus Apotomis; species Apotomis betuletana. Next base: position 29,781,587 of record OW026301.1, read on the forward strand.
CGGTGGGGCTTTTTGGCCTTCCACCAGGGAGGGGACGGCTTCGGCTGTCAGCGGCAGGGGGTGTTCGCGGTGACATGTTCGCGATCCCGTGTCACCCCCATTACGCCGCGAGTGGGCATACCATGGAGTTTTAGTCGGTAGGCTACTGCTTCTCAGTAGAGTCCGACATACCCACGCTCTTCCCCGTAGAGCGGGGATCCAATGAGGATTTCTCCATGTAAAAAAAAAAAAAAAAAAAAAAGGTTAGGTTAGGTTAGGTTAGGTTAGGTTAGGTTAGGTTAGGTTAGGTTAGGTTAGGTTAGGTTAGGTTAGGTTAGGTTAGGTTAGGTTAGGTTAGGTTCCCCCCCGACGGTGTCCACCTTGTCGTGGTGGGGGGGCTCAGTAACTGCGGTTGGGCGCCGCAGCGAAGCCAAGAGACACCAGGGTGAGGGGCCTACGGGCCAAGACGGGAGAGGAGGAGACCGAGGAGGAGACCGGCGGAGCATGACTCGGGTGGGCGCCTCGGCGTTTGTGCTCACCACAATCAATGAGGGATTGTGGTGTAGTATACACCTCCGTCGGTGGAGGAGACCGAGAGGGAGGGCTGGCGGGACATTACTCGGGTGGGCACCTCGGTGCTTGTGCAACTGCACTCCCGTCGGCGTTTGGTGAGGGAACCCACGGGGTAGGGGCTTTTGTCCTCCCGTGGTGGGGCGAGGGTGTCATGGGGTAGGGGCGTTTGTCCTCCCGTGGCAGGGTTAGGGGGTAGGGGCATTTGTCCTCCCGTAGCGGGTCGAGGGGGTAGGGGCTTTTGTCCTCCCTTCGTTTGGAGAGGGTGCCATGGGGTAGGGGCGTTTGTCCTCCCGTGGCAGGGTTAGGGGGTAGGGGCTTTTGTCCTCCCGTAGCGGGTCGAGGGGGTAGGGGCTTTTGTCCTCCCTTCGTATGGAGAGGGTGCCATGGGGTAGGGGCGTTTGTCCTCCCGTGGCAGGGTTAGGGGGTAGGGGCTTTTGTCCTCCCGTAGCGGGTCGAGGGGGTAGGGGCTTTTGTCCTCCCTTCGTATGGAGAGGGGGCCATGGGGTAGGGGCGTTTGTCCTCCCGTGGCCAGGAGGCTGGGACCGAAGCACCGTGTGTCGGTGGCGGTCCTAGCCTCCAGAGGGCCCCTCAGCGTGGCTCTGCAGCAGCAGAGTCCACGTCTGATATGGGGCGGGTGTAGTGGTGGCGTGGCTGGAGGGGACATGTTCCCTGAAGGCATCCCCACTACACGCAGGACCTGAGAGGGCGATCACGGGGTCGTTCGCCGCTCTCCCGGCGTGGAGGTCCTCGGCGAGGGTGCGTCGGATGCGTGAGGTGTCGCCCTGCATGCGTCTGACGCGGTGGGGCTTTTTGGCCTTCCACCAGGGAGGGGACGGCTTCGGCTGTCAGCGGCAGGGGGTGTTCGCGGTGACATGTTCGCGATCCCGTGTCACCCCCATTACGCCGCGAGTGGGCATACCATGGAGTTTTAGTCGGTAGGCTACTGCTTCTCAGTAGAGTCCGACATACCCACGCTCTTCCCCGTAGAGCGGGGATCCAATGAGGATTTCTCCATGTAAAAAAAAAAAAAAAAAAAAAGGTTAGGTTAGGTTAGGTTAGGTTAGGTTAGGTTAGGTTAGGTTAGGTTATCCCGGCGGGGGGCTTGGTAGAGCCTGCCGTTCGGGATAGACGGGCCGTTAGGAGGCCTCGTGGTGGTTACTCTGTGCTCCTCTGTTGAGCAGAGGACTGCACAGACGTGGCTTGGAGTAGCAGATAACCCGATATGTCGGGAGGAGCGTGGTGGCTTCCTGTTTGGGAGCTACCAATCAGGGGAGTTTACGCCAGCTCGCCTTGAATCCCGGAACCCGCAGTGTCGTTCCAACGATCCCCAGTTGAGGCGTTAATGGGGTACGGGCGGCGCTGCGGACCGGAGGGCTTGCCTTAATTGGCCGGCCCGCGCTAGGTTAAGTTTCCTGTGAAACCGCCCGACATCACAGATGTATATAGGGTTACCCAGGTACAGGGGGCACTGCCTGGGTGGACTGATTTTTTCCCCCATACTCGTGGGATCAGAAACAAAATGTCAAACTCCAAAAACCTAGTTTTAAGTGATTTAGTTTTAAGGGAAACAGCCGAGGAGGCGCCTGCTGCGTGTGACGGGGGTCAGGAGGTTGTGGAGGTCGACGAGGTAGAGGAGGAAGGCTTGGAAGCCGTGCGTTGCGTTGCTGCTACGACCAGAGAGGGTAGTAGTAGTAGAGGGACTACAGGTCGCCATAAGAAGGCCATCAAGAGGCGGAGAGTTTGTGAAAGCGGCTCTCAGTTGTCCGGTGAGTCAGGAGAGGAGGCTGGAGCAGGGCAAGTAGTGGCTGTACGTGGTAGGGGTCGTCCCCCTACCACAGGGCAGTATGTGGGCCTGGCTAAAGCCAAGGAAGCTCTGAATGCTGCTACACAGGAGGAGTTGAGGCTTGCAGCGGAGAGAGACTTGATGGAGAGGAGTTCTAGAGTGCGTAGTGCTCGGGAGGCACTTCCTTCACCGTCGACGGGAATGTGTGGAGCGTTGGCTTCAGAACTGAGTGGTAGGGTGATGGCTAGCGTTGAGCTTATCAATTCTATAGCCACCAAGTCGAAGAACCTTAAAGGTACTTTTGTACGCGACTTGAAGGACGCTGCTGAGGCAATTAGGGAAGCAGTGCTTGAGCTAGCCGGTCGGTCGCAGTCGGATGAGTCGAAGAGGCTGCAGGCTGACAATGATCGCTTGCGAGCGGAACTGGAGGGAATCCGGAAGGAGTTCGAGCTGCTCAGGAGTGAAGTGCGCAATCAGCGTTCTAGCCCAGTGCCTTTGTCCACGTCAGGGGACGTAGGACATGGTATGCTTGAGGGTGTGCAGGCATGCATGGAGGAGTTTAAGCAGGAGCTGATTGCGCAAGTGGGCGCGATCGTAAATGCGCGGTTTGACGCTAGGCTAGCGGGGCTCTTAACGCCGGCATCGCGTCCATCTTTGGCCTCAGACAGGCTGAGAGCCCCTCAGGCTTCTGCCCCTGCTGCTTCGGAGTCTTTGCCTGCAAAGCCAGTTGCTGGAAAGGCAGTCGCTGGTGCCCCTAGGATGGTAGCAGGGAAAAGGGGCAATAAGCGCAGGAGGAAGAAGCGGACGATGGCGGCAATTTCAGCCCGTAAGCCTCAGCCACGGTCACAACCTCAAGGGCCTGAAGTGGTAGTGGAGGGTGCACCTGGAGATAACTCTTGGGCTACGGTAGTTGGAAGTAAGCCTAGAAGGAAAGTGGCGGTAGGGAAGAGCGGGCCGCCTCCTAATGCTCAAGGGAAGGCGCCCAAGCTACGCCCTCCTCGTACACCGGCAGTAACGCTCACCTTGAAGCCGGGGGCCCTTGAAAGTGGCCACAAGTATGAAACGCTCTTGGCGGAGGCCAAAAGTCGCATTAAGCTCCAGGAGGTTGGCCTTACCCAGGTGCGTTTCCGGACGACGGTCACTGGAGCACGGATGCTGGAGATTCCTCCTGGCACTGAAAATGCCGAGAAGGCTGCTGATGCTCTGGCAGGGAAACTTCGCGAAGTTTTAGACAGTGACGTAGTGCAGGTCCATCGCCCCGTGAAGTGCGCCGAAGTACGAGTCTTGGGGCTCGACGACTCCGTCACTGTTGAGGAGGTCGTAGCAGCAGTAGCTAGGGAAGGAGGATGCAGCACTGATGCAATCAGGTCAGGTGTAATATCCCGTGGCTCTAGTGGCATGGGGTCGCTGTGGCTTAATTGCCCCGTTGTAGTGGCTAAGAAGCTTGTGGAGGTAGGTCGAGTCACAGTGGGTTGGGTCTCGGCGCGTGTGGTGCTACTTGAGCCTAGGCCCTTTCGCTGCTACAGGTGCCTGGAACCGGGTCATGTGGGGGCCAAGTGCAGTGGAGGGGTTGACCGCAGTAACATCTGTTTCCGCTGTGGGGAACCCGGTCATAAGGCGCGCGAATGTTCTGCTGCTGAGGCGAGCTGTGCGTTATGTGTGGCAGCTGGTAAGCCAGCAGGGCATTCCATCGGTAGCAAGGAATGCCCAAGCTACTCTCATGGGCCCAAGGTGGCGGTAACGGAGGTGACAGTAGGGTCGCTATCCAGTCAGCTGTCGCAGCCGAGTAGACAGGAGGAGCCAATGGAAACCATCCAATAATGGCCTTACAGTTTCTGCAAGCCAACATCAACCACTCGGCTAGGGCTCAGGACCTTCTGGTCCAATCCATGGCTGAGTGGCAAGTACATGTGGCGGTGGTTTCCGAGCCTTATTGTGTTCCAACTGTGGATGGTTGGGTCTCGGATCGTGACTGCAGTGTAGCCGTTGCTGTGTCTACTGCGAGTATCCTACCTTATGGCAGAGTCTCAAGGGGTGACGGTTACGTGCTGGTAGTTATGGCTGGTCTGGCTGTTATTGGGATTTATTATCCCCCTAGCCGCAGCTTGGCGGAGTTTGAGCAGATGCTGGCGGAGGTTGGAGGTCTTATAGGACAGATACGCCCAACACCCATTTTGGTTGCCGGTGACTTTAATGCCAAGTCTACGGCGTGGGGGTGCCTCGGGACTGATCCTCGTGGTGAGGTGCTTGAGGAGTGGGCGGTGGCACAGGAATTGGTGATCCTGAACCAGGGTTCGGAGAGCACGTGCGTGCGGCAGCAGGGCGAATCGATCGTGGACATAACGTTCGCGTCCCACGCCCTGGCCCGCCGTGTTCTAGACTGGAGGGTGGAAACTGGTGAGGAGACCCTTTCGGATCACCGATATATCCGGTTTAGCATTTCTGCGGCCCCCGCTCCTCTCTTGGAGGGAAGCCGGCCTGAGGATGGCCCACGTTGGGTGTTGGGTAAACTTGACCGACAACTTGCCAAGGAGGCTGCTATCGTTGAATCCTGGGGGACTAATGCGGATATGGAGGACCAGGTTGACCAGCAGGCCGAGCAGCTTGCCATTGCACTGACGCGCATCTGTGATGCGGCTATGCCTAGGGCAAAACCAGTCTCCCCAAGGCGGCAAGTGTACTGGTGGCGCCCGGAAATCCGCCAATTGCGGAACGCTTGCGTGGCTGCGCGCCGCCAGTATGCGAGGTACAGGAGGAGAAGAGTCCGCGAACAGGAGCAGGAGGACGCTCTGTACGATGCATACAGGGCCGCCTGTAAAGCGTTGCAGGCAATCATAGCACAGGCTAAGGAGGCGTCGTGGAAGGAGTGGCTGGAGGCACTGGACAGAGATCCGTGGGGGAGGCCGTATCGTGTCGTGAGGCAAAAACTCCGACCTTGGGCTCCCCCATTGACCAGCACTCTTCAGCCAGAGCTTCTGGATCAGGTAGTGGGTGCGCTTTTCCCGGAGCGAGGGGAGTTTGAGCCGCCACTAATGGCTGCCACTGTCGCATTGCAGAGCTTTGAGGCGGAGGTGCCTCCAGTGTCTGAGGCGGAACTCGAAGTCGCTGTCTTGAAAATGCGATCGAAGAAAACGGCGCCCGGTCTTGACGGGGTACCGGGGCATGCTCTAGCAGTAGCAATGGGTGAAATCGGCGACAGGGTCAGGGCCATTTTTACGGCGTGCCTGGAGCAGGGGCGATTTCCGCAAAGGTGGAAAACGGGTAAGTTGGTGCTTCTTCGAAAGGAGGGGCGCCCGCCCGATCAGCCGTCGGCCTATCGCCCCATAGTGCTCCTTGGTGAGGTCAGCAAGCTCTTTGAGCGTGTGATTGCTGCTCGTCTTGCAAGGTGTATGAACCCGGATTTGAGCGAGTGGCAGTTTGGGTTTCGGCATGGTCGTTCAACGCTTGATGCGATTGCCCGCGTCAGACGTCTTGCTGAGGAGGAGATTTCACAGGGCGGGGTGTTAATGGCAGTGTCTCTAGATATCTCCAATGCCTTTAATACCCTGCCCTGGGAAACAATTAAGGCGGCACTACGGTACCATAATGTGCCACGGTACTTACAGCAGACGATTGCTAGCTACTTTGCGGGCCGGGAGGTCGCCTATCCGACTAAGGATGGCTGGGGAAGGAGGGCCATGTCGTGCGGTGTTCCACAGGGTTCGGTTCTAGGGCCGCTCCTGTGGAACATCGGCTATGACTGGGTGCTGCGCGGGGCCACTTTGCGGGGGGTTAGCGTAACGTGTTACGCTGACGACACCCTCGTGTCGGCCCGTGGCAGTACGTACCGGGAGGCGGCCTATCTGGCTACGGCTGGCGTGGCACATATGGTCCATAGGATCCGTGCGTTGGGCCTGGAGGTGGCCCTTCACAAATCTGAGGCCCTAGTCTTTCACGGGCCTCGAAATGCGCCACCACCGGGAGCAACGTTGACGGTAGGAGGAGCTACCATTGCCGTCGGGTCGACAATGAAGTACCTGGGACTTGTCCTCGACGGCAGATGGAAGTTCCAGGAGCACTTCCAGCGCTTGGCCCCTAAGTTGGTGGCTGCTGCCGGAGCGCTCGGGCGGATCCTGCCAAATATAGGAGGACCAGGCGGAGTTTGTCGCCGCCTTTACGCAGGGGTGGTGCGCTCAATGGCGCTCTATGGAGCGCCGATATGGGCAGATGCCCTGAGCCCACACAACGTTGCTCTTTTGCGGCGTCCACAGCGCGCGATGGTGCTCAGGGCAGCAAGGGCATACCGTACGGTGTCCTTTGTGGGGGCCTGCCTGATTGCTGGCAGTCCGCCGTGGGACCTTGAAGCCGAGGTCCATGCTTCAGTGTATCGGCGGATGCTGGCAGCCAGGGAGGGCCAGAACTGGCCTCATCAGCAGGAGGTCCGGCAGTGGCGTGAGGAGGCCCGTGGTGTCCTCTTTGGAAGGTGGGAAGAAAGGCTAGGTCTCCCGGGGCCTAGTCAAGATCTTGTAGCCGCTGTTCGGCCTATTCTTAAAGAGTGGGTCGAACGCAAGCACGGCGCACCCACTTTCCGCCTCACACAGCTCTTGACCGGGCATGGCTGCTTCGGCAAGTACCTGTGTGAGGTGTTGGGCAGGGAGGCAACCACGAGGTGTCACCATTGTGACGGAGGGACCGCGGACACGGCGCAGCATACGCGCGTTGAGTGCCCAGCTTGGGCGGAGCCACGCGCAGCTCTGTCCGCGGTCATTGGTGCGGACCTCTCCTTGCCAGTAGTGGTAGAGATGATGGCTGGTAGTGAGGAGGCTTGGGCGGCAGTGGCGGCCTTCAGTGAGGTCATCATGACCCAAAAAGAGGCGGCAGAGAGAGAGCGAGAGATTGACGCCAATGCTCTGCCGCAGCGAAGGAGGAGACCAGGCCGGCGTCGGATGGCCTTTGCGGGCCGTATGATGCCGCCTCAGTGAGGGTCTGCGGGAATAGGGTCGGGAGCCCGTTGCCCGCATGAAAAGTTGAGCTGCGGGGTGCTGGGTTGGATTTTCCTTCCCGGTGCCCATGGCCTCCATGTGTCGGACCCGGGGGGGGTCCGTCACTCTACTGGATGGGGGCCGAGGAGAGGAGGACGTACCCTAACATCTGGTGCGTCCAACAAGGAAGAGAAATCTGAGAAGGGGCCGCCGTTGTGTGGCTGCCGCTGGCGGGGTCGCGGTTGTGTGCGGAAGCGTTCCCGTGACCCCGCCTCTTGCGTTTTGGCGGTATTTCGTGGTAGGTTTTAGTCGGTGCGAGTCCGACATAACCCGTCCTCGCCCCCTGAGAGGGCGGGTATGCATAAGGCATTTCCCCCACGTTAAAAAAAAAAAAAAAAAAAAAAGGTTAGGTTAGGTTAGGTTAGGTTAGGTTAGGTTAGGTTAGGTTAGGTTAGGCTGTGGTGGCCTTCAGCGAGGTTGTCATGATCCACAAAGAGGCGGCGGAGAGAGAGCGTGAGGACGACGCCAATGCTCTGCCGCAGCGAAGGAGGAGACCAGGGCGGCGTCGAGTGGCATTTGCGGCCCGGATGGTGCCGCCTTAATGAGCTTCGAGGTGCTGGGTTAGGTTTCCTTTCCCGGCCCATGGCCTCCATGTGGCGAATCCGGGGGGGGTTCGTCACTTTACTGGACGGAGGCCGAGGAGAGATAAGTATCTCAAGAAGGGGCCGCCGTTGTGTGGCTGCCGCTGGCGGGGTCGCGGTTGTGTGCGGAAGCGTTCCCGTAACCCCGTCTCTTGCGTTTGGGCGGTATTTCGTGGTAGGTTTTAGTCGGTGCGAGTCCGACATAACCCGTCCTCGCCCCCTGAGAGGACGGGTATGCATAAGGCATTTCCCCCACGTTAAAAAAAAAAAAAAAAAAAAAAAAAAAAAAAAAAAAAAAAAAAAAAAAAAAAAAAAAAAAAAAAAAAAAAAAAAAGGTTAGGTTAGGTTAGGTTCCCCCCCGAGGGTGTCCACCTTGTCGTGGTGGGGGGGCTCAGTACCTGCGTTGTGCGCGCGCGGGGAAGCCAAGAGACACCAGGGAGGGGGCCTACGGGCCAAGACGGGCGGGGGAGACAGGTGCTGGTTGGTGACTTTGGCCTGCGTGGGTCCTGGGGGCTCTGACCTTGTGGTTGCTGGAGGATTTCGGAAGGACTCTCGACGTGTCGTAGCTGTGGGTGGCTGCCTGGCTAGTGAGCCTCCTGCTCCTCTGATACTGCCTACCTGCCAGGAAGGATTGTGCATTTCGATTTCTGAGAAATCGAAAACGCAAATCCATTCCCCAGGCGGGTCGGCTGTATTAGCGAGGCGGGAGGATCACATGTCAGGTGTCATGCATGTCTGTGACACGTCAGGGGGGTTTCCGGCTTCTGACGGCGTCTGCGGGGGCCGAGTTTCTGGGATTAGCGTGGGACGGGACATCAGTCGGCACCTGGGGAGGGAACCCACGGGGTAGGGGCGTTTGTCCTCCCGTGGCGGGCCGAGGGGTAGGGGCGTTTGTCCTCCCTTGGCGTGGAGAGGGTGTCGTGGGGTAGGGGCGTATGTCCTCCCATGGCCGGCTGGGGGGTAGGGGCTTTTGTCCTCCCTCAGCCAGGAGGCTGGGACCGAAGCACCGTGGGTCGGTGGCGGTCCTAGCTTCCAGAGGGTCCCTCAGCGTGGCTCTGCAGCAGCAGAGTCCACGACTGATATGGGACGTGGAGAGGGGGTCGTGGGGTAGGGGCTTTTGTCCTCCCATGGCCGGCTGAGGGGTAGGGGCTTTTGTCCTCCCTCAGCAAGGAGGGTGGGACCGCAGCACCGTGTGTCGGTGGCGGTCCCCGCTTCCTGGGGGCTTGGGGAAGCAGGTGAGGGTTAGGCACACTGCTATGCTACAGTGTGTCTTTCGGTGAGGGTTCGCCTTAGGGCGAAAGTGCCGGTGGTGTCGTGGTGACATGTTCGCGATCCCATGGCACCACCACTACGGCACAGGTTGGCAGCATCCCAGAGTTTTAGTGGGTAGGCTAGTCCTTCGCGGACTAGAGAGCCCCACATAACCAATGCGTAATGTCTGACTCTACCCCCGAGGGTCTCATATTACGTAATGGTATGCAATTCAATGCATTTCTCAGGGTCAAAAAAAAAAAAAAAAAAAGGTTAGGTTAGGTTAGGTTAGGTTAGGTTAGGTTAGGTTAGGTTAGGTTAGGTTAGGTTAGGTTAGGTTAGGTTAGGTTAGGTTAGGTTAGGTTAGGTTAGGTTAGGTTAGGTTAGGTTAGGTTAGGTTCCCCCCCGACGGTGTCCACCTTGTCGTGGTGGGGGGGCTCAGTAACTGCGGTTGGGCGCCGCAGCGAAGCCAAGAGACACCAGGGTGAGGGGCCTACGGGCCAAGACGGGAGAGGAGGAGACCGAGGAGGAGACCGGCGGAGCATGACTCGGGTGGGCGCCTCGGCGTTTGTGCTCACCACAATCAATGAGGGATTGTGGTGTAGTATACACCTCCGTCGGTGGAGGAGACCGAGAGGGAGGGCTGGCGGGACATTACTCGGGTGGGCACCTCGGTGCTTGTGCAACTGCACTCCCGTCGGCGTTTGGTGAGGGAACCCACGGGGTAGGGGCTTTTGTCCTCCCGTGGTGGGGCGAGGGTGTCATGGGGTAGGGGCGTTTGTCCTCCCGTGGCAGGGTTAGGGGGTAGGGGCTTTTGTCCTCCCGTAGCGGGTCGAGGGGGTAGGGGCTTTTGTCCTCCCTTCGTTTGGAGAGGGTGCCATGGGGTAGGGGCGTTTGTCCTCCCGTGGCAGGGTTAGGGGGTAGGGGCTTTTGTCCTCCCGTAGCGGGTCGAGGGGGTAGGGGCTTTTGTCCTCCCTTCGTATGGAGAGGGTGCCATGGGGTAGGGGCGTTTGTCCTCCCGTGGCAGGGTGAGGGGGTAGGGGCTTTTGTCCTCCCGTAGCGGGTCGAGGGGGTAGGGGCTTTTGTCCTCCCTTCGTATGGAGAGGGGGCCATGGGGTAGGGGCGTTTGTCCTCCCGTGGCCAGGAGGCTGGGACCGAAGCACCGTGTGTCGGTGGCGGTCCTAGCCTCCAGAGGGCCCCTCAGCGTGGCTCTGCAGCAGCAGAGTCCACGTCTGATATGGGGCGGGTGTAGTGGTGGCGTAGCTGGAGGGGACATGTTCCCTGAAGGCATCCCCACTACACGCAGGACCTGAGAGGGCGATCACGGGGTCGTTCGCCGCTCTCCCGGCGTGGAGGTCCTCGGCGAGGGTGCGTCGGATGCGTGAGGTGTCGCCCTGCATGCGTCTGACGCGGTGGGGCTTTTTGGCCTTCCACCAGGGAGGGGACGGCTTCGGCTGTCAGCGGCAGGGGGTGTTCGCGGTGACATGTTCGCGATCCCGTGTCACCCCTACCATTGCCGCGAGTGGGCATACCATGGAGTTTTAGTCGGTAGGCTACTGCTTCTCAGTAGAGTCCGACATACCCACGCTCTTCCCCGAAGAGCGGGGATCCAATGAGGATTTCTCCATGTAAAAAAAAAAAAAAAAAAAAAGGTTAGGTTAGGTTAGGTTAGGTTAGGTTAGGTTAGGTTAGGTTAGGTTAGGTTAGGTTAGGTTAGGTTAGGTTAGGTTAGGTTAGGTTAGGTTAGGTTAGGTTAGGTTAGGTTAGGTTAGGTTAGGTTAGGTTAGGTTAGGTTAGGTTAGGTTAGGTTAGGTTAGGTTAGGTTAGGTTAGGTTAGGTTAGGTTAGGTTAGGTTAGGTTAGGTTAGGTTAGGTTAGGTTAGGTTAGGTTAGGTTAGGTTAGGTTAGGTTAGGTTAGGTTCCCCCCCGACGGTGTCCACCTTGTCGTGGTGGGGGGGCTCAGTAACTGCGGTTGGGCGCCGCAGCGAAGCCAAGAGACACCAGGGTGAGGGGCCTACGGGCCAAGACGGGAGAGGAGGAGACCGAGGAGGAGACCGGCGGAGCATGACTCGGGTGGGCGCCTCGGCGTTTGTGCTCACCACAATCAATGAGGGATTGTGGTGTAGTATACACCTCCGTCGGTGGAGGAGACCGAGAGGGAGGGCTGGCGGGACATTACTCGGGTGGGCACCTCGGTGCTTGTGCAACTGCACTCCCGTCGGCGTTTGGTGAGGGAACCCACGGGGTAGGGGCTTTTGTCCTCCCGTGGTGGGGCGAGGGTGTCATGGGGTAGGGGCGTTTGTCCTCCCGTGGCAGGTCGAGGGGGTAGGGGCGTTTGTCCTCCCGCGGCGGGTCGAGGGGGTAGGGGCTTTTGTCCTCCCTTCGCATCGAGAGGGTGCCATGGGGTAGGGGCGTTTGTCCTCCCGTGGCAGGGTTAGGGGGTAGGGGCATTTGTCCTCCCGTAGCGGGTCGAGGGGGTAGGGGCTTTTGTCCTCCCTTCGTATGGAGAGGGTGCCATGGGGTAGGGGCGTTTGTCCTCCCGTGGCAGGGTTAGGGGGTAGGGGCTTTTGTCCTCCCATAGTGGGTCGAGGGGGTAGGGGCTTTTGTCCTCCCTTCGTATGGAGAGGGTGCCATGGGGTAGGGGCGTTTGTCCTCCCGTGGCAGGCTTAGGGGGTAGGGGCTTTTGTCCTCCCGTAGCGGGTCGAGGGGGTAGGGGCTTTTGTCCTCCCTTCGTATGGAGAGGGGGCCATGGGGTAGGGGCGTTTGTCCTCCCGTGGCCAGGGGGCTGGGACCGAAGCACCGTGTGTCGGTGGCGGTCCTAGCCTCCAGAGGGCCCCTCAGCGTGGCTCTGCAGCAGCAGAGTCCACGTCTGATATGGGGCGGGTGTAGTGGTGGCGTAGCTGGAGGGGACATGTTCCCTGAAGGCATCCCCACTACACGCAGGACCTGAGAGGGCGATCACGGGGTCGTTCGCCGCTCTCCCGGCGTGGAGGTCCTCGGTGAGGGTACGTCGGATGCATGAGGTGTCGCCCTGCATGCGTCTGACGCGGTGGGGCTTTTTGGCCTTCCACCAGGGAGGGGACGGCTTCGGCTGTCAGCGGCAGGGGGTGTTCGCGGTGACATGTTCGCGATCCCGTGTCACCCCCACTATGCCGCGAGTGGGCATACCATGGAGTTTTAGTCGGTAGGCTACTGCTTCTCAGTAGAGTCCGACATACCCACGCTCTTCCCCGTAGAGCGGGGATCCAATGAGGATTTCTCCATGTAAAAAAAAAAAAAAAAAAAAAAAAAAAAAAAAAAAAAAGGTTAGGTTAGGTTAGGTTAGGTTAGGTTAGGTTAGGTTAGGTTAGGTTAGGTTAGGTTAGGTTAGGTTAGGTTAGGTTAGGTTAGGTTAGGTTAGGTTAGGTTAGGTTAGGTTAGGTTAGGTTAGGTTAGGTTAGGTTAGGTTAGGTTAGGTTAGGTTAGGTTAGGTTAGGTTAGGTTAGGTTAGGTTAGGTTAGGTTAGGTTAGGTTAGGTTAGGTTAGGTTAGGTTAGGTTAGGTTAGGTTAGGTTAGGTTAGGTTAGGTTAGGTTAGGTTAGGTTAGGTTAGGTTAGGTTAGGTTAGGTTAGGTTAGGTTAGGTTAGGTTAGGTTAGGTTAGGTTAGGTTAGGTTAGGTTAGGTTAGGTTAGGTTAGGTTAGGTTAGGTTAGGTTAGGTTAGGTTAGGTTAGGTTAGGTTAGGTTAGGTTAGGTTAGGTTAGGTTAGGTTAGGTTAGGTTAGGTTAGGTTAGGTTAGGTTAGGTTAGGTTAGGTTAGGTTAGGTTAGGTTAGGTTAGGTTAGGTTAGGTTAGGTTAGGTTAGGTTAGGTTAGGTTAGGTTAGGTTAGGTTAGGTTAGGTTAGGTTAGGTTAGGTTAGGTTAGGTTAGGTTAGGTTAGGTTAGGTTAGGTTAGGTTAGGTTAGGTTAGGTTAGGTTAGGTTAGGTTAGGTTAGGTTAGGTTAGGTTAGGTTAGGTTAGGTTAGGTTAGGTTAGGTTAGGTTAGGTTAGGTTAGGTTAGGTTAGGTTAGGTTAGGTTAGGTTAGGTTAGGTTAGGTTAGGTTAGGTTAGGTTAGGTTAGGTTAGGTTAGGTTAGGTTAGGTTAGGTTAGGTTAGGTTAGGTTAGGTTAGGTTAGGTTAGGTTAGGTTAGGTTAGGTTAGGTTAGGTTAGGTTAGGTTAGGTTAGGTTAGGTTAGGTTAGGTTAGGTTAGGTTAGGTTAGGTTAGGTTAGGTTAGGTTAGGTTAGCTTAGGTTAGGTTAGGTTAGGTTAGGTTAGGTTAGGTTAGGTTAGGTTAGGTTAGGTTAGGTTAGGTTAGGTTAGGTTAGGTTAGGTTAGGTTAGGTTAGGTTAGGTTAGGTTAGGTTAGGTTAGGTTAGGTTAGGTTAGGTTAGGTTAGGTTAGGTTAGGTTAGGTTAGGTTAGGTTAGGTTAGGTTAGGTTAGGTTAGGTTAGGTTAGGTTAGGTTAGGTTAGGTTAGGTTAGGTTAGGTTAGGTTAGGTTAGGTTAGGTTAGGTTAGGTTAGGTTAGGTTAGGTTAGGTTAGGTTAGGTTAGGTTAGGTTAGGTTAGGTTAGGTTAGGTTAGGTTAGGTTAGGTTAGGTTAGGTTAGGTTAGGTTAGGTTAGGTTAGGTTAGGTTAGGTTAGGTTAGGTTAGGTTAGGTTAGGTTAGGTTAGGTTAGGTTAGGTTAGGTTAGGTTAGGTTAGGTTAGGTTAGGTTAGGTTAGGTTAGGTTAGGTTAGGTTAGGTTAGGTTAGGTTAGGTTAGGTTAGGTTAGGTTAGGTTAGGTTAGGTTAGGTTAGGTTAGGTTAGGTTAGGTTAGGTTAGGTTAGGTTAGGTTAGGTTAGGTTAGGTTAGGTTAGGTTAGGTTAGGTTAGGTTAGGTTAGGTTAGGTTAGGTTAGGTTAGGTTAGGTTAGGTTAGGTTAGGTTAGGTTAGGTTAGGTTAGGTTAGGTTAGGTTAGGTTAGGTTAGGTTAGGTTAGGTTAGGTTAGGTTAGGTTAGGTTAGGTTAGGTTAGGTTAGGTTAGGTTAGGTTAGGTTAGGTTAGGTTAGGTTAGGTTAGGTTAGGTTAGGTTAGGTTAGGTTAGGTTAGGTTAGGTTAGGTTAGGTTAGGTTAGGTTAGGTTAGGTTAGGTTAGGTTAGGTTAGGTTAGGTTAGGTTAGGTTAGGTTAGGTTAGGTTAGGTTAGGTTAGGTTAGGTTAGGTTAGGTTAGGTTAGGTTAGGTTAGGTTAGGTTAGGTTAGGTTAGGTTAGGTTAGGTTAGGTTAGGTTAGGTTAGGTTAGGTTAGGTTAGGTTAGGTTAGGTTAGGTTAGGTTAGGTTAGGTTAGGTTAGGTTAGGTTAGGTTAGGTTAGGTTAGGTTAGGTTAGGTTAGGTTAGGTTAGGTTAGGTTAGGTTAGGTTAGGTTAGGTTAGGTTAGGTTAGGTTAGGTTAGGTTAGGTTAGGTTAGGTTAGGTTAGGTTAGGTTAGGTTAGGTTAGGTTAGGTTAGGTTAGGTTAGGTTAGGTTAGGTTAGGTTAGGTTAGGTTAGGTTAGGTTAGGTTAGGTTAGGTTAGGTTAGGTTAGGTTAGGTTAGGTTAGGTTAGGTTAGGTTAGGTTAGGTTAGGTTAGGTTAGGTTAGGTTAGGTTAGGTTAGGTTAGGTTAGGTTAGGTTAGGTTAGGTTAGGTTAGGTTAGGTTAGGTTAGGTTAGGTTAGGTTAGGTTAGGTTAGGTTAGGTTAGGTTAGGTTAGGTTAGGTTAGGTTAGGTTAGGTTAGGTTAGGTTAGGTTAGGTTAGGTTAGGTTAGGTTAGGTTAGGTTAGGTTAGGTTAGGTTAGGTTAGGTTAGGTTAGGTTAGGTTAGGTTAGGTTAGGTTAGGTTAGGTTAGGTTAGGTTAGGTTAGGTTAGGTTAGGTTAGGTTAGGTTAGGTTAGGTTAGGTTAGGTTAGGTTAGGTTAGGTTAGGTTAGGTTAGGTTAGGTTAGGTTAGGTTAGGTTAGGTTAGGTTAGGTTAGGTTAGGTTAGGTTAGGTTAGGTTAGGTTAGGTTAGGTTAGGTTAGGTTAGGTTAGGTTAGGTTAGGTTAGGTTAGGTTAGGTTAGGTTAGGTTAGGTTAGGTTAGGTTAGGTTAGGTTAGGTTAGGTTAGGTTAGGTTAGGTTAGGTTAGGTTAGGTTAGGTTAGGTTAGGTTAGGTTAGGTTAGGTTAGGTTAGGTTAGGTTAGGTTAGGTTAGGTTAGGTTAGGTTAGGTTAGGTTAGGTTAGGTTAGGTTAGGTTAGGTTAGGTTAGGTTAGGTTAGGTTAGGTTAGGTTAGGTTAGGTTAGGTTAGGTTAGGTTAGGTTAGGTTAGGTTAGGTTAGGTTAGGTTAGGTTAGGTTAGGTTAGGTTAGGTTAGGTTAGGTTAGGTTAGGTTAGGTTAGGTTAGGTTAGGTTAGGTTAGGTTAGGTTAGGTTAGGTTAGGTTAGGTTAGGTTAGGTTAGGTTAGGTTAGGTTAGGTTAGGTTAGGTTAGGTTAGGTTAGGTTAGGTTAGGTTAGGTTAGGTTAGGTTAGGTTAGGTTAGGTTAGGTTAGGTTAGGTTAGGTTAGGTTAGGTTAGGTTAGGTTAGGTTAGGTTAGGTTAGGTTAGGTTAGGTTAGGTTAGGTTAGGTTAGGTTAGGTTAGGTTAGGTTAGGTTAGGTTAGGTTAGGTTAGGTTAGGTTAGGTTAGGTTAGGTTAGGTTAGGTTAGGTTAGGTTAGGTTAGGTTAGGTTAGGTTAGGTTAGGTTAGGTTAGGTTAGGTTAGGTTAGGTTAGGTTAGGTTAGGTTAGGTTAGGTTAGGTTAGGTTAGGTTAGGTTAGGTTAGGTTAGGTTAGGTTAGGTTAGGTTAGGTTAGGTTAGGTTAGGTTAGGTTAGGTTAGGTTAGGTTAGGTTAGGTTAGGTTAGGTTAGGTTAGGTTAGGTTAGGTTAGGTTAGGTTAGGTTAGGTTAGGTTAGGTTAGGTTAGGTTAGGTTAGGTTAGGTTAGGTTAGGTTAGGTTAGGTTAGGTTAGGTTAGGTTAGGTTAGGTTAGGTTAGGTTAGGTTAGGTTAGGTTAGGTTAGGTTAGGTTAGGTTAGGTTAGGTTAGGTTAGGTTAGGTTAGGTTAGGTTAGGTTAGGTTAGGTTAGGTTAGGTTAGGTTAGGTTAGGTTAGGTTAGGTTAGGTTAGGTTAGGTTAGGTTAGGTTAGGTTAGGTTAGGTTAGGTTAGGTTAGGTTAGGTTAGGTTAGGTTAGGTTAGGTTAGGTTAGGTTAGGTTAGGTTAGGTTAGGTTAGGTTAGGTTAGGTTAGGTTAGGTTAGGTTAGGTTAGGTTAGGTTAGGTTAGGTTAGGTTAGGTTAGGTTAGGTTAGGTTAGGTTAGGTTAGGTTAGGTTAGGTTAGGTTAGGTTAGGTTAGGTTAGGTTAGGTTAGGTTAGGTTAGGTTAGGTTAGGTTAGGTTAGGTTAGGTTAGGTTAGGTTAGGTTAGGTTAGGTTAGGTTAGGTTAGGTTAGGTTAGGTTAGGTTAGGTTAGGTTAGGTTAGGTTAGGTTAGGTTAGGTTAGGTTAGGTTAGGTTAGGTTAGGTTAGGTTAGGTTAGGTTAGGTTAGGTTAGGTTAGGTTAGGTTAGGTTAGGTTAGGTTAGGTTAGGTTAGGTTAGGTTAGGTTAGGTTAGGTTAGGTTAGGTTAGGTTAGGTTAGGTTAGGTTAGGTTAGGTTAGGTTAGGTTAGGTTAGGTTAGGTTAGGTTAGGTTAGGTTAGGTTAGGTTAGGTTAGGTTAGGTTAGGTTAGGTTAGGTTAGGTTAGGTTAGGTTAGGTTAGGTTAGGTTAGGTTAGGTTAGGTTAGGTTAGGTTAGGTTAGGTTAGGTTAGGTTAGGTTAGGTTAGGTTAGGTTAGGTTAGGTTAGGTTAGGTTAGGTTAGGTTAGGTTAGGTTAGGTTAGGTTAGGTTAGGTTAGGTTAGGTTAGGTTAGGTTAGGTTAGGTTAGGTTAGGTTAGGTTAGGTTAGGTTAGGTTAGGTTAGGTTAGGTTAGGTTAGGTTAGGTTAGGTTAGGTTAGGTTAGGTTAGGTTAGGTTAGGTTAGGTTAGGTTAGGTTAGGTTAGGTTAGGTTAGGTTAGGTTAGGTTAGGTTAGGTTAGGTTAGGTTAGGTTAGGTTAGGTTAGGTTAGGTTAGGTTAGGTTAGGTTAGGTTAGGTTAGGTTAGGTTAGGTTAGGTTAGGTTAGGTTAGGTTAGGTTAGGTTAGGTTAGGTTAGGTTAGGTTAGGTTAGGTTAGGTTAGGTTAGGTTAGGTTAGGTTAGGTTAGGTTAGGTTAGGTTAGGTTAGGTTAGGTTAGGTTAGGTTAGGTTAGGTTAGGTTAGGTTAGGTTAGGTTAGGTTAGGTTAGGTTAGGTTAGGTTAGGTTAGGTTAGGTTAGGTTAGGTTAGGTTAGGTTAGGTTAGGTTAGGTTAGGTTAGGTTAGGTTAGGTTAGGTTAGGTTAGGTTAGGTTAGGTTAGGTTAGGTTAGGTTAGGTTAGGTTAGGTTAGGTTAGGTTAGGTTAGGTTAGGTTAGGTTAGGTTAGGTTAGGTTAGGTTAGGTTAGGTTAGGTTAGGTTAGGTTAGGTTAGGTTAGGTTAGGTTAGGTTAGGTTAGGTTAGGTTAGGTTAGGTTAGGTTAGGTTAGGTTAGGTTAGGTTAGGTTAGGTTAGGTTAGGTTAGGTTAGGTTAGGTTAGGTTAGGTTAGGTTAGGTTAGGTTAGGTTAGGTTAGGTTAGGTTAGGTTAGGTTAGGTTAGGTTAGGTTAGGTTAGGTTAGGTTAGGTTAGGTTAGGTTAGGTTAGGTTAGGTTAGGTTAGGTTAGGTTAGGTTAGGTTAGGTTAGGTTAGGTTAGGTTAGGTTAGGTTAGGTTAGGTTAGGTTAGGTTAGGTTAGGTTAGGTTAGGTTAGGTTAGGTTAGGTTAGGTTAGGTTAGGTTAGGTTAGGTTAGGTTAGGTTAGGTTAGGTTAGGTTAGGTTAGGTTAGGTTAGGTTAGGTTAGGTTAGGTTAGGTTAGGTTAGGTTAGGTTAGGTTAGGTTAGGTTAGGTTAGGTTAGGTTAGGTTAGGTTAGGTTAGGTTAGGTTAGGTTAGGTTAGGTTAGGTTAGGTTAGGTTAGGTTAGGTTAGGTTAGGTTAGGTTAGGTTAGGTTAGGTTAGGTTAGGTTAGGTTAGGTTAGGTTAGGTTAGGTTAGGTTAGGTTAGGTTAGGTTAGGTTAGGTTAGGTTAGGTTAGGTTAGGTTAGGTTAGGTTAGGTTAGGTTAGGTTAGGTTAGGTTAGGTTAGGTTAGGTTAGGTTAGGTTAGGTTAGGTTAGGTTAGGTTAGGTTAGGTTAGGTTAGGTTAGGTTAGGTTAGGTTAGGTTAGGTTAGGTTAGGTTAGGTTAGGTTAGGTTAGGTTAGGTTAGGTTAGGTTAGGTTAGGTTAGGTTAGGTTAGGTTAGGTTAGGTTAGGTTAGGTTAGGTTAGGTTAGGTTAGGTTAGGTTAGGTTAGGTTAGGTTAGGTTAGGTTAGGTTAGGTTAGGTTAGGTTAGGTTAGGTTAGGTTAGGTTAGGTTAGGTTAGGTTAGGTTAGGTTAGGTTAGGTTAGGTTAGGTTAGGTTAGGTTAGGTTAGGTTAGGTTAGGTTAGGTTAGGTTAGGTTAGGTTAGGTTAGGTTAGGTTAGGTTAGGTTAGGTTAGGTTAGGTTAGGTTAGGTTAGGTTAGGTTAGGTTAGGTTAGGTTAGGTTAGGTTAGGTTAGGTTAGGTTAGGTTAGGTTAGGTTAGGTTAGGTTAGGTTAGGTTAGGTTAGGTTAGGTTAGGTTAGGTTAGGTTAGGTTAGGTTAGGTTAGGTTAGGTTAGGTTAGGTTAGGTTAGGTTAGGTTAGGTTAGGTTAGGTTAGGTTAGGTTAGGTTAGGTTAGGTTAGGTTAGGTTAGGTTAGGTTAGGTTAGGTTAGGTTAGGTTAGGTTAGGTTAGGTTAGGTTAGGTTAGGTTAGGTTAGGTTAGGTTAGGTTAGGTTAGGTTAGGTTAGGTTAGGTTAGGTTAGGTTAGGTTAGGTTAGGTTAGGTTAGGTTAGGTTAGGTTAGGTTAGGTTAGGTTAGGTTAGGTTAGGTTAGGTTAGGTTAGGTTAGGTTAGGTTAGGTTAGGTTAGGTTAGGTTAGGTTAGGTTAGGTTAGGTTAGGTTAGGTTAGGTTAGGTTAGGTTAGGTTAGGTTAGGTTAGGTTAGGTTAGGTTAGGTTAGGTTAGGTTAGGTTAGGTTAGGTTAGGTTAGGTTAGGTTAGGTTAGGTTAGGTTAGGTTAGGTTAGGTTAGGTTAGGTTAGGTTAGGTTAGGTTAGGTTAGGTTAGGTTAGGTTAGGTTAGGTTAGGTTAGGTTAGGTTAGGTTAGGTTAGGTTAGGTTAGGTTAGGTTAGGTTAGGTTAGGTTAGGTTAGGTTAGGTTAGGTTAGGTTAGGTTAGGTTAGGTTAGGTTAGGTTAGGTTAGGTTAGGTTAGGTTAGGTTAGGTTAGGTTAGGTTAGGTTAGGTTAGGTTAGGTTAGGTTAGGTTAGGTTAGGTTAGGTTAGGTTAGGTTAGGTTAGGTTAGGTTAGGTTAGGTTAGGTTAGGTTAGGTTAGGTTAGGTTAGGTTAGGTTAGGTTAGGTTAGGTTAGGTTAGGTTAGGTTAGGTTAGGTTAGGTTAGGTTAGGTTAGGTTAGGTTAGGTTAGGTTAGGTTAGGTTAGGTTAGGTTAGGTTAGGTTAGGTTAGGTTAGGTTAGGTTAGGTTAGGTTAGGTTAGGTTAGGTTAGGTTAGGTTAGGTTAGGTTAGGTTAGGTTAGGTTAGGTTAGGTTAGGTTAGGTTAGGTTAGGTTAGGTTAGGTTAGGTTAGGTTAGGTTAGGTTAGGTTAGGTTAGGTTAGGTTAGGTTAGGTTAGGTTAGGTTAGGTTAGGTTAGGTTAGGTTAGGTTAGGTTAGGTTAGGTTAGGTTAGGTTAGGTTAGGTTAGGTTAGGTTAGGTTAGGTTAGGTTAGGTTAGGTTAGGTTAGGTTAGGTTAGGTTAGGTTAGGTTAGGTTAGGTTAGGTTAGGTTAGGTTAGGTTAGGTTAGGTTAGGTTAGGTTAGGTTAGGTTAGGTTAGGTTAGGTTAGGTTAGGTTAGGTTAGGTTAGGTTAGGTTAGGTTAGGTTAGGTTAGGTTAGGTTAGGTTAGGTTAGGTTAGGTTAGGTTAGGTTAGGTTAGGTTAGGTTAGGTTAGGTTAGGTTAGGTTAGGTTAGGTTAGGTTAGGTTAGGTTAGGTTAGGTTAGGTTAGGTTAGGTTAGGTTAGGTTAGGTTAGGTTAGGTTAGGTTAGGTTAGGTTAGGTTAGGTTAGGTTAGGTTAGGTTAGGTTAGGTTAGGTTAGGTTAGGTTAGGTTAGGTTAGGTTAGGTTAGGTTAGGTTAGGTTAGGTTAGGTTAGGTTAGGTTAGGTTAGGTTAGGTTAGGTTAGGTTAGGTTAGGTTAGGTTAGGTTAGGTTAGGTTAGGTTAGGTTAGGTTAGGTTAGGTTAGGTTAGGTTAGGTTAGGTTAGGTTAGGTTAGGTTAGGTTAGGTTAGGTTAGGTTAGGTTAGGTTAGGTTAGGTTAGGTTAGGTTAGGTTAGGTTAGGTTAGGTTAGGTTAGGTTAGGTTAGGTTAGGTTAGGTTAGGTTAGGTTAGGTTAGGTTAGGTTAGGTTAGGTTAGGTTAGGTTAGGTTAGGTTAGGTTAGGTTAGGTTAGGTTAGGTTAGGTTAGGTTAGGTTAGGTTAGGTTAGGTTAGGTTAGGTTAGGTTAGGTTAGGTTAGGTTAGGTTAGGTTAGGTTAGGTTAGGTTAGGTTAGGTTAGGTTAGGTTAGGTTAGGTTAGGTTAGGTTAGGTTAGGTTAGGTTAGGTTAGGTTAGGTTAGGTTAGGTTAGGTTAGGTTAGGTTAGGTTGGTTAGGTTAGGTTAGGTTAGGTTAGGTTAGGTTAGGTTAGGTTAGGTTAGGTTAGGTTAGGTTAGGTTAGGTTAGGTTAGGTTAGGTTAGGTTAGGTTAGGTTAGGTTAGGTTAGGTTAGGTTAGGTTAGGTTAGGTTAGGTTAGGTTAGGTTAGGTTAGGTTAGGTTAGGTTAGGTTAGGTTAGGTTAGGTTAGGTTAGGTTAGGTTAGGTTAGGTTAGGTTAGGTTAGGTTAGGTTAGGTTAGGTTAGGTTAGGTTAGGTTAGGTTAGGTTAGGTTAGGTTAGGTTAGGTTAGGTTAGGTTAGGTTAGGTTAGGTTAGGTTAGGTTAGGTTAGGTTAGGTTAGGTTAGGTTAGGTTAGGTTAGGTTAGGTTAGGTTAGGTTAGGTTAGGTTAGGTTAGGTTAGGTTAGGTTAGGTTAGGTTAGGTTAGGTTAGGTTAGGTTAGGTTAGGTTAGGTTAGGTTAGGTTAGGTTAGGTTAGGTTAGGTTAGGTTAGGTTAGGTTAGGTTAGGTTAGGTTAGGTTAGGTTAGGTTAGGTTAGGTTAGGTTAGGTTAGGTTAGGTTAGGTTAGGTTAGGTTAGGTTAGGTTAGGTTAGGTTAGGTTAGGTTAGGTTAGGTTAGGTTAGGTTAGGTTAGGTTAGGTTAGGTTAGGTTAGGTTAGGTTAGGTTAGGTTAGGTTAGGTTAGGTTAGGTTAGGTTAGGTTAGGTTAGGTTAGGTTAGGTTAGGTTAGGTTAGGTTAGGTTAGGTTAGGTTAGGTTAGGTTAGGTTAGGTTAGGTTAGGTTAGGTTAGGTTAGGTTAGGTTAGGTTAGGTTAGGTTAGGTTAGGTTAGGTTAGGTTAGGTTAGGTTAGGTTAGGTTAGGTTAGGTTAGGTTAGGTTAGGTTAGGTTAGGTTAGGTTAGGTTAGGTTAGGTTAGGTTAGGTTAGGTTAGGTTAGGGGTTAGGTTAGGTTAGGTTAGGTTAGGTTAGGTTAGGTTAGGTTAGGTTAGGTTAGGTTAGGTTAGGTTAGGTTAGGTTAGGTTAGGTTAGGTTAGGTTAGGTTAGGTTAGGTTAGGTTAGGTTAGGTTAGGTTAGGTTAGGTTAGGTTAGGTTAGGTTAGGTTAGGTTAGGTTAGGTTAGGTTAGGTTAGGTTAGGTTAGGTTAGGTTAGGTTAGGTTAGGTTAGGTTAGGTTAGGTTAGGTTAGGTTAGGTTAGGTTAGGTTAGGTTAGGTTAGGTTAGGTTAGGTTAGGTTAGGTTAGGTTAGGTTAGGTTAGGTTAGGTTAGGTTAGGTTAGGTTAGGTTAGGTTAGGTTAGGTTAGGTTAGGTTAGGTTAGGTTAGGTTAGGTTAGGTTAGGTTAGGTTAGGTTAGGTTAGGTTAGGTTAGGTTAGGTTAGGTTAGGTTAGGTTAGGTTAGGTTAGGTTAGGTTAGGTTAGGTTAGGTTAGGTTAGGTTAGGTTAGGTTAGGTTAGGTTAGGTTAGGTTAGGTTAGGTTAGGTTAGGTTAGGTTAGGTTAGGTTAGGTTAGGTTAGGTTAGGTTAGGTTAGGTTAGGTTAGGTTAGGTTAGGTTAGGTTAGGTTAGGTTAGGTTAGGTTAGGTTAGGTTAGGTTAGGTTAGGTTAGGTTAGGTTAGGTTAGGTTAGGTTAGGTTAGGTTAGGTTAGGTTAGGTTAGGTTAGGTTAGGTTAGGTTAGGTTAGGTTAGGTTAGGTTAGGTTAGGTTAGGTTAGGTTAGGTTAGGTTAGGTTAGGTTAGGTTAGGTTAGGTTAGGTTAGGTTAGGTTAGGTTAGGTTAGGTTAGGTTAGGTTAGGTTAGGTTAGGTTAGGTTAGGTTAGGTTAGGTTAGGTTAGGTTAGGTTAGGTTAGGTTAGGTTAGGTTAGGTTAGGTTAGGTTAGGTTAGGTTAGGTTAGGTTAGGTTAGGTTAGGTTAGGTTAGGTTAGGTTAGGTTAGGTTAGGTTAGGTTAGGTTAGGTTAGGTTAGGTTAGGTTAGGTTAGGTTAGGTTAGGTTAGGTTAGGTTAGGTTAGGTTAGGTTAGGTTAGGTTAGGTTAGGTTAGGTTAGGTTAGGTTAGGTTAGGTTAGGTTAGGTTAGGTTAGGTTAGGTTAGGTTAGGTTAGGTTAGGTTAGGTTAGGTTAGGTTAGGTTAGGTTAGGTTAGGTTAGGTTAGGTTAGGTTAGGTTAGGTTAGGTTAGGTTAGGTTAGGTTAGGTTAGGTTAGGTTAGGTTAGGTTAGGTTAGGTTAGGTTAGGTTAGGTTAGGTTAGGTTAGGTTAGGTTAGGTTAGGTTAGGTTAGGTTAGGTTAGGTTAGGTTAGGTTAGGTTAGGTTAGGTTAGGTTAGGTTAGGTTAGGTTAGGTTAGGTTAGGTTAGGTTAGGTTAGGTTAGGTTAGGTTAGGTTAGGTTAGGTTAGGTTAGGTTAGGTTAGGTTAGGTTAGGTTAGGTTAGGTTAGGTTAGGTTAGGTTAGGTTAGGTTAGGTTAGGTTAGGTTAGGTTAGGTTAGGTTAGGTTAGGTTAGGTTAGGTTAGGTTAGGTTAGGTTAGGTTAGGTTAGGTTAGGTTAGGTTAGGTTAGGTTAGGTTAGGTTAGGTTAGGTTAGGTTAGGTTAGGTTAGGTTAGGTTAGGTTAGGTTAGGTTAGGTTAGGTTAGGTTAGGTTAGGTTAGGTTAGGTTAGGTTAGGTTAGGTTAGGTTAGGTTAGGTTAGGTTAGGTTAGGTTAGGTTAGGTTAGGTTAGGTTAGGTTAGGTTAGGTTAGGTTAGGTTAGGTTAGGTTAGGTTAGGTTAGGTTAGGTTAGGTTAGGTTAGGTTAGGTTAGGTTAGGTTAGGTTAGGTTAGGTTAGGTTAGGTTAGGTTAGGTTAGGTTAGGTTAGGTTAGGTTAGGTTAGGTTAGGTTAGGTTAGGTTAGGTTAGGTTAGGTTAGGTTAGGTTAGGTTAGGTTAGGTTAGGTTAGGTTAGGTTAGGTTAGGTTAGGTTAGGTTAGGTTAGGTTAGGTTAGGTTAGGTTAGGTTAGGTTAGGTTAGGTTAGGTTAGGTTAGGTTAGGTTAGGTTAGGTTAGGTTAGGTTAGGTTAGGTTAGGTTAGGTTAGGTTAGGTTAGGTTAGGTTAGGTTAGGTTAGGTTAGGTTAGGTTAGGTTAGGTTAGGTTAGGTTAGGTTAGGTTAGGTTAGGTTAGGTTAGGTTAGGTTAGGTTAGGTTAGGTTAGGTTAGGTTAGGTTAGGTTAGGTTAGGTTAGGTTAGGTTAGGTTAGGTTAGGTTAGGTTAGGTTAGGTTAGGTTAGGTTAGGTTAGGTTAGGTTAGGTTAGGTTAGGTTAGGTTAGGTTAGGTTAGGTTAGGTTAGGTTAGGTTAGGTTAGGTTAGGTTAGGTTAGGTTAGGTTAGGTTAGGTTAGGTTAGGTTAGGTTAGGTTAGGTTAGGTTAGGTTAGGTTAGGTTAGGTTAGGTTAGGTTAGGTTAGGTTAGGTTAGGTTAGGTTAGGTTAGGTTAGGTTAGGTTAGGTTAGGTTAGGTTAGGTTAGGTTAGGTTAGGTTAGGTTAGGTTAGGTTAGGTTAGGTTAGGTTAGGTTAGGTTAGGTTAGGTTAGGTTAGGTTAGGTTAGGTTAGGT